>OX438872.1:8187857-9552500 GCA_949315895.1 Anania crocealis | reverse complement strand
GTAAATTAAAGAAATTATAATTTATGCAACAAATTCCGGTAAAACCAGTACAAAGTGAATGATATTGGACCTCACGCAACACTAGCGCCTCTAGTGGCACATTCACTAGCGATAGCTCCCATTGGGGACAGCATTTAGCTCTAGTAGTCCCCTTATGAGATAAAACGCTAAAATTCTTTTTTTGACTATCTAAACATTTATTTTGTTCACACTGATAGACTAATAAAAGTTTGTGGATGAAACACTTATGTCAAGGCTGCCAACATTAAACTCAAGTTAGAAGCGTTTTGAATTTGCCTAGCTAAGGTCGGAAAAATAATAGCCGACTAAAAAATAATAAAGTTTATTCTAATTTCAAAATATCAGAAC
Organism: Anania crocealis; assembly: GCA_949315895.1. NCBI lineage: Eukaryota > Metazoa > Arthropoda > Insecta > Lepidoptera > Crambidae > Anania > Anania crocealis. Next base: position 9,552,131 of record OX438872.1, on the reverse strand, counting down.
GTCCCATTTCAACGTGGCACACGACACGCCCCCGTCTCGAGACAATAATCTCGCGCGTTTTCCACGCAGGCATTTCTTTGCCGTGGTTGTATTAAATTCCTTATTTCATACCATTTTCTATTTACACCATTATACCGGCTTATAGTGAAAGAAATAAAGTCGGAAATCGCATGGAGTGCGAGGGTGTTGTAAGCAAAAACAGTAGATTTGTCAGTTTGTTTCTGTGTAATGGGATTTTTTATTGATTTTATTGGGGAAGCTAACGGCTGTTTGGGCAAATACGCTACAGATATGTACTGGTTGATTCGCATTCTGTCGCGAAGTCGTTTAGCAAAAGGCTTTTTGCTGGCATGTGATTTGGGATGTATGATTATGGTGAAAATATAAACAGAATGGTTGAATGTACGCGAGAACTTAGATATACAGGATGAAATTTTAACCTCCAAATTTTAATATAACAATCTACGAGACAATAAACAAATGATGTATTTTTTCTTTTGGTACAGCCAAGGCCCCTTATTCAGCTAACCAAATCGTATCACAAATCACAATCGTAATTGAATTGCAGGTTTTTGACAGTTCTAGTATGGGCTAAATGTCAAAATCGCATAATTCAATCACGATCAAACTGCAACTGAAATAGGTAGCTGAAGGCCCCAGTATACAAAAATGTCAAGATAAAGCACTTAGAAAATGTCCGCCGAAAATCTAAAATTTCTGATACTCCTAGCAACACTTTTTTTACGTTACCTATGCGATGGTTATGCGCATTTTATTCATTCATTACGATACTATTCATAAGTTTTTGATTTTCCCTTCATACCTTAACAGGCTTATGACCGTAAAAATTGAAAAGTATGTGGCGAAAAATATTTTCTCGTGAAAACTTGATTTAGGTACACACGGCGGCACATCAGACTATACATGTTGACCTTGAGACCGCCTTTATGCCCTACATAATAAAAGCTGTTATCGCAGTTCAACTGTTTAACTTGATGTGCTGTCGAGTGTACATTGTATACTTCATAAATGGGCACTAAATACGATGCTGATTGCCTATAAAAAATTTTGAAGATGATGATAAAAAAGTACACAATCATGAATCTACGAAAACTTGAGCATTTGGGTGCTCTTTTAGATTGCTGACAGTTTCTTAAATTTAACTTTTAAGTCATGCAAGTAAGGTATTGCATCAGGTAGATATTTTAGATACAAGGATAGAACGCCTTGCCTGCGTCTGTTTTACCGATGACACAACCCCTGGCCCCCTTCCGCTAATTTACAAAATCTCAATCGTATATTTTGACACATTTATTAAGATAGTAATGTCAAAATATACGATTGCGATGCAATTACAATTCTATTGAGCCATATGTAAATTAGCGGAATTGGGGCCCTGTTTGCCCCAATGATAACAACCCCCAACATATTTAAAGCTGGAGTGAATAGGCTGCCTCCGGGTAAGCTCGCTCCATCGTCGAGTTCTCTCAACTCTAGGATTCAGTGTGAAGACAAGGGCAAGCCCATCGATAATTAAAAAAAAGTACTTTACCTTAGTCTTGTGGTGTCTACACATTAAAAGAATAAAAAAAAAAGAATAGCACCAACCCTTTTCTTCCTATTGGTGTTAGAAAACCTTTTCTGTGATATAGCCGAGGTCTTGGGTCGCTATACATAAACTCTTTTAATTTCTTCATTCATCTCTTATTCTAAGTCTCTAAGTATTAACCCCTTGTATGTGGGTAAAGTCGAAACAATAGAAATCAATTATTGTCATATAGCTCGGATCCGTGACTCAGCCGTTGACCGCAATTTCGATAGAATAATATACCTACAAGCATTATACGGTAAACTCCAACGAGCAGCAGCGTCTTTTCTCTACCATTGGCCAAAGTGTGGCGAATATGACAAAAGTCATCTTTTTGTAGAGGCCAATTTCCAGTTGTATACCAATATAGGCTGGTTATTATAATGAGTCCGCCAGCAAGATGGATAGACCAAATGAGGACATCCTCCACATCCTACACGGTGCTAAATAACGCGCTGAACAGAAACCGATGGAGGCAGATCATCCGCTCCAGATGCAACCCCGAAATAAGCTGACCACGATCCTTAGAAATGAGGGACCGACCAAAGAGAGAGAGATAATAATGAGGCACTAGATTTTAGAAATTACATTATAGAACTGCGACCGCCAACCCACACGCCAAGCGTGGAAATAATTAGCCATACTGCGCCGTCACCAAAATTGCAGTTTTGGTATTTGTGGAGAGGACGCTGCTTCTGTTTTCTGGAATGCCTATAGTCACCTCTTACTACACCCAAGGGTGTTTTCTGGAATGCCTATAGTCACCTCTTACTACACCCAAGGGTGTTTTCTGGAATGCCTATAGTCACCCAACGGACTAGATGATGTGGTGCTACTCTATTTTAGACCCCCCAAACACGCAAATTACCCCAACAATGTAGTGTATTATATAAAATTTGATGTGTAACAGTATTTTTTGTGTATACAAAATACAGTTACAATAAATTGAATCTTCATAGAATATTTTTTCGCAACGAAACAGAATAATTTCCAATTTCAATTCTTACGTAACAAAGTACGTGGGGGAAGTAAATTTTTATCTTCGAACGAAGCAAACACGTGGTAATGCTTAAGGGTAGATTGCAATTTAACTTAAAGGCCAAAAGAGGCCATAAAGTTAGCGGTTTGATTATAAAATATATTTTGGTGTTAAAGTTGGAACATATTTGTGATAGCTTTTCTCTTAAGTTCGCGATTTTCTACTTCTGTGAAAAACTTTTGCAGCCCTTCTTATGTAGAAAAGGTAACCTAATTGCTAAACAAATAGTATCCATGACACATTACAGCTTTCTACTAATTGAGTAATTGACCCTAGATGGGCAGACAACCAAACAAACATATAAATATGGCGAAACTACAAGCGTCCCTTGTAAACAACGGTAACATCAAAACAAAAAAATTAGAAAAAATCAATGATGGAGCTTACTAATCAAGGTACGTAAGTTAGTCAGTAAGTAACAGCCTATAATCCATCCCACTGCAGGGAAAAGGCCTCCATCATTAAATTCAAGTTACCACAGCAATGATGGGTACTGGCATAATCACCACGCTTGCCAAATGCGGGTTGGTGATCACAAACCCGAGCAATGTTCGAAAATCCGAAACTTTTGGTTGCCGGACCCGGGGATCGAACCTGGGACCCCTTGATCTTGACCCGGTATTTAAACCACTAGACTAACGGGGCAGGAGCTATAAAACCCGAATCAATTTAGTCCAGAAATAAAAAATACAATACCCGTAAACTTCATATTTTAAGACATGCCTCACTGGGCCACACAAAGCCATCTAGTCCCAAATTAAGCTACTATCAAGTACCCTGTCGTATGGGGTACTAGACAACCGATAAACTTACTTATACACTTTTTTTTTTGTAAATACATTCATAAACTTCATGGCCGCACAAAACGATTTTTCGGTAGCTGATATTAAATCCGTTTGCTGTTCATGAGATCGGAAAGACGTTCCGTGTCACATTAGCTTGTAACAAGTATACTACGTGGAAATATACTCGAGTGAGACAATTTATGCGATGTCATACTGACGACAGAAAATATGTCAAAGGTGTATATGGATATTTGAAAAGTTTTATCTGTCCCGGCTTTGCACAAGTTGAATATTAAGAAGATTACCTAATAAAAATAACATCGGCCAAGTGCGAGTCGGACTCGCGCACGGGTTCCGTACCAAAAAGGCCTAAAAAACGAGTTTGTTGTATGGAAGCCCCCCTTAAATATTTATTTTATTTTGTTTTTAGTATTTGTTGTCATTGCGGTAACAGAAATATATAATTGGTGAAAATTTCAACTGTCTAGCTATCGCGGCTCTTGAGATACAGCCTGGTGACAGAGCGACGGACAGACGGACAGACAGCGAAGTCTTAGTAATAGGGTCCCGTTTTTACCCTTTGGGTACGTAACACTTTTCATTTGGGTATTGGTTGGTATAAATTTGATTTTCGGGATCATTTCTTGGGGACAAACTTTCTCCTGGCCATTTCAATTTAACACAAAAAATCCAAATCATTGCAGCCATTGTAAGTGATGCGTATATACATTCGTCATTTTGATTATTGATTGCTTATCAGGTCTAGAATGGAATAGACTCTGCCACATATAAGATTATCATAATATCGTGATAAGAAAAGAAGTAGCAGCGTCCAAAGACTTGCAATCTTTTGAAAACCGATGTCGTTTGACCACGTAGATCGTCAACATTATAATGATTTGTTCACTATGTTCTCTCTAAACTTATATAAAAGTATATCTACTCAATTTTGCAAACTTCAGGCTTTATCAACGGTTTAATTAACTATAAAATTATCTTGAGACTAGAGCTGAATTTTATGGGACAATAAAACTTAGAGATTTACCGTCCACCTTTCCACAAGTTAAGTGTTGGACAATTATAAAGTTTGGTAAGTTACGGTGATTTTAGCTCTTACATTAACTTGGTAAATTATATGACAGTCAGTCAGTACCAAAAGATTGTTAAATCTAGTATAAGTAACGGCCTATAATCATCCCACTGCAGGGCAAAGGCCTCCATCATTGAATTCAAGTTACCATATCGATGATGGGTACTGGCATAATCACGACTCTTGGCATTGCGGGTTGGTGACCACAAATCCGAGTTCGAAAATTTTTAACTCTTGTTGCCAGACCAGTACCTCTAGCACAAAAAACTATCGACTTCGAATCGTTTGCGTATCGAAAGCAAACGACACAAAGTTCGTGCTTTGTTTTGTAGTTCTCGTTTTGACTGCGCGAGCGCTGTTTAAGTTTTCATACTAAATATTTCGATGGCGATACGAACACGCAAACAATTCGAATTCGATAGTTTTTTGTGCTAGACCCACTGGGGAACAAACCCAGGACAATGAGATGTTAGCCCGCTACCTAAACCACTAAACCAACATGGAACACATTCATTTTTCCTTCGCCAATCTCTTGACCTCTTGATACGACACGCCCTTTAACTTCACCTATTGTTGCATATAGGTTATTCTTGATATTCTTCGCTTCGTTGTTTTTTCTATTCCCTCAATTTGAAATTATTCTCTTTTGGGTATAAGTACTAGATGATATATTGACGGGTCTCAATATTCTTCTTCATAATCCGGTGTCAAAGTTTTCATGCCGCTATATTTTTGTCTATTACAGGCCTCTGCCCCCTTACTCTTGAATTTGATTTAAGTTCGATCTCGATTCGACCTAGCCAAAATCAGAACAAACTCAATCGAATCGAAATCAAAATCAATTCAAGATCGATCTAAAATGGCGATCCGTTAAACATTTTCGGTTGATAACGTAATCACCATCGACTCACAGGTTTAGGTTCACTTTTCAGAGTACCAAATCACTGATTCTCGACGTCGATTCGATTTTGATCGTAACTCGAACTTGTCAAGAGTAAGCCTGCTGGTTTTTGCTTCGTTCAATAGCTAGGGTGCCTACAGCAATAATTCGCAGGGATTTTGTCAAAGACGTGATATTATAATTTCACTAGTAAAATTATAATTACACTGATTATTGTCAATTACGTCTGGTTCGTATGATTTCACGGGCTCCTTTCAGTGATATTTTAATTTCTTAACAAGAAAACTTTGACCACAGACTCAAAAAAGGAGGAATCCCTCTATTACATTGAAATGAAAGATATGTTTACGGATTTAGTACGCGTTTACTTTTGATTTAACCCGAGACGTTTCGAACACTTTACAGCGTTCATGGTCACGGGCAGTCACTGCACACATATCTTTCATTATAAAGTATAGAGTTCGCATAAACTCAAGAAAACAGTACCATCTATTAAAGTTAGAAATAGTCGTATCGATTCAGATGTCCAAACATTTTTAGGGTTCCGTACCCAAAGGGTAAAAACGGGACCCTATTACTAAGACTTCGCTGTCTGTCCGTCTGTCCGTATGTCCGTCTGTCCGTCGCTCAGTCACCTGGCTGTATCTCAAGAGCCGCGATAGCTAGACAGTTGAAATTTTCACAAATTATGTATTTCTGTTGCCGCAATAACAACAAATACTATAAACAATATAAAATAAATATTTAAGGGGGCTCCCATACAACTAACCAGTTTTTATGGCCTTTTTGGTACGGAACCCTTCCGACTCGCACTTGGCCGGTTATTGATTTAGACAAGCAATTTAATTGCATAGAAAACAAATCCAAATAAACATTACCCATTTTTATTGACTATACTTACTTATACGCACTATCTGTAAATATCAAGTAGTTTTATATCGTCCTTTTATGGACATAGAAATAACATTATTGCAAACAATCCCCAATAATAAAAATGGAAGCAAGCATTATCTCAAGTACGTAATAAGTTAGATTATCCAATGTTTCTGAGAAACGACCCTTTTACGATACTCGTAAACTTGTAATGTCTTTTTCAATACTGATTATTGCTTTAAACTGTGTAAAGCTATTTGAAATTTAATTATTTTAATGTAATTTATAACAGAAAAAGCGTCTGCTTTGCAACTTTTTGATTATTTAATTAGATAGACTTTATTTTACGGCCAGGTGTGAATTTAGGGGTGAAAGTTAAAACTTTACCCCTGAAAGTTACTTAAGTATGTACAGTCGACCAAATTGAATCATGACCCACTTCGCCGATCATTACTTCAGTGACTGTTAGTGTCTACTAATAACTAGTAGTTAGTTCGTTACTAGGAAACGTATGTTTAAACTACTTGTATAGAATGACAGTAGAAAAATGACCTCATGGTGGGTCATGATTCAATCTGGTCGATTGTACCAGGAAATCTACGGAGCATTACACTAATCAACCATCGTAGACAATTTTTTTATTTTTTATTTTTTATTTTTTTTTATTTATTTATTTAATTCAGGCAACAGATTATGAAATACAGGCCCATAAAATAAATACCTTACAGACTAACATAAATACAAAATAACACATAAATTATATCACTACACACTATTTTGACGGCGTTGTGTTTCGCAACTTGGTGTCAACGAAACCGACGATATACAACACCCTTCGGCCAAAATTCTGCCTGCATGAAGGTCGACAGCTGTTCAGTCGGAACCCTCACCACAAACGAATTAAAGTTCGTGTTGTGTCGAGACTCTAACCGTTCGACCCTCAGTGTATATCTGGTCTTCACTCGGATGTACTCTACAATCTCCTCGACTTTTGCAGAGTAATGAAGCCGGGACACGTATAGCAGCGTCACTGGAACTGCGGGCCGAAGCAGGTGGTTCGGTCCAGTCGGTGCGTTGCCGCACTGGTTGCGGGTCGAGGGCTTTCTTTTCTTCTTCTCGACCTTCGTAAAGCCCTCCTCATCACACTTATCTGACTGTGATGCCAGTGTCTTCGGAGCCGCCATGCAATTGCTTTTCCGAGCGGCAGCTGCAGAATATGCACGCGTCGGGGTTGACGTCACAATTAAGTTTTATTCGTCACATCTAGGTATACTAATATTATAAAGCAGAAGAGTTTTGTTTTGTTTGTTTGTTTGTTTGAACGTGCTAATCTCAGAAAGTACTGGTTCCAATTGAAAAAAACATTTTTGTTGGATAGTCCATTTATCGAGGGATGCTTTAGGCTTTATGAAATCACGCTAGATGTTCCCCGCGACTTCGTCCGCGTTAATTTCCGTTATTATGATCGCGATTATTTTTGCAACATTTTTCACTCATGCTTCGCTCCCATTGGTTGCATCTCGATGTTATATAGCCTTAAGCCTTCCTCAATAAATGGACTATCCAACACAAAAAGAATTTTTCAAATCGGACCAGTACTTCCTGAGATTAGCGCGTTCAAATAAACAAACAAACATACTCTTCAGCTTTATAATATTAGTATAGATAAATTGACTGGTCATAATTAACAAAGGCGAGGACATTTCCACTGAATGCGTGAAGGGTCTCATATTTTCTTCTTCATAATAGTATGTCGAAAGGTAAAGGTTGTGGGTTCCAGTACTACCTGAGGCAGGTGAAAGTATAGTTCCTAGAATTTGTAAATAATGTGTAATTATAATAATGGATAATAATCATGATGACCATCGACAATTTTACATCAATGATGATTTTCTATCGTCTGTATCACGTGACTTCATACAAAATTAAATTGTTATTTCATAATAAAATTCCAAGGAAACTATAGGTACAAAATTTTCTTTGAATTATACTCACAATTTTATATAGAAACGAAGAAAGAAATATTTTTTAGACACAACAACAAACAAACACAAGCCTAAAAAAAAGGAAAAAATGCCAGAAAGGTTCCCGCTCAGCATTAGTTGTGACAGCTAGAATCTTATCAGGACGCTGGTTTTTTTATACTTCACTATTGTAAAGTTTCATCAAATTCTTCAGTAGTTTGGGTACGAATGAGTAACATACAGTCACACCATCCAAATTATCGCGTTTACAATGTAAGTACGTTCAATTACTATACCATGACAAATGAATGTGTTACATCACCATCGTTATTAAACTGATACAAACGTTACGTTAACAAAACAGTTCGCTATCCAGTACAGTGGCCTGCCATCAGGATAGAAAGTGTTGTGGCAAACTCGCACCTATGGCAATGACGTTAAGATGCCTCAGTGTATGTATGCGACAGCATATGCGGCAGCAGTCGACAGACTGTACAATAAGTGTTTCATGTTAATATCCATGCTACAGTCAAAACTCGTAACAGGTCAAAACCACTTATGACTGCAATTATTAGACACACAATCAGTTACACCTTTATAATGTTTTATAACACATTTTTGATGAAATTTCTGGGATTTTCGTTTAGTACCTTAACTTTGTATGAATTTTAACCAATAGTCTGAATTTCAAATCAGACTAAACCACTTTTGCATTTAAAACAGTTTTTGACTGAATATTCAAAATTTTAAATCAAGCACAACACTTTTATCTGACTATTGCAGTCAAAACTGTAAAATTTTAACGAACAGATCGGTCAAAACCACGTCCGACTTCAAAAATTTGTCAAACTATATTTATTTGGGGTCGTCGGCCCAAACCACTTTTATTTCCTTTTTTTTTAGTTGAAGATTGTTTTGACTGGTTATGAATTTTGACTGTAACATCCAGAACGCAATTACGTAGCAGTCACCAACACGAGACAGGTAAAGTCCGAAACGTCCGGCGTCCGTACGGAATTAGATACGGTGCGACAGACCGCAGCGCAAATTACGAGCCCGAAGGCCTAAATGTGTACTTCAAACTATAGTTTAAACAAAGTTTTTACTTCAAACTAGGTATATGAAGATAAAACTTTGATTATAAAAAGTTGGCGAAAGGCTCATAGGCTTACTAATTTTGTTTTGGTGCATGATTGCCGGTGATTCCTTGTATGGCGTCGATCACAATTTGTGGTATAAGTATACAGGATTAAATTTCAATCACCTTCCAAATTTTAGTACAACAATCTACGAGACAAAAACAAATGACGTATTTTTTGAGTACAAAAATGTTAAGATAAAGCACCTAGAAAATGTCCGTCAAAAATTAAAAATTTTTGATACGGCCTCCAAACAACACATTTTTTTAGCGATGGGCATCTCATTCATTCAAGACGATACTATTTATATGTTGATGATTTTCCCTTCATACCTTAACAGGCATAAAGTAACAGCCTGTAATCATCCCACTGCAGGGAAAAGGCCTCCATCATTGAATTCAAGTTACCACTGCAATGATGGGTGTACTGGCATAATCACCACGCTTGCCAAATGCGGGTTGGTGATCACAAACCCGAGCAACGTTCGAAAATTCGAAACTTGTTGCCCGACCTGGGATTCGAACCTGGGACCCCGAGATCTTGGCCCGGTATTTAAACCACTAGACCAACGGGGCAACCAACAGGCATAGGACCGTAAAAATTAAAAACTATATTGAGAAAAATATTTTTGGATGAAAACTCGACATACATTTTTATTTTATAAATGGGCTCTAAATACGGTAGATAACGCCTATAAAAAATTTTGAAGGTGTTTTAATTTATGTTGATCTAAAACTGCTAAGCGTCAAACTTACTCTATAAAGGTAAGTTTCTTATTAAAATTTAAACGAAAGAGTAACTTTAATAAGCTATATGTTAATAAATAAATAAAAAACGATAAAAAATTGTTGTTGTTTATTCGATCTGTGTCTAATATACATACATAAGCAGAGATCGGAATAGGTAGAGTAAAATGGGGTCGTTGACCGGGATCGTATATATTAATAGGGACATTCCTCCAAATTACCGGGCTTTATATTTTTATACCAGGTCTTTTAAGTCACATACATAATAATATGTTCTGGAAAATGTTTACAAATAATTTGTATGCTTTATTTAAATAATCCTTTGCCTTATGTGAGCACCAAAAGTTGCGACATTTTTTATACCGGCTTTGACTGACTGACAAATCTTGACAGAAAAAATCACAATAGACAGACTGACTGACAAATCTTGACAATAAAATCACGAAAGACACACTGATTGACAAATCTTGTTAATTTTTGACACTTATTAAAATCTTACACTTCATTTTAGTCCTGTTACTTAATCCAATTAATTTTTAAAATAAGTTATATATTGTTTTGTACTATGTAAAGTAATTGTTTTTTGCAAACATAAGGAATAACATTGTTTTATTTATTGTTTTGATATTTCTACTAAGTGTTAAACAATAAACAATGTTGATTTTTATTTCTTTTATTTCATCTTTACTGTCACTGAGAATGTACCTAAAAGATGTTTGCCATTCGTTCAATTAGTTTTACGCTTAATTTCGTAATACAAATTTTTCCCGATGCTCTTACTCCTTAGCTTAATTCGTGACTTTCCGTTGCCAGGTATTTCTTCTTAAACTTGAGTCCCACTTAGAATCTATCCACCCTTAACTTAAATCCAAAAATACCTACGCGTTTAAACGATTTTTGAATCTTCGGCGGGGGGGGGGGGTTGAAATTCCTACACTTGGGGGGTGTCAGGGGTTCCCACCAAGCCCCGAACCTTCCGTTCCCCCTAGCCTCTAAAATCATATTCTAATCAAGCCTCCTAGTTTATTGAGATATACATCGTAAAGATTTAAACTTATTTATTCAATAAGAATTTAAAAAAACAGTAGAACGAAAATATATTTGAAAATTACGAGTAATCGTCTATTATGTGTTCACATTATAGTAAATTACGAACATAATAATAAAAAATACCGGTAAGTATACCGGAAAATCAGACCCGGTAAATGGCTTATCCATGTTATTATTTCTGGGCGTGGTTTTAGTGCAAGTACCAAAAATCACTCTACCTATTCCGATCTCTGTACATAAGCATCAAACTCTTTACTTATATTATAATTGCAAAAGTAACTCTGTCTATCGGTTTGTATTTAAACACCTAAACTATAGAACCGATCTGTGGAACCGACTTTGCTGAAAGGTCAAAAGATAAATGAGACGAAGGTCTTTTTCCAATCTTAAGGAAATGCCATAAGGCTATTTTGTTTTCCACTACTGGAAAGAGGTTTCTGTCCGCGCGATAACGTGTAAATCACGCAGTCAAAGTCGCGGGCGAAAAGCCGAATAATAGCCACATAATGTACATTTTAGACACAAACCGAATTGAGAACTTCGAATTTTGTCGCTTTAAAAATCCAAAGTACTGTTCAACGTTTAGATCTAGTTATGTCATAGCCAGTAGCCCTCATCAGTCCGATGGCGCGATGCTGGATGTATGCCTCTCGAAAAGGAGAATATCGTTTTTCCACACACAAAAAACTGCCCGCCATTTTGAAAATACTGAACGCATTCTTTTGTTTTCAAGTCGATAGTGCCGTGACTTGAATTGACGTATGCTTTCTTTTAAATAAGTTTTGAAGTTTAAGTTATAACATAACGTTACCAATTCATATTAATCCCTCGATCGTGAGTTATTCCAGACACATTTGAAATCAATTGTTATCGCGGCACCCGAGTGCCTCCTGGGGGTTGAGGGATTAAAATATCATTATAAATGGTACGACATTTTTACAAAGGTGAATTTAAGAAGGTTAATGTAGCTTTACCTATAGTAACATGTTATAACGTGGAACGTTACGGTAAGTTCCATATCGTTATTTCATACGAAGTTGCTGTTTTACTAAATTAATAATACTAATAAATACATTTTGCTAACCTACTTACTGCTTACCTAAAAACAAGTACAGATTTCATTTTTAACGATAAAAATATATAGCAAAAGGTAATGTGACTTTATTTTAGCTATAAAATATTTATAGAAAAAGCAATTAGTTTTAATTGTGATATTGTTGTTTTTAAAATAACAACATCCTCATCAAGCAACCGGTTTTCCTAACTCTGTCTTAAACATTTTAACTGCAATATAAACCTAATTACTATTCTCGAATAGCCACAATTAGTAGTATTTTAGTGTTACAATTTAAACAGTGTCTGAGAGCAAACTGCTTGCTGTAGCAATCGTTTAGCCCCAACATACTGTAGTTACTACTTACCATAAAACTACAAAATGGTGCAGATGTCAATCTACATACATGCCTTCTAGTAACGCACACATAGACATCACTTACAGACACCTTATCTCGGACCAGTTGGGACCAGTGCCAGCGCGAGTGTCTACTGCTCGTCTGTTAATTTTTTGTGCAAAATTGGAGCAATTTTAGTTGTTAGTGATTTTTTTTTCTGTTCCACCAATTTCATTCTCATTATTAATTCAATAAGTAACAAGAAACGAGAGTCATTACTACGATAGTTTTTTGTGCACAAACCAAAGTTGTCTACCCTAATAGACCCTAATGCATTTTACATTACTACATATTACCACACAAACGCATTCATGTTAAATAATACGAGTAATACGTTAAAGTTGGCATAACGCTGCTGTTAAATTGTTTCCTTTTGTTTTTTGAGTATTTTGAAATATTTTTGATCATAAAGTGTCCCTACATAATATGTCTAAGGGTAGAGCGGTTACACCTTATATGCCAAAGATTAAGTAAAAAATTTTATGTCAAAATAAATTATTACTATAACTTATTTATTCTACTACTTATTAAGTGTAGGTATCAACTTGGACACTAACACCTTCACAAGGTGTTAGTGTCCAAGTTGATAAGCAGAACTACTAAAATTCGGATTTATAAAACAGTCGTTAGGCCGATTTTAATGTACGGGTGCGAAACTTGGACGCTAACTTTGAAGGAGGAGAGCAAACTCTTAGTGGCAGAACGAAAGATATTACGGAAGATTCTGGGACCAACAAGAGGAGAAGATGGGGCATGGAGGCGGAGGTACAACCGAGAGATTGAAGAGCTAGTGTCTGAGCCGAACTCATCGGAGAAATAAAATCTTCCCGACTTCGCTGGCTAGGACATGTGGAGAGGATGGGAGAGGATCGAGCCGCAAAGAAAGCTTATCTTGGTCAACCTTCTGGGCGCCGGTGGGTGGGAAGCCCAAGATATCGCTGGAAGAATGAAGTCGCCAAAGACCTGAAAGAGCTAGAAGTGTCCGACTGGTCAGATTTGGCACAGAATAGGGAAGAATGGCGCACTTTAATGTCGGAGGCCAAGATCCACTTCGGGTCGATAAGCCAGCGAAGTAAGTAAGTATTAAGTGTAGGTATAAAAAGTGAAGTACATACATGATATTGAGTTCTGTACTTATCTGTTCTGTGATACAACGCTGATAATTTAGCGCTGACACTACAATCACCTATCTGCTTGATTCTCGCCATTTGAACACGTTTCGCTAAATCTTGATCGAGTGCCACGAAGATTAGAGGGATGTTACACCGTGGGCGTGGTGAGAATAATTTATTATGCAAACTGTCCATGCTATGGTCACATTTGGACCATTTTTTGCTTATTTTAATTTTATTTCTTGATGAATGACGCAATTTTTGTATTTTGGTCTAGGTACTGATGTATACCAATCATCAATAAGCTTACTGCTATTATAATTGTGAATGTTTGAATGGATATTTGTTACTAAATCACGCCAACACGTCAAAACGGATCTCGATGAAATTTGGCACGCAGATAGATTAGTTGGAATAGCAATAAGGCTCCTTTTGTTTGCTGGAGAAATATTCGGCTGCCGGGGAATTAACATGTTTCTTTTTCAACATGATTTCCTTGCTTAATGCCAGTTTAAAGGTCAGGGTATAATCTTCTTCTTCTTCTTCGAGTCGAAAGCAAATTCAAATTTTATTGGACCAAAACTCAGCCTCTTTTACTGCCCTTTCATTGGCCTGAAGGAGATCCCCGTGCGAGCAGCTTTCGGGGCACGCAGGGCAGGATAATAGGTGGTCCATTGTTTGTATGGGATAACCACACTCGCACCGATCGTCCAGAACACCAGAGAACCCCCACCTGCGCAGATTATCCTTACTCCGGCCGACCTGAGTTCTGAGTCGGTTCAATGACTTCCAGGTCGGCCATGGTAAATCATGCATGAAAGGAGCCTCCCCGCGGCGCACCCTGGAAGCAGCTAGACCCGGTAACGCAGGGTCTAGGATGACTAATCCTCTCACCACGATGGCAAATTCAAATTCAAGGGTATAATAAAAGCGATTTACATTTAATCAGGGAACAAAGTCGCTGGCAGTAACTGTGGTTGAGTAACAAACAACCCTTACTTTTGCATATTTATATAATATAACTACAATCAGTACCGAAAATCAAGGATAAAAATAACGTCTTACGTTGTCAGTTGTTACATTGCAGATATTATAATGCGCTTGTAGTTCAGTACTAGATATATCATTCATGTTATAAATTGTCGTCACTAGTCGTCAGTTACTTCTGTCTCAGTCTCCTATAATCATTGAGTTACTTCTTACGAATTAACGACATCCCAGGGCTGTGAACGGGTATTGCTATTATAATCTTGGCTAGCACCATACCGGGCATCATCATCATTGTCAACAGTCTATAAAAGTCCACTGCTGGATACAGATATCTCCAAAAAAAGTATTTTGGCACCATCTCCATGCTTGGCAGGAGATTTTTTGATCGCAGTTTGCCCAATGGTGCAACGAAGACGGTACTGCCCATCTTCTCCTCGCAGTACGCCTTTAGTCGCCTCTTAAGATTTTAGAAGAAATACCTCTTGTATTGCTATCTTTTAATATGCCGGCAATACCCCATAAAACATTCTAGTGGTTTAAGTACCGGGCCAAGATCTCGGGGTCCCGGGTTCGATCCCCGGGTCGAGCAACAAAAAGATTCTAATTTTCGAACATTGCTCAGGTTTGTGATCACCAACCCGCATTTTGGCAAGCTTGGTATAATCACCAGTGGGATGATTATAGGCTGTTACTTTACTTTACTACTTACCCCATGCAATGGGTGCAATCTAATCTCACACAACTATACCGTAGTATACCAAGGACGGAACTAATCCAACCTCAGTCCAGCTCCAGCCTATCTACGTTTCAATCTCATATCGTTAAATATTCCCTTGCAATCCGTTACGTTGCGGTGTGAGCGACGATCCGAAGGCTTTGTTTAGCAATTCCAATTCGGATTGCGAATGTAGTAATTGTGTTATACTTTACGTGACCACACGTCACGTTATCGCCGGGAACGTCCTTGACGGCGGCCATTTTGTTTCGTATACAACGGACTGAGACGCGCGCGAAACTGTTTAGTGTTTGAGAGACTCAAAATAATAATTATAGTTGTTTTTTGAGAACTTTTTCTTTTTATTTGGAAACAAATAATACAATTTATCAACAGCCAGTGTTCGTCCACTACTGGACGAAGGCCTCCTTCGAGTCACGCCACAATTGTCTATACTGGAACATACAATTAAAGTGGTTTAAAAAAACTAGTGGTTTAGGTAGCGGGCCAAAAGCTCGGGTGCTTGGTTCAATCCGCGGATAGGCCGAAAAGAGTGTCGAATTTGCGCACATTGTTTATGTTTGTGATAACAACCCACATTTGGCAAGCGAGGTAATTATTATGCCTGTACACATCATTGCTGAAGTAACTTGAATTCAATGATGGAGCCTTTTGCCTTGCAGTAGAATGACTATAGGGCGTTACTTTACTTTACTTCAAGTTATTTAATATAATTGAGTTAATGCTGAGCTCAACCTTAAATGGAAATATATTTGCATCTGCATTAAAACACCTTCTAATGTAACATTGTAGAATAAACAGTACTAAATACGATATTAATTGCGTAACTATTAATACCACCAGTTACTTCTGTGACGTTTTGGCCGTTAAAATTTAACTTGCCTGCCAACAGTGGCGATTATGGCCAAATCCTTCTTTTGCAAAGGCCCGTGTCCAGAAGTGATCTGATGTAGGTCAATGATGATAATGATAAAATAATTTTAAGAATCTTTGCATCCTAATTCTTCAGTGCATCATGGTCACAACAGCTCTCCATAACGAAGTAACCTAGATAACAACTGCGTCTAATGGCTTTTGGTTAGTATTTTTTATAATTCTGTAGGCAAGAAGTTGTCCGTCTGTCCATTCGCGATTTTTGTCATAGACTTTCAAAGTCGGCATTTTGATAGAGTAGATCTGTACGTAGTTAAAAAAACAATATTTATTTATTAATTTATTTATTTATTTAGAAATAATATAAAAAACGCTATAAAATACAATAATAGGCCGATAGTTATCATATTTTATTTTTTATTCAACTATGATGATGATAGTTAGCCTATTTCAGTCCACTGACTGCTGGACTAATAATTTTGAACAGAGCTAGACGTTCCAACATATTACGAGAGACGTAATAAAATAACACTAGTGCCACATAAATTGCACAAAATTGACTCGATCGGCAATCGAACCTAGGATCCTTGAGTAGTAGGTAGACCACAGCACCTCTATAACAACCAGGTCGGCATCCAAAAAAAAAATTTATGAAGGAGGTCATTACAATAACAGCTCAAATGGTAAGTTCGGCAATCGAACCTGGGATCCTTGTGTAGTAGGTAGACCACCATACCTCTACAACAACCAGGCCTCAATTCCGCTAATTTACAAATGGCTCAATAGAATCGCAATGGCATCGCAATTGTATATTTTGACACATTTAATATGGTAGTAATGTCAAAATATACGATTGCGATGCCATTGCGATTCTATTGAGCCATTTGTAAATTAGCAGAATCGGGGTGCAGGTCTTCATAAAAAAAAATTGAAAAAAATATATTAAAGAAATCATTATAAAACAGCTCAAAATATAGTAACTAGGTACATGGTATAAACCCTGAATCAAGTAACTCAAAATAGAGTTTTGACAAGTCAATATTGTGGGTAAGGTTACGTTAAACCATGCCGCTAATTCCTGGGTAGTTTGACTAGGATCGGCTTCCACCATCTCTCTTAATTCATTGTTAATCACCTGTGTGGGCGGTCTTCCTCGTGGCTCGTTCTTCAAGTCGAAGTTTCCATCACGAAAGCGTTTAAACCAAAATCGCACGGTGCGTTCATTAGCAGATCCCTCTCCAAACGCAACATTGATATTGCGGGCTGTTTCTACCGCGTTACTTCCGCGTCGGAACTCGTATTCAAAAATCACTCGAATTTTCGCAGTATCCATCTTTCTTGTCTAAGTTAAATAACAAAAACAATTGAAAGTCGATATTCAAATGTTTCACATTTTTTAAAAGAAGAACATCATAGAAACCATGTGAAAAAAGTCTCATTCGAAAACCTCAAACCATGAAGATTCTATATCAATTCAAAGAACCTATTACAATAAAACGGCAATTTTATATTTTAACCCCTAATATTATGAGTTTCAGATATTTCGGCACTGTTGCTAGCGCCATGATCACGGGAGAACTGACGGGAGTTCTCCTCATCATAGATGAAGTACATGGTATAAACCCCGAATCAAATAACTCTAGTGATAGTGACCATGAAAGTTAAAATCAAAATATAGTAAGTAAGATAATCCGTAAGTAACATATTAACGAGCGCGTAATAAAATAACACGAGTGCCACATAAATTGCACCACATTGACCCGATCGGCAATTGAACCTGGGGTCCTTGTGTAGTAGGTAGACTACCGCACCTCTAAAACAACCAGGTCGCCATCCAAAAAAAACAAATCAAAAAAATAATAAAAGAGGTCATATAAAAACAGCTTAACTAGTAAGTAAGATAATCCATAAGAAATTCCATGTTCGGTACTTCCATAACAATACGGCTAAGCCCGAACCACGGGCCATCATCTGGACAATTTTGAACAGAGCTGGGCGTTCCAACATATTACGAGCGCGTAATAAAATAACACTAGTGCCACATAAATTGCACTCTGTTACAGTCGGTGTCCCTTTTGATGATCCGGCCAGGGGTGGCGCATCGCAGAAACAAAATAGAAATCAAGAATCAAATACATAAAATCATACAATAAATGATAACATAAATAATAATAATCTAGTATGTGAAATAAAAATTTTGATGACCAGGCTAGAGTGGCACAAACCATATTATTTATAGTACACTAACGGGTCGTTATCGCGTTTAATATTATGATGGTATAAATACCTATTTGTTTACCCGACGTTTCGACTGGATTGCACCAAGCCGTGGTCACGGGACCGACTGGTATTACGACCCGTTAGTGTACTATAAATAATATGTGTTCAAATCGCGAAAGTTTAAAATCATTTTTGGCACAAACCAGTAATGAAATAAAGAAGATCCGAAGGAGAATTGCAAAAATGACAAATAAAAATATTTCCAGTAAAATACTTATTATTACCATTTATTACTCAATAACATAAATCTCACAAAATTGGAACAATACTTATATAAAGTACTACCTACGAGTATCACATCACGCTAGTAATCAATGAATTGTTTTCGCCATTTTCTTATAATAATATTGTCTCGTTTCTAAGTGTTTGTGGTTAAGGTAGTATATGAGTTGTCTTTATGGCTTTATTTTCGTTTTAGTCGGGTGACATGTTCAGAAACTTGTGTCACACGAAAACCTCAAGAGCGCGATCGCAGGTATAACGAGAGAGAGAGACGGACCGATCTCCCGTCTCATCTCGAGCGCTGCCAGTCATTCCGTGAAACTTGTCACGCGGAATCCTCACGAGCGGAGGCTGGCATAGCGTTCGAGTGAGTCGACCGATCTTCCGTCTCTCTCACTCTAGCGGCATACAAACGAATGGAGATTTTCTCGTGCGGTTAAGTTTTCGTTGAATGTTTAAGATGTAATTTAAAATTTGAAAAAATTGTTATCTTCATTAATTCCTTACTTCCCAAAAACTTATATCACCAATAAGACGTTATCACGTAAACATCTCGATCGTAAACCTACTTTACAAACAACCAATTTTTTTTTAATAAAACAACAATAATTTTTTCATCGTTACAAAACATTAAACAATAAGAAGTGGCAACCCTACATCTAAAGGCACTTTTGACCAGAAATGGCACAGTCTAATACAAACTTAACCCCTCACACGGTCGATATGACTTTCGCTTTTATCGAATTCTAATACAGATTGCTTTGAGGGTTGAAAATAATTTGGCTCGGTCGGAAAGACCGTAACGGGTTTCAAAATGGCGTATTTCAGTAGAATTATAGCGAGTATTAATATAAGGATCTGAAGTTTGATAGCGGTATGAGACAGCCCATTTCAAGTTGAGAAGAGCTCAATACATACTTAGTAATGTTATAAACGCGAAGGTTGTATTTATGGATGTACGTATCTATGGATGTATGAATATTTGTTACTCTTTCACGGAAAAACTATTGACCGGATTTTCGTGAAAATTTCCAGCACTGTAGCTTCATCATCATCATCATCATCATAGCCCTCATATAGTCCGTCTTCGGACATAGGCCTCCTCCAAAGCCTTCCACGACACTCTGTCCCTCGCCACTTGCATCCACTTTGGACCTGCATGTCTCCGAATCTAGCTTAGACATCGCAATAATATACAGAATGAAATTTTAACCACCTTCCAAATTTTAATATAACAATCTACGAGATAAAAAACAAATGACGTATTTTTTCTTTTGGTATAGCCCAGTACAAAAATGTCAAGTTAGAGCACTAAGAAAATGTCCGCCAATAATATTAAATTTTTTGATACTGCCACCTAGTTACACTTTTTTTACGCTATGCGCATCTCATTCATTCATTACGATACTATTCATAAGTTTTTGATTTTACCTTCATACCTTAACAGGCTTAGGACCGTAAGAATTGAAAACTATGTTGCGGAAAATATTTTCGGGTGAAAACTTAATTTAAATTTGTTACTTCATAAATGGGCTCTGAAGACGCTACTGAACGAACTATATTTAATAATAAAATAACCGGGTTACTGTTTATTAGGGTTCCGTGGCCGAATGGTAAATATCGGAACCCTTATAGTTTCGTCAAGTCTGTAGGCTACTTACGTATTCTACAATAATTTATTCGAAATTTAACAAAATATTTTTTAACTAAATTCACATACACAAAAACATTTATATACCTATACTTATTTATAACTAAACTTAACCAGCTATAGATTTAACTAAAATAAGTAAATATATTAATTTAAAATAATTAACTTAGCATAACTTATTTCTTAATTGTATTAACTTACATACTACTATTTACATAATTAAGTTTTCAAAGTACATTATCACTGTATGTTATCGATAGTCGATATCGATATGCGTTATTGACTCGCGCAAGCACAATGCGGTTAGGGTGTCGCAAAGGGGGTGCACTAACCTAAACCTAACCTAACCTATTTCCAGCGCAATCGTTTCTGTCACTAAATGTATCATAGTCAGCTTATTGGCGTTTAAACGACTAGAGATATAGTTTAGGACTCGGACCGGAGTTCTGGGATTCCGCAATTTTGTGGCTAAATGGTATAGTTACTTATGTAGTTATTTAAGCAATGTTTCAACTTGCGGAGTATTGCGCCTTTTCAGAAATAAATATGGTCCTTTTACTATTATCGAAAAAGAAACATTGAATGATATTTAATTGCTTACAAAGTCCAGTAGGTTAGTAAAAGTGTAGGTTAGGTTAGGTTAGAACAGTGACCATACAAAGGCGTGAAGGCGAGAGAGCGGAGCGAGCGCAGCGAGCGTAGCGAACGTGCCGCGGCAGCGGCCGCCGAGCGCCTCAAAAGTACAAAAAAAAACGATTTATGATTCCTAACCTCAAAATTCTATTAAAAAAACTTTTTTTACCGCGCGCCTCCCTGACTTTACTAGGGGGCTTTTCACCTCCCCCCTTGTCCCCCTCATCCTCCCCCGCCCCTTAACTCTACGGTACAAGTCCTAAACATTTAGTGACAAAAACGATTGCGCTGGAAATAGGTTAGGTTAAGTTTAGGTTAGGTTAGGTTAGTGCACCCCCTTTGCGACACCCCCGGACCCACAATGTACTGCGATACTGTTTTGGACGGCCGTATCAGTCGAACTACGTTGGATCGGCAGTTGAAATCTATGCATCAACAATGCTCCGCACGTCGCTTGCGCAGGCGATGAATGCAATTTTATTCCGCGATCTCATATTTAGTACTGTTAATTATTGAAATTGTTCTAAACGCTTTCATATGCTTATATTTACACGCTCGCTGCACTCCTTCTAAACTATACTATAATAATAATAATAATAATAATAATAAAAATGGCTGTTAGCCAGCAGGCTCGCCGGAACCGAAGGGATCTGTCGATGTGCTGGATAGATTACAAGAAGGCATACGACTCTGTGCCGCATACATGGCTCATGCGGGTTTTGGAATTATACAAAATAGATCCAACTCGGCGCACCTTCCTTAAGTTATGTATGGGGCAGTGGAGAACTATACTTCTCTATCCAGGATCTCGACGGGCTCTTGGTAACGGTGACCCTATTAAGATAGAACGGGGTATTTTCCAGGGTGACAGTCTGAGCCCTCTTTGGTTCTGTCTAGCTCTGAACCCACTCAGCACACTGCTGGAGAGATCAGGGCTAGGCTACCGTTTGCGGAGATGTGGCAAAGTAATATCGCACCTGCTTTACATGGATGACTTGAAATTACTTGCTACCAGCAGTTCTCATTTGATAGAATTACTAAAGCTAACACAAAACTTTAGTAACGATATCAGTATGGAATTTGGTGTAGATAAGTGTGCGGTTATGCATGTAAAGCACGGTGAGATAGTGGAATCCGAGGGGATCCAACTCACGGATTCCATTCGCTTGAGAGCACTCACCGCAACCGAGACTTATAAATATTTAGGTATGTCACAGGCGTTTGGAATCAATGGGACCGACATGAAACAGTCATTGAGGGAGCGTTTTTTGGGTCGCCTGACGAAAGTCTTAAAAAGTCTATTGTCAGGTGGAAATAAGGTGCACGCCTACAATGGGTGGGTCATGCCGGTCTTAACTTACTCCTTTGGCATACTTAAATGGACTCAGACTGAATTGGACACTCTGGATAGGACTGTTCGTTCATTGTTAACCACATACCGTATGCATCACCCACGTTCGTCTGTAATGAGGTTATATATCCCGCGGAAATGTGGTGGTCGTGGCTTTTTGAATGCCAAGACTATGCATAACCGTGAGGTGTATAACCTTAGGGAGTATTTTCTCCATGCCAGAGATGGTATGCATGAGGATGTGGTTGCAGTGGATAACGGATTGACCCCACTATCTTTAGGTAAAGAGAACTGGCGCAGGCCTGTAGTTTTGAGTAATAATGACCGCAAGGAGGTATGGCAGAGCAAAGAGCTCCACGGAAGGTTCTATCGAGCCCTTCACGGCCCTGATATAGACCTTTCTGCTTCTGTGGCCTGGCTACGCTTCGGGGACTTGTTCGGGGAAACCGAAGGGTTTGTCTGTGCAATTATGGACGAGGTAGTGATGACGAATAACTACCGGAAATATATCCTGCGAGATGGGACAGTTGACATTTGTAGAGCATGTCACTGTCCAGGTGAATCCCTCAGGCATATCATTTCCGGTTGTTCGCGTCTCGCTAATGGCGAGTACTTGCACAGGCATAACCAAGTAGCTAGAATCATACACCAGCAACTTGCTCTGAAATACAACCTTGTGTCGTCGGAGGTCCCTTACTACCAATACGTGCCTGAGCCAGTTCTCGAAAACAGTCGTGTCACATTGTACTGGGACCGATCTATCATCACAGACAGGACTATTGTAGCCAACAAGCCTGACATTGTGGTGATAGATCGTCAAGATCGCCATGCAATGATAGTTGACATCGCCGTGCCGCATGACGGCAACCTCTTCAAGGCTGAAAAAGATAAAGAATGTAAATATCTTGACTTAGCTCATGAGGTTGTCGACATGTGGCCTGTCGATTCAGCTGTCATTGTACCGATAGTCATCTCTGCCCACGGACTGATAGCTAAGAGCCTCGATAAACACCTCAAGAGGCTCACGTTAGGCGCTTGGGTCAAGAGTAGGATACAGAAGGCAGTACTCTTGGACACGGCCCGCATTGTAAGGAGGTTCCTGTCTCTGGAGCCTTAACCACCGGTAGCTTGGACCCTGATCTCGATGCCGGTTGGGAACTATTTTTTATATTTTTAAATGTATTTATTTTTTTATAAAGATATTTAAAAATGAAATTTATATGTTATAAGATTAAATAAAGGAAATAAAAATGGTGAGTGAATTTGGAACAATATACGAGTACCAAGAAATTAATTCCTACTCGGTTTTTAATTACTCATTTCTTGTGACTTCACCCAACCACACCAAGAGGGTCTTCATCATACAGACCCACCTATAAGTCTGGCTGTCTGTCTGTCCGTATGTCACAGCCACTTTATTCTAAAATAATTAACATTACGCAATTGAAACTTGGTAGGTAGGTGTATCCTGTTGACCGCTTTACGATTCTCATACAAAAAAAAAATATATTTAAGGGGGGCTTCCCATACATAGAACTAAAACAAAAAAAAAATTTTATTTAAACCTATGCGTATGGGGTATCTATGGATAGGTCTTTTAAAATGACAGAGGTTCCTACAACCATTTTTACCAAAAGTCTAACATTTGGAAGATAGACGCTTTGCCTGCTACAAATGGGTCCCGGTTTCAATTTTCTTTAAAGTGTTTGGTTTTACATGCTTATAAATAACTCAAAATTGTTTTTTTGTTCAGTTAAATTAAAATCAAAAAAAGGCCTACGACCAGCAGTGGACGGACAATGGCTGTTGATTAAATATCTTATTGTTGGAAGCGGAATTAACATGGCTTTTCGTTTTTTCGATAGGCACTATCCTTGCGACAGAAGCCGGGATTGACGCAGGTGCAAGAATCACCAAGGGCAATTGAAAAGACTGACCTAGGGCAATTGAAGAGAGGTGTGGGATCCCAAGGTTAGATAAGATTAGATTTTAATCTAGTACATAGTATATCTTAGCAAAACTAAGTAGACATTGCATTCTTCTTCTATTTCCTTATTCCATAGCGTCAAACCAATGCTTCTAATCTTTCAAGCCGCTTGACGCCATAATACTTAATACAAGTGGTATAATCAACCGGGAAAACTAATTTGCATTTTAGATTGAGGCCATCCAAAGTTCGCACCTTTAAAAAAAAAAGTAATACAATAGCGTATTTTAGGACGAAGCGTAGACACATTATAATATCTTTTTATAGCATCGTAAAAGTACGACGAGGCGTTTTCACCTTGCTCATTAGGGTGGGCTAAGTTTATGAGAGTTAGCGATTGTTTATAGTTTTCCCAATAACGTGTATGATGTTGTATCTTGGTAAAGGTAGGTTGCGCAGTTATGCCTGACAGTGGAAAAAAGATCTGTCACTTCCTTGTATCAGTACGCCTTCAAGTCCTCAGACGAGGCACATAACGTTCAAATTTCAGACGTCTCATGATACGTCAACTTTATTTGAACTTTATTTGAACAGACCTATGTATTTAATGTTCAAGTATTTAAGATATCTGCGGTACAACTGTTACTTACAGTAGTAGTCTTGTAAATTTCTTAATCTTTTTTCCGTAGATCAAAAACTTTAATCCCAAAACTTACCTCTAGAGTTTTTCAATAAAAAAACATTTCTACTATCTTTCTCTAACGCGCGCCACACTATTGGATCACTTGCACTCCTCATCCAGCCATTGACAGAAGCCATATCTATTATATTATATTAGCTATTTGGGGTGATTCGGCGTGCCTAGTGGGTTCTGGGCCCTTATCGCGTCGCACGTACCCGGCGTCGGGGACCCGCTGAAAATCAGCGTCGTGATGGCTACGCCTGTCACGACTAATGCTGGGCGGGGACCATTTTGACACTTTTACTTAAGCTAAGTTTTTAAACAATTTTCTGTGTTTCTTTCATGTATAACCTGTGGCAAATAAATAATTTTTTCTCTCTTCCATATCCATCCATATCGTCAGTCCAACGAGCCGCCTTTTACACTTTTATTACTACATTGCTGATTCGTGGTCTCCCCTAGTGGTGGTTATCGTTTCAGTTGCCGTGAAGCGAAAAGCCGTAAGGCGTTACTGCGCAACAACATGTCTGGATATTGTAACTTGGCAGCCCCAACAGCTTCCTGGGCATGATTGCAGACAGGCTGGACTGTGCGTATATCAATCACTGCTGCAAAATCTCAAGTGGGATGGAGCGGCGGTGATTGGCACGTAGCTCTGTATATTACTAATGTTACTAACAAAGTGGATATTATTGTCTGAAATAAAGTTATTTATTATTATTATTATTGGTCTGTACCTCTAACTCATGTAATTTTTTAAAAGTATTTGACAGAGACAGATAGAGCATTACACGGTGCATTTTAAACCACCTGAAAAACGAAGCGGATGTAATGTGATCATTATATAAAACATCATGGCAGTGTTATTTAATCTATCAGTAAAAAATTTTTTTTTAATATTTATTATTTATTCAGACTTTTAATTTTGTAACACGCTGTGACGCGCACAGACGTATTATTTTGCTGCAGCGGGGTCCCGCAAGAATGAGCCTTACACGTACATCCGTGCGAGTCACAGCGTGTTTCAAAATAAATAGATGAAACAATATTATATATTTAAATTTAAAAAAAATTATAAAAAAATTAAAATAACACTGCCAAGATGTGACAAATAATGGTTACATAACGTGGGCTTCGTTTTACAGGTGGTTTAAATTGCACCTTGTATACCTATGTATAAGTAAATTAGTATACAGGATGAAATTTTTACAATTTTACAAAAATTTTGTAGGCGTTCAGTATCGTATTTAGAGCCTATTTATGTAGTAAAAAATGTATTTCAAGTTTGCACTTGAAAATATTTTTCACAATATAGTTTTAAATTTTAACGGTTTTAGGCCTGTTAAGGTATAAAGGGAAAATCAAAAACTTATGATTAGTATCGTAATAAATGAATGAGATGTGTATTCCGTAAAAAAAGTGTTGCCGTATCAAAAATTTTAGATTTTTGGCGGTCATTTTCAAAGTACTTTATCTCGACATTTTTGTACTGGGCTATACCAAAAGAAAAAATACGTCATTTGTTTTTTGTCGCGTAGATTGCTATATTAAAATTTGGAAAGTGGTTAAAATTTCACTCTGTATATATATTGCTGTTGGTTTACCGTATATAAATAAATAAATAAATACGGACGTTGCGTTGCGTAGTTAGTTAGGCTTCTGGATAGTAAGTTTACTGTGAACGGTGTCTTACGGCCGGTCCTAATAACCTATCTATCTTCAATTTTGGCATATCGGAGATGGAAAACAACTTCTGTCTTTGTTTCTCTGGACGGCAAAAGCAGAGACAGAAGATGTTTTCTATCTCCGATATGCCAAAACTGAAGATAGATAGATTATTGGGACCGGCCGTTAGCGTACAGCCCGAACCGCTACAGCTCAACCCTTGGACAGAAGGTCGAATTTATTTTTGTGCTTTTGCATTAAAATTTCATAAAGCCAACTGTATTTAATTCGTATTTATCTGTACATCATCGTAAAACTTTATAGCTAGGCAGAAGTTCAATTTTGCGTTTGCGAACTTGTAATGCGAATAATACCTTCTGATGTTGAAAATGGGTTTTCCTTATAAATTGAAAACGCCCTTGTAAGATGTAGTAAATGTGGAATTCCCAAAACTTTACCACAGCTAAACGAATTAAATAAAAATTGCATGACATTATGTCCCCCGTTGGTCTAGTGTTGGTAATACCGGGCCAAGATCTCGGGGTTCCGGGGTGAATCTCGGGCAACAAAAGTTTCGAATTTTCGAACATTGCTCGGTATGTGATCACCATCCCGCTTTTGCCAAGCGTGGTGATTATGCCTGTACCCATCATTGCTATGGTAACTTGAATTAAATGATGATGGAAGCCTTTTTTTTCCCCGCCGTGAGATGATTATAGACCGTTACTTTACTAAGACTTGCTTACTTTTACATGATATTCAAAATAATAGGAAACTAACACCACTATACCAGGAAGAAATTCTAACCATTGCCAAAATTTTTATAGGCGTTCAGTATCGTGTTTAGAGCCAATTTATTAAGTAATAAATGTAAATCAAGTTGTCACCCGAAAATATTTTATTTTTACGGTCCTAGACCTGTTAAGGTATAAGGGAAATCAAAAACTTATGAATAGTATCGTAATGAATGAATGAGATGCGCAACGCGTAAAAAAAGTGTTGATGTGCGGCCGTATCAAAATTTTATATTTTTGGCGGACATTTTCTAAGTGCTTTATCCTGACATTTTTGTACTGAGCTCTACCAAAAGAAAAAATACGTCATTTGTTTTTTGTCTCGTAGATTGATATTGTCGCGGACATGCTAGATGTTTCGAGATATCCAAATTGGTTGAAGAAGTCATATGTATGGTGTACCCCTGGAAATTCATTCCGATCAGCGCAGAAATTTTGAGTCGAACGTGTTTCAAGGAGTCTGCAAAATATTGGGCATTCACAAGACGAGAACCACTGCTTATCATCCTCAGTCCGACGGCATGCTAGAAAGGTTTAACCAAACACTAGAGAGGCATTTAGCAAAATTGGTGGACAACCATCAAAGGGACTGGGACAAGTACATTGCACCGTTCCTTCTCGCCTACAGGACTTCGGAACATGAGAGCACGAAAACGACGCCGGCATATATTAACTTCGGACGAGAGCTAAGGTTACCGGTAGACCTTGTAACTGGAGGAGCACCAGACAACCACGTCACGGTACAAGATTATGTCTCTGAATTGCAAGAAAAGATGCGGGACATTTATGCCATGGTACGAGAGAACGGCTTACAGCCAAGCGAAAACATGAAGACTAGATATGACCGGAGAGCGAATACCAATGGCTTTGATGAAGGAGCACTAGTTTGGCTACATAACCCGATACGGAGAAAAGGAAAGTCGCCTAAATTACAAACAAGATGGAAAAGCCCGTACAAAGTAGTCACGCGAATAAACGATATTACATACCGGATCCAAAGGCCACCGAGAGGAGCACTTAAGGTAGTTCACATCGACCGCTTGGCACGATATAACGGCAATAACGATGACGCTCGGGACGAGCATCTCTAAGAGGAGGGCAGTGTCGCGGACATGCTAGATGTTTCGAGATATCGCTAGAGGAATGTACATAACTACCTAAGTTGAACCACAAAGTAAAAACAAGATGTTAGTGCAAGCGACATTGGACTTTAAGTATACAGATTAAGGCGCAAAATGGTATAACTCACTAGAGTTGTTTACGTTTAAACGTCCTTGTGATATTTCTGGAAAACGAACATTCTAGTATGTACGACCGGCATCGATGTTGAGATATATAAATAACAGGACTTAAGACGCCGCAGTCAGTTCATTCTGAGCTTTCGGTGCGATACCTGCGAAAAGTGATCTAGTGCGAAGTAACGACGACTTTAGCGATGCCAACGGATCTAAGGACTACTCTACGGATTGGCTAATAGTGTTTTGGAACCAACGACCTCAGCGACCCACCGGACTACGATTCTTGTGATTTGGCTTTTCTAATAGTATCTGCGACCTGTTCATCGCCTAATAAAATCTTCTAATAAGTCAACGGTGTTTTATCCAAATCCCGAACCCCACGTTCGTAACAATATATTAAAATTTGGAAGGTGGTTAAAATTTCATCCTGCATAGTACGAGAAGAGGTCGTGCTAAGAAACATTCCACTGTCCACATTCAACCGACAACTTTCTACCGGTGAATATTTTTTCTACTTTCTACTGGTTTTTATTCCTTATTCTACAGACTATTTGATAATTCCAGTTTCAACCAGCAGTTTATTATTTTTTTAACCGGCAAAAAAATAGGTATACAAGTAAGATAAGATCAGGTAAGGCAACGTAAATATTCAAATCAAATATCAAGAAATGTTGTTGCATTTTTCTCTCTCACAATGTCGTAATTATCTAGTTTTTAGGGTTCCGTACCCAAAGGGTAAAAACGGGACCCTATTACTAAGACTTCACTGTCTGTCCGTCTGTCCGTCGCTCTGTCACCAGGCTGTATCTCAAGAGCCGCGATAGCTAGACAGTTGAAATTTTCACAAATTATGTATTTCTGTTACCGCAATAACAACAAATACTAAAAACAAAATAAAATAAATATTTAAGGGGGGCGCCCATACAACAAACTCGTTTTTTTTGGCCTTTTTGGTTTGGAACCCGTGCGCGAGTCCGACTCGCACTTGGCCGGTTTTACTAAATTTACTAGTAATATAATAACTTTTCTTAATTTGTAGATTTTATTTCCAAATAAACAAAAATGTATTGTTTTTTTACTATATTGATAGCATAATAATCACATGCTGAGTAAGTAAATAATATACGATTTATCAATTTACGATCTACATATTTGTTTTATTAAATGGTTCTTCTATAGTCCACTTTATACCTAGCTTTTCAAGTTACCGGTTGAAAGTGGAATGATTTTTACTGACCGGTAGATTAGAAAATCGCTGGTTAAATGTGGACGGACCCCGTGCTAATCTATTTCAACACCACATGGTACAGCTCAGCTGCATACTACAAGAACACAAAAATTCACATTAATTTGAGAGCAATCTTACGGTCGGACATGATTAAAAAAGTGTAATGAAAGTAAATTAATTAACTGTTAGTTTTTTTCAGTGATAAATGGCGTGTCCTAGTCGAGGAGGAAAGTGGGACGACACGCAGGGAAGATAAAAATATTAGGGCGGGTGATAGTTGCGCATCCACTGATATATAATAAAATTTTTGTTATCAGAGTTATGCAATATGCATATAAAATAAAAAAATAAAATAAATATTATTAGGTATGAACCCAATTGAAAATAAAAGCTTTGAAGGTAAAACTTGAACTCACAGCCTTCTGTTTACCAAGTGACTGCTCTAACCAAGAATTTAATTGATCAAAAGAACAGAAAGGCTGTATAATAATCTATACTTAATATTATAAAGCTGAAGAGTTTGTTTGTTTGTTTGTTTGAACGCGCTTATCTCAGGAAGTACTGGTTCGAAATGAAAAAATATTTTTGTGTTGGATAGTCCATTTATCGAGGAAGGCTTTAGGCTATATAACATCACGCTGCAACCAATAGGAGCGAAGCATTAGTGAAAAATGTTGCAGAAATAATCGCGTTAATAACAGAAATTGACGCGGACAAAGTCGCGGGAAACAGCTAGTAAAGAATATTAATAAGTAACAAGCAGCAAACAGAATACCTTTTGAAATACTTTAAATATCCTCTAGTTCCATTAACACACACACACACACACACACATACACAGAAGTTATAAATTTATGATTAAAAATAGTTTTATTTAGTTATTAGTATTGTCTCTTCTCTTTTTATTAATTACTTATCCGAATACTGAGATTCAGGCAATTTGCTTAGTTGTAATTTTTGAGAACGTTCTAAATGTTGAAACGTTAATAAAGATTATTATTTTTTATTGTTTAAATTAAGTTCAGCACTCAAACTGAGTTTAATTTAAACTCTAAGATTTGTTGGTCTAGCCACCGACAATCCTGTGAGGGTTTCGCGAAACTACTAATGCTAATGCACGGGACCGATCGTTGTGGAGCTCCTTATGGGAGGCCTATGCTCAGCAGTGACTGGCGTTTGGCTGAGAATAAGATGATCGCTATGCCCTGCATATGGCTTAAGCATGGCAAGTATTCTTCGCAGAGGCCTTTTTCCAGCAGTGTACTAAAGAATGTATGTGGTTCTGATAAAAATGATGAAGATCACGATTGTTTTCTGATTTCAGAAATTTGACTTGAAATAAACATTCTTAGACGGGATCTGTCTTACGGAATGCAAATAATAATAATAAATAAATAAATCGTTTATTTAATATACAAAGATATCAAATTACATTATAATGAGCCTACTTAAAGTTAAACAGTGCAGATAGTATATTTTGCCTGAACTAAGTAGAACCTGTGCTTCAGGCGAAAAAGATCTTATGAATTTTATTTTATGTGCCATAAATTAACAATAAAATTTAACTTAAATAATACTAATTTAATTAAGGTAAGATAAGGTAACTAACCATAACAATCTATTTTATTTAAGTACTAAAAGTAGTTCTTCTGTATCATTATAGGACAAGGTTTGCAAATATTTAGTTAGGGCTATTTTACAGTTAAAATAGTTGAGATCATAGATATTATATCATAGATTTGTAAAAAACCTATTCGTAAAAATATATTTCGAAGTTAATTGCTTAGTGCAAACTATATCTTTCCGTCTTTTATTAGTTATATCTGCATTATAAGGAAGCATTGCGTGTTGTTTTAGTATTGTGTGCATTATAAACAGTTGGCGGACAGTTAGTAGATTACATGATTTATATAAAAGGTGTGTAGGGTAGAAAAAGGGAAGGTTATTAGCAACTTTTAAAATTGCTCGCTGGGCTCTTTCGAGTGGGATCAAAACAGTCTTTAATGCTCCACCCCATGACGTAATGCAGTATTGTATAATTGATTGACATAGGGCTAGGTATACTTGAGTTATCAATTTTGAGTCCGAGATTGGTCTAAGATTTTTGAATACGTAAATTAATTTACGGACTCTGTTGACTAAATTTTCAATATGTGGTCTGAAAGAAAGATTCTCGTCAATTATGATTCCGAGATATTTCAAGTTTTGAGGATAGTGGGACAGTTACAAGCATTGATTGTTGGATTTTGACATAGGTGTGCATATAATTTAGAGTTAGTATCATTGAGGTGAGGTTTGCGCATGCAGAAATGTATGTATTTTGTTTTTTCAGCATTTAATGTTAATAAATTGCTGTGTAGCCAGTTATTTACTGAATTAAAACCTATCTGTGCATTCTCATATAATTCTTCGCTGGATTTGCCTGTAAAAATTAAAGCCGTCTCATCAGCATATGATATTATTTTGCCATTTTTGAATTTCAGATTACATAGGTCATTAATGTACACCAAAAACAGCGTAGGGCCAAGGATACTTCCTTGAGGGATTCCGTATCCTGAGGTTTGAATGTCATCACTCGTGGTGTTTCCTATTATTTTTGTGCTACTACTTTTTTCACAAAAACTGTCACTTTTTATGTCCATAAAGCAGACGATGCAATTGTACTAAATTTGTTTCAATATTAATTTTTGACAATTGGTTAAAACCTTTTAAAAACAACCTTTTGACTTGTGATCACGTGACAATAAGAAATACTTGATGTGGATGGTCCACTTATGTCGTGGTGATGACTCGGTAAAAACGTTTCCTTGTCCTCAAGATGGTGCAGGGTGAGTGGTTTAAGAAAAAATAGCGATATACATATAGTTCCATATAGATGGTGTGTTTGATAAGTAGTATAGGATATAACAGATATATACCACCAATAACCGTTTTTAAAACACTAACTACTAACTCGTTTTATCTTAACAGATTGTTAAATACTCGTATTTGTAAAAATATTTCGTTAGGATGTTGGAGGTACTAACCGAAAATATTCTTGAGATGAAACTCTAGTCGCTATGTCAGCAGCAGTAACCAGTACATCATAAGCATTAAATAAATTCTTCGCCACTCGAAATTTCTAGACAGCTAAATGGTTCAGCTGTCGCCTGGTAAGCGGAGGTTGTAAGTTCGATTCTCATTTAGGCAATCGAAATTGTTATGCAAGGAATTGTATTTTCTATTTACACTACGAATTGAAATGCTTCAAGGACGGTTTTAAAAACATTATGACCTCTTTGAGTATGTATACCTAACCTACGGACTTACCCACTCTTGCCACTCAACTCGATTGCAATCCATTCCCAATTTTGAATTTAATTAGTAGATAATTTTGAATTTAATTAGTAGATAATTTCGAATTCAAATTCTTATGCATCAAGAAAAAATCATCCTCTTAGAAATGCTTAGGTATATCTTCTCGTGGGCTGATGAACACAATATTGCTTTTATTACCTACGCCGTTTATACCAAACAATTCACAAACATTTCCCGATGCATTGCACATGAATGTTCCTTCACGCAACAAAACTTATTCAATCAACAACATGACAAACAAACATGACATCCACTCTTCACTTGACGTCGATTACACACTAAAAATATACACAGAAGACTCAGTATATAAACTTGAAAAATTTTGTCTCAGGCGGGCGGGCGCCATACCATTAGGCCACCGAGACACTGCGACGTGGCGCGAATTTTTCAAGCATATTCTTACGCTGTGAGCCAGCGTTGTTTCATCAAATGTTAGGAGTTTGCACCCTTAACACCCGAAAGAAACATCTTTGCAGATGTTTGACAGTCAGTTAAGATGAAACAGCTATTTATATACTTTATTTGATATTTTAGCAACTTAATTGCACTTATAATATCAGTATATAAACCCGCCCGATTTATAATAAAAGAAACAGATATTAACATAATAATTACCTAGATTTAAACAATAAAAACAATTGAAATCAATAAAAATGGAAAATGAGAAACAAACAAAAAAAAAGACGTGTGGCACTCGGAGACTACCGCGGTAAAGCTATTGCATAGCAATTTTTATGAACTTATGCAATTATAAAACTAAAAAGTATCACCGCTGTGCCGGTCGGAGTGGGGGGTGTTAGGTTATTTTCGTTACGGAATTTCTGAATTCGGTCTCCACGCTCAAGGCCCGCGATAGAAGCTATGCAATAGCTTAAAACAACGTGAACACTTGTTTGAGGTCAGTGACAGATAGAATAATATTGTCTATGGTTTATGTGTAGTGGGGCTCAAGCGGCGACATCGATACTCATACAAATGCCGCATGACAGCCTTTTTAACCTTTTCCGTGTTCTGTGCTACTTACTATCCTAGCGGGCATCTACAATCGAAAATTCTCCTTCCTATCCTACTTAATATTATAAACGTGCAAGTTTGTGAGTATGGATGTATGGGAGTCTAGATGTATGTATGTTTGTTGCTCTTTCCCGCCAAAACGACTTAATGAATCCGAATGATATTTGGCTATTATATTTATACTGAGAAAGGCTACAGTTCCCGTGGGATAATTTTAATACATAGTTTTAAATTCAATATACCACGCCTTTGAAGTCACGGGCAATAGGTATTAAACTATTAAATTATTAAATTAATCTGTACTAATATTATAAAGCTGAAGAGTTTGTTTGTTTGTTTGATCGCACTAATCTCAAGAATTACTGGTTCGAATTAAAAATTATTTTTGTGTTGGATAGTCCATTTATCGAGGAAGGTTTAAGCCTATATAACATCACGCTGCAACCAATAGGCGAAGTATCAGTGAAAAATGTTGCAAAACTTATCGCGATTATAATAACAGAAATTGACACGGACGTAGGAGTCGCGGGCAACAGCTAGTAAAAACTAAACTTACTGCATTGTGGGCCAGTAATGTTCAATAGCTCCGGATATTAGGAGCCGGTTGACATATAGGGTGTGCGGCAAAAGTTCTTCGGTTCACTTCAATGCTTTGGATGTAGTCCCAGAGATAAGAGTTCTATTGTGAGGGAACAATATGCTTATATGCCAAGTTTGTATGCATTTGTGGTAAAACTTGTATGCATTTGTAAACTTAACAATTTACGGCAATCTGCGGGTAGACCCCCCACCATGTGGACCGGACTATCTAATGAATGAAGGTCGCGGAAAGCCGGTGGATGCGGATGGCGCGGGACCGATCGTTGTAGAGATTCTTAGGCGAGGCCTATGTCCAGCAGTGGACGTCGTTTGACTAAGATAATGATGACAATTTACACGATTTTAATCTCCTCATTAGGGCCTACTAAAATAGCCCTTATTAGCAAGTGAATAAGTATTAAAAGAATAAAAATCCTTTATTAAACAAATGTTGATGGTCTTAGAAAGGACTCGAATCCAAAACCTTCGTGGATTCATAGAAGCAATTGTATTTCAAGGTACACTAGCAATTAATTTTCTTAAAAACAGTCTCAAAACATACAAGCTGCTTCATCGGAACCGATTTTAAAATACCTATTTAAAAAGAAAACTATTGGATGTTAAAGGTACCTAAGCAAAAACATTGATGAAACGCCGCTGGCTTACAGCGTTAAAAGCATTTAATTTGGTAGAACCCGGTAAGCGAAGGTTACGGGTTCGATTCCCACCTAAGACAGTCGAAAGATGTTTATTCAAGGAATCTTATTATCAAGTTACACCATCTATTAACTTGTAAATTTTTGGGGTGGCGGGATCCTCCTAGAGGTCCACCCTGGGCAACGGAATCTATGGTTTTCTAACCAATGATGACGGCTAACAGATCCCTCTGCGGTGGTAGGCTTTGTAAGAGGCTGCCTGGATGCTACCACCCTCCTGCGGGAGTCCAGCACCAAACAGTTTTGTTGTGTTCCGCTGGTGTGTGGGAGAACCAGTACCTTTGGGTAAGCTCGCTCCATCTTAGGCTTCTTCTTAACCGTTTAGTTAAGTATGAATTAATAAATTATATAGTATGAAAAAAAAACTTTCTTAGAAAGCAGTCACAAAATTAGGGTGTATTTTTTAATATGTGGCGTTTAAAACGCTCGTCTGCGTTAACCGCTACGTTTTTCTTCGTTCATTTTTCTATGAAATTGCAGTCTATAATGGTCTGTCCCTCCCCCGTAACCGTGCCGTGGTCGTCAAAGTAGAGTAGTGCACAAGTGTTGTTCATACGACAATATTTCTTGATTTAAATTAGTCTGTAACATAACTAACATACTTAAGCCTTTAACTGCCGAAGTACTAGACACAATTAAAATTTTATTGTTTGGAGGTCACCAGTAACCCCCATGGCGCTCAATGTGTTAATATAAGTGAAACTATTTTAATTTATGTTTGTACGGGAAAAATGCTTGAAACAGGTCTCCAGTTTGATATGAATAATGATCGTTGCTTGTTTTTTTTTTATATAATGGAACCCACTGGTCGTGAGCGCTAAAGTGATTGTTATACTAGTTTTATAGAGATCGTTAATATCTACAAAAACAATGAGTGAATCTATAATAACACGTTTACACTTACGTAAAAAAAAATTTTCGTAATCAAATATGCAATATTAACGTTTCGTTATTTTTGTATGTCAACTGCGGTCTTTTGACAATAAATCGTATAAATGTTAGACAATTGGCTGAATAACAGCTGCTAGTTCTATTCTGGTAAATTCAACACAAGCCCGAGTCTATTAAATGATGCTACTGCCACAGAAACTCGATCAAAGGGCGAATAGCGAAAGGGCGAATCGACCTTCTGTGTTGTTTTTCACTATAGCACTATGTCAAATGCTGGTCAGCTATTACAATAGGTATCAGAAGTCTTCCTAGTCGAGAGCTTCGATCGGTTTCCAACATTGATGTACAATTAACTAGATACACAATCAAAAATTGACCACTAAAAGTGCACACCTATATCAATCGAATAGTTGCAGCGTGACATAAATATCCATACTATTGCATGCCGACATAATTTGGCCGGGTTATAAAATTGACACTGACATAAAATCAAAGTCAGCCATTCAATCGAGGACTGTTTTGATTGACATGTTTGTATCGGATTGTTTATCTAGTTAAATATAGAAGCGACAGCAGGAGGTTTGAAAAAAACCGAAATTAATTTTTTAAACTAATTTATTAATAATTAAATTACAACTAGTTACAAATTGACCCGATCGAGGTTGGATACGAAGTGGCGGCGATGATGATGATCTCGGGGTTGGTGGCGCGATGGCGTGGTCACGTTGAATTTGCACGAGAGTTGCATCAGCGATTTCGTCATCTTGCAATATTCGGTTGTGTCCTCCTTAGAGGTTTAGGAGTCAGCGATATTCGTATAAGTAGGTAGATTTACGTAATTCCTCCGCCCACAGATCAGCAACTATTTGAGAACTTTGAGAGGAAATGTTGCTGGTATGGTAATATGACTGCTTCCCGGTTTTCTTTCTCTTTCTATTACAGATTTATCCGGGCTCTCGTATTCGTGAGTTTCGGACTTCATATTTTCTTGATTACTGGTACGTTTGCAGGTAAGTATCTCGTAGCGTCGTAGCAAGACTACGAAGATGAGTACAGTTGCACTTAATAGTACGCAATAGAATGGTATGGTAGTGTGGTATAATATCTCGGCAGGCGGTGTGTCGATTTGTACAGGCGTTTGGAGCGCTATTTTATCTTGGATGCTGTGAAGGCTCTGCAGGTTGATTGAGTGCAAATCAATGCGGGATGAATCTGTGGCTTGCATTTCAATATTCGGTATCTTCATTATCTTAAGAGGTTGACCTTTTATCTCGTCACTATCGTTGATTATAGTGAATTCGGGTGTGCGTAGTTGGCAGGTGAGTGGGATAGTGACAAAGTAACTTCCTTGAAGCTGAGTGTAGTCTTCTCGGCCGCAGATAAGATGAATCTTCGTGGGATGTGGCAGCGAGATAACATAGTGTTGGTCGTCTAGCTTTTCCATTGCTTCTTTACTCAGAGTGATGTTTGTAAATTTGCAGGTCTTCTCCAGAGATTGTTGTGAGATGAGATGCTGGATACAGTCAGGTACGGTACGGATCTGATGGTTGATGTTTTCTTCACAGAGATAGCCGTGAGATAACTTCGGACATTCTGCCTCTATGTACACGAATGCATTCTCGTTGGTAGCAATGAAAGGATAAGTAGGTATGAGGGCTTGATGATATTTATTAGGTGCTATTGATAGTTTATATAGGTCATAGGATATTTTAGTCACAATCGGGAATTTGAATATTAAAACTATTTCTTTATCTATAAAGTAATAAGCGGACTTTATAAGATCATAAAATTCCCGTAATTCTAAATCTAAGATGCTATCTCTACCGTATATATTTTTTAATCTAATTAACATGTTACTTAAGATGTTAATCTTTAGCATTGAATGGTGTGTGCTCGATGCACGAATAAATGCTAAAGTATTTTCTACTGTAATTAACTCACTTAATAAGTCATCTATATTTTCAGTAATTATAACTAGTAGCTGAGCAAACTTTGCAAATTTAGTTAAAGTCTCAGAATGCTGACTTTCTTTATTCATTATAAAAATTAAAGTTCCGTTAATAATACGCTGATTTTTGACTAATTTAGAGAGAATACCAAAGTTTTTCGTCATCCAATCTTTACTGTAGCTTATCTGATTATTTAACTCAAATGAAATCTTATTCTCATTATTGTGAAGTGTTTTAATGGCATTATCATATTTAATCGCATCTGAATGATCTAAGTTACCCGATATACTTTTTATAACAGATCCTAATCCGTCTATAAGGCCTCGTTTAGTTCGGCTGGGCTCTAAGCTATGTAACTGTTCTAATACTATATTCAATTTAGAATTTAAATAATTAATCTGGAGTTCATATAAAGCATAAGTTTCGTTAGGAAGTCTAGTCTCGTAAGCTTGAATTTGATTCTGAAGTTGTAAGATTTTATCTTCGACATCATTTAACTGAATGCGTTGTAAAAAGGTGTGGTAGTGTGTTATGAGCCTAGTTGGTCCCAGTTTGAACGGTAAAAGTCCTGGTCCGTCATCCAATGTTTCAAGTCTTATCTCCTGGGCTGTTGTCGTCAGGATCAGTATCGGCAGAATTATGCAACAATTTAGCATGTTTAGGAATTCGTTTCAGTCTAGACTTAGCTACTGGTCCCCGTTTTTTGGAGGTATAAATGTGGATAGGTAAGTCGGCTAAAACTTTGTCCTGGGTAAATCTTGGGGCTACTTTCTGTCTACTGGCCTTAGGGTTTTTTATAAAAATTTGTTGCTCCGGAATATATTCTATTTCTGGTTCGCGGGATTTATTCCTACTCTCTATAAGGGCTGTTCTATCTGCTAAGGATGTGTCATTGATTAAATCATACACGGTTTTCATCTGTTCTTTATGATTGACAAGGTACTGCTGTAATAAGTGAGGAACTGGGTCTATATCAATAGGATCTCTAGGGTCAAAGTGTCCTGTGATTAAATCGAAGGGCTTACACTTATTAAAACTATGTATTGAACTATTGTAAGCTATGAGAGCATATGGCATAAGGTTTATTATGGGTTCGTCTTTTTTCTGTAGTTTTAATATGCGGAGATGTTCGAGCAAAGTCGAATGAAAACGCTCTATGTTTCCGTTATCATTTGGTGAGTGGGCTAGAACTCGGTGATGATTTATCTTATGTAATCGAACAAATTCGGCGAACAATTGATTAGTGAATTCAGTTCCGTTATCGGTAACTATTGTAAACGGAAGGCCATGATGAGAACTAAACTGTAATAAGGATTGGAGGATACTGACTGCTGTACCATCTTTCAGGTGATATGCTTGTCCGTATTTAGAGAAGACGTCTATAAATGTTAAGTATTTCTCATTCTGAACTGTGAATAAATCGAGGTGAACGGTTTCAAACGGTTTTGTTGCTGGCGGTACTACGTTAAATCTCTGTCGAATTGGATGTCTATCGTATTTCGCTTGTCCACATATGGAACATTCACCTATAAATTTAGATATCTGTTCCTTCATTTTAGGCCAAAAGTATCGTTTAGATAGTGCCAGATAACACTCATTAATACCTCTGTGGTTGGTTTTACCATCGTGGTAATCACGAATGATCTCTTGTTGCCTGAGATACTCTTTAACATTTTCTATTTCAGATTTAGAGAGTATGAGATTTATAGATGAGCTCTTAAATTTATCTTGAATGATTGGGATCACAGAGTACATGGCGAGAGGTGGGTTTATTAAAAGTGCAGTTTTAACTTTGGGATTCACATATTCTTTAATTGCGTTTATAATGTCGGATTCTAAATTCGATTCACTAATTTGCAACGAAATACGAGTATGGGTGTCAAATGGCTTTGTTATTACGGGCCGTCGTTTGACGTCACCTACAATAGTGATGTGCAATTGTCGATGGAATCTATTTATAGGTTCATCGGTAATGGGGACTTCGAGGATTGGGTGTTCATGGCTAGTGTGAGCGGTTAGAGTGTCGGAGTTAGATAGAGATGCTGGCTTCTCTGAGGGATTCGCGGTTATACTACTTATCTCTTCATTATTGATCTCGATTCTAGACAGGGCGTCGGCATTTGTGTTACTTTTGCCTTTCTTGTAAATAACAGTAAAGTCATATTCACTTAACTTTAACCTCCATCTAGTTAATCTCGAGTTAGGTTCTTTGAGATTCATTATCCACTGAAGTGGGCGGTGATCGGTAAGTATTTTAAACTTACATCCAAACAGATACGGTCGGAAATACTTTGTGGCCCAAACTATGGCTAACAACTCTTTCTCAATGGTACTATAATTTATCTCACTATCGTTGAGAGTACGGGATGCGAATGAGATGGGTTTATCTGAACCTACTGGGCCTTGGGATAGGATGGCCCCAATAGCTAAATTTGATGCGTCTGTGGTCAAGATAAATTCACGAGTAAAGTCGGGGTATTGTAGTATAGGGTCGTTTGTCAAGAGTTTTTTACACTTTTCAAATGCTTGTACGTAGTTTGAGTCTAACGTTATCTTTTTACCTTTTTTTAAACATTGAGTGAGAGGTTTTGTGATATGAGCAAAATCGGGAATGAATTTACGATAGTATCCAATAAGACCTAAAAATTGTTTGATCTGTTTGGGAGTTTCTGGAATGGGATATTGCTCTATTGCAGAAATCTTATCTGGGTTCGGTTTGATGCCGTCTCTGGTGATGATATGACCAAGGTAACTTGTTTCTAACTTTAAGAATTCGGACTTATCCATCTGAATCTTAAAGTTGGATTCGCGTAACCGCTGGAGAACCTTTTCAAGGTTAATTATGGACTCCTGGAGCGAAGAACCAAACACGACTATATCGTCTAAATATACCAGGCAAATTTCGTTCTGTAGGCCTTTGAGGACGTTATCCATCACTCTTTGGAACGTAGAAGGTGAGTTCTTAAGACCCATAGGCATACGCAAGAATTCGTAATGCCCATGCTCCACATTGAAGGCTGTTTTGGGTATATCGCTCTCATTCATTTCCACTTGGTAAAATCCAGATGCTAAATCGAGTGTGGTGAAGTACATGCATTTGCCAAGCTTGTCAAGGACGTCAGTTATATTGGGGATTGGATATTTATCGTCTATTGTCTTGTCATTCAGTTTACGAAAGTCCACAACTATACGCCACTTCTTTTTACCAGAAGCATCAACCTTCTTGGGCACAACCCATATGGGTGAGCTCCAGGCTGACGTGGAAGGTCTAATTATTCCCTGGTCTAACATTTTATTTATCTGATCACGGACTTCCTGTCGATGTACATAAGGATAGCGATAACTTTTAGTATAAATCGGAACATCATCTGTCGTTTTAATACAGTGTTTAATTTGGTTTGTAAATGTTAGTGGTTCGCCTTCCAAATAAAATACGTCGGCATAACGCGAGCATAAAGTCTCTATATTAGCTCTTTCCTCGGCGTTCATATGATCTGTCCTAAGGCGCGAAATGACGGCGCGTGCGCGTGACGTAGGCACGGACTCAGTTCGCATGCACTCGATATTAAAAACTTGTGCCTGCGCTGGGTGGTCTAATGAGAATATTATATCGTTATTTGTAGGATTATAGACTTCTAAGATTCCGCGGCTATTTTTAACGGATGTAATGCAATCGGAAATGTGGCAATTACAGATAATTTGCTCTTCGACGAGGACGTCACCATCCGGGGCGTTAATTGGGATTCGAACTATTTTTGAAGAGTTTGCCGGGATAATGTCTTCATAGAGGTTGACGTTCAGCGAGTTGTACATCTTAATAGGATTGACAGCAAACTGGGTTGAGAGGGTCTGATCTTTAAGATCAATCTTCGCTTCCCATTTAGTGAGTAGATCTAGGCCTATAAGACCGTCGAAATAATTATGGAAACGGTACACAAATAATTTTATCTTATCTTGGGATTTTAGTTCGGGAAAGCACGGTAGTGTTATAGAGTAGTCATTACGGCTGGTTGCGTGAACGTTAGTCACTTCGAAAGGGTCGTAATCTAAAGGAAAGTTACAGAAA
Source organism: Anania crocealis (assembly GCA_949315895.1). Classification (NCBI taxonomy): domain Eukaryota; kingdom Metazoa; phylum Arthropoda; class Insecta; order Lepidoptera; family Crambidae; genus Anania; species Anania crocealis. Next base: position 9,509,551 of record OX438872.1, on the reverse strand, counting down.
TATTTCTCAACAGATTCGGGACTAATAAACGACTGATTTGCGCCGGTGTCTATTAATAACTTAAGCGGCGGGTTTAAAATTTGAATGTAAGGAAGTTGCCGTTGCGTTTGTATATTCAACTCTATCTTAACTTGTCTGACGGGCGGGCTTATCTGAAAATCCTGTTCTGTGGAACTAGATGCTTGTGGCTCGTTACTTGACTCTACGTTATTGTGACCAGTGGGCTCGTAATACTGAACTCTATTGGCATAGTCATAGTCATAAGATGCGTCGTAATTATTGCAATCAGTTAAGTCATTATAATATTCTGTGTCGTAGTAGTAATCTGAGTAGTATGGATCGTCGTATGCGCATTCATTTAAATTGACTTCGCGTGATTTGAAGTAATTATTTGGTGGGGGATTGCCGAATCTTTGCCAATCGTGTCCAAATGAAGTTGGTGGCAAAGGTCTGGGTGTGAATTGCTGTACTCCGCTCATAGGTTTAGGAGGCGGCTGGTACTGAGGCTGACGCCTAGGTGGTAACCTGAACATGTTACTTTGGGCATTATATTGCGGTGGTGGTGCACTAAACATTTGCTGTGTGCGGGTCATACGCGGCTGTTGAGACTGTGCGATACTAGGTGAGTTAAATTTAAAAGGTTGCGGTTGCACTGATAAGCGGAGCGGAGGCGGCGGCGGATTATATCTCGGCGCTGCCTGATTATTAAAATTAGGTATACTATTAAAGTTATTAAATTTAGGCATTGAGGAGGCTATAGGTAAGGCAACTGGTGTGCGATGGGCTAGTTGGTGTCTAGGCATACTTTTGTTACGTTGCTGAAGATATTGAATATTTAATTCTTCTTGCACATACTCTAAAGCTTTTTCTATACTGTCTGGCCTCATAGACCTTATACGAGATCCAAGCGGTTCCTTTAAACCTCGTACAAAGGCTTGCATGGTCAACTTTTTATACAGAACCCTCTTAGCGTCTATAGTGGTTCCTAGTGTCTCATGTAATGTAACATAGGTCATTATCGTGCTAAAAAGAGTTTGACAATGGTCATAAAATTCTTGTGGGCTACTATTGCCTTGCATAGCTAGGGAGAGGTCGTTATAGAGTGCTGTCTCGTCCCGTTGATCAGCGAAGTTATGTACTAAGACATTTCTAATCCCTAACCAGTTATCTGGGATGCCATTTGAGTTAATAATGGTAGCGGCGGGTCCCGTGATTTTGTTCAGGATGCCGTTTAGGAGACACAAATTATTAAGTTGACTATTGGGATCATCTCGCAAATAGTCTGAACATAACCTATCACAAATATTAATAAATCTAGTTAAGACGTTGGGGTTCCCGTCAAAATCGGGAACAAGGCGTAAGGCCTTGTAAATACTATCGGGATCAATTTCCATTTCTTCTGATAAACTAAATAACCTATTTAAGTCTAGCAAATGTTCCCTGCGTTGCCTGCTAGATGCAGACCCACGGGATCCAGAATTTCTTGGATGAAAAATTGTGACTAAAATTAGGGACTAAAGATAGGATAGGATAGGAAACACGAGAATGATTCAAGTGCACTTACATGAACATATTTCGGCTTTTCTTGTGTATCGATGTCTGGATACCCTCTAGCTGGCTGGCTTCTGGTTCTGGATTCTCGAACGCGACTTGATAGCCACACGGGCGGCTCGTTATGACGGAAATCTTCGTGATGAAGCGCGAAACCGACCGCGAGAATCCTACCGACTGCGCCAAATATAGAAGCGACAGCAGGAGGTTTGAAAAAAACCGAAATTAATTTTTTAAACTAATTTATTAATAATTAAATTACAACTAGTTACAAATTGACCCGATCGAGGTTGGATACGAAGTGGCGGCGATGATGATGATCTCGGGGTTGGTGGCGCGATGGCGTGGTCACGTTGAATTTGCACGAGAGTTGCATCAGCGATTTCGTCATCTTGCAATATTCGGTTGTGTCCTCCTTAGAGGTTTAGGAGTCAGCGATATTCGTATAAGTAGGTAGATTTACGTAATTAGTTCTTTTTACGGCCATTTCCAATAACCTATCGGAGATAGAAAACAACTTCTGTCTTTGTTTCTCTGGACGGCAAAAACAGAGATAGAAACTGTTTCCTATCTCCGACATGCCAAAACTGAAGATAGATAGGTTATTGGAACCGGGCGTTAAACTACGTCAATGGTTTCCAATAAGTAATTATTAAGGAATATTTACAGTTGCTTGGGATTTCGTTTTTTGAATTTGAAACTATCTCACAGAAACTCTGCATTTTTTGGAGATGCAAAGCAGCCTATATGCTATTACAGCTTAAAATATAGGTTTTTACGAGATTACTTTTATTTAGATATGTTAAGCAACTTTAGCTTGATTAAGTAACAAAGATCAATCAAAATTTTGGCATTCATATAACTAGCTTTTATCCTCGAATTCGTCCGCGTTGACCTAGCATTTGGGTCAGAGAATAACAAATAATGTTTCTATTTAAACATGAAATATTTTGTCTTAGGTGGGTATCGAATCCTCATCGTCATCCATACCGGGCGCAGTGTTTTGACCAGCTGTAGCTTACAGCAATAAAAACATACCTACTTGGAAAATTAACGCAGTGACGCAATGTCTCGGACCTTAAATAGACAAAGCACCGCGCCTGGTATGCGAGGGGATGGGGGTTTCATTCCCGCCTGAGACATTTGTTTAAGTTTAAATACTGATAATATAATTGCCATTAAATTGCTAAAATGTCATATAAAGTGAATGTTTGCTTATAATATGTGTTGCTTTGACGACAAAACGCGCGTTTTTTTAAACACTCGTCAGCACTATCCGCTACGGTTATTCTTCGTTCATTTCCCGGTAAATACCTCGTAATAGCAATGTTGGCCATCACGACACTATTCCCTATTTATTAGTGGCTAGAAACAAGGCAACGCATTAATGTCTGTTGTTTTGCTGAGCGATAATGAACTTTAATGACTGTACATAAGGACACCGTTAAGGATAATGAAGACTTTGAATGAGTGTTTTGTATTCCGACGCGGGAAAAATGTTTTGTTTATCGAAGGAATTGCTGTAATTAGTCCTAAGAGATGGATAGTGGGAGCAGTGGGAGTGTGAGGATTTATTATGATTATGGCGAAATAAAAAGAGCTGATACTGGGTGTTACGTAAATATTTGTACAAGCATGTAAATAACATGGGAAAGTCAAACTGTTCACTGTCGTATGGTGCTGGCACATGAATAAAGATCACTGCCTCTGTTCGTCCTATAGGTATCGTAAGAGGCGACTGAAGGAGTACTGCCAGAAACAGACGGACAACAACGTGTTCCCTACACCATTGGTCAAAGATTGAAAACAAAATAGAGATAAATTTTCATAGTAATTGACAGTATTTCTCAAAATTTCTTTTATTTTTATTGGTTTGTGGAATAGGCAAAAGTAATTAGTTCATACGGTCTATCAAAAAATCTCCTGCTGTTGAAATGTGGGTTAGGTTAGGTTAGAACAGTGACCATACAAAGGTGTGATTGCGAGATAGCGGAGCAAGCGCAGCAAGCGTAGCGAATGTGCGCCACCGAGCGCCTCCACAAAGCATTGACAATTCGTTTTTTTTTATTCCTAACCTGTATAAATATTTCTAGTTTGTACATTTTAATCTTTACGTCGGTATTTTTTCATTTTGATAATAAATTAAAACCTCATTCTATATTTAAAAGTTTCATCATTTTTAATTTAGGTCAACCAACCATTAGGTATTGTAACTTTAACATCGGGGTTTTTAACTTTTAACTCTAGATATTTTAATTTTAGGTGTTCTAATACGCACCCGCTGCAGACACAGCGTTAGGTGGCCACGGATAGACCAAACCCCTTATTCATGGTCTTTTTTTTTTGACGGAACTATCACTGAAAGTTGAAACCTTATATGGAAGGCTTTATTCAGTTTAACCGGGCAGAGTGTGGTGAGCGCTGAAGGCGCTCAGCCTAGGTTCGCCACATAATATGTCATTGTGGTCATGTTCATACATAAAGCATTAACTAGATACACAGTCCCATTTCCAATCCATTGCCCTCTATAATATGAAAGAAGCCTCTCAACGCTTTTTCGATAAGGCACGTGCTGAACGACCCCGACGATCCGATCACCGCGTATGTAACAACAGCGAACACCGCCTTAAGCACTTCAATTACTGCACAACACAGTAGTTCTCCACACCGCACCCGTCAGAGGCGGGCGCGTGGTCCCGCCTTTCATTTTGGCCGACACAATCATGTGCCTGGCCGCTTTTCACCTGCCCCCCCCCCCCCCCCCCCCCGGACAGCGAACCCAAGCCGAGGTCCGAGCCTACAGAGGCGCCCTTGAGGTCGCTGTCCGATCCCCCCTCCCAGATCGGGCCCGCCAGAATGGAGCCCGACCGTGATCCGGCATGCCACGGCATCTCCAGTTCCGGCAGCGCCACCACTGGTGGGTTCGCCATTTGGTAGGGTGCCTTTAGCACCCCACACTGGCCCGATCACGCCCGCTAGTATGGGCCCCGGTGCGAGCCCTCACCCTCGACCGCACCGGAGTACTGCTAGCGTGGCGGACCTAGGCTAAGCGCCTTCAGCGCTCGCCACACTCTGCCCGGTTTAACTGATTAAAGCCTTCCATATAAGGTTTCAGTGATAGGTCTGTCATGAAAAAAAAAACAATACAGTCCCATTTAAAAATGACATTTCTAAACGTCCACAACTTGACAAGTAACTATCGTCATGATTATTACCCTGCCAGGTGGGTTGGCGATCGCATTTAGGCCAATGGTGAAAGAAGACGCTGATGACCGTCTTCTTCTGGCAGTGCCTATGTCCTATGCCCTTACGGCCGGTCCTAATAATCCATCTATTTCAGTTTTGGCTTATCGGAGATAAAAAACATCTTCCGTCTCTGATTTTGCCGTCCAGAGAAACAAAGACAGAAGTAGTTTTCTATCTCCGATATGCCAAAACTGAAGATAGATAGGTTATTAGGACCGGCCGTTAGTCGTATTTTACGACACTCTAAGGAAGAATACTTGAGGTTAGTGTCGGCATGACACCACAAAGATAGTTTTAAAACATAACATTTTTTTATTCCAGTCAAAAAACAAGCAATATTCCAAGATTGTATTTTTATCCCCGAAAGAGTAACGAGGAGGTCACGGACGAACTTTGTTTTTAATAAACTGCTAGTACGTGCTGAAAGAAGTCCATGAACACTTTATGTTATGCTACAGCGTGTCGCAATAAATATTAAAGCAGTATTCTTAATTTGGGTATGCATAGTATAATTTAATATGAGTTGCTAGTGCTAAAGTAGTGTTTTGTTTGTGAAAATTATGTTTCTGCTGTTATTTTTGTTGATGGCAATAAAACTCTTATCCCTACTTATATTGTAAATGTTACTAATACCTACTGTTTTTGCGCAGAGACTGCTCAACCGATCATCATAAAACTTGGTACATACGAGTATTATATTTTCAAAGGGATATGGGATATTTTTATCTCACTGCTAGGCACAGGTTTTCGTCCATTGCGATATAACGTGTAGATTACGCGGGTAGAGCCTACGGATTTTGTTAAAAATGGCCAGTAATGTAGCTTTGACTTCAAAATAACATAAAAGCTATATTTTGACGTAATTTTGTGTTGTTCTCCCGGAAACACAGCATATCAGACTTATTAAACACGAGAAAAAGCAGGAAATACGTAAATGTGGACAACATCACATATATTTTAATGATTCCAAGTTAGTAGACATAAGAAAATTTGTTTCTGTGGAAATTAGATGCTATAAAAGTGACCCAAAAACGATTGTTCCTGGAATTCAAACCGGGAAACCTATTCTTAGAGCTGATAAACAATTAAAAACCGGTGTATGTACCTCATTCGACCACGACGGTAAAGATGTTAACCGTGGTCAATATACAGGATGAAATTTTAACCACTTCCCAAAAAATTTTAAAGGCGTTCAGTACGAGTATCATATTCAGAACCCAACCAAAACCGACCTCAAAAAAAATTTAAAAGTAATCTGCTGAAACACATCAAGAAGACGTAAATAATAGACTAGTTATTTACTTATTAATACACTGATTAGGCTAAAATAACAATTAAACATGATAATAATAATATAAGGTTGTATTGCGGTGTTGTGTTTTTAAAAAATGAGTATCAATTTTATTAAAAAGCTACTTAAAACATAAATACTCATACTATTGTCAATTGTAAGATTTTAAACATGTAAAATGATTGTAATTTAAAGAATATCTACATACTATGGTCAAAGCTGTGTACGCCTATAACTGATATTCGTACGAATAAGTGCTAGCTTTAAGATTAGTAATTGTGAATGTTTATGTATGTAAAATTGTTGGTGTACCTTTATAAATAAAAATAAATAAAACCCATTTATGAAGTAAAATGTAAATCAAGTTTTCACCCGATAATATTTTTTGTAACATAGTTTTCAATTTTTAGAGTCCTAGGCCTGTTAGGGTATAAATAGGTAAAGGGAAAATCAATAACTTATGATTAGTATCTTAACGAATGAATGAGATGCGCATCGCGTAAAAAAAGTGTTGCTAGGCGCCCCGTATCAAAAATTTAAATTTTTGGCGGACAGAGCGAAATGTCAACATAAAGCACTTAGAAAATTTCTAAGTGCTTTATGTTGACATTTTTGTACTGGGCTATACCAAAAGAAAGATACGTCATTTGTTTTTTGCCTCGTATATTGATTATACACCGTGCAATTTGAACCACCTGTAAAACGAAGCCCACGTTATGTAACCATTATGTATAACATCTTGGCAGTGTTATTGAAAAAATTTTACCAAAAATTTTGTTTTATAAAAATTTTAAATATCGGTTCAGCTATTTATTTTGAAACACGCTGTGACGCACACAGATGTAGCTGTGTAAGGTCCATTAAACCGGACCCCGCCGAAGCAAAATAATACTTCTGAGCGCGTCACAGCGAGTTACAAAATTTAAATTCTAAATCAAAATTTAAAATTTTTCCAAAATTATTTAATAAAAAAAACACTGCCATGATGTTATACATAATGGTCCAATAACGTGGGCTTCGTTTTCCAGGTGGTTCAAAAAGCACGTTGTATTAAAATTAGGAAGGTGGTTAAAATTTTATCCTGTATGTCGGAAATTCATAAAAAAAGAGCTTAAATGGTAAAAACCCCGGATCAGCTAATTTTAAAATGCCATAACAGTCACACTCAGATTATTCTAAATACTTGTCGCAACGTACATTACTTAGTATACATTGCACTGTGGCACGGCGCTGTAGTTCACGACTGCAGCTATAGATGGCGTAAGGAGCGTGCACACGTCCTTAGGGATGTTTTAGGAGCTATGTCACGTGCGTGTTGGAAACTCAGCAAGTAATTTAAAAAAGCGTAAAGCAAGGGTATTAGATAACTAACAACGCCGAGTTGGCACAGGATAAAGTAGCGGCCTATACATTGAAATGAAAGATTCATGTTTACGGATTTAGTACGCGCTTATTTTTGATTTAACCTCACCATCATAAAGACGAATAACACCTTAGTCTGGCCGTGACCATGAACGCTGTAGTGTTTGAAACGTCGAGTTAAATCAAAAATAAACACGTACTAAATCCGTAAACATATCTTTCATTTCTAAGTATAGTGTTCGCGTAAACTTAAGAAAACAGTATGTTAACGGCACTTATTCCACTGCAGGGCAAAGGCCTCCATCATTAAATTCAAGTTACCACAGCAGCTGCAATGCAGGGTACATGCATAATTTACGCTTATCAAATGCGGGTTGATAATCAAAAAACCGAGCAAAGTTCGAAAATTCAATACTTTTGTTGCCAGACCTCGGAATCGAATTCAAGACCCCGAGATCTTAGCCAGGTATGGCGCAGGGTAGTAAATACTTATATTCAAACGATTTCATATCTACGAATTTTTGTAAAACTTAATCAAAAATTAATTGGCTTCACAAAATTGAGAAATAGAAATATTGGTCCGGATGGGGAGAAAGTACTCGTACAGAGGGAGCGCAACTCAATATGATCTGAGGAGCGCAATGTGGCGATGACCTTACCGACTTACCTCAAATAAGTGGGTTGTCCAATTTAGCGTGGTATCTAAGTGAAGCTCAAGATTTTTGACGACTTTGAAGTTTTGTCATCATCAGCTCAGTCGAACGATGCCCAATGACAGATAGGGCTCCCTTAAGGATTTCCATGCACATGGGTCCCGCGCTACCCGGATCCTGCGGCTTCCCACGACTGTGTCCAAATCATCCGTCCAGCTGGTAGGAGACTTACCCACAAATTGACGACCCGTGAGTACTCCCCATTTGAGAACCTTTATGCCCTAACGTAACGGTCCTGCGCACCCGGGATCCAGCAGCTTCTCTCACTGTCTCCAAATCATCCGTCTGGCTGGTAGACTGCTTACCTACAGATTGACGTTCGGTCCGGTCGGTACTTGCCATTCCAAAACTTTTTCGGCCCAACGACCATCAGTTCTTCTTGCAATGTGTTTCGCCCACTGCCACTTCAGCTCAGCAATTCTTTCAAACCAAAGACTCAAACCGATAAGTAAAAATCGTTTCCTAAATTGTACTGAACGGGAATCAAACCCAAGACCTACTTGTAGTAGGTAAACCACAGAACCACAACACCTACCGGACGTCACATGTCAACGTGACTTTTGTACAAAATAAAGTAACTTTTTCTCTGAAATGACAGGCTATTTTAAACGGATTTCAGGTTTATTTTTAATACAGAATATTGAATCTTAAATTGGAAGAAATAAAGGTTACACAAATAACAAAATGGAATCATTAAAATTTGCAAACAAAATAAGTCAACGTCTAACACACGACCGCTTTGATTTGATACACATTGCTTGTCACCTTTTAGATCAAGTTTGTGTTCGTTTAATTCAGTTCAGTTGTTTATTGTAACTTTCATACTGTGGCCACATAATGAGAAGAGGAAGCGAGTGCCTTGAAATAGAAGGCAAGAGAGCGCGAGGTCGTTCGCTAACTAGATGGTCTGACCAAGTGAAAGAAGCAATCTCCAATAATCTCCTCAAGCAAGTTTCAAAGGGCGGTGAGAGCAACTATTTAGACGGAGAACGGTGGAGAAACTTTATAAAAACCGGTGATCACGATCCTAAGTAATGAGGGGATTAGAGAGAGAGTTTATTATAAGTCACATGTTGGCAAATGTAGTTATCAGTATTTTTTAACCGGCTATGAAATAAAGTCCAAAACTATATATTTACTCAAGCAGATGTTAGGTAAATGGTATTACGTAACCAATCGGCATTGGTGACGTAAGCGCCATCTATGTCTGTGTCATGTCACCAATATATGTATGTTATTCTGATCTCTAAGCTATATTACCTGAAAGATTCATTAAAATCTGATCCACAGTTTTTGCGTTAAAGAGTAACAAAGATCCAAACATACACGTTTATAATATTATTAAGAAGCCTACATTTACAGTTCAAAAACCTAATACCTAAACACATATTTGTGTCCATACCCAATCATACTAATCCTTATACCTAGGCAGTAGAGTTCCCATTGCAGTGGAGCTCATCCTTTTCGTATTTAGCCAGGAAAATGTCCCATCCGAACCGTCAACCCGCAAGATAACGCGTTGTCAAGTGGACCGAAAAGCGATAATGGCATAATTTATGCCATTAGTGGACTGCGTGCGCCGATACGGGGGTTAACGGGAAAATAATGCCACACACGGCTTATATAGACTCGACAACTGTCTCTTCTCGCCTTAAGTGAGACGTTACATGATCAATATTTTTTCAGTCTTATCCATCTATCTAATTAAGTACGTCACATGAATTTACAGCACAGGTCTTTATTATTTAAGGGGAAACACTACGGACGAGAGAATTGAAAAATAGGTATTTGTAAAATATATTGCTGTCGTGCAGTGCCAAACGCCTTTATTTATTTATTTATTTATTCATTTGGCTTACTTACAGTCAACATACACAGGTCACGTCAAAAACATTTCCAATACTTATAGGCTAAGTGTAGTGACTACTTATAAGTAAACACAGCATGCAATATAATATTAATCGATAAAGCAGAGGAGTTGGTATAGACAACGGCAGGTCAACCCACCCAAAAAGTCAAAGGTCAGTAAATTGATTTTCAGCTTACAATCAATATCAATTGAGAAAGTTCGACGTTCTGTGGTAGGTTGACGTGCCGCTGCCTGCACAATGACAGTAATAAAAATCAAATATAATTTAATTTAAATTAAGTTAAGGCAGGCTGCTCACTCGAGCGAGACTATGCACTTACAATAAAGTCAATAAGCTTTTTTCGGAAGCTGTAGAAGGAGTCAAAATTTACATCGACTATGTGGCTATAGCTATTGAGTAGCCTGCAGAGTCTGGGCAATGGGGAGTTAGATCCAAGAACAGTTCTTCTGAATGGTGGTTTCAATGGTAATATCGGCTGACGAGGATATCTCGATGGAGCATTGAAATTGATAGAGTTTAAAAAATCAAGACAGCATAACGCCTTCACAGCAGAGTGTGATAAAGACAACTGGTTCTTGGACCGAAAATACCCCCCGATTACTTTTCCAAAATTAGACCGATTTAAATACTTTTTTCATTACAAATTAAAAAACGGCTTTGGTTGTGTTCGTATGTTTTCCTTATTTTCTAAAATTTAGCAATATTTGATTTCTGGATGTTTCAACACAGCGGAAAATCTTGCGATTTTTTTCGATTTTTGAGGGCTCATATTTTTTTTATTAATTAATTTATGAAAAAACAGAAAACATAGAAACATGCTAATAGTGGCCATAGATTTTTGTAATATAAATTATTGCTCTACTGGCTTTATCCAGGGAGGAAACAGGGGACTACGTTTGTATGGAAAAATGGCCCTTGTGTTTCCTCTTAAGCTTTCATGGTCACTATCACTAGTGTATGGTCTCTTGCTGACCATACAACTTTCTTGCTATGCTGATACCGATGAGGTGTAAATCCAAGCTCCATGTTGATTGCAGTACCTGTATTTATTAATATGGAAATTACACACTAAATAAAATGCTATGAGTCGCGGCCGTCTTGCTAGGCAATAAAGGCGAACTAATACGTAAAACGAATATAATACCTAAGTAGTTTGTATTTTAAGTAATCTAGGTCAGTCGCACATAGTAACATTATTGCGGATGTAAGAAATGTACGGTGGATCGTACAATTAAAGTTATTTGATTCGGGGTTTATACCATGTACCTTATTTATTATGAGTTTCTGATATTTCGGCACTGAAGAGAACTGAGTTCTCCCGTGATCATGGCGCTTACTTGCAACAGTGCCGAAATATCGGAAACTCATAATAAATAAGCTACAGACAACGGCAGGTCAAACTACCCAAAAAGTTAAGAGGAAACACTACGGGCGAGAGAATTGAAAAATATTGCTGTCGCGCAGTGCCAAACGCCTTCACCGCAGAGTGTGATAGAGACAACTGCTTCTTGGACCGAAAATACCTACTAAAAGCACACCAAATCAACGTTTCGTAGTCCCCCGATTACTTTTCCAAAACTAGACCGATTTAAATACTTTTTTCATTAAAAATTAAAGAAAGGCTTTGGCCGTGTTCGTATGTTTTCCTTTTTCTCAAAAATTTAGGCAATTTTTTTTTTCTGGATTTTTGAACACAGCGGAAAACCTGGCGATTTTTTTCGATTTTTGAGGGCTCATATCTTTTTTATTAATTAATTTACGAAAAAACAAAAAACATAGAAACATGCTAATAGTGGTCATAGATTTTGTAAAAAAATTATTGCTCTACTGTCTTTATCCAGGGAGGAAACAGGGGACTACGTTTGTATGGAAAAATGGCCCTTGTGTTTCCTGAATTGATTTACAATTGATTTACAACTTTAAGTCCAACAAGTAGAGATCGATATCAATTGAGAAAATTGGACGTTTTGTGGTAGGTTGACGTGCTTTTGTCTGTGCATGGTATAGGTATAAATCCCGAATCAAATAACTCTAGTGCTGAAAAACTGTTTTAAATTACAACGTATGAAATTTATTTCGGAAGTTAATATAAAATAAAATGCTGAGGATATTCTCAATTGAAGTCATTGCCTTCTATTTAAACCGACGATAAAAAAGCATGGACAATGTTTTCGTCCCGCGATTTAACTAAAAATTTTTGTATTTTTTTTGTCAAATCAGATTTTATTAGTTTTTTTTTACAGAAGTCTCAATTTGATTGCACTAATCATGGTTGCGGGAGTTAAGTTTTATGTGTAAGAATGCAAAAAAAAAAGTAAATAATTTGACTGGCTGTATATAAACATTATTAGTTTATCTGTTAAGTAACTAGAAGCAACAAAGTCAAAATCAAGCTGCAATTTCACGATACAACCTGAAATACAAAGCGATAATGGGTTAAATTTATGATATGAGTGCACTGCATTCACTGATAGTTAGGGGAAATAGAGCGTATACAGCTTAGGGCTGAAATGGTCTGGAAATTTAGAAACCTTTGGAAAGCCGGCTTAAAATACAATAGCCTGCTTCCCCTCGGCTGGTATCATGGTGTCAGAATATGGGCATAATCGTCTATCTCCTACATTGTGGTAATGGCGGTAATCTTGTGGTACGAATTATTAATTGCCATTAAACTGTTAATGCAAAATATTAATAGTCATAATAATCTTGACTTGACATAGATATTATTAAGGGAAACTTCATAAGGCTATTCTATTTTTTGTCGATTTGTGTAAACCCACAGATTAGATAATGTAAAATATAAACGTAGAAAGGCCATTGAATTATAATTTCAATGGAAAAGGCATACTTACTTACTTAGTTTTAATTTAGTAAGTACTACAACGAATAATATGATGTGTACTGTTTCGTATTATTTTTATAATCCCATAGCAAATATTGGAAATATTGGATGTACAAGTGTCTAGAGCGTATTTGTAAGATTACGAATGATAGTTTTATTACTGTTGACATTTATTTTGATATTGTATTGCGTGGGTTCTCTTGACAAACGAAACAAAATGATATTTTTAGTTTATAGTCATCGATAAAAAATAACTGTAAGTTCAAGCCCATACAAAATTGACACTTAGTAACAGCCTATGATCAACCCACTGCAGAGCAAAGGCCTTCATCATTGAATTTAAGTTCATATAGTTATGATGGGTACCTACAGAAGTAATGACCACACTTTCCAAATGCGGGTTAGTGACCACAAACCCGAGCAATCAAAAATTCGAATCTATTTGTCGCCCGACCAGGGATCAACACGGCCCCGAGATATTGGCCTGGTTTTTAAGATACTAGACTAACGGGGAGTTACTAGACGAACGGGGCGTTTTAAAAGAGAAATAAATTATAATTTCACCAAAATAAACCCTCCATTTCAAGGTCTGAAAACTCAAACAAGCTTCTTACGGCATTAACCGCGTGCTCTATCTGTAAAGCAGTAACTGCATTACGAACTTCTGAAACTTAAATCTTGGCAAGTGCATACAGAGGGCGCTTAGTGTGCACAGATCCAAACAACCAACAAGTCTCGCTTCTTGGCTAACCGTGTATAAAAGTTTTGTGGTGACAAAACTACTAGGAGTACCTACACGATGTGAGCGAGTACGCCGCGTACGTGACTAGAACAAAATAACCTTGTTTGAACTTAAATTAAGGCTAAATGAAGTTAATTCATAGAAATTGCGTTTATTTAAGTACATCATCAGAGTGATATGAATCAGTACACCGTTAGGCTAGAAGTGAACTGCCCTTGCAATGCGACGAGGACACCGTCACACCCTCGAGATATGCCCGGCCAGGGTGAAGCCGTGAAGCGAATTGTATAAGGCAGTTGTCCCACCGATCGGAGAGAAAGCGACTAACTACTTATGAGCTATATTCTCGCTCAAGAAACGTACAATAAACAAACAAAAGAGATTTTGAATGTTCAAAATACCATGCGAAATCGCGGGCAACGCTACCACATCGCGAAGTATTCGCCATCTACTCGTAAATGAGTGGAGATGACCGATCTGCGATGCCACAAAACGGTCGAGGTTATCCAGAATGCTGGAAGGGCTGCGAACGAATCAATTGACGTGGAAAACAGATAACAGCACGATTTATGGCACCATCCAGGCTCTAGCAGTTCGTAATATGTGGACGAATAGCGCGGCCTAGTAGTCTACTAGACCAACGGCCGGGAATCGAACCCGGGCGTTCTACCACTTTTTTTTCTTTAGTCTAATCTGCAATCAGTTTTTTAACTTTTAGCAGATGAGTTGAACTTCAGCTGGAGGCAGTGAGAGCGTGATTACAGTGAACCATCTAAGTATATGTCTTCTTTAAGAAGCAGACTATACTCCTAAGATGTGTTTTAACCATTACTAGTTGAGACGTTCCACCACTTAGTATAAATAAATAACAATACTTTCCCATTGGGCACTACTGAACCTGTTTTATTTTTTAAGAGACAGAGTTCTGTGTCTTTGCTAAAATTAAAAAAAGTAGACTATGATAGTTAAGATGGGTTTAGTTATTACCTTAACATATCACATACTGAATAAGCCAAGCCAACGCCTTACAGAATATTGAACCAATAAAATGTTGAACGTAACATTTACGACAAGCTGATTTTAAACATTATTGAATTGTTAATGCAGTCAGTAAAAATATGTATTTACAAAACTATTAATTAGCATTGCAACAAACACAATGCATCTATATTTAAATCATTAGACAATTTTTTTATTTTATTTTTTATTTATTTATTTAGAAAACTCTACAGTAGGCATGAGTTCGATATATCAAAACGTAACTAATAACCGTTTTCGGCTAGATATCGTATCGTATCGATATCGCATAACTACATAACCGATATCACAATAACTAAACGCGCGCGTTAACTTGATACGAGAACCAGAACTAACGGGCAACTGAAAAACGAAAACCGAACAAAAACGATACGCACGCAACTAACTTAGGCAACGCATCATGCTATCATGATATTCGCTCCTTCTCTTTTCTATAAACGTACTTAAGGCGGTGTAAGAGAGATGAAGCGAATATTGCTACCAGCTGCAGCGCGGCAACGGGAATGCTCGGGTGATTTGGTTATTCAGTAGAATTTCGCTATTAATTTATTAGCAATAAGGTTCAATTTGTATATTGCGTAATTTGTAGAAGCTGAGTCGTCGGCTGATGTCACATAGCGAAGCGAGTGTCTTACAAAGGAAAATGGAACTAAACAATATGTGAATACGGTTTAATTTTAATTCAGGATATTCATAATATTTGTAACGACTGATAATATCGATATCAAAAAACTGTTTTTGATATCGATATCAAAACGAAATATCGGTTGCTTAACGGTTATCGTAAAATATCGAAAACGCCCATGTCTACTCTACAGCCACATTACAATTTTCGTGGATACATAACATTACTTAGTGTTACCATAGGGAAAGAAATATTTCTTTCCCTATGGTGTTACTTAGGCCCATTACAGAGTTTCATAATCATTTCGTCAGTGGAAAGGAAAAACTGCTAAAGCGCCAAAACCGTACTTGTGGAAAAGAGGATCAAAGTTTCAATTTTCGGAAAAAAAATCATATCTCTTTTGATATTAATGTTAAACCGGACTTTTAAAATGGAAACATGATCTAGATTTTTTACCTAAATTTAGATATAATACATAGGTTCCTTGCTTATTTAGATCGCAAAATAGCTGTCGCTTTAGAAAAAATACCATGAAAATTAATCAAATGTCAGTCAGGATAAAACTTCTAACATCCATTATATTTAAATATCCAGCAACCACAAAGTGCTAAAGAGTTTTAACAACATTTTTCTTATTATAACATAATTGCTTAGTGAGTTACAATTGAATAAGTATGTCAAAGATAAATTACTAAACTACAACTATTGTAGTCACATACGCCAGCGAAGTAATGCGTAAGAAGCAACATTATTCACGGAACCAACAGGAATATATGCTTACATACGCAGACCCCATGAAACGAATAAAAGCAAATGTTGCTAAACTATAACTACATTACACGTTTTAAGCAAAAATTATACTTAAAGATTAAATAGGTATAAAAGTTTTGTGAAAAAAATGCCTAATTATCCTAATGGCTTAATTAAAAATATTGACATTACTACTAACCGGGTACAGGTTTGTGGTAATGACTATATTTTGAATTACCTAAATATAAAACACTGACTGACATATCAACGCACAGCCTAAACTACTGGGATTTAAAACCGGAAATTTTTCACCGTGCTTCTTTTTATAGTGTAGGTAAGCACTTTTGATTTTTGGAAATTCCGCCTATAATGGGGTAAAAAGGGCCCCATAAGTTTGTATAAAAATCCGTTAGTTTTGAAGCTAAGTCGATGATAATGAAAATTGGTGTTGATTAAAAATTATTAATGACGTCTTTCAGTATTCTTAAAAATTTAATCTTTAAAAGAGGGTAAAAAATGGTGGCGAAGTTTGTTCAGTTTCACGTCACATCCATCATCTTTACATATTTGTACTCTCTGACTACACTTTTATTTATAGATACTTATTATACTGATATTTAAGCAATTAATTGCAATTTATCGAATTATTTATAAAATAATACGACAGACTGCGCTGGGAGTCTCGATTAAAATTAAATTTGAATAATGTACAACTTCCTTGGTAGCGCATATCAGATTTTTACGCTATTTTTTTTCATATAAATTTAACGGCTTCGGACGAGTCCATACAGCCTAGTCTTTAGTTAATGTCAATTCAAAATACATACAATATCATAAATACTTACATAAACATAACAGCGTAACCTAACCTTAACTAACCTAACTCATTTAAATGTATGGGTGGTTTCAATAATTACAGGAGTTTTACGCGAGAACGTGGATCAGAGTCAAATAGGAGCGCCTTTCCTTGATTCTCACTTTTATTTGATTTATCCTTCTCACTGACACATTAATATAACAATGCCACCACTTTATCACAATAAATGCCGCTTAGGATAATTTCACAAAATTATGAAACAAGGTCTTTATTTCTCTTTTCGTTTCCCGCGCAAAACTCCCACCTCGATCCGTGCCCTCGATCTACGCTAGCGCCGCGCGTGATGTTTCTTTCTGCTGCGTATTGTTGACGTTCATCAATGAACAACATTCGTCTCGTCGACTCTCGCTCGTCACGCACGTCATTCATTCGATCTTTCGTTCGTCTCGCTCGGTGTCACTGTCAGTCATGTCATTCATTGTTTTGCCTTGAATATTTTGTTTAGATTGTGATTTTTGCTTTCAATAAAATCTAAGTATTTCAAGTAAGATCTCATCTATCATGACACTGTAAAAAGAGAATAAAAACTTGACCTGTCTCATCTCATCTGTAAATAACTTGTATTTGAAGTGGAGGTGAAAAAAATTTTGGTTATTTTTTTATAACCCCGAAAAGTAAGTAGGTATTGCTAAGTGATTAATAATAAGAGACATGCCTATAAATAAATCAATTGGAGTATTCAACAGTTGATTATAGGTAGGTATTCAAAAGATTCTTATAAATAGTATTAATTGCTGTTTTAATTTAGTTTTCCATCACTAACTAACCTAGATAACTAAACTTAAATTTATTGTATTACCTGGATACTAAGAAATTAGTTCTCGCTGAATTGCTAGAATTAAAAGTAGGCACTCTTTCAAGGAAGTACTAGCACTAGTAACTAACCCACTTTCTATGGTCTCAAGTCTTGTCCATCTCTCATCACCTCCCTCCAGTTCAATGGGTGAGAGTAGGCCTAAATAGGTATTTCAACTTTGTTTCTTTAGGCCTGTGCATAACTTTGTTAACTTCGTTACATTTAATTACATCAATTTGTTAAATGTGAAACTATGGCATAAGATAATTCAAATGTGATATGTAACTCAGAAAATTTACCGTCCCAAATAGTCCCAATTGCTTTTTCAAGCCTTTCAAGGGAGTCTTTCTTGCATAATTATTTCAATCATTATGAACCCAAAAACCTTTTTGATTACACTACAGCTTTTCTACAAAAAGTGGGCGTCCTAAATTGGTACTTGTAGAATTTTATGTAGATTTCTTCAAACCAATGTTAACTCAAATGTCCGATAAAATTTTACTGATTTGGCTTTAGCTGGGTCCTGAAATTGTAAAATAATAAAAATTGATAATATAATACAATAAACTGAAAAATTTATGCAAAAAAAATGAAGAATGAAGCAACCAATTAAAATGATTAAGTTTTATTTTATGATCTGAATCATTCCGTCAGGCTACAATTCTACAAGTTTCTGTTTAATAAAGAATACAACTTACAAATGATTCTGAAACCGTTCACCAACAGTCGATTGCTCCATGAACGTTTGACCAACAGAATCTTTAAACCTTTAACTTTTCGCCCAACAGACATTTGACTCATGAACTGTTCGCCAACAGAACGGTAGGTCAGTGAACATTTGACAACAGCTTTTTGTCAACGATCATTTCACCCAGTAACTGTTAACGACTAAAGTAACATTATTAGCAATATGTAAGAAAATGTAGATACATGTAGAATCTATAGAAATAATATAGGGACAGCCTACTTCAAAATCTGAGGCTTAATTTTTCTCTCAGTTCAGTTTATAGGTAATAATTTTTTTTTAAAGTACTGACGGAAGCTTTTTCACTTATTGTACACCATCTTACAAAATTGCTTTATTAGATAATAAATAATAATTATTTTTAACATATTATTGAAATTAAATCAAAATAATCAATTTAATTTAGTTTCTAAATTTTCATATGATAGTACTAAATTAGGGGAAATATGAATTCTTCTTTAACTTTTTCTCCGACGCGGTAGGGCAACTGCCAGAGAATCTATAGTTAAGATACTTTTATAAGTTGTTTTATATATTTATTTATCCTCTTTGTCCACAGCCGAAATATTTCTCTTCGAAGATTTTTGAATGATTCATGATGAAGGTGCACCTTGCTTGACGACTTACAAAGAGTGCTCATTCAAATGGTAAAATGGCGAGCATTACGAATACAGATCAAGACTTTGACTATGACAACGTCAAAGCTAAATTTTTGCTAGAAGTTGACAAAACAGGTCCCTTCTCTTTAAGTATAGACAAACATAAAAGATTGATTACGTCTTTATTACGCACTCCAGGTAATAAACAATTCGATGTTTTTGAGCAAAGCGGAAGGCAATATTTAGTAAAAAAAGAAACAGGTACTCGTACTGATAAACCTTTAAAATATTTAACTGTTGATGAATATTTTAATGTTATAGTTAAATGTCATTTGACATATCAGCATCTGAGAGGAGACTTATTGTGCAAGGTAATGAAGAAGCTTCATGCAGATTTTGCAATACCACCCAGATATATCTATTCTGTTGTACAACTATGCAATATTTGTCGTGAAAATAAAATACCGACGCCAATATACAAAAGTTATATTTATAGCACGAGTAGAAACCCTAAACTTATTATACCTAAAGTAATTCTTGAAAAAAGTCTGAAATGTAACGAGATATATGAAATTTATATTCATGACATGAAAGACTATGCCGATGGTAATTTTAGGTATCTGTTAATATACAAAGAGGATTACAATTCCTTTGTATTTTTGAGACCTCTAATAAAAAAGTGCTCATTCGAGGCAGCTTCAGAAATTTCAAAAATATCCCTGAGTTTTGGTCTACCTAAGAGTATACTAGTGAGGAATATAGACGTTAAATTCTTTACCGATGTGTTAATGGTAATGAATGGCATGTGTGGCAGTAACACTGATTTATATCTGACGTGGCGAAAAGATTCATTGTGGGCTGATAAGATTGTGCAGGAGCTTCTTGATTGGATGACGAAGACGGGCTGTAAACAATGGGGCTTCGGTTGCCATATCGTGCAGTTGCAAATAAATCAAAAAGAAAAGTCAGATAAAAAAAACTCTTTGTCGCCATTTCAGAGCATGTTTATAGATGCGCGAAAGGGGAATTATATGCAACATAAGCTCGGCAATCAGAGTGCCACAGAAACTCCTGAAGAAGTGATTCAAACCTTAGATTTGGTAAATAGCAATAGGGGAGGTATGCAATCAGTGGGAAAAAATAATTGGCAACTTGTTTCTTTTGACGTCAATAACTTTCTTACACCAGAAACCATGGCACAACAAATAGAAGCCCTTGAAAATAAATGCATTGTATGCAAAGATACAATTAAAAAAATATTTTTTTGTTTCAAATGTTCGCAACCTGTACATTTATTTTGTGCGTCGCTATATCCCGCTATTAGTCCTATAGGTGTGATGTGCTTAAATTGTATAAAGTAATTAAAATAATAACACCGAACATGGATAATCTGGCGTGTAGAGCAAAGGTATATAATTCCTAAAGCATATCATATAAAAAGAGGTTCTAACTTGCCTAGCAAAAGATCCATTCTAGAGATGGGCCGACTAGTCTGGAAGCCGATTCGGCAAAATATACTGGTTTTTAATCGGCCCATATTAAACATGTCGTATGATTTTTTTACAAATCTGTAGTTACAGAAAACGAAGCAGCACTCTTTTTCGTATCTGAGCTTAATTTTCGTCACAAATGATGGATGTTTTATTTTCTGTCGAATATTTACGACTAGGTAAAACGTATTTTGGTTTGAACTTCTTTATAAAATTGATAAAACCAGAGTTTTGAACTAAATATTAATAAAGTAAAGATTGGTTATCTAACGCAATCATCTTTCATATTACAACACTAACCCCCGTATTTATAAACAAGTAAAAGTAATTACTTGACTAAAAGTAATTACTTGAGAGACAATTTGTATGCCTTAATCAAGAAATTACTAGAAGTTATAACTACCAAAAGTTAGCATTTTCAGCCAAATAATATGACTATTAATGGTGACCAATTTCTTTCACTTAAGGACTAGGTATGAACACTTTAAGTTATGACTTTTTTAAGCAATAAGTAATTACTTCTTTATAAATACGGGGGTTATATCTCTGATCGGGAGTCCTGAGAAAACCGCTGCACTGGACCGTTAAATTTTTTTTTACTTTTTAGTAGGTATTTGTATTTCGCTTCCCGCCGGAATTGATGACAAGAATAACACCTGCGACAAGTAGGTACCTACCTATTTGAATGATGTGCATTGCCGATTAGTCGGCTAGTCGGCAAATACTATAGTCGGCCCATCACTAATCCATTCTCAACCTTTAAGATCTCGAAATAATTGTACACGGTGTACCAGAATTTTATCTTTTAACCTTTATTTTTCTTAATTAGGTACATCTTTTCCATCGCGACTGTAAGTTACATTGCCTTGTGCAGAAATGGGTCATTAGATAAAAATTATAACCGATGTAAAAGAACCAAACGCAGATCCGAAAACTATTGTTTCCATCACTGCGATCTTTTTTTTTCGGGACCACTGGGAAACTGCTGGTTCCGAAGATCTTGAGGGTCGAAATCACACTTTTTTTTCCATTTTATTACAAAACCTGTTGTAAAAGGTTTTAAAAAAAACTCAATACCAACAACAGAAATAGGTACATTATTTCGTTCTTATTAAGGCTTCTTTAATTACAATACGCAATCGCGCTACGAATTATAATATATTTTGTGTCCTAAAAATAAAATTCATTTCCCAGCGATAATATTTTGTAATATGGCTTAGTCGTAAATTCAAATTGCGTAGTATCAGGGTCGGTGTTTGGTTTTTAACACTCTGTATGTTATTTTATTGTAGCAGCGTGTTTTTTGAACCACCTAAAAAACGAAGCCCACGTTGTTATAAAGGTAAGTAACAGCCTATAATCATCCCACTGCAGGGAAAAGGCCTCCATCATTGAATTCAAGTTACCACAGCAATGATGGGTGTGCTGGCATAATCACCACGCTTGCAAATGCGGGTTGGTGATCACAAACCCGAGCAACGTTCGAAAATTCGAAACTTTTTGTTGCCCGACCCGGGATTCGAACCTGGGACCCCGAGATCTTGGCCCGGTATTTAAACCACTAGACCAACGGGGCATTGTTATTTATTTACTTAAACATTTTTTGTGTACCTAAATTTAAATTTTCATTCAGACTTTAAATTTTGTAATCAACCAGTGTAGAGACTAGAAATGTGGTTATTCTATCTGATAGCAAAAGCGCTTTGCAACACCTGGCTCGATGCGCCTCTGGTACTAGAGGCCTATCGATAGCCTACAAAATACTCGCAAAGCTTCACGAGCTTCATAATCTTAGTTTTCGCCTTAAACTACAGTGGGTTCCATCCCATATTGGTTTGATTGGAAACGAAGAGGCTGACCGATTGGCTAAAGTAGCTGTGACAGAAGGGAGTGATTACTGTATTCTACCTTATTATTCTGAAAATCTCAAAAAGTATAGAAATTTATGTTTTGAAAAGTGGAGAGAACATTTTATTGAAAAGTCTAAAAGTAAAGGCATTTGGTACAGGACTATTCAGTGTGAGCCTCTGCCAATTCCTTGGTTCCATAATTCTAATTATAGTAAAAATATGATTGTTGCACTCCATCGACTCAGGTCTGGACACTATCCTTTGAACAAATTTGGATTTCTAATGAAAAAAATTAACTCTCCAAACTGTGAACAGTGTGAAACAATTGAAGATGTCCAACATGTATTAATGGAGTGTAAAAAAAACGAAAATCAGCGGCAAGCACTTATGGCTGAACTGCATTTGAACCGTTTGGATATAGGTATTTTCCAAAGTATTTTGTGTGAACCTCTTTCTAAATCGGCAAGAATGTTGTGCGAACTAGTGTATTGTCGACAAAACTTTGTGTCATCATCATAATAATTATGTTAATTGTTAAGGTTAGGTCATGATAGGACTGACATGTCAATATATCGACAAAAGTCCTGTAAATAATAAAGAATAAAAAAAAAATTTTGTAACCCGCTGCGATGCGGTTTGTGTCTTGGTTGAAATGACCTTACTCAGCTACGTCTGTATGCGTCACAGCATGTTTCAAAATAAATAGCTGAACCAATTTTAATTATTATTATAAAAAAAAATTAAACAATGATAATAACCCTGCCAAGATGTTAGGTATATATCTTGGGCTTCGTATTACAGGTGGTTGAAAATGCACCCTTTTTAATTAAGTAAAAATTAATGTCATATAATATTGTAAAATTACCATAAGATTATTTTAGGATAATTAACTTATAGTTAGAAATGTCAATCAATAAAGTACTTGGTACTTATGTGAATATACGTAGGTATAAGAATATTACAATTACATACATACTTTTACCAAGATTAAAAAAAATGCATTTTTATTTACTTCCTTTTACTTACCTTTTGAAAGTAATTTCGAGTCACCAGATTTCAATCTACCACAAAATTTCCGCACTTCTTCAGGACCTCTGAAATCCCAGATTCGATCTAGGACGAGTCAAATGAAGAGGAACTACTTGCATCTTACGGTCCTTTTGAATAACATGAATCGAAGTGATTTAATATTGATAGAAAAGTCCGGCATTGATTACTTGGAGGTGCGCGGCCAGCGGATCGGGAGGGCCGCGCAGTATGTCTATTTGGGTCAGACTCTTGAGTCTCAAGAGGAGTAGCCAAGATCGTGAAATAAAGCGCCGCATCCAACTAGGATGGGGTGCTTTTGGCAAGCTTTCCGACGTACTTAAGGTAAAACAAGTGCCTCTCAACCTCAAACGTCGCATGTTCGAGCAATGTGTTCTTCCTGTGTTGGTAACTTGGACGCTCACTAGGCAAGTGGTACCTACACCGGCTGCCTATATTCCCAGTCGCCCCCGCGGGGATTGCCACCGGAGGCAAATGGGAATGACTTCCAGTCACCGCCGGTGGCGACTGGGATTTTTTTTTTTTTTTTTTTATTTAAACTTTATTGCACAAACACTAAAATGAAGTACAACAGGTGGACTTAATGCCTTAAGGCATTCTCTCCCAGTCGACCATCGGGCCAAGCAGAAATAATTTTGTGGGCGGTGCGACATAAAAAGCAAATTAAAAGACAAAAAATTTCAAAAATAATAATAATATACTCAAAATATACTACATATACAATACAATATATATGTATATAAACTACATACAATTACTAAATAAATTGAAAATATGTAAATAAATAAGAATAAGATGACGACTACTGCTGTGGAAGCAAAGTAAATGACGACTACTGCATTTTACCTAAGAAGTAAGACCTAACACGTTTCTTAAAAGCAAATTTACTCGGTGCTTGTTTAATGCTTTCGGGCAATGAGTTCCAAAGCCGAATGGACTTAACAAGAAAAGAATTTGAGACAAAACCAGTTCGGTGAGAAGGAATAGAGAGAGTGAGTTTGTCGGAAGAGCGCAACTGGCGGGAATGGGTCGAGCTGAGAAGAGAAAATTTAAGATAAGAAGGGGAGTTTGGATCGTTCAATATAGAAAAAAGAGTGCATAAAATTCTGGCGTCACGCCGACAGGAAAGAGGAAGCCATTGAAGCTGCAAACGGTGCATGGAAATATGATCGAATTTACGCAAACAGTAGATAAACCGAACACAGTTATTTATCAAACGATCCAATTTGTTAAGTAGCGATTGGTTTAAGTCGGGGTAACACACATCAGCATAATCAATGAGAGGAAAGACAAGTGACTGGACAAGAGAAATTTTAGACTGGATAGGAAGAAAGTGCTTAAGTCTGTAGAGGGAGCGCAATGTGGCGTTAACCTTACGACTAACCTCAGCCACGTGAGTTGTCCAGCTAAGCGTGGGGTCTATATAAAGGCCCAGGTTTTTAACGCTCGAGCTGAATGGAATAACTATCCCATTAAAGTAAACCGGAGCAACACTGGGTATATCAATGTGGCTTATTTGTCGCTGACTACCAACTATAATAGTCTGGCACTTACTCGGGTTTACAGCTACGCCATAGCGATCACACCAAGCAGAAATATGCCTGAGGTCATCGTTGAGCTGCTGCACGGCGGCAACTATTTCGTCATGGCGACATTGCTGATACAATTGGAGATCATCAGCGTACAGATGGTGAGAAGAACCAATGCCAGAAGTGATAGAGTTAATGAAAATTGAGAAAAGCAATGGAGATAGTATACCACCTTGAGGCACACCAGTGTGCAGATCACGCCAGTGGGAAAGAATGTGATCTATACGGACTGCCTGCTGGCGATCCCTTAGGTAGGAGGCAAACCACTCCAAGGCATCTGAAGAAAAATTAAAGTGTGCTAATAAGGATAAAAGGACATCATGGTCAACTGAATTGAAGGCATTGGAGAAGTCAATTAGAACAAGGACAGTAACTTATCCATGCTCCATGCCATTCCTCATGTCCTCGGTGATTTTAAGTAACGCGGTGCTGGTGCTGTGGCCAGGACGGAAGCCAGATTGAAAAGCGCTCAGTAGATCGTTGGTAAAGATGTATCTAGACATTTGGGAATGGACTACAGCTTCAAGGACTTTGGACAGGAATGGGAGGATGGAAATAGGTCTAAAGTTATTAAGAGTGGTAGGGTTTGATATTTTAGGAAGCGGGATAACAAATGCTCTGCCCCACAATTTAGGATATGAACCCGAGATGAGGGAGAAATTAATAATATGGGTTATATAGGGCAGAACCTCATTTAGAACTAAAAATATCATAGAACGACTAATTTCATCAAAGCCAACAGCACTAGATTTAAGGGACGAGATAGTTTTCCTGACCGCATCAACGGACACCTCCTCAAAGGAAAAGGACTCAAGTGTAAGAGGAGGCTTGGAGGCAATTTCGGAAATAGTGTGAGATTTAATACCATGGTCTAACGTAGTGGAGGAGGAAAAATGAATATTAAAATCGTCAGGCGAGAAAGATGCGGATATGGGAGTTTTAATAGAATTACTGCCTATACCTAAAGTCTTAAGAAATTTCCACACGCTAGCAAGAGAAGAATCGGTAATGTTTTCGTGGATGTAACGGATTCCGTGGATTTATTCCCATTTGCCTCCGGTAGCAATCCCCGCGGGGGTAACTGGGAATATAGGACCGGCTGCATGTTACTCAAAGGGCTATGGAGAGAGCTATGTTGGGTATTACTCTTCGCGATCAGGTACGGAATACCGAAATCCGTAGAAGAACTGGGCTAACCGACATAGCGGAAACAATAGCCAAAAGAAAGTGGAAGTGGGCGGGCCACATATGCCGCAGGTCCGACGGAAGATGGGGGAAGAAGGTGTTGGAGTGGAGACCACGGACTGGGCGCAGAAACGTGGGAAGACAGCTTGCGAGATGGACTGACGATTTGTCACGAGTGGCAGGGAAAGACTGGATGCGGAAAGCACACGACCGTATAGCATGGAGGAAATTGGAAGAGACTTATACTCAGCATTGGGTATATAAAGGTTGAGAAAGAAAAGAAGAAGAAGAGTCTTGTGGTGCCGGCCCATCAAAACAATATCGCCATGCCTTCCCTTTCCATGGGTGACGTAAGAGGCGACCAAAGGAGTACTGGCAGCAGTTTTTTATGTTCTGTGGGTAACAACGTCTTCTGTCCACCATTGGCCAAAATACAATGGTCACAACACATAAATATCTTCATTGTTCTGTTCGCAAGTAACCTATTTAAAGAACTTGTATTGTGGGAATCAGAAACGAGGGTACCACAAGTACCGAGACTCGAGAAAATGTGGAAAAACACTTTCTACATTGACCAGTCCGGGAATCGAACCCGGGACCTCAGAGCAGGCTATACCTTAAAAACCGGTCTGTACGCCACTCTGCGTCTTCAGCTGTGAACTGGTATACGCTGGTAATGATGGTGACTTGATTAAAGTCGCGAGTAACGCTAACCCACCGCGAAGTATCTCCACGTACCTACTTGTAAATGTTTCGAGAGTACCGGTCTGATGCCACAAAACGGTCGAGGTTATCCAGAATGCTGGAAGGGCTGCGAACAAATCAATTGACGTGGAAAACAGATTGCAGCACGATTTATGGCACCATCCAGGGTCTAGCACTTTGTAATACTCGTACCTATGTTGACGAATACCGCAATCTAGTAGTCTGCTAGACCAACAAACAGGAATCGAATCCGGGTGTTCTACCGTGAACGTAAAAATTGAACACTATAATATTGCTAAAAATATTTTCGGGTGAATACTTGATTAACATTTTTTACTTCATTTAAGGGCTCTAAATACGATACTTACCTACTGAACGCCTATAAAAATTTTGGAAAGTGATTAAAATTTCACCCTGTATATTGCTTTAGATGTTTATAAATGTAGTTATTTAAAACTTATTTCATAACAATGCATCTAGATTAAAAGCATTATTATATTATATTCTACTTAATGCTTTACTATCAAATAGGTACCTTCTGGTCTAGTGGTTTAAATACCGGGCTAAGATCTCGGGGTCCTAGGTTCGATCCCCGGGTCGAACAACAAAAAGTTTCGCATTTTCGAACGTTGCTCGGGTTTGTGATCACCAACCCGCATTTGGCAAGCGTGGTGATTATGCCAGTTCCCATCATTGCAGTGGTAACTTGAATTCAATGATGGAAGCCTTTTCCCTGCAGTGGGATGATTATAGGCTGTTACTTACTTACTTACTTACCTTTAGATTATTTATAACACGTCCGATTTTAGAATATTCGAACCTCTTGTTGCCTTACTCTGCAACACATAGCTCCTATTTACGGATATATTTGTCTTTTTCAGATATTGGTATGAGTGAAAGGGACTGATAGATTCGAATATACGGACATTGTGTTGCTGAGTAAGGCCTCAGACCCGGGGATCGAACCGTTTTCTTCAGAGTCCAGACTGAGAACTTGGCCCAGTATCTGAACCACTGACCAACGAGGCGATTCTTTTTTGAAATACTTTTTTTTTAAACCGTTACGCGAAACTAACAAGTATGTAGTAGGTACTAAGTAGATGATAGATCTTCGTGACAAATATTAAGTTCCTGCCTTTTTCCAGTGACATCATAACTGTTATGTCACATAGACCATTACTAAGCCTTACTCTGCCTCTCACTCATAGGTACCAATATGTCTAGAGTATCTAGAAGAGACAGATAGATCCGTTTTTGTCGGGCTTCGCGTTGCATAGTACCTACCTACCTAACTATCGTTTATTTAAAAATGTTGAAAAAGTTTATTTCTAAATTTTTTTGGGTCTGGGTGTTTGTGGTACTCTCAGTTCTGATTTTCATAATACGAGTTCTTTAAATAGTTACTTTGTTGGAATTGTTGGGATCAAAGAAAAGTGTAGTAAGTTTATTCCGCATTCATTTGTTTAAAAGGAGCATTTTGCCAAAATCGCCACGCTTAGCAGACTGGTTGGCCTTTGGTTTCCTCTTACGACACCCATATGGTGAGGGATGGTGATATTGTACTGATGTGCCGATACAACTCTTCTATAAATATTAATTCACTTCGTTTCATGAAAATGGTGGTGGGTTCTACCTCCTAATGGTCTACCATGGGCAACGGCATCTTTGGTTTTCTAACCAATGATGACGGCTAACAGATCCCTCTGCGGTGGTAGGCTTCGTAAGAGGCCGCCTGGATGCTACCACCCTCCTGCCGGAGTCCAGCGCCAAACACTTTTTCTGTGTTCCGCTGGTGTGTGGAAGAACTAGTGCCTCTGGGTAAACTCGTTCCATCTTAGGCTTCTTCTTAATAGTTAAATATGTAGTCAAGAGCAAGTCCATTGATTATAAAAAAGTCCGTGTTACTCGTAGAATCTGGGATCGCACTTCTAAGAGGTCCTGAAGTAGTGCAGAGTTAAATTTTGTGGTAGGTAGATTCAAATCTGGTGACTCGATAGTTGCAAGAGGTAATTAAAAGAAAGTAAATAAAAATGCAAACATTTTAATCTTTTTTAAAAACATGTATTTTAAATATTCTTAAACATCCTATATCCACATAGTACCATTGATTGACATTTCTAACTAAAATATAACCTATGGTAATTTATGAGGTTACACGACATTCATTTTTACACAATTAGAGTTCTATAATAAAATAACATACAGGGTGTAAAAAAAACTAACGCCGAAGCTATGTAATCTGAATTACTGAACATTAGACGAGGGCCCCAATTCCGCAAATTTACAAATGGCTCGATAGAATCGCAATTGCATCTCAATTATCAATCAATTGGGAAGTGTAAAAGCGCCTCCTGGGGCCTATTTGCAGAAATAAAACTGATTTTAACTGTATATTTTGACACATCTATTATGGTAGTAATGTCAAAACATACGATTGAAATGCAATTGCGATTCTATCGAGCCATTTGTAAATTAGCGGACTTGGGCCCAAGTCATATTACACAATACTATCGCTCGGAAATGATTTTTATTTTAAGCACTCAAAAAATATTATAATTCGTAGCTCGCAATGTATGGGCAGCCGGGGCGCCGGCCGCGGCGTGATGGCTGCTAAGTACAAATTATACGAACGCGCTAAGCCGTACATTGCGTACTGTAATTAATAAAGCCTTATTATGAGCGAAATAATGTTTTTTTTAATTGTGTTCGTATTGAGAAAATCTTTAAATAACTTTTTACAAGTTTTAGTAATAAAATGGAAAACAAAATTGTGACTTTGACCCTCAATATCTTCAGAACCACCAGTTTCCCAGGTATAGAAGAGATAGAAGATAAAAATGATCCCAGAGATGGAAACAATACATGGTTTTCGGGTCTCCGTTTGGTT
This sequence comes from Anania crocealis, assembly GCA_949315895.1. NCBI lineage: Eukaryota > Metazoa > Arthropoda > Insecta > Lepidoptera > Crambidae > Anania > Anania crocealis. The sequence continues at coordinate 9,479,750 of OX438872.1, read as the reverse complement.
CTTTTACATCTGTTATTATAACAAGGGAAAGTAATATAAAACCTTATATTTCCAAAAAATACTTAAGACTTTAATTAATGACCCATTCCTGCCCAAGGCAATGTAATTTTCATAATATGACTCACTTCATTCGATGGGAAAGGTGTAATTAAGAAACGTTCAGGTTCATAATGTCCCTTTCCCATAATGTCCCTCGGTTTCAAAACGTCCCTCTTCTTCTCAAAATGTAATGTAAAAAAATATAATTTTGGAAATTTCGAGAAAGGGACATTTTGGGGAAGGGACATTATGAGAAAAAGACATTTTGGAGAAGGGACATTTCGAGAAAGGGACTTTTTGGGAAAGGGACGTTTTGAAACCGAGGGACATTATGAGAAAGGGAAATTATGAACCTGAACGTTAAGAAAAAATAAGGTTTAAAAACTGTGCCCAGAATAAAATTTTGGTACACCGTGTACATCTTTTTCGAGATGTTGTTGAGAACGGATCATTTGCTGGACAAGTTAGAACCTCTTGTCATAACTGTATTCCTTAAGAATTATACACCTTTGTTTTGCACACCAGATTATCCCCGTTCGGTGTTATTTTCAATTATTTTATAATTGAAAATAATACGAATTTTTAATTATACTTTTTAAGATATTTTAGCAACTTAATTGCATAATAATATCAGTATATAAACTTGAATAATTATGTCTCAGGCGGGAAAAATTATGTCCCGCCCAAAACATATTTTTTCAAGTTTATACATAAATACTGATATTATTTTATACAATTTAAGCACACCACACCTATGGGATTAATTGCGGGATATTGCGCCGCACAAAATAAATGCACAGGTTGCGAACATTTGACACATATAAATGATTTATATATCGTATCTTTGCATACAATGCATTTATTTTCAGGTGCTTCTATTTGTTGTGTCATAGTTTCTGGTATAAAAATATTATTGATGTCAGAGGAAGCAATTTGCCAATTATTTTTTCCCACTGATAGGATACCTCCACTATTGCTATTCACCAAATCTACAGTTTGAATCACTTCTTCAGGAGTTTTTGTGGCACTCTGATTGCCGGGCTTATATTGCATATAATTCTCGTTACGCGCATCTATAAACATGCTCTGAAATGGCGACATTGAGTTATTTTTATCTGACTTCCACTTTTGGTTTATTTGCAACTGCACAATATGACAACCGAAGCCCCATTGTTTACAGCCCGTCGCCGTCATCCAATCAAGAAGCTCCTTCACAATTTTGTCAGCCCACAATGAATTTTTTCGCCACGTCACATATAAATCAGTGTTACTGCCACACATGCCATTCATTACCATTAACACATCCGTAAAGAATTTAACGTCTATATTGCTAACTAGTAAACTCTTGGGTAGACCAAAACTCAGGGATATTTTTGAAATTTCTGTAGCTGCCTCGAAGGAGCACTTTTTTATTAGAGGTCTCAAAAATACAAAGGAATTGTAATCTTCTTTGTATATTAACAGATACCTAAAATTACCATCGGCATAGTCTTTCATGTCATGAATATAAATTTCATATACCTCATTACATTTCTGACATTTGTTATAAATTATTTTAGGTATTATAAGTTTGGAGTTTCTACTTGTGCTATCAATACAACTTCTGTATTTCAGCGTTGGTATTTTCTTTTCACAGCAAATATTGCATAGTTGTACAACCGAATATATATATCTGGGTGGTATTGCAAAATCTGCATAATCCTTCTTCATTACCTTGCACAATAAGTCTCGTCTCAGATGCTGATATGTCAAATGACATTTAACTATAACATTAAAATATTCATCAACAGTCAAATATTTTAAGGGTTTATCAGTACCAGTATCTGTTCCTTTTTTTATTAAATATTTCCTTCCGTCTTGTTCACATACATCAAATTGTTTATTACCTGGAGTGCTTAATATTGATTCAATCAACATGTTATACTGGTCCATAAACAAAGAGTAGGGACCTGTCTTGTCAACTTCTAGCAAAAATTGAGCTTTGACACTGTTATAGTCAAAATGTCGGACTTTATCCGTATTGCTCGCCATTTTACCATTTGAATGACCACTCTTTGTAAGTAGTCAAGCAAGATGCACCTTCATCATGAATCATTCAAAAATCATTGAAGAGTAAGATTTCGGCTGTGAACAAAAAGGATAAATAAATATATAAAAAATAATTTAAAACTATCTAAGCTTATTACGGTTAATACGTTAATTAATACATTCTGTTGTAGTTTTCCTAGTAAAATTTTAAAAAATAAGTAATAATGTAGTGGCCTATAATCATCCCATTACCTAAAGGGCAAAAGCATCCATCATTGAATTCAAGCTACCACAGCAATGATGGATACTGACATCACCACGCTTGCCAAATGCGGGTTGGTAATCACAAACCCGAGCAATGTTCTAAAATGTAAAACTTTTTATTGCCCGACCCGGGGATAGCACCCGGGACCCCGAGATCTTGGTCCAGTATTTAAAATGTTACCAAGGCTGTAGCCAAGTCAGTAACCTAAGTACCTATTTAGGTTGAGTACATATACATACCTTTTGTAGAAAAGCTGTGGTGTAGTCAATAAGGTTTTGGGTTTGTAATGATTGAAATAATTATGTCAGGATGATGCCTTGAAAGCCTCGAAAAAACCAATCAGGACAGGACTAACGTAAATTTTCTGAGTTACTTAACACAATCACAAAATGTATGAATTATCTTATCATATCCTTTCACATCTAACAAATTTACTAAGTTAAATGTTGGTAGTAGTAGATTAAGACTAACTACATAATACCATAACTTAACAAAGATTTTTGGATCCTCAACATGCACAGGCATAAAGAAACAATTTTTTTTTTCTAATCATCAGATAGATAAAAATGCAATCAATACTATTTACTTATAAGAATCTTGTTAATACTTACCTATTACCAATTGTTAATAATCCAATGAATATAAAGATAGTATGTTTGTACAGAAATAACCAAATATTTTTTTCGCCGCCACTTCAAATACTAGTTATTTACGGATGAGATGAGACAGGTCAAGTTTTTATTCTCTTTTTACAGTGTTATGGATGAGGTCTTACTTTTATTATTTAGATTTTAATGAAAGCAAAACTTCTGCAAAACTCACAATCACAAAAACAAATTCAAAGCAAAACAATGAATGACACGAACGAAAGATCGAATGACGAATGTTGTTCATTGATGAACGTACGAACGAGTTTAACGGCTTTGAACGAGTCCATACAGCCTATCTTTAGTAAAAATTAAATTTTTTAATACTGTTAATCTTAAATTATGCTTGGGTACTAATAAGTTTATGGCTTAGTAGAGGTTAGGTAAGGACGATACTAGCTTAATAGTAGCGTACTTACTCTAAAGAAACCTAAGCGTAAACATTGAAATGTTAGGCTAGTTCACACCTATAAAGGTACTAAGTTTATGGTTTACTAGAGCTTCAGGTTAGGTAAGGACGATACTAGCTTAATAGTAGCGTACTTACTCTAAAGAAACCTAAGCGTAAACATTGAATGTTGCTAGTTCACACATTACATTAACCAAAGAAGTTTTACGTGGGAACATCACGTCCGATCCGAATCAGACAGGATATTCGAGTTTTAAATACTTTATCTCTCACTTTCATTTAATCAATCCTGATTACAGACACATTCGAACAATCATACCACCACATTTTCACAGTACTTAATTAGGTATGTAGGTACAGTCGACCAAATTGAATCATGAGTTCATGACCCACTTCGCCGATCATTCCTTTAAACTCTGTCAGTGTCTAATAAATTAATGATAACTATAATAGTTAGTTCGTTACTAGGAAACGTATGTTCAAGCGAATTTCAACCTACTTGTATAGAATGACTGTAAAACGGCCCGACGCAAAAAGAGATTTTGAAGTGTTTGAAACTTCTTAAGGAGGGATGGGGCGGCGTGAACACCGGACTGGCGTAAGTCATCACGGGGCGGATGCAAGTTTTGTAAATTGTCAACTTATTTCTAAGCGACATTTTACTCTTGCGGCCGACTAGGTGGTATAGTCGGTGCGTGTAGAACTTCGCTCGGTTACAGACGCGATTGATGTGCGATGCGAACGATAGTCGTCGGTCTAGGATGACACCTAAATATTTGACCTGCTTGACCCATGGGATCCGCTGGTCGAATAGGGTGAAATGAGTGGGTTTCCTAAGGTAGTACCTAACAGTTCAATTTATGACTTCCTTAAGTATTAAGTGATTACTTCTTTATAAAAAACTAGCGGCCCGTCCCGTTTTCGAACGTGTGGACAAAAAGATTTTTTTTATAAGGATCCGTAATCTTTTTTAGCAATAAATATAGCCTATGTCACTCAAGGTGAATGTAGCTTTCCGATGGTGAAAGAAATTTTGAAATCGGCACTGTAGGTTTAGAGTTTATTCATTAAACATACACACAAACAAAAAAAAATCTTTTCTCTTTATAATTTATTATTATTGTAGATATATGGGGGCACAGATAATAGTCTCGAATCATCAGTCCTTCTTTTTCTTTTTTATCGCAAGGAGAACTGCCGAAAGGCGAAGTGCAGTAGCGTCCTCCCTGCTCCATTGGCCAAATTACGATCGCCAACCTGCCTGCCAAGCGTGGCAATTGTGACAAATTCCTCCTTTTGGAGATGTTTTTTAAAGGTATAGTCCAGCAAAGTTGGTCCCAGCCTCAGTTGAATTTAAAAAGAGAAACATGGTAGACATTAAATTTTTCACGAAATTGAAATAATCACTAAGTAAGTACAAAACAAGTCCCAAAAAAGAAATTACTGTCATTGTTTCTATGCTGCCAATTTATGAAGCACCATTTCAAAATTTATATCACATGAATGAATATTCCTTTTTACTCATGTGTTTATATCACGCTTTTCTTTCTTTAAATGTTTCTTTCTTTCTTTTCTACGAATTAAAAAAAAATGTTGTTTCTCATACCAAAGTCATACAATAGAGAAGGGCGAATAAAACGCGGGTGCGCTGATATTTACATTTCATCCGGCGATTATGCTAATGTCAGCTGCAAGAGCTAGTCGCTGCTTTATTTGCATACATTATAGTGTTCCAGAACTGAGATGAAATACTACATTTCCAACTTTATTTTATATTTTAGCAACTTAATTGCAATTAATAATAGTATCAGTACTTATTTAAACTTTAAAAATTATGTCTCAGGCAGGACTCGAACTCGCATCTCCATGCATACCGGACGCATATTTACGAGGAGATAGTAAAAAGTAATCTACCTTAATGAGAAAAAATACCAGAAATTTATCCATAAATTATGTATTGTGGAGTACAATGTTGTAGCAGGTAGGTAGATAAAACGCAGACTTACAGTTAAAACGTCTATATTGTCCGGTTCCACAATAATGTTTCACACACAAACATAAAGTTTCGTAGTTAGATTTCGACTAGTGAGACCGGTGCGTGAGCGCTGCTGTTCGCGCATCTAGCACACAATCTTTATGTACGAATGTTCGCTAGAGAAACGGCGCAGTCGACATTTATATCGATGTCGATATATCGATAAACTGGTGCACATTGACTACCGTATTTTATGTTGTGTATATAATTATTATGTAGCATACTAATATGTAATTTAGATTAGAACAAATAAGTTTATTTATAAGTATATGTAGTATGAAAATTGTGTAACTTAGGAAAATAGTGTATTCTAACGTTATAACTAAATGTAAATAGATAGAATTTTATTATTTGTAAATATTTATGTGTGTGATGTGTGAATGTGAACTAAGTGTAGGATGGACGCCTACAATTACAACTAATTTACGACTGCAATTCTTAAAAAAATATAGTTTAAAAAACTAAAAAAACACGTTTTTAAAACAGATTGAACTAAAAAATTAAAAAAAAAACTGTAGTAATCAATTGAAAAATTCATATTATTGTACAAAGAGCGTGGGGTGCTTGTTATGATATCCACAGATATAGTAAATTATTGATAAAATATTTACAACAATCTAAATCAAGGCCCCCACGCTTTTTGTACAATAATATGAATTTTTCAATTGATTAGTACAGTTTTATTTTTAATTTATTAGTTCAATCTGTTTTAAAAGCGTGTTTTTTTAGTTTTTTAAACTATTATTTATTTTTTACTTTTTAGTTTAGTTTATAAGATTTGACCCCTTCTTTATCGACTGTAAGTCCAAAGCTATGCAGAAATCGTAATTGATACAGATCGCGCGCTAGCTCTATCTCTTTTACTCCCTCTTACAGAGGAGAACTGGGAAACTGTTATTAAATTATTGCATTGTCATCGGTCCTTGATACGTGTGCAAAGTTTCAAATTAATCAAACTTCTAAAAATTGGTAAAAAATATGCTCAAAGATTCCATTACATACATAGATACAATCAAAGCTAATAAAAGCGTAGTAAAAATAAAACATACCTACAATAATTCTTAACATTTTTACAAAAAAACTAAATTAATATAATTCAAAGAGTTTGTCATTGCCATATCAACACCACCAATATCAACGGAAGATTGACATAAAATTGAAACAAAAACTTTTTTATGAGAAACTAGCTGTTTCCCGCGGCTTCGTCCGCGTCATTTTCTGTTATTATGAACGCGATATATTTTTCTACATTTTTCACTGATGCTTCGCTCCTATTGGTTGCAGCGTGATGTTATATAGCCTAAAGCCTTCCCCGATTAATGGACTATCCAACACAATAAGAATTTATCAAATCGAACCAGTACTTCCGGAGATTAGCGCGTTCAAACAAACAAACAAACAAACTCTTCGGCTTTATAATATTAGTATAGATTTACGACACAAAATAGTAGGTCCTTTGTACTCGTATTATAAGTTTTTTAAATTCATTTCATTTAGTTTGTAGCTTCTGAGTGCTTTTTTTTTTATTTTCCCTTCTTTGCATAATACAAAACTTCTTGGCTGTAATAGTAAAGATTTAACTATTCCTTATCTGTGCGCCAAAGTGTAACAGAGATAATAATTTGTAAGAACTTTATTATTTCATGATAGTGGATGCGGACGACTCTTGATGTGAGCTACGGCTGCTCTGAAATTATCTAGAAGAACAATTTAATCAAGCCTCTTGTTGAATTAGACTATGCATAATTTTCATCTTTTTAATATTTGCACGTTTGCATATTATTAAGTTAGTGTACATATATTTTAGTTGGATATATTACTCTGTCATGAATTCTTAATTAGTAACTTGGGAGTTAGAAGCTCTGGTTATTTGTTCGTTATTAATTTAATTGATTGATTCTGTACCCATAATTGCTATGATAACTTGAATTCGGTGATGGAGGCCTTTTCTCTGCAGTGGGATAATTTACGCCGCTACTTTACTTAACCTAAGTACCTACTTTATTTAATGAAGCACTAGTATCATTATATTTTTTAATGTATCGTTCAGCTTTGAATGCTGGTCCACGCATCATAGTAAATATTTTATAGTTTCTGTCATAGAAATTGTGTTCGAAATTTCCGACCCGCCTAGCTGTCAAGTGTGGCGATTATGGCTATAACGTACTGTTTAAGGCTTGGTAGTCCTAAGCAGCGTTTTTGAGTTTTTGTAATAGGTGGTCAATGGATATCCATATTCATTTATTCACTCATAAAATTATCAATCCATAAATGCCGACCTACCCGGCCTTAATGGGTCTATGTCATGTCGTGGGCTGGTGAATATAGACTGATAATAAAAAGCAAGCCTTTGCAATATTCGCCATGCTTGGCATGCGGGTTGGCGATCGCAGTTTGACAAAATATTAGTGAAAAGAAGACGCTACTGCTCCTCCTCTCTGGTAGAAAGTTTTTTTTTTATAAACAGTGGGTTTGCTCTTGACTACATACCTATCTCTACGGTTAAGAAGAAGTCTAAGATGGCTTACCCAGAGGCACTGGTTCTCCCACACACCAGCGGAACACAGAATAACTGTTTGGCGCTGGACTCCGGCAGGAGGGTGGTAGCATCCAGGCAGCCTCTTACGAAGCCAACCACCGCAGAAGGATCTGTTAGCCGTCATCATTGGCTAGAAAACCAAAGATGCCGTTGCACAGGGGCACAATACCAACCACAAAATGACCTCACGTTACTCATAGGACTGAAGAGTAAGACTTACTGAGAAGAGTGGTGCTAGGCTGCCACCATACGCCTAAAATGAATGTCAATTAATATCCAAGTGTATGCGATTGTGAAGTAAATATCGAATATCGGAAAATCATTTGCAAGGGTAGCTAGACTATTTTGTCAAAAATTTAAAATTTCATACAGTTAAGCGCACAGGTGCGACGCATATAAAATGTCAGTTATAAAGTTAACCCAGTTCAGCGCCATTTAAAATTGATCGTTTGTTCGTCTGTTGCGACTAGCGAACAACTTTACGGCTTCTCGAACATTCTGGAATGAAATCTAGGTTTATACTAGCTTTAGCACTCTGATTCGCTTAGTTTGGTTGACGACCTCATAATACAGAATTTGGATTCGTTAACATATCGTGCATTTTTGACTTGACAAACGAAGCCCACGTTACGCAACCATTATATACATATAACGTCTTGGCAGTCTTAGAATAAAACGGGCCAAGTGCGAGTCGGACTCGCGCACGAAGGGTTCCGTACCAAAAAGGCCAAAAAAACGGGTTTGTTGTATAGGAGCTCCCCTTAAATATTTATTTTATTTTGTTTTTAGTATTTGTTGTTATTGCGACAACAGAAATACACAATTTGTGAAAATTTCAACTGTCTAGCTATCGCGGCTCTTGAGATACAGCCTGGTGACAGAGCGACGGACAGACGGACAGACGGACAGACAGCGAAGTCTTAGTAATAGGGTCCCGTTTTTACCCTTTGGGTACGGAACCCTAAAAATTAAAAAAAAGAAGACATCCTTTTGAATCATGCTGTGACGCGCACGGACGCACGCACGGTTTTGCTTCGGCCGGGTCCTGAATAAATGAACTTTATGATACGACCACAGACCAGATAAAGAAGTTTGTCTGTTCTGTGGATACGACCGTGTGCCATACAGCTTATTTCAAAATGAATAACTGAATCAATATTTTATATTTTTCTTAGTTTTTTTTTATTTAAAGTTAAAAAAACGGCCAATTGCGAGTCAGACTCGCGCACTGAGGGGTTCTGTACCAACTTTAACTGTATTAATTCAAATTCAAATTCAAAAGATATATTTCAGACAAAGTCCATACCACAATACAATAAAGTTGAGTCAGTAACACCAATAGCACTACACAAAATATAAAAATTACAAAAAGAAAAATAAAATAGGTAACATTTGAGGCATCTAAGGGTTTTTTATGTGCAGTCGAACCCAATGCTGCATAAACGGGCAGTCCACTCGCCCTGCTACAACACGCAGGATACTGCTAGAGCCCCCGCGAACACGGCTTAGCATCGAGGCGGCTCTTTTGCGTAGAATGGCATGAAATCCATCGGTATGAGCGTCCGCGAACATGCCTGACGCGCTGCAGTAACGCGGCAGCCCCAACAATACCCTGAACGCGTTGTTATACTGCACTCGCAGGGCGCTGACTGTCTTCAGCGTATAGCTAATCCACAGGCTACACGTGTAGAAAGACTGGCAAAAAGCTTTAAAAAGTATCACCTTAACGGGTTCAGTACAGCGTGCAAACCTGCGAGCCAGCATATTGCATCTGACTGCCAACGCCCGTCGCTCCCGTTCTATATCCTCGTTATCAGAGAGATCCTCCGTCACCCAGTGACCCAGATATTTAAAACGCGATACCCGTTTTAGTGCAACACCGCCTAAATAGACAGGAGGGACTGCGGTTATATTGTGACCCCGAGACTGAAACATCAGGATTTCATATTAGGGGTCCACTTACTTCCACTTAGCCAAAATACCACAATATTTAATTGACTGCAAAAATAACATTGTTTTTCATAGTGTTTGTATAAAGGACAAAGTTATATTTGCGGTTGTTAAAAATGTGCTATTTCTCAAAAACTACCGGTTTGATATTGTTCAAACTTTTCGTTGAAAATATTTGTTAAGATCTACATTATGAATTTTTTTCAAAATTTTCACTTGCTTAGTTTACTGGGGGGGGGGGGGGGGGGGACACAAATTTTACCACTTTGGAAGCGTCTGTCTTCCAAATGTTAGACTTTTGGAAAAAAATTTTGTAGGAACCTCTGTCATTTTAAAAGACCTATCCATAGATACCCCATACGCTAGGTTTGATAAAAAAAAATGTTTGTTTTAGTTCTATGTATGGGAAGAAGAAGGAATATGGGAAGAATTGTGATATTATGTTATATTATCTCTACATAGACTAGGTTATCGTGCCTATATACATTGTAAAAAACAGTTTGTGATAATTATGGTAAGTTTTCGGCCAGAGCCGCAGGCAAAAGGCTAACTTAGTACCTAAGTAGTTATATAATTAATATTTTTAGACTCAAAAGTTCTAGTAACAAGGCTTAATTCTTAGCTTGTAAAACCATTTAGGTAACAGCTTGAAACGTGTTGCTTGGAAAACTTTGAAACCATTAAATCCAGTAAACCAATGTCATTTGAAAGGCAAACATGCAAAGATGGATTTAAAATCACTAAAACAATGTAATTTTATGTAATACTCATTCCATTTGTTCATGAAGTCTAGTTTTACCATTAAACTTTATTTAACGTATGGGTATCGCATGCTACGTTTTTTTTCGTTGGTTATAAGTATTTCATAAAAACTTTCATGCTAATACCTAACAAATAAAAAAATAAATCTACCAGAGACCAGAGCAGAAGTCAGAACACAATATTCCGAATTCGAATTATGTACCAAGTCGAAACGTTCGAATTTTATTCTTTATCCAAAAATATCTATGAAACAAACGCAGGTGGCGCTAAAGTCGTATCGGAACTAAATTTTATCGGCTGCCAAACGCCAACCGTCGCCGATACCGAGTGGAATGGAAATGGCGTGTAGGTTGACCAAAATTTGGGATAATAGTAGTACTTTTCATTAATTACCTACTAGTTGGGTTATAACTCAACGCACAAAAACAGGAGACTTTCAATTTGCTGCTTTTTAGAGTTTCGTAACCCAAAAGGAAAACGTACGTAACTCTTATAGAACAACTTTGTTATCCGTCTTTCTGTCCGTCCGTCTATTAGTCTGTCAGACCATTTACCCCAGGAACGCGTGCATCTTTTGAGTTGAAATAATAATCATATCAACCCCAGCTGGTATTCAAGTCTATACACAGACAGACCCTTGAAGCTGTAAAAGAGTAAAAAGAGTGACCGTATTATGCGGCTAAAAACTCCACTGCAAAATCATATGAATGCCAAAAACTAATTTAAATGGATCAAGCGAGGTTTTTTACACCCTAATATACACTGGCCTGGTAATGTTAGCTGGCCACACTAAATAAACCATATTTTTTTATATCATTAGAACGATTGAGTGATACTTATAATTTGCACGGGACTCATTAATTTGAATCGATTTTATTAAATTAACTGTTGGTAAACTATGTTTTGGCAGCACTAAATCTTTAATTACAAACCAGATGCTGGGATAGTCGTCTTGTTTACTATATTAATTGATTTTCTTTAAGGATGATTGATACAAAGATAAAAAGAAGGCATTTAAATTAAAATTATTATTGTTTTTTTTTGCTAGCGAAAAGTTCACGCTAGGCCAAAAATGAACATTGCCCTTTGTTGATTCTGATTATTTTTCTTATCGCTGCCACTTATTTTTTTTCCGAAAATACCTGCGGGCATCTCAAAATTCCCTAGAAATCTTGGTTTCCCTGTCCGCGCCAGCTGTGCCTATGCAAATGCAACGGACAATTTAAATTTAGAATTCCCTGCGGCCCTCTGGTGGCGGAAAGTCGAATTAATAATCCGAATTCGTATTGGATAGGTCGTGTACTGTGGCCAATGCCTGACCGCTGCAACCGAGAAATTGTTTTATGTTGGTGAGTTAGTTTTTTTAACAAAAAGTTTGACTGATGGAAAGCGTAAAATGAACCACCAATTTTGAGTCAGAACACGAGGATTTTCGGCGATTGCGGCAAAAAAAATTAGCACTTGCCTTTTTTGAGTTTATGGAAAAAAATAATAAAAGTGGAATTTCTAAATAGTGGCATTATATTTATGGATCAAATTGGGCTGCTATGATTTGTCACAAAAATAAATTAATACCACCCTTTTTCTTCATAAATTAGGTGTTAATACAAGGCGACTAAAAGAAGCCACTGTCAGAAGTAGAGGTTGCGTTGTTATGATAATTTTTATTTTATTGACATAAATATATTCTTGTATATTGTATTGGGTCATTAACCTGATAAAATCTATTAAAACTTGGAATGAATAAATAAGTAAAAAGAAATGAAATTAAATGTAAAGATTTATTTCTAAGAAAGTGGTGGTATAAGATCTTATTATAAATAGTTCAGAAAATTCTGCTACTAATAGCGTAGAAATATTCATTTACAATACGTTCTATATGATTAGTGGAACCATGTTAGACTTGCAGACATAGAAATAAAATATACAATATCAGACTATTCAATTAATAAAAATTCAAAAATACAATTAAAACACAATAATAGTCGTATATCCTCGTTAGTCGTCAATTAATTTGTACGAAGTCATCCTTAATACTCAAGTTCATAAAGTGGACAGTTCCATACAAGGAAAAACTTGGACAGTTTCATTTAAGCGTCATTCTTGTATGGGACTGTGCATCTAATTCTTATTATTGATAGTTTTATTCTAAACAAGATACAGGTTTTGAGGCAGCTAGATGATCATATTCGCAAAATGTCATCGTGAAAAATTTGGTCACTTTCAATGTCATTTAGTTTTTTTTACCTGTACCTCTAGCTCAAAAAACTATCGACTTCGTATCGTTTGCGTATCGAAAGCAAACGACACAAAGTTCGTGCTTTGTTTTGTAGTTCTCGTTTTGACCGCGCGAGCGCTGTTTAAGTTTTCATACTAAATATTTCGATGGCGATACGAACACGCAAACGATTCGAATTCGATAGTTTTTTGTGCTAGAGGTACAGGATATTCCTTGTACAGATGACTGCATAACAAGCTGAACACCGCGGTACCCTATTAAGTTATAATAGATGTGAATTTGCAGTAAAAATATAGTCTGATGTTCTGTGTACTGTACATTAAAGTAAAGGAAATTCTAACAAACAAATAGGATAATAATAAAAAAACAAATATTTATCGTTATCTGCGTCAAAACCACTCAAAAGATCTTTGATTATTTTCGATAGGTACCTACAAAGATCTACGGCAATTTCCAATAACCTATCTATCTTCAGTTTTGGCATATCGGAGAAAGAAAACAACTTCTGTCTTTATTTCTCTGAACGGCAAAAATAGAGATAGAAACTGTTTCCTATCTCCGATATGCCAAAACTGAAGATAGATAGGTTATTGGAACCGGCCGCTAGAGAACCCCGACCCCTGAAACGTGGCGTGTCCGCGCTCTGAAATAAATATTTTATTTAAAGAATTATGACGGATCTGCGGTTGCAATGATTCCGAATTTATAGTGCGATAAATTTATTATCACAATAATTATTGTTCCCATTTGAATGCGATTTCCGATATCCGTTTTTCGTTGCGTCGTCATTCCTGCCTGTTAAATACATATTAACATTGTACAATGTACCGCAATCAAGTTAAACGTTTTGTTGAAAAATCGCATCTATTCCAACGACGTAAGGTGTGCCAGTATTTAGCCTGAAGTGTCGTCTGTATAATTAAACCCGATTATGTAATATAGGAAATGCTTATGCTAATGGTATAGATTATAAGCAAATACTGTAATACTAGCTGATGTTTGCGACTTCGCTTCCGTAGAAATTCATTCAATGTTCTTAGGAGGAAACACAAGGGCCGTTTTTCCATACAAACGTAGTCCCCTGTTTCCTCCCTGGATTAAGCCTAGAGCAATAATTTTTATTACAAAAATCCATGGCAACTATTAGCAGGTTTCTATGTTTTCTGTTTTTTCATAAATTAATAAATAAAAAAGATATGAGCCCTCAAAACTCGAAAAAAATCGCCAGATTTTCCGCTGTGTTCAAACATCCAGAAAACAAATATGGCAAAATTTTAGAAAAAAAAGGAAAACATACGAACACGGCCAAAGCCTTTTTCAATTTTAAATGAAAAAAGTATTTAAATCGGTCTAGTTTTAGAAAAGTAATCGGGGGACTACGAAACGTTGATTTGGTGTGCTTTTAGTAGGTATTTTTGGTCCAAAAAGCAGTTGACTTTATCACACTCTGCGCTGAAGGCGTTTGGCAATGCGCGACAGCAATAGATTTTACAAATACCTATTTTTCAATTCTCTTGCCCGTAGTGTTTCCTTTTAAGGGAACAGTATTTTTGTTAAAAAATCCATTCGTTCCCCGTGTGTCTAGTGCTTGAAATTCCGGGCCTAGATCTCAGGGTCCCGGGTTCGATCCCCGGCTCGAGCAACAAAAAGTTTAGAATTTTCAAATATTGCTCGGGTTTGTGATTACTAGCCCGCTTTTGGGGTATATATCGGGTTGCCTAATTATTTGTACTCCTAATTGTCATTGGCGCACAAACTATTAGCCTAAAATTTTTTCGCACATCTTTACTATTCCTAATCGTGTTTAGCCTATTTTTACTACGCTTAACTTTATATCGCCGTATTATAATTTCGCCGAATATATCATAACACCTACCGTTTTGCAGTTCCAAATTTTTATTCGCAGAAAGTTAAAAACTTTATCAGCATGCATGCATGCTTGCAAAGAAGTAATCATGCATGCATGCAAGCAAGCAAGCAAGCAAGCAAGCAAGCATGAATGCATGCAAACAAGCATGCATGCATGCAAAGAAGTAAGCATGCATGCAAGCAAGCAAGCAAGCATGTATGCAAACAAGCAATCATGCATGCAAACAAGCAATCATGCATGCAATCAAGCAGACATGCATGCAAACAAGCAATCATGCATGCATCCAAACAATCAGACTTCCGTGACGGCTTCGGCGCTGCGGGGCTCCGGCGGTCCCACGCGTGCTTATCGTCGCAGATGGCTTACGCTCACCACCGCAGCTTCGGCTTTCTGGCCGGCTGCGCCGGCCAGCCTCAGCCTCGGCGCCTCGCTTACAGCCTCCTGCTCCTCAGCCCGCGGGCCGCCTCGCCCCTCCGCGCCTACGCGCTTTTGAATTACACTCTAGGGGTAGGGCAGACAAGACTGCTTGGGGTCGGTTTGTGAGCGATTCGTTTCTTAAACTTTTCTGTTTAAAAAAAATAGAGCGTAATGTCAAAAAAAGATGCTAATACATTTTAGTGCTTTCGATATTATACATACTGAAATTAGGGTTTTCAATTTTTAGACCAATCTATAATAGTGCGAAAACAACTGTTAGACTAGACAATAATTATACGTTATAAGTTTAGGCCAATACGGTTCGGCCAAATGAAATTAGGACTTTAAATTTTAGGCGAACCGAAGGGCACCCCCGCTTTTGACAAGCGTGGTGAGATTATACTTGTACCCATCACTGACGAAGTAACTTGAAATCGATGATGGAGGCTTTTGCCCTGCATTAGGATGATTAAAGGCCGTTATTACTAACTGTTTAAGTACCTAAAGAAAATGTTATCAACACTATTGATCTGAAGTCTGAAATAGATTACGAAAAGCAAGATATAAATATTGTATTTATTTCTTACTTTAAGACCTGTTTATGATTATGAAAATAGTTTGTAACGCCTCTCTGATTCGACTGACTATTTATTTAATATTTCACATGATGTTACTAACAACAATTTTCTCAAAACAGATTAAAGTGAAACCATAACGTTCATTTCATAAAGGAAATGATATTGCAGCGGGGCTTAAATGGATATTCCGCTTTCTAGTGTTGTGATCCTTCTACATACGGATATACGGAAACAGTACGAATACGCACCGATTTTATAATTAACCAAGTTTTCTACACTACTAAACTACATGTTTTATACCAGCAGTAGGATACCAATAGACTGTCCTTTCTCTTTAGAAATCTATGTTTAATCTATCCTTGAAAGAAATTTAATCAAAATCGGTTCAGTACTTTAGGTGTGAAAGCGTGACAGACAGACAGAGTTACGTTTGTATTTAAGGTATTTTGAAAGCGAGAGAGCATGTTCTAATTATTAAAATTACAAAAAAGGTTATTTTTATGTGAGAGGTATATATTTTCCTTGTGCTATCAAACTTTATTAAAGGCATTTTGTACAGCATTCCGGGTAATACAAACATACATACATGTGTAAATACATATAATTAAAGTGAAATATGTTTATCCGTTAACCAATCGCATTATGATGCTCTGCATAGTTTAGGGTTAGTTATTTTGATTATTGGATTACCATGTGGATAATTCTTCAAGGATATTCTAGTATCAAAGTAAACAAACCGATGGAAGTCTGTTCTTGCATTCTCATAAATTATACAATTCGTCGCTGCGCTTGTGGCTGTGGCTCACGGATGACACAGCCATCACATCGACCGCCTGTTGTTACGGCTTTTTGTTCGGTAACCATGCAGCGCTAGTGTCGATCAGCGTTAAAAGAAAATACGCATTGCGCATTGCAATGTCAGCAGCTGTAACCAACGCTGTTATGACATTTTCATTAAGAGAATCGCACTGCTAAACATTGTTGGCTGAAGTTTCTGCCGAGCCTGACGAAATACCAGTATTTGTAGCACGGCAATTAGAAAAATTGCCACCTATTACGTTTGATCACATTGACTGCACGAAACTTTTAAAGGATCTTGTAAAAATGCAATCTACTTTTAACAACATCAAAACAAATTACGCTACAATAGATCAGTTAAATAATTTCAAAACCGAGTTCATGCAAACTAAAAACGATTATTTTCTTCCCACGTCGGCTTTTAAGGTGAATAAAAAGCGAGGTGCTTGGTTACTGGATAGCGGACCAATGGGTCTTTCTCATTTGCATAATTCATCTATAAATGAATCCCATACTCGTAACAACGGCAGTGATGATGAGATAAATATAAAATCACCGCAATACAGAGATTCACCTCCAATGCGGGTGTGTACGAATCAACTCGCAGGTGACTCACCTACACAGCAACGGTCGGCGGTTGGCAGCGGTAAGCTCGAGACGCATCAAGTGCCTATTGAATGCAAAACCGGTTTGTTATCGGCTGAGATGCGTGCCTCGATGTATTCGAGTTCGCCTTCGCAGATAACGAGCCAGCTGATCGCTTCGAAAAATATAAGCGATGAAGTAGTATTGAGGCGGCAAAATAAACAGTCCGGAAATGAAGCGTTAAATACGAATGAACGTGAACGTGATGGATGGCAACAAGTTAAGCATCGCAAGAAAAACCCTAAATATCGTTTCTCAGGCAAGTCGGGTGTTGCGAGAGATTTACAATGCAACTTCAAGGCAGCCGAGAAAAAGTTGCCAGTTTTTATCACAAATATTCACGTGGATACTACTGAGGATGATATAACTAGATATATTGCCAGCAAAACTAACGAAAAAGTGTCATTAGAGCAAATAATTATGAAGAAGAAAAAGAGTCATAAGGCCTTTAAGTTTTTTGTGTCTGAGTCAAAGATGTCTTTGTATATGGACGAGAACCTGTGGCCGCAAGGCATTGTATTTAGGCGTTTTGTGAATTTTCATCATAGAAACTTGAACAGATATTTATCTCGTGACGGCCTTACTACAATCATCAATGGAAAATAGCTGCTCCTATAGTTTTACAAGCTTCAATTGTAAAAGTGTGAAACGGTCAGTAGATAGTGTTCGTGAGCTGTGTTGTGCTTGTGACATAATAGCTTTACAGGAAACGTGGCTATTACCGGATGAAATACCATATCTAGGCACTATAAACAGTAGTTTCGGATACACCGGGACGTCTGCTGTAGATATCTCACTAGGCGTACTGCGTGGAAGACCATATGGAGGCGTTGCTCTGCTGTGGCGAAGCAGCGTTTTTCAGCAGGTGTCAGTATTGCGGAGTGATAGTGCTCGTATATGTGCCATTAAAATAGTAACTAGTGATCGTCCAGTGATAGTGATGAGTATATACATGCCCACAAACTCCACAGAAAATATGCCAGATTTTATAGACTGTCTGAGTGCGATAAGCGCTATTGTCGACGAATATGGTATTGAATCAGTTTTTATGTTAGGTGATTTCAATGCTGACATACATGAAATATTTTATAGCGAACTTAGCAATTTTTGTAATGAGCAATACTGGTCTTGTGTTGATGTTGACTTTTTGGGCTTGGATTCAGGTACATTCACGTTTATAAGTGAAGTGCATGGGTCCTGCAGTTGGTTGGATCACTGCCTAGTGACTCATGCTGCAAAACAAACTGTGACAAATGTATATGTCAATTATGACACTCTTTGGTCCGACCACTTACCTCTAATAATCGAATGTGATCTTAACTTGTTGACACCAATAGTATCGGAGAATGATATTGCATGCAACAATAGTAATATATTATGGGGAATTAGGAATAAAAAGCAGGTGGTCAAGTATGCTGAGGAGTGTCGTAAGAGGCTTAAAGTTGTTGATTTTCCTGTGGAACTTACAAAGTGTGCTGATAACTATTGTGGTGGTCGGAGCTGCAGGCGTGTTCTTGATAAGCTCTATTCGGACATTGTATCTGCCCTTCGTGAAGCTTCGTCTGTGAGTCGAGGAGACATTGGAAGGGGTCAAAAGGGGCTTCGTGTGGCGGGCTGGAATACATATGTCGCCGATGCTCATAGGGTGGCCAGGCTGAGGTTTACTGAGTGGGTGTTATGTGGTAAGCCTAGTACTGGTTTGGTGTATAAAGAAATGTGCGACAGCAGAAGAATATTCAAATCACGATTGAAATGGTGCCAAAATCATCAGGACCAAATAAAAATGGACTCTCTTGCTGAAAAACATGCAAAGGGGGATTTCCAAAGCTTTTGGAAACACACCAAGAGGGAAAACTTAAGGCCTGGCCGCCCTGTTAGTATCGGCGGTGTGTGTGATCATAAGGAAATAGCAGAGGTATTTAGAGACCACTTCACTGTAAAATCCCCCTTGGGTCGGGTGGGGCAGGTGTTCGATGCTGATAAGCTAAGCGGAATGTTAGGTATAAGAGTAACCGCCAAGGAAATAGCAAACATTATTAAGAATATGACGAAAGGGAAATCACCAGGGCATGATGGCCTCAGCATCGAGCACTTGCAAAATGCTGGCTCACATATCTCTAGAGTTCTTGCAATGTTTTTCTCGCTGTGCGTTGGCCACTCTTACCTGCCTCCAGATCTAATGAAAACGATAGTGGTGCCTATAGTAAAAAATAAAACTGGTGACATTGCAGACAAAAATAACTATAGACCCATTTCCTTAGCCACTGTCGTCGCTAAAGTATTTGATGGTGTGCTTAATACACAGTTAGATAAATACACAAACTTGCACGATAATCAATTTGGCTTTAGACCAAAATTGTCTACTGAAAGTGCGATACTGAGTCTTAAGCACACCGTCAGGTATTATCTAGACCGTAAAACCCCAGTTTATGCGTGTTTTCTCGACTTGTCTAAAGCTTTCGACCTGGTGGCATATGATGTACTGTGGAAAAAATTGGATAAAATTGGACTCCCACGTGAACTTACCAACATTTTCAAGTACTGGTATACACATCAGGTCAACTCTGTCAAATGGGCGGATGCAATGTCTGATCCGTATTGGCTTCATTGCGGCGTGAGGCAGGGTGGTTTGACCTCGCCAACGCTGTTCAACTTGTACATGGACGCGCTGATCGCCGAGCTCAGCAGTCGCCGTGTCGGCTGCCATGTTGATGATATTTGTGTCAATAATCTCAGCTATGCTGACGATATGGTTCTGTTGAGTGCGTCGATCTGTGGTCTTAGACAACTGATACGGGTTTGTGAGAGATACGCTGCGGAACACGGCCTGATTTACAATGGCATCAAAAGTCAATACATGGTCTTTGAGATCGGCGGTGCTAGGTGCCCTCAGAAAATACCACCGGTATGTCTGAATGGTATCCCATTAGGCAGGGTAGATCATTTCAAATACTTAGGACACATAGTCTCCGCCGATCTCAGAGACCATGCTGATATTGAACGCGAACGGAGAGCGTTATCAAAAAGGGCGAACATATTGGCCCGCAGGTTTGCACGATGCTCGGATGGAGTGAAAACAACACTATTCCGGGCGTACTGCACATCGCTGTACACGTGTAGCCTGTGGATAAATTACTCCCAGAAAGCCTACAACTCCCTCCGCGTCCAATTTAATAACGCGTTTAGGGCGGTGTTGGGGCTGCCCCGCTTCTGTAGCGCCTCGGGCATGTTCGCGGCGGCCCGCGTCGATTGTTTTCACGCGAGTGTGCGCAAGCGATGCGCGTCGCTGGTGCGCAGGGTGCGGGCCAGCTCCAACTCCGTTCTGGCAATGATTGCTGGTCGCTTTGACTGCCCCTATATGCGGCACTGTAGCGGGAGGCACGTCACTCCAGTGCGGGCCTGACTAAAGTAACTATTTTCATTAATTATATTTCAATTTATATTTTTTCTAATTTAATTTTAATTTTATATATATATATTTTTATCAATTTAATTTAATTTTACTTTGTCATTTTATTTATTTCATTCTTATCTGAAATTGTATGAAATATGGGACTAAGTCCTGAAATAAATGTTTTTTTTTTTATTTATTTTTTTATTTTTTTTTTATTTATTATTATTTATTTACTATCCAAAATAAGGCCCTCACATATTATCTTTGACGTATATTTCAAATTGTTTCGGATATTCGATTATTTCATTTCGTGTACCGTTACATCCCTATGGTTTTACCGCTATAATATTTCAGAATTATACCAGCTAGACGAAGATTCACACCTGTTTGCGGGGAATTAGAGGGATGGTTGCTTTTGATGTGTTTTGGGGATAATTTATTGATCAAATAAACTGCACTATCAGTAAAATCAGTTTTATTTCTGCAAATAGGCCTCAGGTGGCGCTTTCATTAAACCCCTCAATATTTAAACCTACCACAGCTTCGGACAAGTCTAGGCTAGTGCCGAGAAGAGGCAGCGCAAGGAACTCGGTCACTTTTGTCAGCCTCTTTTTAAAATATTTACAAATGGTTTAAGCACCTCATACGTGCTAGGATAGTTTAATGCCATACGTTCCTATCATTCAAAATAATAATCATTATTAGTGTACAAGTAATATCCCTTTTTCATTAAAATTACTTTCACATACCATTTAAGTATATTATATAGTAATACTATAGTAGGTACGTTTGAACTCGTGTGTCATTCAAAGTACTACCCCTTCTCTTCCAGTGGGTGTCGTAAGAGAAGACTAAATTTAATGGAGTACCTACCTACTGCCAGAAAAAGACGAGCAGCAGCGTCTTCTCTGCACCGTCTGCCAAGCGTGGCCATTGTGGCAAGATGTGGCCTCTTTTTGGAGAGGTGAGGCGTATGTCCAAATGTGCTGCCCCCAATTGATTTAATTGTATTACTTCTAAACAAAATCAATTCTCAAAAAACTAGAACAGTATTATTTTAGCAAATTACCTCTAGTATTTAGGGCCTAGATCTCAAGGCCTCTAGGTTTGATGCTCAGGTTGGGCGAATACGTTACAAATTTTCGAAGATTGCTCAAGTTTGTGTTCAGTGATCACAAACTAGCATTTGGCAAGCAATTATGTCTGTATTCATCACGGCTTTGGTAACTTGAATTCAATATTAGAAGCTTTTGCCCTGAAATGGGATGATTATAGGCTGTTACTTTACCTTTTTTATTTAAAAGTTTCAACGTTGTCCAAATTAAGTACCTACCTACTTACGTTCATTCACTCCCAAAATGGCGGCCGAACTTCTAGGGCCGGTTCAAGTTACCCGTCTACAAAGTTTCTAAGTTAATAATATAAGTAAGTACAGATTGTTTGCGAGCGTGTAATATTCCGGTTCTGAAGCTACGAAAATGTACGTCGCTATATTGGAATATTCTGGAGCATGAGGTTTTATATAGCACGAAAGCAGTTTTTATTTTATACTATCCGACTGGTATAAATAAATTGTTCGGGTTATAAAGTAGACTGATCTATTCCAGCCTATTCTACTTTCTGCCAAATTTCTTCTTGATCCGCTCAAATATTTTGGTGTATTGAAATAAAAGATGTTTACGGATTTTTATTCGCGCTTATTTTTCTCGTTCAACACGTTTGGAACACTTTACAGCGTTCATAGTCACGGGCGGACCAGCTTGAACGCTGTAGTGTTCGAAACAACGGTTGCCATATTGGCTTATTTTGGAGCATAAGGTTTTACGTATTTTATTTTAAACCATCCGACTTGAATAGTAAATTGTTCGGGGTAAAAAGTAGACTGTTTTATTCTAGCCTAGATCTACTTTCTGCCTTCTTGATCCGCTCATCTATTTTGGAGTATTAAAATGAAATATGTTTACGAATTTTAATTCGCGTTATATTTTTCTCGTTCAACTCGACGCGACGTTGCCAACACTTGACAGTGTTGACAGCGTTCATTCATAGTCACGGGCAGAGAGTAGGTATGTAAAGACCAGCGAGAACCTGTAAAGTGTTCGAAACAGTTGAAAGAGAAAGATAAACGCGATTTAAAATCTGTTAACATAATTACCTTTCATTTCAATGTATAGTGTTAAGTAGGTACTATTGAAAACACAACAAAACAGTATGTTTTGGTGTACCTGAGAAACAAATATCCATCTAAACTTTCGCATTTTCAATTCTAGCTGTTGACCAAAATAATTTCCTAGACTTTTTTTCGGTTTTAAGTCATTGAAATTCTTTCGGTATTATTTATATTTAAAATTCCGTAAATTCTACTTTTGCATCCTAAAATATTCGTTACAAGGTCTGGAGTGGGTATTAAAACTTAAAAGATAGGTGTTAAAACCCTAATTCTTCAATTTCAAACACTAATTTCCTTCCCAGTCGGCATTAAGCAGAACGAGCCAAGTTTTTAGTTCGCTAATTAATTCTGGCGCACGCCGTTATCTGCCGTTCGCCTGTTGCGATGGATGGCGTAATACAATAATAAACAACGGTCTTATTATTAATCTACAGTAATACTTAGAGAGATATTTGAGATGCTGATTTGTCAAATCATTACCAATCACTATCGAAATACAACCAATACAATAAAGCCAATCAAACCAGGCCCAACGTAATATGGTAAGTAGGTACTCAGTGTTGTTTTTCTTCTTATATCATCACTAGGATTCGCCTGTGACTTCGGAATATATTTTTTGATGTTAAGTCAAGACCGCCTAACAATTACTTACGCGGCTTTAGCAAAATTAAAAAGACTGTAAAAATAAGAAATAAAAATAACATTAAGTAACCGGCCATAGTGACTCGCAATCTAGAATGATGGTAACTAATGCAGTTCTATGAAAATTACATAAAGAAACCAATCAACGAAATTACCAGCAACTATGGAGAAAAATGGCTGAACACAAAGTGAGTATACAAATAGATTAGAAGATTATACTACTGAGCAACGAGCATCTGTAACCAGGAGTCTTACGATTCCTCGATAAGCAATATACCCTTATTTTTGCCATTTTAATACTATCAGAAAAAGGGGTACATTAATATCAAATAACTTTTAACCCAAAATATAAACCCAATCACTTGAACATCTGCCCTGTAATATAATGTTTATAATGAATATCTTTATCGTTAAGTCTTACCCACGTATTTATAAACAAGTAAAAGTAATTACTTGACTACAAGTAATTACTTAAGAGACAATTTGTATGCCTTAGTCAAGAAATTACTAGAAGTTATAACTACTACTAAAAGTTAGAATTTTCAGCCAAATAATATGACTATTAATGGTGACCAATTTCTTTCACTTAAGCACTAGGGTATGAACACTTTAAGTTATGACTTTCTTAAGCAATAAGCAATAACTTCATTATAAATACGGGGGTTAGACGTGTCGATGCAAAATTATGATATGTTTGGATCACCAGATCGAGGCTATATGGAATTAAAGACAGAGTTCAAAGTGATGTAATAAAGGTGAAGTAACATAAAAAAAAACATTTTGATTTGAATAAGTTTAATGATTATTTTTACCTTATAGTCTACTTAAGTCTACATAATAATACCTTAGATAATCATCTACATAACAAAAATGCGGGCGACACGTATTAATTAGCAATGCTTCATTTATTTACCTGAAGGATAAGGATGGGGATAGTATAAACCCTGTGGTGGGTACTGTGGCCCTTGACTATACTGAGGGTATTGATGATACTGGAGAGCAGATAGAACTGGTGGGTACTGGGACGCAACTGACGGATACTGTGATACAGCTGATGAATAAGCTGGATACTGCGAAGAAGCCGATGGATGTTGTGGTGGGAGACCTGCATACTGCTGTTGGTAATGTTGTTGGTATTGTTGGACGTACTTTAGATATTCCAAATAATGATTAGCGTAATAGTCTAGATACTGGTTTTTGTATGGTTCCTGCGCATCTAATGTGGAGGAATCAGCATTTGAAGAAGCGCTTGCTTCCGAAGCTGAGCCTTGATCTGATTCTTGTTCAGCTAACACGACTGATAATGAAATTAGAAGTGAGCTTAAAAAGATTAGCTGAAAAGAGAAAAAATAACAATGTTTTATAAAAGAATAGATATAAAAAAATTGTTTAAAAATAAAATTGACGTGTTATACATTAAATGTATGCAGCAGCACATACAAAGGGTATAAAAAATAAAGTTATGGGAATACTCGTACAATCATCAAACATATTTTTTTATTTCTGTTTATTTATTTTCGCCCACAGCTTTTTCTATATTTTGGCAGCAAAAATACAAAAATAAATAAAATACTTACAGACTTCATGATATCCTTTTTTTACAATTCGAAATACGAACAAAACTGACCCACTTTTTTTTAAATAACCAAAATCACAAGATGAGTTCCGTTTTTATATCAGGCAAAGCTTAATGTAGGTATTTTTATTTTGAAGCAGTTTATATACGCAATGGATATTATTAAAACCGTCTGTGTAAATAAGTTAACTCGCTATTCAAATAACGCAAATATATATTTTCTAGAAACTTTAAATAGGTTAATATATGAGTAGAATACGTTAATAAACACACTACTTTTACTGACGTTAAAACGTTAGCTAAACAAGTTTTCACATTCTAAAACTTTACAGGCTGTACAAACGTCAACGTTTTAGGATAACGTACCCAAAGGGTAAAACCGGACCCTATTACTAAGACTCTGTCCGTCATCCTGATATCTATCATCATGCTGTATCTCGTAAATCGTGTTAGTTTGACAGATGATTTTTTTACAGATTACTGGTACGTATTTCGTCGCTAGTTTAACAACAAACATCTGCCCTGTAATATAATGTTTATAATGACTTTCTTTATCGTGAAGTGTCGATGCCAAGTTATGATATGTTTGTATCACCAGGCCAGGTGCTATGGAATCAGGACAGAGTTCACAGTGATGTGTGAACTCTATAATAAGGGAAAAGTAACAAAAAAAAAAAATTAAGAACATAATTCAATGAAAAATAAGTCTGGCTACAAACCACAAACTTTTTAAGTTGAATGTTAATAACGGCAATAGAAAGGCGCTTGAAATGTTCACATAATATACTTTATTTGATATTTTAGCAACTTAATTGCAATTATAATAGCAGTATATAAACTTAAAAAATTATGTCTCAGGCGGGACTCGAATTAGCATTTCCTCGCTAAGGGTGTTAAGGGTGCAACCTAGACTTGGGTAGTTCCTGAATGAATGACACAATTGAAGTACTTCACCTATCTAGTCCATATGTATCACTCACTCACTCTAGTCCAAAGCAGTTCATTTAGTTATATGAGATAATGAGAGTAAAATGTATGGACATATTTGTCAGTACCTACTGTAAGAGCGAGACAGATGCACAGTTCAAGCCAGTTTCGCGCCTAATCTGACTCCTTAATATTTGAGACAGTGCACACGGAAATATTCTTTAATAATTATGATTTAAAACTTAAAATGGTTACAGTACCTGCTGCTGAGTGTTATTAATATTAAT
Source organism: Anania crocealis (assembly GCA_949315895.1). Lineage (NCBI taxonomy): Eukaryota > Metazoa > Arthropoda > Insecta > Lepidoptera > Crambidae > Anania > Anania crocealis. The sequence goes on along the minus strand of OX438872.1, from coordinate 9,453,533 downwards.
GACGATGATAGATGGATGTCAAAGGCGATTTTTAGTGTTTTTATAATTTTGTCATTATGATTGATTTATTATAGTTCCCTCATACTTCTTATTTATTATAGTTCCTTCATACTATGAAGGAAAATCAATTTTCTATGTAATATTTTCGGTATTCATTATGTACATACTACCTTATAATACGATTGTATATCATAGTTCTTGAGCTAAAATCTTCGAAATGTTTAATTAGTAGTCATAAGAATAGATCTGTCCACGATAAATACATTTATGCAATGCTATGGAACTGAATATGAAGGAGTAGTGAGTTAGATAATCAAACTAGATCTACTGAACTAAATGAACTAATTGAACTAGATGAGTGATACATATCTTTAACTCCCACTGAACTGTATCACTCATTTCACTTCAATGAACGATTTTGCGCACCTCTAGACTGCAAACTCCTAACATTTATGATGAAACAACGGCGATAAGAATATGCTTGAAAAATTGACGCCTCGTAGTGTCTCGGTGGCTTAATGGTTAAAGCGCCGCGCCCGGATTGCGAGGAGATGCGGGTTCGAGTCCTGCCTGGGACATAATTTTTCAAGTTTATATACTGATGTTCATATAATGTTAAGTTGTGTGTTCTCTTCATAAATAAATAAGTAATTTAAATTAAGGTACGAAACCCTTCGTGCGCAAGTCCGACTCGCACTTTGCCGGTTTTTTCGTACATCTTTCTCCACATCGGGCTACGCATTTTTATTGCAAACTCACACCTATGCCAACTACGTTAAGGTACCACTGATTTCCGCAGATGTTTTGACTATTACGCGTTTTGCGATTGCTCTTAACTTTAAACAATGACATTGTACAAAATACGTCATGTTGACCAAAATCAAGTTTGTTCAAGTGTTCTAGTATTATTAGCTTGGCTTCTATGGCCTTCACTAATTGACGCCTAATTTTAATATTTCGCTTTGAATTTAAGTACAAATATTAGTATTATCGATTCATTGTTTTCAGTTTGCTGTCGTTTAGTATTAGCTGCTAATTGTCTAAATCTTCTACTGACGCAAATTGCTTCGTGCCAGGGAATGAAGAATTCCACCTATATATTATGAAAGCAATTAGCGTTTATAGTTATGCACTGACTCAAAATCGGTGTTTTTAGCATAATGTGATAGTAATCGATAGTATTCCTTCAGAAAATATTTGTTTAATTTTGTAATCGAAGGTATAAAAAAAAAGATAAAATCGATCAGCGCTGTAAGAAATTTAACTTAACGTTAAGAACAAAAAAGAAACTATTTTATGACAGTTATTCTAAGATCTTATTTTTTTTGACAGTTCCCTCTCGCACTAGTGCTGTCAAAGAGAAGATCTTATCAGGTGTTTTTATGAAAAATCTGATTCCAACTTGAGTACCAGTTGTTGTCTGACTCTCGCATGGAACCATCCTCGCATCACATTGAGTAACGTCTTGGCGCGTGCTCTATCAGAGAACGGTTCGCAATTAGCTTGTGTACCTTAACTGGTATGCAAGGGAAAACACGAGGGAAAAATTAATCAATAAATAACATCGTTTGAATAATGTGTAACAAGGAATCATTTTCTCAATTAACACTAAACAATTTTTTTTCTTTTTAAAACGACTATCAAAAGCGGTATTAGTAGGATTGTATGTATTTGTAATATCGAACCAAAGGGCAATGCCGGATTTATATAGATAGACCAGTGGCGCCTTTTTTTATTTGCTGTTACAAAGATCGAGTAATTTATTTTTAAGTTCACAGTGATGACGTCTTATATACGAGTACCTAAGTTTTATTAAAACAACTATAGATCTAAAATCAGTCCGAGCCAAGTTATACGTGCCAGAAGTTAAATTATATTAACCGTTTCTATAGGCACTCTTCTTCTTTTTATCATAAAGGTACTACATACTACTCACAGAAGAATTATTTTTTAGTTATTTCTCACTGAAAAACATACCTTCATGTAATACATCTATTTTATGTACGCCAAATCCTTATATTTTTTATTCAATTCAGGTAAAATAATTAATGAAAACTTTTTGAATAAGAGTTTTTATATTTTTTTAGTTACGAGTTTGATAAAGGTATTAGTACAAAAAATCTATTGATCACAGTTTACCATTTAAGCGATGTGTGTTTAATTTAATGTAGAATGCGCGACTGCCTTACTAAACGAAACAGAATTGTACCTACTTATTCGTTTTCTTCTTCACTAGACTCATCAGTTTCGTGCTTCACGACATGTCGTATTATATTAACTAACAAAAGAGCAGGTGGTGTCAGATTTTCCTGGTGTCTTCCCCATCCTAAACACCACAATATGGACATGACGTGGCACAGCAGCGAGTTCGCTTTCCGAGTCCGACAATGCAGCTACCTACAGTAATGTGAATTCACTGCCTGCCTGCCTTGCCTGAGTTGCCTGCCTCCTTCTACTAAAATATATTCTGGACTGTCTGTGTCGTGATTGTATTTTACCTTTCAATAGGAGCTATGGATTGGGAGCCTCTCTTTGTTTGTCCTTCCTACACACTTCGATTATATAGGTTCCGTTTTTTATATGCTCGCCGTAGTAGTTCCGGGCCTGATTTATTTGGCACTTACCAAGAGTAGGTACCTATATATTATTAATAATTCATCCATGGTAAGTAAGTATAGGAAAATCATATAATCCAAGATTTTCCGCAGTTATAGTAGGTACGGAAAACGCCCTGCGTGCGTTCTTATTTTTGCTATGATATAATCTGCCAAGTTGTGTTCCATCTTGATCTTGCCGTTACCTCTTTGATAATTTGCTCAAATAATATGTGATCTGTTAGTGGTTGCCCAAACACATTAAGCAGTGCCCCTGCGTTAAAAAATCTTTCTCGCGAAGAAGCGATAATTTGAAAACCTCTTGTGTATAAATAAATTCAAAATAATGTTATTGTGTTTTACTCAAAGCCATCATTAGAAAAAACAACAATTGCAATAAATTAATATAATATTTTTCGTCCTAAAATAATGCCTAAAATAACTTTAAAGATCAGTTACAGAAATAAACCCCAGTCACAGTCACAGATAATATAATACTACCCCCAGTTGAAAACAACTTTATTTGACCTCACTTTAAACATTTATTTATTATTTATTCACTTTATTGCTTAATGTTAGACAGTTTTTAACAATACCTACTTAGATCCACATCCGAATCCACAAATGTTTAAAGGGAACCCCCTTTAAACATTTTTTTTGATACATCAAACATGTGCATGCACCAAGATTGGTCGGTAATTTTTGACTTGCGACTAAATTTTAAGCAAGTTCCGCAATATCCAGACTGATTGTAGTTTTTAGGGTGGTACTTGTAAGTATTGTTATTAATTATCACTGAAAAAACGAACACCGAGTACTCCCCAGAATTAGTAAAAAAATAAAAACCAATTGGTGAAAATTAAGGAAAAAAAGATAAAAATAATTCTATCTCCTAAACTAAGCAAAATCATAGAACATAACATGGGGGTGATTCGGATACACCTTAATATAAGGCACCTAAATTTTAGCTTTGAATGTCAACTCCCCGGCCACCTGTATTACGAGGGCGGGTCAATAAGTCCGTGACTTTTTGAATTTCTGACCTCTTTACTGAAAAAGCAACACTACTCCTGTCAACAGGTATCTGTCAGTTGATTCCTATCAAAATTTGAACTTGCTGCGTCAGTTAGTTTGTGTTTGACAGCTATTTTTATCAGACTACCCAGTAATTTGAGAAAAAAATGGAAAAAGGTGAATTTCGTGTGCTTATTAAGCATTATTTTTTGCGAAAAAAAACCATTACCGAGACCAAGGCTAAGCTTGATAAATACTATGGGGACTCTGCACCATCGATTTCAATGGTAAAAAAGTGGTTTACTGAATTTCGTTGTGGCCGTAAAAGTACTGAAGATGCCGAACGTCCTGGACGCCCAGTTGAGGTCTCTACACCCGAAAGAATCGAAAAAATTCACGATATGGTGTTGGCCGACCGAAGATTGAAAGTGCAAGAGATTGTGGAAGCCGTAGGGATCTCGCATGGCTCAGTGGTTTTAATTTTAAAAGATCAATTGGGCATGAGAATGCTTTCCGCAAGATGGGTGCCGCGTTTGCTCACAGTCGACCACAAACGCAATCGTGTAACAACTTCACAGGAAGGTTTGGCGTTGTTTAATTGCAATATGGAGGAGTTTTTGCGCCGTTTTGTAACCATGGACGAAACATGGATCCATCACAACACACCAGAGACCAAACAACAGTCAAAACAGTGGGTTTCTAAGGGTGAATCGGCGCCAAAGAAGGCCAAGGCGGGTTTGTCAGCCAATAAAGTTATGGCGACTGTTTTTTGGGATGCACGTGGGATAATCCACATTGACTACCTTCAAAAGGGAAGAACAATCAATGGGGAATATTATGCCAACTTATTGGACTGCTTCAATGACGATTTGAATAAAAACCGACCTCATTTGGCCAAGAAAAAAGTTCTTTTCCACCAAGACAATGCAAGGGTGCACACATGTGCAGTTGCCATGGCAAAAATCCATGAATTGGGCTATGAATTGCTCCCTCATCCAACCCTATTCTCCAGATTTGGCTCCAAGTGACTACTTTTTGTTCCCAAACCTGAAGAAATGGCTTGGTGGAAAAAGATTTGACTCCAATGATGAAGTCATCTCGCAAACAAAGGCCTATTTTGAGGACCTCGACAAATCATATTTTTTGGAAGGGATAAAAAAATTGGAGAAGCGTTGGACAAAGTGTATAGAGCTCAAGGGAGACTACGTTGAAAAATAAAATGATTTGTTTATCAAAAAATCTGTGTTTTATTCCAAAAGTCACGGACTTATTGACCCGCCCTCGTATAATAATAATAAATAAACAAGTGCGAGTCGGACTCGCGCACTGAGGGTTCCGTACCAAGTTTAACAAAAATAACACAATATTTTGATGACTGCAAAAATAACTTTGGTTTTCATAGTGTTTGTATGAAGGACAAAGTTATGTTTGCTGTTGTTGAAAATGTGCTAGATTTTCAAAATGTATAGGTTTGAGTAAAAAAAATATATTTTGTTTTAGTTCTATGTGTGAGTTAAATATCATTATTTTTTTATTTTTTGTATAAGAATCGTTAAGCGGTTAATAGGATACACCTACCTACCAAGTTTTAACTGTGTCATGCTAATACTTTCAGAATAAAGTGGCTGTGACATACGGACGGACAGACAGACAGACAGACAGACTTGACGAATCTATAAGGGTTCCGTTTTTTGCCATTTGGCAACGGAACATTAAAAGAAATACCTGTCTGATGTTTCTGACTTCTGCCATATAATCCAATATAAATAGGTGTCGCTAGTCCGGAGTCAAAACATTTGATCTTCGAAGTTTGTTTTTGCTTCGATTGAGATTGTAATGGCAAGAAATACACGGTTGTATTCTGTCCATCTTTACGTTTTAGAACTCAATTAGGCCAGGAACTAGTGAAGATTGTGTTCATACAACAAAAGCAGTGTCGTATTTAAATCAAGTCACAACAATCAGGGTCCGTGAAACAAAAGCTGGGTCGTCGTATTAATATTATAACAATAAAAGCCGTCGGTGTAAAACAAATTCAAACCATCGTTTCAAAGCCAAGCCAAAAAGACACGCGTCTCTCACATGCAACACACAAACGGCCGGTTCCAATAATCTACTATCGCTAGTTTTGACATATTATCGGAGATAGGAAACAGTTTCTATCTCTGATTTTGCCGTACAGAAATACAAAGACAGAAGTTGTTTTCTATCTCTGATATGCCAAAAAAACTGAAGATAATTCGTAGCGAATGACTGGCTAACGAGACAAAATAATGAAACTGACAACGCGACAATCCGCGACATGCTTGCAATCGAGCGAGAGAGACTACCTACATTGTTTATAGTGACGATTTTCATACAGCCACTGTGCAGTGCAGCCACAGGAGTAAATATTTATTCATGTGGTACAGCAACAAGACGAGGTGTGGCAACGGGTGCGGTTGTTAACTTACAGCGATAGCACACAGCGTTTTTTAAACGCGCAGAAGACGCGCGTTTTAGGAACGCGTGTCTTCGGCGCCGTAGACGTTGAATGTTGCGTTTGTATCGATGAATTAAGCGCACGCATGACGCGCGTATACGCGCATTCGAAGCGATACAAACGCGCGTACAAAGGAGCGGAGAAGGGGCAAGGGGGAGGGCGCTTCACCGCCCGCGCCTCAGTTGCAATGATAGCATTGTGTGCTGCGTATGATTTGTTTAAAATGGAACCCTTTGACACCGACCGCTTTATAACCGAAATAAACAATCGTCAACCGACGCCATAGTACAACTGAAGAAGAGGAGTCTCTGATCAAAACGCAAAAGCTACGAGCGACTACAGCGCGTCTGTATCGCAGTAGATGCGCGTATACGCGCAGTAGAGGCGCGTTCAACGATCGCCCCGTGTGCTTAACTTACAAGGCTGCGATCGAATCTCGTTTGAATCGCGTATACGCGCGTCTTCTGCGCGTTTAAAAAACGCCGTGTGCTATCGCCCTAAGATAATCTTAATTCAATTTCAGAAACTGATTCTTTATAATAAAACAATAAATTGAAATAATAATATAAATGACAGTAAGTATGGAGATTTTCGTGCTTCTCCACTTGGACTGTGTTTATAGGTATAGTTGTAGTATTAGTGGTATTATCAAATTTTGTTTGTTTTATTATTCTAAACTAAAGTAAAAATAATTTGTTGATGTAACAGCGAAAAAAAAGACGCCAAATCAGGCATTGCCTTTGGTTTGGTAAGTAGGTAAGGTAATTTGTGAATGATAATATATATAACTTCTTCAACCTATAGTAACTTTAGGAATGGTATTTTTCGAAAATGGTTTTTTATTATCAGTATATAAACTTGAAAAATTTTGTCTCAGGCGGGACTCGAACCCGCATCTCCTCGCAAACTCCTAACATTTGATGAAACAACGCTGGCTCACAGCGTAAGAATATGCTTGAAAAATTCGCGCCGTGTCGCAGTGTCTCGGTGGCCTAATGGTATGGCGCCCGCCCGGCTTGCGAGGAGATGCGGGTTCGAGTCCCGCCTGAGACAAAATTTTTCAAGTTTATATACTGATATTATAAGTGCAATTAAGTTGCTAAAATATCAAATAAAGTATGGTTTTTTATTATTTGCATGACCTACTTATATTATTTTCTCACAGAGCCTCAGCTGCTTTTTGCTCTAGTACACCGGCAATTATTAAGGTATCTCAAGGGTGTCAACACCAAGTAACGATTCCAATGTCAATTTCCACATCACTTATTTTTTGTGATGACAGGTGACTCTGATAATAAACAAGTTTATTGAGGGAAAAGAGATTTTTTTGGAATATTCACCTTTTGTGTGGATAACCATGACTACTTATAGAACAAAATGTGGTGATTTTATTGACTTGTTTGTCAGGATATTATAGTTTCCCGGGAAAATAAATCAATATTTTCATATATTTTTTTTACTACAGGTTGGACAGGACAGTGTACGTCCGCTGTAATAGACAAACTTCGGTGCCAAACAAGAAAGCACCAACAATCGCAATTTTCATCCCTTAAATTTTTGCTAACCCTCCTGCCAAGAATGGCGATTCATCATCATCATCAGCCTATTGGGACTAGATGGCTCTGTGTGGCCCAGTGAGGCATGTCTTAAATATTTATTTATTTATTTATTTATTTATTGCAGTCCACTGCTGGACATAGGCCTCTCCAGTTGCACGCCACTTAGGTCGATCCTCGGCTTCTCGCATCCAGCTCCTGCCAGCCACCTTGCCAGAATGGCGAACATGGCAAAATTATACTTACGCTTAACCCTGTTAAACATGCAATTGGACCGGTCGAAGTCCAAAAAGCTGAAGTACCTAAGGTACTTAAAGTTAAATATTTTCACAAAACCATTAGTGGAGCTACAGCTTTTTAGGATTTAGCAATTTAATCGTTTATTTGTTTATTAATTGCATTTATAATGTCAGTATATAAACTTTAAAAATTGTCTCAGGCGGGACTCGAACCCGCCTCCCCATGCATGCCGGGTGCGGTGCTTTGTCCATTTAAAAGCTACCGAGACATTCTGTCACTGCGTTAATTTTTCAAGTATATTTTTGTTAGATATTTACACTAAAAAATTGTTATAGTCAGCTGCCTCTCGGTCTATTCTTCCCAGTCCCGATTTTGTGATGTCCCGATAATTAAAAATATAAATATAGCTGGCAACACCACATACTTCTCGCTTCTCCTATCAGCATACCCTATTACTGAATCCTACGTGTCTAATACGTGAACGCGAACGCCTCAGCTTGCGTTCCGTGATGTTGAATAATAACGAGACGCGTGGGCCTTTAGCATATTTAGTACTGAGACACATAATCTTTACGGTGTGCGTGACGTAAATGAATTCTTACAGAAAACATGTTTTCATTGCTTTAATACACTGCTAGTACTCGTATATCAAAAAGAATTCGTTAGCTGTAAACATAGGCAAAGTTATTATTATTATTATGTTTGTCATTTCCTATCACGGGACTATGGAGTCCCGGACCTTTGGAAGGCATACGAGGGGCCCAAGCCAACTCGCAGAGGCCCGTTAGACAACATTGATCTTAATGATGTAATGTGACACCAGCCGACGATTATCCCTGTGCGCACTATACAAGTACACCCAAGAATGACCCTCGGTCAGTGCAGGACTATTGTAGAATGTGGATACAAAGGATATTGGGCTATGGGTTTGGGTGCTAGTGGACTGGGTAACTGGGACTATGGAAGGACTATGGCCCCTGCCTGACCTATGTTACTCACACGGATAAAATAGCAGGGGGTGACTCGCACACTCGTTTAATGGGCCCCCGAAAACGGCCGCTAGCACAAAGTGACGTAGCGACAAGGGGGCAACATAGCCTGAGGTGCTTGAGGAGTGGAGAGGTATTACACGGCTCTCAGGACAATCCCGGTAATCCGTTCAAGATCCCTACAAGCATCTTACTGCAATACTTCCTTCCTCCGAGCATTTCTGCTCTAGCGACTCTCCACTCAAGCCGGCCAATGAAGGCAAGCAAGAGGTGGGAGATATGTTCCTCGTCAGTGTTCACTCCGGCCAACCAATGAAGGCAAGCCAGAGGTGAGGAACAGGGATACTCCCGGGAGCAATCAGGTTCGTGGGGTCGCTACTGCCTAACAGCTCGCCACAAGCTGCCCTGCGGGGTTATAATTATTTTACGGTGTGCGTGACGTATAATTATTATTATTATTATTTTATTTAACAAAATCCACAGCTTTTAAAAATACATTTGTTTTACATTTTAGCAATACTGACAGCCAATAACGGATTTACTTTATTATTAACAATCTTAAAGTTAAGAAGCGCGCTACGGTTGTACTGTGTGCTCTGCATTTGTGTGTATGCGTGTGTGAGTGTATGTGTGTGTGTGTGTGTGTGTGTGTGTATGTGTGTGTGTGTGTGTGTGTGTGTGTGTGTGTGTGTGTGTGTGTGAGTGTATGTGTGTGTGTGTGTGTGTGTGTGTATGTGTGTGTAATATAGTTTAGTGTAGTAAATCTAAAAATGTAAAAAAAAATAAAAAAATGTAAACATGTAAACATTCGTGTATACATTCACCACACATCGATTAATAAATTAATGTTACACCTCAAGGAGGTCCAAAATTCTTTTTAAAAAACATTTTTGCTCAAATGAAAAGGATCGACCGCAGAAAATAATTTATTTTGCAGAAAACTTTAACGCCTGATAATTGATTAGCGGCAATGACGCGCGTTGTGTTAACATTGCTCGATTGCTTTTATAAGGACGCATTCAAAATATTTTCAGTTTTGTTTGTCTACAAATTTCATAATAACTATGTGAAATAGGTACCTATTTAAGTTCTTTCTAATAAATAAAATTTGATTTGCGGGGTCTCAGTTTGAACTAGGCAACATGGCTGAATTAACTGGTAATTCTAGCTTCTAATGAAATGAATAAAGATATAGCTGTTGTTATTGAATGGTTTTTGTTTTTTATTGTTTTTTATGGTTTTTTTTTCGCGGTCGCGGATAAATAGATAAAAACAATCATTGATGCGGATTATAAGAGTATATCATGCTAAAATTTCAGGTCGACCGGTGCAGAATTTTTTGAGTGCAGTATTGAATATCGCCAAACCCGCCTGGCAAACATGGCGATTATGGCAAATCCACCTTTTGGATAGGCCTGTGTCCAGTTGTGGACTGATATATGCTAATTATGTCCGTGGGTAACACTGAAAATGTTTAGAACTGGCCATTTAGAAACATTGCTAATGAAAACTTTTTTTTAATTTCAATTTTAGAACTCTTTGGTAACATAATGTAGGTAGTATATTGCATTCATTTGTCATTTGTTTTTGTGAATTGGCGGCAAATCTAAAACTCTTGTTACACGTAAAAATGAACCTAACGCGAGAAAATTTTCGGTCAATGATTTATTATGACTTTCGTTGTGGGCTTACTCAACAACAAAGCTATGATAGACTGCGATTAGCACAAGAGTTAATTGATACGGGGTTTATACCATGTGCCTTAGTTTTTATGAGAGTATGCGATTAGCATTTCTTAATGAAGCCCCATTTCGTGCCACTATTTACAATTGGTTTAACGAGTTTAAGCGTGGACGTAGCAATCTCAATGATGATCCGCGTGAGGGACGTCCTTTAACAGCGACTACTGAAGATAACATCAGTGCTCTGCAACGCATGATAGAGGAAGATAAGAGAGTGACCTATCAGCAGATACGGGTAAGCCTAGGCATTGGTATGAGTCAAGTTCAAAAAATATTACACGAACATTTAGGCGTCAGGAATTTTCACAAAACCATTAGTGGAGCTACAGCTTTTTAGGATTTAGCATTTAATCGTTTATTTGTTTATTAATTGCATTTATAATGTCAGTATATAAACTTTAAAAATTGTCTCAGGCGGGACTCGAACCCGCCTCCCCATGCATGCCGGGTGCGGTGCTTTGTCCATTTAAAAGCTACCGAGACATTCTGTCACTGCGTTAATTTTTCAAGTATATTTAATAATTATATATTTAGTCAAAAATATTACACGAACATTTAGGCGTCAGGAAGCTTTGTACCAGATGGATTTCCCATACTTTAACCGACAACCAGAAATACCTGGTGTCGCCAAATGTTAGATTAGTTCAACAACAGTGACTCAAATGCTGTATTTGACATCGTCACAGGTAATGAAAGCTAGATATATTGCTACGAACCCGAAACCAAAAGACAATCAGCTCAGTGGGTGTTTCCTTTCGAGGTTCGGCCAACTAAGTTAAAGAAAGGAAGAAGTCAAGGAAAAAAGATGATTGCCTCATTCTTTGGTCGGAAAGGTCATTTCGCGACAGTTGTGCTTAGAAAATGGAAGGACAGTTACTGCAGACTGGTATATTAATCGCTGTTTGCCTGTTCTCTTGGAAAAAATTTGACAGCAGCGCCCTCGAAGCAGGATCCTCCTTCACCACGACAAGGCTTCGGCGCACTGCGCAAAACGGACTGTTGAATATTTGACTATGGCAGGTGTCGAGATAATGAGTCATCCGCCATACAGTCCTGACCTGGCGCCCTGCGACTTTTATTATTCCCAAGAACTAAAGAAGTGAGGTATTCGCTTTACGAGCCCTGAAATTGCGGTGAAAGCGTGCGAAAATGCCATAGAAGAGACCCCTAAGGAAGAATGGGCCCACTGCTTTTCTCAGTGGTTCCATCGAATGCGACGATGTGTAGAGACGAACGGAGATTACTTCGAAAAACAATAAAAGTATTGGCAACTTTCTACAGTAAGCCGTTTTTCATTTTCTACAAATTTTCAGTGTTACCTAGGTACCTACACTTTATACTTTCTAAGATCTGCATATTCTACTAGTTCGTAATACCACAAAGATTAGTAACTACTTTAGTATTTATCATCAATTTCTAAATGAACCACAACCCTATATCGGTGCATTTTTGAACCACCTGTAAATCGAACCCCACTTTATGAAACCATTGAGTATAACATCTTGGCAGTGTTATTTTCATTTTTTAACCTGTTTTTTTTATAAAATTGTTTAATATTGGTTCAGCTATTTATTTTTAAACACGCCGTGACGCGCACAGATGTAGCTGTATAAGGTCCACTCAACCGAGACCCCGCCCGCAGCAAAATTATGCGTCTGAATCAAAATTGTATGTATAAAAAAAATTTTTTTATTAAAAAAATAACACTGCCACGATGTTATACATAATGGTCTAATAATTTGGGCTTCGTTTTCGAGGTGGTTCAAAAAGCACTGTGTATAGGTTTCCTTTTTATCAGTACCATAAATCAGCGGCCTAAACAACTGTATCGTTTATTACGTAAACTTAGAACTTTTTTTTACAGCTTCACTGTAAACCTAATTACTTAATTTAATTTCAACACGATAACTCCAAGTATTCGACTTAATAAACTGTCATGTTGTTAACAAACAGAAGGAGAGGCGAACGCCTAAAGCATTTTCCTGATTTAACAAAAGCGAAGTTTCTCAATATAACTCTAATTTTCATGTTAAAGCAATTTACTTGTATGTGTTTTGATAAATCTATGTAACTTTTCATTTCTAGGAACGTAATCTAATTATTACATGAGTTAAATGAAATAATACGTTTCTAGGAATTTAAAGTCATTTTATTACAGAATATACTTTATGTGATCTTGTTAATGTTATAAATATTTTAGGAGAGTTAAATTATTTTCAAAAAGAGGGTGTTATATACTTACAAAATGTGTGTCTTGTTTGGTAATGTATGATATTCTCTGCTCATATTTCTAAAATCAATATTATAGAGTTTATTAGTGGTTAAGATGAAAGACAAGTGCTTTAATAGTTTCATACCTCGGAATCTTAGTAGGTACATAATAATAATATTTGATATTTTCCCCTTTTTTCTATTATTTACTAATAAGCCCCAAGAGCATTCGGTTGTAGTGTGTTTCCTTTCCACTTCAGATGCCTTTCTCTGCAACACGAAACTCATATTTACGGATATATCTGTCTCTTTCAGATAATTTAAGACATTAGTATATGTGATAGGGACTGATGGATTCGAATATACGGACATTGTGTTGAGGAGTAAGGCCTCAGACCCGCAATTCTTCGAGCGATGTCGGTTAACTCAGTTAATTCAACTTTTGCCCAACTGACAATAAATCGTACTGTTCGGTTAACCCAGAAAGAGGGTCGGAGACCAGATAAACAGAAATAGAAACAGCACAGAATTTCAAACAAAACATTCAGCTAGAGCTAAAAATATTGTTATCAATAATGGCAGCAAAATTTTCACAATACCTTTAGTAGGTAATGTGTTGAAATATGTAGTAATATTAAAAGCATTAAAATTATGACTTGAATAACTATTTTTGAAAATACCATTTCCTTAATATTATAAATAAACTAGCTGACCCGGCAAACGTTGTTTTGCCATAAAAATTATTAAATTACTAAAATGGCTATTAAAAAATAGGGGTTGGTGATAAAAGAGTAAAAATTTAGGGTTGTATGTATTTTTAATGCCACATTATAGAAAATTTAAAACAAAAAATTTTGTCCAAAAATTAAAAAAAAAATTAAGGGTGAAAAACCCTTATCACTTAGGGGTATGAAAAATAGATAGTAGCCGATTCTCAGACCTATTGAATATGAATATAAAATTTGGTAAAAATCATTAAAGCCGTTTTGGAGGAGTAAGGTAACTAACATTGTGACACGAGAATGTTGTACTAAATATGATTTGAAAACTTTGACTCTATAAAAAGTAGGTACTTCCGCATCGTTGACCAACTACACTTTTTTCGTCGGTCAATAAAATAAAATAAGTTAACAACTTTTTATTTAATGACCAACAACCAGCCACGATCTGGTGATCGTGATTCGTGACTCAAAATTATTCCTTCCGTCAGTTCAATTCTTAGGAAAAGATCCTAAGACGAAAATCAGCATAAATCACGGATAAGAAACAGAAAAAGATTTAGTGCCGGTACTACCAAGTCAAATGTTCTGAAACATTCGCTTAGTGAACGACAGATGGTGCTATAAGTGACGGGAAAATTGTCGATATCGATTGAAAAAATTAACTTAAAAAAATCGATGATAAAAGGTAGCAAGGAGTTTTATTTTTATTTTACGCAGCAATCGTTATTAAAGTCAAGTTTAATTTATGCTCATACATCTACTTTAACGTTTTATGATGTATGATGCCAGCCTAAAATATAATAATCTTTGCGATCTATCTTGCGTGCGTATATGCGTCTTAGGAGGAAACTAAAAGACAGAGGAGCATTAGCTTCTTCTTTTCATCATTGACGAAATAGTAATCGCCAATCCGGCCAGACTGTGCTCTTATTTATTATATATCGATGGGTGTTACATAAAATTCAATTACCGGAACCGCCAGACACGACGACCCAGTTATCGCGCGACAATCACCTTTCCTCTAACTAGAGCATTTTATGTTTAAGTAACATCAAAACGCAAAGAATGTTTGAATAGAGAACACTGGTTTTTTTAAACATTGATTATAAATCTAGCCAGTCACCTTGTAATTACAAATTAATTCATTAGTAACGCTTTTTAAATCTTGTTAAACAGATAAGTGGTTTTGTAAGCTTCTACTAGACTATACTCTTGTTTTTTTTATTTATCCTTGAGAGAGAATACTAAAAGCAAATAGTTGGCGACCGTCGGGGAGCCCTGCTGTTATTGTCTATGATTTTTTGTCTAGCAACGGTTTATACCTTTTTGGTAGCCATCTTAAGCATAAGATAGGATATTTTTAATCAGCGATAAGTACCTATTTACAATATCAATTTCACTTTTTTTCTAGATTGACCCGTCCGGGAATCGAACCCGGGACCTCGGAGCAGGCGACACCTTGATAGCCGGTGTGTACGCCACTCCGCCACGGAGGTCGTCGAACTATCCCACAGGGATCGTAAAAGTAGCCTATGTGCTGTTCTAAACTAAGTATCACACATCAAAACACTTTGATATAGGTACTGTCGTGGGTCTGGGTGTTTGTGGTCTAGGTAGCTCCGTTTTGTTTCTGATTTCCACAAAACAAATTAAATGCTTTAATAGTTACTTAATTTAGGATCAGTAGTGATTTTGCCATCATTCATTTTGTTTATTTATTTATTAACTAGTGGACCCCGCGAACTTCGTATCGCCTCAGAATAGTATTTGGCTTTGACGTCTTAACGTCATCAAATATGGCGTGGTTGAAAAAATATCCTGAAATACATTTTCATAATTTTTTTAACGTTAACTTTCCAATGTTTCTATTACTTATTATCCTATTCCTGATGAAGACAAACCCAAAAATACCAAAATCTAGAAAATCTGTCCAGCCGTTCTCGAGTTATAAGTGGTGTACTTAACTAACACGACTTTCTTTTATGTACATGATTTATACCATACAAAACAACAACGCATACATTCACTAGACCAATGGTTGTATTAATACCAATCTAGTTCACTAATTGTCACACTGTTAGTGCTAGTAACGCAGGCACCATAGGCTTGAGACTGAGTGAAGCACATAGCTGTGTGGCTTGAGCCTAAGTGGTCATTGTCACCCATTAACAACAACAAGCTATAGCCGTTAGCCTTTAAGCAGTCTACACACAAACCCGGCAACATGAGTCGTCGACTTTTTATGGGCGGGTTAGTCGGCACCATCACAATATATTGCATAATAGGTACATTTTATCGGTACCATGAAACCGTACCGGTGCAGTGTTCCGGCAAATGAGCGGAGGCATTACGGCGAACAAGATGCGTCGAGAAACATGGGTCATCAACATATATTTTTTAACACTAATACTGAACTTACAATCTACTTACACTAAATCTGCAATATTTTTAATGCTCTGATCGACTGTTAGTAGGTGATAAAGCGTGTACGAAAATTGTTGACAATACCGCTAATAAAATGCCACAAGTAACATGATTAATCTCATCAAGGAAAGCCGCCGAAAAGTATCATGTCTTAGTAGACGGACTGTGTCGGCGAGTCGGCGGTCTTGGTGTGTAGACTCCGTTACCTCTGCTAATTGTGTTCTAATAGTGATTGCATTGCGTAATGCCTTTTCATCTGGAGAACGTAGGTATTGACTAATTCACTATAATACGTAGTACTGATATAAACCCAAAGCTCACATTTTTAAAATACAATAAATAGTCAGATTTTAAGTTTTAATGATGACATAACTCTTTCAACTTATTTTTTAAGCTACACAAGAGTATTGAAGTCTCTTTTAAAAAAATATATCATTGTCAGCCTACTGAATGCAGGACAATGGATTCTTCAGAAGGAGGATTTGCTGACCCTGATGGAACCCTGCAGTAGACTCTTAATCAAATTTTCTTAATTGTTTCTTCACAACCTTACGTAGATACTTACTGAAGTTCTCTGAAGGAATACTCTCAGGCAAGTGTCTTGCCTTCTATCTAGTCATTACCTGAGGCGGTATTCAAGGTACCTTACCGGTATCTTATTTAAATAAATTAACATGTCTCATACACGACTCACGACATACCTAACTGAGTTATTAGCCGTATATCACATGGAGGAAGGAATATGCTGCTAGCAGTTTTATAGCAGTAATCTTTTTGTCGCTTCTAAAAGTGTTACTTTTCTGTAAGAAACCACTAGGTACCGCCACAGATAAGATAATACGGTACTACAGACACTGTGGACGGTCAATAGTACAGAAATTCAAACAAGGGCCTCTATTAGTGTTGCTTTTCTAGCGATGCCGCTATCACGTAACACTGTATGCTGTCTATTGTACAGAAAGTCCAATAGCAGCAAATTTTATATGCTGTAAAAACGAAAGCCTTAATATGTTAAACATTCACTGGCAAAATAAAATGTCAGCTATATAATCCGTTTTTGTGTGGACATCATCCGTGGTGCGTGCGAGCGGCATAAACGTCACCGCGAAAATGTGACGATATTCCCGGTTTTATTGTTACTCGATATTTATATTTGTTGGCGTAAATGAGAAATCAAAATGGTATTTTTACGTCTAGTAAACCGGAAACATCGCGTTATTTGGTGTTGCAGTGAGATAAAATGTTTTAAATCGACGAAAATGCTGAGAGATTCCCAATGCAATACGTACTCGTATGTAGAAATGATATACTTAGGTACGTGTAATATAAGCTTACTAATGTTACTGAGGTACTAGTATTATATATGTAAATTTTTTCATGTCAATCACGCCATCGATCAGGCTATAGACAGAAATAGCACAATGGTAATATTTGACCCGGGTAAAAGATACAGTACTAAATTCGACACGTACAAACTAGTACTGATACCCGTCATTTCGTAAATAACGTAATAAATCGATAACAATTCAATGTTAGTTCCATAAAAAAAAGTTGTGCGTGTACTAGTGTACACACGTAAGAAGTGAAACTTCTTTATGGCCTTATTTTTCGAAAAATGATCTACATGCAACTTTCCAGAAATTGGTTAAATTAGTTAAATTGGTTAAATTGGTTAAATTGGTTAAATTGGTTAAATTGGTTACATTGGTTAAATTGGTTAAATTGGTTACATTGGTTAAATTGGTTAAATTAGTTAAATTGGTTAAATTGGTTAAATTGGTTAAATTGGTTACATATGTTAAATTGGTTAAATTGGTTAAGTTGGTTAAGTTGGTTAAGTTGGTAAAGTTGGTTAAGTTGGTTAAATTAGTTAAATTGGTTAAATTGGTTAAGTTGGTTAAATTGGTTAAATTGGTTAAATTGGTTAAATTGGTTAAATTGGTTAAATTGGTTAAATTGGTTAAATTGGTTAAATTTGTTAAATTGGTTAAATTGGTTAAATTGGTTAAATTGGTTAAATTGGTTAAATATTATTTCACTTTACCTTTTTGCTATCGTCTGAACCAACCGTGGTAGGGGCAAGAAAAAGATGGCGCGTAACCGAAAAATGAGACGAAAATTTGACGCAACTTTCCAGAAATTGGTTAAATTAGTTAAATTGGTTAAATTGGTTAAATTGGTTAAATTGGTTAAATTGGTTAAATTGGTTAAATTGGTTAAATTGGTTAAATTGGTTAAATTGGTTAAATTGGTTAAATTGGTTAAGTTGGTTACATTGGTTAAATTGGTTAAATTGGTTAAATTGGTTAAATTGGTTAAGTTGGTTAAATTGGTTAAATTGGTTAAATTGGTTAAATTGGTTAAATATTATTTCACTTTACCTTTTTGCTATCGTCTGAACCAACCGTGGTAGGGGCAAGAAAAAGATGGCGCGTAACCGAAAAATGTGACAAAAATTTGACGCAACTTTCCAGAAATTGGTTAAATTAGT
Organism: Anania crocealis; assembly: GCA_949315895.1. Taxonomy (NCBI): domain Eukaryota; kingdom Metazoa; phylum Arthropoda; class Insecta; order Lepidoptera; family Crambidae; genus Anania; species Anania crocealis. The sequence continues at coordinate 9,435,068 of OX438872.1, read as the reverse complement.
TAAAATTGGTTAAATTGGTTAAATTGGTTAAATTGGTTAAATTGGTTACATTGGTTAAATTGGTTAAATTGGTTAAATTGGTTAAATTGGTTAAGTTGGTTAAATTGGTTAAATTGGTTAAATTGGTTAAATTGGTTAAATTGGTTAAATTGGTTAAATTGGTTAAATTGGTTAAATTGGTTAAGTTGGTTAAATTGGTTAAATTGGTTAAATTGGTTAAATTGGTTAAATATTATTTCACTTTACCTTTTTGCTATCGTCTGAACCAACCGTGGTAGGGGCAAGAAAAAGATGGCGCGTAACCGAAAAATGTGACGAAAATTTGACGCAAAACGTGACTGTAAATTTTTTCCAACGCCGATACAGAAGTTTCACTTCAAAAATAATAGAAAACAGCACACTCAGGCACGGTAGAAAGAGTGGGAGATACTAGTTCCTCTCCCTTCCCCTCGATCTTACGCTTTTTCGATCAGCATCACGTGACCCTGACGCGAGTTTGGAAGTTTTTACCCATCCAACAAAAAGTGCTCAGCGCCGCTTAAGAAGTTTTCACTTCAAAAAAGAAAAAAAATATCATAAAGGTTAAAAACTTCAGAGCGCAAAGCTTTGGTGTTATGTCTTGTAATATATGGTACACATTTGTTTATGCATGGATATGCGGGTTGGAGTCCCGCCTGTGACATAATATTTTAAGTTTAAATATTGAGATAACAATTTTATTGCAATTAAGGTGCTAAAAATAACATATACCTAAATTATTGTTTATTACCTATTGAAAGAAGAAAGAAAGAAATATTTATTTGACACAACAACAACAAACACAATCACTAACATTTAAGAAAAAGGAAAGTTATTGTTTCCATCGATAAAATTTATACCCATCACTAGGAGTATCCCGATCTAAACGTGCTCTTTATTCAAATTTCGGAGTATTACGGACGGGCCGGACGTAGTTCCGACTTTTTCACAACTCGAAAACGAGGATAACCCATGAAAATGCACCAGCAATGCCGGGAATTGACGGAATAGTTTGCGAATAACATTCCATTCCACAGACGGACGTCGGTCTGGGGATGTCAACTTTTAATGACCACCAAAATTGCGGGTTTGGCTTACTCGTCTATGACTTAAAATCGTTTGACCAGAACGGAAATACATTTTTCCCGTTTTAGAATCACCTGTATTACTTATTTATATGGTGGTCTTATCAAAAGGGTCAGTTTTCTGACAAAAATGTGGTTATTGAACATACCTTTAAAATCAACTAAAGTTCTAAAATCACTTAGCTTCGCAGATTATAACCCCAACCAAACCAATTTAGAAAATTACGTTTCCTAAACGAATGCATCCGGGAATTGAACCCTTACCCTTGCGTAGTAGGCGGACCATCGCACCACTACACCAACCGGGTTGTAACGTGTCGCACATTGAAGTAGCATCCTCTCTATTAAAAGTACTCCAAAACATTGCTTCTAAATTAAAGTCGCGGACAACAGCAAAAATAACACATGTAAGTGAGACTAAACATAAAAACCGCATTGATATCCATCTTTATATATTGGCTTTACTAAATTTGTACATAACCTCAGATATTTATTCAAGCCCCACAATCGCATTTTAAACTTTAGCTACTAAGATTTCAGACGAAAAAACCCGCAAGAAATGCCCTTCGAAAAAACCCTATACATTTCGTGGCAAACCTCAACGTTTGAAATTCCGTTGAAGTTCGGATTTTTCCGAAACATTCTTTTGCAAATTAACTTGTTTTAACTAACGAAGGAGGAGCTGACAATTAATTATGCATCTCCCTTTCACGCTGGGCTTTTTTATTTACAGTGCCCAGCTGGTATTACACGGACAGATTTATTTTATAATCTTGCATACATTTTAGTTGAAATTATTTATTTTTTTCCATTATCACATTACATTGTTCGATACGTAGTGATTACTTGCTCAGTGGATGGTACCGTCGACCAAGACAGTGGTGTAACAGTTTTGTCAAGATTTCATGTGTCAGTAAAATAGCGATGCAGTTATTACGTAGATGTTAGTAGCTGGTATTATCTTATCTGTGGTAGCTGTCAGAACATAGTTTCATGGGAAAATCAACCTGTTTTTCTATGACGTGCGAATGATTTTCAACCTTAGGGTGATAAATTATCTTTGAATGATTTTCAACCTTTTGGTGACAGACTGTCTTTGCCGACCGTACAATACTATAATATATACAATTGCAGTGAAAATATTAATATTTAATCTAGAAAAACGCTTCGTTGGTCTAGCTGTTTGAATACCGGGCCAAAACCTCGGGGTCCCGGGTTCGATTCTCGGGTCGGGCAACAAAAGTTTCGAATTTTCGAACATTGCTCGGGTTTGTGATCACCAACTCGCATTTGGCAAGCGTGGTGATTATGCCTATACCCATCATTGCTATGATAACTTGATTTCAATAATGGAGGCCTTTGCCCTGCAGTGGGATTATTGTAAGCTGTTACTTTACTTTTTTTTACTTTAATCTAGAAAAATGTAGTCTTAGGTGTAAATCCATTGGGTATTTCGGCGTTTTTCTCTTCGAGTATTTCGGACCGCAGTGCGAATCGCTCAAGAATTTCGCACCGCGGTATAAATCGCTCAATATTTTATTTAACAAGGTTCTGCCTTATTTAGTGGGCATGCAAATTTATATGCAGGTTATTTTATATAATTAATTATCATGAAAGTAACAATAAATTCATATGTCAGTATATAAATAAAATTCTCACTGCAATTATACTCCTAAACAGAACTGCCGCACTATTCTACCAAAATATTAGGGGTTAAAGTATGAAATTGCCGTTTTGTATGGACGAAATCAAGAAAAGTCATTTTTCCATACTAAAAATTTTTTTGTTTTTTTAAAAACGCCTGAACCGTTTTCGATGCAATTAAAGGTGAAAGTTAGATGCTTCTAAAGCTACGCATTATAGTATTTAAATTTCTGAAAGTCAAAGTATATAATACAAATATACTTAATTGAAGCAAGAACCCCTTACAATGTGTCAGCTGACACATTGTAAGGGGTCTTTTCAACGACTTCCTTTGAAGTAATAGGCACTAGTATTGCATTTTTTTTAGTCAAAAGTTACTTTATTTAGTTTTTGATACAATACAAAAAGAATTACGGAATAATATGACTATACTTAAGAGCTATAAACAAAATAAAAAGTGGGAAAATAATCGGCAATTTCATACTTTAACCCCTATTATTAATCAGACTACAGTTCGAAACACAACAGTATGTTTTTAAAAGCGGAAGACCAAGAACTTTTTTTACAAAGCGTTCTACGTAACTACAAAACAGGACAGGGGCCTTATAATAAGCATATTATTACAGCGAAGTAATGAATAATCATACTAAACTTAATTCCAAGGACAACTTTTTTTGTGAAAACATAGATAACTAACTATTGAATAATTAACACGAGCAACACTGTTGTTTCTGAGTGAACCTCGTTTTGTATTCTTTTATCTATACTAATATTATAAAGCTGAAGAGTTTGTTTGTTTGTTTGATTGTTTGTTTGAACGCGCTAATCTCAGGAAGTAATGGTTCGATTTGAAAAAATATTTTTGTGTTAGATAGTCCATTTATCGAGGAAGGCTTTAGGCTATATAACATTATGCTGCGACCAATAGGAGCAAAGTATGAGTGAAAAATGTTGCAAAAATAGTCGCGATCATAGTAACAGAAATTGACGCACACGAAGTCGCGGGCAACAGCTAGTGCTTTTATATAACTTTATTGTCTATTTTTAGTCTATTGTAAATAGTTGAATTAATTCGTTGTTGTTGTTATGTCAGTGAGCTGCTGTGTATGTATGTAATTATGTATGTTTTTTTTCTACCTTCCATTATCCCTTTCCTAGTCCTCCTAGAATCAGTCGTTTACAATACAACTGTCTTCTCTCAATGATTACCTATCACAACTGCAATCGACTGCCATGCCTGGCGATTCTGGCAAAAGAGGCCTGTGTCCAGCCATGACTCTTCTTCTTCTCTTCCACGACCAATCTGGTGTATTTTACATGCGTATGTTACCATAGACTAGTTTCACATTGTAATGCCATTGTATCGTACACGCTTTACAACTTCGAATTGTGTAAACGCCGCTGGAAAAGTTGCCGAAAGGAAATGAAGCAAGAAATAAATTAGGGTACTGTAGTTACCCGATTTGTCCAAGAAATAAACCCACGGAGGCCGATCAAAGGGAGTTGCGTTGGGCAGCTTTCGTCCTTTGGCCTTTAAATATTTTCTTAGCCAATGTCGTGCTACGACAAATATTTGAATAGGCATTTATGGTGGATTTAATAATAGGCTCCTTTCAAGTGTTGACCAAATTTTTAGATAAATAAAAATAATGGCTAGTGCGCCATGAAGGTCGTCAAAAAATTATGGTTATTATTTTCTTGGCAAACCAATTCTATCATAGAAAACATTCAGGAAATGTGTGTAAAGAGCAAACGGCACACAGAGACCCAGTGCATTGCATTAATTATGTAGGGCTGTCAACTTGGAGTCAAACTTTAAAAGCCATTAGTAAAAAAAAAAATTTCTCGTCAGCACTACGCCAGGATATTTATGTTTGTTTAGCGTTCTGGGCACACAACCAATCCCTGACGATCATCATGCATATAAATTCTTACTAGTCGGTCAATCCTTTTTTTACTTTAAAATTTGGATTATCCTTAAATAAATAAATAAATAAATATTTTAGACATGCCTCACTGGGCCACACTGAGCCATCTAGTCCCAAATTAAGCTACTATTAAGTACCCTGTCGTAAGGGGTACTAGACAACCGATAAACTTACTTATATACTTTTTTTTTTGTAAATACATACTTTTAATACATAGAAAACACCCAGACCAGTACAAACAGACATGTTCATGCACACAAATATTTGTACTGTGCGGGGATCGAACCCGCGACCCATGGCTCAGAAGCAGCGTTAACTACCGCTGATCCAAATGGTCGTCTAAAATCCTTAACAATTCAACATTGGGCTAACTTCAATAGATTGTTGCAAAATCTTTAAAAGTGTAAAATTATCATTGCATCCCATTAAGGGTCTATTATAAATAAATAAATAAGTAAACAAATGAGCAAATAAATAAATATATAAATAATTAGATAATTTAAAATTAAATAAAATATTTAATTAATTTATTAATTAATTATTAAAAAGATGGGCTAACAACGTAACAACTTATCAAAAATGAAGATTTTGTCATAATCGTCATTCTTCTTGTCACCTAGCAGTACTCTTTTCACCTCTTAACCCATCCATACACCCACAGTTATGTCTATCTATTTCTCTATCTATAGGTACTAATATTATAAAACGGAAGAGTTTGTTTGTTTGTTTGTTTGTTTGAACGCGCTAATCTCAGGAAGTACTAGTTTGAATCGAAAAATTATTTTTGTGTTGGATAGTCCATTTATCGAGGAAGGCCAATGCTGCGACCAATAGGAACGAAGCATCAGTGAAAAATGTTGCAAAAATAGTCGTGATCATAATAACAGACAGAAATTGACGCGGGCGAAGTCGCGGGCAACAGCTAGTTAATAAATATCTGTCAAAACTTTCTGGTGGTTATATTATTTTCCGTCGGCAACCCTACAAGCTCACTTTACTTAGCACCAAAGTTATCTAAAGCTCGGACGGTTAAGCGAGCTTAGCAGCTTATCTATCGGGACAGGACACATGTGTCCCAGCACTAAGCAGGTAGGTTTCTATATATTTTTATACCACATTTTATGATCATGCAGATAATTGAAAATAGGAAAATACGGTTTTACAATCAAAGAGTATAATGGGGGCTATCGCTAGTGAATTTGCCACTGAGGTCCAATAACATTCACTTTTTACTGGTTTTAGCGGGCTTCGTTACATAAATTATAATTTCTTTAATTAACCTGCTGGAAAGTGATCTCCTTCGTAAAATTATCGCAAATATGGATTATTTGGCGATTAATGTGAACGCTTTGAAAGCGGAATTAAGAAAAAGCGATAAAATAGGCGGCCTCAAAGAGCAACTATTTCAGAAGTTCGTTTGTTGATATGAAGATAGTTATTTATAAATAATAAACTTTAGTTACCTAGATTCAAGATTTAAAACTTTGTTTCGGCGCCGATCTTATAAAGTCGCCTCCGGACCTCAGTCTACAGTGGCGCCAACTGGTGAGCAAAGAAACGGTAGTCCCCATTGGACGCCCAGTAGTAATTTTAATTGACGGTAAAATTATTTATTTATAAATAATTAGCTGTCCCGGCCCGGCTTTGAACGGGTTTACAAATAATGATAATGCAAGCATATTACATTACACACTTTTCATGAATTTCCAAAACAGTTTTATTTTTCATGTAATACTCAAATATTTTTCTTCCATAACAACCTTGTCCATCCAAACATAACAAAAAAAGACTTATCTAAATAGTCACTACCCTTCTAAACTTGCGAGTACATAATTTTTAATAATTTTTAACAGGTTTTGTTTAATTGTGTACTATTTTTGCGTCCTATACCCAAGGTGCAAGGTCTAATCTATTTTTGTACCAAATTTTATCAAAACCAGTTCAGTTGTTTTAAAGCTTAACACTCAGACAGAGTTACTAAAGCATTTATAATATTAGTAAGGATATATAGATAGATTTAAGAAAGAATGAAGGGTTGATACCATAAAAAAACAAAAATGCTTTTATAATAATGTTTTACTAAGGAAGCAACGCTTAGATTTAGTTGATAGCTTAGAAATATATAACCAAAAACTACATGAAAGTAGATTAAAATATGACTTGGATATAGGACAATTGCAGGCTGACATCTCTAAGTTGCATAAGTCTTTGGAATCAATGACACATTTATATAACTCGGCAGAAGAACAAATTAATGAACACATTCTGGCTGCGAACAAATTACTGGATCTTGGTAATGAGGGAACTAGTTTTAAATCATTGCCAAATATTACAATAAATTCCACATTAAGTTCTTACCAACAGGCAGATGTGAGCAGGCCGTTGTCATCAATAAATTCAAATTTACATGTAATTTATAATAATGTAAGCCAGGTAATACCTTGTGTACAAGTAAAGGCTAATGATGTTTTTATGTATTCAGATAGATTAGGAGTTGGCTACGGTTCCTTATTAAATAATTATTTGAAATGTAATATTATAAATAATTAATAATAATAATAAAAATTCTTTATTCACATAATAGACTTGTACAGCGCTAGCACTTAATTAACATAGTAGATTAAGTAGGTATCAAGTGAAATTATAAATACATAGCACAAAAATATAAGACCCTGATTTCCAAACTAGGCTAAGCCTGTGTTTCGAAATTCAGTGTTCGACTGTATTTGTAAAGAAGGAACAAGAGTGATAGACTTTAGTGGAGATTAAGTGAAAAGCCGAGTTAGTGGCTAGTTAGACAAAGATCAAAGATTGACAAATCAAACAAATATTAGGTAGATATAATAACAAAAGGCAAGTACAAACATATGATTTATGTAAGTGAAAGAGTGTGTATGTGAGTGAGAAAGTGCATGAGTAAAAGAGTGTGTCTGAAAGAGTGTGTGGGTGAAGCAGTGTATGAGTGAATGGGTAAATTAGTGAGTGTGTTAGTGCAAGTATTTGATGAAGTGTATTTCTTTGTATGAAAGCAAATAGTGGGTAATAATAATGTCAGATTCTGCTAGGTAACAGTTTTTCTGTGTCGTCATAATTTTGACGAAGCAACCAGTCGGTGAGTTTTCTTTTTATCTCATACTTATTTAGTTTTATAATGTTTAATGATTTGTTAATTTTATTGTAAATGATCAAACTGGAGATATGAAACTGTCGAGAAGCAAAAACAGTTCTAAAAGTTTTTCGTTTGGAGGAGTCTGGGAGAGGTACCTTAGTGTGTATGCGGAGGATAGCTTTGAGGACGAACTGTTGCCTAACAGTCAAAATAGAGGCAAGAGTGTAGAGTTGAACAGTGGGAAGTCTTTTGGGCTTAGAGTACATGACTTTAAGCACTGCTCTTTGTGCCCGTTCAACCTTAATAAAATGAGTTTTATTAGCACATCCCCATGCTGGTATGCAATAGGCTAAAACTGAGAGACAGAGTGCAGAGTAAACTAGGTTTAAGGTTTCTGGGTCGGCTGATTTGTATGCCAGATGTATTTACAAACAAATTGTATGCCAGATGCAAAATTTGATAAAATAACTGATTGCATACAAAATAGTAACTTAAATTCAAATTCAACACTCATTCTTATGGTGGGAAATAGTAAAAAAATTAGCAAATCAAATTTAATTAAAAATTTTACAATTTTGTCAAAAATTAATATAGAAAAAATTCTCCTATGTGCCTTCCCCTTTTGTAAAAATAACAGTAACGATGGCAATAACAGTATTCACATATTGAATACTTTACTATATAATATTTGTCAAAATAATGACAAATTTGTGTTTTTTGACACCAACAAATTTACAAAAAGTTGTTGTGTTATGACTGGCAGCTCTATACACCTGCCTAACAAAATGAAAAAACAAATAGCAAGTTTGCTAGCTTACAATATTAACAGTTTTGTTATTAAAACAAAAACTTTTTGTAGTGAACCGATTAGTAAATGTACTAATCCAAGTATTTTTCCTTTGACAACCTCTGAGGCTTTAAACTAAGAGCGAAGACAAAAGCTAGGCCGAATATGTATTTTAATGTTGTTCATCAATTGTAAGTTTAATGAATGGGCTACACCTGGTATTTACAAAAGTAGAAAAACATTATATGATTTGTATAGTCTAAAAGTTGAATCTCAAAACCACAACATTATAGACCATGTTAAAAAATACTCCAAATTATTTAAAATAGTATGCGCCAAAGCAAAGTCAATTTATCTTCATAATTTAATTTCGGCTTCCAAAAATAAAGCGAAAACTACTTGGAATATTATAAATAAAGAAACATGTAGACTAAAACCAAGCAATCCTGCTTACTCTCTCAAATTAGGGGATAAGTTAATAAACACGAGCACAGAGGTTGCGAATACATTTGAGATTTTTTTTTCAAACATAGCTTCCTCCACTGCTGAAGGGCTTGCTTCTTCCGCTGATCTAGCTGAATCCCTTCTCAAGTCGGCTGTCGATGAGTGCAAATTTTCATTTAATTTTAGACATATAAACCCTGATTTAATTATAAAAACTTTTAGAGAATTGAATATGAAAAAAACTGAAGATCTTTGGGGAATTTCCGTGCATATTATCAATACAATTATAAATTCAATAGCCCCTCATCTCGCAATAATTTTCAACAAATGTATTGATGATAGACAGTTTCCAACTTTAATGAAGTTTAGCAAAATTATTCCATTATTTAAATCCGGCGAGAAATGTGATCCCGCTAATTTTCGACCAATATCTATCTTGCCAGTACTAAGTAAAATATTTGAAAAAATTATGTTTAGTCAACTTTTATCGCACTTTAGTTTGAATAAATTATTACATCACAATCAATATGGATTCAGGAAAGGTAGAAATACCCCTGATGCGGGAGTAGCACTTCTAAAACACGTATTCGACGCTTGGGAGAGTAGGTTAGATGCTATAGGTGTTTTTTGTGACCTGTCAAAGGCATTTGATTGTGTGGACCATAAAACGTTAATTAAAAAACTCAGACATTATGGTGTTTCGAATGATTCGTTAGATTTAATTAACTCATATCTCATAGGTAGAACACAAAAAGTTTGCATTGATGGAACTGAGTCTTCAGGGTCGGCCCATATCATGGGTGTCCATCAGTATTAGGACCCTTGCTATTTTGAATACACATTAACGACCTTCCATATTATATGTATAATCTTTGTGAGATGGTATTGTTTGCAGATGACACTTCAATAATTATTAAAATTAAGAGGGGCGAATTATCATTTTACGATGTTAACAATACCCTCTCTAAATTATTGCATTGGTTTGCTACGAATAATCTTTTGCTTAATGCAAGAAAAACAAAATTTGTTAAATTTACTTTGCCTAATGTAAGGTTTTCCGCCACAAATGTTATTGTAAAAGATGAGCCATTAGACACAGTAGACTCCTCTACCTTTTTAGGTATAACTGTAGGTTCTCGACTGCAATGGGGTGCTCATATCAGGCTGCTTATGCTGTGCGAAAGATAAGACAATTGACTGATGTTGGAACGGCAAGATTAGTATATTTTAGCTACTTTCACAGTATAATGTCATACGGAATTTTGTTATGGGGCTCAGCGGCAGATATTGAGTCTATTTTTATATTGCAAAGACGTGCTGTGCGGGCTATTTACGGCCTTAGACCCCGTGACTCTCTAAGAGATCAACATACTAACAGTTGCATCTCAATACATTTTCGAAAACATTATGTACGTCCGTAAAAACCTCGAATTTTTTGTCAAAAATAGTGACGTACACAATTTCAATACCCGAAATAAAGATAAACTTGCCGTTCCAGGATTCAGACTGCGAAAAGTAGGTAATTCGTTCATGGGAAATTATATCCGTATTTTCAACAAATTGCCACTGTCAATTGCTGACCTCCCTGTACATAAATTCAAATCATATATCAAAGTTGTTTTAATGAAAAAGGGCTATTACACTATTGATGATTATATAAATGATAGGAACGTTTGGCTTTAAATTGTATCAGCTCGCACTGGCATATATCTTATGTAAACATGTTTATTTAAAAAGAGGCTGACAATAGTGACCGAGTTTCTTGCGCTGCTTCTTCTCGGCACTAGCCTACATAATAATATGTCCCGAAGCAGTGGTAGGTAAAATATTGGGACGTGTAAAAGCGCCTCCAGGGGCCTATTTGCAGAAATAAAACTGATTTTAACTGATTTTAACTGATTAACAATTTTCCGTACCCGTTCATTCATACCCGTAAACAAACCTACATATACTCGTACATACCAAACAAACAACAGTACACAGAGACATATGACAGAGGCAGAAATCGTCGATCTCTTTGGCTATTTCATAGCAGTTTGCAGGATATTTGGTCAAAATGTGTCACTGTACAATTTCCGTGCGATAGGCTTCTGTTTCTCATCGTAGGGTCGCCAAAAATAGCTGTGAACAGCATTGTATTATCTATGTATGATTTTTTCATCACTTTGCAAACTTTTTGTAGGCGTAAGTATCGTATTTAGAGCCCATTTATGAAGTAAAAAGTGTAACTCAAGTTTTCACCCGAAAATATTTTTTTAATAATGCCGTTCTCGACTTATAAGTAGTGTAACTGTGTAAAAGAAAGTGGTGTTAGTTACTACTTACTAACACGACTTTCTTTTATATACAGGGTGAAATTTCAACCACCTTCCAAATTTTAATATATCAATCTACAAGACAAAAAACAAATGACGTATTTATTCTTTTGGTATAGCCCAGTACAAAAATGTCAAGATAAAGCACTTAGAAACTGTCCGCTAAAAATCTAAAATTTTTAATACGGCCGCCTAGCATAATTTTTTTTACGTGATTCGCATCTCACTTATTCATTACGATACTATTCATACGTTTTTGATTTTCCCTTTATACCTTATCAGGCCTAAGACCGTAAAAATTGAAAACTATATCGCGAAAAATATTTTCGGGTGAAAGCTTGATTTACATTTTTTACTACATAAATGGGCTCTAAATACGATACCGAACGCCTATAAACATTTTGGAAAGTGGTTAAAATTTCATCCTGTGTATAGATTTCAATGATTTTGTCTGATTTTTAATTCTGAAATGAAAGATGGCAGCCCTATCCCTGCGTGCTGGTGACAACTGAGAAGCGGGGTCGGCCGCACACTTGTACGTAGTTGTGCCTATCTCGGCACTTACACGGCTTTTCAATTAGTTCCTGTTTCTCTAAACAATCTTGAAGGTTTCCACTTTAATTTAAGGACACAGGTCGAACACTCGAATGAAAATACTATAATGTTGGGTAAATGGTTTTACGAGACAGCCTATGATTAATTTATTTACGAAAAAGTCAAAAGTAATGCTGGTAAATATGGGCTGGTTTCGGCTTGTAATGCCTTTAACCGAATACTGTACAGCGAAAGTATTTTTTACGTGTGGGGTTATTACCCCTGTGGAGTTATCACCCCTGAGGTTAACATGTGCTTCTACGAACAATGCCTTGAGACGCCTTCCGTTCCACAGTAGATACATATATAGTAGATTCTAAATATCGACGTCCCATTTGGTAGTGGACGCCTACTACGCAAGGGTCAGGAATCAGTGTTCTCTAAATTAGCTTGGGTTTGGAGAGGGTTGTCATTTGATAGGCGTATTAAGCCGTTGTACATAGGGCTATTTGACTTCGAAATCCAACAAAAATATGGCTTCTGTCTCAAAATGGAAGACGTTAAAATCAGTCACATCAGACGTAATAGGTGGCTTGGCTCTGGAATCTTTCTTGAATCATAATAATCTCGCGGCAAACAAATCTGCGTAGCTGTTGTCTTGTTTTATATGACTATGGATATTCCGCTATACGATGACATAAAGCTGCTGAGGTAAAAGAGCATAAATTGTCAAGTGTTTTATTTAAATGTGTGGCTAATCACAGGATACGAAGCAGCACCTAAGCAGTTGTTGTCATGTTTCATACCTGCCCTGATGGAAGTTCAACCATCCGATGGCATACAATGGGGACTACCGTTTCTTTGCTCACCAGTTGGCGCCACTGTAGACTGAGGTCTGGAGGTATAGCTGTCAAAGGCGATTGGCGCCGAAACAAAGTGTTATAATATCTTGAATCTAATTAAGGTTATATTGTTTATAAATAACTATCTTGATATCAACAAACTAACTTCTGAAATAGTTGCTCTTGAGGCCGCCTATTTTTGCGCTTTTTCTTAATTTCGCTTTTAAAGCGTTCACATTAATCGCCAAATAATCCATATTTGCGATATTTTACGAAGGCGATCACTTTCCAGCAGGTAAATTAAAGAAATTATAATTTATGCAACAAATCAGTACAAAGTGAATGATATTGGACCTCACGCGACACTAGCGCCTCTAGTGGCAAATTCACTCGCGATAGCCCCCATTGAATGCTGCTAAGTTTAAACAACACCAACAACTAAATGTTCTAGTGGCCACTTATTAGTTGAAAACCGTTTTTCGGTTACTAGATGTTTATTTTATATCTATGGTACGAGTTTAAGGACACGCTTGGCACTCTAATAAATTCATACAGTGTACCTCACACCTTACATTTCCAACATCACGTACGTTCCTCTGTTAAACAACAAAACCTCTGGCGCGAGAGATATTAATTTTCCACGTTGCTGCAATGTCTTGCTCGTCTGTCTGACGTTTATTAAGATTAGCTAGATGTTCGCTCCAGGCTTTAATTTGAGCTAGATCTAGACAAAGCTAAATTATGAATTTAAGACAACACTGGATGTTTTAATTTGGTTTTCGAAAATAGTAAGAATTTAAAATTTCACCTTTACTGCCAATAGCAAAAATTTTACATAACTTCACAAAAATGTTTAGGTCATTGCCATGCGTTCATTGGGTTGCAGTTTAAGTATGATTATGTTTTTTCAGTATGTGGACAGCACAGGACCGATCGCTGTGGAGATCCTTGGGGGAGGCCTATACCCAGCAGTGGGCGTCGTTCGACCGATATGATGATGAGGTATTTTCATGTAACATTATAACTGTCTTTTGTGCCGGTTAATAAGAAGCGTGGGTGTCTGCATAACTAGCACCGAATCCAATTGGCAATTCATTTCATTAAATGTGTATAATTATTTCATTATTTTGTTCTATTGGAATAAGGGTCAATGTTTAATGTCAATAGCTTAAAATTTAATCAATTCGTAAAGCATTCAAATCATCAATATATTAAGTAAAACCCCAATAAGCGCCAGATAAATCTGTAAAATCATTCATTTCCATAAATAATGTTAGCGTAAGTAAACTCAAGAAACTAACACGGATAAGAAGTTGCTGATTGGCTAGTTTGCCAATAAAAATTTCCAGAAAACATTGGTAACATTTATATTCAACAACAAAATCAACAATAAATAAATCAACTACAACAAAAACAGTTGAAAATGACTTAAAATTAATTAACAATTAACAACGCTATTTACAACGGAACACACACGCAGACTTACAGAAGACCAAACACATCAAGGTCTTAATAATGACCTTTATGATGATGGATGGTTTTGTACACTGGGATCTTAACAGGGTACGGTTGCGGTACGTGGACAGTCACCGTCTTCTCCACTTTGATGGGGACATGCTTCTCCACAGGGTAGGGTACGTGTTTCACGACAGGATAAGGCACCACCTTCTCAATAGGGATAGAAATCTCGGTCTCAACAGGGACAGCGACTGGTTTGTTGACGGGGACCTTGACGGGGTAAGGCTGAGGCACTCCAACTAAGATAGGCTTGGGTACGTTGACGTGGATCGTCTTGTGAATTGGGTAGGTCACATGTTTGTACAGAGGAACCTGGACTGGGCTCTCAACATCAGTGTGCTCACCAACAGGAATAGCGTGAGCTCCGAAACCTTCATCAATATGATCCTGGAGCTGGAAAGACTGTTGGCCTCCATGTCCGTAGCTCTGTCCTCCAAAATCGCTGTGACCACCGAAATTAACTCCTTGGCTACTCGAATCACCACCATGGCTGCTGAAATCAGCACCGTGACCGCTGTCACCAAAGTTCTGGTTTCCCAAATCATGAGCTGCTTGAACATAAGAGTCGCCTCCAAAACCGTGGCCCCCAAAGCCCCCTTGGTGGCCTCCAAAGCTTTGTTGCTCTTGTCCGTGACCTCCGAAGGCTTGTCCGAAGTCGTGACCGCCTTGTCCACCTCCTTGGGTCAGGGCAAGCGTGAAGTCATGTCCTCCTTGACCACCTGAGAAGTCATGCCCGCCCTGGGATCCAAAGTCGTGGCCTGATTGACCTCCAAAGCTTTGGGCTCCTTGGCCCCCGAAGTCATGGCCACCTTGCCCCCCAAAATCGTGACCCCCTCCTTGAAGTTGGGCTGAATAGTCGTAGCCCCCGGCTGATACCCCTTCATCTCCAACCCCGTTCCCGTGCCCGCTGGTTTCAAAGCCGGCTCTGCAGGTGGCTACTGCCATCAACAAACATACCTGAAAAGAAAGAGTATATTTGTTAAGCACTTGTACACAATATTATCTATCAGCCCTAGACTTTAAACATAATGCCAATGATTGCGCTGCCAAACATTATTTTTTCAATTCATCATTCGTTTCGCTGACAGGTAGCTGTAAACACAACAAACAAAAGTGTCGTGTGGTGCCAGCACATTAAAATAACCGTCTCTTCCTATGGGTGTACTAAGAGGGGACTAAAGGAGTACTACCAGAGGAAGTCTCTCCACCATTGGCCAAACTGCGATCGCCAACCCGCCTGCCAAGCGTGGCAATAGCACAACCCTTCTTTTCGAGAGGCCTGTCCAGTAGTGGACTAATATAAGATGGTGAAGGACGAATTAAAAAACAGAAAAGTTTTTACGTAAGAAAAGCACATTTTCCGACTGAAATTTTCCCAGCCGTCTAAAAATTACTTTCTTTGGTTTGATTTTAGTTGAGTAAAATTGAGCTATTCATCAGTTTGTTCTTCAAAAACCTAATTAACATTTAGATGGAGCTCAGCGTAATGAAAGTAAAACAAAAAATAAAGCCCTACTACAGATTGGTTTCACGGTAAGAGATAAAAAAAATAACTGAAAGATTTGAACTATAAAAGATGGACGTCCCGCGTAGAATTTTGTGAGACATTGATTTTGATTTTAGAGGTGATTTAAGTACAGTACATGTTTTTATTTGGCATTCCATAGCTTAAAGCCAGTTTAAAATTTGTTAGTAAGAATATATTATATTCCATGTTTCAGGACGAAACTTGAATCTAGTGAGTCAACTGTCAAATAGTAAAAACGTGCATGAAAACGGTGACAGATTGTTTGTCGAATTAAGTTAATTATTATGAAACTTTATTCATTTAAATGAAAAAAAAAGACGCTGACGCCCGTCTTCTGCTACTCGAACGAGATCTGGCTAGTGCGGACTGCAAATTGCACACTACCTAATGATATTTAAAAAGTATAGATAGGTTATGCCCTTACAAAACTATCGAAATATCTGTGCCGCTTGCGAACAACTGCACACGTGCGTAATTCTTATTTTGTCCTTGTCATACTCGTGAAAAGAACAATTACTTTCTCTTTCATGGATTTGAAAAGACGTCACAATTGTAACGTTTTAGGGACGCATATTGAGAGCGCATGTAACATATCTATTACTTTTTAAATATCATTGACACTACCTAATGGCGAACCCGCTTGTTGATGGCTCCGCTGTACCTAGTAACAAGCCGGATTATGGTCGAGCTCTAGTCTAGCGATTTGGATTGCCGGGCGATTTCTCTAACCATTTATACGTTTTTCGTTAATCTGCTAAACGACATTCCGTTAGGCACCTACTCTTTGGTCACGGAGATAAACGAGAACCTATTTAGAACACTAATTGGCAATAAAAGCTCCCTCGAAAATAGAGCATAAACAAAAACTTTCACCCTTTTTGCCGAATCTTCATTACTCATTGTTGTTTTTCTTGTAAACACTTTTACAGAGTATACAAGGTGTTATTTTTAATAATGGCAACTGAAAATACTCACAGAAGATTTAGTTGTAATATTCATTTGAAAAATCTATTAAATAAATAAATTAATTCTTTATTTGCAATAAAACATGGTATTACAGTTGTTTTACATTTTACAATAGTGGAGCTACATGTTTTGCCTTATTTAAATAAAAGAATGCAAATCTGTAGGTAAACCAAAACAGTCAATACCTACAGTCTATTTGTTTAAACATTGCGGTCGTTGTAGTCAGCTTTTATTGCTAAAATAATCTTTGAGATCATTAAAATTTTTCTCATTAAGCCATCTTCTCAGCTCATATTCATAATATAAAATTAAGGTAAACCATAATGTCTGTTCTTTTATTATATTTGAATAGAAACCTAACTATTCGGCTATCGTTTGTCTATAACGATATTGTTACATATAGTGAATGGCATTCAACGTTGCTCCACTTTGATTTTGCAACAATTTTCCTCCTTTCACACATAGGTAGAGCAATGGATTCGCGAAGTAAGCTTGATTCATATTGCAAATACCCATCCAATTACTTACAACTACGACCCGTAAGTGGAGTGCAACTGAAAAGGCCTATGTCTAACAGTGGACTGCCATATGCTGATGATGATGATGACGACCCGTAGTGGTGCTTGTCCACCTACTACGCAAATATCTCGAGTTTGCTTCCCGGTTGAGTTAATTTAATGATTTTCCTAAATTGGCTTGAGCCTGAAAGGTGATCTAGTGATGTCAGTACCGGGGCCAAGATCTCGGGGTCTTGGATTCGATCACCAGGTTAGGCAACAAGAGTTCAGTCGAACATTGCTCGGATTTGTGATCACCAACCAGCTTTGGGAAGCGTGGTGATTATGCCTGTACCCATCATTGCTGTGGCAACTTGAATTCAATGGTAGAGACCTTTGCCCTGCAGTGGGATGGTTAGGTTGTAACTTGACTTCTTTTTTCATAGTTTACTCATGACTTTAGTGTGTAAGAATTGATAAATAAAAATAATTTATAAATAAAAAAAATCATCTTATCCCTCAAGTCACGTACGTTTCAACACGGTCAACTGTGTCCAAGCTTTTGTAGTTTTATGCTCTGATTCTTACGCTAATATTCGTTTATTTAGTAGTCTATTTGTTATGCTAAAAGCCACTAAACATTTTGTAACTTAAAAAGAATAAATGTCACTTTTGACTAAGTTGAAAGATTCCTTAATTCATATTCCACTAGTGATTTCCGTTGCTGTCAGTCGAAACGCAGCCGAAGACCGACGATTCATCTGTAAAAATAACCGGTCGAGCGAGCATACGCAACTAAAAGGCTACTTTTGTCGGATCAATATCTAGCGTTTAGATTTCGTTTAGTAAAAAAATGGTTAGTAGAATACAGTTTTATGTGACAACGATATCGTAACGTGAGCTGCATCGGAATAGAACGACGTCTGTTGTAATTTAGTAGAATTGGACTTCTGGGGCCCAAAGAGCCCTTAGTTGGATCCGACCCTGCATGGATCCTAAGACGTTTCATAGTCAATGTCAAATATCTTAGTTGCACCATGTTGTTACAAGATTTTAGTTGACAATAAACTGGACGATAGTTTCGTTTCATTATCACAGACCGAATATGCTCTTTCTCCTACAAACCACACTAAACCATACAAATTAAAGATATGTTTACAGGCAGAGAGATAGAGAGTCTGCCTGTGACAATGAACGCAGTTAAACCCAAAATAAACGCGATTTAAATCCGTAAACATAATAAATATGTTTCATTTCAATGTATAGTGTTCGCTCAAGAAAACAGTAGGCCCATTGAACTCTTGAATCCATTCTACATAGATATCAATCACATGTTACATTACAACAACATATGATATAACTTAATAATTTCCTGTCAGTGCGCATATAACCTAGTAATTTGCGTAGGTAAGTACTATGATGAGCGCTAACATTATCTTTTTGCTATTGTTTTGTTGTTCAACACATACCTATCTGTAATATCTTTTAGTGTTTTTAATAGTGTATTGCTATTTATATATCTGTACAAGGTGGACCAACAAGTAACAACGACCGACGCTTTTCGTTGGTCAAATGTTTTACCGAAGAAAAACCTTGTCAGAAGTTATGCGTCGAATTGAGAACTTTTTTTCGTCGGTTTAAAATGGGGGTCAAGCCACTTAACCACGGAAGTCTTCATTAACAACGTTCTCACTTAAAGCGGCTCGCGCAAAACTTTTACCTATTTAAGCATTTTAAAACAATCGCTCGTAACTCTTACATTTATTCGCACTTCCTTCAAAGTAAAATTAAAAGCAAATAAACTTAATATAAGTCATCATCATTATAATGCGTTTAAACGACGCATTCTTCATGATGATCTAAGATGGTCGTTATTTGCGGAATACGCATTATTAGCGAGAAATGGCGAAGTTTTTGTTAAAATATCGCTATATTTACTTTACGTGATTATCTATTTTTCTATTTAAAGACGTGAATCTTTATTGCAGGGGTAAATCTTTGCTATAAAAGTAACAGCCTAAAAATCATCACACTGCAGGCAAAGGCCTCCATCACTAAATTCAAGTTACCACAGCAATGATGGGTATGAACACAAGCATAATCACCTCGCTTGCCAAATAAGTGATCATCACAAACCCAAGCAATGTTAGAAAACTCGAATTTATGTTACCCGACTCGTGGATCAAACATGTGTGTGTGTATGTACTAGCGCGCCTCATGGGACTTGCCATCATCAGAGTTAACCACAAATATGTAACCTCAGCCAATCAAATATTAGAATTTATTTATTTCTATCCAAAACGAACCGTAAAGCTATGACCATAAAAACAGTAAGCGCGACGTTACGCTTGGTTAAAAACCTTTTTAAGTCTGAACTACTTTTGGAGTTTTGAAGAATGCATTGCATAAAATGATGTAACTTTGAACAAAGGGAATTTTGTGGTTCTACTTTTGTCGCTTACATCAAAGCATTTGTATAAGACCTTTTTGAATAATCTAAACTGATCTTATATCAGTCTGACGCTATTTGTAGTTTCTTTTAATGTCGAAAAAAAAATTCTTCATTTGAAGCGCATACTCGTAGATAGATAGATACTCTTTATTGCACACCAAACAAATTTAATAAAACATAGGAGTACATTTTGTTTATTTTTGTTGGGTTATGGACATGTACCGCAAAACAACACAATTAAAGAACCTTATCTTACCTTTTTTTATTTTTGATCGACACTAAAACTGTTCAATAAATAGTTCAAAGTTAGTTAATAGTTAAGTTATTAAGTGCAGTAATTACTTCGGGTCAGTTAAAAATCAGTTAAAATCAGTTTTATTTCTGCAAATAAGCCCCAGGAGGCGCTTTCACACGTCCCAATTTAAACCTACCACTGCTTCGGGACAAGTCTGGGCTAGTGCCGAGTAGAAGCAGCGCAAGAAACTCGGTCACTTTCATTTTTACAAGGTAAGGTGAGTTTTACAAGATTTAAGCAAGTACGAGCTAGGACAATTTAATGCCATACATTTCTACACAGAGACACTGGTTCTCCCACACACCAGCGGAACACAGAAAAACTGTTTGGCGCTAGACTCCGGCAGGATGGTGGTAGCATCCAGGCCTCTTACAGGGAACAGCTAGTATCTTATGTATCTGACGACAGAAGCCTGTTTTCTGGACATCCGAAACAAACAACGAAGGTACCATAAAATCCAAGCCCGATGAATTGTATATTTTTTTTTATGCATTGTCTCATCCGGGAATTGACCCCGGGACCTAGTAGGCGGCAACAACTTGAAAAAGCGATGTGTATTCTCCACCGTGCAGGTCGTCAATAAAGTTTGATAGTTAAATTCTGAGTGCATTGAGCTGACCGTATTCACAAAAGAATATAATGTAAATTTTAGATCTAAATCATGATGATTCAGAAAAAACTACATAACTCCTAACGAGACTCAAACCGGAATCGGATTTCAGAGCCTTTTTGCGTTCACTAAAAATATCCACGCTATTGCGCAAACTGATAATAAATAAATTATTCCAAAGTCTTACTATTTCCTATTATCTCGAACATTTCTCATCTTGCAAATGGCGAATCTCACCATAGTTATAAATAATAATTGCTGTAATTCAGTTTTATAATTTGCATAATACTACACTTAGTCTTGTTTCCTCTTACTTTAATGACATTAAACTTGGCATTTGTTCCAGTCTTTGGTTTTATTAAATTTTTATGGTTTTGTACAAGTCAATTTGGAGTAAACTTTAAAATCATGTAAATTTGTGGTTTAGTCAAATAATGTTATAATTATTAATAGTTATTTGAACAATTATGCGGTAGCCTACATATTTGGATTTGAATTGCTTTTGCTTTTCAACCATCGAATAAAAAAATGAGTGTTGAAATTCGAAGCTTTTTTTTGTACACTCGACAGCACATCAAGTTAAACAGTTGAACTGCGGTAACAGCTTTTATTACGTAGGGCATAAAGGCGGTCTCAAGGTCAACATGTATAGTCTGATGTGCCGCCGTGTGTACATCACCGTATAACTTGTTTCGTAGCTAACCCGTTTCGATAATAATATGACAATCTTTATATAAATATAAAAATGAATCCCTATTTCCCTTAGTCATCGCATCACGCGTGAACGGCTGGACCGATTTCGCTTAATCTTTGTTTATTTTGTTTGTTATTGTCAGGATAATGTTCTTATGAAAGAGAAAATAAGAAAATTGCGCCAAAAAATTATAAAATTTAAGAAAACTATTTAAAATGATTTAAGAAAATTTTAATCACTATACTAAATTATTTTTAATGTAAACTTAGCGCTTTTGACAATTTAAACTTTTTTAATGTACCTTACATTATGGCGTTTGACATAACATTGACAGAATGCGTGTTGCAAAACGGTTACCAATTTTTCCAATGCGGTTAGTATTTGCAATGTAGATAAATAAATTTGTACCTGAAATATTTTTTTAATTAATTATACCAACTTGAAATCAATATTCATAGTTAAGACAGGACAACGTCTGTCAGGTCCGTTAGTCTTCTTAATAATTTACAAAACTGACTAACTGAACGTTGGATTACTTGTTCAGTGATCACAACTTGTAACCATTTTCATTAATACGATCGTTTTTTAATAATCTTCTCTCGCCTTTTGCCAATTTGCAATCGCCGATCCACTTGCCAAGCAAGTGATTTTTTCAATGTCCTACGTCCAGCAGAGGACTTATGGCGGCTGATAACGATGTCACTTCAAACTATATCATACAAGAATTTACAAAAATCAGTCAACTCCCTAAAACTATAACTGTAGCCATTAAAAAGACACGCGCAAAGATAAGACCTTTTTCGTCGTTAATAAAACTGACAATAAAACAACAAATCATACATGTCTAAAAATAGTAACACGATCAACGAAAGTAGCCGCTACCACAAATAGCAAACTCGTATAAAATAACAAGTTACATAAAGCTCCACTTGACCGCTCTAAATTGGCAAAAAAAGATGCAAAAGTGAATGCGTCCCTTCTCTCATGTGCTACTTAACGGGTATCGATAAAATTGATCGAGTTACAAGAGCTCGCGACATCTCTAATTGAACAACTATCACTTATTTGGGCAGACGTAATAGTGATAAAAAAAATAAAGATAGGAAGACTTCATTCTATATGGAAAGATAACAACAAAATGACAGCCGGTAAAAACTGACTTTACAAAGCGCTATAGTAGTTGGCAGTTCTTGTATGAGGCCTTCGCCTATAAGATGGGTTGCAAAGAACCCAAAATAAAATAACTAAAACAGAAACACAACTAAATTGAACCAAATTCATGTAACATGTAGGTATTTTTATTTCTTTTTGCACTTGATATTCTGAATATCAAATTTTATTAGATTTGTTATTTTACATAAAATGATTTTTCCTCTGTTGTAAATGTACTTAACTGCTAATTCAGTGGAGCTACACAGGATGACTTAAGAACATCTAGGATAGAGAAAGTTTCAATTAACTATAGATGTAGTTTCACTAAAACGTAGATAAAGTACTAAAGATTATCCTAAGGGCTTTGGATTTAAACCTAAGCTTAGATTTCTAGTTTATTACCACCGGTTCAAGTAAGAACGTAGTATCTTCCGATCTTACGTTATGTAAGTAATAGTGCTTAAATGAGTCATGGATTTATCTATACAGGGTGGCAAAATTTTCTTTCTGTTTTCGTTATTTAGTAGACAAAGACAGTGTCAAGCGCAGACTACATTGCAAAGCAGCTGTTAAAATCATTTTAAGTAAGTCATGTAATGTATTAAGCTAACTAACGCTGATTCTAACACACGCATTTTAACTAGCTTACACACGCACCAACGAGCACTATTCACACAAGAAGCACAATTCAGACATAAAAAAAAAAAAGATTTTTACTGAATGCACCAACAAACTTTGTATAGACAACAGCACGTCAACCCAACGAAAAACGTCAAATTTTCTCAATTGATATTGATCTCTACTAGAGATCTCTTGGCCGACTAGCCGACTATATTTAATTTAACTTTCTGTTGTCACATTAATAGTTTTTATATAAATTTTTATATCTGGTACTAAGTTCTAATTCATTATTATTAGGTCAAGAGAAGTGTTCCAATATGTAAGTTGTAAGCTTAATAAAATTATAGCCAATTTTTGATTTTTTTTTGTTACTTGTTTAATGTCTGGATCTAAGCACAATTAGTTAATGTATCGAACGAATGGTTCCTAATTTCCTAACCTGTTCTAAATTGCACTGAAAGTACATTGTAAAATTTATTTTGTATTTCTAATAAAAAGTAATAACCACAGAACATAGAAATTTACATGTTCTGTGGTAATAACAGTAAAGATTTCAATTTCATTAATTCTTAGGTATATTAATACGAGCAAAAAACGGCCACTTCAGCCAACTAGTCGCCGTCTAGTCGCCGACTACAAATATGGCCGACTAGTCGGCTTTACCGTAAAACCCTAATCTCTACATGTTGGACTTAAAGTTAAAAATCAATTCAATAAACTTTAACTTTTTGGTCGTTGTCTGCACTATATTGTAATTTTACCTATATTTATAAGATGAACTCCACCTTAACCAATACTAAAATTGTATCTAAACTGAGACCAGATGTTTCTCAAAATTGGTAATACAACCTTTTATTTTTTAGTGAAAATGTTGTCCTTCTTTCGCACAATTATACACTCACCCTGTATAATTATTTAATTTAGCTTACATAAAGGATCTGTGTACGCGCGACTGAACAACCGAAGACGCGCGATTAGTGAAGCTATGATACAGCCTGTTTATTAATTATGTACGCATGATAAGTTTTTTCCACTGGCTACACCGATAGTTTTTTAGCAAAGCGCCGCCATGTTAACCGTTTTGTTAGTATGTACGTATGTTTTGTGGGGTTCATTGAGCAAAAAGTTCCTTTTTTGTTATTGTAAAACTGAAGGGCCCAAGTAAATTTTTAACCTACGAAAAAAGAGAAGGATCGCAATTCGACGCGATTTTCTTTAAAGTATTTATACCACAGAACATGGAAAAAGGTTAGAAAGGCAGTCATGCGCCATTTGTATGGGAAATGCCGCTTGCGCCCCACTACACATAAACGAGTTTAAAGAACGCCAATCAAGCGAATTCTTTCGACGTCGCACGACCAATAGGGTCGCGCAATAGAAACCAATCACAGCGCTCACGTTTGGGCAGAAGTACAAGCAGTTGCTCATAACCTCTGTGTCGCGACTGCAACCACTGCCTACATCGCCTTTCTAACCTTTTTATAAATAAATAATAAATATTAAAATTTAAGTCATGCCTCACTGGGCTAAACAGAGCCATCTAGTCCCAAATTAAGCTACTATTAAGTACCTTGTCGTATGGGGTACTAGACAACCGATAAACTAATTAATATACTTTTTTTTTGTAAATAAATACTTATAATACATAGAAAACACCCAGAGCAGTACAAACAGACATGTTCATGCACACAAATATTTGTACTGTGCGGGGATCGAACCCGCGACCCATGGCTCAGAAGCAGTGTTTACTACCGCTGATCCAAATGGTCGTCAAAACCCATTTTTCCATGTTCTGTAGTTCAAACCATTGAACTGTAAAGACATTGTTTGTCTCGACAAATCAATTGAAGACTGCTCTGAAAGCCAGTTTCATTAATATTCTTCTGAACATCCTGAGGCAAGGCATTTAGATTCAAGGAATTCAAGGAATTACGACCCCAGTGGCGGAGTGGCGTACAAACCGTTTTAAGGTGTCGCCTGCTCCGAGGTCCCGGTTCGATTCTCAGACGAGGGTCAATGTAGAAAAAAATTGTTTTTCCTACATTTTCTCGGGTCTTGGTGTTAGTGGTACCTTCGTTGTTTCTGGTTTCAGAAATACGAGTGCTTTAAATAGTTATTCAAAATGGGATCAGAGCAATGTATGTGATGTATATTAATCTATCTATCTTCAGTTTTGGCATATCGAAGATAGAAAACAACTTCTGTCTTTGTTTCTCTAGTCAGAGATAGAAACTGTTTTCTATCTCCGAAATGTCAAAACTGGCGATAGATAGATTATTGGGACCGGCTGTTATTTAATCAAGGAATTATTTTTTTCAGAATGTAAATACTTTAAACAGTTTTCATCATAATTAAAGTTAAATGGATACAAAACTATGAACAATAGCTATTCATCATTTTAGCCAAGCCTTTTACACTGATTATAATCAGAACATAACTATTGTCTGATAAAATCATTTATTATTGCCACAGGTTTGGAGGCATTATCGTTAATTACAATTTCAAATTTAATTTGCGGTTTTGTCAAATTGCTAAATAATTTTAAGCAGACTAATGTTTTTAATACAGTTTTTAAAGCAATTACATTAATAGTTCAAATTGAAATACGAAATATTTGTTTTTAATAAACGAATTGAATTGAATAAACGAATTAATAAACGAAACGAATAAACGAATAACGAAATACGAAATATTTGTTTTTAATAAATATTTCGTATTTCAAATACAAAAGGTGGTCCACTTTGCCACGCTATGCTGTACGGGTGAAATTTTAACCACCTTCCAAATTTTAATATATCAATCTACGAGACAATAAACATATGACGTATTTTTTCTTTTGGTATAGCCCAGTACAGAAATGTCATGATAATGCGCTTAGAAAATGTTCGCCAAAAATCTAAAATTTTTGATACAGTCGCCTAACAACACTTTTTTTACGCGATTCGCATCTCAATCATTCATTACGATACTATTCATAAGTTTTTGACTGTCCCTTTATACTTTAACAGGTCTGGGACCGTAAAAATTGAAAACTATCTAGCGAAAAAAAAAATTGGGTGACAACTTGATTTACATTTTTTACTTCATAAATAGGCTCTAAATACGATACTGGACGCCTATAAAAAATTTGGAATGTGGTTAAAATTTCATCCTGTATAGCAGTTACTTACAGTCAACCATTGCGTCAAACAAACGATTCCTTAAGGGGACTGCTAGAGTTATGTGCTGCCTCCAACTGATTTAATTTTATTACTTCTAAACAAAACCAAATCTCAAAAAACTATAACAGTATCATTTTAGCAAATAACCTCTAGTATTTATTGAATCACTGTTAACTGCTTTTCATTCTGCGTTAGGCTTACAGCGCCTTATAAATCGTTTGGATAGATTTAGACAAAACAATGTCGTGGTAAGACCAATGTGAGTAACGGTTCGAGTCCCGATCAAAGCATACAAAATTATTATTCGATTGTTATAATGTCAGCCAGTGAATTAAGATCTGATAAAGTTTTATGGTCGTCATTTATGTACTTTACTATTTGCGAAAAAAAATGTGGTTCTCAATACAATGACTTTTTTTTTCAAATCTATTCTAATATTATAAAGCTGAAGAGTTTATTTGTTTGTTTGATCGCGCTAATCTCAGGAAGTACAGGTTCGAATTGAAAAAATATTTTTGTGTTGGATAGTCCATTTATCGAACAAGGCTTTAGGCTTTATAACATCACGCTGCGACCAGTAGGAGCGAAGCATCAGTGAAAATGTTGCAAAAATAATCGCGATCATAATAACAGAAATTGACGCGTACGAAGTCGCGGGCAACAGATAGTATGTTATAACAATGCTAAATAAATTGCTTTTGAAGAAACGATCGAATTTGATGGATTTACTTTTGTTTGATACGCTAAGCATCCATTTTGAAAAGATTGTAATAGCTTTTAATGGCGCAAACTTGTTTTAAATTAAATTATCAATAAAAAAATGTGTTGGGATAGTGACGAAAGAAAATTTCAATAATTGTATAGACATTTTTTATATAAAATGCTCAGTGCGATCGGCAAAGTAGTTTTCAATATAGCAAATATTTTCAGAGTCTAGTTTCGTAAATACCTTCGGTAGTTTAAAAGGAAAGTTCTTGGCTTTCAACTTTTAGACTAGGCTATTGTTAATTTAATCTTATAAGCGAAACTGTAACTTTTTGCTATAAACTCTTTTGTGAGATAATTAGTTTTTTAGGGCATTTTTTGCTGTAATTTTTTTTAAGCTTTCTTTTTTTTAACTAAATGTAGAATGTAAATTAATTAGATTACTAAATTCGTTTCGGTGAATATTAAAACGCCTTGAATGACTTTTGAGGCCGATATAAAAAACATACAAAAAACTGAAAGCTAATTACATTAAATAATATACTAACTTATTAAGCGAGTATGGAATGTAATTTACATGTATGGTTAATATTCACAGGCACAAAATCATGTAGGTGTATGTTTTATGTAATATCTTCTCTATCATAGCACCAATTAGGCTTTATGGACAGTTAAGTTTAAAAAATCTACGTAATCCAATCTTTTGTCTCTAAAAAGGATTCTTAGGTCAAGATTTTTAATTATTTTGTATTTTACAACTAATTAAAACACTATGTCGTAACTACTTGTAATAACACCTTTTTAAATTCTACTTTCTTTTGTTTTTAATCATCAAAATTATGGTCCAAACACTTTTCACTAGTCCTTAAATCTGTCATAAACTATTCCTTTGCCTTATAAATATTTAAAAAAAATTAAGACAAACTCACAAAGGTCCTCATGTTGTCTAAGCTTAGTTGTGCGACGTCCCTCACTGCAATGATAACTGCAGGAATGCACAAACATTTTTATAGTTACCGGAAGTGATAGTACGGGCCGGTCGAGAAAGGAGGTATTAGTGTAGAGTTGATAAAACGAGTTCTCTTTTTAAAAATAAATCTCTTTCGTTCTTAGTTTTGATTGTGTCCTGTGTTATTGAATTCGAATTTAGAATGTTTAATTAAATGTCAATTTTTTGTAGATGAAGAAACATTTTGGCAAAAGGAAACTCAATTTTACGATTATTGTGGAAGTTAATTTGATAATGTTACTATTAAATGTATTGAAATAAAATAAAATTATTGAATGCGTGTCGAGTAGTAACGACACATAAAAAAAAAGCATCACTGTTTCTTTAATTATTGGTGCTGTAAGAGGCGACTATAGGAGTAAAAGAAGAAGATGAGCAGCAGCATTTTCTTTCGACTCATGCTCCAACCGGTCAGCCAAGCATGGCGATTAAGGCAATGTTCTCCCTATAGAGAGGCCTGTTAAATTAATAAAAAAAGACGTGTGGCACTCGAAGGCTGCCGCGGTAAAGCTATTGGATAGCATTTTTTATCAACTTATGCAATTATAAAACTAAAAAGTATCACCGCTGTGCCGGTCGGAGTGGGGTGTGTTAGTTTATTTTCGTTACGGAATTTCTGGATTCGGTATGCAATTGCTTAATTTTATAATTTTATGCTTATTTTATGTATTTTCTAATTTTGACTTTTGTAATTAAATTTTTCTGTTATTTTGGCAGATATGGTTACCATAGGCAACCATACTGTCAAAATCCTTATTTTCTTCTAAATTCTTTTAAATTTCGGAAATTCAAAATTGTTCGATCGTGCCTCGCCCCGAGTGTTAGGTTATGTTATTTTCGTTACGGAATTTCTGGATTCGGTCTCCACGCTCAAGGCCCGCGATAGAAGCTATGCAATAGCTTAATAAATAAATAAATATGAATGACGACCATTTTGATCAGCGGTAGTAAACACTGCTTCTGAGCCATGGGTCGCGGGTTCGATCCCCGCACAGTACAAATATTTGTGTGCATGAACATGTCTGTTTGTACTGGTCTGGGTGTTTTCTACGTATTATAAGTATTATTTACAAAAAAAAAGTATATAAGCAAGTTTATCGGTTGTCTAGTACCCCATACGACAGGGTACTTAATAGTAGCTTAATTTGGGACTAGATGGCTCTGTGTGGCCCAGTGTGGCATGTCTGAAATATTTATTTATTTATTTAAGTATGGAATATGATCCACATTTACATGTTTATCTAGAAGTCTAGAAGCAGGCCATACATTCAGCCATACTGATTGCCTTTAGTTTTGGACTTTTTTCAGATGTTTGTATTGTAGTATATTGAGCGAATCCGACCATCCGGGGATTTGGACGGACACTCGAAGGGGAAAGAGGGGGGGTAGTGGAATCTCTGGTGGAATCGGATATGTGACGTAAAGACCGGTTAAAACCCGTCTGGGATTTCGGTTCGTAAACAACAGTGTGGGTGAAATAACTATACATTCAGCTGTACAGTTAGCGAAAATAACTTGCTTGTGACAAATCTTGATGTGTATCGCAAATTAAGCTTGCCACTGGAATCGGACTCCGGAGCGTGCCTGTGGCTAATGTTTAGACTATATTTGAGGAGTGACTTTTCAAAAGGACTTATTTCTCATTTTGAAAAAAAACTTTTTTTAATACAATTCAATTCTAATACCATATTCTTAATATTTTTTAAATATAGTTTGGTCCAAAACGGCTTTTTTCCTCTCTAAAATCGACTAGAAAAAGAGCACTCCGCGTCAAAAGTACTTATATCCATATCGTTTTCGTCCATTGAATCTAAATCATTGTTCGAAGCATTTTCATTTTCTGAAAATTAGGTTAATAAAGAAATAAGCCCTTTTGAAAAGTCACTCCTCATTTGACCTCCGTGACTGAGTGGCGTAATACCGATTTTAAAGGTGTCGTCGCCTACTCCGAGGTTCCGGGTTCGATTCCCGGACAGGTCGATGTGTTTGCGGTTCCTTTTTTGTTTCTGACTTCCACAATACGAGTGCTTTAAATAAGTAGTTGCTTACTTTGGGGATCACAACAATGTAAGTATGTGATGATATACATATTTTAATTACTTTATTTTATAGGCCTAAGCGGAAAACCAGTTTAGAAGGCACCGGAGGAATATCAGTGGTTTTTGGGTACCTTTTTTTTATAATCAATGGGCTTGCTCTTGAAACTACATACTTAAATCTACGGTTAAGAAAAAGCTTAAGATGAAGCGAGCTTACCCAGAAGCAGCCTATTCACTCTTGCATAAAAAAAATTGGATTATATGTTTTTCCCCTTTTTTGATTTTTACAAAATCTGGTTCAAACTTTCACATTTCTTTGGGAATGTTCACTGAATTCTGAACTTGTTTCAAAAAATCTGAGCCCTTAGAGTACACGCACATCTTGAATTTAATGATGGAGGCATTTGCCCTGTAGTAGGATGATAAATAGGCTGTAAAGCAACATCTAAAATATACTTTTTGCTTTACACAAAGTACGATTCAGAATTACCTGTTTTCACCTTCAATTTTAAAATGAAAAGATCATTTAAAGTGTTTTGTTACATTTATATTTACCATCCCAAATTAAGCCCACAGCTGGGAAACGATCAAACCCGCGCCACTACATCCAGCGGCTTTCCATGGCCTTCATTAGTGTTAATAAGTGTATTATTCATATATTCATTAGATCGTTGCTTCCCCGAGTGTGGGACCTACCCACAGATAATCGTACATTTAATATTTTAAAGGAGTTGGCTAAACGACTGCCCTGAACCTAACCTTGCAAGAATAAATATATATTACTAGCACAAAATACTATTATATTCTGTTATTAATTATTACGTGCTTATTATTCTAAAAGAACTTTCACGAAAATATTCTAAAATTATAAGTATTCTGCTTGACCACACTTCATTTAAACATGAATAGTGCTGCCATTAAAAGGATTATCGATTCTTTCATTTGGTCAGTATTAAATCGATCAATAGACTTTGGCAATAAGATATGTTAGAGCCTATTCAAATAATGCAATAATCATTCGTTTGAAGTAAATTATCTACTAGTATGACTGTTGATCGTTAAAAACAATCACTAAGTTAGTGACAAACAAGCGGTAATTCATAAATCGACCGTTTCGATTACTAATCGATTATTTGTCATAAAGTTGAATCCATCTCAATGGAAAAAAAAACAAACGTCAGACATCTTTCGAATAGTTTCTCTGCCTGTCTGACAGACAGTTTGAATTTTGTTGTGTTTCCATGTTTTTGTTAAACTTCTCAACCTGCTCTTCGTAATTGACAAAATGAATGTGCTTGCCTACCTACGCACTGAAGTGTGCCCTGACCTTGATTTAATCTATCATTTAGAAGGATCAAGACCTACCTCACCAATTAATTAAATCAAAACGAGGCATATCAGTCAAAGAACGTAGTACCTATGTACGCTCTTGTAAGATTCACGGAATAAATATAAATAAATCAGAATGCTGTTTTTCATTTAAGTACCGTTATTAATTAATCATAGGTGCTACATAAAACAGATATTTATACCGTGTTTATGCAGACGCATGTAGGCTTTGTGCACAGTCGTGTATGATTACATTTTATAAGTAATTAGCAAAAGTCTTGTAACAAGCCCTTACGAGCTACTGTTTTGGCGGGTTTGGCGTATCAAATCATATAACGGGCTCTGTCGGAAAATCGTAACAAAAACCAAGGGCGCCCCATTATCGCGATTTCGAGCAACTATACGAGTTTTTCAGCGCATTTAATGTGGTCTTATGTATTAAAGCTATTAGTTGTTTCATTGCAGCTTATCAAACCTTTGTAATTTTTTTTGTAAATCTCCTTTTCCTAGAAAATATTTAGAACGCCTTGTTTGAATTTCATAGCGAAATCATTATCTGAAGTTTTGCATACGTGATAACGTCAGAATATTTGGTCATATTTTTGAATAATGCAATGATTTGAAAAGTTTCTAAAACTCAGAAAACGTTTAAAACTATTTCTCAGATACCCATAAATATAAATAAATAGGTACTATATTTATTCTTGCCAGGGCAATCGTCCATACTGTATTTAGCCATCTCCTTTAAACAGTTTTAAAAAATATTATTACCGATATGTTTAACGGTTTAATTAAGGTAATATTTTAAGTAACGATACCGAATGTTACCTACCGTAACATAATCTTTATTTTCATAGTATTAAGGCACGCATATACAGTAAAACAAAAATTCAAAACGAAATTAAACAAAAATGAAACAATGGTACTAGATTTCTTTATGACAATACCGTTACTTATGGATACTTAATAATATTTTTTCGTTATTTCTGTCAAAACAACACAGTACAGTGTTAATATTAGTCAGTAACTCAATGGGCACATTTACTTTAATTTCAATTGGTTTCGGTAATCGCATATTTAGCAAGACCTGCTTGCCGGCCCTTATGTTACCTAAATGTCAATTTTAACGTATGCCATGGTTACGACT
Source organism: Anania crocealis (assembly GCA_949315895.1). Classification (NCBI taxonomy): domain Eukaryota; kingdom Metazoa; phylum Arthropoda; class Insecta; order Lepidoptera; family Crambidae; genus Anania; species Anania crocealis. The sequence continues at coordinate 9,402,639 of OX438872.1, read as the reverse complement.
TTGAACAGAAAGATAGTTTGTTATGTATCATCTGAGCAGGTACTGTATCTAGAACATATTAATCAGCATCTCGACGAGCACTGAGCGCTCTCGACAGCGCGAGATGAGAGGTATAAGTGAGACTTAGGCAACAGCTTCAACTGCAACTAATAGAGGTTAAGGCAGAAGGTTCATCCAACGGAAATCACGGCACCAACTATTTTTCTAACAGTTATATTTTTCTTTGGTAAGCATGGTGATTATGTCTGTACCCATCATTGCTTTGATAACTTTAATTAAATGATGGAGGCCTTTGCTCTGCAGTAAGATTATAGGCCGTTACTTTACTTTAAGTATATGTATAATTTGAAAAAACAGGTGCTTTATTTGTCTGAGTACTTTTTGACCCAGGTGTATTAGTAGGCCCCTGGAGGCGCTTTTACACGTCCCAATATTTAAACCTACCACTGCTTCGGGACAAATGTGGGCTAGTGCCGAGAAGAAGCAGCGCAAGAAACTACAACTACTTAGGAATGACAATTGAAAAAACACTAGAAACTAAATTTCTAGGACTTAACATAGATAGTAAACTTACATGGAAATCACATTCTGATTGTGTTTGCAAAAGGCTGCGACGGTTCTCATTTGCTCTCCACAGACTGCAACTGATCGTCAATGAATCTGCTGTTTTAACAGCCTATCACAGTTATGTAGTATCTACACTCAGATATGGTTTGATATTCTGGGGAAACTGTACTGACAGAGAAATTATATTTAGAGCTCAGAAACGCTGCATTAGGTCTATGTATCGTCTAAAATCTGATGACTCTTGCAAGCCATATTTTATTAATAAGAAAATCTTGACCTTTCCTTGTCTGTTTATTCTGGAATGTGCCATATTTATTAAATCAAACATAGATAAATTCGAATTTAGATCACGGGCTCGCCATAAAAATAAAATGTGCTCAATTCGTGCCAATTCCAGCTTATTCCGAAAAAGTATATTTTGTATTGCTCCACAAATTTATAACCGAATACCAGAATCCATTCGAGACACAAATGACATTAATTATTTTAAATCAAAACTAGTCAATTATTTAATTGACAAATGCTATTATTCCTTTAATGAATTTTATTGTCATATTGTATAATAATAGTAATGAATATATTAATGGAATGGTGTAAATTATATTTTATTGTAAGATTAAATAATAATAATGTTAAATAATAATAATAAAATTAATTAAGATTAAAAATAATAATAATAATGTTATACTCGTAATAATGTTTTTAATTATTTGATTGTACGCCCTAGTGGCAGGACATGGTTAGTTCTAAGCATGACATTTTATAAGACCCTTGTTGTATACCTGTGTTCCACAATAAAGATTTATGATTATGATTATGATTATGAAGAAACTCGGTCACTATTCAGCCTCTTTTTAAATAAATATGTTTACATAAGATATATGCCAGTGCGAGCTGGGGCAATTTAAAGCCACACGTTCCTATCATTTATATAATCATTAATAGTATAATAGCCCTTTTTCATTAAAATTAATTAGATATTAATAGTCTTATAAAGAGTCTTTAACCGTCGAATAAATTCGGGTCCGGGGCTTATGCCCCCATGGTGTATGCACCCGTGGTCATAGCCCCCGAATCTAATTATTTTTATGATTCTTTTTTTTTGTGCTTTTTCACGTAGTATAGGTAATGTCAAAAGTGTACCTTAACTAAAGTATATATTTTAAACGACATAGTTTCAAATATTATGAAGTGTTAAGAAGTGGTACAAAGAATTTTGTTTAAGTTTCATAGTTGATTGTTTTTAATTATTATTGTCACAAATTTCAGAAGAAAATTTTACACGTAAAGTTTAGCTTAACACAACTTTTTAAGACCAATTATTATTAGAATATTGAGCAATTCCCAGGACCCATAAATTCAACGGATCACTCCAGTTTTTTTTTAATTTTTGTATAGGAATAGACACAACTTGGACAACCAAATGTAAAATCAGAAATAAAAAAAACAACTATCCATTTATCTAGGTTATTTTACATACTCCCATAGTACTTTCTTAAAAAAACAGTCACAAAGTAACTGCCGATTACACCCTTTTTTAATATGTCCCGCTTTCAACATGAGAATACCGTTTTGAACACGAAAAAGTGTGTAAAAACTGCTGTAGTTTAAGTAAACAGAAACGCACCGAGTCGAAGCGAAGCGATCCGAGTCGAATCGATATGTTGTCGCGGGTGATTCGATTATACGCGCTAGTCGATGTCATTTCATAATCCAAGTATAACAAGTGAACTATTGTGGCTTGATTCGATTCGACATAGCGTGGCTAATTAACCCTTAAAACAGTAATGGCAAAATAGTTGCCATCACTGTTTGAACCTTATTGCAGTAAAGACAAGATTGAAAACAAATGATTTTAAATAACACCTAATTCTAGTGTGAAAAGGTAAAACTAACGATACAATAAATCCAAAATAATAAAGAAAATGCTAGAACAAATAAAACAACAGCACAGAATAGATTTCAAAAAGATGGTGTCATATAAGAAATCGTCATGCATAGACTTATTTGTTTGATTAATACTTTTTTTTGTTGTTTTTTTTTGGAAGTGATTTTTAGGGCACGTTCAAAATCAATATGGAACCAACTTGAGCTTCGAAGAACAAAAGTTATAAAAGTCTGTAACCTTTTCAAAGGCTGTTTCGTCTAATATAAATAGATATACTTAGGTATACGAGTAAAATTCTCTTTTTTATCTGTTGAATAATAAAACAACTCAAGCTAGCTGAGCGCTTGTGAAATATGTATAAGCCAACCGTAGATAAAAACAAAAAGAGAAAGAGTGGTACTTGCGTTCCACGCGCTGTTTTACTAAAGTCAGCCTAAGTGTCATACCAGTAACTAGTAGTCTGTGGTCATACCATGATTAAAATGATTATAGAAAAAGAGGAGACACAAAACACAAACAGAAAAGATCCTCTTTTCGTTATAATATAAGAAGCCAACTGATTTACATATACATTGTGTTACAGCTCTGGCGTCTAACTCTGTAATTATTGAGGATTAGCGGGTACTGGGAAGCAGAATATCCTATAATTTAGTTATGTACTTCTTGATAATGCGTACGCTGACTACAGCACAAATAACTTATTGTAAATGTCAATGAATGAATAGTGACTTAGACTACTCATTCATGGAATTTTACGTTAAAATAAATATGAATTACCGGAATGCTTGTAATGTAAGTTCCGATCAGGGTTCAGTACCCAAAGATTAAAAACGGGACCCTATTACTAAGACTTCGCTGTCTGTCCGTCTGTCCGTCGCTCTGTCACCAGGCTGTATCTCAAGAGCCGCGATTCTTAGACTGTTGAAATTTTCACAAACTATGTATTTCCGTTGCCGCAATAACAACAAATACTAAAAACAAAATTAAATCAATATTTAAGGGGGGCTCCCATACAACAATCAAGATTTTATGCCCTTTTTGGCTCGATATTAATAATGGCAACAGGTAGGCACTTGAAATATTCACAAAATACTCAGTTTTACATTAATAATAAATAATAAAATAAAAATAAAATAATTATATATAAGAAGGCTCCCATACCAAAAAACGCCATTTTTTGCCTATTTTTACTCGATATCAACAACAAGCCGAAACCAGCCTATGTTAATACAGGGTGAAATTTTAACCACCTTCCAAATTTTAATATATTAATCTACGAGAAAAAAACCAAATAACGTATTTTTTCTTTTGGTATAGCCCAGTACAAAAATGTCAAGATAAAGCACTTAGAAAATGTCACAACAACACTTTTTTTACGCAATGCACATCACATTCATTCATTACGATACTAATCATAAGTTTTTGATTTTCCCTTTATACCTAAACAGGCCTAAAACTGTAAAAAAAAAAGTAAAGTAACAGCCTATAATCATCCCACTACAGGGAAAAGGCCTCCATCATTGAATTCAAGTTACTGCAATTATGGGAACTGGCATAGGTAATCACCACGCTTCCCAAATGCGGGTTGGTGATCACAAACCCGAGCAACGTTCGAAAATTCGAAACTTTTTGTTGCCCGACCTGGGGATCGAAACTGGGACCCCGAGATCTTGACCTTAAATACCACTAGACCAACGGGGCGTTACTATTTACCTAACATCCTGTATAACCATCTAGCTGTCAATTTCTTTTTGATAAACCCCAAGAAAAAAAATATCACATAAATATTATACTTTGTATTGATCCTTTAAACTCAATGAATATTTAAAAAGTTTATTAATGTTTTAGTATTAAAATAAACAGCCGATAGTAAGTTAAGCTATTCTGTAATCCTTGTCCGCGGTTGTCCAGTTTCGCCTGCTCCGAGGTCCCAGATTTGACTCCCGGACGGGGAATGTAGAAAAAAGTATTTTCTATATTTTCTCGGGTCTTGGTGTTTGTGGCACCTTCTATTGTCTCTGGTTTCCATAAAACACACACTAAGTACCTATAGGTACCAAAATCACAAGAATAAATATTCCCACTGTACCTAATAATAATAATATTGAAACTGTTTATTAGATTTAGACTTTACTACATATTAAAAATAAATAAGATATATTTATGGAAAAATAATAAAAATAATTATTTAGGGTTAGCCATTTATAAACTAATTTAACTTTAGTATTATCAAATTACACTAAACCTTATTAAGTACCTTTTGAAATACACGTTTTATTATGAACTTGCCTTATTTTATTTTTACTCTCTATTTTTTTTAACTTGCAAGAGGTGTCAGCCCTATCAGAATTGTTATAAGTTATAAAACTTCTACTCTGTAGCAAAGAAAATTGTCTTAATTTTCTTTGTCTGTAGGGATATTTACTCGTGTGCCATAAGTTCGAATTGGTTGAGTTGAGAGACTTAAGCTTGAAGGGGAAAGATGCAGACAAATACACTATCGCATTTATAATTGGTAATAATAGGTTAGGGACCTAAGTCCATTTCAACTACAACATGATCAACATTATGAACAATGCAATAAAACTGCCTAACAATTAAATTATCTTTTATTTTAATTGACTGATACCTAACTTTACATATTGATGATTTTTGCGCTGCTTCTTCTCGGCAATAGCTTACATTAATTTGTCCTGAAGAAGTCGTTGGTAGGACAAAAATATAGAGAAACGTCTAAAAGCGCTCCCTGGGGCCTATTTGAAGAAATAAAACAGATTTTTCAGTAGATAAAGTATTCTGTTTGTAATAACAAAGCTTGGCTTTAAATCTTGTTAAGTAAAATAGATTGATACATTTGAAACATTTAGGTACCTAATAAAATAAATACTTAGCTTTATTTATTTAGCTTAAAAACAATGTGCGTTATCGCTATATGTGACATCTGTTGTGCTTTTAATGAACTATATGAGGCTGCTACAACGATCAGAGCAGAAGGAATTTAAAAGCGCACTCTTCCCGTTCAGATGTTATTGATATACAGTGCTAGATGGCGCTACCCAAGTTTACTAAAATTACAAGTAATTTGATTCGAAGACTGATTTTGACCAAACCATTTGTTTTACTTAATTAAGTAAATGAATGATTTATTTAGTTAAATATATTTCGATTATTAATAGTAATTTTAACAACCAACAAAATTGACTTTTCTATCTTTGTTAAGATGTCGTAAGTGCCATCTTTGTTATTTAGGTAGAATCAGTTCTAGTGAGCGTGCTCAAGACTAAGTCCGACTCGAAAACTGCTGTGCGGTGTGTGCAATCGAAGTGCAGTAGTATCTAAACAGATGGCGCTAAACGAAAGTAATAAATATTTCACAAAATTCAAACGTCATTTTATAAATTCCTGTTGCAGATACAGGTGTTAGTATGTACTTTTTACTTTTTACCTGACAAAAAACCAAAAGTTTTGGTTAAAAATAAATGGTAAATTTCATGCTGCCATTCGTTATGCCATTAAAGTCTACTTTGTCCTCTATGTCTTATTCAATCAGTGGGTGGAGCAAGTGCTAAAAAACCATCAATTAGTACCGAATTATTATTACTACCTTGATAAAAATTTTCCAAAACTACTTTCGTGATTGAGTGGCGTAAGTACTCATCGGTTTTCAAGGTGTCGCCAACTCCGGAGTTGTTGTCCCCCAGACAACATAATGTAGAAAAAAATCTATAGTTTTCAGGTCGGAGTTTGAGATACATTCGTTGTTTATGCTTTCCACAAAACAAGATCTTTAAATAGGTAGTTACTCCCTTTAAGATCAGGGACAATGTCTGTGGTGTTGTCCACATTTTATTATTTGTCCTCCCCAATGTTGAACGACCAAATGCCAGTTTTAATATTCGTATGGACATTGTGGAAGCCCTAGTGTTATCTTATCTGCTTCAGGCATGCATCAAACTGGTTCACGTTGCAACTTTAGCAATTACAGCGCGCCAACGGACAAAACATACTCGGCGCGGCTAATGAAATAACTTACAAACTAATGCCAACAAAGCCAGATGCCGGTGGAACTCCATTTAAGTGTCCAATTATGGAAAATTCTGTTTATTAAGCTCCTGATAGGAACCTGATTCTCTGAATAGGTACAAAAAAAACCTTTATTTCCACTAGTTCTGTTGGACAGTTCTGTTGACAGAACTAATGGGAATTTTTATTCCACTAGTTCTGTTAACAGAACGAATGGGACTCTTTGTTCCCACTAGTCCTGTTGACCGAACTAATGGGAATTTTTATCCCACTAGTTCTGTTAACAGAACAGGTGGGACTAGGAGCTGTCAGAAGTTTTGTTAAGATGTGCATATGTATGAATTGAGGGCCCAAGGTTTTGTACCTTTGCTCTATATTTACGAAGTATGCCTATTTGTACGTAGACACCCAAATCTGTTTAAGAAGGCTTGTGAGATTTATCCACGTAATCAAAGAAAATAAAGATTTTCTTTGACGTAATACACGAAATCCAAATAGACTTGTATTGGAAGGTCCTCCTAGACTGGCTAAATACGGCAAAAGTTGCTTGAAAGACTATCAACATATTTAATAAAATATCGAATGACATTAAAATGCTGACAATCAATGATATTTAAAAAGTAATAGATATGTTACATGCGCTCTCAATATGCGTCCCTAAAACGTCACAATTGTGACGTCTTTTCAAATCCATGAAAGAGAAAGTAATTGTTCTTGTCACGAGTATGACAAGGACAAAATAAGAATTACGCATGTGTGCAGTTGTTCGCAAGCGGCACATATATTTCGATAGTTTTGTAAGGGCATAACCTATCTATACTTTTTAAATATCATTGCTGACAATGGAAAAATTTAAGAATAAATTATTTAAATGGCTTAGCACGCACAATTTCTACAGTGTAAAGGAGTTTTATGACTTAAAAGAGTAATGTTAAAATATGGTTCTTGTATTCCTTAATTATTGCATGCTATTTATAATTTGGCAAAACATTAATGTTCTTTAATTTCTATAACATCTATATCATGTACCGTGTTTTATGCAATTTAATAATAAATCTTTAAATCTTTAATCTATAAAAAACTATCCTCTATTGTATTAATGACTTTGACTTTAATTATGTCCGTTTCAACTTTATGACCCGGCCATGCAATACTATGGATATTGGATTGATTTAAGTTGTAGGTAATAAAAGTGCACCCATAAGTCACATTTAGTAGAAGATTCTTACCTCGTTTATTCGAATGTTTCAGTTCATGTGGTTTCTGCCTAATTAAATTGAAAAGCACCGTCCGTTCTCTTCCTATTGGTGGTGTCAGAGGCCCCTCAAAAATTAAGAAAATCATTTTTGTGTTTGCCCAAAAAAATAAAAAACCGTTCATGAGGACGATTTCTTTTTTTCGTCGGTATATGTCAAAATCAGTTAAAATCAGTTTTATTTCTGCAAATAGGCCCCAGGCAGGAGGCGCTTTTACTCGTCCAAATTTAAACCTACCGAAAAAGTCCGAAAGCAAACTCTCTGTACGCTCCGACCTACATCCTCGGTGCTCATCTGTCGATGTTGACTCAACAGTATACATACAGTAGTGATGCCTAGTCCGTTTGTAGATCGGGTCAAAATGTGAAGTAAAACGGGACAAACAAAACGATTTTTGAATGAAGGTTCAACTCTTTACGTTTCGCAATTTACCTCCTTTTTATTTATTAAAATAAATTTAATTTCTAAAAATAGAGTAGCCTTAGTTGTTCCTTATAAAATTAGCTATCTGATTCTCATTGAAATTAGTCCGGCCGTTTTAGAGATTGTACGGAACAAACAAACAGACAGATAGATTCTCCTTAGAATTAAAAATTATTGTTCCTATTATATTTGTTTAACTATAGCGTTCCGTTTCATATCGGGACTGCGTCCTTAACCTATAAAAATTGAGACGTCCCCGGTAATTCGGGACACCTGTTACCATTGCTCAACATTAATGTATTGCAAAAGTTCATTGTTTTATAATCTGGGTCAAACGGCCGGAATATGGCTCGTCCTCTGAATTATCTTATCTGTGATCCTGTGCAAGTGAGAACGTTAATAAATAAAAAGCAAAGTAAAGTATCAACCCATTTCGCTCACTTTCGAGCATGGGCCTCTCCTTTTTATGGAGAGGGGATTAATGCCCTAGTTCCTTTGTCAATAAATACTGTCTAGTAATTTGTGGTGCGCCTCGTTGGTTTAGTCTAGTGGTCTTAGTACTGGGCCAAGATCTCCGGTCTTAGGTTCGATTCCCTGGTCGGGCAATAAATAAATAAATAAATAAATGTGGACAACATCACATACATTGTTCTGATCCCAGCTTGAATAACTATTTAAAGCATTTGTATTTTGGAAACCAGAAACAACGAAGGTACCACAAACAGCCAGACCCGAGAAAATGTAGAAAAACACTTTTCTTTCTACATTGACCCGTCCGGGAATCGAACCCGGGACCTCGGAGCAGGCGACACCTTGAAAACCGGTGTGTACGCCACTCCGCCACGGAGGTCGTCAATAAAATAAAAGTTTAGAAATTTCGAACCTTGCTCTGGTTAGTGATTATCACCAACCAGCATTTAGCAAGCGTTGTGATCAGACCTGTACCCATCGCTGCTGTGGTAACTAGAATTCAATGATGGAGGCCTTTGCCCAAAGGGATGATTATAGGCTGTTACTTCCTTACATTTGAATCTGTGGTGAGAGGAACAAATATCACTAAATAATATAGATGTAATTCGGGGTCCCAGGTTCGAATCTCAGGTCGGGCAACAAAAAGTTTCGAATTTTCGAACGTTGCTCGGGTTTGTGATCACCAACCCGCATTTGGCAGGCGTGGTGATTATGCCAGTACACCCATCTTTGCTGTGGTAACTTGAATTCAATGATGGAGGCCTTTTCCCTGCAGTGGGATGATTATAGGCTGCTACTTTATATTTTTGCGTTTAATTAAATGTAGATTGATTTAATAAAGTACTATCAGTTTTAAGAAGATGGGCAACAAGCAGCGTCTGCTCTCCATTTACATAACGATGATTTAATTTCCTGATATCCCGAATAGATATTAAACTCTATCAGTTGGTAATAGGGGGAGTTCATACGTTTTGTTGTTGTTAGCTGTTGCTGCATAAGCTGGCCTACATCCCCGGACCCCATATGGCGTTTTAAGTTAGCCCATGCCGAGTCAACAGAAGGACAAATACAATGAACATCATGGCAAAACAAATGCAGCCTACCCATGCCTACCCATATTGTCAAACAACCTCAAGCGATTTTCACCTATAACTGTAAGCATAAGGATATAAGGCTAGTTTCAATTGAGTAACTGCTAACATAGTAGGATAAGTTGACTGCAAATAACTATTTATTTAGCACAGATAGTCCAGTCAGCTAGGTAAGTCCAATTTCAAGAAAGAGATCTCTGACGAAACGTTCATTTAACCACGAAACTCTTTTCGTCCAAATTACCTCAGCGTCCGTCTCAAAACGAGTCTTTGAATACTGCGTGTTGCCAGTGATGATGACAGGAACAAACGTGTCCTCTTAACCTCTTGTATGTGGATAATTCCAGGTACAATTGAAATCAATTGTTATATGGATCGAAGCCGAGGTTAAGACCGGTTAAGAGGAAACACTACTGGCGAGAGAATTGAAAAATAGGTAGGTATTAGTAAAATCTATTGCTGTCGCGCAGTGCCGAACGCCTTCACCGCAGAGTGTGATAGAGACAACTGCTTCTTGGACCGAAAATACCCACTAAAAACACACAAATCAACGTTTCGTAGTCCCCCGATTACTTTTCCAAAACTAGACCGATTTAAAATTTTTTTTATTAAAAATTAACGAAAGGCTTTGGCCGTGTTCGTATGTTTTCCTTTTTTTTCTAAAATATAGCCAAATTTATTTTCTGGTTGTTTGAACACAGCAGAAAATCTGGCGAATTTTTTCGATTTTTGAGGGCTCATATCTTTTTTATTAATAAACTTATGAAAAAACAGATAACATAGAAACATGCTAATAGTGCCCATTGATTTTTGTAATAAAAATTATTGCTCTACTGGCTTTATCCAGGGAAGAAACAGGGGACTACGTTTGTATAGAAAAACGGCCCTTGTATTTCCTCAAATTCAAATTCAAATTCAAATTCAAAATGTTTATTGCTTACTAAGTGTGTTGGTTAAATTGATGTTCTTATGTTAACTATCGTACTTACAACTTAGTCACCTGGGTGGTATTGCAATATCGAGGGCTAGCATTAATCTAATAATAGGTACTTACTATTAATATAAACTTAAATTATAGATATTCTCTATTGCACAACATATTATTTATCTCAGAAATGTACTATTAGTTGTATTTAGTTTAAGCTTTTATATATAATATTATTATAAACTATCGATATAATATATATTTAATTTTGGTAATAGTTTGTAACTCAAATTTCCTTGTTTTATTTATTTATTGCTTTTATCGTTTAAATAGTCAATAACTGAATAATAACACTTTTCTAACAGGTAAGATTTTAATGTTTTTGCAAAGGATTTTAAATTTTGATGGTTTTTTATGTGTTGTGGCAATTTATTGAATATCTTTACTGACATATAGTATGGACTAGTATTTAGCATTTTAATTCTAGACGGGGGTAAGTAAAGTCTATTTTTATGTCTTGTGTTGAAGTTATGTGTTTCTTTAACTTTTGTGAAATTGTTAATGTTTTTAAATGTAAATATGCATATATCATAAATGTAAATAGATGGTAGAGTTAGTAAATTTAATTTAATGAAATAAGGTTTGCATGATTGTTTGTTATCTATTTTTGCTATTATTCTTACACATTTTTTTTGCATTATAAAAAGTTCACTAATGTTTGTACTATTTCCCCAGAGCATTATCCCATATTTCAGTTGAGAGTACGCGTAGGCGTAGTAGGCTGCTAGTGCTGCTTCTGTGTTTGTACTGTGGACTAGTTCAAAAAGAGCGTAGGTAAATTTGGATAGTTTCGATTTAACGTGTGAGATGTGTTTTTTCCAGTTTAAATGTGTGTCTATTATTATGCCTAAAAGATTAAAGGAGTCAACCAATTCTATTTTGTTTTTTGAAAAAGTATTATTTATGTTTAGGGGGGGTTTACTGTAAGGTCTAAATTGTATCATTTTGGTTTTTGAAAAATTTATTTGAAGGTTGTGTTCTTGGAGCCAAGTAGTTATAGTTTTTAAAGTTTCATTTAGTCGGGAGTTAGCGGTGTCTGCTTTATCACACTTTATTAAAACAGAGATATCATCTGCAAAAAGAATCGGTAATGTTGTTTCATTTTTAATGATCTTTGGAAGGTCGTTTATGTAGATAAGAAATAGGATACATCCAAGGACACTACCTTGGGGTATAGAGCAAGTCAACGTCTTTTCTTTAGATTTTATATTTAATATTTTATTATTTTTACTGTCATAATTTTCTATCTGTATTAATTGTTTTCTATTTTTTAAATAAGATTCAAACCAGAGAAAGCTTGGGCCGCGTATACCAGAACCATACAATTTGGATAATAAAATATTATAATCTACATTTTCGTACGCTTTCGACATATCAAGTAGTAAGCCTACGCCGTAATACTTATCATTTATGTGTTCGAGTGCTGTTTGAATATACTTGTAAACTGCCAGAGTTGTTGATTTTAATTTCCTAAAGCCGTTTTGATTTTCATCAAGTATACTATGTTTTTCCAAAAATGAATAAAGTCTAACACACATAGCCTTTTCAAATATTTTAGAGAAACTGGGTAGTAGTGCTATGGGCCTATAATTAGTGGGAATGGTACTGTCGTCTTTCTTATGTATGGGTTTAATTAATGCTATTTTTAACAAATCTGGAAAAATTCCCTCTTGAAAACTTAATGTGTCCTCTTAATGTGTCTCATAAAGAGGCTCGAAGTCACGCAAGACGATGCAGAAAGCAACGCTCTGAAGGTATTTCCCGGCGCGATAGAATTTGGCTGAGGTGTGAGGCCTTACTCCGCAACACAATTTCCGTATTCGAATCCATCTGTCCCTATCATGAATGCCGATGTCTTATAGAATCTGAAAAGGACAGATATATCCGTAAATACGAGCTTCGTGTTGCAGAGTAAGGCTTCAGAAATGAGAAATTCCGTAGGGAGACTGAGATAATACTTTACTAAAACAATTTTTTGAGTTGCAGTGGTAGTGGGCGGGAGTGCGGATCACATAGTAAGAAGAATCAATGGCCGTTGGGGTGGAAAGTTTCTGGCCACTGCACAGTCTGCACATCTAAAGACGATCCATGGATGGGCCCTTAACCAGATGGACCGACGATCTGGTGAAGGTCGTGTGTAGCCACTGGATACGGGTGACGTGGGACCGTTCGGTGTGGAGATCCATAGCCCTATGTCCATCGGTGGGTGTTTTTGGGGCTAAGATGATGAGTGTACATGATCGCGCAATGTTTATTTACGTGAACTCACACTCTTTTGTTTGAAGGGATTGAGTCACGAAAAGTACCTGGCTTTTGAAATAAATAATTCCCCTTATGATAAAGCTGGTATCCAGTTTGACATGGATGTAAGTATTCTATAAATATTTTTTCAAGTAAGTGTACCAATACTAATATGTACTTTTTAGGGTTTAGTTAACAAGGAACCCCTTAGTTGTGCAATGTCAATCCGTCTGTCCGTCTACGGATAATCGATTATAATATGTAAGTAGGTACATAAGATAAAACTCTAAAACTTTATAATTTACCGCGCAATTTTCTTAATTTTTCTTTCATATGAACATTCTCCTGACAATAACAAACAAAACAAAAAAGAATTAGCGAAATCGGTCTAGCCGCGTTAACCCGTGATGCGATGACCAAGGGAAATAGGGATTCATTTTCATATATATAGGTATAGATATAATTACGGGATGAGGGTGAAAAGTAATCTTCTGAATTTTTTCCTTTGTTTTCCCCAGCAAGTAGAATACATAATTTGTAACCGCGTTAGTCAACTGGAGTCATTACTTTTTTCCTGGGCGCCATAAAGGTCATTCCGATGTGAAAGATCATTTTGACACCTTCCATATTTTTATCCGTTAAACATCTGTAGTAATCTGTACCTTCACAAATTATTCTTCAAATTTTTGTGAAGAAAATAGTCACAGCCTAGATTAAGCAGTCTGTATTTCCCGCCTTTCCTTTATTTAGGAAGATTGCTTTTCAGCCTCTCTCGTAAATCTTATCTTAGTGATTTTTCTAATCGCGTATTATAGCCTCCTTTGCATTATAGCTTGTAGTGAACATATGCCTTATCGCTAAGGGACTTTACCAAGTTACCAATATGATTTTGAAAGTATAAATTGCACTTTTGGACCTCGTTTGAATACAGTTATTGCGAAGTGTCTGACACGTGAACAAGGAAAACCGTCATATAATTAAGATACTGTAAGTATTTGTTTTCTTTTTGCATGGAATTCAGATTTCTATACTCTTAATATACTATAATTACTATAAGGTAAAAGTGTTTAGAAAACGAGTTTCAGGCTTACGATTAACCCTCATTTTTGTTCGGGGCTAGGATTTAAATCAAAATCTCGCGTATTTGGCACTCTTTATTCGTGGAATTCAATAGAACTAAAAAAATTCAACATTGGAAATGAATATAAATCAATTCGAGTGTCAAGAGCTCAGTAAGCTTGCAGATCGATCTAAGGCTACTTTTTGAAACTTTAATCATATTATTACTAATGTATCGTGTTTTTTGTTCACAGATAAAAATGCATCTCTCAGTAATCATCTGTGTAGCCATATTCGCATGTGCGGCGAATGCTCGAGTGATGAAATATTCGCCGGAGCAGTTGCAAAAGTATGTACTATAGGAGTATTTTTGTATTTTTACATTACAATTCTTTGAAGAAATCTTTTATGTTTTTAGATATTTATTTACCCTAAGAATTACATATTCACTTACAGAGAAAATACATGAACTTATAAGTAATATTACTTCATCAACAAACGAAAGCATTTTGACTGTCTTAGGTGTGTCTGTAGGGTAGAAGGGGTGGTCCTATTTGAGGCCGTCACTATTGCATTAGTATAACACCATCATCATCTTCTTTATCTGCTGCAACGAAGTCCATTGCTATCCCGAACAGACAGATCATTGTCCTGATCTGTCTGTCTGCGGTTGCGATTTCAGAACCTTCCCAAGCCCATCAGTTGCTCTCATTGTGTGTCCAGCCCATTGCCACTTCAGCTCCGCAATTCTTTGGACAATTTCGGTTATCTGAGTTGTTTTACGGATTCCCTAATTTTTGTATCCATTGCGCAGGAAATTACAAAAATCACAAATCTACATCTTTTCGAAATGTTTTTTCAATTAGATGACTGAACTATGAACATATTAATGAAAATTTTTATGTTTGTTTAAAGCTATTAAATATTTATAGATATATAATTTGCTGAGTTTGAATTCATTAAATGATAATTATACCTAATTACTATATTGAAATAACAACAAAACACGTGAGCGCGTGAGAGCGTCGATTCATGAATTCCGAACTACCAGGCTTTAAGCCTTCTTATCAGACCGCGATTTAGTTACATAAGTATTCACTGTCGCCGGTCAAAGAAGCTTGTCTTGCATAATAAATAAAGTACCTATTTTACTTCTAGAAACCCCAAATTAAAGTGGTCGAAGATGGTACGTCGTGCAAGGGACGTGACTTGGGACAAACAGATCGGGAATGGCAAGGTCTTCGGGACTCTGGGCAATAACGACCAAAGCCTTTTTGTAAGTATATATCTACATAGTTATCCACCAACAATATTATTCTAATATAGGTATTCTTCAAACAGGTAGAGTTTTATCAAAAGTTACGTAGGTATGTTATACTCCTACTCTCTACTCCTACTTCCAACAACCGAAGGATTTTTTATCACGAATGTTTAAATAATAATAATCACAATTTATAAGTTAATATAGTATGTAGGTATTATTTACATTTTTACATATTTTCCGACTCATGGTAACTGGCTGACTGGAATACTGGATGCATCAAATCGCCTACCTAACTAGGAAATTCGCGATTGCTGCATTTATTTGTTAAATTCAGTCGTTAATTATTAAGGAACCATTGCTTCGTTTCGTAATCGTTTAGTATTATACTATTGCGATCTTATATTCATATTCATTTATTCACTCATAACATAATTAGAACGGCAACAATTAGCAATAGGTATTGAGAATCTGAGATCCTAGGTATTTTTTTAACTAATCTGTTTGTTATTTTTATTGTAGGAAATAAAGATTTCATTCATTCGTTTCTTTTTCATTAACACACTCAATAGCTCATTCATTCAGTCACTCGATCATTTACTCACTCTTTCATTAATTTACCAAAATTAAATTTACCAATCACCTACTAACCACAAATGTTTTCTCAGGGTAAGGGCGGGTACAAACAAGAGATATTCAATGACAACCGCGGCAAGTTGGAGGGGCAAGCGTACGGCAGAGTGTAGAGTCCTGGGGGCAGGTGGCGACACCAGCCACTTAGGGGGGCGCCTGGACTGGTCCAATAAGGACGCTAACGCCGCCCTGGACATCAGCAAGCAGATCGGAGGGAAGACTAGCGTGAGTTACCTCATTTTGAATTCATAAAGAGGGTTCCGTATAAAAAGGATAAAACGGGACTCCATTACCAAGACTCCGCCGTCTGTCTGTCCGTCTTTCACCAGGCGTGAGCAGGCTGTATCTCATGAACCGTTATAATTAAGATGGATGGTATCGGCACCTCTCTGTCGGTGAGTGTACAGTAGGAGTAAGTATGCCTATTTAAAATAAGATTTCGATTGCATAACCACCTCAATACCTGTTAATTAAATTGTGGTTAATGTTGTGGGTGACACAATAACACTGTCTTATCATTATAAAATTTTTAATCTATATGTATTGTGTTCACTGTTGGTTAACCTAAATAAATTTTAAAAAAATGCCCATGTGTCTTGTATTGCTACAGGTCTCCGCAACCGGAGCAGGAGTGTGGAATTTGGATAAGAACACCAATCTCTCGGCGGGGGGCTCAGTCAGCCACAGCGGCCATGGGAAGCCAGACGTGGGATTGCAAGCGGAAATAAAACATAATTTCTGATGACGCGTCTTAACGTGATAAGGACGAAGGATCGCTGACAAAGTTTGCCGGTAGAGATTACCTTATTTCAACTTTAAGAGTACGTCAGCGGAGAATTTAGTATAACATTTAGTGATACATTAAATAAATATTAAAAGAGTTTGAATTTCTTTTCTTCAATGAAGAGTACAAGGTTCAAGTTGTTGGTACAGTAAAAGCATTTAGATATTTGGTAGATTTATGAAAAACTAGTGTGTTTGTTCTTGAACTCCTCGGAAACGAATCGACCGATTTTAAGATCGTAGAAGTGGAATAGTTTGCAAAGAATTCCACACGAAAATTTGTTTTCGTACGTGTAGCAATTATTTAATAATAGGTTAATGGTGATTTGGCTACATCCATCGTATGTGGCGTATTCTACCATTGTCAAGGCCATTCAGTCCGATGACCCGGGTTCTACTTCCAGACGAGCAAATGTGAAAAAACGTTGTTCACATTTTTTTATTAGTAATCTCTCTAGTAAGTCTCCAAAAAATTTCGATCTTTTGGTTGCTTCTATTAAAATATGTTAAACAACACTACATACTCTTCAGTAGATGCCTACATAAACTTAAAATTAATTCACTTGCCGAACCGAAATCCACCTTTCATCACACTTCATGACCCAAAATGAGACAGCAGTTTCAAACTCATACTGCATTGAACATTGCTAATTGTAAACTTCCATTTGCGTAGTGCAGTCTGCAGTGATTCTCAAAGTGTACGGCGCCCTGGTGCACCTCAAACTTTTTTGAATTTCACATGACTTTTTCATGAGTGCCTAAGTATAACGTAACTAATTCTAAAAAACCCTCAAGTCTGGCTTCCTTAAAATTTTTCCTCACGACCTTACAATCTTGAGCTATTTCCTAAGCCCCACGACTAGATAGCTCTAGGTATAAGCTTTGTCTAGTTTGAGAATATGTAGTATTTGGAAATTTCAAAAATCATGTCCTACTGTCATACCAAGTCGGTTGTAAAGTAATAGTAGAGTCGGTTGACATCCCTGCGTCGCCGTGAATCAATAAGTAAGTAACAGCCTATTAATCATTCCACTGCAGAGAAAAGGCCTCCATCATTGAACTGACAACCACGGCAATAATGGGCACAGGCATAATCACCACGCTTGCCTTATGCGGGTTGGTGATCACAAACCCGAGCAATGTTAAAAAATTCGAAACTTTTTATTGCCTGACCCGGGGATCGAACCCGGGCCCCGAGATCTTAGCCCAGTACTGAAACCACTACACCAACGGGGCTCTAAAACTCTATCATTATTTGAAACTAATCTTGGGTATAAAGCAACAATTATTAAGCGCTGGCAACATAAATAAATATATCTACGTACTCACGTTGCGTCATGTACTATTGGTTATTCTATGGTTATGGTATTTCACTTGCCGGGAAACTGTACGCGCTTCACAACGTTAACCTAGTGTATTTGTTCCTAGTATTGTATCTGTTTCAAATAGGGTCCGGTGGTGTCGAGACGAACTTATAAGTGCGGAAGGCTAAAAATGTTTGGGAACCACTGGTACTGGATACAAACCACGCAGCCAGCAAATACTACTCACGCTACCTCAAAGCGCCTGTTATTGGCTATCAGTTAATTAAACATGTTTCGCGTCAATTACGAATCTACTTCGAACACTAGAGTGGGAAAACCGCACTGAGCCTTGGTAATTAATATGCATGACAATCTGTTTGGTGTAGTGGCTCGGTTTGTTTTTGCGCACATATGATCGGTAATTTCCTTACGAACTGATCGCTCATCCAGCAACCCTTCCACGGAGGAAGGAGGTGGTGAATCCCCATGGATACCTCACAGCCGGCTGAGACTTTAACTCCCTAAACACCACCTGAAATTCGCTATCACCAAGGGTGATATAGCATATCTGAGGCGACCACACCCCCTGGAGGCGAGTTTGCCTACCAAGCAAGGGGTTTTAATCCTAATCAGGTCATTTTAGCTAAAGGTCTTCAAGAAATTGGCTTAGGTCTGGAAGAGGTCCTGGGTTATAGTCTTGTTTCAGAAGGAACGTTAAGCCGTTGCTCCTGGCTTATGAAGCAAGATGCGATGAGAATTGCTTAAAGCAAGTCACATAAGGAGCCTGTAAGCTGCCTACGGTTTGGAAAGCCCTTACTCTTACTTGGAGGATAGTTATGCGATTCTGAACCCACGCCAATTTAGAAAAAAACGATCCTTAAATTGACCGTATCGGGTATTGGACACGGTACCCTTGCGTAGGTTAAGGTCATTGCTCAACAACTAGCTCGTCATGTCACGACAGCTATACTATAGTAGCAATCTCTAAGAAACAAATTCCTAAGTTCCGAGAAAGCATTCGGCATTCGTTTACTACGTGGGAAAGTGATCCCTTAATGCTGGGTTGTTAGTCTGTCTTGTAATAAAAAAGATTGTAAATGTATGTCCGCCACACTAGATCAACAACAACAGGGGTGCACCTCTGTTGTTGTTGATCTAGTGGTTTGAATACCAGGCCAAGAACTTGGGGTCCCGGGTTAGACCCCGGGTCGGCAACAAAAGGTTAGAAATTTGCTTGGGTTTGTGACCACAAACCTGCAGTTTTGAAAGCATGGTGATTATGCCTATACCCATTACTGCTATGGTAACTTGAATTCAGTGATGGAGGTTTTCCTGCAGTGTTATAATTATAGGCCATCACTTTTAATGTTTGTAGATCTTTACATTACAAGGCAGAGAAACTACCTAGTATTTGTACCTCGTAGTACAGAGCTACAAGAACCACGGCTCCTGAACACCGGCTATACGTCAGCGATACACTGGCGTACATACAGTATCTGGCAGTAAATTTGGACGCTCGCCAAATGCAATGCTCATCCATTATGTTGACTCGGCACTGCACGGGAAGTGGCACCATTCCATTATACTAGGCGACACGATATGAGGAAGCTCTAGTAACTCGATTCCCAGATCAAACCAAAATGTTTATTGCTTACTAAGTGTGTTACATTGGTTGTCTTAGGTTCTTATCGACTATTAACTCCGTATAAGTTCATATTTGCCAGATGTTATTTTGATACGTGAAGGGTCAATTAATGTATGGATACTTTTATAGTGAATAATTATTCCTTCCTCATTGAACCTGGTATAAGTTGTCCTTTTCATGTCTTTTCGGGGTTATTACTTCGATTCCAACAAGATGAAACATGCTTATTATTTGTTATACCACAAGTAAATATAATGCAATGCTAGTAATATCTTATGACTTCACTTGAAAAAAACCTACTGCTTCATCTGAAAAGCGATCTGACGTTATTCCAACAGTTGCAGTTTTTACGACAAAGTCCATTGATCGTCTTTGTTTTAGAGAGAGACGTATTGTTTTATCAGTAAAATCAATAAAACCACGCAATCATATTACCACTCTAGGCAGGCGAGTTGGCCATCGCTGCAGTTTTCCAATAGTGGACAGAAAACCTTGCTGACCGTCTTCTTCGGCCAGTATTCCTTCAGCCATCTCTCATCTACCCATAAGAAGAGAAAGGGTGGTGGTATTCTATTAAAGGCCGAAGCCACACATGTCATTGCCTGGTCACGAGTTTCGTAAGATGAACAAGGCTATAATAATACCTATTACGAAACCACACAGCTCCTGTTGTAGTAATTAATGTCGTCACATAATGGAAACATACGACTTTATATACAGAGTAAATACAGCTCTCCAGAGTGTGCTCTGTGATTGAAGCATGTTACACGTCCGGCATGGGTCCATTTCCCAAAATGCCTGGATTTAGGCCATACAACATAGGTATCTAGCTCGTAGAGTTGTTGGAATACGATACGTATTTGAGAAGATACTGTCTTTTAGATGTTTGGTTACATTATTAAAAGACTAGGTAGGTGTGTAGGTAATTTTTTGTATTAAAGAATTAAATTGGTAGTTTATTTCATGGTTTTGTAGGTTTGATTTTGTGAAAAAAGTTAAGTTTTCCATTGGTAAGATTCAATTTTTGAATTGGTATTATTGGTAAATATTTCTAACTTCTTTAATGATTAAAAATTCTATTTTTTTAGAATTCATTGTTTCCTTTGAGAATTTCAATAAAAAATTATTCGTTTTGAAACATATTCACTTATTTGTAGGATAAGAAATATGCCGGGATCTGTTTCAAAAAGAACTTATAATTAGTTTCGTGTATCAACGTATACCGGGATCAGTGGGTAAAAACATTTTTTTTTTATCGGATCTCGGTGGATACAACTCGCTGAGATCCGTGGCCAATTCGATCTGATCCCGGGGTCGGTGGAGACAAAATGGTCGGATGTAAAATCGATGTAATCTAAGGAATATTAACTGTGCTAAGGATAACAGTTTTGGATATGACCGAAACCATCATTCTCTAAAATTACCTACCTGAACCTTTGAATAGCTACAAAAACCAGATATAATGATGTCTATTAAAATATCTGCGCTAATTTACTCACTTAAAGCGTTTTCACAATAAACTGCCTAAAAATCAAATTATCTCTTTTATGTCAGCAAAAAACACATTTATTTTATGAATCCAGTTATAAAGTTAATTGCTTTTAGACGAAGTAAAAATTATATGGTTCGCTAATTCTGCTTTCAACATAAAACAACGCGCTAAAACGTTTTTCATGTCGACAATTTTGCTAACAGATTACATATTCTGTATTCCAAATTGAAGCATACTGAAGTTAGAATCTGACTCAGCCAATACCAAACACGGTTGTAGAGAAAAGGTAAGTAACATCCTATAATCATCCTACTGCAGGGCAAAGGCCTCCACCATTGAATTCTAGTTACCACAGCAATGATGGGAATATACATAATAACCACGCTTGCTAAATGCGGTCACAATCCCAAGCAATGTTCGAAAATTTGAAACTCTTGTTCTGACCGGACTCTGAGATCATGGCCCGGCTCTGATAGTTTTCGGACCTCTACCACCCCGAATAACGTCTTATCTATTAAATACATATTAGCAGCCTACTAGGCTGCTGGGTTGTAGGTGCTGTACGTGGCCAAAACTGTAAAAAGAAACTTGAATCCACGAAGAGCACCAAATATCCATAGGTGCTCTTCGTGGACTAGGTCAGGTGCTATTCGGGCGGGTGCTCTAAGTGGAATACGT
This sequence comes from Anania crocealis, assembly GCA_949315895.1. Taxonomy (NCBI): domain Eukaryota; kingdom Metazoa; phylum Arthropoda; class Insecta; order Lepidoptera; family Crambidae; genus Anania; species Anania crocealis. The sequence goes on along the minus strand of OX438872.1, from coordinate 9,380,839 downwards.
CCCCGAATAACAGCCCCTAATTAAACAGGAATCCTAACTTAAGTAACTAGTTATTATCACCCTCATTGTTATCAGGCCACAGTTCTCACACCTACACATCAAAAGGAGATGTCCCAAATTGTATGGAAGCCAGGCCCAGAACCTGTACACCCCACTAAAAGATAGACCAATACACCCACAAGATTTTGTTATTATCCAATTCTTTTAAAATGGCCTCGTTAAGTGGTTCAAATAAAGAGTTAAGTAAGAAAATAGCAATACAAAACAACAAAACCATCATGGCGGAAGATGACATTTTGATGACGTCTGTCAGTTTTGGCAGTTTCTAAATTGCGCATCTAGGAGTCGAGTGCCATCGCTTGCTGTAGTAACAACAAACATTATGAAAGTAATGTGTCGATAAATACCAAATCCAGAAATCGAAAATGAGGTCGTTATAATGAACTACATTTAAAAAGCGACAAGCAGAACAAAAACTTGAAGTGAATGATTATGCCAAAATGACAAGGGTATCTGACAGCTACAGACATTTAAAGTTTTTTTAGATTGACGCCATCTTGGAATGCCTATGGAGTTTGATAAATTATTCGATCTTATTTATTTTTAAACCACTAAATTATACGTTATATAAATTTATATGTATTTTTTCCAGAAACAGTAAATTTTTCTTGATTTTTAAAAATGGTGTACTATGTCTGGGCCTATTATGGGACATCTCCTTTCCACGAAGGCACTAACAACGTTCAACTTCATACTTTTCTATGGAAATTACGATCATATTGTCTCGAAATTCTAGGGGATTCCCCATCAAAGTTATAGTCTTGGTTTTATTTTTACAAGTGCTACTTAAGCTATACATTTTTGTTGCAATTCCGCACCTATGTCAAAGACATTAAGATACCCCAGTGTTCAGCCTGATATGCTGTAGCCTGCGCAATCTTGCTAATATTAAAATGCGTAAGTTTTGATGGATGTTTGCTGCTACTCAATCACGTTAGAACTGGCTGAACGGATCGGAGTGAGATTTGACACGGAGATAGATTTTGGATGGTCTCGGGTATACAGATACCTACGACGGGAAGACTTATAGAAGGTAGTTGATATTTTGTTATTTTGTTTCATACCTCTAAAGAAGTGATGTAGAACTAAAATTACAACAATTATGTTATGTCCTAAGGTTATGTCCATGAATAAAAGTTGTTGCTCTCTCTAGAAAATCTTTATAGGTTGGAATACTATTAGGCTACCTTTTATACCGGAAAAGGTACAAATACTTTATATGATATTTTAGCAACTTAATTGCGATTAAAATATCAGTATACTGATTTAAACTTCCATGGTCACTATTACTAGAGTTGATTGATACGGGGTTTATACCATGTACCTTAGTTTTTATGAGTTCCCGATATTTCGGCACTGTTGCAAGCGCCATGATCACGGGAGAACTGATGTCTATTGTACCGGTATCGTGTGTAATAAAAGACTACGACGGAGGGTAGACCGATTTGTCTGCTCTTAACAACTACCCACCCGCATAGACATCAGTTCTCCCGTGATCATGGCGCTTGCAACAGTGCCGAAATATCGGGAACTCATAAAAACTAAGGTACATGGTATAAACCCCGTATCAATCAACTCTAGTAAAATATCAGTATTCAAACTTGAAATATTATGTCTCAGGCGGGACTCGAACCCGCATCGCCGCTGGAGATGCGGGTTCGAGTCCCGCTTGCTGAGGCATAATTAGGGTTCCGTTGCCAAATGGCAAAAAACGGAACCCTTATAGATTCGTCAAGTCTGTCTGTCTGTCTGTCTGTCTGTCTGTCTGTTCGTCCGTATGTCACAGCCACTTTTTACTGAAAGTATTAGCATGACACAATTAAAACTTGGTAGGTAGTTGTATCCTGTTAACCGCTTAACGATTCTCATACAAAAAATAAAAAATAATGATATTTAAGGGGGGCTTCCCATACATAGAATTAAAACAAAATTATTATTTTTTACTCTAACCTATACATATGGGGTATCTATGGATAGGTCTTCTAAAATGTCATAGAGGTTTCTAAAACCATTTTTTCCAAAAGTCTAACATTTGGAAGATAGACGCTTCCAAAGTGGTAAAATGAGTGAATTAGGTAGTTTTGAAAATCTAGCACATTTTCAACAACAGCAAACATAACTTTGTCCTCCATACAAACACTATGAAAAACAAATTTATTTTTTCAGTCATCAAAATATTGTGGTATTTTTGTTAAACTTGATACGGAACCCTCAGTGCGCGAGTCCGACTCGCACTTGGCCGGTTTTTTTTCAATTTTAAATACTGATAAGCTTCAAATTTCACAAACTTGCGCGCTACAAAGTATGCTACAACTAGTATTATCTAAGTAATGTCTATAATTTAGTATTTTAACAAGTCCTGTCATTAACTTTAACAAATTACAGTCTTCAAAATCCCTAATACTAAGTATATTGGGCACAAAGTCTATAATCTATTTAATAGTCTATTGTCTATCGTAATAGAGTCCCGTTTCTAATTAAAAAAATTGCCTAATGAAAGGTTTTGTCATAAGCGTTCGCTGTTAAAGCTTATTTTGCTGTGAAATATTAAAACTGAATAACTCTCATAAAGTAGACTTTGTTTAAGCGGGGGTTTCGTCGTTGCGATAAAATAAATACATTTCTATAACAATTAAATTTGGAAGAGCCTGTAGGTACAACGTTTTTTTTTTTATAATCAATGGGCTTGCTCTTGACTACATACTTAACTGTACGGTTAAGAAGAAGCGTAAGACGGAGCGAGTTTACCCAGAAAGTGGCACTAGTTCTCCCCACACCAGCGGAACACAGAAAAACTGTTTGGCGCTGGACTCCGACAGGAGGGTGTTAGCATCCAGGCGGCCTCTTACGAAGCCTACCACCGCAGAGGGATCTGTTAGCCGTCGTCATTGGTTAGAAAACCAAAGATGCCGTTGCCCAGGGTGGACCACTAGGAGGTAGATCCCACCCCGATTATAGCGTGTCTAGTTGTGCAGGGACATAAAAATAATAGCACGTCCCTTTTCTTCCTATGGGTGTCGTAAGAGGCGACTAAAGCTTCTTCTCCCCACCATTGAACAAACAACGATCGCGACCACGCCTGCCAATCGTAGCTATGATAGCAAAAGTGGCGTTCCTCCAGCAGTGGATAGATCTGGGTTGATACTGATGTAAAAAAAAGTGACGGCCTATAATCATCCCACTGCAGGGCAAAGGCCTCCAACAGTAATTTCAAGTTACGACAGCAATGATGGGTGCAGGCATAATTACCACGTTTACAATGGTGATCACAAATTCGAGCAATGTTCGAAAATTCGAATCTTTTGTTGCCCTACCTGGAGTTCGAAACTAGAACTCCAAAATTTTGGCCCGGTATCTAAAACACTAGGCAATCGGGACGCTTAAGCTTTTTTTTTACGTTGTTTCTTAGTTGACATCATGTGTAATGCTGTCTTATTTGTCTAACTTCGTATTAATGCACTAAATGGTACCATTTCTTATTTATTGCTTTTATGATTAAACATGCCTACTACTGTGACCAGTAGTACTGTGTTCTAATTCCCATTGTTATTTTGTTTGAATAATTATGAAATTATTTTAAGTCTTGTCTGGCGAAAAATACTGACACTATTATTGCCTATGATTTTATCTTAAAATCACCTATGATCCACGTTTCAGATTTTAAGTCTAATAATGTTTAAAAAGTTTAACTTGAACTGCTTGCTTTAAAAACGCAGTCATCGCCTCGTCATACCAATATCGTTGTTTTTACCAAACAGTCGCACCTATGAAACCGCGTCTTAAGCAATTTCAATTTCCAAGCTCCGCGACGGCCTCTCCACGGATACATTAAGCACTTAACTATCACTGTCTCTGTCTGCTTACTTTCAGAGGCCCGTTTTATATCCTTCTTTTCCCTTCGTTTTTTATTTACTTTCTGTGGTGACTCGCTACAAAAAGTCCATCCAGCGGAAATGACAGTTTTTGGACGTTGGCAAAAGCTCTCGCTGATTTTATTTTATTTTGACTTATGTGTTCTTGTAGCTATTTTAATTGTTCTGTAGCTCCTCGTTAGACTGAGATGATGATGAGAATACCAATTCTCATTATCATCTTATAATCATATTAGCCAAAAGACGTCTACAACTGAAGTTAGGCCTTCCCAAAGGATCTCTATAACGATCGGTCATTGCGCCCTCTCCGCGACCTTCACCAGGTCGTCGGTCCACCTGGTGGTGGTGAGACAAATCATCGATCGATGCGTGGTCCCCATTCCAGAACCTTAACCTTATTGAGGGAGGGCATCCCGAAATAATTAACTGTTATCTCCATGTTATCTCTTTTTAATCTATCTAATATCCTTTAAACGTCGTCTCCATAAAATTAATGCCAACACCTCTAAAACAAATTCGACACTTTCTTATCTTCATTACTTAGATTTGACGTCGTCATGACCTTGTAATTTGACCTCCCCCTGCTTCCCCTATTTCATGAGAGCGCAGTAAGTGTGTCATAAATAGGGCTGTCAGGTTCCCGGGAACTCCGGGATTGCCTCGGACGTCTTTGTGACTTACACAAGTACTTAGGCAAGCGCTCGTCCTGAAAAACGAAGCATAAAGACCTTTTTTCTTTGTGATTGTGTGGCGTCCCAGATTGTCCTATCTTGCTTTTGATGTCTCGTTTACTAGAATTGAACATATTTCTTGTAGAAACATGGGATAAGAAAACATTTGGTTTTGATTTTTTTACGTTTAACGATTAGAATTGCATCAAGTTAGCACATCATTTAAAAACCCTTACAATTTAGCTTTACTTCGTTTTTTAAGTATTAATTAAATTGAATAATTATTAAACCAAATTCGTTTTTTTGCTGAAATGCTGTCGTCTTGTTTACAAACGCGCGGTTACTAAGTGTCGTATACTGATTGGTGGTTGAATTGAATGAGCTTGCCAATAAACATTAAAATTAACGTATGATAGGAGATCCCGTTATGTCAATATAGTTGATAACCTAACTAAATTATTTGTTTTACTGACCTATACCTTTTGCAGGTAATGAAATAGCTATTGAACATTTTTGAATGCCAATTTTATGTATATTTTATTAAGTGGATATAGAACAATTTACTGCCTTTGTACACAACTAGTGAATTGAATTGAATCTGTAAGGATCCCGGAAAAATTGATTCGAAATCTTTAAAGATCCCGGAAATATCGATTCGAACTAGCAACACTAGTCGTAAAATGGGGACGTCGATTTTATGCTGAGTTACCTTTTTGTAGGAGTTTTAACGTTTTATTACGACTGTAAACCTATTTATTGTTGTCTTAAAAGACAAAATACGAGTGGAATAACGTAGTCTTAAATTGGCATAAGTATCAATATTATTATTTCGTGTATTTTTATTCAAATTACCGTCTGTGGTCTATTTGATACTATTCCTTTCAATACTCTTTAGCTCAATGGTTGACTAGTAAGGAATGGCGTCTGTCATTAAGTTCACATTTTGTATTTTTTTTTACTTTTTGGTGTAATAAAGTTTAAATAAATAAAATAGCTTTCGTTGACGGCCAATCAACTTGCAATCGTATGTTAAACTAAATTCGAAAGAACTACTAAGAAGTTTTTTTTTAAACAATAAGCGCGTAAATAGAAAAGAACTGTCTCTGTCTGTCTGCCTTTTGTGGTTATTGCTGTTATGGCGAAAAAAAAGAAACAAAATAAATTAATGGAACCGAGTTTTTTATTTATCTCCATAGTATGTCCCTAGAAGATTGCTTGAATTGAGAACTTTTCTGTCCATCATGGACGTAAGAAGAACTACTACTAGGAGTAGTAGTGACCTGACCCACAGGGACGGAAATAAGGGAAGAGTTGAAACGTAAAAACCAAGTAAAAACCACGGCGTGTCAACAAAAACATCTTTGAAATCGGTCAAATAAAGAAAAAAAACACGGCAGTGTCAACAAAAAACTTAATCGAAATAAAAACAAATAAACACTCTTTCTTTTAGACGGTAAAGTAAAATATTACGTTTAAATTTAAGTCCTTATTGCGTCGTGTTTTAGCGTTGTAAGAACAGACAGACTGCAATTATTCCTATGGTTTTTCGTGAAATCCAACGTCAGTAACTTGTTATTATATTAGGCGAGTAAAAGGCAATTCGCGAAATAACCGGAACTCCCCATCGTGTAAGCTTTTTGAGATATTACGCGAGATTGGTAATGCGATTATGAGGAGAGGGAGGCGGTCGTACTCAAACGTTCAGGCAGTGGGCTCGCTATGTTTCTTGTTTGAAAAAACGATTTCTTAATAAAGTGTTGGCTGCCTTAAAATCAGTAAGTAATCAGTTTTATTTCTTCAAATAGGACTCAGGTGGCGCCTTTACACGTCCCAATATTTAAACGTTCAACTTAAACATTAATGTTTAAAAAGATCGAGAGGGAGCGAGAAAGGTTTGTGATTAGAAACGATTACTTAATAATTAATTTTTAAATCAAAAATCAGGAAGGAGATCAAAAATGAGTCTGATTAAAGTGGGCATTTCTGAAAAGACAGAATAAAAAAGTTCCAATCAAAAACAAAGATGTCCTAAATTCATAACCTACGTTTAAATAAACAAAGTTTACAAATTCCGATGCTATTTCATAAAAATTCAAAACACACGCGTTGATTTCATCTTTTATTTTGATTGGGAGAGTTACGCTATGCCGATTGTCTATGTTTAAGAGTAGAGAATTGAACTATGCTAAATCTTGTAAGTGATCCACTGCATCTCTTTATACTGTGTTACTGTTGGTTTTGTTTTGCGCCCGTTTGACGCTAATGACAAATTTCGTTACAAGTCAGTTTTCAAGGGAATTTAAAATGTTATTACAGTAAAATCCAATGCAATAGCATCTGTTTTTTAATATCTTTTCGAAAAATAAACAAATCATCAAAAATAAACAGTTCATAGCAGTGTTGGATTCTTAACTTATTCGTTGGCCTAGGTCCAGAAAAGCTTCGGTATCGTGGGACAATCTTACGAATCTTACAATCACGTAAAAATGGCTTGACAGTTTTGGATAAAATTCTATTGATAAGTCAAAATAACATTGATAAATCAAAAGAGCGCATAAGCTACTTTTAACTCCGACAAAAGTACAGTTCTAATCTAAACATTTTGATAATTAATAAAAAAAAGATGATATCGAACTTCTGACCTCACTATACTATTTATAAAATCTTGTTTTGGCTTGTTTTACCATTTACCTAACACCCTCTATATCTACAGGGACAGTAATTCAAAGAAACTTCACGTCTTTTCCTTGATAATCCACAAGAAGAAAATTAAGAATAATTAAAAGTCATATCTAGGGATTTCTTTCGACAATTAATTGCTTCATGGGAGTTACGTAAGTTTTAATTTGCCTTTTTAGCATCTTTACGGCATTATGTTAATTAGATTGCTTTTTGCTTAACTCTCGAGATTGGTTTGACGTTAACTTTTCTGCCACTAATGTTGCTGTCAGACTTTTGAGGCAGTGCCAAGTAGAGCTGTAACAAACCGTATGTATTCGGTACTGAGTAACGGGTACTCTGTGTAGTACCGAGTAACGAATCGTTACTCACGAATACATTTCGTTACTCGCATTTTCCGTATTAGGTCGCAAAAGTATCATTGATGCGTGTGTTGTAACGTTTGCTGCTCGTATGTTTTATGAATTCGTTCCTTATTCGGTTATTTGAAAAAAAACAAGACTAAATGCACCTTAATTTTGTAATTGAGATGTATTTTATCTACATATTACGATTGATGCGACTCCGTGATATCATACTTTATGTATGATATCTCGTACGGAATACTACTCGATTTGTTGTTCCGCACTGTGTTATTAATGAGGTATCAAAAGTAACGAGTAACGTAACGATACGAAAGTAACGAGTACTCTTTGTCAAAGTAACGAGTTCATACGGGTACGCAATATTTCGTTACTTTTACACCTCTGGTGCCAAGCGAGAAGTTACTGATAATAAATCACCAATCACTGACTTAAAATTGTGGTATGTTTGTCTTAATTTTAGTAAAGTTTTTGTTTTAATTTTGATAGTTGGCAACCCTAATAATAGGGGTTAAAGTATGAAATTGCCGATTATTTTTCCACTTTTTATTTTTATTATAGCTCTTAAGTATAGTCGTATTATTGCGAAATTCTTTTTGTATTGTATCAAGAACTAAATAAAGTAACTTTTGACTAAAAAAAAAATGCAATACTAGTGCCTATTACTTCAAAGGAAGTCGTTGAAAAGACCCCTTACAATGTGTCAGCTGACCTTCTTGCTTCAATTAAGTATATTTGTATTATATACTTTGATTTTCAGAAATTTAAATACTATAATGCGTAGCTTTATAACCATCTAACTTTCACCTCCAATTGCATCGAAAACGGTTCAGGCGTTTTTAAAAAAACTAAAAAATTGTTAGTATGGAAAAATGACTTTTCTCGATTTCGTCCATACAAAACGGCAATTTCATACTTTAACCCCTAATATTTTGTCTACCGCGGTGTTTTTTTTTTAAATTTAATGTTACCATTTTTGTTCAATCCTATCGGTAAAAATTTATGTGTCATGCCTACATAAAAAGGTATGTATTTGTTCGCGTCGAATCGAGAATTTCCCGTTTTTTTCTCAATTGAAAAATCATAATGCGATAGTATGTCTGTTTGTCATGTTATCTTTTCACGCTTAGAAATGATTCTATCATTTCTAAGCGATCGTTATCGATTTAAATGAAATGCGACACAGAAGTAGTTTTTACCAGGGTCAGTTTTACACCTTTACAATTACAACCCGGTTTACGACTATGTCTAACTTTGTTGCTTATAGAAACTACTTTAGGTACTACCCCGAAACGCCCGCTCATTCCTTAGCACGAGGATATAGAGTAGCTCCGACAGAACATCAATTACACTGTGACATACGGGTTCGGCCCTACTAGTAGAACTCATTTTGTAAAAGAACTCACAAAAATTTCTTTTATTTTTTTACTAGGTATATTAAATCCGCCCCGTTTGTCTAATATATCTTAATACTGGGCCAAGATCTAGGAAATTTGGGTTTTTCGAAAAATTTTCGATTTGCGAGCATTGTTCGGGTTTGTGCTCACCAACCCACATTTGGTAATTGTACCTGTACCCATCATTGTGGTGGTGACTAGAATTCAATATTGGAGGACTATGCTCTGTAGTAGGATGATATTGGCCCTCACTTTACTTTTTTTACATAAAATCCACGATATTTCTAGAAGTCTAAAAGGAGAGAGGTCTAAAAACTGGTTGTTTAGCATATCTGCCCCGTTTTGCAAGAGTGTAGCGTGAGCACATGAATGAAAATACCAACAGAAAACAAGCTTATAACAACTGACGGCCTCCGTGGTGCAATGGACTGACCAGATTTCAAGATGTACCTTGCTCCGGGGCCCTGGATCCGATTCCCGGAAGGGTCAATGTTTTTCTATATTGTGTGGCACCTTGGCGATTACTGATATCCTCAAAACAAGCGCTTTGAATAATTACTTAATTTGGGATCATAACAATGTACACTCGACAGCACATCAAGTTAAACAGTTGAACTGCGATAACAGCTTTTATTACGTAGGGCATAAAGGCGGTCTCAAGGTCAACATGTATAGTCTGATGTGCCGCCGTGTGTACTTATGTGATTGTGAAGGTCTGTCCACTACCTTTAGAATAGGTAGATCTTTAAGTTATTCTCTGAGGAGATTTCTAGCATTAAGCTTTAGTTAGTATACGTTAAAATACCTCTTTTTTAAGGTCGGCGGCATGCTCAGTATTTAGCTTAGTTATCTAGCATAACAATATTTTTCTTTCGTTTTTTCTAATTGCTTTTGATATACTTGGGAATTGTCTGAGGCACGACTCATTCTGCGAAACGGAACGCAAATAAACAGGAAGCATCTCATCATTGCATTCATGGCTGCCATCTGTCAGTCGTCTTACCACCTAAATTCCGTGCCTGACGAATTCGTGCGCGCTCCGCAAAATAATATCTAAATCAAACCAAAAAATAGTTAAGCAATATTATCCAAACGCTACCGGCACCTAGCAGTCACATAGATCGAATGGAACTTCATCTGAAGGCCTCCAGCAAGCAGGTTCAGGAACCGCGTGCAGGTCAGTGCTATGCTACTAACCATACATTTCCCGGAACTCTTTTTTCTAAACACTGTTTAAAAAATATTTAGTTCTTCGATTGGGACAATACAATAGGATTTTTTTATTATGGCTAAGATTGAAACTAAGTACTCGTAGAACGAGTATTTGTTTAGAATATTGGTATTAGTACTAGTATTATATTATCTGTGGTATTAGTATCCATCCATCTGAGTACCAATTAATTGTTACTAACCTTAATTGGATCACAATGATCCAATGTGAATAAATAAATAGATTAATTATTATTAATGAGTTAAATCCTATCAAAAAAAAGCAATCATGATAATCAATGATATTTAGAAAGTACTTTTTAAACATCATTGATGATAATCAATTGATTCTGTCAGACGTTACTCAAACATGGAAAAATAGAACGTGAGTTAGTTGAGAATTCTCTTTTTTACAAATTACTTCTCGACAAATCCTAACTATAATTCCACAAAACCTATAGTAGGGGCGGAATGCTGCCTCGGCGGAGTTTTTATATCTCAGCCTGTGACCCGTATTCGAAGAATTTAATCTTGAAATTGCTTGCTTAGCAGATTTGCTCGATTCGACACAGGACAAAACGATACCCTATCGATCTGTCACAGCGACTCCCAAACTTAGCTCATTATTTATTCTGGTGGACGGTTGAAAAGTAAACTTTGAGAAGGATCGGTACTTAATACGATTTGATATACATTTAGTCTTTTTGTTACGAGTTCTTGTTGATAACCGCAAAATTTTTTTTTGCTTTTTTTTATCTTTTTGTTTGTTTGCTTTAGGATAATTTGGCGTCAATGTTTTCCAAGTCGCCTCTTTCAGGCCTCTGACGTGAATTGTTTTTACAATTTTTTCCTTGCGATAGAAGTCTGGACCAACAGCATTACGTGCCTTTCGAAGCACGGCTATTACCTACCCCTTCAATACCCAAGCTAATTTTGAAATTATTGTTTCCTAAATTTGCACTGACCTCTTGCGTAGCTGGTGGGTCAGCAAGCCACTACACCAACCGGGTCATCTTTAATTTTTGGCTGAAAAAAGAAACATTTATTATTTATTTACCTAACCTATCGCACGGAATGCACATTGAAGAAAGTTTTACGTTTTCCGTTTTTTAGGGTTCCGTTATCCGTACCCAAAGGGTAAAAACAGGACCCTATTACTAAGACTTCACTGTCTGTCCGTCTGTCCGTCTGCCTATCACCAGGCTGCATCTCAAAAGCCGCGATGGCTAGACAGTTGTAAATTTCACAAATTGTGTATTTCTGTTGCCGAAATAACAACAAATACTAAAAATAAAATAAAATAAATATTTAAGGAGGGCCCTCATACAACAAACGAAACTTTTTTCCTATTTTTGCCTGATATCAATACAAGGTAACAGGTCAATGGTACGGAACCCTTCATGCGCGACTCGCACTTGGCCGACAAGGAGAAGGAGAATTAGAATCACAATTCCTTTTCGCATTATGGGTTTCGTAAGAAGCACTAAGGCTGACATGACCGAGTTTATTGCGCTGCTTCTTCTTGACACTCTTGTCTAGAAGCAGTGATAGTTTCAAATATTGGGACGTCTCCTAGGGATGCTGTGTGATACGGATTTCACAAAGTAGCAGTTATGCCAGAAGAAGACGGGATGGGTCGTCTGTGATCGCCTATCCTAACACAAAGCATGACGATGGTACCTTAATCTTTTAGAGAGTCAAGCCCAACTGTCTGACAAGGGCTGATGTTGATACAGCACTACTTACGTATTTTGCGTTTAAGCTATTTCTGCTAAAGAATGATAGTTTACAGTCCAAACAGTTTGGGATCCACAAACGTATAAAATGCTCCATTTAACCCTTAACTACCTACCACCTATTACTGTCACACAACCACCTATCATACGTCTGTGGGACCCGAGATTAATAATAAATATGTTAACTATAAACATTAAGGGAGGGATCCAATTTGAATAAAAATTCTATTTTGAACATTACTAACCTCTTTATTCAATATAAGAGGAACATTAAAATTAAGAATACTTTCACAATAACTTGAAATAATTGGCCTATTCTCTTTTTTTTGGCTTTCTTACTAACACTTAGATGAAATGAGATCTAAAAAAAATTTAAGTAATAGGAAATTATTCTTATATTTTTTCTATATAATTCAATCAACAAGGAACGTAAAAAAATAAATATATCACTCATTATAGTAATTATTTAACAAAATTGCGGGCTCTAAACTTAGAGCTTTTCACAACTGCGAAGACAATATTTTGTTCGAGCATTCTAAGCAAATTGGGGCTTTGCATTCGAACACATGTATTTGTGTTGTAAACAGTTTTTAAGAACCGCCAATAGCTCTTCACAGAATTTATTTGTAATACAGTTGGCCCTTCGTATTGGGAATCAGACGCGCCACTTTCTTCCAGTACGCGATTAACTTCGACCTTTTCCACATCGCTGCATTCGTCGTTTGCATTCTGCATTCGTATATCATTGTCTGATAAATCTTGTTTTGTTATAACCAGTTATAAATTACAGCTTCACTAAGAACCATTATAACTAAAACAATAAAAAAAAAACGTAACCTCCTAACAGGGGTCTCTCAGTCCCACGCCGGTATTAATTTACTCACCTGATGTAACCGCGCGCACCTCTTACCTTGATAAGCCGTTGATCGGTACAAAGGGACGTGCGAAAAAGGTACAGGATCGAACGAGTCGATGCAACTCTCCGGCGCAAAAATATTCACAATTATTATGTCAACAAGATCTGTGAGACGTATGGTAGGCGGTTAAGGGTTAATAGTTTATATTGCCATCGTTTCCAAAATACGCAAAGGCGTAAAACGTAGTTTATGTTCATGACTAACATTTTTTTGCAGTGCAAGCCACTAAACGTTTTAAGTACGATCACTAAATATTTCGATTTCCTAGAATAGAATAGAATATTCGAGAATATTCTATCAGGGCCTGATAACGTTGCATAATAATTGAGATTTAAAAATATTTTTGCACTTTTTTTCTTTCGCTGTTAACTATATTAAATGGTTTTTCCAGACTGTTATGAACAATCATAAAAAAGACAGATTGTTAAGCCCTTCTCAAGTGATGTGCCTAGGCCTACCAAACATCGATACAATTTAAGGACTAGATAACACAGTCCACACAAAAATGTCGCTTCAAATTGTCCATGTTTATTGTTAAGCAGATAATGTGCTATCGAGGTCTTTGGCGCCTAAACACCTTAACACTTAAGGACTCGCTAATGGGTCCAGTGGACCCAGTCCCTTGTATTATGTTGAATTACTTAAAAATTACGAAGTTTTCGACGTTGCCGTTTTTTTAGTACCTTTCGACCATAGTATAGGGCATATGAAAAAGATTTGTGTAAATTTTTATAGCTTAGATCTGTTGAAAAGTGATTTTATCCCAAAAAATATAATTCTTAATTTGTTGATTTTGAAAGTTGGTATTGGTTGTTCCTTTGATAATTGATATCTTATTCATTTTTTTAGCAGATTTAGTTTGAAATATATCGTTACCGAATTTATAACCATTTGTCTAAGTTTAGTCAAATAACTATGCCAAAATTCCTTATATTCTTGTACTGACCATTTGATTAAGATAAAATAATAAATATTCGTATTTTATTGAATATTTGTTTACTTTTTGAACATTATTAACGATATTAAAAGATACCAATCACTTTCATTAAGCAGTTTTGAAATAAACACGTGATATTTTCGGGGTCCGTTGGACCCGGTAGCGAGCGTTTGTGTTGCAATTTAAAGCGCGAGTCCTTAAGCAAAATCGCTTGCAGCTCACGTCGTGTCTTGTTTAAAGTGACGTCCGTTCTTACCACGCTTTTATTAGCTTGGGTTGTATGTACTCGTATCTATGTATGTATGTATGTATGTACTTAATAGAATCTTTGAGCATAATTTTCACCAATTTCCAGAAGTTTGATTAATTTGAAACTTTGCACACCTATCACAATGCACCGATGACAATGCAATAATTTAATAACAGTTTCCCAGTTTTCCTCTGTAAGAGAGAGTAAAAGAGATAGAGCTAGCGCGCGATCTGTATCAATTACGATTCCTGCATAGCTTTGGACTTACAGTCGATAAAGAAGGAATCAAATCTTATAAACTAAACTAAAAAGTAAAAAATAAATTATAGTTTAAAATACTTAAAAACCACGCTTTTAAAACAGATTGAACTAAAAAATTAAAAATAAAACTGTAGTGATCAATTGAAAAATTCATATTATTGTACAAAAAGCGTGGGGGCTTGATTTAGATTGTTGTAAATATTTTATCAATAATTTACTATATCTGTGGATATCATAACAAGCACCCCACGCTTTTTGTACAATAATATGAATTTTTCAATGATCACTACAGTTTTATTTTTAATTTTTTAATTCAATCTGTTTTAAAAGCGTGGTTTTTTAGTTTTTTATTGTGTAGTACTGCAAGCTATTTTCGTTTGAAAGTGGTTAGGCGGCAGAGACCTCCAACGTACATGTCTTGAAGATTAATGCAAATAAGCCTACAGCAGTTCAGTGGGTGCTCATTGATTAAGACGTTCTTCTGTCACTAATTGTGTCTATGTTATTTTTATTTTATTTCATATCAATTTTACCAAAGAACAGCTTTCCACATAAGATTTTAGGGTCTAAAATCTTAAAACTTCATGTTCAACGTACATATACAATGGTAGATGAAACCAGCCATTAACCGCTAGTATTGACAGGTCATCTGTTAAGGGAGATGACGTGGGAGTCACGCCCACACTGTTTTTATGGGTCCCGGAGTAAATGATGGATGGCTCAAATGGTAACCGAACGCTAAGTTCATTCAGTGTGGTAGATCTGCCGACGACCTCCGTATTTGAGTGGCCTAGAGCCATATGCTGCCACCATTTGATTTAATTTTATTACTTCTAAACAAAATCAATTCCCAAAAAACTAAAACAGTATTATTTTAGCCATTTACCTCTAGCATTCATTGAATCACTGTTAAATTGCTTTTTAATCTGGCATTTGATTGATTACTGCTAAAAGAGGCCGCTATTGGCGTTAGCGAAAAATTCGACTTTATAAACAACTAAATGAAAAGTTTACTCTGATTCAATAAATACTAGAGGTAATTAGCTAAGGTAATACTGTTCTAGTTTTTAGAATTTGTTTTGTTTTGAAGTAATAAAGTTAAATCAGTCGGGAGCAGCACATAGCTCTAGTAGTCCCCTTAAGCTTATTATATTATAATAGTGTGGGTGGTAGAATGAAAACCGATAAACTTACCGCCAGTAATTTACCATTTTTAGGGTTCCGTACCCAAAGGGTAAAAACGGGACCCTATTACTAAGACTTCGCTGTCTGTCCGTCTGTCCGTCTGTCCGTCTATCCGTCGCTCTGTCACCAGGCTGTATTTCAAGAGCCGCAATAGCTAGATAGCTGAAATTTTCACAAATTGTGTATTTCTGTTGCCGCAATAACAACAAATACTAAAAACAAAATATAATAAATATTTAAGGGGGGCTCCCATACAACAAACCCGTTTTTTTGGTCTTTTTGGTACGGAACCCTTCGTGCGCGAGTCCGACTCGCACTTGGTCGGTTATTTGTACATGTTTACTCAGTAATAATTCATGTTTAGGTAGGTGTAGGTTTCTATTAGCTTTTTGTAAGAAAACACGATATCAGGGTACTAATTGCTTATTTATTGCAAGAACCTAGTAGCTAGTGTACAATAAAGGTGTTACTTATCTGAGACAACTGCACAGCACCGATGCTCCAAACCAACTGACTACTACCCGTCATCGTATCAAAGTGGCCGTCATATTCCTGTCAATTAAAATCAGTTGACATTGACAGGTGACATCAAAACGATGTCGTATTCCAAACTAAATAAATAATCAAACCTTACACTCGCCCATCCTGACCGCATGTATGTCCTCATACATGTAATCAAAATAAACCTAACACTCGGCCAAGTTAATACGCTGATCGGTGATTTACAATAGAAATGTTAGTGATAATAAGAACAGAAATATCTTCGAATTAAAACTAAAAGATCTGCTACTTTACACATCAACAATATTATGAAAAAAAAATTCATCATTGAGTACAACATATCAGTGCAACTAATAACACCGAGGAGAACCAATCACATGGTTCATTATTTATTTGACATCAATCACATGATAATCTCAAATTTATATCAATCGCATTACCTCACTAGTAATACGAATATTTAAGTTGTGGCATACCAATCACATGGTAGCCATATAACCCTATTTGAATTTTGGCATATCAAAAATATCAATCACATGATAGCCTCAAAACATAATTTAACCCTGGCGTATCAATCACATGACAGCCTCGAAACGTAATTGAACTCTGGCATATCAATCACATGATAGCCTCGAAACGTAATTGAACTCTGGCATATCAATCACATGATAGCCTCAAAACATAATTAAACTCTGGCATATCAATCACATGATAGCCTCAAAACATAATTTAGCTCTGGCGTATCAATCACATGATAGCCTCGAAACGTAATTGAACTCTGGCATATCAATCACATGATAGCCTCAAAACATAATTGAACTCTGGCATATCAATCACATGATAGCCTCAAAACATAATTAAACTCTGGCATATCAATCACATGATAGCCTCAAAACATAATTTAAATCTGGCATATCAATCACATGATAGCCTCAAAACATAATTAAACTCTGGCATATCAATCACATGATAGCCTCATCATCTCTATAACTTTTCCAGTTTCAGCATGCCAATCACATGGTAGCCTTATTGTAAAAAAAAAATAATACGGACATATCATTCACATGTTTACATCATTTAGACAAGGAGTAAATGGACAATTAATCACATAATGGTACCTTCGTTGTCTCTGGTTTCCAAAATACGAATGCTTTAAATAGTTATTCAAATTGGGGTCAGAACAATGTATGTGATGTTGTCCACATTTTTTTTTTAATTTATAATATAGCCTTAGTTATTATCATAAAAATGTAATCAGACAGACGGTCTTTTTCTATGACCAATTTTAAAATATCTTCAATTGCCTATTAAAATAAAATACTATCAATAGCAAAGTTCATAATTATTGTAAATTGTATATCTTATCTCTCATAAAAAGTGTATAAATTTAAATAAGTAACTAACAATTTACCCGTTTTAGTAAGTAATTAATAAGACAAAATAAAATAAAATAATTACATTTGAAAGTAAATAAACCTTAAAACACATTATTTATCTTTTTGAACAGCTCTGTAATATTAGGACTAATTTTGACCTTTACAGTTGCTCAGACTTATTTTCATTTATATTCAAAGTGGCTATATGGACCCAGGGCAACATGCGGTCGGCAGCTACGGCGTTGAATAGGTACGTGTGAAATCCCTTTGAACTCACAAAACTTTCTAAATTCGTGTGGGGTAAAGCATGTGCCATGGTCACCTATTACCCTGTTTGAAACACGAAATGTATACAAAAAATGTCTTCAAAACTCTAATAGACACCAGAGTTTTGTATTTCGTAGAGGTCGAAAAAAGACAAATTGTGTAAACGCGTCTACAATCACAATAATGTACGAATTTCCTCTTTTAGACCGGACAAATGAACCGTGTGGATTCAACTTTCGTGATTGGGTGTACTAGTCTTATCTAGTTTATTGTCACGTTCATTAATTGTCATTTTGCAATTTTCGACCTTGTGACCTACTTTAAAACATCGGGTACATTTTATTTGCGGCTTGGGACACATTCGAAAAGGGTGTCCTTGTTCCTTACAATTAAAACAAAACGTTCCGTTAACATTTGAGGAAGCATAATATGGTTTATTTACTGTACTATTAATATTTGAGCTAACCACATTAATATCCGTACTTTGCTTAGCCCTAGGATGGTAAAGTTCCGGGACATACTCCTTATTGCTCATCAAAAACCTTAAAAGTTGTTCCGGCTCCGAGCATCTCAACGACAAAGCACTCGATTTCATAGTTTTATCACTTAAGCCGTGAATTAAGCAATCAACCGCCCGCTTACCGACTATGTCACACCGGTTCAATAAAGCCAATTTTTCATAATAGTACACTTCAATAGGCTCTTCAATTTCACTTTTTCGCCTCAACATATCCTCCAAGGACTGGCCATAATTTTGCTCGAATGGAAACGCATCGGACAGCTTTTGTTCCCATTCGGACCAGGTGAATAATATCGAATCTAGACTGTCATACCAAGTTTTGGCCAGTCCTTGTAGTTTTTGTAGGGCAAAGTGAATTGTAGTTTTCTCATCCCAGCCATAAACGGTGGCGCACTCATTTACCTTTTTCAGCCATACGTCAACTCGCTGGCCTTTCATAGATGGATCAAAATCAGGCAGTATATTTTTGTGGTTCGTACTACTAGAGTGGCTCTGAGCACCGCCAACCGTCGATGGCTGGGCTTGAGTCTTAATCGAATTGAGAAGTTGTATAACATCCTTAATAGAAAATGCAGGACTACCTGATCTTCGTGCTTTATCCTCACCAACTTCTGCTCGACGCTGACAGGAACGATTGGTGGACACATCCCGCTCATGTGTGGCTCGCAATTGGCTCCGTTCCCGTCGAACATCTTCTTCTAACGCTCTTAATCTTCTTTTTTCATGTTCAAGAAGTTTCTCCCGTTCCCGCAGATCGACACTGGCACCACTTCTACTTCTTCTCAGATCTCGACTTCTATAACAATTATCACTATGCAGTGGTGAGCGGCTTCTACTTTGTGGTCGATGCCTACTTCGGTGTCGATAGGAAGTGCGATTGTCTTCATTACGTGCCGTATCAAGGCGAGGGTTGCAACTAGCGCGATGCTCAGGTAATTGATCACGTTGATGTGGCATGGCTGATGATCCACACCGCTCAGGTGTCTTCAAATATCTAACTTCTACCTCACTTGGCATTATCTGAAATATTTTTAATTAACAAGTATTAGTTATGAAGGTAAATCATAAAAACCATCATATCTCGTAAACGGGTGGTCAAATCAAAAAAATAACGAAAATTTCACCACCCTTTATGAAACCCCGGAACTTCCTTGCGACTATCCAATAATGACCTCATATGACATTTAGTGACCTCGTGCAACCTTAGATTTAAAAATATATATAAAAATCCCGTAACAGTAATGTCAGAAAAAATAGCTACCCACATTTAGTTTTAATTATCAATATCATATTATTCGTAGAAATACTAGGGACGGTAATCAATGTTTTGAATTCAGCTTAATATTTTACAACATTTATGGTCTTCATATTTCTAGAAAACATGACGTAATGACCGGAGATAAATTATTTCGTTAAGTTACGTTATATTATGGGCATAGTTATAAAAATAACTGGTCCTACTTACCACTTCTGATATGTAAGAAAACACGATATCAGGGTACTAATTGCTTATTTATTGCAAGAACCTAGTAGCTAGTGTACAATAAAGGTGTTACTTATCTGAGACAACTGCACAGCACCGATGCTCCAAACCAACTGACTACTACCCGTCATCGTATCAAAGTGGCCGTCATATTCCTGTCAATTAAAATCAGTTGACATTGACAGGTGACATCAAAACGATGTCGTATTCCAAACTAAATAAATAATCAAACCTTACATTTTTAAATAGAATTTCGTCACCATAACGCGCATTTACAGCGGAAATTAAAAATAAATTTTAATATCTTACCTTCAAAGCAACTTTGCTACGTTCACAATATAATCACGCCGTTCCCATTTTCTAACGTAAATTGTTTTCTTACCTAATTTACGATTATGAAACGTGCCTTACACACGGCGGCACATCAGACTATACATGTTGACCTTGAGACCGCCTTTATGCCCTACGTAATAAAAGCTGTTATCGCAGTTCAACTGTTTAACTTGATGTGCTGTCGAGTGTACATAAATCACTTTATAAAATAATAGTTTAGTAGAATTTTATTATTGCCCTTTATCACATGACCTGGCATAAAACATTATTCTCCGTTATGAATACAATAGCGAACTAATAAAAAAAAATATTCTCTATTTGATATTTTAGCAACTTAATTGCACTTATAATATCAGTATATAAACTTGAAAAATTTTTGTCTCAGGCGGGACTCGAACCCGCATCACCATTCAAAAAATTTTTCAAGTTTATACACCGTGAAATTTTAGTGGTTGTTTTCCCGCAGTAAAATGATTATATCTTAGTAGTACAATAGATTTGTGCAGTTTTTTTTTATTCAAATACAAAATAGCAGTTTCACGATTGTGATAAACGAAACTCGAAAGCAACCTCGAACCAATGGTACTAGCCGTGCCGCAGCCGGTCACCGGCCGGGGTCATTGCCCCTCGCGCGGTGCAGTTTATGCTATATTACTTAGTGCGTAGAGCTTCTTTTGCGTTGAACATTGATTTCGTGCGGCAAGCAGTACCCAAACACGTCACATTTTGTAAAGATACTATCGTATCTCACGCTTTTGAGTTGATGATTATTTTTTTGATCAATTGAGAACAACGATATGTTTATTTTCAAAAAATAACTCGCACGATTCGATGGTGCTACTAAAGGTAATCCGTTCTGTTGCGGGAAAACCACCACTAAAATTTCACGGTGTATACTGATAAAAAAAATATTATCATCAACTATTATAAAAAAATTTGGGCAACACCACATACATAGTATAGCCACATACAGATCCCACAGTAAGTAACTATTAAAAGTACTTGTATTGTGGAAACCAGATACAACAAAGGTACCCCAAACACCGAAAACCGAGAAAATGACCCGTCCGGGAATTGAACCCGGGACCTCGGTGCGGGCGACACCTTGAAAACCGGTGTGTACGCCAATCCGCTACGAAGGTCATCGCTCTTCGTCCACTGCTGAACAAACTGAACATAGGCCTATCCAAAAGGAACATTTTACAACAATCGACTTACCTTACTTGGTAGGTGGGTTGGCTTTGGCAACAATTTTGGCTTTGGCAGTTTGGCTAATGATGAAGAGAAGCCGCTGCTGCCTCTTTTTTTTACCTAACACCGCAAAGCCAAGGAAGGGTAATGATTTCAGCAGTATATGTATATGTGTGGGTTATTTATGTGGGTTTCAATCGTGTGAATGAGATATCAATCGATTCCTTATAACAGTTCAAGTAATATAGGCTACCTTTTGTTAAAAAAGAAGCTTTATGGTGAATGCTGCGACAATATTGTAATGGATAATGTATTATAAAGAAAGTAGGAAATAACAATGTATAACTGATGCCTTGAAAAGGTGAATTTGTGACAAGCACTACCAACTGCTTCTACAAAGGTATCAACCTGTTCTGTATCACAAATTTGAAGTGAAGAAATGAATTATGAACTATGAATTATTTGAGGTCCTTTAAAAAAAATTGCAGTCAATTGGGGTATCAGATGAAAGACAAAATTGACTATGAAATTATTGAATTTTCGTAGTCGGGTCGCAGTTTTTAGGGTTCCTTACCCAAAGGGTAAAAACGGGACCCTATTACTAAGACTTCGCTGTCTGTCCGTCTGTCCGTCTGTCCGTCTGTCCGTCGCTCTGTCACCAGGCTGTATCTCAAGAACCGCGATAGCTAGATTATTGAAATTTTCACAAATTATGTATTTCTGTTACCGCAATAACAACAAATACTAAAAACAAAATAAAATTAATATTTAAGGGGGGCTCCCATACAATAAACCCGTTTTTTTGGCCTTTTTGGTACGGAACCCTTCGTGCGCGAGTCCGACTCGCACTTAGCCAGTTTTATTAAAACTATTAAACTTGTCTGTCACTACCCCTTATCGTACTGATAGGATGAGAAAGAATGGTGTTATTTTACTTTAGTCCTGCGGACACAAATAAATAGATAGACTTAATTCAACAACATAAACAATCGGTTGTGGACTCAATTCATAGACAAGTAAAATCGCCGAGCGTCTCTGCAAATCACTATCGAACGGGACAATTGTAATAGTCCTTCCTTTCACAACAATTTATCTCAGATCTAGCGATCCAGTTCCCTCCGGAGGAGAACGCTATCCTCTCATCCCGGGAGACTACAGCAGACGCATTGTTTTACAACGCTCCGCAAATAGTGATGTTTCTGGCTATCGATAAGATGCTACATAATTTTGAAGTCGATGTTTTTTTTATAATGAATTGGCTTGTTCTTAACTACATACTTCATGATTCACTACTAACAACCTTCATTGGATGACGCAGTCGATAAACGAGATACCTTAACAATTTTTTTTTGGGGTCATACATTAAAAGGTATACCTATGTGTATACGCTGTTAATATCTTTAAAAAAATCTACTCTTTTCAATTCATTGATACAGCGTGTGTACGATTCCAGATCGAATAAATGAGTCAACATTGTATTTCGATACTTTTCGTCCTCTCGAACAAGTGCGTAAACGGAGGCTCGCGAAAAGACCCCAGAAAAGTAAGCAAGCAACAAAAAGAAGGCATTCGAGTCGGTCTGTATTGTCGCTGTTGATACCTACATTAGGAAATAATTATTTACGACGGATACGGACGGAATAAAAATAGGATTTAAAAAAAAGTATTCCAATGCAAATAAAACTGAAAGCAAAAACGCAAACGTGAGTAATTTTGGTCTAAAATAAAACTTACACTTACAAGATATATACGGGTTTAATTTAATATTTTGGTTCATCCCGACGTTTGGAACATTTTCGTGGCCACGGGTAGACGAAGTCTTTCATTTCAATGTATGTGTAGTGTCCGCGTAAAAACCAGAAAACAATTTGATTTATTAACGTAGGTATCACAATGGAGGCAATAAGCTTTAGTCATTCCATAGAATCCTATTTCACAAAGTCACCAGTTTGCCAAAATATGAATACCTACCACAAAAATATCGATAATAAGCAACCATCGATTTTTGTAATCAGCAGAACTTTATTCACGCATCACAAAAGGGCGATTAATGACCAGACTATAAGATCATAATTCACAAAGTCATTACCCAAAATATCGATAATAACCAACCATCGATTTTTGGAAAGCACATCACCAGAACTGCTCAGACGCACTTAAGCGGTTATCACACTTGCTATACTATTGTATACAGTATCTAGTTTGATTACAGTTTCTTTTGTTCCGATTCTCGCCTTGTTTGAATTTCACTGAATATTCGATTCGAGAATATCTTGGTTGCATTCAGGGTTTTACTCGCTCTGTTGGTTGATTAGAAGAACAAAAGAAAATACGGACCAAGATCTGGGAGTCCTGGGTTTGATCCTAGGTTCATGCAATAATAGTTTCGAATTTTCTAACATTGCTTGAGTTTGTGATCATCAACCTGCGTTTGGCAAGCGTGTTGGTACATCACTATTGTTGTGGTAACATATCATGGGATGTATTCTATCTATTGCTGTAGGATGATTCTAAGCCGTTACTTTACTCTTAAAAAGGTTTTTCTACCGCTTTACAACCAACTTGATATGACGGTGAGACATGACTTTCAACATTTTATGATAAACTTCATCTCGACGTATCTCCTAAGCCCCTTGCTTTTAGTGTTGAGTTTTTAGGTAACCAGTGACGTCAGGCTTATTTTTTTATTATATGTATGTATATGCTATAACAACGTTGGGTTCCGACATTTGAGTCATACTCATCAAAAATATGGATTCACCAATATTATAGCTTAGAAAAAAAAACATCTTCCTTTTAACTTACCGGAATCGATATTCTAAGAATAACTATCGGGACATAAAACTACAATAATGTAGTTGCCACCCTCATGAATATGCATCTGGTGTCCGCCAGAAGATATTAATTATGCAAGGTTTCGGTCTACGGTAGTGTTGCCAGTAGCAAGCTGAAACGGGACAGTAAAACGCAAAAACTGGGACACTCTTGACAAAACTTGAGTATAGAAGAGAATAATGTTGGGACATTATGGAACTAGAGTTAAGTATAACGACCCTTTCGACTCTCTGAAAGTAAGGAGTATGTACTTTCTCGCGACTAAATGTTCGTTATTCGTACCAAAACTGAGGTACCACATTATAGTAGTCTGTTAATTAAGATGTAAACTATTTAAACTAAACATAGTATCGTCAATCCAAGGATTTATAGACTAATTTAAAGATTTGTTAGTAACAGTTAAGATCACCATTATAATTGTAACTAAATGGTTTATGTTTAATATTTTTTAATACTTTTGCAGTATTTATGGGTTCAAGTCCCATCGAAGACAGTCGAAATTAAAAATACAGTTGGAAATCTATTCGTATATTCTATGTCCGCTCTTGAACCATCACCCTGCATTTGTTGATTTATTAACATTCCTACTGTAAAAACTACGTCCCACAGAGCGAGCGAAAACGCAAAGACGGGACGCGCCCAATGGGACACCTAACACCACCCTTGGATGTTAAGGGCAGGTATTATATTAATTTATAGGCAGAACGAGGGAGACGCACATTGCTCAAAATGTTAAGCCCGCCTTATAGTAGGTAAATAGGCGAACATTAATGTTGGGTATTTGAATAAGGTATATTACGGTGGTGGAATTAACAAACATCAAAGAATTGTATTGTGTGAAATAAGGAAAAGAGAATTGAATACACAAAATATTATTTAAATATCCTGTATCCTTATATTATCCATAAATCCTTAAAATAAATGTGAACGATAGTTTGTTTGTAACGCTTTCACAAGAAAACTACATAACCAATCATCATGAAACTTTGTACAAATATTTTTGGAGGTATTATAAGTAACAATTTCATAAAAAAAAAAAACATTTTAGAAATATTTTCCAATCTCAAACTTTTAACGTCTGAAAATGACAAATACCGGTTTATTAACCAATATACTAAAGATAATATTCATCAAATGCGCCAAAATTTATAGCAGTTAAGTAGCCTAATAAGCTACTTGACTGCTTTAAAGCTAATAAGGTCTTCATTTAAATAGTCTTCTCACCATTATTTTAGCCTTTTTAATAAACATTATTAACTTATTGACTACAAGTATAAAATAGAAAATGGTCCTGTATTAACAAAACTTTATGCTTTCTTAGAATTAATTAATAACTTTCAGTAGTTTGAAGCTCGGACGGAAAGTTTGTTTGGTATTTCAAGTAAAGTAAGTAATGGAAATCAGCTTTTATATTAAACCCGGTTGCTATGAACATACCGTAAAGTTATTATCAATAACTTCAACAATAACAATTAAATAAATATGAATTTCAGAAATTTATATTTAATTTTTTTGATTGCTATATTTTGTTTTTAATGCAGTGTTCACTTTTTGGTACTAAAATAAATTTATACATTGTTCTTCTAATGAGGTTCTTAACTAAGTTATCGTCGATAACAGATATACTTACAAGCCCATTGAAAACCGTCACCTCGAACTGTCCAAGTCTAAATACAATCAGCTAATGTTCTGCCTACTTCAAATTGAACCTTACGTAAATATACTCAAAGGTGAATGCAACTAAGGTTAAAGAATGCCCAAACACTATGTGAGTGCTCATTTAATGAGGACGTTTTTCACATATTGTTTGTGTATCTAGTTTCGTTTTATTTTACATGATACTTAGTCAAAATATTGTTCGGCGTTCTCAAACTTCAACTCATTTTAATAAAATAAACATAATAATTTACGAACTGCGCCTTAAATGCGCCCACACTATGTCCGTTTTAAGCTCAGATTTTGAAACGTTGCATAAACTAAGCAGAAAGTGCTGACTGCACAAAAAAATATTTCCTCGCTTCGCAAAAAAACGTAGTTTCGCTGCAGAATACTGTGTTCGTCCCAGAATTGCTTATGTTATGAGAGTCGTGATACACTGTGGGCTGTTGGTATTTCTCAGACGCAGTTTTTAAATTAAAACCGGCCAAGTGCGAGTCTAACTCGCTCACGAAGGGTTCCGTACCATTGACTAGGTTAACAACAGTAGGTACATAAGTTTATTTACCTAATGTAGGGCCAACTTGCTACCATTTGTTGATATCGAGCAAAAATAGGCAAAAAACGGCTTTTTCTGCATGGGAGCCGTTTTCGGAGGGTCCCGTTTTTACCCTTTGGGTACGGAACCCTAAAAAGGCGACTTAAAGTTTATGGTTCCGTATTTAAGTTCTCATATGTGTATGTTTATCCATCATTGCTGTGGTAACTTGAATTCAATGATGGATGCCTTTTCTCTGCAGTGGGATGATTATAGGCTGTTACTTTACTTTTTATGTGTGTGTTTAGGATCCGTCCCAGACACAATTGAGCTTATATTGTCTCTGGCTACGGAACATTTGAGGGGTCAATGCTGCCGTGCCTTCACCTTCTAGTGCTAGCATAAGAGGTAAGAGATAACACAAACAAAATATCTCGGGGGCAATTCTAGTTCTCAAACAACCTTTTTGTACCTTGGGAGTTGGGACTATTTACTTGTCCATACAAACCGTAGCAGCTACTGGGTTGGATATTTTTTGGCCTAATGGAAATGGAATCATTGTCGAACAAATAAACCTTCGAAATTACTCCACCTTTTTTTTATAAATAATGGGCTTGCTCTTGACTACATACTTAACTCTACGGTTAAGAAGAAGCCTAAGATGGAGCGAGCTTACCCAGAGGTACTGGTTCTCCCACACACCAGCGGAACACAGAAAAACTGTTTGGCACTGGACTCCGGCAGGTGGGTTGTAGCATCCAGGCGGCCTCTTACGAAGTCTACCACCGCAGAGGGAAATGTTAGCCGTCATCATCGGTTAGAAAACCAAAGATGTCGTTGCCCAGGGTGGAACACTAGGAGGTAGATCCCACCACCTTGGTGTAGAGCAGTGACAGCAGTGTTTTCCAATTGTTCTGCCATGGCCCGGTAATTTTCACACTGTCCATGTCCCTTTGTGACCCACTTAATGCTTTTAAACCCAAGCTTAGGTAAATGAAATGAAATTGATTTATTTGCGTTTGATTAAGGTATACTGAAGATGGTCATAACATACTTTATTTGATATTTTAGCAGTTAAATTGCAATTATAATATCAGTATAATTATAAACTTGAAAAATTATGTCTCAGGCGGGACATAATTTTTCAAGTTTACATACTGATATGATCATAACAATTAAACATCCGCTTACTCAGCCATTGTTAATGACATGCAAATAGAAATAATATACATTTAACAATAGTAAAAATTATAATAAGTCACAAAATTTTAGTGCGAAGCATGGAGCTGCTGCTGTTTATTTTTACTTACCAAAGAATCCAAGCGGAAAATGACGACAGAAGATTTTTTACAATGCGTCGATCGATAGGTATTATTTTTAAAACAAGGTGGGAATTTTGCGACCCGGTATTTTATTTTGATGGCCCGGTACCGGGTCGCGACCCTGCAAATGGGAAACGCTGGTGTAGAGTTATGCGTGGTCATACCACAGATAAGATAATACTAAAGTGTCATGCCGAAATAAATGTACGCTTTGAACTGAAAACCTCCACTTTTTTCGTCGGTTCATAGCTTTAGTTGCAACTTGGATCATGGTCTAGTGACTAGGCCACACTTTTGACTAATTATTTTATTATTAGACTTTGGCGCAACCCGACATGGAAAAAAATACCTAGGTAAGCCAAATTCTTTTTCTTTCTATGGCATCAAAAACTGATTTATTAAATGTAACTATATTTGTTCAATGAATTTTTTGAAGTCAACCATAGCTTACAGCTAATTTTATGGATAAAATACTTTTTCAGATGAAACACTGTATGGCCATTACTCAACAAAAAACGCGTTTTGTATTACTTAATAATTATTATTATTTCTGGGTTTATACCATGTAAGTACTGCGATGTTTATGGTTTTCTAATATTTCGGTACTGTTGCAAGCGCCATAATCACTGTCAGTTCTTTCGTGTACATGTAGTCAAACCTCATTTGATAGGGGTCATATTAAGAGTTTACGTTGGTAAGTGGAATGGATATGGTCGTTGGTCACAATTTAGCCATTTTAATGTGGAGAGAATGTGTGTTGTGTTATCTTACAACACGTATCTAAGTCAGAGACAGGGTGGAAACTACAAGTAAGTCTGGTGCTTCTATATTATAGCCCTTTGCTGGCCTTGACGACATAAACAATATAAAGTTATCTCCTCTTTTCAATTTGTTACCAAATAAAAAACAAAAATTACACAATAAGTAAGTATGTAAATTAACAATGAAAAACCACAAAGTTTTGACTTAGACTAAAACTTGTTCTTCCCGCTTATTTCATGGCCCAACTGTAATAGAATAAAATACGTGTGGTAATAGGAAAAGTTTAAGAGAAGAAAATTTAATTTAAAGTAGGAGGATCGTTCGTGGTGTGGCTTTTTGTAAAATCTGGGAAATGCAGGCAAGATTTAATATTAACATTTTTCGCTTTCATAGGTTTCTTCACTAAACAGTTCCTATTTTAGCACCAAAGATAATGTATCATATTGTAAATCAGAAATACATCAACTTTTAACATAAGCTTTTAAGTTTTCTGCAACAGCATTGTTGGACAGAAAACTTAAATTGCGCAGAATTAAATGAAATAATTTAAAAGTAAAATAGTACTTACCTTGCCAATTTATTGAGTCGATTGCACGAATCACCCCGACCATAATGCATTAGATCCCGTGTAGTGTTAAGTTATCATAACTAAATTAATTTTTGTCACAATATATCCTTTCTTTATTTTACCTTTTAGTTTTTTATTAATAATTATTATTGTTATTTTCATCAGCCCATTTCAGTCCTCTGCTGGACTATTATCAAGAAATCAGTTGCTGAAATAAAATGTTTCATTAGAAACAGATACATTTTAAGCAAATATTGTTTTATTAATGCCTAATTAAGACTTAATCAAGTGTGACTAAACAGGTCAAATCGATTTTTCTTACTATTTAATATTTTACTACTGTTTTCTTCTAAACAAAGAAGTTTTCACTAGCTAAGTCTATACTTATAGTTCCTATACCGTATACCTCTTAAATGTTCTATCTAAACATATGTTTTATGACTAAGTCCGTCAAAGCATATCTTTATAGCCCGTATCCATCCCTTTAAAACAGTGCTACTCAAAGTGTGGTTCGCGACCCCCAGAGGCTAGCCAACGTTTTTAGGGGATTAGGGTAAATTATAGGAACATTGGACTGTCCCTTTCTCTGGCATTGCTGCGTTAGACATGTCCCATTATCTGTAATTGTGAGGTGGTACTTATTAGTTATAGTGTGTTTTATTTTTATTGTATTATAATAGCATATTGTTTATTGTGAATTAATCAATGTATTTTAACGTAATGGATCTTATGTCATCTGAAATAAATAAAGAATTTAAATAAAACCTGCAAGGTCGAAGCCACCTTCTTGAAAAAATGCGTTCTCACATCAATATGGTAGCTGGCACTTCAATCAATCGACGTATGTACTATTTATTACCTATATTATATTATAATGAAATGGCTAGGTTAGGTTAGGTTTTGTATGGCAAGCAATCATAAAATAAAATATTTGGTTACCTTATACAATAGTCCATGTTCTGAGAAATTAAAAATGCTATTTATTAAAAAAGTAAATTATTTGTTAACCAATTTGTGGCATTAGTTATTAAATTTAGCCTCTTACCTATTTGTATTTCATAATGTTTTAGAGAAGGCTCTAAATTTTGTAAATAAAAAAATTAAATAAATGAATTCCTACAATTGCTGTAGTGTCATTCAAACTAATATTTTTTGTTTCTTACTAATATACTGACAAACTTTTAGGTAGAATGACACACCTACAGGTTGTTCATTATAACATGAATATGAGCAACTATTACTATAAGACTAAATGGTGAAATAAAAAAAAAACAGCGTAGATACGCATTTATCAAGACAGTGGTTTCATTTGTCTAAAAATGAAAGGGGGCTCGGAACGCTAAAAGTTTGAGAAGCCCTGCTTCGGAATGCGCAGCTCACTGCCTATAACGAACGATGTCATACTTTTTTATGAGCAAGTTTATAAAGGCATAGAGTAAAAAATTGCAGCTTTGATCCTAGTAAGGACTAGCGTACTTTTCCCTTTTTAAGGTCAGTTAAGCGGATAGATTACAAAAATGTATTATTAACCGAGTCCAAAAATAAGATGTTTCAAATTGACTCGTAGGACCAACAGCTTATCAAGCCTTCTGACGCACAAATAAACCCTTCCCGACGCAAGCCAGTTTAGAAAAAAACATTTCCTAAATTTAACAGACCGGGAATCAAATCCGGCAAATCTTGCTTAGCTGGCGGAACATCGAACCACTACATCGTCTGCTGTGGATTAATGTAAGGTTGCTGTAGACTAATTTAGGCTGATGAAGGTGATGATAAGTTCTCCTAAAGAAAAATAATACTGAAGTCACCCCACTGCCTGGCAAAGGCCTCCGTCATTGAATTCAAGCTACCACAGAAACAGGCATAATCACCGCGCTTGCCTAATGCGGGTTTGACAAGTCAAAACTCTTGTGGCCTGGCCCAGGGTCCATCGATCCCAGGACCAAAAATATCCTGGCCAACTTACTAAGACCAACGCCCCATTACTCTAGTGGTTTAAAACCCGTATTTATAAACAAATAAAAGTAATTACTCAGGTAAAATTTGTATTCCTTAATCTAGTAATTACTAGAAGTTATAACTATGAAAGGTTGGCATTCTGAGCCAAATAATATTATGTCTATTAATTGTGACCCATTTCCTTCAGATAAGTTATGACTTTCTTATGTAATAAGTAATTACTTCTTTATAAATACGGGTGTAAGCACCGAGAATTCAAAGAATCAAAGCATTGTTTAAACAGTTTTAATTTTGTTTGCATCCTCTGATCCAATCACACCCGGTGGAATATTATTATAGTTACTCGTAGTTCCGAGCACATTCTATGCGAGTTACAAGTTCTATGAAATTTCGTTTCATCTAAGCAAACATCATACGGGAATCCCCGAGTATCTCCGGAATTTAACGATATTTCGTACAAAGCGCGCGTCACAAGGGGATGTGCTCTGTGGTCGGGACGTAAGTTAGGAAGGAACAGTAAGCGTACAATGTATGTATGTTTTGAGGTGGTGGGATCTACCGCCTAGTGGTCCACCATGGGCAACGGCATCTTTGGTTTTCTAACCAATGATGACGGCTAACAGATCCCTCTGCGGTGGTAGGCTTCGTAAGAGGCCGCCTGGATGTTACCACCCTCCTGCCGGAGTGCAGCGCCACACAGTTTTTCTGTGTTCCGGTGGTGTGTGGGAGAACCAGTACCTCTGGGTAAGCTCGCTCCATCTCAGGCTTCTTCATAACCGTATAGTTAAGAATGTAGTCTAGAGCGTTCCAACAAACAAACTCTTCAGCTTTTATAATATTAGCTTAAGCTTCATAATATTAGTACAGATGTAGGTAATAGCACATACATTGTTCTGATCCTAAAGTAACTAACAAAGCACTTGTTTTGCGGTAATCAGAAACAAACAAGGTAACAACTAACAACCAGACCTATGACAATATAGAAAAAAAAAAATACATAGATAGCGATTGATAGAATCCGACAGTCTATATTCTCAATGTGGCCTGCTATCGGTGCGGAAACTATACGTCCTACACGCGATTCTAAAACTTCACGGTAAACTCCCTTACAACCCCACTAAACAGAGTAAAAAAGTAGGATACCAAATGTTGCACCTGTAGCCCAAGTTAAAACTGCCTATGCTAGGAGACAATTTACAGGACAATCAGCTCATATTTACAATAAAATAAATTAAATTCTTAATTTTCATCCAACAACGACACATAGTTGCAAGTACACATTACAAAATTGGCTTCGAGGTAAAAACTACAATAAAATAGAGAACCTTACCCTATAATATATTAATATATTCTTGGACTAATAATATTACACAATTTATATATTTTCTTAATCAAACAAAATACGATATGATAGATATACATATTACCACGCTTACACATACACACACACACACACACACACACACACACACACACACACACACACACACACACACACACACACACACACACACACACATACATACATACGAGTACATGACATTATCTCATACATTACAGTTTCAAGCAACACTCAACTATTAACTTTAATTATAAAATTTTTGCGGTTTACCTACTCATAACGTTTAGTAATACAATGTATCTTTTGTTAATTTTTAAGAAAGAGCGGGGTTTCCAAACGCAGGTATTATACTTAAATGGAGACTCCAGCCACTTGCTATGTACCTTTGTAAAAGATACTGAATAAAGATTTTTTTTTTGTTTATAAACCTTGAAATTTTAGTGGTTGTTTTCCCGCAACAGAACGGTTTGCCTTTAAAAGCACTATCGAATCGTGCGAGTTATTTTTTGAAAATAAAGATATCGTTGTTCTTAAGTAATCAAAAAAATAATCATCAACTCAAAAGCGTGAGATACGATAGTATCTTTACAAAATGTGACGTGTTTGGGTACTGCTTGCCGCACGAAATCAATGTTCAAAGCAAAAGAAGCTCTACGCACTAAGTAATACAGCAAAAACTGCACCGCGCGAGGGGCAATGACCCTGGCCGGTGACCGGCTGCGGCGCGGCTGGTACCATTGGTTCGAGGTTGCTTTCGAGTTTCGTTTATCACAATCGTGAAACTGCTATTTTTGTTGAATAAAAAAAAAATTGGTTGCCTGTAAAGTCGGTATACGGGCGAAAGTTTTACGTGACAACGACTTTGAGTGGTAAAATAATTTTAATGTGAATATTCATTCGTATAGTAGGAAGAAGGATGAAATAATAGTAACAATTTAAAACATTTATTTATACAAAGAATTATATTTAAAACATTAATTTATACAAAGAATCTCGCACTGAATTTCATATTAACAAAATTTTATTGAACTGGATTTTATAGAAGAAAGACAGAGACACAAGCATGCGACTCTCCATTTCCACTCCGTTCGGTGCAGACGTCCGTCTGCCCGTGCGCCCCTCCCATCCTTCCGGTGATAGGCGAATGCCATACACCAACGCTCGCACTCGCATTATTTTGCATCGTTGTGCAATTATCTGTTATTGACTGTACTCACTGTTTGTATCAAAACAGTGATACTTTAAATAACCGATCGCGTTTGAGTTGGTTGATACCTTACGGTGGCAACCATGCAACTGAGCGCACCCGGTTCGCTCTCCGGGGCCTCCAGGCCCTGGGAAAACCGCAGTCCCGGACCCACTGCACTTGGGCCTAGTCCCAAGGGGAAGGGAAGAACGGCTATCCGTTAGGGATACCTGTTCGCTCGCCGCCCCCCCTCCCCCCTGCCTCTGGCGGGGGGTGTCCCTTTGCTCTGTTTTTTACTAGACTTGTCTTGTTTAGTATTTTCAAATATGGCCGATCGAGTGGCCCAAATCACTGCCTACCTAGCCACAGATCCAGGGTTCCTGGATGAAATTCTGGCACTTTTTAAAGGCAGATTCCCCCCCTTAATCTGCAAGACCCCAAGTGGTCTCACAACCCCCGAAGATGGCCAGTCCACAGACGAAATGGATGTCTGCTCAGCACCACCCACTCTCAAGCGCACCCTGTCTGACAGGTCCGCTTCCCCGACCCTATCTCAGGAGTCCTCCACGTCACTCCCTTCTGACGAGGCATTCCAGCCTGTCTCGAGAAAGGGGAAGCGCGGTAAACGCGCCAAGAACCGGGGCTCTCCGGTGCTTGAGTCGCCAGCGTCCCCTTCCCCCGTTCCATCTCCGGCCTCCCCGGCCACCCCCGCTGTCCCAATCCCTCTGCATCGAGCAGGGACTGCACCAACGGTGTCCCCTGCTCCCACTGCTCGCCTAGACTCGCGGTCTAAGCCCATTTCCGCCAAACAAAAGGCGCCCCCACCCATTTTCCTTAGATGCAAAGAAAAGTGGACTGAGGTGTCCCGGCTTTGCATCGAGGGCAAAATTAAATACACCCGTGCATCCAACACGGGTGAAGCCATCAAAATAGAGGTGCCGAGCATCTCAGACTTCCGTAGCCTTATCGAGCTACTAACCAAAAACAAACTCCCTTATCACACTTACGCTCTTCCCGAAGAGCGCAAAGTACGCGCGGTCCTCCGCGGAGTCCCGGTAGAGCTCCACATGGATGAGGTCAAAGCCGACCTCACAAAACAAGGTTTCCCTGTCGAAGCTGTACATCCAATGTACGGCCAGGGCAAACGCCGTTTCCCCCTGATGTTGGTCGTCATGACCAACTGTCCCCGCGCCCGTGATTTGTTCAGGCACAAAGAGATTGTAGTCTGCGGCCTGTCCAACATCAGGGTAGAACCCCCGCGCAGTCGTGGGGTCCCAGGCCAATGTCACCGCTGCCAGCTCTATGGGCACGCAGCGGCTAACTGCACAGCCCCACCAAGGTGCGTTAAGTGCCTTGGCTCCCACTCCACCAGGGAGTGCGAACGCACACGCGACACCCCCGGGGAACCGGCGTGTGTTAACTGCGGCCTTATTGGCCACCCCGCCAACTGGCGGGGATGTGCACGCGCGCCGCGCCCGAAACCCCAACCTCCCATGAGGTCGCAGGTTGGCCCCCCTACCCACACATTCACCAACTTCCCTGCTCTCCCGAAATCGGGTGGCAGGGAGGCAGCCCCGGCCACTAAGCCGGCAGGGAGTTGGAGGAAACCCCTCAACTCAGCTCCCAAACCTCCCCCCTTCA
Organism: Anania crocealis; assembly: GCA_949315895.1. Classification (NCBI taxonomy): domain Eukaryota; kingdom Metazoa; phylum Arthropoda; class Insecta; order Lepidoptera; family Crambidae; genus Anania; species Anania crocealis. The sequence continues at coordinate 9,345,823 of OX438872.1, read as the reverse complement.
CCCCGCATGAGAGGGTCCTAATTCCGCCACATAAATCGCGTTCACACAATAGTGACGACGATTTCACCTTGGTGTCCGACTTTATCGATAATATCGATATCGACGAAGTAAATATAATCGCAAATAAATTGCGTAATGCCCGCTCCACCCGAGACATTATTATGACACTCAGTCACCACGAAAGGTGTCTAAGAGTCATAAAAAGTCTCAAGCCCCAGGTTAATTAAGCCCACCCCATAAGACCCTTCAGGTCGCCCCCAGCCCTCTAAATCGGCTGCCACCCCTTCTGGGAGTCAGTCGATAAGTAAATAATTAATTTAAGCCTACGTTCACTACGAACAACGGCTCCTTAAATTCATTTATTCTAGGCTCACATTCCTCCCGAATGCCAGCCTCCTTCAGTGCGTAAACCGCTTAGGCGAGAAACGCCCTGCGCCACACTCCCCCATGGGGTGTGGTCGCCTCAGATACGCTACGGCACCTTTGGTGGTAGCGAATAAGGGTGGTGTTTAGTGAGTAGAAGTCTCACATAACCTCACAGCCGGCTGTGAGGTATCCATGAGGATTCACCACCTCCTTCCCCCGTGGGAGGGTTGCCGTTCGAGCGATCGTTTCAATAGGAAACGACCGGTCGTCCGTGTGCAAAAAAAAAAAAAAAAAAAAAAAAAAAACACAAGTATGCGCCGATTCAATGCGCCTAATTCTCTAGTGCTGCGCGCGCGGCAGACCGATCATAGTTGAGTGGGAGAGAGACGCAAGGCATTCGGCGGGCCTCTCTCTCGTTCGGTGACTCATCGTAACGTTACCGAGCGTTACACTTTTTCATAAGTGACTCCCAGCCGCAACCTAATTTAAGACGTTGTCACGTCAAAAAAACTGCACAAATCTAATGCACTACTAAGATAGAATCATTTTACTGCGGGAAAACAACCACTAAAATTTCACGGTGTATACAGGTTCAACTACGAGCTTGCCAAACTAATATGTCATCGAGATCGGACAAACGTTTTTTTTTCTTCGGTTGAAAATAGGTGCAACAGCATTTTTGCATCTTTGCTCAAGTGTCTTTCTTAATAAAAAAAATCATTTTTGCTACAATATGATGTTATTACTGTGGTTATTACGTACAAAGAGCCTACTGCTTCAACTTTATTTGTGCTCGCTTGTGCCGAGATGGTATTTCCAACAATACACAATGGATAAAAGGATTTGTGTACATCGTAATATACCTAGAAATTGAGGAGTCTATAGGCTTCTCCTTGCTTGATTAATCTTCATGATCTATAGATAGATTTACATCACTGAGTCAAACTAATAAAGGTTAACCCAAACGAAGCAATACCTTATTGCTTAGTATAATAATCATCAATATTTACTCTTATTGCTTAGTAAAAGCATTCAAATTCCGAAATTTCAAATTCAAATTCAAATTCAAATATTTTATTGCATTCTATAATGTTACAAGGATGTTATAAAATATGACATAGACAGTTCATTATAGACCCTGTTCGGGCACAACAATACAATTAGTAGTAGACAGAGAGGATGACGCCATAATTACATAATATTTCAGTACAAAATAACAAATAATAAGTGTATACATACTTTCTAAAATTTACTTTATATTCAATTTATAGATATCGGTTAAATTTATATCAAAATAACAGCTAATCTCATATTTTTATTAGATTGTATTACTTATTAAACATTTTTATAAATTTGAATTTGACATAAATGAAATAAATTGTAATATTTGTGGTCATTGTATTAATTAATTTGATTATTATTTTTTAATTTTATTAGATTTTTGTCATTTAGGTATTCATTTATTGTATAGTAGCAGTTATTTAAAAGAATAGATTTTATTGATTTTGAATATTTAATTTTATTTGATTCTTCTTTTATAAATTCCGGTAGTTTATTGTAAATTTTTATAGACATGAATAGTGGGCTTGATGAATGAAGCTTTAGATGGATGGAATTTGAGACAGTATAAGCGATTCGCAAAGGCAAATTTCCCGTCTCATGTCCAGTCCATCTACCGCGAGATCTTGGCCCGATATTCTAACATTTTAAACCACTAGACGTTCCTTTTATACATTTGAAATTATTTACATTATGACATTTATAAACATTACCAAAAATTATATTTTTTACGTTGACTGTACTTATCCTAAAGTTAATAAAACTTACCAAAAGCCACATAAACAACAAGTAAAGTTGAAATTAGACGTACAATTTATATACGTTTATTCCAAATTTAGGTACTTAATTTACCTACACCTAAAATTATAGCCTAATACATAGCTCAAAAAGAACAGTCGCGTGACATTGGAACAGTTTTATTATATTCTGACCAATTTTAGTTTTCAAATATTTGGCCACTTTAAAAAATGACAGCGTCGACTTCTCGAGATAAAGCACTACCCATCCATCTTTGGATAATCTATCTCATGTGCATTTGACATAGACAGTCCGGAACAGATAACACTTTACACTACCGGAGCACGCAGCGCTGCTCTGCCCCTCCGTTTCGCCGCCTCGCATACCCAAGGCGTGGTACAGGGGTTGTAGTCAGACTATAGCTGGCCCAGACTGATATGTGGCCAAGGAATAGATGATAAGGCCGGCCGTTATAATATAATCAGTCTATCGCTGTCAACAAAACAAAAAGTGACGTCACAAGAAGACTATTGCAGTTGTAGGCATGCCCACAGCGCCCACAACGGTGGATCCGCGCTTATACCCCAACGCACAACGCAAAATAAATATAGCGATAAAAGTAACAGCCTATCTAATAATCATCCCACTGCATTGCAAAGGCCTCCATCATTTAGGTTTAAAGAACTCTATTTCTCATAAAAATGCTTAAACCCCTAGCTAGACCAAAGGGGCGTTATACAGACAAAGCGTCGAAAAATAAGGCACTAAACAAACAAAAAAAATAACAAGTCACGGTTGGTAAGATCAGTCAGGAAAAAGTGTATAAATAAATAAAAATAAATGAGTTGGCTTTTCCATTTGAGCTGTGACAAATGCGCCCTAAACTTTGCAGATCATACGCGTCCTCAGCGGAGCAGAGGGCTAACCCTCCAATTTAGTAACTGTAATGCCTCCAGAGGGCATTGTGTTATTGTAAACATACCAATTCCACTGCCTATTATGTTTTTAAATTTCCGAATTTAAGGTAGCTAGTCAGAACTTTAAATACGAGTAAGAAACAGTAAAAGTCAATGCACGACGATCATCGTTTTGCTTGTTTGGCCCCGACTTAAATTAAGTACCTACAAAATTTCTCAAAAAAAAAAGTGTGCTTACACACCGCACATTAATTTTAATCCCTCAACCCCCAGGAGGCACTCGGGTGCCACGATAACAATTGATTTCAATTGTGTCTGGAATAACTCACGATCGAGGGATTAATGGCGTAGATATCAATAACATTATTATCATCATCAGTCTACATTAGGCCACGGTTGAACACGAGCCTCTTGATCATTTGGTTTAATAAAAAAAACTTTTAATTAAATCCCGTGTAATATTTCGAGCATGTCAACCAAGCCCAAGGAATCAAATAAACGCCTCATAACATAACTAAGACTGGCACAAACATTTAATAAATCACACAATGCAATTATCTACCAGCACAGTATCAGCGAGCAGACATTTTCTAAACGACTTTTATTATTGAATCCCCTTCATAAAGGAAACTTGAGAAACTTGGCGGAGGTTAAAAAGTTTAATAAAGTTCACAACAATGAGTGGGAAAGTTTAACTGGACGAAATGTTCGGAAATGGTCTGTGAAAATGGAGCGCGGTTTATACAGGATGAATTCGAAAACAATCGACAAACTTTGAGGATCAGATCGAGGTTGGATACGCAGTGCCGGCGATGATGATGATCTCGGGGTTGGTGGCGCGATGGCGTGGTCACGTTGAATTTGCACAAGAGTTGCATCAGCGATTTCGTCATCTTGCAATATTCGGTTGTCCTCCTTAGAGGTTTAGGAGTCAGCGATATTCGTATAAGTAGGTAGAATACGTAATTGGTTCCTCTGATGCACACATATTTGTTAAAACAAACTTGGAATCGATAAAAAAACATTATCACAATATAAGAATTTAAATAAAGCCTCCAATTTTGGACGCCACTTGTCGAATTCATAAAATTACCGGCCATGGTACCTATAGTACTGTAAAAACTCACCTATAAATAAATAAAAGTGGACAACATCACATACATACATTTTAGTTCATTTTACACGTACCTACGTAATCACTCCATTAAATAATTAAATTGATTTCATTTTTTAATTTTCACTTGATACAATTGATAATTTATACTTGACACGCTGATTGCTAATTAAATACAAATGCTCTTAATTATTCCATCAAATCGTAAAATGAAATGTGACTTACTGTTCTCTGTAGACTCTTCTACGGCTTGAGTGGTCACTGCTTTGAACTCTTGACACTCAACGTTTTTTATTTTATTTTATTTTTATTTATACCTACCGCACGTTCACGCTCGGCAAAAGGAAAAATAGGTTAAGACCTTAAAAACTTTAAATGTGAAGCATTGTTCTAAAATACTTTTTTTTAATGTACGGCTTAAGCATGTGTTTATAAGGCTATTAAGTTTTTTTTTCATTTTTTATTATTATTATTATTGATTTTGTATTTTTTGGTTGTTTTTGTCCGTGTTTTCACTCGGTGGCTACATCGGAAGACCAGCGTTGTGTGCCCGCGCACAACATATGCTGAGGTGGATGCCTTTCTGCCGGGACCTTGAGACTCGTAGGCCCGTCCTATTTGTTTATGTTACCGTATTGGGTGTGTGATTTTCTTCTTTACCGTACTTGTAATGTTTTTATTTTGCTACCTATTTTTGTACACCTTAATCGGCCTAGAACTCTGGGTCTCGACAAATAAACGTTTCTTTCTTTATTTTCTTTCTTTTCTGATACCAAGTTGTAGACTTTTTGGGGGGAGTTGTCCCCATTTTAATTGTGTCTGTCTGAAGAAAAGTCTACAAGCGGTTAAAGAACTCGTATTTTGGAAACCATAAAAGAACGAAGGTACCACAAACACCCAGACCGAGAAAATGTAAAAAGCACTTTTTTCTACATTGAATCCGGGAATCGAACCCGGGACCTCGGAGCTGGCGTCACCTTGAAACTGGTGTGTACGCCACTCCGTCACGGAGGTCGTCAAAATAAATTTGATTATGTTAGTTATAAATTTTTACTTAGAAATGGTTGACTAGCACATTATTTTGTTGGCTTTATTCATTATTATTGAAAATTTGACGAATTAGCACTTTTCTAAGACTTGACGAATTGACCCAATAAATAGATTTGACCAATATACATATACTTACATATGACTTGTCGAATCAATATTTTATTACTTGACGAATTTACGATAAAATGAGAGGTAAAAAGGCGCTTGACGAATCGACACATATTTTAGGCTTGACCAATTATTGTACCCTACATCTTTTTTTCTACCACAAATTACTTATTTAAGCACATATACATTCAAACACACTCACATGCACGACAGTCGCCGTGCAAAGATGTTTCATAAAGTATGAAATGTTAGGGCATTCATTAGTACTTGCTACCCTATCCGGTTTGCGGTCTCCATTCAAAAACTCGTTTACCCCAAGCTTAGCGTCGAGAACCGATGTTTCCTAGCTTTAAATTACATTTGAACTATTTCAAACAAAGAACCCTTTTCTTTAGACACAATCAAAGACGACATGTGGTGAAAACTCTTTACTTTCTATAGAAATCGAAGTTCAATAGTTTGAAGTGGTTTGAAGCATCGAGTTAGTCACCCTGTATTTTAACCTAGGCTAAAATCAGAGCGTACTTCATACAGGGTGAGAGACAATTAAAAATTATTTGCTTGCTGTGCTATTGTTTTTATCGATGGGATGATTATTGACTATCGCCTTTGTTAAATAATCGTCAAGGGAAATGTAAGTAAGTAGGACGGTTCCGTATTATTTTACTTGTGAAATTTATAGTATTTATTTAAATTGTTACTGCTGTGGCCTGTGACACCTAATAACAAAGCTTTATGAACGAATCACATACCAAAAAACAACACCCGAAGTAAAGTAAAAAAAGCATAACTTTTCTAAAAGAAATTAAGTAGATTTTTTATACTAGAAACATCTTGTAATTATTACTCTTTAATAAAAATTTCGTAAACGTTTCTTTTTCTTTGTAACAATTTCTTCGTTTCTTTATTTTACAGTTTAGCTTAGACATCAGTGTGGCGTTCAATAAATGTATACGGAACCCTAGACAATCGAATCTTCAATGGTAGTGCAAACGGATACCAGAAGTATGTAGGTGTGGGTTGGGTGTACAACACACTACAATAGGGTAAGATCACTCGACATCTTATGGCAGGAGGGGTCTTAGACCATCTGCCGAATCATTTCAGTTTACCATTACCCGTGACAAATATTGACTTTCCAATACTAAAAGCGACTGATCGAAACTGTAGATGGACAGACAAAGACGTACCGTTATTTCTTGTTGACTACAGAACCCATAAATGGTCGCTAATTGTTTGTGTGACACCGATCGAACATTAGTTTTTTTTAAAGGCTATTTTTCGTTTTTCTACTTCTGATACCTATTTTTTCGACGAAACGAAATTCAAGTACGTACCTGATTAAATTAAAACTAACTTTTAACCACTTATATCAACAAAATAACTAACCATGTAATAAATAAAAAATAAAAATGCGTTGAATCAAGATTTAATGGGAAGAAGTGTATCGGAACATGATCAGTTATTACGCGTAGATAAACTGAAGCCAAACAATCATACGATAAAAAAATACTGATATCATTATTACATAATTTTTTTATCTCCTTAATAGGTAGGTGCTTTAGATGTATGTACTTTCGTAAAAGGTTTGAGATCCCTATTTGCGGCTAGGCCAAAGCTTTAGCCAAAGTTTGGAAACAGAATACAGATGGAACCAGTGGGCATTCCACTTATATTCGATTCATTCTAATGACCGTTCCGCCATCTTTGATTCTTCTTCGTCTTAGAGTATATTCTAAACGGAAAATCTAGTACCAGTTTTCCTTGCCCTTGATTTGTTCCATTCCATGTATAGATTGTTAGGGTTCCGTAGCCGAATGGCAAAAAACGGAACCCTTATAGATTCGTCAAGTCTGTCTGTCTGTCCGTCCGTATGTCACAGACACTTTATTCTGAAAGTATTAGCATTACACAGTTGAAACTTAGTAGGTAGGTGTATCCTGTTGATCGCTTTACGATTCTTATACAAAAAAAAAAAGATATTTAAGGGGGGCTACCCATACATAGATCTAAACAAAAAAAATTTTTTTTACTCTTACCTACGCGTATGGGGTATCTATGGATAGGTCTTTCAAAATGACATAAAGGTTTCTAAAACCATTTTTTCCAAAAGTCTAACATTTGGAAGATAGACGCTTCCAAAGTGGTAAAATGGGTGTCTCCCCCCTCTAATTTTTAATCTAAGCAAGTAAAAATTTCGAAAAAAATACTCAATATAGATCTTAACAAAAACTTACATCGGAAATTGGTTTGAACGAGATCAAACCAGTAGTTATTTAGAAATATCACATTTTTAAAAACCGCTAATATAACCTTGTCCTTCAAACAAACACTGAAAAACAAAGTTATTTCTACAGTCAATTAAATATTGTGGTATTTTGGCTAAGTGGAAGTAAGTGGACCACTAATTCAGTTAAAGTTGGTACGGAACCGTGAGTGCGTGAGTCCGACTCGCACTTGGCCGGTTTTTTATATTTCTATGATTCTACGACTTCCATTTTGCTACAGAAGAAAAGAACAACGCGGACGGCTTAGCGTGCTTTCGAAAGACATCTTCTTATTATAAAAGTGAAAGTTTGTTAGTATGGATGTATGGATGTTAGTTCTCTTTCACGCTAACACGGATCTAAATGAAATTTAAAATGGTCAGCACGGTGTTAATTTATTGACTGGAATAACAAGTAGGCTACTTTTTATCCCGGGAAAAAGTATGGATCCCGTGGGATAATTTTTATAAGTACATAGTTCTTAAATTTAAGATTCTACGTGATCGAAGTAGCGGGCAACGGTTAGTGTAAAATAAAATATTTTATAATTGTATCAATTCGCCTGCGTAACTTACTGCGCAATCATGACAACCGGCGTTTGTGATATGATAAAATGGGAAGTTGAATGATACCAATTTGCTATTGGAATTCGTCCAAATGGTGACTAAGAGACGATTCGCCTTATTTTTAAACTAACGAAAAAATAAGACTTTTTCAATTTGAATTTGATGCATGACCACGACACGCATAGCTTTGGACCAGATTTCAACAAATTTTTTTGTTCGATAGCTTAAAGTTTAAGTTAAGGTAGAAATTGCAAAATAAAAATAGGTAAGTACAAAGGACTTTAACTGACAAAAACTTTAAAACAATCCACAAATTTTGGCTCACTGCTAAAGAACTAGTCAATAATCATAAACCGACAATCATCTTAATATTCACCTAGGTATTTAATAGTTGAGTTCATTACGAGTTCCGTCGGATTTATTCTTTAAAAAATTTTTTGTTTACTTTTGAATTCTTGCAATTCAATTCATTTCATTTTTATAAATTTCATGATTTTTGACCTGTGAATAAATTAATGATTTAGATTTCATTATGGTGTCGATTGTTGTCTTTTAGGGTTCCGTACCCAAAAGGTAAAAACGGAACTATTACTAAGACTTCGCTGTCTGTCCGTCTGTCCGTTGCTCTGTCACCAGGCTGTATCTCAAAGACCGCGATAGCTAGACAGTTGAAATTTTCACAAATTATGTAGGTATTTCTGTTACCGCAATACCAACAAATACTAAAAACAAAATAAAATAAATATTTAAGGGGGGCTCCCTTCGTGCGCGAGTCCGACTAGCACTTGGCCGGTTTTATAGGCTTCCATAACCAAAGGGAAAAAACGGGACCCTATTAAAAACTAAGCCTTAATCTCAACATTTTAGTTGCCTGAAAATAAAAAAATTAATATACTTTATTTGATATTTTAGCAACTTAATTGCACTTATAATATCAGTATATAAACTTGAAAAATTTTGTCTCAGGCGGGTCTGCGAGGAGATGCGGGTTCGAGTCCCGCCTGAGACAAAATTTTTCAAGTTTATATACTAAATAAGTTAATGTTGATACGAAATTTCTGACTTCACCAGTACCAAAGAATATTAAGTTGTTGAGCTTAACCAAAGCATATTAAATATTCTTTGGTTAACTCAACAACTAGCTCGTCATGTCACGACAACTATTGATAGGTACCTACCTAACTGGCGAGTCACTTTAATAATGCAACATAACAATGTACTTGTTAAAGTACCTAAATAAAACATCTTTAAAAATCTTAAATTAGGTAACAGTGTTGCTATACCATTTACCTAGGACCGTATATTTTTTTGTGTTCGCGGAAAACTTCATGAACCGATTCTGATAATTCTAATTTCGGTCGCTGATTATAATATATTATGATCTTGTATTGATGTGGCTTGATTTCATTATTATTTTAGTATGTATGTCCCTACATAAATTGATAACCTGAAATCAATTTAAATTCAATAAACCAATAAATTAATAATTTATTTAGGGATTCCTTAGTCCCCTATCAAAAGCAGGTCCTACCTATCTACCTAAATAATAAATAAATAAATAAATAAATATTTAAGACATGCCTCACTGGGCCACACTGAGCCATCTAGTCCCAAATTAAGGTACTATTAAGTACCCTGTCGTATGGGGTACTAGACAACCGATAAACTTACTTATATACTTTTTTTTTGTAAATACATACTTATAATACATAGAAAACACCCAGACCAGTACAAACAGACATGTTCATGCACACAAATATTTGTACCGTGCGGGGATCGAACCCGCGACCCATGGCTCAGAAGCAGCGTTAACTACCGCTGATCCAAATGGTCGTCAAACAAACTACCTATTACATTACATCTAACTTATCAACATCTGCCGAAAAACACCTTATTATTATTATTATTGTCGTGTAGTGCCGACACGGCGAAACACCACTGGAATACCTACGCCTTTTACGACATCATGGAAGAGGTGACTTGCCCCTTTCTTTGGATGTCGTAAGTACTTGAGGCGAGTAAGTACCTACCTATCTATTACCTACTTGCCTAACTGCGAGGAGAAGACCGCAGCATTAAACGAGTTATTGTCAATTCGCACACTTGTCGATTCGCCACGTTTTTGTAAGTTTCATCCTATGGTTTAAACATTTATACATTAAAAAAAAGATAAGTAAAGTAACAGCCTATAATCATCACACTGCAGGGAAAAGGCCTCCATCATTGAATTCTGTTTACCACTGCAATGACCGGGAACTGGCATAATCACCACGCCAAAATGCGGGTTGCTGACCACAAACCCGAGCAACGTTCGAAAATCGAAACTATTTGTTGCCCGACCCGGGGATCGAACCTGGGACCCCGAGATCTTGGCCCGGTATTTAAACCACTAGAACAAGGGGGGGTGGTATTATACCACGTAAATAATGTTGAATTTTGCATTACAGTAGGTCCTAAAAACATGACAGATAGTTAGGTACATAATATCAATCTACCTACCTACCTACCTACCTACTTATCATTTTTGAATTAGACTGTTATTATTTTTTATATGTTGCTAAAAATAAAACAACTTGTGCCAATTAGATAATATACATTTTGGGGTATTAACAATGATAAACATAAACCTGTAGATAATAATTATTGTACGTAGTAACAAGCAATCCCTGGCACAGATAATATAATACTAGTCCCTGGGTTGTTTCGCAAAATAACCCTACTAGTCACTAGACGCGAGCGATATCATAATGGGGACTACCGTTTCTTTGCTCACCAGTTGGCGCCACTGTGGACTGAGGTCCGGAGGTATAGCTGTAAAAGGCAATCGGCGCCGAAACAAAGTGTTATATCTTGAATCTAATTAAAGTTTATTATTTATAAATAACTATTTTGATATCAACAATCAAACTTTTGAAATAGTTGCTCTTTGAGGCCGCCTATTTTTGCGCTTTTTCTCAATTCCGCTTTTAAAGCGTTCACATTAATCGCCAAATAATCCATATTTGCGATAATTTTACGAAGGAGATCACTTTCCAGCAGGTTAAAGAAATTATAATTTATGTAACGAAGCCCGCTAAAACCAGTGAAAACTGCATGTTATTGAACCTCACGCGACACAAGCGCCTCTAGTGGCAAATTCGCTAGCGATAGCCCCCATTGCCTCAAGGCCTCATTCACACGGGTTGAATGTAGTAAGACGCCTCGTTCGGCACAACTACGACGAAAAGATTGATTTGTTACTTTTTGTTATTAAATCGTAATAAATTAACAAAAAAAAAATACATACAATATTATATCTAGATGGCGTACCATCTAGGTATAATATTGTATGTAATTTTGTAAAATGTCGGGGCTAAACTGCGTTCACGTTAGTAATGTTAAGTAATAGCTAAATGATACTACATTTATGTCTGAACTCTGAACTATAATGGCTTTAAATCTGTGGTGCTAAAATGCAAAACAATACAAAAAATTCATTTAGGTTTATTGAAATATCAAAATCATCCTGTTTGGTTCGGGCCCAATAAGCCAATAACTTTCGTCACTGATGCCGCTTCGATGCAAGGCTTATATTTATTTTATTATATTTTCTGAGCAATTTAAATCAACCAGTGTGGATCGGCCTAAATAAGCCCTCAACCCTGTCGCTTGGATGCAAGATTCCCATTAATTCTACATTTATTCAATGTGCAACTAAAATTAACCTGTGTGAATCGAGCCAGATAAGCCAATGACCTTCAACGCGGATGCCTCCACACAAACACGCGCGAAACGAAGCTTGGCTCCTCCCCTCGCGGTCGCGGCAGTGAGCAGGCAGGCACGTTCACTCAATGAATCCGGTTCGGTCGTTCGGTCCCGTGCGTCAGTATCCTAACGTTTTACTAGCGAAGCGCACGTTTCACAAAACATCGGCTTTCTCGCTTGCTCATATAGCACCCTCTCATGCGTTCACATCGCATCAGCCATTTTGTTGTTGAGTTTTCTATCGCGTCGTATTACGTCGTTTCGATTTAGAGTTCATAGTCAAAGCGTAACTCTAGTCCACCAGTGCATCGCAGATAATTGTTGTTTATAAATGATTATAAAAAACGTTGTGGTACTAAATTGTTCGAACATACAGTTGAAGTATTTTTTGCGAGGTAGGTACCTACAAAACGCAGTGTTCGGATTAGTGCCAGTTGAAAGAAGTGTGTCGAGATGAACGCAACTGTCAAATTTAAAAACTTCAAGGGAAGATACGAATTTATAGTTGATGCATATTTTGAAACAAAAAAATGTGATTTCGTACCACCATTTAACAGGTCTGGTTTGTTAAATTTAATAAATATCGTGACTGACGCTAAATCTGCAGTAGCGAGAGGTGAGCTCGTTTGCAATAAACTAACATGTCTGTTGGCAACATACGATTTGATTTATGAAAGTGGTTTTCGAAAATTAATAAAGAAGAAAAAATCACCCAAAGACCCGACATTAATTTACGTCTCTTGTGAAGATGCATATGAATATTTAGTATGGGCACATACACGTGATACAGATCATGGAGGATTAGAAAAAGTTATGGAAATTTTAAGTACTACCTATATCATAAGCGAAATAGCTGCAAAATTGTTTCTGTTCTTATGCAGTTCTCAGAACAGATGCTGTGGTAAAGAATTAGAAATTTTAAAATTCAATGACAAGTGGCATATTACTATCGGTGTTTTAAACCAAACTGATGGATTTTTTGGATACATACTTTCAGTTGTGGACCGTGCAACAGGTTACGTCCACTTGCGGCCTCTTACATCACGTGATGTGATGACTGTAGGAATCGAATTGCTAAAAATTATCACGGATTATGGAATGCCCTTGATACTAGAAACAAAGGCAAATGTATTTTTCCAAGAAGTTGTTAATTATGTAGAAAAACTGTGCTCTAATGTTTGTTTAATATCAGTAGAATACGCACACATTGATCTTAATGAACTGACTTCCCGTATTGGGAAATACTTCAATGATTGGCAAAATTTGACTAAATCCAAGAACTGGACATTTGGTGTGAATATGGTACAGTGGCGATTAAATAATTCACAGGATTTCCTTAGAAACACACCGTTTGAATATGTGTTCAATAGATCACCCAACGATCTTTTAGAAAAAAATATCTCTCAGCCGACGGACCAGCCCAACTTAGCAGCGAATAATGTAGAGGCTTTGCTAATAAATGAATATTTTACCGTTACGATTATTGACGGTGAAGTCTTAAATGAAAGTGTTATTGCAGGAGTTGACATTGAAAGCAAGCCATTTGATTTGGCTGATCTAAAAAAAGACATGCAAAAATATGCAGTAAAAAATAATTATTCTGAAATATGTCAATTCACGGATTCCGCCGTTCAAAAGGATCAAGATAACACTCAACAAGGTACACTAGAGCCAGAATCACCACTCAATGTTACAGTACACCTTAAGGCACCTAATTCCCAGCAACCTGTTCAAGTTGTTAAGCCCACCACTTCTGCTGAAATCATTTCTATTGCTAAATCTGATATTGAAAAATTAATAGACACAGACAATGAAACTGTAAAGAAACTTGAACTAGATATTGGCCAACGCTTTAAAAAATTTATGGGAAATCTAATTAACGCTAATAAAGCAACAACAAGTAAAAGTCAAAATAATGTGGATTATCATATTATTCATTCAGATGAAACCATAAAAGAAACTAAGACCTTACGAGAAACAAGCCCTTCTAGTGAAAGCCATTTGTCAAGAGGTCAATTTTTTGGAAATGCAGAATCTATTTATAAAGACAACGAAGATCTAGATTATGAATCTAAAATAGATAGTAATGCTGGTAAAGTAACTTTACTCTCTGTTGAAATTGAAGAGGATTCCGAGTGTGAAGACGACGGTTTAAAGTTAGATGTAATTTGTCATGTATGTAATAAAGTTGTATTAACCGGAGATGAAACTAGTGCTGATAAAAGTATGCATTCATCATGTGCTTTACTGCAAAAAAATGAAAGAAAAATCCATCAAAACAATAGAAAAAGAAAAATCGACGATGTTATTGATACTGAATTGATATAAATTACCTATTAAGTATTTTAAAGTTCTAAATAGTTTGTAATTTAAACGACATATTGACATAAAAACCCAAATAAACAAAGATTTTCATGAAATTGCATTTGTCTTTTTCTTTATTCTGTAGGTGCATCCCTTTATTATAAATATATAATAAAATAAAAATAAACAAACAGACTTAGGGCCTTTTTCTTCTCAAGCTGGTAAACACACCTGCGGGCCACACGCAGAACAAAAAATCTCCTCCGTAGCAGTGTGGTGCGTGCCGCTAAAACGCACAGTCGTGTTAGTCGTGTACAGTATGGACATAAAAAGAGTCACTATTGCTTATACTTATTTCAAAATTAGAAAATATATAAAAAACAACATTTTAATAGGTTACGTAAGGTCGTTATTAAAAACAATGTTTATGAATACTTACCAATTTCTTCTTGTTCTTCATTGCATACATTTTCAAATCCGGGAACTATCTCTTTGGCCAACCACGCTGCGTCTCTAGCATTTCGGTTTTTACACAACTTATAACTTTTGTCCCATAATACAGGCCTGCATTTAATGCTACTGGTGCGCACTGGTTCGTTTCATTGTTTCCCCGCACTCGGGTTTCATGCATCAAAGGAAAATATTGTATAAAGCGACGAGACTCGTGTCATACGGATGCGGGTTACACCCGCGTGCACGCAAATCCGCTTGATAGGAAAAAGGCCCATAAGATTTCACCAAATCAATTATAGTCGGTGCATGAAGATCATCGATGTTTTTTTTTGTTTGGTGGCTTGATATGATTTGTTGGTGTTTTTTTTCATTTTTTATAGCCTCTTCTACCCTTTGGGGAAGAACTTTCGTTTAAAATTCATATGAGTGCAACGTCTACTATCACATACAATTTGCCCTTATAAAAGGGTGATTTTTAAAGGTCAGATAAAAATTATCTGTTGGATAAAATCTAAGATGAAAGTTTTGCGAAAGTCAATCATATAAGCGATTTTCCGATGCGTTTGTCTCCGTGTCAACATTTTATTTATTAATAAACCTTGAAAACTTTAAATGCTAATGTATTATTAAGTAAATTTAAGTGTAATGTAATAAAATGAAGCTGTATGTTTTCTTAATAAAAAATAAATAGTTACAGCATTATTGGTTGACTTTTCAGATCAGTCATCTTATTTCGATTTATTTTAACCAAATAGATAACTTTCAGCTAAACATCGAAAAGTCAGTCCTAAGTTATTTAACCCTAAAAAAATTTTGCGTGTTAATTTAACCACGCCATCAAACAAAAACGTAACTTGTAAAAAAACAAGTCTAGCAACTCAGTTCGTCATTCTTAACAAATTGTGTGGTTTATTTAATAGCAAGTCGGTTTAATTTTTTCGGTCCCTTCTTATGGGACCTTCCGTCTCAATTTAGAATGGTGTAAAATAATAATTAGCCAGCCTAAAGATATATTATTTTTAGTAAATAATGAATTTCAATAGTATTAAAGGTCCATTAATATCGTCTAAACTAAGAAAGTGCCTAAATTATTATTAAAAGTATCAAAAGGTGCTAAATGAGTATTAATAAAACCGGCCAAGTGCGAGTTGGACTCGCGCACGAAGGGTTCCGTACCAAAAAGGTCAAAACGGGTTTCTTGTATGGAAGCCCCCCTTAAATGATTATTTTATTTTATTTTTAGTATTTGTTGTTGTTGCGGCAACAGAAATACATAATTTGTTAAAATTTCAACTGTCTAGCTATCGCGGCTCTTGAGATACAGCCTGGTGACAGAGCGACGGACAGACGGACAGACGGACAGACAGCGAAGTCTTAGTAATAGGGTCCCGTTTTTACCCTTTAGGTACGGAACCCTAAAAATGACGAGAAAGCCAATTTAAAACAAGCAGTGATCCCATCATTTTGACGTTCATAAAATTACTGTACCAACCCAAAAAGATAAATAATTACTTATTTTATTGGTGCAGTCATTTTACTACCCGCCTCCTTTTTTAATAAAAAATCACACCGTCGAATTGAGAACCACCTCCTTTTTTTTGAAGTCGGTTGACAAATTGGTGAGCCATAGGAGGACCCGATAGTACACTTACTAATTCACTGCAAATTGTAACTTTATAATCCCACGTATTTATATGGGATTACAAAGTGATTTATGCAGTAAGTGTATCTATAAAACTGGACCGAAATAGCAAACAATTAGCTATTCTTTGACTTTATCACAAAAAATTTAAAAATTTGTCTTCAAGTCGTCAGGTTTCTTGTTGAGGTCAATAAATTTCAGGGTCCGTAGGTAACTCAGTCAAAAAAAATTTCGAAAGAAAATTAATTGCTTTATTTAAGTGACATGTAAATGTCTTTTTAGAAATACCTAGGTACTCTTTTTTCAAACAATGTTTAATATGGAGCGACATTGTAATTTTCATAAAGCTACTTAAATAAAGAGTAAAAAAAAGTATAATATATAAGTCCCAGTCACGCATGTATAATGCATACACACCACACCTATTTATCGTTATCAAAATATTCGACTATTAACATCTAATTTGTAAAAAGGACTACTACCCGTACTAATTATGATACAGAGTTATCGATGGATAAATGTCGACAACTCCACATCACTAATCGATACAGCCGACTGAACTACCAAATCAGCGTCCCGCGGCGGTATTCATAACCCGAGCCCGGAGCGACGAGGCTATTTCTCAGCGAATTCTTCGAGTTTTCTTTTCAATTTCAAACTGTCTCGGAGCGAAAACAACAAAGATATAATAAGGGCTGACGTTGGAATGCAGTGGATACGACAACGAATACATTTTTATTGGAATTACACACTATAGTACCTACTCCATACTCAATAATTTATTGCATTCCATCGGTTACAAAAAGTGTTAATTACATATATTGTTATGGTATCTCTATGGACCCTGAGCTAATAGGCACAACAATAGATGAAAATGAAATGAAAATGATATTAAATATGTAAGTTTTTTGCTTTCAAATACATACACAAGTTACAAAACATTATTTAAGCCTACCAGGAAAGCAATAGGAGGTGACTCAGCTTAAGCTGTTTTGGAAAAGCAACCCCACCCAGCGCTGGTTTTACAGCCAGTTTCACTTCTCTACGGGTGTGAGGCGAGAATCTATAGATAGAAGGAACATTTTGTTTCTTAACTTTATTATTTGATACTTTTATCTTTTAAATATTCAGAAATACTATAATAATAACACATGTCTGACCAGTGACCACAACTGCTGTACCACGCCTTGTGCTGTACGATGCGCGGGGAGGTGGGGGTACGAAAAAATTTCATGATTCACAACAACAAGCGATTCATACTGTCGGACCGATCTGAAGATTTCGAATTTGTACAAAATTTATATCCCTATTATTTTTTACCGTAGAGTTTTACGAAAGCACAAAACCTTTTCATAATTGAATGATCAAACGAACTTACCAAGTGAAGTTCGATCCCAATTGTCCTGTCTTCGTCGAAGAGATTTATTCACGTGTAGTAGTCTCCGCTACGCTTCAATCCACTCGCACATAGTTTAGCACAAGAGAGAAAAAGACAACAATATTTTCTCATACCACTCAGTCCGATAGCTGCTAAGTAAGTCTCATTAAGTTCAGAGTATTAACGAGTAATAAAGGTAAACACTGAAGTCACATTCGGGTAATGGTATGGTTATCCAGAGCCAGGGTAGGGTGGGATTTTAAATCTCTTCGACGAAGACAGGACAATTGGGATCGAACTTCACTTGGTAAGTTCGTTTGATCATTCAATTGTCCTGTCTTCGTCTCGAGATTTATTCACGTGTAGATGTTTAGAGTAAGACTTCAGTGTAGTAAAAAGAAAAACAGCAGGAGTACAAACAATCATAGCAGATGCTTATTTATTAAAAAAAAAAATAACATTCAAAAAACTATCTTAATCCCTTTACTTAAGTGATAAAAAATAAATAAATATTCATCCTTACAGGAACCCCTTATGAAATCTATTTAAATACAGCACTAGCAAAAGACCCAGTATCAATAATTGGCCTTTTATAAAAGTTAGCAAAAACTAAAGATCGACTCGACCATCCAGCAGCCCTCCTAATAACGTCAACATTAGCTCCAGCTCGGTGGGCGGCTGAGGTAGATGCATGGCGCGCACTGTGCGCGCCGAAAACAGATACGTCAATACCACTATCGGCGAGGGTTTGCTTTATCCATCGACCGATAGTTTGCGACGATGCCGCACGGTATGGCTTCTTGAAAGTAAGTATAAGCCCGTTTTCGTCTACAGATCTTAAAGAAGACGTCATATTCATATAAGTTATTAAGGTGTCTGCTGGACAGATACTTGGTCGTTGTCGGAAAAAAAGGAAGCTCTAGCAATGGTGGAGGTTTTCCGATTCCAGAGTTCTTAATAATATCATTTATAGTTACAATAATCACCTCGTCATTTAAATTAATGTTAGATAGTTTGATCTTAGACAACGTTTGACATCTTTGCCTAGTAGCCAAAGCCAATAAAGTGACTAGTTTTTTACTTAACTGTTCTAGATTTAAAGAAGTGTTGGGATAATTTTGACTCAAGTGATCAAGAACTGTGTTAGGATTCCATGTAGTATTGTATTTAGGGAATACAGGCTTAATTTTGAAGATCCCCTTAAAAAAACGTTTTACGCGTTCGTCTTCGCCCACCTTATTTTGAGAAATAAGGGATAGAGCCGAACGATGACAATTTAATGTCCCGTAGGAAGCACCACTTCCAAAACAGTCAGTTAAAAAATCCAATAAACTATACACCTTAACCTCCAGAGGATCAATTGACTTCCCCTGACAATACCCCCACCACAGTTTAAAGCTAGATGTGTACTGAGATTTTGTACTACTGGACAAAGATGACAACATTATATTTAACGCTGAAATTGGAATTTCACGTTTGACGAACGATTGCCGGATAAAACACTCGCAACCAGGGAAAGGCGCCGATGCAGCGGATGCGTTTCCCTGAAATTAGACGAAAGTAAATATTTGTCAGGTGGGAAAATAATTATTTCACTAATAGCGAGGGACTTATAAACAGGAAACCAAGGCTGTGACGGCCAGTTTGGCACAACAACGATTCCAGTAGCATTATCTGCTATTATTTTCTGTAATGTTTTTAAAACAAGAGAAAAGGGAGGAAACGCGTAATAAAACATATCCCACTTCACAGTAAATGCATCAACATTGTGTGCGTATGGATCTCGTTTCCATGATATGTATTTGTCACATTTAGTATTGAGCCTAGAGGCGAAAAGATCAATATTGGGGTTACCAAATCTATGTATAATCTTAGCAAAAGCATCGTTATGTAATTCCCATTCTGTATCAATATTTCTAGACTCCCAGTCTGCTTCTACATTTAATGACGACTTTATATACGAGGCAAATATAAAAATATTGCGTGATTCGCACCAAGTCCATATTTTATGAGCAATGCTATTGAGATGTGGGTATTGCACACCTCCCATTCTATTAATGTAAGCAATGGCAGTTGTATTATCTACGCGTAAAAGAATATGACAATCTTTACGCGTGTTAGCAAACGATCTAATTCCGAAAAAAGCTGCTAGAAGCTCTAAATAGTTTATGTGATGACTGTGCTCCTCAAAGCCCCAAGAACCACCAATTATTTCATCTCCACAGGATGCACCCCAACCAATAGTGGATGCATCAGTAAAAATTTCAAGCTCAAAATCGACAAGCCTAATGGATTTTGCAGTGGTCATAATCGAGGCTTTCCACCATAGCATATCATCACGTAAACTATTAGGTATTGTCATTTTCTTGTCATAGTCATCGTCATTTTGTAAAGCTAGATACTTAGCCCTCTCAAAATACTTGGTGTATAACCAGCCATAAGCAACAGCAGGGCAAGCTGCGGTAATCACTCCAAGAAATCGAGCAAAACAGCGAACTGAAAGGGTTACAGTATTAAGCATGTTTTCAATACGTAAAAGAATATCTTCTCTTTTCCTACGAGGTAGCTTTAAGGTCATACACTCAGAATTAATTATGAAACCCAGAAATTGGCAGCGTCTACCTGGCGTAAGGGAACTCTTCTCATAGTTAACTATAAACCCTAACTTCGTCAAGCAAGTTATAGTCTCATTTATATTTTTCAGGCAATCCTCATAATTATCGCCAAAATAGCAACTGTCATCAAGGTAAAAAACCGATTTAAAGCCACGTGATCTTAAGTAAGCTGAAACTGGTTTCATGAGTTTTGTGAAAGCATACGGAGCTGAACACAAACCAAAAGGTAAAACCATAAATTCATATAAATCCCCGTCAAAATAAAATCTAAGATATTTTGAATGATCCTCATGTATAGGCACCAAAAAATAAGCTTCTTTAAGATCTAGGTTAGCCATAAAACAATTAGGAGTAACTAGTTTAGTCGCCGTCCTAATGTCCTCCATTTTAAAGTGAGCAGCGTCAATGAATTTATTTAGGTTTTTAAGGTTTAGAATTAATCGTTTTTCACCATTACTTTTGGGAACCAAGAAAATACTTGAAACAAATTGATTTATGCATGGTTTGCATTTACGTATAGCTTTAGATTCTAATAATCTCTTAACTTCTTTCTTAATAAATATTAAATCGTCCTTGTTTAACTGCGAAGAAGGACGGGAATTAGGAGGCTGACAAGGCTTACTAGAGAACGGAATTTTATAACCTGAGACAGTGCTTAACACAAAATCATCATCAGTCAAAGCTACCCACGCTTTATAAAAATATTTAAGACGACCAGCGTGTACCTGCAGTGGCGGTGTTACTGCTTGGGCTTGTTGGAAGCCGCTCCAGCCCTCTGGCGCGCCGCTGGCGACGACTGCGGTGACGGGCGCCTGGGGCGGCCGCCCGGTGGCGGCGGCGGCGGCGGCGGGAACTGGAAGTTCGCACGGCGGCGTCGTTGCCCGCCCGTCGCACCCCGCACTGGATTCCGCGGGTAACGTCGCTGCGGGTAATTGCGCGACGGCGGGCCCCTCGAGTTTAAATTATTGCTAGAGGATGTCGAGGCCGGTTGCATCATCTTTCCGACTTTTTGGATACCTCTGGAAGACTTGATAAAGTCACCAAGCTAGTCCCCAAATAAATGGCTGTCTCTTCTACGATCCTTAAAAGCTTCAATAAACGTCTTATCGAGGGTAGGTATTATTAAAGAGCGCCTAGTTTCAGTTTCTAAGTAATGGGAGTCTGTTAATAGCTTTGTCACATCTGAGAGTTGACCAAGTATTTTGGACGAATCGGACGACTTACTAAGCATGTCTGACATTGCTCTGCCTAGTATTGATAAGGCACAACCAATTTGTGCTTGTTTTTTCTCCAGTCTGGAGTCCCGATTCTTACTGGATTCGGTAAGCATTGTACTAATCTCGGCATTCAAAATTGGAGGTTTGAGTAACGCACAATTTTTTGGAATCAAATGCTTTTTTAGTAAATCCTCCTTGGTCTCTTTTTTTAGGCCTTGTCTTAAAACAGGCAACCAACGCTCGGCTAAGGCCTCAACTATGTCAGGACCCCATTCCATCTGTTCCCCTTCAAACTCGCCTAAAGCGGATAGCAGTTCAGGATCCACAGGATCCACCGATGGCCCATCATGCGCCGGCTCTTCACTTGATTGGATTATTGGTGGTTCTACAGCGTCAGAAGTAATCGGCATGGGAAGGTCAGTAGACACAACCGGGTCAGGCACTATTGGGTCTGATTCATTATCAGATGGCAGCGATCGATTCACCGCTGCAGGTAGTGGAATCCTCATTGGACTAGTATCCTGTCGCAATCGGTCGCAAGCGGACTCGATCGACGTACGTTGAGGGTGTGTAGACTGGCTCCGCACAGCCCATTCATCGTCTGCGTGACAAAAATCACTGGTTAATATCACGTATTAACTCGGGACAAAATAGCCGCAGGTCAATATCTCGTATTGACTCGGAGCAAAAAAAAAGAAAAATTCTACTGCATAACATCGCGTGTTATGTCGGAGAGAAAAATAATAAAATGTAGGTAACCTATAAAATAATAGTTTGGTGCCCACGGGAAATATGAAGACAAATTGTAACAATAGGTAAATTTAAAAAAAAAAATATGTAGTAACTACCTTCATCACTCGAACAAAAATGCCTTGCATTTAGGCTAAGTTTCTTTTCATATTTCCTTAATTTACTTCTCCACTTATCTTCTTTGTTTTGATGTTTTCTTTTCGGCATTTTTACCCAACGCAAACACTCAAACACTTTCTTTTTTGTGCAACGAAAAAAAAACCTATGTGCGGTAATCGCGCGCGCACGAAAACGAATGAGACTTACTTAGCAGCTATCGGACTGAGTGGTATGAGAAAATATTGTTGTCTTTTTCTCTCTTGTGCTAAACTATGTGCGAGTGGATTGAAGCGTAGCGGAGACTACTACACGTGAATAAATCTCGAGACGAAGACAGGACAATTTGTAGTTAAAAAAATATATTACGTTTCGATAATTTAAACTAAATCAGTTCGAAAAATAAAAACAAAAAAACATAACTAATAAACTTAAAATTAAAATAATATTAAACTGGGTGTTAGGTAAATGGTATATCAAGCTGGCCTATGATGATAAAAATACTATGGTGTAGTCAGAAAACACGATAATTGAAACAGTTAGTTTTTAGCAGGCTACTTTTAGCTTGCTTGCTCAAGGTACATACCTACCATTTACCTAACATCCTGTGTAGTTATACATGGTGTACCAGAGCATAGAGTATTTTGATATTTATGATAATTGTAAGCTTAAAATATCATGCGAAATAAAAAATAAAAACTAAAAATAAGTTAAAAGAACACCCAAACGTTAAATGGTTATCAACTTTTGGGTGTTCTTTGTACCTTGGTCTTTTAGACTTCAAGTCACGTACCTAAAGTTGAATATTGATTACGGTCGATAAACACATGGCATTACCTAGTGAGGAATTAATTTTAACTTGGACAGCTCGAAGTGACATTTCTGTATATGACCTTGCCTCTGGTTCTTATATTTGTCTATGGTAAACGTATCAAAAGAAGTGGTGATTAAGCATGTGTGCTGTTAAACCGTCTTGCTTGAGAATTGCGGTTTTGCGGCAATGTATGCGTGTCGAGAGACGCGCGGTGTGTTGTGTTGTGTCACGTTGTGTGTGTGTGAGTGAGTGAACATTGTCAGTTCTGACTGGAAAGTGTTGCATCATCGCACGGGCCGTAGTAACTAACAATAAAATTTCATCCCGCGTCGCGTCATTATAATAATTCGCTAACGTTACGAGTGCTTGCACTGAGATGCGCTATCATCACAACTTACTAATATACCTACCTACTTTGTTAAGGTCAATATTGTTTATCTTTAGGGCTGGTGATCTGAGCCCCAATTCCGCTAATTCACAATAGAATCGTAATTGCATCTCAATCGTATATTTTGTTTGACATTACTACCTTAATAAATGAGTCAAAATATACAATTGAGATGCAATTACGATTCTATTGTGAATTAGCGGAATTGAGAGCCTGAATAAATGAAATGTAAGTGCGTTATGAAACTTTTTTTTTAAAGGCGGGTTTAGGACAAGTATGCTAATGCAATTTAAGAAAACTAATCATCATCAGCCTATCGCAGTCCACTGCTGGACATAGGCCTCTCCAATTGCACGCCTAATAGGTAATCAGTAGGTATTAAATATATCTTAGTCACGAAATGAATGTTTCGAATTTATATGATCTGAGCATAATACTTACCTATTGAATATTTAATATAATATAATATCAACTAAACACGAGAGTTTGGTGTAGAGTAGAATTACCTACATACCTACTTACTTACAGGTCATTTTTAACAATCCACACAACGCGAATTTTATATTCAATAATCTAAATATGAAGTTTTTTTTTATTTGGTTTAATTCCTACCATCATCATAATGGATAACCAACCCGCATTTGGCAAGCGTGGTGATTATGCCAGCACCCATCATTGCTGTGGTAACTTGAATACAATGATGGAGGCCTTTTCCCTGCAGTGGGATGATTATAGGCTGTTACTTTTTACTACTTTACTTTTGATTCCTACCACGGTGTATCTGAACTGGGTCTGTCTAAGCATTTCTATATCAGTGTAATATACGGATCTATCTTCTGACTCTTTCAGATTTTGGAAGACATGGATATGAGTGAGAGAGACAGAAGGAACTCGAATTTACGAAGTAAGGCCTCATACAGCCGTTCTTACACGTTAGATAAATACATCCATCGATTCGCATTTATATTACGAGTATTAGTTAGATTTGGACATTCATAAAATCGACATTAGGATTATCCATACTATTCCACATTGGGACACATCTAAATTTTCTCTTAAAGGAGGAGTAAGTACTATACTACCTATTGAAAATATAAGAAGAGTAAAAAAATTCGCTGTACAGTTTTTATCGTCTTACATTTGTTTGGTTTTTCAACCGACGATAAAAATTAGTGCTGCATTAATATTCATTAGGTGATTTGAAAATTTGAACCGATCGATGATTGTTTGATATACGCTGTTTTAGTCGTATTTAATCTTGATAAAAAAATATTCATCCGAAGGTAATAAAAACAGGGTTAAACAATCAAAAACTAAGGTTTTTCGCCAAAAAATATGCCAACTATGTTTAGATTAAGAGGATAAATGCTGTAATTGAAAATGATGAATAAAAATTTATTTATTTATTTACATATTTATATTCCGAAAATAGATAAAACTTTTTATTGTTTTATAAATGACAAATTTACCAAGCAATTGTGTAAATTATTGCAATTCCTGGATTTTGCATTATGACAATGTCTCTTTGCCCAAAGCCATCATTTTGAAGAAATTATTTACAAAAAAATCTACAAACAGGTACCATCGAAGAAACGTCTATTCACCGAAATAGCTCAAGTTCGTCATTCGTTCCGTCTTCTGTTTTTTAAACATATATTACCAATGCGTAGCTCCCGATTTCAATCGTTAAAAGACATACTCGAAAATGGAATCTCCCACGGTGATAAGATAACCGAACTCAATTCGCAAATTAAAGGGTTTATAAAATGTTTTGATGGTTGGATAATTCGTTGTCATAAGTGTATCGTTTCCGAAAGTGCATGCTTTGAAGGCGATCAAATAAATTAGTATGAGCTATGGAAGAACTGAAACTTAATATGGGTGTCATAAGAAGTCCCAAGGCAGCACAGCGGGCAATAGAGAGAAGAAGTAAGTAAGTACCTATTACCCTGCTTTTTTGAATCAGAAATTAAGAAATCCGTAGAAGAACAAGGATAACAGACATCGGTCGAAGAATACCTGAGCTGATGCCTTACTCTGCAACACGAAGCTCGTATTTACATATCTATCGACATATCTGTCTCTTTCAGATTCTATAAAACATCGGTATGAGTGACACGGACAGATGGATTCAAATATACGGACATTGTGTTGTGGAGTAAGGCCTCTGAAGTGGCAGTGGGAGTGACACAGTAAGAGAAGCGACGGCCGTTAGGGCGTTATGGTTCTGCTATGGCAACCACGCACCGGTCGATGATATCGTTGGTTGGTATGGTTAGGCCCCTACATCATGGACCGACTATCTCTTGAAGGTCGCAGGAAGGCGGATGCAAGTGGCGCGGGATCGATTGTTGTGGAGATCCTTTATTTATTTATTTATTTGTTAAAATCAGGCAACAAAAGGCCCATACAATATTAGGAGATAATGATGATGAAGATACAGTGCTTTTATTTTTTGTCTGATCAATGCCCTAGATTGATAAGGAGAGTAAGAAGAAAACCTGCCATTTTGTTGGCATCCGTATTTTTATCTTTATTAAGAAGAAGATAGAAGAACTCTATTCTATTAATCATGCCCTTCCACTTGTTACCTATATTAAGGTAGTAGTGAATGTAGTGATACTATAATAATATGTAATTCGCCATCTTTAAGCGATGGCCATCTTGGATTTAAAATGATACTGAGTGTATTAAAATATATTATTGTCATATTTTTCATCAGAATTAAGGATGCGGTTCAAATTTTAAATCAATCCGACAACAGTAAAGGGGATCAATTTTCAATTCATATTCCTACATAAATAAACAAAGAAGTTAAGCTAAATAAAACCGTATAAAACCTTCTTCGTTATGCTATTATGCTATAGCCGAAGGAACTAAAACATGGCTATATCTCTAAACGGATAGACTCTGTTCAAGAAAAGGTATTTTATTCATCCGTCACAAATGACTTTGAGCCTCAACCAACTAACATAATGGAACGTAATAAAATTCAAAAGCAATATAAATGAAAAAAGAATTTATTGTAACAATTACATTATTACAAATATAACGGTCGGGCTACCACGCGACGGTGATACTGTGATTTTTACTTTTTATTCTCTTCATTCATAAGATACATTTATTACACGCAAATTTCTCAGAGTCTGCGAGACTTAATAAATGGCTGCAATTCCTGTGCACATTTTTTTCAAAACGATTGCAGGTGTAATCTTTGCCCTGAATAGCATTATTACAAATGTGATATACCTACTATACTGTTCTCAACAATACTTTCTTCTCCATTAGTAGCCTCTTGAAGTTCAACAGACAATAAAGTAATTTTACCAGCATTTGTATTACTTAAAAATATTTGTTGCGTATTATTATAATAAGCCTTCACTATTACTTTTCTCATCATCGCTTTTGTCTATTGACAATAGTGTTAATTTAGAAGTGCTCGGTTCATCAAAAGTTGGTTCCTCTGACCTGTTTTTAAAAGTATATTTTGCAATTAGTTCTTCAAATGTATTAAAATGTGAAATTGATGTAACATCATAAGTTTCTGATGTCTCTAACACGATATCTTTTAAAGATTGACTTAAATCTGATTCAAGTTTTTTCTCAAGTGCATTTAATCGAATTACATCAGCCAGAGATATTTTATGTTTCGGTTTCTTTTTTTGTTTAGCACATCTGTCTGGTTTGTGTTGTGTATCATGTTCGTCAACTTCTGTTTCTTTAGGTTGTTCATTAGTAATAATTATATTATCTATTTGAGATTCAACAATACATGTATCTAGATATTTTTCATCGATTGGCTCAAGGTAAAGTGGTTCATAGATTGTGTTATTTTCAGTATCATTTGACGCATTAGACCAATCGATATTTGAATCCATAGATCCATTAGATGTTCTAGGGAACAGATTTAGAAAGTGTGTAGTCATTGCAAAATCTTGTGTATTATTCAATCGCCATTGTACCATGTGAACACCAAATGACCAATTAGTAGAATTGAATTTGGTTTGCCATTCTAGAATATATATATCGAAAACGTGAAACAGTTCATTGAGATCCATATGACTGAACACTACTGCCGTGTGGTAATCAGAACACAAAAATCCTACGTGACGAATAACTTCTTTAAAGAACTCCTTATATGTCGTTTCTATTATCAATGGTGGTCCAAAATCCATGAATATTTTAAACATTTCACTTGCGATAGTCAAAACATCAACTGATGTAAGTGGCCTCAGGTGGATGAAACCTGTTGCATTGTCAATCAAAAAAAGTACGTACTTAAACGGACCATCAGGTCTATTAACCGCGCAGATAGCAATTTTATACGTCTCATTTGGTTTTGCATGTATTTCTTTTACCATAGAGCTACGTTTTAATTCACATATTTCACAAAGACTCAATAATAATTTTACAGCCATTTTACTTATATAATATTTAGTATTGAGCATTCTCATTATTGTGTCCAAATTGCCATGCTCTGATATTAGGTGTGCTTCAACTATGATGTTATATGCATCTTCACAGCTCACGTAATAAGGCGTCGAGTCTATATTAGGTTTTTTTCTTTGATGTATCAATCTCCAACGATGATTCACAAGAGTAACATCATAAAGTGATAATAGACGGGTTAATTCGCTCTGACACCCTACACCATGCCTAACTATGCATTTTGCTTGTTGAATTTTTTGTATCAACTTTGACAAACTAACACTGTTAAACGGTGGAACGTATTCACATTTGTTTCTCTTAAAATATTCAGTAATTACATGATTATAATCTCGTTTGATTTGTGAATATTTGAAATTCAAGTTAGTTTCTTCCATTTCGATTAAAAATTATACAATGTTAGCTAAATCACTTTTACAGCACTCAAATATTAAAAACTTAGATACTTAAATAAACAATTTTATACAACATTAATTAATTTCACTAAACTTCACTGGGTTCACGTGAAGGCAGTTCTCGATCCGTAAACAGAATAGCCTGAGCCGCGCAAGATGGCGCCGTGTACACAAACTGACAGAGACGGCGCTATAGTAATGAAAGTGATAGCGTGTACAACTGCGCACGTGAAACCGGCACGCGCTTTGTACAGTGTACTGAAGGTCACTAACCTCTCGCAAACATGACGTGAGATTGGATCGGAACAGCTGTTTAGTTTTCAACAACAAAGTGATACCTACTTACTTACAAAGATATTTTTCCGAAGGATGAGTACCTACAAATAAAAAGTTTTAAGTTTTGTTATCTTATTATCTACACAAAGTAGGTGGTACAGTTCATCGGTGCATATAGGGATGCCAGATCGAATCTTCCTATTGTCGGGATAAATCACAACACAAATTTTTCGCGATTTTAGGGCTTTGGTCGGGAGAAATATAAAAAGAAGTTAATAATATTATATACTTACATATTATTATAGGTGTTAATAGCATCATTATTTCTGTATCGTGCAATGCTGATAGAAATTTAATTATTTATTATTTTTCTGTAACACAAAAAAAAAGGAAATGACTAATAATTAATAATTTTTTTTTGCACTGATCGGCCGATTGGTTTGTACGTTTTGCTTGACGAAAATGTAAACTTAAAATTATCGAAGTGGTTTTTCGGGAGATTTTTTACTTTGTCGGGAGTCGGGAGCGAGCACATACAAAAATTCGGGAGAATCCCGCCAATTCCGGACCATCTGGCAACCGTAGGTGCATAGGTCATGTAGGTCCTAATACCTACTTATATAGAAACTAGGACTTCATTATACAAAATACAAGTAGGTCCATTTAAATTAGATGCCTAATACAAATTAATGTCAATCTAGATATATTAAATGGGGAGCGAGTATGTACAGAGCAGACAACAGCTCGTCAGCCTACCACAAAACGTAAAATTTTCTCAATTGATATTGATCTCTATTTGTTGGAGTTAAAGTTGAAAATCAATTCAATGACCTTTTACTTTTTGTGAAGGTTGACCTGCCGTTGTCTGTACTTACATAGGTAGGTAGGTATATCAATCGAAATACAATATTATAATATTTATCAAAGGCCTATTACATTTGCAATTAATTTCATTAAAATCGGTTCAGTTGTTTAGGCGTGACAGACAGATTTACAGCTACTTTCGTATTTATAACATAAGTAAGGTTATGAATAGTTTAAAATGCCTTTAACTGCCGAAGTAGGTAGGTACTACTAGACACAATAAATTTTATTGTTTGGAGGTCACCGGACGTGACCCCCGTGGCGCTCAATGTGTTAACTATTACATTCCGATGAACGGCACAAAGGTAGGTAGGTACCCATATAATATAAAGCCAGCTACAAAACTTTTTTTTAAATTCTCATGTTATGGCAATTTTTTTTTAGACATACCATATGATACTACTTCGAGCGTGGTGATTATGCCTGTACCCATCATTGCTATGGTAACTTGAATTTAACGATGGAGGCCTTTTCCCTGCAGTGGGATAATTATAGGCTGTTACTTACTTTTTTTTACCATACTGGGCCACACAGAGCCATCTAGTCCAAAACTAAGCTACTACTAAGTTTAAACATACGGGTACTAGACAACCAATAAACTTACTTATTAATATATATTTTTTGTAAATACTTATAATACATAGAAAACACCCAGACCAGTACAAACAGACATAAAATAAATAAATAAATAATATAAATAAATATTTTAAGACATGCCACACTGGGCCACACAAAGCCATCTAGTCCCAAATTAAGCTACTATTAAGTACCCTGTCGTATGGGGTACTAGACAACCGATAAACTTACTTATATACTTTTTTTTTTGTAAATATATACTTATAATACATAGAAAACACCCAGACCAGTACAAACAGACATGTTCATGCACACAAATATTTGTACTGTGCGGGGATCGAACCCGCGACCCATGGGTCAGAAGAAGCGTTAACTACCGCTGATCCAAATGGTCGTCGAAATGAAATCGACATGTTCATGCACACAAATGTTTGGGGGTGGTTGTCAAACTTACTTTCAATGATTACTTAAGTGATTGTTTTTAGGTACTCCTATTACTTTGTTCTTAAGTAACAACAGTATAGGTGAACACTAAATGACAATAATTAGTAATTAAAATCCAGGGAAAATGTTTCCATTCTGTCTTCCATACCTAACATTCCGTCGGCAATAACGCGGGGTCACGGGCAATTAAAGTTCAAAACGCGCCCGCTCTAGTGCCCTCTGGCGGAGAGTTACGAAACAAATAGACTACATACATTGGAGGGAAAAAATAAAAATAAAAACAAAAAACATCGACTACAAGTGATTGAATGTATACTGTTGTGTTCCTTCTACTACTAATAATGAATAAATAAATACACAAATCCATATTCATATTCATTTACTCACTACCTACATACCTAATATATACGAGTACTTAATGAGAATAGTACCTACCTACTTAGTGAGTCTTTTGATTTGAACTATTCGTTTTGGAGTAAAGAGGGTAATTCTCTATTGGGACTAGGTACCTACCAGAGCTATGTGCTGCCAGCAATTAATTTAATTTTATAATTTATTCTTTTGTGATTCAATAAATATCATGTTATGTTGACGATTTCGCTTTCATGGGCAGAATGATGAATTTTTTTATTAGTTGTCGATTTGTTCTACACCTTTATCGATAAATTATCTTGGTTGAGGTAGGCCGCGGGATCAACCGTTAATATCTGTTTTGGTAACACGATAAACTATTAAGATTTTATTTAAAACTATAAGATTGTTGTTTCTCAAATAAAATATCGCCTGCGCAAATCGCATTAGCAACGCAACTGTGATGCATAATAGCGGTGCTATTGTGTTCAGAGTACTTATTTATTTAATCATTTATCCATTTATTCATTTTCCATGCATGTTAACAGAGAGAACTCCAAATCACAAGCAAGACAAAAAAGCAGTAAAGAGAGAAAGAGTTACATCAGTTGTCGAATACGAGTACAATACATATAATGTCAAAAATAAAATAAAATAATTTACCTTAGCAAGTTACAAAATGTCAGTCAACACAAATTTAATATTATAATATATATAAATTAGTTACATGAGTAGCCCACCTGAGTCGACGTGCCCTTATTGCCCTATCTCATCTCGAAAATTTACTACACGAGGCCTTAAGATACATATTACTCGTGTTCATAAGGACGTCTTGCCGGGGCCCTTGCAAGCGCAGACTGCTGCCGTTCCTGTTGTTACGCCACTGGCAGGCTGTGTTAAACCTTGCAGCCAATCTATACTCGACCAGCTCGTTACATTCAAGGGTACGATTAAAGTTTTATATTTTCGTCCCTTTGGCTGTGGAGACGGCAGGTTGCTGGGGGTCGGAAGCATTCAAATTTGTTAGGGAGTTGGGGCGTCGGCTCAGGCATAAAACCGGTGACCCCCGCTCCGGGTTGTTCCTGGTGCAAAGGTTGTCCATTGCTATCCAGCGAGGTAACGCGGCTAGCGTCATGGGCACTTTTACTGTAGGGACAGCTCGGGGCGGAAATCGACCTTAGGTAGTTTAATTGTTTTTCTGACCTGTATATATTAATTTTTCAATATTTTTTTCCTTTTCTTAACTAACTGTATATTTTACTTGTTTTCTGCCTCACATACTTATTGTTTTTTTTTGCAAACCATTATAATTAAGTTTTAAAAACAAAAAAAAAAAAAATAGTTAAACACACAGTAATACTTATATCTTAATAAAATAATACCATGTTTTATTCAATTAAGCATTACAGTAGGTACTTATTATGAGAACACAAGGTTAATTATGACAAAATTTTGTGTAAACTTGACTTTGACTTAGAAATAAGGTGATGCGTCAATTTTTTTTTTCCGAATTTTATTTGTGTCCGAACCCAAATTCATAAGTACCTACCTAGTACGCTGACAATCTCTGTGCCGCTTTTTTATTAGGGTTCCGTTGCCAAATAGCAAAAAACGGAACCCTTATAGATTCGTCAAGTCTGTCTGTCTGTCTGTCCGTCCGTATGTCACAGCCACTTTATTCTGAAAGTATTAGCATGACACAGTTAAAACTTCGTAGATAGGTGTATCCTGTTGACCGCTTAACGATTCTCATACAAAAAATAAAAAATAATGATATTTAAGGGGGCTTCCCATACATAGAACTAAAACAATTTTTTTTACTCATACCTATACGTATGGGGTATCTATGGATAGGTCTTCTAAAAAGACTTAGAGGTTCTTAAAACCATTTTTTCCAAAAGTCTAACATTTGGAAGATAGACGCTTCCAAAGTGGTAAAATGAGTGTCCCCCCACCTCTAACTTTTAAAATAAGGAAGTGAAAATTTTGGAAAAAATACATAATGTAGATCTTAACAAAAACTTTCTACGAAAATTGGTTCGAACGAGATCGAACTGGTAGTTTTGAAAATCTAGCACATTTTCAACAACAGCAAACATAACTTTGTCCCTTATACAAACACTATGAAAAACAAAGTTATTTTTGCAGTCATCAAAATATTGTTGTATTTTAGTTAAACTTGGTACGGAACCCTCAGTGCGGGAGTCCGACTCGCACTTGGCCGGTTTTTTATTGATCAGTTTAGTAGAAGTATTGTAATTTTTAATTATTGATAAATAATTAACTTTTAATTTATCATTTGTACTAACCGTTGCATTAAACTGTCACATAATTTTTTTGAGTCTATTAGAGAGTATATTATTTCACCTTTTCTTATAATATGATGATATGAGTATGTTGTGTTTTGCGAATATGGTCATATAATATTATCATATTTTGAGAATATGATTTGTTATAAGAGTATGATGTTTTGCGAATATCATGTTTTGCGAATGTGGTGTTTTACGAATGTGGTAAGTATTTCTGAGTAGGTACCTACCTAACCTGTTTGAAACACACTGACGTTTAACTGGCATAACTGGCCAGTTAGGCACAGAAAAGCGAGCCTCAATTTTTTTAAGAAACAATATTTTTGAATATTCTATTAATAGGTAGGAACACAATTAGGCACTGAATCTGAAGACAAATTAATACAGGGAACGAATACAGAAGAAACGCTCAAGTAAGTATTTAATAAAAGTTCCATCCTAATATCACCACAATGCAGGGCAAAGGCCTCAATCATTGAATTATGATGGGTCAGGCATAGTCACTACGCTTGACAAATTTTGATGCGGGTTGGTAAAACAACTCGAGTAACGTTCGCAAACGAAAACTCTTGTTGCCCGACCTGGGATTACGTCATGGGACCAGTGCTGGATTTACACATTTGCCGCCTCAAAGCTATACATTATTTGCCACCCCTACAGACGTCTAAAATTAGATACAACTTTTACGGGACATTTTTAAGCCAAGGAAAATAAAAGCTTTATTTTACAACACAATTTTTTTTTGCCCATCTTGCCGCTTGCCTAATGGGGACTACCGTTTCTTTGCTCTTTGCTCACCAGTTGGCGCCACTGTAGGCTGAGGTCCGGAGGTATAGCTGTCAAAGGCGATTGGCGCCGAAACAAAGTGTTATATCTTGAATCTAATTAAGGTTATATTGTTTATAAAAAACTATCTTGATACTCGTATCAACAAACTAACTTCTGAAATAGTTGCTCTTGAGGCCGCCTATTTTTGCGCTTTTTCTTAATTCCGCTTTTAAAGCGTTCACATTAATCGCCAAATAATCCATATTTGCGATATTTTACGAAGGAGATCACTTTCCAGCAGGTAAATTAAAGAAATTATAATTTATGCAACAAATTCCGCTAAAACCAGTACAAAGTGAATGATATTGGACCTCACGCGACACTAGCGCCTCTATTGGCAAATTTACTAGCGATAGCCCCCATTGTGCCGCCCTAAGATTCAGCTTTTTCAGCTTCTATGGTAGATTCCGCACTGCATGGTCACCCC
The DNA here is from genome assembly GCA_949315895.1 of Anania crocealis. NCBI lineage: Eukaryota > Metazoa > Arthropoda > Insecta > Lepidoptera > Crambidae > Anania > Anania crocealis. The sequence continues at coordinate 9,311,321 of OX438872.1, read as the reverse complement.
TTGATCCTTAACCACTGGACCAACGGGGCGTTTTGTAGTGAAATGTTTAATTAATTTACTGTATTACCAATACCAACTCAATTCTTTCATACATGCAGTGTCGTCCATTTCTGTGTAATTTAAGCACACTGCCGCACAACTAGCCGGCTCCGAGCAGTAAGCGGTTTCAACTCTCTGCACTTGTTTATTACTTCTATTCGTGTACCGTTGGTGAAAAAGGAGTCAGTTTTTAATAAAAAATAATTAAAACTAATATACACGGTGCATTTGCAACCACCTGTATAACGAAGCCCACGTTATGTAACATCTTGGCAGTGTTATTAAAAAATTATATAATAATATATATTTTCTTAAATAAACAATATTGCGTTCAGCTATTAATTTTGAAACACGCTGTGATGCGCACGGATGCATTCATAAGGGACCCCGCCGCAGCAAAATAATGTCTGTGCGCGAAAAGTCTGAATCTATATTTATTATTTTCTAAAAAATATTTATATTGATAAATTAAATAACACTGCCATGATGATGTTATACATAATAATGGTCAAATAACGTGGGTTTCGTTTTAAAATCGGTTAAAAATACACCGTGTATATAAAACGAAACACTCATCAAAACGTTGGATGAAGAAAAAACTCATGAATTCATGATTTACAGCAACCTTGGCCGATTTTCTAGTCAAAACAAGATAATGGTTGTTGATCGTTTATGTAACAACGACTAAAAACTGATGGCTTATTATCAAATAAACTACTTACTTATTATAATCGATAATGTATTCATATTAAATTATAAAAAGTAAAAGTAAGTAACAGCCTATAATCATCGCACTGCAGGGCAAAGGCCTCCATCATTGAATTCAAGTTACCACAGCAATGATGGGTGTACTGGCATAATCACCATGCTTGCCAAATGCGGGTTGGTGATCACAAACCCGAGCAATGTTCGAAAATTCGAAACTTTTGTTGCTGCCCGACCCGGGGATTGAACCTAGGACCCCGAGATCTTGGCCCGGTATTTAAACCACTAGACCAACGGGGCGTTAAATTATAAAGAAAGTAGGTAATAACAATGTATCACTGATGCCTTTGTAGGGACACACTATGTATGTACAGTTTTGCTGATATAGCATTTTTGGTTAGAGTCAGACGCGAGCTCGGCGACGACGCCAGTCGTTCCCGAGTCGTCCACGTCGCGCACATAGCTAAGCCATTTACCATCTCATTTATTGTACACCATTTCCTGTAACAATATTGTGGAAACCGAATAGAGAAATCAGTGACATTTATTACTTTTATTTCTGCACCCAATAGGCACCTTCTGTAGTCAGACAACATACGGGCTAGTAGGTCATAGCTATACAAACAGCGACCAACAGCCCGTACACCTTGATAAGGTAAAGGATAACCCCATTTTTGGGCCCAACGTTAAAACAATGAAAATTATGCCAAAAAAAACCCTTTTATTTTACTTGCCTATTTCTCCAAAAAATAGTTTAATTGGCAATGGACAAGTGGAGAAAATGGATAAAATACATATCGATACCTTCAGGTTCAATTGGCGTATAAACCATTTTGGCCAAATCGAGTTAACCATTTTGATCAGATTTTTTTTCTCTATCGATCTGTATATCCGAAATGTTTAAATTCGCTAAAAAAATTTTTATACGACCTAAAAAATCATTGCCGAAAAGTTAAACCAATTCCATAAAAACAATGTAAAAGCCGTGTGGTTGTTTTTGGTAATTCTGTTAAGATGTAATGACCATACATTTTTTTAAGCCCGGGCGTAAAACTCTATGATAATTGCAAATGGTTTTTACGTTAAGAGTGTTAAGACGCATTCAAAGATTTCAATGTCGTAAGTCCATGGTTATGGTGCAAAATATAGGGACTTAAAACGTATCTGCGATAATGGAGTAATACCAAAGAGATTTCGTACTGACTTTTACAATTATCACACGGAAGTAATGTACCTGATACTCTAACGCTAACTGATGAAGAAGATGAGGAAGAGCGGATTGACTAGTATTTTGTTTCACATATTCTACATAGGCCTAGGCTTATTTTGTTATTAATATGTTATTTTATTAGCCACTAAAAACGAATCTTGTTTGGTGGTCTAGGAACTTTTATTTTTTGAGTTTAACAAAGTTGATTAGTTATTTCTACTTTGAATTATTTTCATAACTATAAGGCTATTTTTCAGGTCCAGTGCCGCTGCCTATCGACTTCGACTAAGTGTGATAAATTCAGAAAACGAGCCACAGTGTACTCAAGAAAGCAATTTATAACTTTTTGAGATGCTCTCTAATGAATTTCTTTCTTTAAAAGTACCCAAACTTTTAATTATTGCCATAAATGGTCACTTTTAGCAATAATGAAAGTTGTAAAAAGATAAATTCACCATTGAACTTCTCAAAAAACTACAAATTCCTCTCCCGAGCACGCAATGGCTCTACTCCCTGTTCAAAAGTCTCAAATTCATCACAACCAATCGAAATCAATTTTATTGGCGGCAGCCCTGAACCGGGAAAGAAGTCTTAATTTTTTGCCCTAATTGCATAAAAGAAGTGAATATTAGTTTCGTCTTTTAAGTTGCAATATTTTGATTTTTTCTACTTAGAGTTATTAAAAATTCTTAATGTTGTGCCATAATTTTGCTACAAAATTGTAACATAAAAACAATAAAAGAAAGTTATTTTCGTACTTTGGCAATTTTATTTTATCTACATCAACCAAATACAGATAAAACACTAAAAATATATTTCTATACATTCTCGAAACAATAAAAGTGTGCTTATAGTCAATATTGCATTACTTTTATACAATGTTTTATTAATTCATTTAAATAAATCACTATAATCAATGGTTGTAAAAACCAAAAAATCTAGATCTATCGGTCTTTACGTCAGCAATTGCAATCTCATGTTTACTAAAAATTCAAATACGACGTAAAGAGATATTTTTAGATCCATTATAGGATGTCGTATAAACCACCGAGTGTGTTTTTTAAAGACGTAAATCCAAGCTAACTTTAAAACTAACGAAGATGGGCATGTTTTGAATATTTTGATTTTACCATCGCAAAATTTTAAGAATGTTTTTTTTTTGGTCATTTTTTAGTAACTTCTGAAATAAAAAAGCAACGATTTTTTTTTTAAATAAAAAAACGTTTTTTGGCTCTCCTGAAAAGTACGGTTTTGGTTTATACGACAATTGAACCTGAAGGTATCGATATTGTTTTTCTAATACTTAAACAGTCTCTGTAAACCGTTTTACACACATTTAATTAAAACGTGACTATCTCCGTAAACGCTCTGCCACTTCATAGAGCGGGGCTTTTAACGTTTTAATCGATTTGAAATAAATCGATTCATAGTAATACTTCTTTACAATTGCATTTTTTAAGGAATAAGCTAAATAATTCGTTGTAAAAGCCTAATATAAATATAAAAAACTTAGAGAATGTAATTAACATTTTTTTCCACGAGCTTTGCAGTTCAATAAGAAATCATTGATAAAACAATTGAACATGTTGAATAGTTCAATTATTATTCCTGATGTAACAGTCTGCACTATTACTAAGAATATCAGCTGACAATGACAGTTAATTGTCATTTGTCATTCACTCCAATTCACTCACATTTCGTTTCGTACATAGACTACATTTTAACATGTTTCGTACTCGTGCGCAAGTTAATGTGGTTTGCATTTTCATAACTGCCCTGCTGAAGTGCTCTGATTACTACCTATATTGCCTATAGATAGAAAAGGAACCTAGATCTTATCCAGGTAAAGTACCAAAATGGTATTTTTTTGTAAAATAATACATGATATAGGTTATAAAATAAAAAAAGTCATTGGTTGATTTAAGTAACTTTCCCATTGTAGAAAGTTGTGAAAATATGGCTTATGAATCTTTTCAATATGCTTTAATTTATGGTCCATTCCCAGCCTTGTAACGTCAGGTCCAAGATTGTATGGGAAACGGGTTTGTCCTTTGAGACAAGCACTACCAACTGCTTCCACGAAGGTAACACGTCCTGGTCTGTATCACCAGTATCACGAATTGGAACGAATAAATGAATAAATGAATTTTTAGCAACGCCACCATTTTTAACGTTTTTCGCAACGACCTAAATTGAGGGCGGATTTCACAAATCACAATGAGCCATCAATTTTGATTCGTTTCGGCTTTCCTGCGTGTAGGTAAAGTGTTGCACCTCCCGAGTGCCATGAGTACACCGCGGATCACACGCTTTGGCTGACTTTAGAGAAGCGCTGATCGTACGCTGACCATCAGCGCCGAGGGCCGGAATGTATAGAAATCGCTGTCAGCGCTGACCGCCGTCGGCGCTCAAGTTCACACATTTCGACGGTCAGCGCCGATGATCAGCGTGACTCTAAAGTCAGCCTTTTGGTGTGCTCCGCGTGGTCTGACCAGCAGAGTGCTCTGGTGGTGTCAGGTCGCTCTTTAGCATAGTGAAAGCTATGATAGAGAGCGAAACGGCACCGCGGCGGGCGAGGATGGTCTCTTTTTGCGAGGACGTGATGTCGCAAAAGCAGGCTGCGGAGCGGGCGAACAGTGGTTCTTACGCCGCTGTCCATTACCACTGACGCAGTAGTTATGCCTAATATTTTTCCTGGGTTAAATAAAAATGGTAAAGTGTTGCACGTACTGGGCCGGTGTAAACCGCGAGTGGCAATTCATATTTACAAAAAAGTTTGGTATCCGAGGATGGTTTTTTAAATTCCCATTTTTTATCTACTGGCCGTACTCTATAACAGTTTATGGGTCAATTTTCTAAAGAGAGGACCGTCCGACAGACAAATTAGTGTACGCTTCAGTGTTTAATAGTGAATCAGGTTTTAATAATGTAACACTAGCATTTCGATCGCGGCTCTGCCCACGTGAATACAAGTTATACAGGACGAAATTTTAATCACATTACAAATTTTGATATAGCAATCTACGAGACAAAAACCAAATGATATATTTTTTCTTTTGTTATAGCTTCGTACAAAAATGTCAAGATAAAGCACTTAGAAAATGTCCGCCTAAAAACTAAAATGTTTGATACGGCCTCCTAGCAACACTTTTTACGCGATGCGCATCTCATTAATTCATTACTACGCTAATTATAAGTTTTAGATGTACCCTTGATACCTTAACAGGCTTAAGACCGTAAAAATTGAAAACTATGTTGCGAAAAATATTTTAGGGTGAAAAATTTATTTAATTTTTTTTACTCCTTATATGGGCTTCATACGATAGTGAACGCTTATAATTTTATTTCAAGATGATGAACAAGTCATCCTGTATTATCGTTACTGGTGGGATACCCAGACCCTAAAGTACAAACAATGTATTCAAATAACACTTCGCAGGGTTGACTGCAACCGAATTAGTAATTTAAAAGTAAAAAAACATAGTTATGTTTAGTTTAAAAATTGCAACAAAACAGTTCAAAATCCTATAAAGTATTCAAATGTCAAAGAAACCTAATTATTAAGAACTATCATTAGTAAAAATAAAAATTAATTGAAAAAATATGTCTCAGGCGGGACTCAAACCCGCATCTCCTCGCCACAATCAATTTAGCCACTGAGACACTACGTCTGTTATAATCGCCACGCTTGTCAAATGTGGGTTTGTGATCACAAACGCGAGCAATGTTCGAAAATTTAATACTTTTGTTGCCCGACCCGGGGATCGAATCCAGGACCCCGACATCTTATCGGTATTTAAACCAGTAGACCAACGGGGCGTTAAGGGTACGGGGCGTGTGCTGTCATTGTCACTGTCAAATCAAAGGGTCGAAGTGACGCAAGAAGCAGAACGCAATATTAAAACATGTAGGTAGGTACAGTGATGTGTGATTTGCATGGGGGTTAGGGTTGCTAAGGAGATCACATTGAACGATTAATGAATCTTTACTAATATTATAAAGAGTTTGTTTGTTTGTTTGAACGCTAATCTCAGGAAGAGCTGGTTCGAATTGAAAAAATATTTTTGTGTTGGATAGTCCATTTATCAAGGAAGGCTTTAGGCTATATAACATCACACTTTGACCAATAGGAGCGAAGCATCAGTGAAAAATGATGCAAAAATAATCGCGATCATAATAATTAATAACAGAAATTGACGCGGACGAACAGTGCAACAGCTAGTTGCTAATATGGAACAGCTCCACTACAAATGTGACGTTCTCGCAAAGAAAAGGAAGACTCATGTCCTAGCAGTAAAAGGTTTAGAAAAGAAAAATGACGTAGTTTAGAAAATAAAATTAAAGAAACGGCCTATAATAATCCCACTGCAGGGCAAAGGCCTTTATACCATTGAATTTATGTTACCATATCAATTATGGGTACAAGCACAGATCATGAAAAATGGTTAGAAAGGCTGTCATGCGCCATTTGTATGAAAAGTGCCGAGAAGAAGCAGCGCAAGTAACTTGGTCACTATTGCCAGCCTCTTTTTGGATAAATGTTTACAAAAAGTTAAAGCAAGTACCTACGAGCTAGGATAATATATTATAGTATGCTAGGATAATATATTATAGTATAGCCGTATACATAAGATTAGCAATAACAATTTATTTAGAAATGCTATGAAAACAATTGACGACCCCCGTTTTTCAAGGTGTCGCCTGCTCCGAGGTCTCGGGTTCGATTTTCGGACAGGTCAATGTAGAAAAAAAGCGTGTAACTACATTCGCTCGGGTCTGGGTGTTTGTGGTACCTTCGTTGATTCTGGTTTCCAAAATACGATTGCTTTAAATAGTTAATCAAATTGGAATCAGAACAATATGTGATGTTGTCCACATTTATTTATTAACTAAAGAATTCAAGTTTATATTCCTTGGATATAACAATGTATTTTGTATGAAGTTACGTGATACAGACGATAGATGGCGCTGATGGCTGTTTACCTTATTTCTAAGTCAACGCGGGCAGAGCTAGTAAGCACACAATCTTTAAATTCCGGTCTTATTATAATTCAGTATTAGAAAACAAAAAATTCGTTTCAAGAAACAAAATTAAAAACTGGCAACCCTAATCTTTAGGAAGAGGAAGAGTCATACTGTTGTATTCAAATAAAGGTCTAATGGAAAATAACTTTGAGTGCTCGTATCATTCGTTCCTTGTTATAAGATAAAAAGATAACAAATTGCATTATGTTAAACGAAAATTGTTGTACTCAGACGTAGGTAGGTAGACTTATGTTACTTAGATATGTACTGTATTTATTACACATGTAAGTAGGTATAAACAATACAAACAGTGAGTGACTGACTATTCTGTCCGTGCAAGAGGCATGCATGATCATTAATGAGTGATGATGATGGATCGTAAAATATCATTTAAGGTTGTTACCATCACCCTTCACAGTTAGCTACTGTTGGAAAAACTTTGTTTAAGAGGGCCCAGCGGATCTGTGATGAACACCACCGGCATGCTGAACTCCAGCATGTCAAGCGAGCACTTAAATTCAATAAACTTCAAGTACCGCGACTCCGCTTCACGGACCGTCAAAATCCATCCACAGTTGAGCGTCTACCAGCTCTGCAGCGGTACTCCCATTCATGAAGGGTGTTACAGACAAAATTGGGAACATCTTGAAGCGCGCTTCTATCAAGACCTACTTCAAGCCGCCGAAGAAGATCAACCAATTCTTACGACCATGTCAAGTGTAACATTCCCCTTTAAGTACCAGGCGTATACAAACTCGACTGTGAATGTGGGCTCTCTTACATAGGTCAAACTAAACGCAGTATAGGTACTCGGGTAAAAGAACACATAGCCGATAAGAAAAACATGCGTATAACGAAATCTGCAGTCTGTGGTCTTGCGTTTGATAAGCCCAACCATTTCATTAGATTTGATAAACCTAAAGTTCTTGCTAAGGAAAACCGATATGTACCTAGAATGATACGCGAGGCAATAGAAATTAAAAAAACATCCTAATTTCAATAGAGAAGATGGTTGGAAATTACCAACTGCTTGGGACTCTGTCTTATCATCATTGAAGTCCACAAACCATGGCAACACTGCGAAGACTCCGGACACAGTTAGCTCATTTAGTGTGAAAAGGAACATAACCGACGATAAGAATTAGAGGCGGTACTTAAACATTTTTTCAAATTACCATCTTAAAGACGAATAACACCATAGTCTACCCGTGACCATAAACGCTGTAAAGGGTTCGAACCGTCGGGATAAATCAAGAATAAACGCGTTCTAAATCCGTAAACTTATCTTTCATTTCAGGAAGTACTGGTTCCAATTGAAATTTGTTACTTAAAAGCAAAAGATACAATTTCAAAGGAAGATTTTTAAAACGCTAATAAAACTCGAAGAACAATAAACGAAAATAAGCAAAATATGCTGAGGGGAGGAAATCTGCTGTTGACATCTATTGTACGTACTATGTGCGGTGGGTGGAATGGAAATAGAATACTGTTTTTTTTTTAAACGTAATAAATATGATGTTGTGAATGTATTTTATTAAAGTAGTATTGTTCGCACATCGTACTTTAAGTTTAAGTATAAGAAGGATTTACTGAACTTACTCGTACTAAAGCAAAAGTACCTGACTACTGTTATAGCTACTTAAAAGTCAATTTTACATTGTATTGTGCAGGTATGCTGTAATTTTGAGCAACGATATTAAATATTAAATATAAGTATTTAAATTCTACGATTTTGAGGCCAAAACTTTATTTTTTTATATTTTCTTAAATTAGTATGTGAATGAAAACTTTGTTTTAAGACAGCAATTACCATGTGTAGCAGTTATAATGAGAACCTCCTTTTGGAGAGTGGGATAGAATGGAGTAGAGTTACGTCGGGAAGATAACTGTGTACTGAATTTAAGTTTATTAATCTTTTAATAATTGATTCAGTTGCAATTAATTCCGTGAAATGTGAAGTTTTTAAAATAATCCTATACATACATCAAGCCAGTTTCAGGGGCTTGCAGTGTAAATGCCTTGTCATTTCCCGATGAGGAAAAAAGAGTTGAACGTAAACGATGTCCTGTTTTTGTTATTATGCTTGAGTTTAGTCTGGAAATTGTGTTTTATTTATAAAGAAAACAATGAAAAAGCACGGCTTGTTTTCTAAGGGCCTACTTAGGATATTAACCTTAACATTCCTTAATTTACTTTTAAAAACGAAATGATTTGAGGATAAAAACAAAAGGTTTTATTCGTGACCCAGAAGCAATGCCTTTTTAGTAAATAACAACTGGATTCTATATCATTAAAAATGTGTTACTTAAATAGATAATAAAAGGTGTACCACGGCATATTAATTAAGATTCATAAATAGCCACAACTTACCTAAAAAGTTTAAGACTTGACCAAATATTATGCAACCAAACGTCAAGGGAGGGTTATCAATAATTATATTCCGAATTATTACGATTACAACGATTATTTGATAAGAGTTCTGGTACATCCTCGATGTACGGTCGGCCAAGAAAGTGGGATTATCACCCTAAGGTTGAAAGTCATCGCGCGTCAGAGTACCTACAACAGGGTTGATTTTCCCATGCAAATATATTCTGACAGCTACTTATACTGAAACGTCATTGTCCCTATCGCTATTTTAATCACACATGAAATTTTGGCAAAACTGGTCCACCACTTTTTTGGGCGACCGTAATGAAGCTGTTTCCAAGTTTTGTACACTCTGTATACAGAGTTTAAGGGAATGTTTTATTATAAAAAGCCGGAATCTGTACACATACTAGGGTGAGTTAAACCTTAATCGGGTATCTTGTTGAAATTTTTGAAGTGAAAACTTCTTTAGCGGCGCTGAGCACTTTTTGTTGGATGGGTAAAAACTTCCAAACTCGCGTCAGGGTCACGTGATGCTGATCGAAAAAGCGTAAGATCGAGGGGAAGGGAGAGGAACTAGTATCTCCCACTCTTTCTACCGTGCCTGAGTGTGCTGTTTTCTATTATTTTTGAAGTGAAACTTCTTTATCGGCGTTGGAAAAAATTTACCGTCACGTTTTGCGTCAAATTTTCGTCACTTTTTTCGGTTACGCGTCATCTTTTTCTTGCCCCTACCACGGTTGGTTCAGACGATAGCAAAAAGGTAAAGTGAAATAATATTTAACCAATTTAACCAACTTAACCAACTTAACAAACTTAACCAACTTAACAAACTTAACCAACTTAACCAACTTAACCAATTTAACCAATTTAACCAATTTAACCAATTTAACCAATTTAACCAATTTAACCAATTTAACCAATTTAACCAATGTAACCAATTTAACCAATTTAACCAATTTAACTAATTTAACCAATTTCTGGAAAGTTGCATGTAGATCATTTTTCGAAAAATAAGGCCATAAAGAAGTTTCACTTCTTACGTGTGTACACTAGTACACGCACAACTTTTTTTATTACGTATCAACTTTATGACAAATTGTTAAGGTTCAAAATATTGTTGCCTCTATAAGTCCAATTTAGGGATAAAAATATATTGTCAGAAATACCGTTGCAACTAATGGTTCAGGTGAATGATGTCCCATCGTTGTATTTCACTCCCGATCAACAAACGGGAGCGAACAAAGTGTTCGATCCGAAGATAATCTGTCGTAAATGAACGGGGTGTATTATTCGCATAGAATAATCGGGTCGGGGTATAGTGAAAATGTATGCAAGAATTTTATCAATAAATAAGAATATTTTTCAAAAAATAAATAAAAACACTCAACGTTCAAAGTCACTCAGCGGGCTATGGAAAGAGCTAGAGATATGATTAGCCCACCGGATTAGCAAGCTGAAGTGGCACTGGGCTGGCCATATTAGCCGTAGAACCGACAACCGCTGGGGTAAACGAGTTCTTGAGGTGGAGTAATGATTTGCGCAAGATGACTGGCAGGAGATGGATGCGAGAAGCCTGGAATCGAACTAAGTGGCGTGAACCTGGAGAGGCCTATATCCGGCTGTGGACTGCGATAGGCTGATGATGATAATAAAATAAAAACACGCATAATCATCATCTCAACGAGACGACGCCCACTGCTGACCTTAGGCCTCCCCCAGGGTTCTCCCCAACAATCGGTTCCACGCCACTCGCGTGAAGCAGCTTTCCACGACCTTCGCTAGAGCGTCACTGCACCTGGTGGGGCTTGCCCACAGATTGTCGTCCGGTGCGCGGTCGCCATGCCAGTACCTTTCCACCTCAACGGCCATCGGGCCTTCTTACTATGTGTCCCGCCAACTGCCACTTCAGCTCAGCAATTCTTTTGTTTCAAGTCCCACGAAGGCAGTCAAAATATTTTTTCAGGAAATTGTATTTTTAATTCTCACTAGTTATTAAGTAAATTGCTTGAAATATAAAATTTCTCATATAATTTTTTTGGGGGACAGCAAAGGTTGTGAGTAACACCTAAGATAGTACAGATAATTTTGTTTAAGGAATTGCATTGTCAACTATCAGCTAGTAACATACTTCACAGTATATTTGACGACCATTTGGATCAGCGGTAGTTAACGCTGCTTCTGAGCCATGGGTCGCGGGTTCGATCCCCGCACAGTACAAATATTTGTGTGCATGAACATGTCTGTTTGTACTGGTCTGGGTGTTTTCTATGTATTATAAGTATGTATTTACAAAAAAAAAGTATATAAGTAAGATTATCGGTTGTCTAGTACCCCATACGACAGGGTACTTAATACTACCTTAATTTGGGACTAGATGGCTCTGTGTGGCTCAGTGAGGCATGTCTTAAAATATTTATTTATTTATTTATATTAAGAACGTTTAGGTTCACTACTTTCATCATCCATAAATTATGTGACACGATTTTTAAGATTTTCAGACCGCCCCTCCCCCCTTGTCACGCATTTTTACGAAAATTCCCATACAATTTTGTCCAATGTCACAATAAGTTAGATCCCCCCCCCCTCCCCCTTAATGTGTGACGTAATATGTGGACGATATGGTAGTATCAAGTATGATAGAACTTATAGATCATTCTTGATTTCCCATGGTGTGGCAGGTATTTTGCTTTTGTTACCCCAGAAATGTAACCGCTTCCGCTTTTAGCATGTCACCATACCCTCACTGTTATTCGTTCAGCGACCGGTAAAACAAGAGGCCCTATTGTCAAGTCTTCTATCTAGAGATATGACTCAACAATTTTGAAGCTCACCTCGCTCAATCTTAGAACATCCCTAAATCCTAACCAGTAAGGTTCATTCTTCGTGCAATTATAAATTTGTCTTCAGATACGGAGTTGCAAAGTTGTTGCTTGCTTGAAGATACGAATTTGGTGTTTACGGTTTAGGTATTAAGGGTGATGGTAGATGTAAACTTAAGTCGGTGACTCAGCTCAGACACGATGGTTAAGCACTCAATGTACCCTTTATCTTAGATTAAAAAAGGGGGGACTTCCACTTCATAGATACTACGTTAGGAACAGGTAGAAAGGTTACTGAACCATGCATTTTCGCACTTGGGAACATAATTTCGTTAAAGCTTTGCGTAAAAAGATTTTTTAAAACGTGAGATTCGTCTTGTAATAACAGATGCTGCAGATGCTTTGTATCGCGGGATTGCGAGTTTTACATAAGCCTTTGGTTTTGGCGTGTCGTGTCGTGTGGTGTCGGCATATTTAAATAATAGCACATGCCCATTTTATCCATGCCATAAGAAGACAGGCAGCAGGGTTTTATTAGCCAAACTTTAATAGCCAACCGCCTGCCAAGCGTGGCGATTATGGCAAAGCTCTACTTTTAGAAGGCCCGTGTCCAACAGTGGACTGATTTATGATCATGATGACAGTTCTGTTACCCCCTTTGCAACGTCAAAAATTTGAATATATTTTAGCACGGCAGTGGACGTGCCAAGTCTTTGCTAAGCCAAAATGTTTTTCATCACAAAATGAAAAACTGGCAGCCATGTTTAAATAAGTAATCAAAATAAATAAACTTTTAATTTATTTAATGTAATTTTATTCATTTAATAAGTAGGCCTATTTTGACAACATCAAGTATACCTACCAGCTTTATTTTTGAATACCTTCAAATAAAATCATAGCAGGTCACCGGTTTCAAACTTCACCCTAGGGAACATTTACAACAGAATATTTCGGTCGCAGCCTACTAGCTTAGTCAGGAATTTAGTTAACAGCCTAGGCCGTACATAAATGCCGGCACCAAATTACTTAAATAGCTAATGACAACCAGTCAATTCATTAAGCGCAATGTTTAACCAGATAACTGAACGTGGTGTTGTCACTGAGTTAAATTAGATATTGATAATTTTACGGTATTTGGTTAGGGCACAGATAATATGTTAGGGTGACTATCATCATCATCATCATCATATCAGCCGAACGACGCCCACTGCTGGGCATAGGCCTCCCCCAAGGATCTCCACAACGATCGGTCCTGTGCTGTCCGCATCCAGCGGCTTCCCGCGACCTTGATCAGATCGTCGGTCCACCTTGTAGGGGGCCTGCCCACGGAACGTCGTCCGGTACGCGGTCGCCATTCGAGAACCTTTCCGCCCCAACGGCCATCGGTTCTCCGCGCTATGTGTCCCGCCCACTGCCACTTCAACGATGCAATCCTTCGTGGTCGTTTACTATGGGTCTCATAAGAAGGCTCAAGATCACCCAGCGAGCAATGGAGAGAGCGATGCTTGGTATTTCCCTACTCGATCGAATCAGAAATGATGAGATCCGCAGGAGGGTGACTATAAGCTCACAAATTATATGTGACAAAGGTATTATTTGTGCACCTCGTAGCGGGCGCGCGGGCCGCGGCAACTCCAGCGACAGGAATTTGTACCTATCCGCCGTAGCTGTTGCCCGCGACTTCGTAAGCGTCAATTTCCGTTATCATGATCGCGATTATTTTTGTAACATTTTTCACTGATGCTTCGCTCCTATTGATCGCATGTTAAATAACCTAAAGCCTTCCTCGATAAATAGACTATACAACACAAAATAATATTTCAATTCGAACCAGTACTACCTGAGATTTGTGCGTTCAAACAAACAAACAAACATACATATCACACTTACCCCCTCTTATTCCACATGTAAATACTAGTTACTGCAACTACTGGTATAACAATTACTGCATTATTCTTACGACCATATAAAAACTTAGGCAATATGTTTACCTATAATTATTAGTTTGATTCATTGTAAGGCACAATAATAATGTTAATACCCATTAACGTTCAGCAAAGTGTAAATTAGTTTAAATTAAGTAAACCATACCCTGTGTACTAATTTAACGGTAGTGTGCAGAACAATGAGCTTATGCCTGAGTTTACCCTATTGATACATAAATCGAACCTGGGACTTAAGCGTGCTACACGAAATTTTGGCACGACGCCATCGAGTCCAACATATTGTTTAGTAACAAGTCCGTAGATAGCACAATTACATCCAGGACAAAGGCTTTGGTCATTGTTTCTCAATATTTTTTTGTAACACCCATTATAAACCACAAAACAAAAGAACCATTGTTCAACGAATAGTCATTAAGTTAAGACTAAGTAATGAATCGTCAATAACAGCACGCATCAGTTGAATGGATCACGTTACTGTACCATAGGCTCCTCTTACAAAGATTTTGCTTTGCTTGACGGCTGGTTTGGCGTTTGCAGTTTAGCCATTAGTGAAGAAGACGCTGCCTCATTTGCTCCGTCTTGAGCATCCCTTGCGACATCTATAGAATTTCAAGGGGTGCTGCTATTCTAGTTAAGGAAGGCATTATTATTACAATCAATCACCTTTTAGGCGTTATTTGCCTTATTATATATGTATAGTAATTATACCTTTATGATTTTATCCAAAATAGAGACGTAAGCCGAAAAGGAGTTTAATAAATATTACTTTTACACGTATACCAAAGAAAATAATCGGTTTCTTTGTTCATTAAATAAGCCCATGTAAATGTAAATTTTAATATAATTAATGTATAACAGAAAAAAAACAACACTTTAAATTCTAATTTCATAACAGAATACGAGTAAATTCTAAACTTAAATGGAACTTGCTGCAGTCCTTCTGGGGGCTGGCTGATAAAAGTTTTAGAAACTATAACTTTGCCTAAAGCGTCAGGACAATGTAAATTTATTGTTCAAGCAACCATCTGCATTGTTCTTAAGCTTCTCGTTGTTAAACTTAGCAAGGGTCTAATTCCTTAAATACATAAATAAATAATCACAGTACTCTTAGCTAAATGGGAGCGTTTGTGCCTAAATAATTGTTTAATTGGATTGTACTGAGTAAACAGCCGGTTTCGACTTCATTGTTTTAGTAAATCCTACTAATATTATAAATGTTTTTTGCTTATAAGGTGACTTCGATTATCATAATTTAAATTTCAACATACTTTTTTGAAATATATAAAGTCTAAAGTCTAAAGTCTAAATGTGAATGTTTGGATGGATAATATGTTCCTCGATCATGCCAAAACAGCTGAACAAAATTTGGTAGAGATAGTATTTGGTCAGGAATTGCATAATATGCTACTTGAAATCCTGTAAAAATTTACGGTTCGCGTGGGATCACTGTGTTTGTTTTTATATAGAAAGGGATGTACTATCGCCTCCTTTGTCGCCTGACTGACCACCTTAAAGAGCAAAATCGCTTACAGCTCGCGTCGTCTATTGTTTGAGGTGACGTCCGTTTTTAGGGTTCCGTACACAAAGGGTAAAAACAGGACCCTATTACTAAGACTTCGCTGTCTGTCTGTCTGTCCGTCGCTCTGTCACCAGGCTGTATCTAAAGAGCCGCGATAGCTAGACTGTTGAAATTTTTTATTTACGTATTATGTATTTCTGTGTATACAAATTATGTATTTCTGTTGCCGCAATAACAACAAATACTCAAAACAAAATAAAGTAAATATTAAAGGGGGGCTCCCATACAACAAACCCGTTTTTTTGGCCTTTTTGGTACGGAACCCTTCGTGCGCGAGGTCGACTCGCACTTGGCCAGTTATTTATAGTACTGCACGCTATTTTCGTTTAAAAGTGGTTAGGCGTCGGAGACCCCCACCGTACATGGTTTTTTTGCTTAGTGGCAATTTACGGGTATAGCATAGGCTAAATTTTATCCGCCAACGAACCTAGTCGCGGGCAATAGCTAGTATATATTTTAATATATGTTTGGAAACTTATGATGGACAAAGGCTTAAATCAGGATTAAATAAATAAACTTATAGACTTATGTGTTCAGTATAACGGTTCAAGTTTAATTGTGAGCTTTATTTGATATTTTAGCAACTTAATTTCAAGTTTATATACGAGTACATACTGATATTTAATTGTAAGGTTTAGTTAACTACTTCTTTGACGCACGCACCGCCCAGAAAATTTCGTCTTACAAACTTTATATTACTTACGTATTATGATTATTATTATAATTTCCGATTTTATCTTTATCACTTCAAATCAAATTACAGCCGAGGTAGGCGAATAATGGTTTGAGTAATACGCTATCTTATAAATACGTATCAAAATAATAATTTCGAATCTCGTAATAAATTGGTTTTTCATTCGATTTATCAAAATTAATATAGTTCTGTAACTGTTCATTGTGGCTACTTATTATTTTTAACAAGTCGAGCAACAGGAGTTTAGAATTTTCGAACATTGATCGGGATTGTGATCACCAACCCGCATTTGGCAAGCGTGGTGATTATGCCTGCATTTGACGACCTCCGTGGTGGAGTGGCGTACACACCGGTTTTCAAGGTGTCGCCTGCTCCGAGGTCCCGGGTTCGATTCCCGGACTGGTCAATGTGGAAAAAAATGTGTTTTTCTACATTTACTCGGGTCTGGGTGTTTGTGGTACCTTCGTTGTTTTTGGTTTCCAAAATACGAATGCTTTAAATAGTTATTCAAATTGGGATCAGAATAATGTATGTGATGTTGTCCACATTTATTTATTTATTTATCATTGCTGTGGTAACTTGAATTCAATGATGACGGGGTTGGGCCTGCCGTGGGATGTTACTTTACGTTTTAATTTTACGCATCGTTTATTACTCATTTTGTATTTTTATTTCACAACATAAATACGATATGAAACTTAACACTCATGGTTGTGCCTTTTACTGGTTAAAAATTCACTATATTTTTAACCATGAAAATTTTTATTCAATTCGTTTTTGTGATTGGATTAGTCCAATGGGGACTATCGTTTCTTTGCTCACCAGTTGGCGACACTGTAGACTGAGGTCCGGAGGTATAGCTGTCAAAGGCGATTGGCGCCGAAACAAAGTGTTATATCTTGAATCTAATTAAGGTTATATTGTTTATAAATAACTATCTTGATATCAACAAACTAACTTCTGAAATAGTTGCTCTTGAGGCCGCCTATTTTTGCGCTTTTTCGTAATTCCGCTTTTAAATCGTTCACATTAATTGGCAAATAATCCATATTTGCGATATTTTACGAAGGAGATCACTTTCCAGCAGGTAAATTAAAGAAATTATAATTTATGCAACAAATTCCGCTAAAACCATGTAACACGTCGTTACATTTTTGCATTAATCTTGTTTCAACAGCTCGTGCGCAGCTGAGGATTTTTACTGGTAACGCCATCTATCCGGCTGATGGAACACCATATGGTGCAACTTTGTGTCTGTCATCCCACAATTCCTTTCTTTATCTAATAATTTGAATGTTATTTTTTATATTATTACATTAATAGGCAAATGGCTATTTGTGTTGATTTTTTAGGTAGTTTTCTACTTTTTCAGGGCTGAGCAGTTTTCTGCGTTGTTTGGCTTTATGTGTCAGTCAAGTCAAGTGGTTCCAAGTCGTGAATGCAAAGAATTAAAAAATAAAACTGTCTTGTCATAGAGGGGAGAGGTTGGATTGGATATATAAGCAGATGCCATTTAGTGGCGAGTCTTTTTACTACGCTTCCTGAGTTTTCTTGTTCGCGAAAAAGTAATTTTTTTAATGGCGGTCAAGCGTGCCAAAATGCCTGTAGGCATGTAAAGCCAAAGGCCTAATATCTTTTCTTTTTTTGTTCTCTCTTCAATTTGTCTCCTCATGGTAAGCATCTATAAATGTCTTTTCCAAGACTTTGTTCTCTTTTCTAAGAGGTTGTGAACCTTTAATTGTGTGTTGTTTCATCTTTCAGGACTAACATTTTTTTTACTTTCCCTTGATGGATAAATTTACATGATGCATCGCCTCATCTTGGTGATTGTTGCTGCATTTTTATGGGTAAGCATGTTTGATTCTTTTCACCACGTGTATCTGCCTATGCCCACGTGTGGACAACGTGCTAGCGAATGTCTTCATCTCACCCTGCTGTAAGCGCACCTGCGGTCATGTCTAAAGTGCTGTGCTAGTGCACGTTTTCCTTTCACATACCATCTGCTCATGCCCACGTGCGCTCCCTAAGAGCATGTGGCTTTATCACCGCTGTACTCATGCTTGTGTGTACCTTCCAGGCTTGAAATATCGCCCTCCTCGCTCCTAGCTACTAGGACATACTCCTGCATCCTGCGCGCATGTGCTCCAGGGACGGAGGGATATGTGTGGTTCTCCACGGTGATGTTATAATTTATTATCGGTGACATGATCTAATAACATGCTACTAGGTATTTATGAACATTTATTCTTTTGATAGTTTTCATGCATTGGTGATACTCCTCAGCTCATAGGTTAGGCCAACCTTAGTTTTAGTCAGACGTGAGTGAAGGAATTCCTGCTTCTCAGCTTTCCTTCACTAAATCTGAGAATTTAAGCTTATAGTTAAGCACACAACTTTTGTTTAATTGCATAGTGGTAATTAGTTCTTAACTCTAATGTAAGTGTAATGTATGTAGCTCATGTATGTGCATCAATCAATAATTATTATATATTAAACATATAAATAAACAAGGGGAGACAAATTGAAAATAACTTGTTTTCTTTTCTATCTTTAATTCTTTAATTAACTCTTTCTTGCTTCTGAGTTAAAGCAAGTGGCGCCCTCCACAGTTTCTTAGTACAGTTCTCCGAGCGCTGAAGAAGAACCCACGAGCTCATATCTCTAAAAACACACCCAACATCTTAGCTTGTTTCATTGGCGCCCAACGTGGGGCCTCTTTTAGAGATTTGTACTTTGAAGCTGTGTTTTTTTTAATTTGTCTCAACTTAGGTTACTAATTTAATTTTGTAATCATGTCTCTTTCTTTAGATATTAATTATCTTAGTAAAAACGAACTTTTATATGAAATTCGTGTTAAGGGCCTTGAAGTATCAGATGATACTACTGTCGATGAGCTGAGGAAGTTATTGCGTTCTGTTAAGGGTATCACCAATCAGGAATTAAGCAATAAGTTTTTATTTTCTTTAGACTCTGCTAATGAGCTGAATATTTGTGAATTAAAATATAATGAAGTGTTGAATACCAACCATGCTGGTTGTATCAAAAAGTGTTGTTCTATATTAACTCATGTTATACTAAGACTTGAGCGAGTGAGTGTCACCAGTGAGGAACACAGGGCACTTAAAATTAGCTTGCTTGCTAATGCCTTTCTACTTCTTAACAATATTAAGTGCGGAACCACATCATCTAGTGTTGTGTCTGAACCTATACCTTCGGTATCTGTAGGTACTCAACCTCTAATTATTCAATCCCTTGGTGATGAGGTTAATCATCAAAATTCATGTTCGAATGTTAATTCTAAGCCTGTGCTCAATCAAATTTTAAAATGGAATTTGAACTTTAGTGGTGAAACACCAGTACACGACTTTATCATTAAACTTACAGATTACATTAAGTCTTCTAGAATTTCTGATAATGATTTCTTAAATAATGCCATTTATGTCTTGTCAGGTGAGGCTTTAATTTGGTTCAAATCTGTTCAACATTCTATTTTAACATGTAATCAATTTTTGCAATTATTAAAACTTGAGTTTCAATCTGTTGAGTGTGAGCGCTCCTTATTGAACCAAATTAGGTCACGGCTACAACAGCCTAAAGAAAGAATTAGAACTTTTATTAATACTATGAGATATTTATTTACTCAACTTTCTGTGCCTTTGTCTGAGAAGGAGCAACTTGATATTATTATGACTAATATGAATCCTTTCTATATATCTCGTTTATCTTTAACTAATGTTTACTCTATTGATCATTTAAAGGAGCTTTGTGCTAATTTGGAAATTGCCAAGCACAGGTGTGAGTACAGGGGCTATCTCAATCCGGGTCCTGATGTCATCATTTCTGAACTCTTAAAACCTAAAACTTCTCCCATTGGTAACTCACGGGTAAACTCTGTAGTGGTGAAGTGCTTAAAGTGTGATGGTGCACATCACTACAAAGATTGCGACGTGTATGTCGGTCTACATTGTTTCAATTGCAAGAAGCCGGGTGTTGTAACAAAAGATTGCCCTTGTATGAAGAGGATACGTCCAAATCGTTCAGGGGTAAACAACATTTTGAATCTTCGCATTTCTTTTAAGAAGGGTTTTACTTCTGCCTTTGAATGGCAAAACCATTTAAAATTTATTAATTCTTTTCTTCCTGGGAAAACCTCTGTTGTTACCCCATTGTTTAATAATCATGACTTAAATGATGTTAGGCCTTGTCTTAATATTGACGTTTCAGGCGTCAAATGCAGTGCTCTGGCAGACAGTGGTGCTTCTGTATCCTTAGTCAGCACTGACACCTTATCTACTCTTTCTCAATTAGGGGTTAATCCTAATGTGGTTCACTGCCACGAAAATTTATTAGTGGGTAACAATGCTCAACTGAGTGTTGTAGGTAAAGTTATACTGCCCATTTCTTATTCTAATAGATTTAACTTTATTCACTTTGTTGTTTGTCGTGATACAAACGTGCCTATTATATTAGGGGCTGACTTTCTTCGTTCCTTTGGTTTATGTAGGGACATCTTTGACACAGGAAAGTTATGTCAGACGTCTACTAGACCTGCATCAAACTTGATGTTATCTTGTAAGACTGTGGTTGCTACCAATAACAAAGTTCAACCATCAGTACGGGGATCACATCCTATACCTCAACAACTGAGGGACGTTTTTCGCAGGGATCGATCTCCTAAGAAGAGATACCACAGTCGCAGCAGGACATTCTACAATAGGTCTCGTAGGCAGGTGGATAATCCAGTTGGACGGCCTGTGTTAAGTGATATTTCACTATCTGATGCTGTCGAGTGTTCTCCTCACAGATCACCTTTAATACTTAGTAAATTTTTACATTGGTAGTTTAACTTTCTGTCCTTTTTTTTTTTTTTTTTTTTTTTTTTTCTTTAGTGGGGATGTATTGTAACACGTCGTTACATTTTTGCATTAATCTTGTTTCAACAGCTCGTGCGCAGCTGAGGATTTTTACTGGTAACGCCATCTATCCGGCTGATGGAACACCATATGGTGCAACTTTGTGTCTGTCATCCCACAATTCCTTTCTTTATCTAATAATTTGAATGTTATTTTTTATATTATTACATTAATAGGCAAATGGCTATTTGTGTTGATTTTTTAGGTAGTTTTCTACTTTTTCAGGGCTGAGCAGTTTTCTGCGTTGTTTGGCTTTATGTGTCAGTCAAGTCAAGTGGTTCCAAGTCGTGAATGCAAAGAATTAAAAAATAAAACTGTCTTGTCATAGAGGGGAGAGGTTGGATTGGATATATAAGCAGATGCCATTTAGTGGCGAGTCTTTTTACTACGCTTCCTGAGTTTTCTTGTTCGCGAAAAAGTAATTTTTTTAATGGCGGTCAAGCGTGCCAAAATGCCTGTAGGCATGTAAAGCCAAAGGGCTAATATCTTTTCTTTTTTTGTTCTCTCTTCAATTTGTCTCCTCATGGTAAGCATCTATAAATGTCTTTTCCAAGACTTTGTTCTCTTTTCTAAGAGGTTGTGAACCTTTAATTGTGTGTTGTTTCATCTTTCAGGACTAACATTTTTTTTACTTTCCCTTGATGGATAAATTTACATGATGCATCGCCTCATCTTGGTGATTGTTGCTGCATTTTTATGGGTAAGCATGTTTGATTCTTTTCACCACGTGTATCTGCCTATGCCCACGTGTGGACAACGTGCTAGCGAATGTCTTCATCTCACCCTGCTGTAAACGCACCTGCGGTCATGTCTAAAGTGCTGTGCTAGTGCACGTTTTCCTTTCACATACCATCTGCTCATGCCCACGTGCGCTCCCTAAGAGCATGTGGCTTTATCACCGCTGTACTCATGCTTGTGTGTACCTTCCAGGCTTGAAATATCGCCCTCCTCGCTCCTAGCTACTAGGACATACTCCTGCATCCTGCGCGCATGTGCTCCAGGGACGGAGGGATATGTGTGGTTCTCCACGGTGATGTTATAATTTATTATCGGTGACATGATCTAATAACATGCTACTAGGTATTTATGAACATTTATTCTTTTGATAGTTTTCATGCATTGGTGATACTCCTCAGCTCATAGGTTAGGCCAACCTTAGTTTTAGTCAGACGTGAGTGAAGGAATTCCTGCTTCTCAGCTTTCCTTCACTAAATCTGAGAATTTAAGCTTATAGTTAAGCACACAACTTTTGTTTAATTGCATAGTGGTAATTAGTTCTTAACTCTAATGTAAGTGTAATGTATGTAGCTCATGTATGTGCATCAATCAATAATTATTATATATTAAACATATAAATAAACAAGGGGAGACAAATTGAAAATAACTTGTTTTCTTTTCTATCTTTAATTCTTTAATTAACTCTTTCTTGCTTCTGAGTTAAAGCAAGTGGCGCCCTCCACAGTTTCTTAGTACAGTTCTCCGAGCGCTGAAGAAGAACCCACGAGCTCATATCTCTAAAAACACACCCAACATCTTAGCTTGTTTCAACCAGTACAAAGTGAATGATATTGGACCTCACGCGACACTAGTGCCTCTAGTGGCAAATTCACTAGCTATAGCCCCCATTAGACCATTCGAATGTAGTGTATACGTGTATATCAACTTTATAGTTCAGTTAATGTCAATGCGTTTGCACCTTTACAAATACTTTTAGGCATTACAATAGTCGGTGACCCAAAATCGGTCGTCGATTTTCGTCGATCTTTTTTTTTGCACAATCTGCATGACTGTTTGCTTAATGGGGACTACCGTTTCTTTGCTCACCAGTTGGCGCCACTGTAGACTGAGGTCTGGAGGTATAGCTGTCAAAGGCGATTGGCGCCGAAACAAAGTGTTATATTTTGAATCTAATTAAGGTTTATTATTTATAAATAACTATCTTGATATCAACAAACTAACTTCTGAAATAGTTGCTCTTGAGGCCGCCTATTTTTGCGCTTTTTCTTAATTCCGCTTTCAAAGCGTTCACATTAATCGCCAAATAATCCATATTTGCGATATTTTACGAGTACGAAGGAGATCACTCTCCAGCAGGTAAATTAAAGAAATTATAATTTATGCAACAAAGCCCGCTAAAACCAGTAAAAAGTAAATGATATTGGATCTCACGCGACACAAGCGCCTCTAGTGGCAAATTCACTAGCCCTCATTGAGTGGCGTACACGCCTTTTAAGGTGGCGCCAGCTCTTGGGTTCGATACCCAGACGTTCATGTATTTGATCATTATGTCATTGTATTTGTGGTGCACATCGGACTACACATTTCTGCAGCAATATTACAACTGAATCTAAAAATAAATACATGAGATGGCCAGTGTACTTCGATGTGGCTTCGCTTGTACCTTCGATGTTTTTGATTGCTTTATAAGACAAATGCTTTAGTGGGTATTGGGATCAGAGCAATGTGCGTGACATTGGCTACATTTAATATTTTCTGAACCTTGTCAAACTATTTCTTTGTACATTTAATTATCTATTTGGAACTTTGAAAACCATTAAAATCAGTCAATCTCGCAAAATGTGTTGCGTTCTAGTACATAAACACACAAAAAATAACATGCAAAAAAACATGAAAAATTATTATAGGTACATTGTACAAATATTCTTCTTTTTTTGTTAAAAGCTTTTATGTAGGTAGTTAAATTAAATATAATTTTTACTTAATCACAAATTTACTAAAAATAACCTTATTTGCTTCCTAAACTTAAATGAAACCAAAAGGTACATTATTCTTATTTACGAGTATTACCGACTTTTATGAATATAAACAATATAGGGGCATAATGCTGCGTCCTTACCGGGAGTATCAGGTTCTGAAATCAGCCGGGAAAAAAGAGAAAACCGGGATAAAATAAGGAAACAAGGTAAACACGAATTCTTATTTTATATCGGATTTGTTTATCTTGTCTCGCAGAGTGTTGCCACTTCTTAATAACAAGTGTTCATGTTCAGGGAATTACAACTATGGTGGGTTATTTAGTTTATATCATTATATAAAATAATCATCGCAATATACGCAATTTAAATCATTATTATTAACGCCCCGTTGGTCTAGTGTTTTAAATACCGAGCCAAGATCTTTTTCGAGGTTCTATGGTTTGATCCCCGGGTCAGGCAACAAAAAGTTTCGAGTTTTCGAATTTTGCTCGGGTTTGTGATCACCAACCCGAATTGGACAACGATTGTGGAGATTATGCCTGTACCAATCATTGCTATGGTAACTTGAATTCAATGATGGCGGCCTTTGACCTGCAGTGGGATGATTACAGACCGTTATTTTGTGTAAGTGCTTTATTCATCAAGGGAGGAAAGTTAATCTACGAGAAGGTGCGGTGCTAATATATTTTGTGCGGGAAACACTCGATCGACATCATTAGCCGAAAATACGAGTTGGTAGCAAAACGTGCGTATAAACTGGCAACACCTTCGTACAAAAGAAATTGGTATGAATAAAACATAGATGACCCGGCCTACAGCTCGGGGGCTCGGCAATTTGATATTGCGGGATCGAGTAGAATTATTGTTTTCTACTTTTCTATTATCTATGAAGGTGTTTGGGATTTTAGATGAAAATAAAAAACTAGGTACAAAATCAGTGAGACAAAAACGTCCTAAATAAAGCACCCACTCAGACCATTCGGGTGCTCTTTTACTTCAGTTGTAGTCATACGTGAAACCTCCCGTTTAAAACGTAGGTATGGAAAAAAAACATGTTTAAAATTCGAAGGGCATTGCTCACTTACCATAGTGACTTTGGCCTAGCGTGGACAAGCGATTGAGCGTTTTGGTTGTAGTTGTATCGTTAGTTTATAATAATAAGATGCAAAATATAAACTTTATTTTGTATCAGAATCCATAAAAACTGTTTTTTAACATGTGCTAAAAGAAGGTTACTTACAACAACAAAGTTGAGCCTCGGTCAACGTTTAAGCGAAATTTGTTATTAAGATGCGAAGACGATAAGAAGTAGAAATATCAGAGCCCGTACTGAGAAAACGAAGTCTTCGATACAGAATTTTCAAAAACAATACTCACGATATAAATATACAAAGCGAATGACAGTTTGACATTTAACTTTTTTTTGCTTCGTGCTGTCCACACACATTTTCATAAAATAGAGAATGATCGATGAAGAATCGATTGCATAATCTAGGTTTTGATATTTTTTTAGCAATAATCTATGAACACTTTAACGTAATGTTAGCTGGCCACATTAAATAAACCATATTTTTATATAATTAAAACGAATAAACATTGAGTGATACTTTTCATTTGCGCGGGACACATAAATCGATTTGAATCGATTTTATGGAATAAACTGTTGGTAAACTATGTTTTGACAACACTAAATCTTGAATTACAAACCGGATGCTGGGAAAGTCAAATTGTTTACTATAATTATTTGATTTTCTTTAGGGATAATTGACACAATATAAAAAGAAGGAATGTCTGTTTAGTTATAAAATAATTATTGGTTAAATTATTTTTTTGGTAGCGACATGTTCACGCTAGGCCTAATATGAACATTGCCCTTTATTCACTCCAAGCTTACAATAAAAAAAATTTTTTCTTCTTCTTTAAAATAAAAGACTAGCTGTTAGCCTGTTACCCGCGACTTAGTCCCCATGCAGTATTGAGTTAAACGTTATCTCACGGGAACTATTATTTTTTTCGGGATAAATAGTAGCCAATATTCCACTACAGTCTCAAAAAATCGTCGATTCTAGCGCGATTGAGTAACAACGATCCATACTTTCGCATCGACATTTTGATTATTTTAATTCTAGACAGATAGGCGAATTAGACAAAATGATTTGTATTCTTTGTTAGATTTTTTTTTTCATATTTTTTTTGTGTATTTGTCATCAAAGTACTGCAGGTGTGTTACGTTAGTTGTTTAACCTTTGATTGCATCCTTTTACTGACATTTTGCTATGCGTTTTTAACAGGCGCGTGGCGAATTTAAAAGGCTATTGGCGGATTAGAACATAGGCTAATTTTCATATCGGGAGAAAGTACGATTCCCATACTTCGATCAACAATACTGAACGAATAGGTTTAAAGGCAAATTGACAATGTGGTTGCACGATAAAAGAATATATGGGACTCGAGCACATGAATAATAGGAATATTTACTCATGTGACTCGAGCACTAGTGACTCAGAAGGTGAAATTAACTTAGTTGAACTATTTATGGTTAACTATGAATGACTTTTTAATATTAACAATTTGACTCAATATCTAATTCTCATCTCATTTTAATTTTATAACACTGACATTTTTTTGGAAAGTTTGGAATCCAATATTTATTCATTAGTACTTTGTAAAATTATAAAAAATATTTTGCACGCTTGCATGCAGGTTGAATTCATCCATATGATAGAATTTAAGACCACGGTATAAATAGATGTTTTCATGCAAATAAAAAAATGATTTGATTTGATTTGATTCGAACTTCCCATAGTTTTTCAACGCGTACAAAGTAGCGGGCGTCAGCTAGTATTTTTATATTATTATAAAATCAGTAAAATCAGTTTTCTTCCTGCAAACAGGCCCCTGGAGGCGCTTTTACACGTCCCAATATGTTGATCTGCCACTGCTTCGGGACAAGTGTGGGCTAGTGCCGAGAAGAAGCAGTGCAAGAAACTCGGTCACTATTGTCACTCTTTTTAAATAAATATGTTTACATAAGATATATGCCAGTGCGAGCTAGGACAATTTAAAGCCACACGTTTCTATCATTTATATAACAATTTATAGTACATGTAATAGCCCTTTTGATTAAAATTACTGTAAGAACAGCTACACAATCTTGGTAAGATTCGACTGTCCGTCCGGATGTCTGTCACCTGAATATATTATATCAGGAACCGTTTAGGAAAGACAATTGAAAAAGATGATGTATTAGGTACAGTTGTCGCTATAACTAAAAAACAGAATAAAATAATTATTTAAAGTACCTATACAACAAACATGAAATATTCTTTCCGATTTTGCTCAACATTAATCAAAAGTCAAAAAAGATTAGCAATTGATAGTTCAATTAGTCACACGATCATTGGTGAAGTCCCGTGGCTGGTATATTTATATCTTGTGTATCAACGTACATTTGCATCCGTTTTAGGACAGCCACAACGCGATAAGGATTAGTAAGTGCGGGTTCGAGTCCCGCCTGAGACATAATTTTTCAAGTTTATATAAGGATTAGTAAGTTTGTTAGACATAAAAACTTTTTTACAAATAATTGAACTAACAAAATTTATAAATAAATGTATTGTGTATATGGTACTGATCAAACCATTTTGTGTTTTTTTTTTTGTAAATAATTGTAAGCTTGTCGTTGTTTGTTTGTTGAATTTTTATCGTTTTTTTTTTGCTTAAGAATTACATATTATAGTTCGGGTTATTTGTAAATCTTGTTTTATGAATGCCATGCGCACTTGGTATTCCAGTTAGGGAATTTGGTAACTTGGAAACTAGTAGTAATCGTGCACGGAACCAACCTACTGCCCTCGCTTTCCACTGTGCATTATCGTCGGTAGTTCCCCGATCTGTTCTCTGGTATAAAAGCTGAACGTTAACCAACCAGTCGACAGTTCCACTTGCTGTGTTGTGCAAACAATTGGTATTTCACTTGGCCAGAACGATATTTCTCTGGAAGTTTTAAAGTTACCCTATTTCCGAAGTTACAAACGAAAATGGAAGCCCACGGATCCCTTACAGAAAACATGGATAAAAGCAAAGATCTTTCCATGGGTTTAACCAACGGTGTTACATCTGGTAACGTGTTTGTCAGTGGGTACAAAGATGCAGACCCGAAGGCTTTCCCAAGGCCAACTGGTCCCAGTTTCACAGCTGCTGGTACGAACTTAGGTGTTCAAACTCCGTGAGTATAAACTTTTTACGTGTAAACTTAATCAACATTGAAAGGATTACTATAAATGATATTTTTATCAATTTAATTGCAATTATAATATAAGTATTTAAACTAGAAAAAATATGTCTCAGGCGGGACACTGCGCTGGCTTACAGCGCTATGAATATGCTCTGAAAAATTCGCACTGTGACGCAGTGTCTCGGAGGCTTAATAGTATAGCGGCGCGCCCGAGTGCGAGGAGATGCGTCCCGCCTGAGACATAGTTTTTCAAGTTTAAATACTGATAACATTAAAAGGAACCATTTTTGGGGCATTTTCGATTCATAAAGAATAAAACCCCAAGCTGTGCAATCTTATATTATTGAATAAGTAGTTTAAAAACAAATTATGGTTTATTTAACAGTTTCCGAAGGTGCAATGGCCTCTTAAGAGAAACAATTCTAAAATTAATAGTTATTTGTTATACAAGAGTGCAAAGTTATTTTTTAACCGCGTGCTCAACTTTGATGACCGAGCAAGCAAAGGATTCTAAAATTGAATCACGAGCGCAGCGAGTGATTCAAAAATTAGAATCCTGAGCGTTAGCGAGGGAATTTAAAGAGCACAAGGTGAAAAATCTTTGCACTCGAGTGCAATACGTAACTTTTCATCCCCCCTTAGCGAGGAAATGACTAAATGCAAAATAAAACATTTACAATCACAAGATACTTTTATTTCAGTTTAGGTATATATTTACTAAAACATTATGATAAGTAAGTATTAAAATAAACTTCTTCGTCGCTGGAATCACTCATTTTCCTTTTTTTTTTACTTGTTTTCAAGTTTCTTATTTATAACAATACGAATTCAAAACAAAATGGCGAGCGCAACAGAAAATCAAAGTACACTAAGGAGGTTAAGAGTCTGAGTTTTCAACAAATTAAAAAAAAGTTGTATGATAAATAGGGCACCATGGAGATGAAAGTAAATAGGTTTAATGATGTTTTGAAATCACATACCTAGTGCACGCGATGTTCTAAATTCAAATTTACTTTATCCTCTAGCGAATAAATACTGCTTTTGCACTCAGATATCGAAGAGCAAAAATAATATTTCCGAGATGGTGGGATGAAAAAGTATTTTACATTCTAATGATTCAAATTTTGATTTACTTATTAAAACTGTCATGGTAGTTCTTTTGTGGCTTTTCGATCTTGTGACACTGTTGCATGCATCATGTTCTGCCGTAAAATGCTTGCAATATTTCTGAAACATAACCGACGTGACTTATAGGATCAGTGGGGAACTTATAAACTGAGTTGAAATCACGTAATGCCTAATTAGCTCTTAAACTCGTTGTAATGACCATGAAACTTCAGATGCTCAGGTTTTTACTGGAATTAATTATTTCATCCCCTCCTCTAAGTTCTAAAAACAGTGTCTGTCAAGGTCCAAAGTTCTGGTAAAAACCGCGCTAAACTTTATTACACCTAATCTTGGACCTAATCCTCTCTCTCTCTATCGAGCTTAAATAATGAACCGGTTTTACCACCCTCCTTGTCGCAAACAAATATATAAGAAAAATGTATTTAATATGTGTATTGTGTTGTATAATAATCTTCCTGATGACATAAAATTGATTAATGACGAAAAAATGTTTCGAAATAAATTGACAAATGGCTAGGGAAACATTGCTTCTATAGTGTTAAAGAACTATAATATCAGTATACCTATCAGGTCATAAGTTCTGTCACATGTGTTATGAAATAATTTAGACATGTTTATTATTTATGTGACCATTTATATAGCAAAATGAACTTAATATAACATAGATTCATCTGGTAATAAAGTTTATTCAATATGACCCCCGCGATTTTGAATACAGGCCTTCAATCTGCGCGGCCAGTCGTCTATCGCAGCACGAACGAGGTCCATGTCAATATAGGCGGCTGCCTTAATCAAGGATGCCTTGAGTGACTCCAAATCAGGATAAGGCTTCGAGCAGGCCTTTTCCTCCAAGTGTTGCCATATCTTGTAATATAACGGACTCAAATCTGGACTGGAGGAGGACCAGTCTTCGTGCCAGATGAAGTCGATTTGACGCGCCGCCAGCCAGTCTTGTGTGCTTTTCGCTCTATGAGCTGGCGCAGAATCTTGTTGGAATACCCAGTGCCTGTTATTACACATGGTATGAGAAACAGGTTCCATAAGGTTCTTGAGGATTGTATTTTGATACACAACGGCATTCGTTTTACGCCTTTCTCAGAAAAATGTACCTCAGTTAAGCCCCACTAAGAGACTCCCAA
The DNA here is from genome assembly GCA_949315895.1 of Anania crocealis. Lineage (NCBI taxonomy): Eukaryota > Metazoa > Arthropoda > Insecta > Lepidoptera > Crambidae > Anania > Anania crocealis. Next base: position 9,280,797 of record OX438872.1, on the reverse strand, counting down.
CCAAACCAGAGAGGATGGAAAATGACCTCGTTAGACACGCGGAATACGGTTGCTCGCTTCTTCACTGCTGTGTGCGTACACCTAATCATTTTGTTTGTTGTAGCTCTCTTCCACGGTGAAAATTTTTTCATCCGAAAAAATAATTTCCCGATGCTTTTTTCCCGCGTACCGCTTCAACAAAGCGCGGCATCTCTTCAGTCTCAGGTCCATTAAACGAGCGTCCTAACGATGTCCTGTTTTTCTTCGATATGCCCTAAGCCCTAAGTCTTCATTTAACATCCTTTTCACCGTGGTCCTGCTTAACCCCATCTGAAGGGCCAACAGTTTCTGCTTACGTATGGGATTTCTATGAATTCGCGCCTTCACAGATTTTATTACTGCTGGAGTCCTAACAGAGCGAGGGCGACCACTTCTTGACCTGTCATCTACACTAGAGTTTTCATTGTATCGTTTTATGGTACGATAAATGAATCTTTTGGTTATATTCAAATTTTTCAGTAAGTCGAAAATCTGAATTGGCGCGTAACCGCAACGATGCAACGCAATAACCGCGACACGGTCTTCTTTAAGTGTCCACTCCATATTTAAAAATGAGGAAAATTCTAAAAAGTACACAATTTTATTTTCATAAAAAATTCGAAATTCGAATTCAATAAACTTTTTTGTGGCCAGCATTCTAAATTCAAAAGTTTTTATTGTGTGACAGAACTTATGACCTGACTATGTATAAACTTGAAAAATTATGTCTCAGGCGGGACTCGAACCCGCATCTCCTTGCATGCCGGGCGGGCGCTATACCATTAAGCCACCGAGACACTGCGACTCAGCGCGAATTTTTCAAGCATATTCTTAACGCTGTAACTTGCTGTAAGCCAGCGTTGCTTCATCAAATGTTAGGAGTTTGCACCCTTAACACCCGAAAGAAACATCTTTGCAGATGTTTGACAGTCAGTTAAGATGAAACAGCTATTTATATACTTTATTTGATATTTTAGCAATTAAATTGCAATTATAATATCAGTATATAAACTTGAAAAATTATGTCTCAGGGATGCGAATGCGAATTTAATTGCTAAAATATCAAATAAAGTATGTTAAAAAACTTATAGATTGTAGACATAAAATACAATGATGTAGTTATCCACTATTGAAAAAAACAATTGCATGCTATTTTTGACTGAATGCATTAAACTTTACTCAATTTTAAACACCATATGTACACATGGCGGCACATCAGACTATACATGTTGACTTTGAGACCGCCTTTATGCCTTACGTAATACAAGCTGTTATCGCAGTTCAACTGTTTAACTTGATGTGCTGTCGACTGTACTGTATTTTTTCAAATAAATATTTTACTTTACTTTTACTTTACTTTATGATGGCCTTAGTGCGCAAATTTGTAGTTTTCAATCTTTGATCGTTTCCAGGGATACATAGTAACTAAAAATTGATAAATAACTAGTATTGGAAGTTTTTAGTAAATAATAAATAAATAAATATTTAAGACATGCCACACTGGGCCACACAGAGCCATCTAGTCCCAAATTAAGGTTCTATTAAGTACCCTGTCGTATGGGGTACTAGACAACCGATAAACTTACTTATATACTTTTTTTTTTTTTGTAAATACATACTTATAATTCATAGAAAACACCCAGACCAGTACAAACAGACATGTTCATGCACACAAATATTTGTACTGTGCGGGGATCGAACCCGCGACCCATGGCTCAGAAGCAGCGTTAACTACCGCTGATCCAAATGGTCGTCTAGTACAAAATAACAGTAATAAATGAAGCAGATTGTCAATCATACAAATTATGATTGACAATACATACTTTTAGAACTTACCAGAGTTCTTGATTTCCTCTTTCAGATCTGGTGGGGCTAATCTTCAAGCAGTCCACATACCCAACTTCGGTAACCAGTTGACAGCCTCTGCAAATGCCAACCTCCTCAATCACAATGACCACAAAGTTGATGCACATGCATTTACCACGAGAAACCTGAGGGAAGCGCCCGTACCCAACTACTCCACTCATGGTGGAGGAATCAATTACGCTTTCAAGTTAGTGTTATGGAGACTTTTTTTTTAAGTTTAAATAGTTCAGTAGAGGCACCGTTTTTGAGTTTTTAAAACCCATTTGAGACATAGGAAACAGCGTCTGTCTGAAAGTCTGAAAAAAAAAAGTATTACTTACCTATATTGAAATGAATTATCATCTGATGATTAATACTTTGAACCCCAGGAGGCACCCGGGTGCCACGATAACAATTGATTTCAATTGTGTCTGGAATAACTCATGATCGAGGGATTAAATGAATTGAATTGAATTATCCTATTCCCGACGAAGACAAATCCAAAAACAGCATTTATCATTAAAATCGGTCCAGCCATTCCCTAGTTAGAAGTGGTGTAACTAACATGACTTTCTTTTATTTAGTAAAAAAATATGTCAAATGTGAATTTTTTTGCGCATTTAAATAAAAGCTTGGTTTCAATGTTTTTTTACTTCTAATTTACGAGTATTTCTAAATTGTATAAGGCAGTGCGTCGAACCTCTTTGTATTCAAAGCAAATCTTCAAGTGTCTTGTTAACGTCATCCTTTTTCTTTCAGAGATAAAGTAGGCGTAGGAGCCTCCACAGCTTACACCCCAATCGCGAAGATGCACGAGCATAACGTCTCCGGGAATTTTAATCTACACAAGACTCCATCTTCTTCCTTGGACTTAGGTGTGGGGGCCAGACAGACCACTTCGCCGTTTGGAAGGAGCAACTGGCAACCTAATGGCGCTCTTACATTTAGGAAGCAGTTTTAGAAAATATTTTGTATATCAGCTTCATTTACTATGTTTAAATATGCTTGAAGAATGTTTAGCTGCAATTCACACCAATCCGCTGCTGGACAGAGGTTTGCCCTCTCCAAGAAGAGGTCTTTGCTATAACCATAAAGCTTTTGTCTTTGTGTTTTTTATGTGTATTGAGATACAGAATATAATGTAAAATCCTAATAAACGTGTGTTAAATCCATTTAATATATCTTTTATTTCAATATACGTACAGGTAGTTTGCATAAACTAAAGAAAAGACAAAAATGTGTATTATTTAATTAATAATAATAAATAAATAAATATTTTAAGACATGCCTCACTGGGCCACACAAAGCCATCTAGTCCCAAATTAAGCTACTATTAAGTACCCTGTCGTATGGGGTACTAGACAACCGATAAACTTACTTATATACTTTTTTTTTTCTTGTAAATACATACTTATAATACATAGAAAACACCCAGACCAGTTCAAACAGACATGTTCATGCACACAAATATTTGTACTGTGCGGGGATCGAACCCGCGACCCATGGCTCAGAAGCAGCGTTAACTACCGCTGATCCAAATGGTCGTCAATTTTAGTATTCAGGTGCCAAATATAATGTTTTCTTAGCTATTCTTTTCTATTCTATCGCATAGTAGAGAAGTTGGCGATCGCGCTTTGGTCACAATCACAGTGAAGATAGAATGTGCAGCTGACCATCTTCTTCCGACAACAATCATTAAAACGCCTCGTAATTACGACACTTATATGACGAGATAAGGTGGCGCTACTCTATTAACCCTGAGAGTGGGTTATTCCAAACACAATTAAAATCAATTGTTATCGCGACCGCCGGCGGTCTTGTATGATCCTGTAGGAGTTAAATAGGCACAACACAAAAAGCACAAACAGAAAACTGCCTGTAATTGTATATTTTGTAGAAATAAAACTAAGTTCGGCCATCATTATTAAACTATGTGCGTTTATAACATCTGCCAGAAGATTATTTGTTTAAAACTTCTAGTATAATTTTCAGCCTTAGTCTTATGTATAACCACAGAAATTATATTCTTTCACTGTTAGATTTAGATAGTTTAAAGAAAGCGGATGCCTTCCAAAGTCTCTGCCGTAGGAGTTCATTCGGCAGTCACTCTTAAGTTTGAAAAGCAAACTTAAATCTATCTTCTTTCACTTACTTTGCCAATAATTATTTTTGTAAATGAAATCCTTTGTAAATTAATTTTATTTTGTGTGTAATTTACTCATGCGTGTAATATCATTACGAGTATTAATGACTATATTTTGATTATTTTGGATTGGCTACATTTTGTGACTTTTCGTCGTTTAATCGTTTTCCTTCATCAATTCAAATTTAAATATGGAACTCTCCAAGAGATGAAAGCGATTTAATCTAGAAAACTGGCTGAAAGTAAGATACTTTAAGCTATAAGTCCGCTTAAATTGTGTAGCTCTCATTTTATTTCCAGTGTTACCTTTTAAGGGGTGCGTCTCATGTGATAAACAATCATTTGATATAATCAAACTTTAATAACGATCACTTTACACAATGAGATGTAGAGGGGCGAACCACCATCTTCCGCCCCAAGCCAACCTCACCTGCACGCGGTGCATCCTGCTGGACGACGAACGAGGCTCTGGCGATTGACCGACCGATGGCGGTATAACCATCCAACGGAAGGCGTAGTTAAGTGTACCGGGCCGGTGACGGGCAGCAGCGTCATCGGTGCAAGAAGCTACGCCCTGCGATCGTCAACCCGTCTGCCCAGCGTGGCGATTATGGGCATAACCTCCTATGCAGACGCACAAAAAGCCACGGCCCCCAGTTCCCGGCGGTCCCGCTATTCCTGGTCATGGTGGGGACCACGGTTACGGCGGGACGGGGGGTGCGAAGAATCTCCGGGTTACGGGAGGCCACCAAAAACAACTGACCCTGGCGACGTACAACGGACGCACGCTACGGCTAGACTCGCATCTGGCTCAACTTGAGGTGGAACTTGGGAAGATTAGGTGGCATATCCTAGGGCTATGTGAAATCCGAAGAGAGGGGGAGGACACCATAACCCTCGAGTCGGGCCACCTAATGTACTTTCGTGAGGGAGACCAACAATCCCAAGGTGGCGTTGGGTTTCTGGTAAATAAGTCCCTTTCTGACAACGTTGTGGAAGTGTCCAGTGTGTCGAACAGGGTAGCGTACCTTATTGTTAAGCTCACTGAGAGGTATAGCCTCAAGGTGGTTCAAGCGTACGCACCGACCTCGAAACAATCGGATAAAGAGGTGGAGGATATGTTTGATGACATATCAAAGGCCCTCCACTTCACCACTAAGACTCACTACAGCGTTGTTATGGGGGACTTCAACGCTAAAGTGGGAGTACAGAATTGCAACGAATCGGTAGTAGGATCCCATGGATTTGGATGCAGAAACCATAGGGGGCAAATGCTTGTCAACTTTCTCGAACGGGAGGGGCTCTTCTTGATGAACTCCTTCTTCAAGAAACAGCCCCAAAGGAAGTGGACGTGGCAAAGCCCCGACACTATGACGAAAAATGAGATTGACTTCATCATGACCAACAAGAAGCATATATTCCGAGACGTCTTCGTGATTAACAGGTTTAATACCGGAAGCGATCACCGACTCGTTCAAGGCTCTCTGAATATCGATTTTAAGGCTGAACGTGTCCGTCTGATGAAGTCAAGGCTCCGACCTACTTTGCTCCAAACCATGATAGGATCTGAAACGTTCCAGTCAAACCTGGAAAACCGACTCGCTGCCGTGGAAACCACAACAGACGTAAACCAGAACCTCGAAAATGTGGTTCGGATCCTCAGGGAAGAAGGTACGAGATTTTGTGAAATGCAGCGTAAGGGCAGGAAGTCAAATCTTTCGGAAGGAACTTTAGGGCTGATTAAGGAACGACGTGAAAACCCACCCGTCACTTGGTCAGGAAAGCGCGCTCTAAACCGAGAGATCAGTAAGCTCGTACGACACGACCTCCGTTGCTCCAATACTCTTGCGATTGAAAGAGCGATCGAGCAAAATCGGGGGTCGAAAGTGTTCGTACAATCTCTTGGAAGAAGCCACCTGACGAAACTGACCACAGCAAGTGGAGAAGTCGTTGCTTCGAAGCCAGCAGTCCTTTCCGAAGTAGAACGCTTCTATGGCCGGTTATACGCTTCGCATGCATCTCGACCTGATCCCGAAAATGAGGACCCTAGAGCCGCGTTAACACGCCACTACACTCAAGACCTGCCAAAAGTCAGCATTGACGAAATCAGGATGGCTCTTAAACAGCTGAAAAATGGAAAAGCCCCTGGAGAGGATGGCGTTACAACAGAGCTGCTAAAGGCTGGAGGTAAACCCGTACTGAGGGAGCTTCAAAAGCTTTTTAACGCTGTCCTGTTTGAAGGGAGAACTCCGGAGGCGTGGAGTAGGAGTGTTGTCGTCCTGTTCTTCAAAAAAGGAGATAAGACCCTGCTGAAGAACTATCGACCCATTTCCCTTCTAAGCCACGTCTATAAGCTGTTTTCAAGAGTCGTCATGAACCGCCTTGCGCGAAGACTTGACGAATTCCAACCACCGGAACAGGCTGGATTTCGGAGCGGATACGGCACCATAGACCACATACACACAGTGCGGCAGATTATACAGAAGAACGAAGAGTACAATCAGCCCTTGTGTCTAGCATTCGTGGACTATGAGAAAACCTTCGACTCGATAGAGATCTGGTCCGTTCTGGAGTCCCTGCAGCGTTGCCAAGTAGATTGGCGGTACGTGCAAGTGATGAGATGTCTCTACGAAGCCGCCACCATGTCCGTCCAAGTACAGAATCAGCAAACAAAACCTATACCGTTGCATCGAGGAGTGAGACAAGGGGACGTCATTTCCCTGAAATTGTTCACAAATGCAATGGAGGATATGTTCAAAACGCTGCACTGGAAAGGACGAGGCATCAACATCAATGGCGAATACATCTCTCACTTGCGATTTGCAGACGACATCGTCATTATGGCAGAAACGCTGCAGGACCTACAACAGATGCTGAATGACCTGGCTGACTCTTCTGTGCGCATCGGCTTGCGAATGAACCTGGATAAAACCAAGGTTATGTTCAATGAACATGTACTAACGCAACCGATTGCGATGCACGGCGCCGTCCTCGAAGTTGTTCAGAAATACGTGTACCTCGGGCAGATATCGCAGTTAGGTAGAAACAACTTTGAGGATGAGGTGAACAGAAGAATTCAGTTGGGTTGGGCAGCATTTGGGAAACTACGTCGAGTCTTCTCATCGTCGATCCCACAATGCCTCAAGACGAAAGTCTTCAATCAGTGCGTCCTACCCGTCATGACATACGGAGCCGAAACGTGGACACTGACGGTACGGCTAGTCCACAAGTTCAAAGTCGCTCAGCGGGCTATGGAAAGAGCTATGCTCGGAGTTTCTCTTAGGTATAAAATCAGAAATGAGGTGATCCGGCAGAGAACTAAAGTTACCGACATAGCCCACAGGATTAGCAAGCTGAAGTGGCAGTGGGCTGGCCATATTAGCCGCAGAACCGACAACCGCTGGGGTAAACGAGTTCTTGAGTGGAGACCGCGTCTCGGCAAACGTAGTGTAGGATGCCCTCAGGCTAGGTGGAGTGATGATTTGCGCAAGGTGGCTGGCAGGAGCTGGATGCGAGAAGCCGAGGATCGACCTAAGTGGCGTGCAATTGGAGAGGCCTATGTTCAGCAGTAGACTGTGATAGGCTGATGATGATGATAATGACTTTACACAATGTTCATTTGTTACAACAACACATCATATAATTTTGTTTGACATAACGATTACTTTACATAACATACAGTTTATTTAATACTATTTAGTATAACATTAATAACAAATAAAATATTTTGGAATAAAACTCATTTTATGTATCGTTCATCTAAATATATAAAAATGAAAACTGATTTAATGACTGACTGACTGACTGACTGACTGAGTGACAGACATATCAACGCACAGCCCAAACTACTGGGATTTAAAATCTGAATATTTTCACCGTGCTTCCTTTTATAGTGTAGGTAAGCACTAAGAAAGGAATTTTGGAAATTCCGCCTCTAAGGGGGTAAAAAGGGCCCCATAAGTTTGTATGAAACTCCGTCAGTTTTGAAGCTAAGTCGATGAAAATTGGTATCCAGCTACCTGATTAGAAATTATGAATGACGTCTTTCAGGATTTTTGAAAATTTAATCTTTAAGGGGATAAAAAATGGGGGCAAAGTTTGTTCGGTTCCGCGTCATATCCATACTCTTTACATATTTGTACTCTCTGACTTTACTTAGTTTGTTATGACATTCAATGTGTCAATCAGAAAATAAATAGGTAATTTCTTACAAACAGAATGGTATTATTTTAGAATTTAATAATTGGCGCCGAAATGGATGAATTAACTGAATTAAAACGTGTAGAACTTTAATTAAAGGCTGCATTACAAAATTCGGCAGCCAGATACAAAACCTACGAGAAATTTCTGATTCTGAATTAAAAGTAGTGAGTGATCAGCTGGTGAAGTGACAAATGAACAAATTTACCAAGAATAATTTGGAAGAGACGACTACAAATAATATTACTGATGACCCACAGTTGAAAACTGAGATTGAAGAAAAAAATAACCTTCAGGGTATTACAACACAGCTTAAACTAAAACTGCAGAGTTTGAATTCGATAGCACGAAACAATTCCATGTATGCAGAAGGTACTGAGGAGCAAAGGTCGGTCACAATCAAATCTTAGGACATCTAAATTGAACTCAGTACCACTAGACAAGGACGAAACATTCAAAAACATCATTAAACGGTTGGATACGTACTTAAAACTGAACAGATGTGATGATATCGCTACTAGGAAATACACGTCAATCATACATCTTTGAGCCCAGAATTACATCAGAAAACGTATTATATTATATTTTTGTGCTCCACGGGATCCTTGTGAGTTAGAATTTGAAGAGTTGGATAAAATTCAGTTAGTAAATTATCAACAACTCAAAATTGGACAGATTACTAGAAGATTTAACAATGGTGTTTGATGGAACTCTTGTTTGAATATCAAACTACAAAGCTCAATTAGTGCTTCAAGAAAATGTGACACCAATTTTCATCTAGCCGCGACGTATTCCATATGCCCTGAAGGACAAAGTTGACGAAGAAATAAGGAGGCTATGTAACGAAAAGACAAAACTTGAAAATTCCTATTGGATGTCTTATCTATATGTATATTGGTACATATTCAGAAAATAAATATCGGTACTTACCATAAGAATGGTATTATTTAGAACTTAATCATTTTTAGGGTTCCGTACCCAAAGGGTAAAAACGGAACCCTATTACTAAGACTTCGCTGTCTGTCCGTCTGCCTGTCACCAGGCTGTATCTCAAGAGCCTCGATAGCTAGACAGTTGAAACTTTCACAAATTATGTATTTTAGCTACCGCAATAACAACAAATACTAAAAACAAAATAAAACAAATATTGAAGGGACAAAAAAAATCTTTTGTCCTTTTTTGTTCGATATTAATAATGGCAACAGGTAGGCACTTGAAATATTCACAAAACACTCAATTATATTTCTAACTTTAATAATCAATAATTAAATTAATATTTAAGGGAGGTTCCCACACAAAAAAATCAATTTATTGCTTATTTTTGCTTTATATCAATAAATGGTAACAGGTAGGCACTACATTAACTAAATTAATGTAGGTACCTAATGTTGTTTTCGTAGTCAATGGTACGGAACCCTTCGTGCGCGAGTCCGACTTGCACTTGGCCAATTTTTGTTTATACGGTAAAGACAAATGTTGGGAAATCGAAAAAAGTGTACAGAATTACACTGTTGTACCTTATGACATTATCAACTATATTAAGCAAATAATTCCTTAACTGGGCATAGACCCGTATCTCAGGCAGGAAAAGGTAACAGGTGTGTTGCAACAACACTAAGCAGCTGACTGGGGGATTAAATCAATATAGACTGGTAGACCATTTGACAAGCTTCCATTTAGAAGATAATTTGATAAACTTCCATTTAGTAACGATTTATTTTTTCTAGGACGCACCGCTTTTGGGGGCCTGGCAAAGTTTGTTTAGTGAAACTGCGTTTCTAACGCATCCAAATCATCTTTTTATTTAATATCCTCCATATTTAAAAAAATACACTTTTAAAACATGAAAATAAAACGTTGAAAAAAAAATCACCTCGCTTCATAATTCCGTGTTGTTTAACTTAGGAATAGCTACCACCACGCACCCACTAATGACCAAGCAGCAGTAATTAATGATGTTTTGCTGACATCATTTGAAGCTGAAGAAATATAAAAATTTATAGACACAGTGGTCAGTACAGTCGAATCAGTTCTCTATCCTGTCAAGTTTCTGAACACTTTTTATCCTACTGATCATCCTCTACCATTCATGCCTCGAACCCACATCCCACATGAAAGTTTTGTGAAACTACGTCAGCTTTTTGGTATAAATTTTGTTATGTTGTTTATAAGGATTTTTTTATAATTAAATATTTGAGGGGGTGAAAAACGGTTGAAAATTTTGTGGTTAATTATTTGTGTTTAACATCATATTGAGGTACTTGAAACTTCGTTTATCATGAAGGGAGAATGACATAGGACTGGCTTTTTCAGAGCTCTACACCGATGCTGGTACTACACCGGTCTTCTATCCAAACGTAGTATGCAAGCAAATTGTCTTTGTAAAATCGCCTTTTTAACGCTTATGGATCGAGAAAAATGGTAACCTACTTGGTTGAAAATTAAGAATGTGGTTTTTTACACAGGGCCACTTCTTCCAGAGCTCTATGCCAGTGTTGATCGTATTCGAATAAAGCCTTGCAAGCTGCTTTGAATGGTTTGTTGTACTACAGCGTTGACAGTTTTGAAAGTTTCAAATGATATTGTACTTCAGATTTCATGTAAATGCAAACAGATGTGGTGCGAGCTCGCTTGGACCACGGTTCGCTCGGAGAACTAACACCGGATCCCTAAATAGTTTAAATCGGCCCCTTTCATCCAACTATTGTATCAACGGGCCCCGGTAAGTCGGCAACGACGTATCGGCTCCCACTAAGTGCCCACCACCACCTCGCCCGAGATGGGCACCTTCGGCACCGTAGGCAAAGGAAGTGGAGGAAAAGAGTGGAGGAGAGGGGGGTGAGTCGTGACGAAAACTTTGTAACAGATCAAAACCCACGCGTGCGAAGCCGCGGGCATCAGCTAGTTTGTTATAAATTTGTTTGTTATACGCATCATTTCGTATATCTCTTATTTGAGATAAAACGTTTGAAATATTGATTAAAAGAAGTAACGGTACTAACTGACATACATTGCTAACATTAAGAATTTGGTTGAATCCTGACTCGCCGTGGTCTTTCCGCCGTGGTACTTGTCTGCCCTACACTAGAGTGCAATTTAAAAGCCGGAGGCGCGGAGGGAGTGCAGTCCTCGCTCGCAGTAACGAAGCTCGGGCGCCCGGGTGAGCTGTAGCGGCTGAGGCTGGTCGCCGAAGGCGACTAGCAAGCCGAAGCTGCGGAAGCGAGTGTGGGTACCAGAGATTTGTTGCGGAAGGACTGCACTTCCCGCAGCGCTGGAGAAGAGCAAAACAAATGTATGCATGCTTGCCTGCTTGCCTTTATGCATGCTTGCTTGCTGCATGCAATCTGCTTGCCTGCATGATTGCATGCATGCCAGCTTGCATACATGATGATTCCTGCAAGCATGCTGCTTGCCTGGATGCATGCTTGCTTGCCTGCTTACGTGCATGCATACCTCCTTGCCTGCGTATTTATGGCATTTCGTACTCTTAAAGATTCGGAATATACCCTATTTGGTATCTTTAAATTCTGCATTCTGACGCCTTTGTATCAAGAAATCATTATCTGTTATAAATGTTATATAAAAAGAGTGTTATCGTAAATAAACGTTATACTAAATGTTATCATACTAAATAAAATTATTTGTTTTAAGCATTATATCATGTGAATGTTATAATAAATGGTTATTATGCTAAATGATTTTATACCAACTGTTACTTTTACCTTTTAAAATTATGTAATTTAAATTTATATCTTTCCATCATTATATTAAAAAATTGTTATATTAAACAAAATTATATTATTTGATTGTATATGTTTTGATATTTATATGAAGTGTTGTTATACTATATATTACACACCCCCTTTTAAGTAGTGTGCAAAAAAAAAATTACATCAATTTTAATGTGAAAAGCAAAGTTAGGTAATCCATAAAAAGTTAAAACCAGTTAATATACTTTATTTGATATTTTAGCAATTAAATTGCAATAATATCAGTATATAAAATTGAAAAATTATGTCTCAGGCGGGACTCGAACCGATGCGAAGAGATGCGGGTTGGAGTCCCGCCTGAGACATAATTTTTCAAGTTTATAAGCGGTGCATAATATTTCAGAGTTCTAGGACGTAAACTACGACAATAATTGAATAACCAGGAACTTAGCTTGAATCCAAAATGTCTACGGATTTGACGTAAGCCAGAAGAGAATGCACATCTATTGCATTTTTTCAACCGATGTAAAAAAAGGTACTTTCTCCAATTGGTGAGAGAGAGAGGTATATACTTGAGATATCTTAACAATTTATAAATGTTAAAGTTTGGATTGGATGTTTAATTGTTACTCAATCACGTCAAAACAGCTGAACTAATTTGGATGAAATTTAGCACATAAATAGATAGATAGTCGGATAAAATCATTATTTGAATAGCATTAAGCATACACATTAGGCAAATAAAAACACATAATTATGTTAAAATAAAAAATAGGCTTCTATTCCGAAAAAAGTAATACGGGTGTTTTCCGAGTGATGGCTTCAAATTCAAAATCCTCACGTGCAAATTAACCGTAAGTAAGTATTACATAACTATTAAAATGTATTGACTATAAAGAAAACTGTGTCATCAACAAAGTCCAAAGAGATATAGATTTCGTATTGATAAAAAAAATATCGAAATCCTTTTACCTGGTAAAACGTAATCCTTTTGCCTGGTTAAAAATAATAAAAAATCGACAAATTTAGAACATTCTCTTTCTTTTACTCGTTAAAAAAAACTGACAAACAAATAAAAATTACTTTATATGATATTTTAAGCAATTAAAGTGCAATTATAATATCAGTTATTTAAACTTGTAAATTATGTCTCAGGCGCGACTCGAACCCGCATCTCCTCGCATGCTGGGCGCGGCGCTTTAACCATGCAGCCACCGAGGCACTACGTCATAGGCGTCAATTTTTCAAGCATATTCTTATTGCTGTAAGCCAGCGTTGTTTCATAAAATGTTAGGAGTTTGCACCCTTAACACCCTAAAGCGTCGCGCCCGGCATGCGAGGAGATGCGGGTTCGAGTCCCGCCTGAGCCACAATTTTTCAAGTTTAAATACTGATAAAGGAAAAATTAACCAATGAAAATGATAAATTAAATGTCATACTACATTTTGGGTAAATGTCAAAGTATCAAACAATGTCAATTTTAACACACCTATAAACATTGCTACTTAGTTTCCCTTGGTTAAAGTGGTAAACTCAATACCGAGTACTTAATTTGTTTGACCAGGGTGGATCGAGAAAAGAATCCAGACATAACTGTAATGCAAAAACTAAATCTTGTTCGTCGTTTTGAAGCTCTTCTTTTCCCCTTATATTTACAACAGGTCTTATGTCTTATGTGACTTGAAGTTCTCGTAGTGACCATGAAAATTACATCGGTATAAATATTTTTAAGTTTACGACCTTCACAATCGCTGGGTAACCACAATCGGGCCAGACCCAAAGCGTCCTGCTAAAAACAATCTGCCTCCAGTCTGATTTATGCAACTCTTAAAGGAGCCGGGGAAGTCCCGGACTGTGGCCGAAAGTTTTCTCGCCGACGCGGATATAAATCATTTCCGTCTTCTAGAAGATACATTGCAGTTTCAAAATGTTACACAGATATTTCTGGCGTTCTGTGAATTATAGGACATTCTTTCAAACAATCGCCACTATTGTACAGACGTACATAAGGTGTTCAGTGTAAACTTTTTAAATTGCTTTGTAAAAACGGTTTCAAACTGTCTTTATCATCGTATCTCTAGCTTTAACTTGTATTATATTGTACCAACTAACGTGCCCACCTATATTTATAAAGTTGTATTTTTCCAATGGGGACTACCACAGGGGACTACGGTTTCTTTGCTCACCAGTTGGCGCCACTGTTGACTGAGGTCCAGAGGTATAGTTGTCAAAGGCGACTTTATAAGATCGGCGCCGAAACAAAGTTTAAAATCTTGAATCTAAATATGTTTTTTATTTATAAATAATTATCTTCATATCAACAAACTAACTTCTGAAATAGTTGCTCTTTAAGGCCGCCTATTTTTGCGCTTTTTCTTAATTCCGCTTTTAAAGCGTTCACATTCATCGCCAAATAATCCATATTTGCGATAATTTTACAAAGAAGATCACTTTCCAGCAGGTAGATTAAATATATAATTTATGTCACGAAGCCCGCTAAAACCAGTAAAAAATTCACTAGCGATAGCCCCCATTGAGCAATGCCCCTGCACTATTTATTTTATTAGAAGATACAATCAGTAAAATCTGTGTTATTGCTGACAATAAGCCCCAGAACGCGCTTTTATACGTCTCAATATTTAAACATACCACTGCTTTAGGACAAGACGTGTCGGCTTGTGCCGAAATAATGAATAAAATAAATAAATTCTTTATTTACTCATCATAAACACGTCAAACAGAGTACATAATAGGTCTGAGCGAAAGGTCTGAGCGATGCGCAAGAAGGAGGTCACTATTGTCAGCCTCTTTTTTTAATTATTAGGTATGTTTACTAATAGATATGTTAGTGCGAGCTACTACAATTTAAAACTAAAATTCCCAATTTTCCTGTGCGATAGAATCAGGAATAAAAAAGACGTGTGACACTCGGAGACTGCCGCGGTAAAGCTATTGCATAGCATTTTTTATCAACTTATGCAATTATAAAACTAAATAGTATCACCGCTGTGCCGGTCGGAGTGGGGGGGTGTTAGGTTATTTTCGTTATGGAATTTCTGGATTCGGTCTCCACGCTCAAGGCCCGCGATAGAAGCTATGCAATAGCTTAATTTTATAATTTTACTAGCTGTTTCCCGCGACGTCGTCCGCGTCAAGTTCTGTTAATAAGAATTCGATAATTTTTGCATCATTTTTCACTGATGCTTCGCTCCTATTGGTCGCAGCGTGATGTTATATAGCCTAAAGCCTTCCTCAATAAATAGACTATCCAACACAAAAAGAATTTTTCAATTCGGAGCAGTACTTGCTGAGATTAGCGCGTTCAAACAAACAAACAAACAAACTCTTCAGCTTTATTATATTATAGTATAGATGTTTTTTCTAATTTTGACTTTTGTAATTATTTTTTTGTTATTTTGGCAGATATGGTTACCATAGGCAACCATACTGTCAAAATCCTTATTTTCTTCTAAATTCTTAAAAATTTCGGAAATTCAAAATGGTTCGATCGTGCCTCGCCCCGAGTGTTAGGTTAGGTTATTTTCGTTACGGAATTTCTGGATTCGGTCTCCACGCTCAAGGCCCGCGATAGAAGCTATGCAATAGCTTAATAAAATCCATACGAGAACTACAATAATTTATAACCGACATTGCTCGAAGAATTTATTAAATGAGCTATATTTAGATTAAAAAATTTGAAATAATTCATTACAATATAATTAAATTATCTTTTTTTAATCACTGAGTAGTTCACAAAACGTTTAAAATGTAAAGATAACAAAAAATATCATTAAAATAATTCCTGTCTTTATAGAAGTTTTAAAGGGCGATTAAAGGATTACTGTCAAAAGAAGACAGAAACATTTTTTTTTTGTCTCAGGCGGGACTCGAACCCGCATCTCCTCGCATGCCGGGCGGGCGCCATACCATTAGGCTACCAAGACACTGCGACATGGCGCGAATTTTTCAAGCATATTCTTACGCTGTAACCCAGCTTTGTTTCATCAAATTTTAGGAGACAAAATTTTTCTAGTTTATATACTGATATTACTTATAAGTGTAATTAAGTTGCTAAAATATCAAATAAAGCAATTTACTCTTCTGATAAAAAAACATTAAAGCAGTTTAAATGATTTTAATAAATAAAAAGCCTTATCCATTATCATAAGTCCGTGTTGCCTCGAAAGTTGACTTGCTCACAGAACCTTTTTCGAGTTAGTCGCTTTTTGTAGGAAAGTTGAAATTTGTGGGAATGGTAATTTGGGAACTCGAATAAATATGAGTCCAACTAGTTATTGTTTTGCGCTTTTAGTTTAGCGCGATAATATAGAATAATGGTGGATGTTTCGGGATTTTATTTTGAAATTCGTTATTTATAAGTACAGTGTTTTGTACAGTTTCCCCTATCAGTTAAATTATATTTACGAATTAACATCCACAAACATATTTTTTATTTCAAAATTTGTTCGCGTAAACTTAAGAAAACTATTTGTTTAAAATCTAAATACTGCGTACATATGAAAAATTTTCTTAGAAAATAAGAAATCTAACTAATAAAATTGGCTATGTATTGTGTAACGTATAACAAAAATACGCTTATTGATAAATAAAGATAAATAGTCACCATTCATCATGATTAGTTCAAATCAGTCCTCTCTTGGTCATATTATGTAGGTATCTAATGGAGGATTTGTCATAAGTCTTTAAGTTTTTTTTAACAATTTTCTGTATTCTTGTATTATTTGTGTCTAATAAACATTTATTTCTTTCTTTCTATTGTAGGCAGGTTGGCGACCGCAGTTTGGCCAATGGTAGCTGACAATAGTGACCGAGTTTCTTGCGCTGCTTATTCTCAGCACTAGCCCACATTTGACCCAAAGCAGTGGTATGTTTAAATATTGGGTCGTGTAAACGCGCCTCCAGGGGCCTATTTACAGAAATAAAACTGATTTTACTGATAAGATCTTTCTACCTGGTTTTAATTTGCCCATACTCCTTTGATCGCCCTTTACGACACCTGCGAGACGAGAAGAGATGTCGCTTGACTTCGTTTACTATCTCTTTAGTCGGTCCCTCAAGTCTGAGGATCGTGGTCAGCTTCGGGGTTGCATCTGGAGCGGATGATCTGCCTCCATCGGTGTCTGTTCAGCGCGTCTTTGAGCACCGTGTAGAATGTGGAGGATGTCTTTAATTGGTCAATCCATCTTGCTGGCGAACGACCTCGCGACCATTCAACTTCGGTGTTTCAAACCACTATCAGTCGAGGTTGTCGTCTCCTCTGCGCATTGTGTGGCCGAAATAGGACAGAATACGGTGTTGACACGTGGTGGACGAGCGGGTTTTTATGTGAAGCTGGTTCTTTGTTTACACATCAGTCTACATTGTATGTATAATAATAAACAAATAAATATAAGGTCAGTATCCCACGCCAAGGCAAGAAGATACAATCCTATATACGAGTAAATGGCACAAAATTTCAATTTCAGTAAACGTAAATTGAAATACTCATATCCCTTTAATAACGTCGAAAATAGCTATCCAGTTTAATTAAACCAAGTACCTATATGGTGGGCCGATATTAGTGAAGAAGAGAGCTTGTTGGCTAATTCTACGCTGGCACCAGATGGCGCTGCAAGGAGGCCATTACTGTATGTCATCTGGGAAATGAGTCGCCCCGGTGTTTATCGATATTGTTGTCGACGCTGTTTGAGTTTGTGGAGGTTAATTTCTACGAATTGGTCAGATATTGACTACAATCATCAACATGACACTTCGAAAAGGCATATTGGGAAGGGTGCCCTTCGGTTCGCCTAAAATGTAAAGTCCTAATTTCATTTGGCCGAACCGTATAACGTATAATTATTGTCTAGTCTAACAGTTGTTTTCGCACTATTATAGATTGGTCTAAAAATTGAAAACCCTAATTTCAGTATGTCTAATATCGAAAGCACTAAAAACTAGAAATTTTTATTTTTATTAAAAAACGGGGGAGGTGTAGTGTATGTAACACCTCACCCCGCACTATGTACTCAATTAGTATATAAGCTTAGGATAGCCATTTATTAAGACACATTAAATCTATACGTTGCGCCTAACAGTTCTTTTACTCCGTCTCCCGGTTGCCACATTACAATGTATTAGCATCTTTTTTTGGCATTACGCTCTATTTTTTTTAAACCGAAAAGTTTAAGAAACGAATCGCTCACAAACCGACCCCAAGCAGTCTTGCCTGCCCTACCCCTAGAGTGTAATTCAAAAGTGCGTAGGCGCTGAGGGGCGAGGCGGCCCGCCGGCTGAGGAGCAGGAGGCTGTAAGCGTGTCGCCGTGGCTGAGGCTGGCCGGCGCAGCCGGCCAGAAAGCCGAAGCTGCGGTGGTGAGCGTAAGCCATCTGCGACGATAAGCACGCGTGGGACCGCCGGAGCCCCGCAGCGCCGAAGCCGTCACGGAAGTCTGATTGTTTGGATGCATGCATGATTGCTTGTTTGCATGCATGTCTGCTTGATTGCATGCATGATTGCTTGTTTGCATGCATGATTGCTTGTTTGCATACATGCTTGCTTGCTTGCTTGCATGCATGCTTACTTCTTTTCATGCATGCATGCTTGTTTGCATGCATTCATGCTTGCTTGCATCCATGCTTACTTCTTTGCAAGCAGGCATGCATGCTGATAAAGTTTTTAACTTTCTGCGAATAAAAATTTGGAACTGCAAAAGGGTAGGTGTTATGATATATTCGGCTAAATGTCGCAATTGGAAAATTATAATACGGCGATGTAAAGTTAAGCGTAGTAAAAATAGGCTAAACACGTTTAGAATTGGTAAAAATGTGCGAAAAAATTTTAGGCTAATACTCGTAGTTTGTGCGCCAATGACAATTAGGAGTACAAATAATTAGGCATCCCAATATATACCCATATTGGGAAATCTACATTTATTATTTTATCGACTTATTTTCATAATAATGTATCGTTCAATGGCAGGTACGGGTGTCGTAAGAGGCGACTAAAGGAAAACTGATAAAATGAGACGGACAGCAGCCTGTTTTCTTCACCATTAGCCAACTTGTGATCAGCTGTGCCTGCAGGCCACTGTACAAATATATTACAAAGAAAAAAAGAAACAATCACGTGTTCTCGTAATATATATATAATCAAATCAAAATCAAATTAATTATTTCAGAAAACAATCCACAAATTTTCTTGAACTCTGTCACTTTTGGCATTGGTTCTTCTCACTATCTATACGCTGAAGATCTCCAATTGTGCCAGCAATGTCGTCGTGACGAAATTATTGCTGCCGCGCAGGCAACGATAACCTCAGGCATATTTCTGCTTCGTGTGATCGCTATGGCGTTGCTGTAAACCCGAGTAAATGCTATTATAGTTGGAAGTCAGCGACAAATTAGCCACATTGAGATACCCAGTATTGCTCCGGTTTGCATTAATGGGATAGTTATTCCATTCAGTTCGAGCGTTAAAAACCTGGGCCTTTATATAGACCCCACGCTAAGCTGGACAACTCACGTGGCTGAGGTTAGTCGTAAGGTTAACGCCACATTGCGCTCCCTCTACAGACTTAGCACTTTCTTCCTATCAAGTCTAAAATTTCTCTTATCCGGTCACTTGTCTTACCTCCTATTGATTATGCTGATGTGTGCTTCCCCGACGTAAACCAATCGCTACTTAACAAATTAGATCGTTTGATAAATAACTGTGTTCGTTTTATTTACTGTTTGCGTAAATTCGATCATATTTCCATGCACTTTTTGCAGCTTCAATGGTTTCTTGTCGGCGTGTCGTTAGAATTTTATGCACTCTTTTATCTATATTGAACGATCCAAACTCCCCTTCTTATCTTAAATCCCATTTTTCTCTTCTCAGCTCGACCCATACGCGTCAGTTACATTCTTCCGACAAACTCACTCTCTCTATTTCTTCTTACCGAACTGGTTTTGTCTCAAATTATTTTCTTGTTAAGTCCATTTGGCTTTGGAACTCATTGCCTGAAAGCACTAAGCAAGCACCGAGTAAATTTGCTTTTAAGAAACGTTTTAGGTCTTATTTCTTAGGTAAAATGCAATAGTCGTCATTAACTTTGCTTCCACTACTGTAGTCGTCATCTAATTCTTATTTATTTACATAATTTTCTATTTATTTAGTACTTGTATGTAGTTTATATTTATATTGTAGCTGTATATGTAGTATATTTTGCGTATATATATATATTTTTTTTGGAAAATAAGTGTTTGTTTAAATGCATTTTTTACGTCACACCACCCACAAAATATTTCTGCTTGGCCCAATGGTTGACTGGGAGAGAATGCCTTAAGGCTTTAAGTCCACCTGTTGTACTTAATTTAAGTGTTTGTGCAATAAACTTTAAATAATTAAAAGACAACTTTAGCGAAAACCATAACAGATTTTTACAAGCATTGTTCAGCGCTGTCAAAGTTACCCTTAATGTCAAAGTAATTAAAAAGTTTTATATCAAAAGATTTGTCCCTGTTTTATCCCTATAAAACGACTTGTGCCTAAAAATTTGCAGTTCTCCATTCCAGCTTAGCAGTGCACCAATGTGGGCTAATGAATATGAATATAGTTTGTATCTACTGGAATAAATATTTTCTTTTAGCCATATTTTGGCGCGCTGTCAAAGTCACCTGTAATGTCAAAGCAATTTGACCGTTATTTATCAAACTTAGTGCTGTCAAAGTCACCCTAATGTCAAAGTAGTTTAACTAGTATTTAGCTATCGATAGCTTCGTCCCTGTCTTATCCCTAGAAAACGACTTGTGTCTAAAAGCTATTAGCAGTTCGCGACGGAAGGCACACCTGCGCGCGTCATTTCCAGGCGAGAGATTACTAAAGCCGTACGTACCAATTATACGATAGAAAGACGCCGGATTCGATACAGATGTTACACTTTTGATGGGATTCTTAATGGAACTCCATACGATTAAAGATATTTATTTCTCTTATACTTATGAGTACTTAACATAACCCTCCTAAGGCAGTCGGGTAAAAACTAGACACAATTATTGGCCAAAAAGTGCCCCAACTAAATGTGCAATTGATATTAGAATGCTCTTTTAGTTCAAACTTTATAGTAAGTAAGTAACAACCAATTAACGCTCAGTTTTGAGCACGGGTCTCTCTCCTTTATAAGGAGAGAGGATAAGGCCTTAGTTCCACCACGCTGGCCTAGTAAACTTTTATAGATCGAATACATATACTTACTTATGTATACTTAACGACATTGATGTATGAAAACTAAGACTTTTTTTTATACACAATGGGCTTGCTCTTGACTTCATACTTAACTATACGGTTAAGAAGAAGCCTTAGATGGTGCGAGATTACCCAGAAGCACTGGTTCTCGCACACACCAGCGGAACACAGAGGCACTGTTTGGCGCTGGATTCCGGCAGGAGGGTGGTAGCATCCAGGCGGCCTCTTACGAAGCCAACCACCGCAGAGGGATCTGTTAGCCGTCATCTTTGGTTAGGAAACCAAAGATGCCGTTGCCCAGGGTGAACTACTAGGAGGTAGATCCCACCACCCCAAGATACATCCACACAATCAGCGTCCAAAAGTGCCCCAACTAAATGTGCCTTTGATATACAGGTACACTTTTAGTACAATCTTTATTTATCGAAAAGATACAACATTAAATAAAACTTAAGAGGTATCAAGGGACACCCGGATGAAACGAAGTTCATTTTTAGTGAAGGAATTGTAATAAAATGTTATTTTATTTTTAATTATTTTTAATTCTCTCCCTCTCCCTCTTCCTCTTCCTCACGCGCACGCCGCACGGCTTACAACTAATAATATACAAAAAGTGTCGTTACATTTTTTTCCGTCTAGCCCCCTTTAGCAACGTGCGATAAGGAACTTCGTTCCAATTGTTTCAAAAATCCTTGCTATTTCATGTTGACATACCTAATTTGACACTGGCATAAAAACCTCGTCAAACATTCAATCGAGGAATGTTTAGGTGTCATTTTTGTATCGAATTTTGTATCTAGCGAGTTCGTACATCGATGTGAAACGACTTAATGAACCACTGTAGACCAAAAGCCTCAATCATGAAATTCAAAGTACAACAGCAATGCTGAGTACAGGCATAATCAGCATGCTTTCTAAATGCGTGGATCACAATCCCGAGCGATGTTCGAAATACCATACAAATCCGGGACGGGTAGCTAGTTTGTATTAAACTGATAATACAAATAAATTCTTTATTATGTTTTGATGACATGTAATACTGTTTGTTTAATAACTGTTATTGTCCACACATTAAACCCAAATAGCTTTATGTCGTTATGAAGGCTGTTGTGGGTTTATTTACCGGTTCATAAAAGTATAATTGCCTTATAAAGTATTGTAATAAACTGACGGCAATACACAGTAGATGATGATAAAAGTATTAATAGGTATTAAATAATAAAATAATGGCATTTGGGATACCAAGACGAGTCTTTTCATAGCCGATCCTAAATGTATAGAGGCGAAAGGTCATTCAACTTATCACGGCACGATTAGCAATTACAACAATTTAAAGTTTCTCAACAATATATGCAGAAAGCTTATGACATCTATTTATTTAAATAATGGCTTGTTACGGCATACGCGTAACTTCATATGAAACTCGTAGCACAGAAACTACAATACTGTCGTAGTAAAGTTTTAAGCCGCGTAGATTCATTTCGTAGCGCGTAGCGTCACTTCGTAGCGCGTAGCACGTACAGTGAGCCAAGTGGTGCATCAAATTTTTTTTGGATCCAGCTTCCCTCCCATCCCAGGCTTCACTTCAGTGTACTTATACAGAAAAAAATGGTATTAAATTAGCCAAGGCATACAATTTACTTCATCCCAGCCAATATTTATAAAGATCTCGCTTCTGTTTTCTGTTTCACTGGCCGACCTTCTTTTTGTATGACGAATTTTTAACTCAATACATCAAGTAACTAAAAACATAATAATTAATACGGCTTCCGAACAATTTTAGCCATTAAAACCTTGTTTTGACAAGTGCAAACATAATAAAAATAATTCTTTGAGTAGGTGTTGCTGCTCTGAAGTGGTGGGCGAAATGTGTTCTGACGGGACCTCAGCTTTACTTAGCATTATTATGAGGTAGATTTCTAAAGATATTTTGGAACTTCTTTCAAGTTAACACAATGGTTAGTGCGACATTGCACTCAGAAAAATATTAAATTTGTTAAAGCTAAGTAGAACTACCCATAAAAACTGTCACAGGTGTGTGATACCTTATGCGATATTCACGCAGCATCATCTGAGAGGGTAAACAACTCATGCAAAAGCACAGAAGCAACTAATCTAGTCTGCAGCGCAGCTGTTTGTGAATGATTGGTGGATCGGATCGGCGCGGTCGGTGTAGGTGATCCGCTTTCTAAGTAAGAGTCATGATTTGTTAACAACTTGGTCAAGCTAATTTAGGAAGCTGTTAAACAGCGCCATCTGTTGCATAGCAACGTTAGTCGCTTGTTTCCAAATATTAGGTGTCGCTAGCTTTTTAGTTTTTACCATGTATAAATACCGTGTTCAAAGAAATAAAACTATCCTTCATTCTCTGGAGCCATATTAATTTATTGTTTGACTGAAGCGATTTTTTCTAAATTGACGTTGGTCGGTAGAGTCTGAATTTTCGAACATTCCTTGGTATTTGCTTAAAGAACAATTTTTAATGTACAAACGCTTCTATGTTTCCTCAGTCACTGTTAAGGAGGTTTGGAGCGTAAAAGTTTATACGAAGGTGACAGGGAAGTGTTATGGGCCCTAAACTAGGGCCATCTGGGACCATTGAGGGCTTATATTCATGTTGAGTAAACATCCCAATAAAAGTGACGGAAATAAATTATTTCTTATTATTATTGAGTTGGTTTAGAACCTTGAACTGCCTTCTTCTGAGTATTTCGTGATAGAGCAATGGCATTTATTGTCTCTTCAGTTGTATAGAATAGTTTGGTTTAAAAACGAATGTATATAGAGAATAATTGTAAAACATATTTATATACACATATTTAAATTATATTAAAATAGTTCATGCGTAACTGAGCTCTTTACGTTGCAAAGTTTATATGAAACACTTCAGAAAATCCCAGAGGATGTGGGTGTTTCATCATCCAGACCGGACATTTTTCTTTTTACTAGAGCTACAAAAATAGTACTTGTAGAGCTTACCGTGCCGTAGGAAACTAACACACCTAAATACCACGCAATGAAAGAAAACAAATATAATATAATATTAGGATCTCCTAAATGAATTGACAAAAAACGGTTATGTAGTTAGTCTATATGCTGTAGAAGTAGGAGGGAGAGGTATACCAGCAAAATCTTTCTATAAACTGTTGAAAGACCTTGGCTTGGCCAGAACTGCAGTAAGTTTTATACTAGAGCGAGTGTCTAAAGCTGCATTAGCAGGTTCGAGCCAGATTTGGGTGGGCAGGGAGAGGAACACGAGTAGTGAAGGTGAGTGTTGATGTACGGCGGAAACCTTTAAACCGTCACAAGTGCCGGAAGTTACTCGGAGCTACTAATTTTTTATTTATGCAGTATCACATATTATTAAATTTAAATTATGTGTACAATAGGTAATTACAAAAAGTACTGGCATAAAACACGAATTAAGCTATCAATTCTGCGTCTGTACCAGACAAATAGCTCAACTATCCTCATGCACCATAAAATCATTTTTGTCAAGATATTATCTTAGGGCCATATGAGCCCTAATTCATTGAACAAAGTTACTGATTTAATAAGTATTAAAGCTTGAAAAACATCGTCACCCGGTATGCATGGGGAAGCTGGTTCGATTTCCCAACTGAAACAAGACTTTTCAAGTTTTAATTCTGATAATAAAATAGCTAAAATATCATATAAAGTTACTGATTTTCCAAATTGAACGTAATATAATACGATACGTATGAAATAGAAAACTAAACACTTACGCTGTGAAGTCACTTCAGAAAAGCAGTAAAACGCTCGGAACGATATAAAGATGATCTGTTCAAACGTTGCTTCAGTTGGGAATGGAAATATCCGTACTGTTGCGAAGTTATTTCTGGGGAATCTATTTTGAGATGGAAATATTTCTTCCATTACAAGTTTGCTGTTTTGTCTTTTGGTAAATAGTACAAAACAATATAAATTATTAAACAAATTAATACTCTAAAAATTTTTATTAAATATTATCAATGTAAACAAGGTTTGTCTGTTACGTTTTTACGCCTTAAATTTTGAAACTACAAATCTTGAAAGGGTTCGAATCCTAAAAGCAATGACGAATACTTAATTTATCACGT
Source organism: Anania crocealis (assembly GCA_949315895.1). Taxonomy (NCBI): domain Eukaryota; kingdom Metazoa; phylum Arthropoda; class Insecta; order Lepidoptera; family Crambidae; genus Anania; species Anania crocealis. The sequence continues at coordinate 9,255,554 of OX438872.1, read as the reverse complement.
GTCTATACATATCTCATTGCTATAATTATTAAAGTGGTACCTTCGTTGTTTCTGGTTTCCAAAATACGAATGCTTTGAATAGTTATTCAAATTGGGATCAGAACAATGTATGTGATGTTGTCCACATTTATTATTATTATTATTTATTATTATTACATGGACAATATTATTACAAAAATCTAAATTCGATTAGGTCCTTAATCAAGGTGTAAATTGACCCAAAAGAGAAACTGACAATAATATTAAAACTTAAAGAAAAACGACAATTCTATCGCGTTATCCCAATCGATTTTACATTACAACAATTAGTATTACATCACTACTCAATCTAACATCAAAATTTAAACGAATCAGAGTGCATTACGTAATAGATCACGGAACCGCCACTCCGAGCCATTTATCACTCAATTTGAGAGGTCTACATAATCTATGGTTAGATAGTACACACTGTATCACAGTAACATACAACTCACCCGCGTCAGTACAACCCCTAGCGACTGAGGAGGTCGCACGTCTCCCTCTCGAAAAGAGCGGGAAACCGCGAACTAGGATTCGTAACTTGAATATAGAACTGTCAGTTTGATAAATAAGACATTTTCTGGCGGGAAATCTAGTGACAATGTATTCCGATTTTAAATATTTGTGATGCGTTTTTGTTTCGGCTGACTCAAATGTGCGGAAAAATGGATTTGAAGTTTTGGAAATTGTGTCTTCTTTTCACATTTTGTTTTGGTAAGTTGTTTTAAAGTTAAATTATGATTCGTAATATTCCTTAACGATCTCTTGTGTTGTATTAGTAGGATGTTTGTTTTAAACGAATTACTGCAGTATTAATAAAATTTAAGTATAATTAAAGAAAACTTAGAAGTAATATTAGTTTTAGTAAAAAACAACCATGCTAATATTTTTGCTATGCTAATAAACTTGAGACACATCTATTTGTTAACATAATTTATTTTATGTAAGTTATAAGCCACATATCAATTTTACTGTTCTTAGACAAACACCTAAAAGGTATAACACCTTTTAGATAAAAGCTGTTTTAATATGATATATTACCTACTATAATGCCAAAGCATAAAATTTGCTACAATGACTTTTTAGTAGTAAATTTTTAATTTGTAACAGAAATTTTCGGTTATTTATCTTAACTCTGCTAATAATAAAAGCTGACCTTTGGTAAAATACCGAAATTGGTTTACCTACAAACTTGCCTACAATAAATAGTTGTCGAGACCTTTTCTATATCCGTGGAATTCCCTTGGTCCTGACTTGGGTATCCCTTTACTTTGGGTTCTTCTTAATAGGAAATATAACAAAAGTAGTTTTTCCGGAGTTCCTTGATAATTAATAGTTTTTAATCAATTAGATTACGTATATAGGGGATAATCTTGTGGCAGATATTTCCAAGACGCTATTATAAATAAAGGCCTCAGACGTGATTGTTTTTACAATTTCTATCTTGCCACAGAATCCGGGACCAACGGCATGAGCATGTTCATGGCATGAATATAACCTCCCACTCCATCCGAGCTAGTTTCCTAAATTTTACCTAGCCGGGACTCGAATCCCGGATTTTTCGGAGTAGACAGATATTTTAATGTAAGTAGCAAACTTTTTTGAATTTAAAGGGGACTACTAGAGCTTATGTGCTGCCTCCAATAGATTTAATGTTATTACTTCTAAAAAAAATCAATTCCCAAAAAACTAAAACAGTATCATTTTATCAAAGTACCTGTAGTATTTATTGAATCACTGTTAACTGCTTTTCATTCTGGCATTATTTCGAATTGTACATTATTGCTAAAAGAGGCCGCTTTTGGCGATAAAATAAAGGCAAAACATTGTGGTTTACACCATTTTGATTAAAATTTCGAATCCCTATTCTAAATCAAATTAGAAAGGTGGTAAACTACCTAAGTTTTGCTACTTTATCCTTTCTACCGTCTACTTTCTCACAGCGAACATATTTTTCTTTTCCAAAGCATGCGAATCGTATCGAAATACGTCTGAATCGGAACAATAGCAAATAAAATCCACTCTTACTAGCCCATTATCGCCAATGACCGTCCATAAAAAGGTCGCGACAGCAGAAATAGTACGTAATAGTCATTTGTGAGGTTATGAAAAGAAACACGAAAGGGTTCCTATAAAGGGTAACTGTTATTACTGCTATTTTTCGAGCAATAGAAAAAGCTATCGCAATAACTGGCTTCGGTTATCGAGTTTGCGGTACACTGCAAGCGATACGGGAATCCTTGCACTGTCGACTTTTAATACTCTTTCTCAATCCTATTTTAGTAATCAATGAACACTTCCTAAAATTAATTTATATACTCCATGCTGCCTCCGGTCTGGAAGCCATCGAATGTTGGTGGCACGGGAACAATCGTTGTTAAGATGCTTCAAGGACTATACTAGCAGTGTGCGCCGCTTGGCTGAGGAGAATATGATACAAGCCACAATTCCAGATAAAAAAATTGAATATGAACAATTTTTGTTACTGGTTCAGTATAGCTTGTCTTTTACTATAGTTTCAGCTTAACTTCCAGCGCCCAATCCCCGCACGAAATGACATCGATGTGCTAACGCAGCGATAGCGCGGTCACCACTTTATAACTGGGCATTTTGTGACCCGAAATGGAGTCACAAAATACGGACAAAGAACAAATAACTGTGTAAATGTAACTATGGTGTTTTTACAACAATACTTAATTGTCGACCGATAAATCGACGACCATTTGGATCCGCGGTAGTAAACGCTGCTTCTGAGCCATGGGTCGCGGATTCGATCCCCGCACAGTACAAATATTTGTGTGCATGAACATGTCTGTTTGTGCTGGTCTGGGTGTTTTCTATGTATTATAAGTAATATTTACAAAAAAAAAGTATATAAGTAAGTTTATCGGTTGTGTAGTACCACATACGTCAGGGTACTTAATAGTAGCTTAATTTGGGAATAGATGGCTCTGTGTGGCCCAGAGAGGCATGTCTTAAAAAAAATTTTATTTATTTAATTGTTGTGTATGTAGGTAAGGTCGGCCAAAAAAGTGGTGTACCAGTTGTGACATTTCATGTGACAGTAAAATAGCGATAGGGACTAGTATAAGTAGCTGTCTAGCTCTCAGAATATATTTGCATGGGAAAAATCAACCCTGTTGTACTCTGAAGCGCGAATGACTTTTAACCTTAGGGTGATAAACCATTTTCTTAACCTCATTCGTAGGTACTCATTCATACATTCACACAGTCCCAGTCTGATGGAAATAAAGTAGTATGAAAACTAGCTACAATGTTTGTTGGTTGCTTCTCGACCTCTCGTAGGTAACTACCTAGGTAGGTAAACATCATAAAATATATTTTAGTTATCTTACTACATAAAAAAAAGTAACAATTTCATCATTACACTACAGAGCAAAGGTCTCTGTCATTGAATTCAATTTACCACAGCAATGATGGGTACAGGCATAATCGCACGCTAAATGCGAAATTCTTATTGTCCGACCTGGCGATCGAAGATGGGGCCCTGAAACCTAGCCCGGTATCAACTTAAGACGCTGACTGCAGCCGATGACCTTGAGCAATGAACACGCCCACAAATTAATTCGTCTTTGAATTTCTTTGGAACGCGCCACAGCCATCACTGTCGATTCTCGTAGGAGTGACAGAGAAAAAACGCATGGAATAGAAGGGCCTAAGTGCCAAACAACAAAATTCGTTGTGCAATTTAGAATTGCCATTTTATTAAAAATCTAAATCAGCCATTTGCTTAAGCAATATGTAATATACAATATAGCAAAATTTTATTATCATTGTTATACGGACTGCTGAGAAAAATGGTAATTTATGTATTTTCGGAGGCTACTTTGAGATTTTTTTCTATCGAGAAAAGTTTTTTAGAATCGTGTTTTGGAAACAGCCACCTGGTCGAAAATATGTTCAATTACAACTACATAGAATTTGGTAACAATACGAGCCATAGGCTTAAAGCAAAACAATCTTCATTGAGCTCAATTTGGCTCATGTCAGCGTCTTAATCAACGGGATATTAAACAATAATTATTACATTATTCGTTATCTCCATAAAAAATATCGTTTAAATTCAAATTCCTGTTTAACATCATTAATTTTAAATGCTTTTACGTAATATTTGTAAACATGTCCAATTTAACATTACAAAAGTAATACATATACGGGTACATTGAAATCGTATGATTTCGTGTAATACATGCCTTCACACAAACATTTTTAAATACAATCAATTCAATACCAAACAAAGTATTTCCATTAGGCTTTCTGTAAACAACCATCGTTTTCTTCAAAGCGATGGTACTGTGAATATTAAATGTCACTCACATGTAATTTAGACAAAAGATATCAAATATTCAAAGGTCTGAGTAAATAAAACATGATTATAATATGATGAGTTAAATGCGAGACGAATGATATGAGATAAGTTTGTTAACGTAAACTCTTTCAATGAGGAAGTTTTAATATGTTAAGGATTAAAATTATTACAATATACCCTTAAAATCCAATTTTATGAGTTAAGCTTGTATCTAGGATGTAAACTGAACTGCTCAAAATATATCTTAATTTGTTTAACAAATGTAATCCGATGTGATAAATAAGCTGGGTATTGCTCAATTGCTATTTTTTTTATACAAGCAATGGGTTTGCTTTTGACTACATTCTTAACTCTACGGTTAACAAGAAGCCTAAGATGGAGGGAGCTTACCCAGAGGCACTGGTTCTCCCACACACCAGCGGAACACAGAAAAACTGTTTGGCGCTGGACTCCGGCAGAAGGGTGGTAGCATCCAGGCAGCCTCTTACGAAGCCTACTAGTTTTAGTTAGAAAACTAAAGATGCCGTTGCCCAGGGTGGACCACTAGGGGGTAGATCCCACCACCCCAAAAAATCAATCTATCAAGATTATCATCTAAATTGTATGTTGCATCTTTTTCTGATTGTACTTGATTTTGAGGCGAATACTATATATAATATATATATTAATACTATATATTAATACTAAGAATATATAATACTATAAACGCCATATAAAAATATTTTACCATATCAAGAATAATCTGGTGTCAGGTTTCTAAGTTTTGGACGAGATTTGTTTTTTCGACTTCCATCTTGCTACAGCAGCCGAAACTGACAACTTAACGTGCATCCCGAAGTACTACTATAACTAACTAGTCACTTCAAGATATCGACAAAAATCTTTTGGAAAAAAATCTAAAATTGACTTATCTGGGAAATACGCACGAGAGAGCAGTGCTCAGCATTTCCCTACGCGTTAGTTAGAAACAGAAATAGGAAAACTATGATAACATAACATATTGAAACATATTTATTATGACAAAACTTATCTCTTGTGTCTCTCTATCCCTTTGAAATAGCATTCAGAAACAGTTAGTTGCGGTTTGCGGCTATTATCAATGTTGCTGTCAAAGAAGCGCTCCAGCTCCAAGACATCTTTGTGGAGATGAAATCGGTACTGAACTACCTAGTACCGATTATTATAGTCGTAGTCAGTTAATAAAACCATTGACACTCTTTCAGTCAGACACAGCTTTGTAGAATTAAGATTGTGTAAACCATAGACATAGTATATATATATAACTGTATCTATGGTGTAAACCAATATCGGAGCGTACTCTTGAGGACGTATTGCGTAAGCAAATGAAACAATTTCTTAATATTCTTCCGCATGCTAGAAGTTTAATTACCCCCAACCAAAGATGTCACAAAGACAAATATAAAACTAAAGTGAGCCACAGCCTAGACAGAAAAGCCTTCTAACGTTGTAAAGTGAATTATGATAAGTCACAAACTAAACAGTCTAAATGGAAATCTCATTTGATCAATCGAGACTTGAATTATGGTATAGCCTGTTTAATTCTGAGTTACTTACCATTAGTAAGATTGCCGTTGGTCGGCACCAAATCCTCTTCTATACCTAAAATGATCATTGGTGACTAGCAAAGGACGTAAGAAGCCGCTGGGTGCGTAGGGTGAGGGGCCGATCGTTGTGGAGATCCTTATGGGAGGTCTATTCCCAGCTGTGGGCATCTTTTGGCTGGGATGATGATTGAACGGTATTAAGTGGTTTCAGTACCGGGCCGTACCAGGTACGCAGTAAATATCGTGTTTAGTCCCTTTTTCAAATAAAACCACAAAACGTCAAATTTCATTAGTTACAGAGATTTGAATGTAAATAGCAAACCTTTTTTTGCAAATTAAGGTAGAAAACTAAAATTGACACTAAAAAAAATGTCGCAAGGTAAGATTTTAGGGTGCCAGGTTTATTTTTTGAAATTTCAAACATTGCTTGGATTTGTGGGCATTTGACAAGCGTGATGATTATGTCTGTACCTATACGTATTATAGGCCGTTACTTTACTTTCTTCTACTAATTGAGTTGGCTGTTCCCACCTCTGCTGGTGCGAATATGACGAACGTCAGAGAGTATAGACCGTACGCGTCGTAATTGCTCAAGTTTCGTTCGGGTGAAGTTTTAACGACGTCGCAAGTTGACTGAAGTCCCCAACAATAATACTTAGCGCTTTCTTCTGAGATATGAACGGCGTTTTGTATCTGAATAAGCACTTTTGTTGGAATGTAGCTACTTTTCTATTTGGTTAGTGATGATTTTTGTACTTTTGAAAATTGATCTATTTTGTTATGTCGTGCTTTTCAACCGTTTCACAAAGGTGATGATTTTTAACAAAAAGAAACCTTTTTCTCACGGGGAAATGCGTAGACCTTGTCTACACAAAGATGAAAAAAAGTATTCTACGGATCGCATAAATTATATTTAATTTTTTTTTACACTCCTCTGTTTTTTTTTGTTGATATATGAAACTACCCCACATGAACCGCAATGTTTTCCGGGGTAAAAATATATCTCTTTTTTACTCTAGTCCAAAATCTATTTGCAAGAAAAATTTCATTAAGATCAAGGCGTAGTACGCCAGTTGGCGTGATTGAGTATCAAATTTCCATCAAAACTTTCGCATTAATATCATTAATGAGATTATTTATAACTGGCTATATGTGCCGGCTTTGATTGGGTTTACTAACGAGATGATGCATTATGACCATGTTTCCCTTTTTCATACTTTTCATATGGATAAATACTAGAACATTATTTTTTCAAACAGTTATGAAACATTTTCTTACTTTGTCCTGAACAAAACAAAAAGAATTATCACATTTAGTGCAGTTGGGTGGAATTAATGCGCGTACATTCATGTAATGATTAATTTTTATTTAGCGATAGGTTAATTATAACTTGTTTCGATTAGTAAGTGTAAATAATTTTACAAGCTCTACGTGAAGCGGTTCGATCAGTCCCAATTTTGATCCTACTTCACTTAATAACTAGCTTTTAATAAATGATACGTAATAAATTAATCTGTAACCATAATGTGATATTTAATACCAGACAGGATTGGAAATGAACTAATACCCGAATCGCAGTTCTAATGTCGCCGCTAATCCAGGCCTTATTCGGCAAATCAAAGCTTCATCTGTTAGGGTTGCCAAATTGTTTACGGATAGTAAGATTTATTTGGGACTTTTCGAACTAATGTCTTTTACCTCTGAATAAAAAAGTTTACTTACGCGTTGGAAAGCATGTTTTTTATCGGTAGGTAGCTTTTTTTTTATTGGTTGAAAAACTCCGTGGTTTAATAGCATACACGTAACTGACAGTCATGATTCGTACAATAGAATTGAAACGTCTAAACGCAGGCAAATACTATTTTATCATTTAAATAAATAATATAGTGCATTAAATCGTGTTTAGTGTACAGTTTAACAATACACACAACAGAGTTTGCCTCGTGTTACCAGTTTCAAGGTCCAGGGTTCTATCCTTCTAAGCCATTTTTCAATATTGGGTCGGGTCTTTCCACAATAATAAGGGCTTAAAATAGTATCACTATATTGTGATTTTGTCTACATTTATTTTAATAGATTCTGAGGTCGGGCAACAAAAGTCACGATTTTTTTAATTTTTACAAGCCCGGTGATTGTGCCTATATCTGTCATTGTAATGATAACTCAATTAATATTTACTAATGAATCAAAACACTGGTTTTATTTAATTGTGATACTTTGAAATAAAAATAATATACGTGAAAAACTACAATTTTTACATCTCATAAATAAAAATAACTTGAAAAAAGAGAAACAAATACCTACTGATACAAAAAAAAGGATTACTTGAAATCAATAATAGAAGTCTTTGCCCTGCAGGGGGCGATTATAAGCCGTTACTTTACTTAACTTTACTGTCCGAGGACGTGTTAATCCCTCAACCCCCAGGAAGCTATCGGGTGCCACGATAACAATTGATTTCAATTGTGTCTGGAATAACTCACGATCGAGGGATTAAATCCATGGAAACAGTAGCACCGTCACCGATCGTTCGCAATGTCCGGTTTTGATTGTTGTGTCACGCCAGTCCACGCGTGACAATACTGACAACCCTAGCCAATGTTAATTAAGTTACAAAATGTTTGTGATGGTTTAATTAAATTGTATCATTTGTTGGTGTAGTAATGCGGATGTGTGCCTACTTTGGGGCTTCTTTGTTTCTATAACCACTTACACACCAACACACCATCTTGACGACCATTTGGATCAGCGGTAGTTAAAGCTGCTTCTGAGCCATGGGTCGCGGGTTCGATCCCCGCACAGTACAAATATTTGTGTGCATGAACATGTCTGTTTGTACTGGTCTGGGTGTTTTCTATGTATTATAAGAATATATTTACAAAAAAAAAAAGTATATAAGTAAGTTTATCGGTTGTCTAGTACCCCATACGACAGGGTACTTAATAGTACCTTAATTCGGGACTAGATGACTCAGTGTGGCCCAGTGAGGCATGTCTTAAATATTTATTTATAAGTCTGATCAATTTTGGGAAGCGATTTTTTCTAAATTGGTCTGGGTCAGGAGGAAACAGTTAAGTTTGTTAGCTACACTTTCTACCTGCATCACGCATATTTTTTTAAAATTGTTGACTGACGGAAACTTACTTCATAAATTCTAACTTTGGGTTTTCACTATGTTGAGTTACATACCTTTTTATGGTAATTTAAGTTTTGTATGTAGTAATAAATTAAAAAAAGTTGTGCTTCTAAAGGCATGTTGAACAGCTGGTCTCGGCTTCTATCGTAAGATGGAAGAAAGATAAAGTCAAGTCAGCGGCCTGTAATCGACGGATTACTACTTAGACTTAAAAGAAGATAAGATACAAATGTGTTCTTGTATAAGTCAAGTTTAACTTCATTTTTTACCAAAAGACTAAAGTAAAAATAAATTAATTGAAATTAATGGTTGTACCGTTGCTTTCCTGAGTAAAGGGCGTAACTGACTTGACATAAAATATTACACGTGATTTTACGGTTTGTGGGATAAAAGTGTGATTTCTAGTGAATAGTAAGAATATGAAGACACTAGTCAACGTGTACCGTACTTTTTTTAGGGATCAAAGTAATCTATCTCCATGCCAAATTTTTTCCAGATCCATTCAGCTGTTTTGGCGTGATTGTTTTATTTTAGCGACATAGGTACATTGATTCAGCTGTTTTGTCACGTCAATGTAAAAATTTAAGTTTTTATTCGTCCAAAGCAAATTTAGATTAAAGCATGGTTTTTACAATAAAATATGGATTTTGCTATAATCATTGTTAGGTTTAAGGATTTATCCTATACTTTTCTTTACTTATATCTTCAACAGTGTTAAAGTGGCTTGCTCCACAAGCAGAGCTTATTACCTCTAAAGGTACAAACTACTAGCTAGATAACAAAATCTGTTTTTGACAGCCCTAGGAGGCAAAGCCATAATTACGTTCGGTATTACGTTAAAACAATATTTGCGCTTTAACGGTAACATACAGTTATTCCCTCGGGACGTAATTGTTTTGCGAACTAGTCAACCTGTATAGGTAATGTTGTGTTACAATAGCAAGGCTTGACTATCGTCAAATGATAGAGAGAATTAATCTTGATAAAAAATAACAGTGTAATAAAATGCGCAACAAATTTGGAGCTTTTGTTCTCTGATAGTCGGTGATTTTTTGTTGTTCACCGACTCAAATGGCAGATCAAGTTTTTTGAAGGTTATAATTTTTTAAAGAATTCTTTGAAAGCTGTTTACCCTGTTTTTCTATTACTCGGAATAGGGTTTCTAAAAATGGTATGTGATCTCATTTAATGGCACTTTTTTTAAATCATTATCATTATCTCAGCTTCTTTTTTTCCATTAGAACGAAAAATAAGTGCAAAAACCGGGTGACTCTTTAAAAAATATGGGTATATAGGAAAAATATACGTCCTTTTCCCCCAGTTGATAACCAAGGTATCTCTTAAAATTATTCTTACAAACAAACCCCAGATTCCTGACGACTCGCCCAAAGGCAAAAAAGCCTTATCTAGGTTACATCTCGCTCCATTCAGGCTGTTACTCTCAAAGCGCTTTCAACTTTGAGAAGGAGGCTTTGGAGTTTATAAGCAAGTATGGCAGTATGGGAATTTTGGGAGAGCTTTTTGAAAGTCTCTAGCGCAATTAAAGGCTTTGACGAATGGCTTCTAAGCCGGTTAAAGTGTGTCACTTACGCGAAATACAGCATTTTGAATATTAATTTTATACTTCACAGCTTCAGGAAATTCAAATATATTTTCCAGGTGAATATTTATACCTTATGACGAAAATATTACATAATTTTTAAAAAGGACTTTTCATAAAGAGTTTTTTTTGTAGATCTTTGGTCTCAGCGAACAAGTTCTGTCTTAGTACTAGCTACAATCGATTGATAAACTTTTTTTATAGTCAAATTTAAATAATTATCCGAGGCCACGCAGCTGTTTGTAGGTAACAGCTGTTTTAGGCTACAGTACTCTAGTCACGAATTTTTATAGGCTTTCAATTCAATACATTTTTTTTCCTTCAGATGACAATAATTGCATCATGTTATTCTCCATACCAGATAAAGAAAATACTGGTTCTCTATACACACTTTCAACCCCTTAAGGAGATCCTTTAGCTCTTTCAAATTTAATCTACATCGGCCAAGATATTATTTAATTCCCTTTTTTATCCCTATAAAGGATTTTTTGCGTAAGAGTGGGATAAAAAACAATTTTATGTCATATCCCGAGGTTCCAGCTATTGCTATATCAAAGGAAATAGGCAGACTTGGGCCTGACTGTTACAAAAACCAGATAATAACTAAAATTCATAATGTATTTTTTTTTGGCTTATCGCAAAATATCAGTTATCTGTTCTATGGGATAAAGAATGTAAAAAATAATTAAACATGAAACTGATACCACAATATCCTCATTCCAAATCCATTATCCACTATGCAAGGTTGCCAGTCACAAAAATATCTGATTTAAATTGGATTCGATTCCATTCTGACAGTTCGATACAATTATTAGTAACTAAATCATTAACACTCGTCTGGAGGATGCCATAACTCTTTATTGCTTTAGTATGATAGGTAGTAGGCGATTAAAAAAAATGAAGCTATGGAACTATGGAATCGGCTTAAGTCTCATGATTCAATGTATTTAATGAAATAATATGACATGAAACTTAGGAATCCTGAAATAAATGATTTATTTATAATATCTGTAGACTTTCCTAGTAAACGAACATACCTCTAATAACCTAACTTTCGACTACAAAACATTCAATATTTCTATTACCCCATTGAATAACTGTGAAATTTCAACACATATGAAAGTAAGATCCAAGAACCTAGTAAAGTGCTAAATATTATCTATGTAACAGTCAGGCCCAAGGTCCTATGAAAGACTACCCATCTCCTTTCATTTAAATCTATCAGCTAGTTTATGAGTTCATTCGATTCAAACATGCAAAACTTGAAATATTTTCTTCATACATAATAATATTAAAGTACAGACAACAGCACGTCAACCTACCACAAAACGTCAAATTTTCTCAATTGATATCGATCTCTACTTGTTGGACTTATAGTTGAAAATCAATTCAATGACCTTTAACTTTTTGGGTAGGTTTACCTGCCGTTTTCTGTACTTAGTTCAAACTATAATAAACTATTTTTAAATCTCATTTGTTTCAGATGCTGTTATTTCTTCAGGACTACTGGATAATCAGTTTGATACAAATTTAAGGTATCATCAGGATTTTAGGTAAGCAAGAACATTTGCAAATGTCATTATTGTTGTTACTAAAAAGTTGCTGTGTTATAACGATACTTATTTCTCTTGTGAAATTAGTATGAGTCCTAGACAATGAATGTAACCTAACTTGAACCCAAAACTAAATTAACACCACAATCGTAGTCAAAAAAGTTATGTACAACTAAGTATCACTAGAAGTTAAGCGGATTCTGAGGAAAGGTACCTAAAAGGCTTGCTTCGTTGCCACACTGGATCTAGGTTTATCTACTGGCCTAAGCGTAAATCAGCCTTTCGATTGAGACATGTCTCCTAACACTTAGACATCTTACAACACTATAGGCTCTCGTTCCCCAAGGCATTTTCCACCCCAAATGGCTGAAATATGTTAGTCTCTCCTAGACTTCCATATTTGCGCAATTTCAGTTACTATTCAGTAGAAGTATCTGAGTCGGCCTTGTTGCCAGTCGGTGGAAGATAGGAAGGAGGCAAAGTGTTAACGCAAAAGTAGTGTCACAAGCTTGAGGCTTACTGATCTTCCAAGAAACCAGGGTAATATTGCTAGTGGAAATTGCTTAGAGAATTCCTTAAATAAAATTGTCATCTGCCTTTGGTTTCCCTTTTGGAAATAAATTCCTTAACGCGCGTTGCGAAAGGGGGCTAGACGGAAAAAAATGTAACGACACTTTTTGACCGACACTTTTTGCTATAGTTGTAAGCCGTGCGGCGAGAGAGAGAAAGAGAGAGAGAGGGAGCGAGGAAGGGAGGGAGGGAGAGGTAGAGGGAGAGGGAGAGGGAGAAGGGAAAGGCGAGGGGCAGTGAGGGGGGAGAGGGAGAGGGGGAGGGAAAGCGAGAGCAAGAGGTATAGGGAGAGGGAGAGGGAGGGGAGAGGGAGAAGGAGGGGGAGAATTAAAAAAAAAAAATTATTACAATTCCTTCACTAAATATGAACTTCGTTCCATCCGGGTGTCCCTTGACACCTCTCAAGTTTTTTTTATTCACAGAATTGTAAATCCTTTTGACACCAGCAATGTCCTACAGTTTCTCAACGCCCCGTTGGTCTATTGGTTAAAACACCGAGTCAAGATCGAGATCTTGGAGAACCCTGAGGGCGAGTGAGGCCTGGGTGCTTTCCCCGGGTCAAGCAACGAGAGTTTCGAATTGTCGAATATTTCTCGGGTTTGTGATTATCAACCCCCATTTTGCAAGCGTGGTAATTATGCTTGTACCTACCCATCATTGCTGTGGTAATTTGAATTCAATGATAAATAGTCTAAGATCCCACCATACAACGACCTTCACCGAGCTGGTTATTGGATGAAAAGTATTTTCTATTCAATTAAATATGCCAATAAATATATTACAAATGGGTTGCCTATAAAAAATCAGTCCAGAGTATGATTAATTAACAATTTTTTTTTATTTTTAAACTTTTCACTGGTTTGGTTAAATAGACAAATTCCGAACCAATCGAAAGTATGATGAAGCCCATAGAATATGCAAACGTTAGGTTGACTATTTTTTTCCCGTCACAACCCTTGAGTAAAAACAGGTAAATCGATACCTACTAGTAACTAGCACCGGTCTGGTTAATTAAATAAAGTTAAATGCAAATAAATATTATTTAATTATGAACACGGTGGTATAGGGTTGAATGCGAAAAACCAGACCTAAAATTAGGTTGTCAAATTTTAAAAATTCAACACTGGACTGAAATTTTTTAGTCAACCCATTTGCAATATTTATTGACATATTTAATTGCATAAGTTTAAAATTCTTTTCATCCAATAACCAGCTCGGTGAAGGTCGTTGTATGGTGGGATCTTATACAGGCCTTGGCCTTGCAGTTGGATGATAATAGGCCCTTACTTTTACAACTTTACTATTTTTAGTTCAAACACAACTTAGTTGGTTCCTAAAATCTGTTTAGGATCCCATCCCAATAGCTATCATTTCTGTGTTAACTTGAATTCAATAATGGAGTCCTTTGCCCTGCAGTGGAATAATAATAAGCCGTTACTTTACTTTTAACAGTTATATAATCTATTACAATATTTTAATACCGTGTTAATAATATAATTAAAGAGTTAGTTATTTCGAGATTTCTACCATGTACCTTGTTTTTTATGAGTTTCCGATATTTCGGCACTGTTGCAAGCGCCATGATCGCGGAAGAACTGATGTCACTGCGGGTGGGTGGTTGTTACGAGTAGATATATCGATCTACCCTCCGTCGTAGTCTTTTATTGCACTCGACACTGGTACTATTGTTTTCAAACTCACTATTCACTCGAACCTGTTCTCGACACACAACACTCACAGTATCCGATCGCGAAACATTAGTTTTTGGATTTTTCTGGTTATTACAAATTTTAACCACTGGATTCCAGACACACGACAATTTAAAGCCATCTTCACGATTAAAGTTTTTATGTTTGGTGATTTCGATCGCTTCTCTAACCATTCTTGGTGTGTAATGGCGTTCAGTGGAAATTATCTGTGTGTTGTGAAACTCAATCCAGTGGTTAGGACCCGAATGTATTAAATGTTCCGCGATGGCCGATTTCTGCGTATCGTTGTTTTTAACCGCTTTTATGTGTTCCTTTACGCTGCACGCTACTGTTCGTTTGGTTTGGCCGATATATGAGCTACCACAACTACAGTCAATTTTGTAGACACCAGGCTTCTCCAACGGGAAGTTATCCTTTGGGGAACGTAGACACTGCGCAGTCTTTCTAAAGGGAGTGAAGACAGTATTCAATGAGAATTTCTTAAGTATATTAGAGATCTTATCTGTCACTCCCTTTATGTATGGCAAATACACAGGTTGTCTATCTACCTTGTTTCTCTGGGTTTTAGATTTTTTCCGAGAAACAAGTTTCCCGGTGTAGCCGTTTCTCCGAAGCACCCGTTGCACATGATCAAGTTCTTCTTGTAGGTGTTCATCATCACACAGATCAAATGCACGATTAGCCAATGATATTACAACAGAATTTAGGTGTTTAGGGTGGTGGTGCGAAGTTGCGTGAAGGTAGCGATCTGTGTGCGTAGGTTTTCTATGGACTGTGTGGCTGAGGGAACCGTCATTCTGCACTCGTATCCCTACATCTAAAAATGCCAAATGTCTGTCCACTTCCATCTCGCAGGTAAATTTGATATTCGGATGGACATTGTTGATGCTTGCCAGGAGAATTTCAACACCTTCCCCGCCACACCTCAGTATACAGAAGACATCATCAACATACCTCTTCCATAGTTTGATCTCAGTGGGTGCAGTCGCTATTATTTTCTCCTCTACATACTCCATCCAGATGTTAGCGATGACTGGAGCTATAGGACTACCCATAGCGACCCCATTTATTTGAAGATAGTACGAACCTCTGTACACAAAATAGTTGGCTGACAAACAATGATGAACCATCCTGGCATATTCCATCGGGATGTTGTTTTCCTGCAGCTTACCCCTTACCACATCGAGACACTCTGCTACAGGAACATTTGTGAAGAGTGATTCTACGTCAAAGCTGACCATCAACTCATTTTTCTCGACCTTATTCTGGTGTAAAATGTCTACGAAGTGGCGAGAGTCTTTGACAAAAGATGACGTTTGTCCCACCAAAGGCTGCAATATGCTTGCTAAGTGTTTGGCCAATTCATAAGTAGGTGAGCCAATTTGACTTACGATCGGCCGCAGTGGCACATTTTGCTTGTGGATTTTCGGTAAGCCATAAAGTTTTGGTGACTGGACGTTTCGGGGACGTAGTAAAAAATTTAAATTATCGTCATCAATGACATGAGAACATTCCCTTATCAGGGCCCGAGTGCTGTGATCTGTCCTTGCCGTAGGGTTGTAACTCACCTTTTTGTATGTGTTTTCATCACTGAGCAGACTAAAGATTTTACTTTCATACTCAGCAGAGTTCATCACAACCGTCGCATTCCCCTTGTCAGCTTTCAGAACTAAGATATTTTCATCGCTTTTGAGTTCTTTTAATGCGTTTAGTTCGTAAGCGGTAATGTTCGGCTTCGGTGGCCTAGCATGACGTAACGTTACGGCAACATCTTGTCTTAAACTGTCCGCATCTAATGATGGTATTTTGTTACGTATGATAGTCTCTTCAACCGAACCTATTACCTTCTCATAGGGAATACGCGTAGGAGTCATGGCAAAGTTCATACCTTTTTCTAGTACTGAGACTACAGCGTCAGACAATTCAGTATCAGACATGTTCACCACCGTTCGAGTTGGGATCGAGTTTTCATAGTAGGCAGCACAAGACTTTTGTTTTTGAAGCAGAGACTCATATTTACGATTTTGTTTCAAAGCACTAATTTCTTTTGATCGTTGGGCTTGTAAGTAAGTTACGCGATCGCAAACATTAAAATCACTGTATGAAAGCATCTTGCTGCACTCGAGGTGTATTTGGTATAACTCGTACTGCACTTTGTCAATTTTGTACCTACAATTCCGTATCGATTTACGCAAAAGTTTCACACTCGCGTTTCGCAGAATACTCGCAGAACCATGGATGTCTAAACGAGGCTTTATCCGAACACATACTGGAATAATGTCAGTGTCACGACATTTCACCAAAAAGGATAACGACTCCTTCAAACACTCACTCTTTTTCCGCGCGCGTTCTAGATGTTTTACTGATTTAACAACTTCCGGCCCGTACCGGTTTGTAATATACTGTTTTAAACTTTCATGGTCACTATCGTAAGAGTTAGTTATTTCGAGATTTCTACCATGTACCTTGTTTTTTATGAGTTTCCGATATTTCGGCACTGTTGCAAGCGCCATGATCGCGGAAGAACTGATGTCACTGCGGGTGGGTGGTTGTTACGAGTAGATATATCGATCTACCCTCCGTCGTAGTCTTTTATTGCACTCGACACTGGTACTATTGTTTTCAAACTCACTATTCACTCGAACCTGTTCTCGACACACAACACTCACAGTATCCGATCGCGAAACATTAGTTTTTGGATTTTTCTGGTTATTACAAATTTTAACCACTGGATTCCAGACACACGACAATTTAAAGCCATCTTCACGATTAAAGTTTTTATGTTTGGTGATTTCGATCGCTTCTCTAACCATTCTTGGTGTGTAATGGCGTTCAGTGGAAATTATCTGTGTGTTGTGAAACTCAATCCAGTGGTTAGGACCCGAATGTATTAAATGTTCCGCGATGGCCGATTTCTGCGTATCGTTGTTTTTAACCGCTTTTATGTGTTCCTTTACGCGGCACGCTACTGTTCGTTTGGTTTGGCCGATATATGAGCTACCACAACTACAGTCAATTTTGTAGACACCAGGCTTCTCCAACGGGAAGTTATCCTTTGGGGAACGTAGACACTGCGCAGTCTTTCTAAAGGGAGTGAAGACAGTATTCAATGAGAATTTCTTAAGTATATTAGAGATCTTATCTTCTTCCGCGTTCATGGCGCTTGCAACAGTGCCGAAATATCGGAAACTCATAAAAAACAAGGTACATGGTAGAAATCTCGAAATAACTAACTCTTATAATATAATTAAAGGTTTAAAAAAAACACTCCGAAGTATAAATTACACAAAATTGAACCGTAAATGTTTGAAAATTCGAATCTCTTATTGCCCGACCCGAGGATCAAACTTAGCCAGGTACCAGTGACCTACTGGGCGTTAAAAATACTGTTATAATTAAATAGTTTAATCTATGAACCGCTTCAAGCAACATTGTTGATGAAACATTCCTGTATCTCAAGTCACGCGTATTACAGAATAGTTGAAGCGAACTATGCGGCCGTTTGTGGAGCTAAACACAACATTAATAGAACAACCAGGACAGTCTAATAGACATGTCATAAATAACTTATAAAAAATGCTTTATAGTGCATAAATAAACCGATCAAGTGCGAGTCGGACTCGCACACGAAGGGTTCCGTACCAAAAAGGCCAAAAAAACGAGTTTGTTGTATGGGAGCCCCCCTTAAATATTTATTTAATTTTGTTTTTAGTATTTGATGTTATTGCGGTAACAGAAATACATAATATGTAAAAATTTCAACTGTCTAGCTATCGCGGCTCTTGAGATACAGCCTGGTGACAGAGCGACGGACAGACGGACAGACGGACAGACAGCGAAGTCTTAGTAATAGGGTCCCGTTTTTACCCTTTGGGTACGGAACCCTAAAAAACACAAAAATGTAGGTAGTACCTATCGATTACATATAAAAATAATTGCACTACCATTTTGCTTGTGTCGTAAGAGGCTCGCCCTCCTAAGGGTCGTTACAGACTTACGTTTTTTTCTGCACGTATACGCTCGTTTTCAGCATATGCGCTTACTCGCGCGGTACAATAAAACGAACGCGTGTATATGCGCGAATGCCGGCGGATTCGCTCGAAACATGAAATATGACAATGTTCTCGCTCCCGCTTATACGGTCTTGTATGGGCGTCAACGCAAGAAGAAAACAAAACCGAACCTGTACGCGCGTGAACGCGGTTCCAAAAACAAGTTTATACGCGCATATAAAACGCTAGTCTGAAAGGACTATTGCTTGAAAAAGACATGCAGCAGCGACTTCTCCCCACCGTTGGTCAAATTATTTTAGCAAAATCCTTTTTTAGATAAACCCGAGTCTAGCCTTGGACTTATACAGATATTTTTATACAATTTTTTTTATAGGCGTTCAGCATCGTATTTAGAGCCCATTTATGAAGTAAAAAATAGAAATCAAGTTTTCAACCGAAAATATTTTTCGCAACATTGTAGTTTTCAATTTTTACGGTTCTAAGCCTGTTAAGGTATGAAGAGAAAATCAAAAACTTATTAATAGTATCGTAATGAATGAATCCGATGCGCATCGCGTAAAAAAATGTGTTGCTACGAAGCAGTTTAAAAAAATTTTGGTTTTTGGCGGACAATTTCTAAATGCTTTATCTTGACATTTTTGTACTGAGCTATACCAAAAGAAAAAATAAGTCATTTGTGTTTTGTTTCGTAGATTGCTTTAATAATATTAAAATTTGGAAGGTGGTTAAAATTTCATTCTGTATACGCTGGTTGTTATGATAAATGATTATTATCATAAACTCAGTGATACAACGACCGCTGCTCTGTTAAGGCCACCCTTGAGGATCTCCTCGCCATAATAATAATATGATGATAGATCTGGGAAACCTTTGAAAGTTCTAAAACATAGCTCAGATTTGTTTCATACGTTTGGGCTGTATTGTTTATGCTATAACCTACACTAACCGCTTGTAGAAGAATTTTGACTGTTCGTCAGTCGTGTATTCAAAACGCATGGTATGGAGAATAAGGGATTGCTGCGGTATCATACCTCTTTTGCCATACAAACGAGTTGAAGCCATTTGGGATGTATGAACACTTCTGGTTTAGAGATACGGTAATCGTAAGGAGTTTTACTCTGTTTATATAAATAAATAAATAAATAAATGAATGTGGACAACTTCATATACACTGATCCCAATTTGAATTACTATTTGAAGCACTCGTATTTTGGAAATTGGAAACAACGAAGGCACCACAAACACCCAGACCTGAGAAAATGTAGAAAAACACTTTTTTTCTAAATTGACTCGTCCGGGAATCGAACCCAGGACCTCGGAGCAGGCGTCACCTTGAAAACGGAGGTCATCAAATATTTTTACTTAAGTATATTTTAACTTATATACCTACAAACGAGTTGAAGCCGTTTGGGATGTATGAACACTTCTGGTTTAGACATACGGTAATCGAGAGGAGTTTTTACCCGACTATGGAAGTCAACTGGAAGAGTGATGATTTTATAACCTGAATATGCATGGCAAAGGTAACAGGAAGGGTTGTGATTTTGACAATCTATGTATATATATGTAGGTATTTATGTGAATTCCACATATTGTGCAGCTAAACTACTGATTCAGTTGAATGAGGTATTAATACATTCCTTATTATAGTCCGGGTATCATAGGTGACCTTTTGTCAAAACAAAAGCGAAACATGGCGAATAATAAATATTCCCACATTTACTCATGTGGTCGGGTTATAGATTTTCAAACTATTTATACTTGTTTAATTCTAAATGTGCACTTATTTATATGTTACGTGTTTTCGAATTTACTTCTTTCTCTTCTTGTATGACTATCCTTCAATGGCAGTCTGGTGTCAGCGTTTTCCAAGCCGCCTCTGACGTGACTACGACTTACTACTGAAGCCAGGAACGGCGGCTTCAAGTACCTTCCAAGACTTTTTTTAATAATCAATGGCATTGCTCTTGACTACATACTTAACTCTACGGCTAAGAAAAAGCCAGACCCGAGTTCACCAATTCTTAAACAGCCGGTAAACATAGATTGACGATTAATTTGACAAAATCCAGAGATTGAGATTTTGACTTCTAGAGGAACTTCAAATTCAGGAAAAGTGTTTCAGCAATGTGTGTTAAAATATATAATAAGATCCCAAATGAAATAAAAAATCTTAATTTAATCTTTTTTGGTATGCAACACTAATGAATTTACTGACACTAAAATTGAATGGTTTATTATTGATTGTATTGTTTGTCTTGACTTGTTGATTTTAGAACTGTGAAATTGTTAATTTTTCTTTACATAATTATTTAATTGACACACCTACCTACTTCTATTATGTATTCTTGCAAATAAATGTATTTTTTTTCTACTCTATTCTATTATAATCTATGAATGAGATAATTTAACTTAATTGTGTATAACTATGGATTTGCATGCAAATATAGGCAAAACATGTGCACTTATGTTTACTTATTACCTTATTATCATGTTTTTTGCAAATTTCTTTATTTATTTATAGAAGCCTGTGTTTACCTTGTGGACTGTCACCATGAAATATGAAATCAAAAGTCATACCAAGCAGCCTGCCTGCAGCTGTATGAATACGTAGCGCACAGCGACCTCTACCGTATTTGTATGATAAATGTTAAAATGTTCACAAACTCATAACTATGCGGCGCGGCCCCGACTGCAGAGAGAGTTGATTCACATGTATTATATTCGCTGGAGCTTGTGAAATTTGAGTAAACATAAGACTTCTGAACTACCTCTGTCGGATGTCTTGTTTACTTTTGCGAATCCCATTTCCTACAAGTCCCAATAAATAACTGTTGAGTGCTAAATTAAAGTAATATCATTTAATCATCCAACTGCAGTGCAAAGGCCTCCATCATTGGATTCAACTTACTGCAATGATGAGCAATGTGCGAAAATTCGAAACATTTATTTCCTGATCTTTGGAACGAACCAAGAACCCGGGATCTTGACTCGGTCGAAGCATTTGTTGCGATCCTTGGATCGAACGAAGTAATCGGGATCTTGACTCAGTACTTAAACCATTATACCAATGGGACACTTCAATGAAAAGAAGTTTCGCCTGAGACATATTTTTATTATTGCACGTCGACATCATTTGGCCGGGATTTAAAGTTGACACTAAAAAAAAACTATCGTCAATAATTTAATCGAGGACAGTTTTTTGGTGTCATTTTTGTATCAAACTGTGAAACTAGTTCATAAATATCGATGGCTTAAAGTCTTTAACAACAGCTTACGTTTCCATTAAGTGTCCTATTTGCACACAGTGTGCAAAATAATGTTTTTATGAAACCCATTCCGAACGAGCCGTCATTGTTACGTGAGTTTGTAAACATAACATTTATCATACAAACATGGCGGGTCGCGAGTGTGCTCCACGTACAAACATGAAGCGTTTTGGAGTCACTCAGTTCATTGTCGAGATAAAACGCAGGATTTTCGTGTTGTACCCCCCTACTATGAGTTTTTCACTTCTATTTTGGGACGGTTTTATTGTTGCTCAGGGTGCATCATGAATATCAATCTTGAAGATCATTCTAGGTTTGTGTCAGATTTTTCAAGCCGCCTATTTAAGGCCTCTAAAGCGACTTGTTCTTATGACTTCCATCTTGCGACAGAAGCCGGGAACAATGGCTTGAAGTGCTAGATCCAATCAAATTCAGAAAAGAAAATTTGCTGAATTGTCCGGAACGGTCGTACGCGGGACTATGTCGTATCACCATCAGCCGATATAATTTTCACTAATATAATAGTAGTGTGCCTAGGTAAAGATGCTTTATACATTAATTCTTCTTTTTTGTCCTACTTAATTGCCAAACTTGGCAGGCGCTAGGTGATGTTGTCTGTCTTCTACTAGCAATACCTCCTCTCATAGTATTTTACCGACGTGGTAGTGGCTTTGAAAGCAGAGAGAGTCCCGAGGAAGAGTTCGAGTTATTAGGTCTCACTTGTTAATTTTCTTTTAAATCTAGATATGCTGGTGGTTTGTTTCTATTTTGATTATTAGATAAATGTAAACCTTTTTTTTATATTAAGAAACAACATAATCATCATTTAAATGTTTATTTTGAAACGTCTCCTTTTATATATCTGATTTACTTGTACCTAATCAAAATTTGTCTCCGAAAAAAATTATCAAATCCAGAAACATCAAATTGTAAACTTTATCTTTTTTGTCAGGGTATAATGTCAAGTGAGAGCCAAAAGTAAGGGCGATGCAATCTACAACATCCCCAGTGGGCCGTTGTTTAGACAGCTTCAAACTCTTTACACTCCACTTAGTATGAATATTATCTTCTTTTCCGCATGTTTTGGAGGATTTATGGACTTATGAAATACTAGCTGTTTCCCGCGACTTCATATTAAAAATAATTCACTGGGTATAAAAAAGCTGGCTATTCCAGTCCAAAATGATTTGCCACTTGTGCCTAATTTCATTCGGAATCGTTTTTATGTGATTGAAACATGCATACAAATTTTTGCATATTTTATATAATATAAGTAAGACAATGATATGACATTAAAAAATGACGAAGTAAGATCAATTGATTGATTATTTTTATGATTTATATCATAAAAAGAGGAGCTTCAATTCAACCGACGAGAATAAGAATATAAGAATAATTCTTTTTAACCGTATAGTTCAGTATGTAGTCAAGAGCATGCCCATTATTTATAAAAAAAAGAACTTAGTTGGGACTCCTCCGATTACCAGGCCACTGCTCTAACTATTGGGTCTGTATTTTCTTTTCAATTATAATTAGCCTTAGAAGTTTTGAAACTGTTCATTAGCAAATAAATTGCTAGTGTAAAACTGAAAAAACAATCCTTGAATAAAATTTCGACTACCTGAAGTTGGACTCGAACCAACAAACTTTCTCTACCGGTGACTACTGTAACAGTTAAGTTGCCTAATTAGCTAATGGGTAGCTCAATGCAAGCGGAATAAGTGTTAGATACGAGGAATAAAAGGCCTGTGAATAAGCATCTTCAACCACTTAATCTTTACCAAACGTCATTTCGCCAGATTTTTCTACCAAATTACAAGTAACCCAATAACACCCAAAAGTCTCTCAAAATAAATAATGGCGTTCAAACGTTGCTACCGTACCCCAAGACGAAGCAAGACAGCTTCCCAAATAACTTTATCGGATATTCAGTGATCCGAAAACGCTCATTTCTTCTGATTACACACTGGAGGCTTTGAAGTGACTGCCTTGAAAGGATTCTGTATGTAAATAGATGGGTTTAGTTTGCAAAAACAAGACGTACACCTTGGAATACTTATATAAAGGAGCAAATAAATGGAGAGTTGAAAGAGTGGGATGAATATATTTCGGAAAGACGTATGAGATATTTTTGACATATTAGGTGTATGATATAATGTGATGATTGCCTAAATAGTAATAAAACTCCTTATCTTATGGGTGCTATAAGAAGCGATTAAAGGAGATCATGTCACGCTTTTCCTAGGTATTTTTGTGACACTAGGTTTTTTTTAAGTTTCTACATCTTGGGGTGCTATTCTTTCAAATTTATATTGGCCTGTCATTGAACTTTGGTCTACCAGTGTAAAGTTATCATCACCATCATATCAGTGCACTGATGAATAAACGCCAGTCTATAAAGGGGATTTTGCCATTGGGCTTGGCGATAGCAGTTCAGCCAATAGTAATGGTAAGACACTACACACGGGAAGTATCCCGTCTCCTTCTGGAATCTCTTCTTCAATCGCCTCTTACGACACCCATAGGAAGGGTTGGTGCTTTTTTAACGACAGTACCACAAGACACGATGCTCACTTAAATTATGATAAAACCACTTCTCGCCTTATGGGTGTCGTAAGATACGATTAGACTGACGGCAATAAAAAGCGACGAGGGTAAAACAAGCCACCAATTTTGAGTTGGGCATGGCGATTTTTGGTGATCGCTTGTTTGATACCGACTCAAAATAAGTAGCTTATTTCATACCTCTTGTCGGGAAATTAATTTGTAAAAAAGGTTTTATTATGTATTGAATACCTGTATTTTTTAAAAATTTTGTATTTTGGGCTACCTTAGAAGAATCATCTGAAGTCAAACATACGCGTCTATTAACAAACTTTCTCTTTTTGATAGAGTTAAACGTGTCAATTTTTAAATGTTAAAATTTAGTTAAAATATCATAAATTATTCTTTTCCATTCAATAGAAAATAGGACCCGTGTGTTTATTTAAAAATTTATTTCACTGACTGTCTTTTCTGTTAGAAGAAGGCAAAAGAATAAAAAAAGAAGAAGCTGCTGTTCGCTTCTTCTTTTTTTTTTCTTTCCCCATTCGCCAAACCGCCAAGTGTGGCGGTAACAGCAGATCCTCCTTCGGGATAGGTCTACGTCCAACAGTGGACTGGTATAGGCTGGTGATGATGATGATGATGATGATTACCTGCATCCAGAATATCAACTCCATTAATCTACATAATTATGGTAGGTACATAAGGTTGAATATTCATTAAGGCACATATAACACTCATGACTTAAGATAGGTACTTTGGTTTGGGAGCCCTTTCGGTCGCATAATCTCTTTTGTCAGAGAGCAGCCTCCGCCCACTGTAACAAAGTGCAGGCGCCCGTGCGAGCTGGAGCGGCTGAGATTTCCCGCAGCGCCGGAGAAGAGGAAATCCAAATGCTCGCATGTATGCTCGTTTGCATGCATGCATGGTTGCTTGCATGCATGCTTGCTTATGCACTTTGCATATGCATGCTTGCTGCTTGCTTGCGTTTGCGGGTTCATATTGGGTTGCATAAATTAAAGAAGCATATTTTCAGGCTGCATAACTATATGTTAATGATATTCTAAATGTTTACATTATGGTATTCTATATGTATGACTTGTAATCTATATGCCACAGGGTGAGATGCCAATAAATGTTGTGATTATTAATCGTTATTGTAAAAACAATAAATGCATGAAAGTTTGATGCTGATATATCATTATCAGAAAAGAAGTTATGGGGAAATAAAGTATGCCAAATGATTAATTCTGAATGAACGTTATGCGAACCGAAGAGAATGCCAAAAAACGTTATGCAGCCTGAAAATATGCTTCTTTAATTTATGTTACCCAATATGGACCCCCTTGGTTTAATCGTGGAATCGTTTGTTCTTATTTTTTATCTGTGCCGCTTCTGTTAATTAACAAAGGGCTTCGAAATTGACTTTCTCGTCATCCAATCTAGATCCATGAGAATTTAGAAAAAATCGTTTTCCTAATGACCCAACCTCGTAGTAGGTGGCCTAACGCCTCACTACACCACCTAAGTCGTTGCTTGCGACACTATTTACAAATTGTCCATGATTAATTTAATTATTACTGTGTGATTATCAGAAAATGATTTATCGAAATTGTATCCGATTGGAAAGTGGCTTTAACAAAAACAGCGTGATCCATTATTTTAAAATTAATTGACGGCCGGTATTCATTACAGCACTGCTTCTCAAACCTTTCGCCTTGTCTGATTTGAGAATCAAAAAATACCCGAAGATAGTTTTTTAGATATTTTTGGGGATGTAACTACAACACAGAACTAACTAATTACGCTTGTTTAATGTTTTAAATTGATTACTATCCATTCTCAACAAAGTACCATTTTTAAATTTTATTTTGAATGCCATCAAACATTTTTTACCCTTGTACAGTGAACCCACCTAAATTGTATCTAACTTCCACAGAAAATTCTATTAACTAGCATAACTTCTCAATTATACTAGTTTGTAAGTATATTCATAGCTAATGACTATAACAAAGCTGCTTGATGGCCTAACAGTACACTTGCCCGAAAATGGTAACGTAACTTAGTTAGATTGATATAAAATGTAGCCCCAAAAGTTTGAGAAACGCTAACTTTCGGAATAACACAGCAACTTTACCGATAGACGCCTCAGTCTGCCCATTAAAAATAATTGGTTTCAACGGAGTTTTTCACTTTGCATCCATTTTCAGGAAAAACACGGCGAGCAGACGCAAATGGTGGAAGGATGTGTATCAAGGTAATAAAATAAACAGATGATTCGCACAGAAAAGCTTTTTGAACAGTGTAAAATGTTTTTTTGCGTCCCTGTCTTTCAGAATCTTCACTTTCTGCCATATTAACTTTCTGTTTGAGTTTTTAGAGTAGTGATATTATTATATTTTCCTTATGTAAATAATTTCGAGACCAAAAATGCATCCAGTGAAACCAATAGATTTAGAATTGCTCAAACCATTTCATTATTATTTCTATGATAAAATATTTCTATGATAACAGGATAGAATGTCTTCTAAAAGTTGATTCAGGTGATGATAAAGCGTGAAAAATTGAACAAAACAAAACAAAAATAAAAAACTCTTTGAAAACACTTGCATGGCACAAAAACGGTAATTTCATAAATCGTTCTGTCTTCGTCACTTTGTATGATAATGACAGTGACGAAATGATTTTTATGACCCATTCTATATTACCACTAATAGGGCGATGTACGCAAGTGAATATTGCACGTATATTAATATTAATGTTTTGTTTTAGATGTACAAATTAACAGATATAAAAGAAGTTTACAGATGATTATATCGCAACATTTTGGCGAAACTACTATCATGCCCGGGGGTGATGTAAGTATCAAAAACTTTTATATTTTTATAAATTTTCATTCGAAAACAAGTGGCGTACAGTGGCGGAGTGGTTTTCAAGGTGTCACCTGCTCCGAGGTCCCGGGTTCGATACCCGGACGGGTCAATGTGGAAAAAAGTATTTTTCTTCATTGTCACGGGTCTGGGTGTTTGTGGTACCATCGTTGTTTCTGATTTCCAAAATACGAGTGCTTTAAATATTTACTCAAATTGGAATCAGAACAGTGTGTGATGTTGTCCACACTTATTATCGGTGGTAAGTTTATTTTTATTTGTTGTTGACTACGCAACGGTCAAAAAATTTTTCAGTGTAAACGGCAAAGAAAAAAAATTGTACTATAATTTTGTGCCAGTGCCGTATCGCTGACTTGAATTATATATTCATTTGTTGGGCGGTTGGGCTTAGCGCCCCGTTTGGTCTACGTATCGGGCCAAGATCTCAGATCCTGGTTCGATTCCCGGGACGGGCAACTAGAGTTTCAAATTTTCGAACATGCTCGGGTTTGTGGTCACCAACCCACATTTGGCAAGCGTAGTGATAATGTCTGTACCCATCATTGCTGTGCCACTTTTTATGTGGTATCATTACAGGTAACTTTACTTTCATCTGAGACATAATAAAATAAGGATTAAGGCGCTTGTAAAGAGAATTAACTTCGGTACAAAAACACCTTTTATTATCTGTGACAAAATATCTCGTTCATATAATCTTATTCATCAAGCGAATTTCGTCAACCCTTTCAGATTTCACATTAAACCGGATTGTGTTATACAGGGTGGCCGGATATGATTTTAAGTATTGTGGCATTATGGCGAAGCACGTATGCGCTAAAATTGCCTATGCAAGTTATGAAATCAGAAAATGTATTTCATATGTTTTTGGTGTATTTTTGTAGTGTAAAAAAATCCCTTGATAATAGAATCTATCAAGGGTAAAACACACACACACTTTCTAAAACCTTAGCACTTCAAATAAAATACATTTTCCAATATAACTTTATAAGAGGTTGATCTATTTACGATTGTTTTTAATATTAAGAGATTTTTTTATTATAAAGAATCTTATCAATGTGTAAAATAAACTAGCAGACAACAGATAAAACGAGACGATCAACGTGATTAGTTTTAAAAGTAGTTTTAAAATACTATTGGTCAATATTGCTAGTGCTTTGTGCATTTATTTCTACGTCAGGTATGTTCCGTAAACAATAATCTTCTTTTTTTTCGTTTATTTGGATAAACAAACAATTTCACAATACATTATTGTAACAAGCTTAGACTACTAGGGTTTTGATGACCTCCGTGGCGGAGTGGCGTACACACCGGTTTTCAAGGTGTCGCCTGCTCCGAGGTCCCGGGTTCGATTCCCGGACGGGTCAATGTAGAAAAAATGTGTTTTTCTACATTTTCTCGAGTCTGGGTTTTTGTGGTACCTTCGTTGTTTCTGGTTTCCAAAATACGAATGCTTTAAATAGTTATTCAAATTGGGATCAGAACAATGTATGTGATGTTGCCACATTTAAAAAAAAAAAAAAAAAAAGTGTTGGTTATTGTGAAACCAACCACATATTTTATAGAAGTATACGTTAATCTTATACATATTGTCAAATAAGCTATACCCGACTTTGTTAGTAATTAAATTCAGAGTAAACATAAGCATGGTATTTTGTTAGAAATGGTGCTATTACGGAAATTGACTGTTAAGTTAATTAAGCACCACTAGTTCGATTATTTAGGTTTACAAGGTTCACCCTATATTGCTGGCCGAATACAGGTCTATTTCATGAATCACAAATGTAATTATTCTCTAAAGCAAATTTCATTAGAAGACACGCAATTCCATTCCCTATTTGTCCAGTGTTAAGGATCTTTTTGCTTTTAGGTGAGCCTCCAATGTATAGTCAACGGTCCCCATCCTGCCAGATTCGTTTGGGAGAGAGACGGCCTTGTTATATCTTCTAACACGGACTCTAGGTATAAAAATCAATTTAGATGTTTGCTCAATTTAATTTTTAGGCATATGGATTGATTCAGAAAACGATACGCGTTTCAGACAATGTTATGATTTTTAAAATTAATTCTCACTTGATTCGAAATTTAAATCGAATTAGTAGGGGAAGAAATTTCTAAAAAAATAAGGAAACCTTATCTTTAAAAAATATCAGTTATAAACGTCAATGATTAGATATCTACCAATTACCTTCATGCAAATTTAACGTTACATCAGTGTTGTTGCGATAGCGATAGTTTCGCTATCGATAGTTGACCTTGAAAAACAGTCGATAGCGCGAATATTCTATCGAAAATATCGACATGCTGCAATACCATCGATTCTATCGATAGTATCAATTATAAAAATTAAGCAATAATATTGACCTTTATCGATACTATCGAATCTATCGATACTATTGGAGTACAATAGTATCGATAGTATTACTTAAGAACAAGAAAGTAGAAGTAAGAAAAGTCGATGCTATCGACTGAAAAAAAAAACAGAACGTGTCACTTTGTCGGGCCCAATAATATTAAAATTTCTAGTTACCCTCTTGATGTAAAATATTACGGACGTAGCTGAATTGAACCGCGAATGTAGATGAGCTATGAATTCATCTTTTAAATGCAAGCAATAGCACAGTAAAATGTTCGACTATCGATAAGGCAATACTATCGATAGTATCGAAGCTATCGATAGTGTTTGTGCTGATACTATCGATATTATCGATAGTATTGGTCTTTAGGAATAATATTACATAAATTTATCAATCGATACTGTAAATAGTATCGAAAGTATCGTTAAAGGCCGATATTTTCGATAGGACTATCGATAGTATGACTGATTTTCGAGACCACGATAGTATCCCGATACTATCGATAGTCTATCGCTATCGCAACTACACTACGTTACATAAAATATTGTATAATAATGTTTTAGTTAGTGTACATTTTACAACTGTGTGTAGACATTTCAGCTCTAGATTAAAAGAAAACGTATAAATTTATTCAAGTTCTTTTTTAATGTATATGTCACCATAAAATTCTGATATCTGTCAGTTTACAAAACAACGTATTACAATAATATTTGAACAATACAGCAAATATACAGGATGATTTGAAATCATTGCATTTTCGTAGTAGAGTATTTTTTTAAAACTATTTATACTTATTACAAGTTATCGGTGGTTTTACTACAATAATCTTACAGATATGTGATAGGCCAAACCATGGCTCCTGATGGTGGCGTGGTGACCCAGCTCAACATGTCCCATGTTATGGTGGACGATGGTGGTCTGTTCTCATGTGTGGCCCATCACGGGGATACGGTGCTGGCCCACCACGATAGAGTTAATGTATACGGTGAGTTTGATTCGAGTTATTTGTTTCGAGATTTCTACCGTATAATCAGGGGTTCCCAAACTGTACGACGCGGCGCCCTAGTGCGCATTGGAAAGTAAAGAGGGGAGCCGTGAATCTATCCTTTATCATTATCCGTCATCATAAATATTCACGGGTGCTAAAAAGCAGTATATACGAGTATAAACTAGGTATTTTGTTTTGTATGTAGTTATGTATATTTGGTATTGTTTTACTGATCCTTGCTTAAAAGTATTTCCTGTACTACTGCCTCCTACCTGTAGTTATTAATGAAACAGTGCTAAAGTTTTTATTTTAAATAATTAATCAATACCTTTTGTCTTAAATCCATAATTAAACAAGGTTTTTTCCCAAATATGTTCCTAAGCTAAATTATTACCTGGAGCATAAGTTTTTTAAGCACCCCGCAAAAGTTATCTAATTTGATTGTAGACTATGAATTAATACTGCATGAAATACGTCAATGCATTTTATTTCATCCGAACACGATGCACTGAAAATCTCGTTTATTTAAGTTTTTGTTGAATATCAGGTTAATTCAATCACATGTGAAACTTCACTCCCTTTGAAAACGTATACGAGTAGCGTAATACAGCAGCGCGGCGCATTTTGTTAAAAACTACTGATGTTAGAGTTATCTGCCAGTACCTACGAAAGAGCGAAAGAGTAATGATTGGATTCCTCGAAATAAATACAAAATACTTACACCAATATCATCTTAAAAGCTATATTCGTACTTTGAAGAGTAGTACTTAGTATGCAGTGTTACAATTGAAAAAACACAGTAAGGGGATTAGGTGACCTAAGTGCTTCCTCCAATTGATTTATTTTATTACTTCTAAACCAAAGCTATTGTCAAAAAACTGGAATAATATCATTTTAGCATTTTGGCGCTAGCGACAAATTTGACTATAAAAACAACTAAATAAAAAGTTATTACTGGAGGTAATTTGCTAAAATGAAATTTCAGTTTTTTTAAGATTAGCTTTTGTGTAGAAGTAATAATAGTTGGCGGCAGAGGCAGAGGAGTTGGCGATCGAAGTTTGGCCTATGGTGAGGATAAGACGCTGCTGGGTGTCTTCTTACGGCAGTACCTACTCCGTGAATTGCCTTTTACTACTCATACGGACGAGAGTACTATTATATTTGGCCAGACCACATTAAAAGTACAAATTAACTTTTAGTCATATTGGGGAATCCGTTGCCCCGATGTTCTAGTCACTAGACTAGAAGGATCTTAGGCCAAGATCTCGGGTCCTGGGTTCGAGCCCCGGATCGGGAAAAAAGTTTCGAATTTTCGAACATTGCTTGGATTTGTGATAACTTACTCGCATTTGGCAAGCGTGGTGATTATGCCTGTACTCATCATTGTTGTGGTAATTTGAATTCAATATTGCTCGGATTTGTGTTCACTTACTCGCATTTGGCAAGCGTGGTGATTATGCCTGTACCCATCATTGTTGTCAATAATGGAGGCCTTTGCTTTGGAGTGGGATGATTATAGACCGTTACAACATATAACTATCTACATTTTTGTGTGTGTTATTCACTAATCAGTAATATGTTTATAACATCTTATCTTTGAATTTGTTTTAGGTCCGCCTTATATTAGAACATTACCGCCTTTTAAAGTTCAAAGTGGACAGAGTGTTACTCTTAAATGTCCATACTATGGTTATCCTGTAAGGTATGTCATTATATTGATTTTAATATCATATCAATCACAGCCCATGCCCATTCTTACATACGGGGCGCAGACCTGGTCATTGACTAAAAGTCAGAAGTCCAAAATTAAGGTTTGCCAAAGGGCTATGGAGCGGAGCATATTAGGTGTTAAAAGATTGGATAGAATCCGGAACACCACAATCCGCTCAAAAACCGGGGTCGCAGATGTTGGTGAAAAAATAGCGAAGCTAAAATGGGAGTGGGCGGAGCATGTCTGTAGAATGCACCCCGATAGGTGGGCTCAAATCGCAACACGATGGGTACCTGAGGATGGTTATCGCCGAAGAGGTAGACCCAAGAAACGGTGGTGTGACGATTTGGTCTGGCTGACGGGGGAATGGGAGTCGTTGGCAATGAATAGAGACCAGTGGTGGAGTTTGGGGGAGACCTTTGCGAAGCAGTGGGGTGATATAAGTTGATCAAAAAAAATCGATCACAGAATAGACAATGTTTTCTGTGATATTGATGATAGTAAGAAATGATATCTGGATTTTTCAGTCATTCCAAAAAACCTTTGTGTCGCTGGCCAGTTCTATTTAATTTAAATTTTATATTGAAGCTCATTGCACAAAATTTCCAATTTAAAAATAGTACTTACTGATTATTAAAAAATGTAGACACATGTATCAATTACTATTATTGGAATCGTGTTTAATAATTCTTTGACCTAAATTTGTGCAATATCCACTGACCTAGTAAATTTATCGAGTTTCCATTACAATCGAAAATAATTGAATTGTAATATTCATTTAACTATTATTACTTGGTTATTCTATCGGCATAAATTGAACGCTGCAAACCAAATACTAGTATTAAATGAAACAGGGTTTAAAAAATCTAAGCTGATGTTCTGATTATACGAGTATGCACAAATAAAGGAACCAATCGAGTATGTTTTAGATTGTTCATTTTAGCAAACAATGTTAATCTCGTTTAAACTTGCAG
The DNA here is from genome assembly GCA_949315895.1 of Anania crocealis. Taxonomy (NCBI): domain Eukaryota; kingdom Metazoa; phylum Arthropoda; class Insecta; order Lepidoptera; family Crambidae; genus Anania; species Anania crocealis. The sequence goes on along the minus strand of OX438872.1, from coordinate 9,222,329 downwards.
AGAAATAACATGGGAATACAAAGGCAAGGAAATTAGCACAGACCTGACAACCCAACCGAATCGATTTAAACGCTTTGACAGAAACACAGATTTGAGTATAGAAATATTCGGACGGAAGCCCAAATTAAGAGAGAAAAGAGACCTAGCCACCGTTACTAATGGAGGAGTTTTAAATATACCTAGAGTTACTAAAAGTGATAATGGGGCGTCGTATGCCTGCATCGTTAGAAGTCCGTCGGGAGAAATGGCGAAGAGGTCGTTTGAGTTACATGTGGTAGAACCACCTCAGTTAGAAGAGATATTGCTGGCCCAAGACTTGCAGGAAGGGCAGATAGTTCAAATACATTGTAACCTGAAGAGTGGAGATTCACCTGTTTATTATTCATGGCTTAAGGATGGGAGGAAGATCCCTACGACTCTAAAGGTAAAGTTAGAATCATTAATATCTTCTTTAAAATTTTGTTGACTCTGAAATTTTTGTTTCTTGCCATCATTAGCACGATTTTTTTAAACCAAACCAATAGTCTGTGAATAATATTGCAACGTGTAAAATAATTTTACAGATTAACTTGATTCTTATAGTATAATAAGTATCAACAAAATAATATTTCGGATCAGACCTGTAGTAGGTAGGTACTATGACCATCGTGTATTCGGTTTTAACGCTGACATAATCTTAATTTTAAGGCAAATCGTTACCAAAAGAAAAAAGAAAGCTAGAGAAATACACCCGCCCGGCATGCGAGGAGGTGCGGGTTCGAGTCCCGCCTGAGGCAAATTTTTTTTTCAAGTTTATATACTGATATTATAAGTGCAATTAAGTTGCTAAAATATTAAATAAAGTATAGAGAAATACACGTTAAATTTTAAGTGACTTGAATCTTCGAAACATCTTTTTGATGTTAGTTTTATTTTCAGTTGCATTTAAAACAATCAGCTTAGATATTAACTGGAAGACTATTACAGGGACTGCTAATTACTAATAATTAATGTATAGTTTTCAATGATAAGATATTAAATTATCACTCCAATATCCCTATAAGTAATAGTTATTTTTTTATTATGCAATGCGCTATAATAATAAAACGTTGCTGGAGAAATTTTGAATCGTGAATTGCCTTTAGATATTGTTCCATCAACAAACAATTTAGATAAATGAACATTTACCACAAAACTTTTGTAAATCCCGAAGAAATTAGCATACATTAAAATTAAACGAAACTTGTTTGTTGTAATTATATCTTTAATACCAATCCCGGGAACTCTCGTTTGCATAATCCACAGATTAGATGTTATTCCATTATTAAAGCTTCGAATGCTTTAATTTTGTTTTCATTTAGAAGATGAAGCCTTGTTCGGAGATGAAAGTCTATAATCTGGTTATGACGTCACTCTAATCGTCTTTGAATTTGTTGGAAATGGCGTATTTGTTTTAAGTGGTTGTCCCTTCAAACATAACGGTTATCTAATAATAACGTTAGTACGTTACGCTTATTTTACGATAGCAACCCGACAGTAAAGATAATGATACTCTGAAAGGTAGAAACAGAAAGAGCTATTTTGTCATTTTAATTATGAACTTATTCTTTTAAAAATTTATCTGAATAGTGAAGAAAATTTGCGTCAAACAACAATCAACGAACATGCACTTCTCACTTAGAGTTTTTGTTTGGCACAAAAACTATAAAACCCTATTTTTAACTGTTTATATAAAAAGATAAAGTCTTTATTGGCATAGCATAATATATAATAAAATAAAAACAAAACGAAATTAAAAACCAATCGTAATCAGTGACAGTTTTAAGCATAACTGGTAGTTGTGATCATACATTTAAAACTATTACGAAATTCGACAGCCCTATGCACCATTAAAATAGTCGACACATACCACAGAACACTGTCTATGGTTAGAACAGTTGCCAGGTAAGCGGTAGTTGTGGATTTTTATCAAGAGGCAGCGTTTTTGAGTTTTTAAAACCCATCTGAGAACAAGTAAACAGCGTTTTAAAGTCCAAAAAAAAAATGTATTAGTTAAGAATCTGGTCTAATCACATTCGTTATGTAAGTGCTGGCCATAATTGATTTAATTTTATTACTTCTAAACAAAAGCTATTCTTAAAAAACTGGAATAATATCAATTTAGCAAATTACCTCTAGTATTTATTAAATCACAGTAAACTTCTTATTTAGTTGTTTATAAAGTCGAATTGGTCGCTAACGCCAAAAGCGGCCGTTTTTAGCAATAATGTACAATACGAAAGAATGCCAGAATGAAAAGCAGTTAACAGTGGTTCAATAAATGCTAGAGGTAATTTGCTAAATTGCTATTATTCCAGTTTTTTGAGAATAGCTCTTGTATAGAAGTAATAAAATTAAATCAATTGGAGGCAGCACTTAGCTCACCTAATCCCCATAAGGAATTATAATGATAATGTTCAATTTATCTAAAAGTGTTTTATATTTGAAAACTAATAAATTATGAATTTATTTGCCTGTTTCTTTGTGAATACTAATTTATGTTATTTTTTCCAGATCGTAGAGCGAAGTATGGAGGTATTCAGCGTGTTAATAATAAAGAATGTTTCCCTAGATCACTGTGGGACGTACACATGTGTGGCGGCAAACCACGTCGCCAAAGTGAATAGGACTGTAAACTTGTACATAAAAGGTATGTATTTGAACAGACAACGGCAGGTCAGCCTACCCAAAAAGTTAAAGGTCATTGAATTGATTTTCAACTTTAAGTCCAACAATTAGAGATCAATATCAATTGAGAAAATTTGACGTTTTGTGGTAGCCACGTGCTGTTGTCTGTACATCTTTATTATTTTCATAATAACAAAGTCATACAAAATATGAGTCTAAGTCTATACTTTTAAATATTGAAAAGAAAACCATAAAATCTACGCTTTCAAGAAAGCAGTTCAGTTCAGTGAAAACAAGACTTGTGATATTGTAAAAGAAGTTTTTCCTTTCTACAAATAAGAACGTATGTGGTATCGAATAACAAAACTAAAGCAAATGTCGCACCGAGAGCATTGTTTATTTTCTCTTTCGTATTTTTAAGTTACCATAATGTATGCTGCCGCTACTACATCTATCTAAAAAATTCGTGTCATAGTTTTTGTTACTGAACTCCTCGGAAATGGCTTGACCAATTCTAATGATTTTTTTGTATATGTCCAGTCTGAGAAAAGTATTTTTATTGAATTCGTAAAAATAAGTCACGTCAGAGGCGGCCCTTGACAGGTTCATTAGGCGATTGGGAAAACTCTGTCACCTGGTCATCCTCAAAGGACAATCTATACTATACTATAATTAATATGTATTATAAATAAAGCTGAAGAGTTTGTTTGGGGAAGCTCCGGCATATATTCGCGTCCGAAATACCTCAGTGTCTCAAGACGAGAGTCTTTGACCAGTGTGTGTTGCCAGTAATGACCTATGGGAGTGAGACGTGGTCGTTTACTATGGGTCTCATAAGAAGGCTCAAGATCACCCAGCGAGCAATGGAGAGAGCGATGCTTGGTATTTCCCTACTCGATCGAATCAGAAATGATGAGATCCGCAGGAGAACTAAAACAACCGACATCGCTCGAAGGATTGCATCGTTGAAGTGGCAGTGGGCGGGACACATAGCGCGGAGAACCGATGGCCGTTGGGGCGGAAAGGTTTTCGAATGGCGACCGCGTACCGGACGACGTTCCGTGGGCAGGCCCCCTACAAGGTGGACCGACGATCTGGTCAAGGTCGCTGGAAGCCGCTGGATGCGGACAGCACAGGACCGATCGTTGTGGAGATCCTTGGGGGAGGCCTATGCCCAGCAGTGGGCGTCGTTCGGCTGATATGATGATGATGATGACTGATTCGAATTGAAAACTTCTTTTTGTGTTAGATATTCCATTTTTTGAGGAAGGCTTTAGGCTATATTCTTTTAAAACGAGGACGAAGTCGCGGGCAACAGCTAGTTACAAGATAAGAACAAGAAGATATTAAATAGAATTTAGTCGAAATAAATACCTACGGAATTTCAGGTCTTAAGGAAAGTCAAATTTTAAAGAAATGGTAGGTACCTACCTTATACTAATGCTGTCCATTTGACACCATTAATTACTTAATTATTTAATACTAGCTTTTCGTCCGAGGCTCTGCCCGCGTGGACTACACGTTAAGCCGTGCGGGTGGAAATCGGTTCCATCAGTTACCTCAGCATTTATAATATTAGTAAGGATTATTTATTATTATTATTTATTTATTATCAGTAGGTACATTAATTTATATTAGAATTTGTGCCTCGCAAACCACTTTCGTGGTTGTCTGCAAGTGCGAATCTCGTTTAATTGGTTCCTCTTGCTCCACGTGTGCCCAAAGCTTTAACCTACCGTTAACAACTACATAAAAGGTAATCACAATTTGAATCTGCAAATGCTCTGTTCTTGTATGTTTTTCCATTCCATTTCATTTACGTTCGTAGTGTATTGAAAAGGATGTGATAAGATTTCCAGAGAAAGAAATATCGTAAAAGGGACGAAACAATTATCGAAATTGAAAGGGGTTGCTGGTAAACTTGACAGAGATGTGAAGATTACATCAATTGGTATTGAACTCTAGTTGTCGGAATTTAGGTTTAGAATCATTTGATGATTTCTTGAATTTAAGCAAACAAAATAATGACAGAAAATGTATAATTATGGTTTGGTTTATTGTGACGTTTCGGACAATGCATATCCGGAGGTCTATAGAGGTCTATCCGCACGTAATTCTGTCTTTCATTTCAATCCAATGATATTATGTAGTATAATTTTTTCAATCATCTGATGACTATTGTCATTTTTAGTAGAACTAATGAGGAATTGAAACATATTTTATGCAGGTCAAAATTAACTCTATACAATCGACCCAATCTGGCAGTAAGGTCTGGCAGAATATTTGTGGTTATTATTGCAAATGCAATATTTGTTAAACAAAATTCATCTCTCGGCAACTTGAAAATTTCTGCATTAGGTAACCCAAAATTTAATCTTAGACCAATTTGTCAGATAAAAGTTTAAAATAACGTGAAACCTGCTCGGTAATTCTAGTATTCCGGCTAATTAACTTTTAGTATTTTAGTTCTAAGTGGCACAGTGACATTTCTCTGGGAAATAAGTTTCTAATTAATTTGCATACTGCCTTTTGTTGACAGTTGCACCAAAATGGAGTGAAGAACCCCAGAATACCTCGCTACTATTAGGCAGGAGTGGGCATATATCGTGCAGTGCAAATGGATATCCGCAGCCACAGACGCACTGGCTAAAGAGAGATGGTAAGTTGTTCATAATCTCTATACTAAATTATTAAACTATTTTTGTTATATCAAACTACTTTTGTAATACGATACCGGCGATCGCACTGGCTAAAATCTACGTTAATTACTATCCCCAAAAAGCAGCAGCCCGAAAGTGTGGAGAATATCGTATGATTAGTCTCGTGAGCCATATACTGAAAGTATTCTTGAATATTATACAGAACAGAATAAGGCCCAAATGTGACGAAAAACTGGGGGATAGCCAGTTCGGATTCCGCTCGGGCGTTGGTACTCGCGAGGCTCTTTTTGCTTTGAACGTTCTTGTACAAAAATACAGGGATATGCAAATCGCCGTACTGATGTGCTTCATAGATTACGAGAAAGCTTTTGACCGTGTGAAACACCAACAGTTACTGGAGCAGCTTGAAAACATTGGTCTCGATAGAAAAGACATTAGAATTATCCGAAACCTGTACATACATTATGAACCAAACGACTACTGTTAGGGTGAACAACAAGGAGACTGAAGAAATTGAGATCCGTCGCGGTGTTAGGTAGGGATGCATCCTATCTCCCCTGCTTTTTAATATCTACTCGGAGGCTGTTATTTCGAAGGCGCTCGAGGGCCTTGACGCTGACGTAAAATTAACGGTGCTTATTGCAGCCGACTGCTGTAAATGACCTCCAGAAGATTGTGGACAAGGTGAACGAGAGCAGTGAAGAGGCTGGATTGTCAATCAACATCAACAAGACAAAAGTCATGGTGGTTTCCAATCGTCCTGATTTGACCGCAAATATACTGTTGGTAGCAGAAATCTTGAGCGGGTGCGACAATAAAAGTACCTCGGTGCTTGGGTGAATGAAGCATGGGAGTCTGATCAAGAAATTAAGACCCGGATCGAGATCGCCCGAGCCTCATTTATTAAAATGAGAAAGGTATTATGTTGCCCACAAATACATATTAAGCTCCGAGTCAGAGTCCTTTTATGTTATGTTTGGCCGGTTGTCATGTATGGGTGCGAGGCATGGACTATAAAAGAGGATACCAGGAGACGCCTGGAGGCGTTTGAGATGTGGTGTTATCGTCGCATGCTTCGCATCAGCTAGATGCATAAAGTAAAGAACGAAACCGTACTTCAGCACGTCAGCAGAACCCAACAATTGATGCGGATCGTCAAAAAGCGCAAAGTCGAGTTCCTCGGGCACGTGCTTGGTCACGATAGATACAGGCTGCTTCTATTCATTATGATGTGCAAAGTTGAAAGGAAAAGGTGCGTTGGCCGCCGGAAAAAATCCTGGCTGAGGAATATCCGTGAATGGACCGGGATCAAATCTGTTTAGGAACTGTTCCGACTTGCAATGGATAGAGAGAGGTCTGGAAAACTAGCGGCCAACCTTCCCAATGGGGACTACCGTTTCTTTGCTCACCAGTTGGCGCCACTGTAGACTGAGGTCCGGAGTTAAAGCTGTAAAAGGCGATCGGCGCCGAAACAAAGTGTAAATCTTGAATCTAATTAAAGTTTATTATTTATAAATAACTTCTTGATATCAACAAACTAACTTCTAAAATAATTGCTCTTTGAGGCCGCCTATTTTTGCGCTTTTTCTTAATTCCGCTTTCAAAGCGTTCACATTAATCGCCAAATAATCCATATTTGCGATAATTTTACGAAAAGATCACTTTCCAGCAGGTAAATTAAAGAAATTATAATTTATGCGACAAATTCCGCAAAAACCAGTACAAAGTGAATGATATTGGACCTCACGCTACACTAGCGCCTCTAGTGGCAAATTCACTAGCGATAGCCCCCATTGAAGAAGAAGTAATAATATCAAAATGGTGTAAACATGATGTAAATTTGAGATAAAATACATTCATAATCACTTAACTTGACGTAAAATTTTGACTCCCTTACCTAACCGGTATGTTGACCAAGAATAAATTTGACGACGCAAGGAATTTCTTGGTAGTCAATAGTTAGAACAGCAGAAATTGTATTTGTAATTAATAAAACTGTACATTTTTTGAAGGTATAAATAGTGTGTTTAGTTTTAGTTGTTGTTCATTTATATATCCAAGGTAACACATGGACAGATAATTTATTAATTTAGCTAAGTAATGATGATCAACTAAAGAAAATAAAGTTCATAGAATTTTTTTTAAACGGTTTTATTTAGCTCACCCCGTTTGTTTTATTTATTATTCTTGGATCAAATTTAGTAATTCAAATTTCACCCTCTTCCTGTCAACCGATTAATCTGAAATTTTGTATACACTTTGGATTTTGGTGACAATACAATTATGTTTATTCATTATCATTATAAATTCAAGATGGCCGCCGCTACAAAATGGCGGATAATTTATGTTTTATTAATCCCATCAATATGGGTATCAAATGAAAGGGCTCAACAAGCAGAATACAATATACTATAAAAAATTGAAATCCAAGATGGCGGCCGCTACAAAATGGCGGATAACGTAGGTTTTATCAATCCCATCAATATGGGTATCAAATGAAAGGGCTCAACAAGCAGAATACAATATACTATAAAAAATTGAAATACAAGATGGCGGCCGCTACAAAATGGCGGATAACGTAGGTTTTATCGATCCCATCAATATGGGTATCAAATGAAAGTGCTCAACCAGTATAATACAATATACTATATAAAATTAAAATCCAAGATGGCGGCCTCTACAAAATGGCGGATAACTTAGGTTTTATCAATCCCATCAATATGGGTATCAAATGAAAGGTCTCAACAAGTAGAATACAATTTACTATGCAAAATTGAAATCTAAGATGGCCGCCGCTACCAAATGGCTGATAACAATTTTTTATCAATCCCACCAATATGGGTATCAAATAAAAGGGCTTGACAAGAAGAATACAGTGCACTATACAACCTCAATATTTAAGATGGGCGCAGCCACCAAATGGCGTTTTCGTCGAACTCAGATGTATGCAACAGATGTACCTTTCATCCGAATTGATTTCGCAAGAGACGGAGTACATCTTATACACCCGAAAGCCATACAGTTTCCAGCTAAGTACAATTACGGGACGGCTGAAAGAAGAATGTTGCCTTTAATACTATCATGGGCTTCTACAATACATAAAATGCAGGGCAGCACTGTGGATCACGCAGTCGTATACTTAGGTGCGAAACTGTTTGAAGAAGGTCAAGCCTACGTGGCTCTTAGTAGAGTAAGATCTTTGCAGGGACTACGTATAGAGGAGTTGGACTGCAATAAACTAACGGGCAAGAAACCTTGCAATAATGAAGCACTAAATGAATTAAACAGAATGCGAAATAAAAACTAAAAACTAGAAAATAAAAATAGGTAAAAAAACTGTTTAAGTTAAACGGTTTTATGTTAAACATACATTGCAATGTTTAAGATAAATGTACTAAAAACCAAAAAATAATAAAATAGATACAGTCGTGGGAATTATAAACATATGCATAGACTAGACTAAAATAAAACCGTGGGGCACGTCAATTGTCTACAAATTATCGACTTAATGTGCGATAGAAGAATCGTTTAATTCGTCGTTAAAAAATAGGCAGTTGGCCCGCAGACGGTGAGGAAATTACTTACTATTTTCTTGCTCATGGAAATTCCAATAGTTATACACTCCATGTAAATAAAAGAGATGTTTCAACTAGTTTATCGTTGGACATTCACACTGCTGGCTGGCGAGGAATCGTTTCACTGCTCGTAGTTTGTCTTTAATCGACAAAACATATGATAAAAGTACTACTCGCTCACCACTATGAAACCCTAAAACTCGCTTATAATCGAGCTTGCTAGCTTGTTTTCACATTCTAGCCCTACTTATCACACGTCCATCGTTGTCGGTTGAACAACTGCCTAATTATAGTGTAACATTACAAAACAAACATTTTAATCAACGATTGTAGACAATTGACGTGCCCCACGGTTTTATTTTAGTCTAGTCTATGCATATGTTTATAATTCCCACCACTGTATCTATTTTATTATTTCTTGGTCTTTAGTACATTTATCTTAAACATTGCAATGTATGTTTAACATAAAACCGTTTGACTTAAAAAGTTTTTTTACCTATTTTTTATACGTTCGTGTCTTAATAAAAGATTATGTTGTATAATATGAACTTATTTCAAAATAACAATAGCAGACTTATGACTTAACTATAATATTTATATGCATAATAATATGTTGATACGCAAGTTACGGATAATGCGGGTTTCTGCATGTTTTACCATTTCTTTGACACCTATTATATTGTCCACCAGTTGTATCAGAAACCTGGAGGCCTGTGTTAGAAGTGGCTGGTGGAGGTGTGCTGAGTTTGTCCAACGGGTCACTGATATTCGACTCAGTTGCTCTATCTGATGCGGGTCTTTACACTTGCCACGTGGAGAACGGAGTTGGAGAAGCCTTGAGCAAGACTATCTGGATTTCTGTTAACAGTAAGTACATCTTTATTTATGTTATACATGTCAAAGCATTGTGCATGTTTGTTGACTTTTTAACCTTTATATTAAATCTTCTATATAAATTAATATGAATCACCGAAATATAGTTACGCCTACGTCCGATCTGCTGCACCAAATTGCATATTAATTCTTTTTAGTATGGTTTATAATGGTTAGGAAAATGTTTGTTTATAAGAAAATGTTTGGTAATTGTATGAGGGAAAGATAATATCCTCATGAAAAGTGTGGTAAGGCTAGACATGGTCATGAACAGACCATTTACACAAGTAATTCGAAAGTGCACCAATTATGTTCATTAGTAAACACGTGGAAAGCCGGAGCGGACAGCTAGTTTTTTTATAAAAATTGTTAAAAACCATGGAAAGGACCTATGATAGTTTTTGTCCATGAAAATCTTCCCTTAAATTGGTCCGCTCTACTAGGTGGAAGTTTTTAACAGCGAATCAGTTACTAAAGGGAATAGAGCTTATACCTTTTGCAAAAAAATTTTGGTGCAGATTTGATATGTTTAGGTATGTAAAATTCACGTGAATGTATTCGCGAGCGAAGTGCTAATTTTCAAGATAATTATCATCAAGATAATAGAATGCGAAACATTTTTTAAATGTGTACTCAAGCAAACGAAATCAAACTTAGCTTATACGACAGTGAATTCCCTAAATCCAAGAATGCTTGCAGAACCGGTGACCTTTGACCACATATCGAGGAATGTGACGGCCAAACTTGGTCAACAGGTGACGGTGGAATGCCATGCCAAAGGCGACGATCCGATAAGGATCATGTGGACAAAGAACACGAAACCCATCAATCCTTTGACGCAGAGGTAAGATAATTGAAACTTAGTTGGCTTGTTACTTCAGTGGACATTAAGTCAGTGGGTAGTCTGAGTATGGTCATGTTTCTTTGGGACAAAATGTAGAGAGATTAATGTATTAAATGACCATACCACATATCACACCATCTATTAAAATAAAATCGATTGTCAATTTTCGTTAAAATAGAGAGAAGCGAATAAGTTATTTAGAGGCATGTAATGACAGTGGACGCGACGTCTTTAATGAAAATAAAAATATATAATTTTTTTTGGGAAATATCGCTAAAACTATGTCTTATACTCGTAGCTACAATATAATAATAGCCAACGTTAAAAAAAAAATTCCAGTATTCCAAAACGTTTCTCTAAAAAAAAAAATTATAGAATTTTTTCTTAAGAACATTCAATGTCCCATTACTAAAAAAATATATTGTGCAGGATAAAAATTTCTGAAGCCAAGACTGAAGACGGCCTAACAAGCATCTTGGAACTTATACAAACGGAAACAAGTGATGGCGCTTTGTATCAGTGTAGAGCGGGCAATCCATTTGGTGCTGACGTTTTTAGCGTTCAACTTACTATTTTAGGTGAGTACACTCCTATTAGTATAAAGTTTCGACCTAGAATAGTAGAGTACCCCTCCTTTTTAGCTATACGTGTCACGAGTGACTACTAATGGTGTAAAATCAGTAGAATTCGGACAACAGTGCTGAAGAAGAACATGTTGTGTTCAATCCGTAGTAAAACTAGTCTACGGAGTAAAAGTCTGTTTAGCAATAGAATTCCCTGGATCTATAGGAAATACCGTTAACTAATAAAAACATTTGAGACATTGATAGCAAAGATCAATCCTTAAAATGAACAGCACTACCCTCTCTCTTCCTTTTCGTATCATTAGAGTCGACTTACGGCCGGTCCTAATAACCTATCTATCTTCAGTTTTGGCATATCGGAGATAGAAAGCAACTTCTGTCTTTGTTTCTCTGGACGTTAAAATCAAAGACAGAAGTTGTTTTCTATCTCCGATATGCCAAAACTGAAGATAGATATATTATTGGGACCGGCTAAAGAGTATTTCCAGCAGAACTTAAATTAGACATTTGTGGACTAATGATGGTGGCTTTAGCAGCATCTAAGGAAGTATTTAGTAATATTACACTTTAAAATGGCATCATGCACTTAACCTTCTATTTTATATTTGCTACTACCTTTTACTACTCGTATTTTATAAGAATTACTGTTACCTATCCCGTTTCATTTTCACTTATGATTAAAAACAATATGAAAATGAATATATTAGTATTAAAAAAAATGTATGAATAGTGACATTATGATTTTCAATAATATGGATAATAACACTTATGATTAAGAAATTTATGAAAACCAATATTAGAATAAAATACACTTATGAATGTTAAAGTTCGAATGATTATGAGTTTCGATCATTAGTATAAACAAATATGAAAACAAATATTAGTAAAAAGTTAAGTGTATAATTAGTGATATTATGAATTTCTATGATTATAGTTTTTAATATTTAGTTTATGATTTTTTTATGAAGAATGATCATTATGATTTTAAATAGTATGAGAAATATTTTCGAACCTCCGATGATAGGAGTTGAAAAGTTATGTAAGACAAAACGCACCCCTTTTTTATCAACTTATGTTTTTTTTACTATCCACTCATAGAACCTCCGTCACCGCCCACCGACTTATCGGTGGACTCCATCAAAAGCCGCTGGGTGAAGCTCTCTTGGCGAGACATGGCGCGTTCCCTCGCCCAGTACTACAGCTTGCAAATCACGAATAGCCAGAGATTGGCCTGGTCCACTGCCAGGACTATTAATGTTACCAGGTAAGAGATAATTTGTATTTTTGTGAATGGACCTTAAAATACTGTAACGTATATAAATAGAAATAAATGAATCTTGTCTTACTAATTGAAATGAAAGATAAGTTTACGGATTTAGTACGCGTCTATTTTTGATTTAACCCGACGTTTTAACAGCGTTCATGGTCAAGGGCAGACTGTTCTGTTTTGTTCGCGTTAACTCAAGAAAACAGTATTACCTTACTAATGTTTTAAATGTGGAAGTTTAAGTGGATACCGACAGACTCTTTCAATTTTTCAAGAAAACATTACAGTTAAATGAATAGACCCATAAAGAAACACCTCGCCTCAGTTGACACGAACTCTTAAACAAGTCCCGTTAGCCAGGAATACTCTAGAACACCAAGCTAAACTTGGCTTGGCACAAAAACTCAACTATGCACCGGGCAGATAACTAACGTAGTCCTGGGCAAATGCCAGGACTTCACGTCAACATGGATTAATTGTTTTTGTTTGCAGTTTTTGTTTAGTGGTGAAATAAAATCTGTGCACTTCTTTGTTTGTCTTAATAAAGGATTGTAGCGCCATCGGTTATTCGGCACTCTATATGAGAATAATGATTTTCTCATTACTCATATTTACTTTTTAGCTAGCTATTTAACTGTTTTTTTTAATATTTTGTTCAGTAGCCAGTACGTCAGCTTAACTTTAAGATGCCAGATTCCCCAAATCGATTTTAAACTTTAAATAGGTACTTTTTTCGTCCTATCTTTACTTAATATTATAAATGTGAATGTAGGTTTGTTTGTTACGCTTTTCGTTACGATCATCTTGGATCTTTGTACACATATTCTTGGAGGTATTAGAAGTAACATAGGCTATTTAATATTCCACTGTAGGGCACAAGTTTCAGCACGCGCGATATAAACGTGGACGGAGCCGTGGGCGAAAAGGTATAATTTCTCGTACAAGCGTAACATCTTGATTCTAAGATCTATTTCCAAAATTGTAACTACAAGTGGTTCGTAAATATGGATTAAACACACCCAATGGAAGCCTATCATCTTGCGTCTTGAATATCAACACAGTACTAATTAAACTATCGCTTTCCTGTAGCAATTAAGATCACAGGTTTTGGCAAATAGAGCGCTTTCGATTATAGGATGGAGGTAATTAAGTCGTAGGCATAATAACCAAATATGAGTAGGGTACGAAACAAGACCCGAGCATAGTTGTCAGAGGACGAAAGTCATCGACATAGCTCGAAGGATAAGCACGCTGAAGTGGTCACGCCTGCCGTAGAACCGTCAACCGTTGGAACAGAAGAACTCCTTAGAAGAAGAGAGGCCTTACTCCGCAACACTATGTCCGTATATTCGAATCTATCCGTCCCTATCACTCATACCGATGTCTTTAAGTATCTGAGAGAGACAGATATACACCGTGAAATTTTAGTGGTTGTTTTCCCGCAACAGAACGATTTACCTTTAGTAGCACCATCAAATCGTGCGAGTTATTTTTTGAAAATAAAGATATCGTTGTTCTCAACTAATCAAAAAAATAATCATCAACTCAAAAGCGTGAGATACGATAGTATCTTTACAAAATGTGACGTGTTTGGGTACTGCTTGCCGCACGAAATCAATGTTCAAAGCAAAAGAAGCTCTACGCACTAAGAAATACAGCATAAATTGCACCGCGCGAGGGGCAATGACCCCGGCCGGTACCGGCTGCGGCGTGGCTGGTACCATTGGTTCGAGGTTGCTTTCGAGTTTCGTTTATCACAATCGTGAAACTGCTGTTTTATTATTTGAATAAAAAAACCGCACAAATCTATTGTACTACTAAGATAGAATCATTTTACTGCGGGAAAACAACCACTAAAATTTCACGGTGTATACGGTAATGCTAGCTTCGTGTTGTAGAGTAAGGCATCTGGTGTGGTGACCGCGTTTAGCAAGCGTAGTGTAGGACGCCCTGCGACTCGATGGACTATGAGCATAGGAAAAGTGTTGGCAGCAGCTGGACGGGGAAAACCCCGAGCAGAGATTTTTGGCGTAACTTACAGGAGATTTACGTCCAGCAGTAGATGGACAATGGCTGTTGATTGATAAATAGGGTAGTTCATATCAAATCCCCTTTATATATGACACACCAATTGCTGCAAGTCAAGGGCGAGATTATCATATTCCTTATAAGGATTTCGTTGTTACACATTTCAGGTTTGTTATTCGGTGTCGGTACAAAAAATAAAGCACCACATTTCTTCTCCTTCATAAAGGTGTCGTACATGGCGACTAAAGGAGTAGGTACTGCGAGAATATAAGTAGTAGCGTCTACTCTCTACCATTGGCCAAACTACGATCGCCAACCCGCATGCCAAACGTGGCGATTATGGCTAAATCCTCCTTTGGAGAGGTGTCCAGCAGTGGATTGAAATGGGCTGGTGATGACGAAGATGATGAACAACTATGTGTGTTGTATTTTACATTTTTTAAATCTTTGTAAATAATATATGATAATACTCGTATGTACCTTGTAGAGGTGTATTAGAAAGGCAAGCTCATTACTTACGATTTTTATTAAACTTATTGTTGCTCCAAGTAATAATTTGAACGAAAAACGCTTTGTTGGTCTTCACCGATGAATAATAAGCAAGGTTTCTCAGAAACTCTGTTAGTATTCATGAAAATTCCTTTCAGAACTGTTTTAATGAGCTATCGATTTTTTTTCACGTTTCAAGTTGTTTTACTTTATATATTAAGTAGCTGAACGCTCGACTTTGTCCGCGTGGTATTTGGCTATTAAAGCTCTTGGTTAAATTGCGTTTCCGGTTTAGATTTCCTTTAAGTTCACCTTGTTTAAGAAATAATTGATTTCATATACAAACTACTATTTAGCTTTAATACTACTTATATCCTGCGTCCTTTCTAATTCTCAGACTATGGACACAAAGCAACAAACTAAGTTTTATCTAAAATTTTTAAATAAAGATCTTGACGGAACAGATTAATTAAACTTACCGATATTATAAATGCAATAGTAACACTATCTCTCTGTCGGTCTGTTACGCTTTTATACTTATAACCGAATAAATTTTAATAAATTTTGTCTATTTTGTATTTCATTACCGAGTCCAGGTTTTCGCTTGCGTGATATAATGTGTAAATTACGCGGGCAAAAAGTATTAGTTAGGAGTTAATTGATTCAGGGTTTTTAAAATGTGCCTTGTTTTTTTTAATTTCCATAATTTCGGCACTGTTGAAAGCGAAAAACTTCAGGCGTTTGAAACTGTGGCAAAATATTAAAATATCTCACTAAAAATCAGGTAGGTACAGTATGTAAACACTTTTTGGTTTTACCAACCTTATTTCATTGCATTAAGAGTGAACATCAGTCAGAAGTGTATACATACTTTTGCAGCTGACTGTACATAGTAAAAACTCTAAATCAATTAACTATAGTGATTGTGATTGGAAAGTTAAAATCATTAATTAATATTTAGTTTTAATCCCTCAACCCCCAGGAGGCACTCGGGTGCCACGATGATTGATTTCAATTGTGTCTGGAATAACTCACGATCGAGGGATTAATAGTAACCAAACAAACAGTCAACATTGACTTTTGATTTATACTTAAACACCTATTCCACCAGGCTTGAAGACATCCGACACTCCATAGAGATTGAGGAGCTTCAACCGGCGACAGGGTACAGCGCGAGGGTGGCCGGCGGCAACCAGGCCGACCTCAGCCACTACTCCCCTCCAGTGAGGTTCACTACCACTGAGGAAGGTGAGGCATTAAAGATAAGGTTGAACAATCACCCTAACCTTTAATTTTTAAACTTTGCAGAGTCGGTAGTTCGTAGAGTCAATATCTCTTAATTCTAATATCTATATTTTATGTAGGACCTGTTTTTAACCAGATAGACCAATTTCGATGGGTTTTTGATTGATCCAATATAGCTATTTTCGAAAAAAGAAATTCGTAAAAACAAGTCAGAGGTAATGGTGGCTTAAAAAAACCATGATAGACACAGATCCACAGACATAATTATAATGACACGACAAAGCAAAAATAAAGTGATTGTAATGCAACATACATTCAAATGTTAAATTAGCAAATATTGCTTTACTAGCCCCATCATCACCCCCTCTCGGAGTGCAATTGGAACAGACGGACTCCCCTGGAGAGCTGAGGGTTAAATGGCTGCCTCCACCAGCTGATGCCCACAATGGCCTCATCATTGGATACCGGTTGAGGGCTGTTCCTCAAGTCAATGGCATCATAGGTAAGATAATGTTAAAATGAAAAATGATGACGACCCTGGTGGTGGAGTGGCGTGCGCACCGGTTTACAAGGTGTCACTTGCTCCCAGGACTTCCCGGAGATTTCCGAACGGGTCAGTGTAGAAAAAAAAGTTCTTAATTCGACGCGTATACATATGATGTTGACCTTATTTATTTATTGTTAATTTCTTATTTACGCATTTAACAAGCATTTCTTAGGATTTCTTAGACAGTTAGTAGATAAAGTTCTTAAAAAGCTATAATTATGACAGATTCGATTTTGTAATTTTTCTCTTATGTGCCCCTAATATTTGTATGCAAAATCCAGTCCTTATCTTTATGTTTTTATCCTCAATGTTTTACGACTTCACTTTGGGTCCTAAACTAAAATTATTTTTACAGATTCCGAAGAAGCGAGCGATAAAACCATAAAAACTGCCTCTTTATACTCCAAGCAGGAAACTGTTATTACCGGACTACTAAAAGGCGTTAGGTAAGACACCCTAAAACGCATAAGTGTGTTGTAGTTGAAACAAAACATAAAAACACTTTTTAAACATCTCCTATCATCCTAATCTATACTTAATATAATAAAGCTAAAGAGTTTGTTTGTTTGTTTGTTTGAACGCGCTAATCTCAGGAAGTACTGGTCCGAATTGAAAACATATTTTTGTGTTGGATAGCCTATTTATTGAGAAATGCTTTAGGCTATATAACATCACGCTGCGACCAATAGGAGCGAAGCCTAAGTGAAAAATGTTATTATTAACAGAAATTGACGCGAACGACGTCGCGGGGAACAGCTAGTAATGTTATAAACGCGAAAGTATGAGGGGGATATGGATATATGGATGTATTGATATTTTGTACTTTTTCACGCTAAAACGACACGGATCTGTATGAAATTTGGCACCATATTAGTTTATAGACTAGAATAACATATAATATGCTACTTTTTATCCCGAGAAAAGGTACGGTTCCCGTGGGATAATTTTGAGTTGGGGCCCCGTGGGTAATTGTTAATAAAAAGGCAACAGGCAATTCCAAAACATTAGGTTGAGCTACCCATATTCAAATAAGTTACCATAGCAATGATGGATACGGGCATAATCACCACGCTTGCCAAATGAGGGTTGGTGATCAGTGTGATCACAAACCCTAGCAATGTTCGGAAATTCGGAACCCTTGTTGCCCGACTCGGGAATCGAACCCCGGGATCTTAGCCTGGTATTTAAACTACGAATCCAACGGGGCGTTATACAGGCTGACTTTTTCATTATCTTCAAAATTTTTATAGGCGTTTAGTATCGTGTTTAGAGCCCATTTATGAAGTAAAAATTGTAAATCCAGTCTTCACCCAAAAATATATTTTCGCAACATAGTTTTAAATTTTTATGGTCCTAAACCTGTTAAGGTATGAAGGGAAAATCAAAAACTTATTAATAGTTCCGTAATGAAGGAATGAGATGTGCATAGCGTATAAAAAGTGTTGCTAGGAGGCCGATCCAAAAATTTTAGAGTATTGGCGGACATTTTTTAAGTGCTTTATCTTAACATTTTTGTACTGGGCTATATACCAAATGAAAAAATACGTCGTTTGTTTTTTGTCTCGTAGATTGTTGTATTGAAATTTGGAAGGTGGTTATAATTTCGGCCTGTATATAAATGTTATGTTTTTTATGTCAAAAAACAGGTACGCGGTGTCTATAGCAGCCTTCAACGGAGCAGGTACAGGGCCATACTCCATTCCATTGTTTCAAGATACCAGAGAAGGGGGTAAGTTTAAACATTTTTTTTTAAGAAGCAGTGCAAATTATATAGAACCTTGTACTGCAAGTATCCGACTAGCAAATGGCCGGTTTTTCCTTTTGTTTTAATAAGAACTTAAAACAAACTCCGCTTTAAGTTTGAGCTAAACCTTCAGCAGCATACAAAGGCAAACTTTGTGCTGTTAAGAAATTTGCATGACCCGCTTTCCCGTTCTAACCGACTAGGAATATGTTCCGGGACTTATTCAAAATGTAACTATACAGGATGGCTATATTTGGGATCATATGCAAAAATATAACCTCCATTCAGAAGGGGTCGAAAAAACAATCCAAAAATATAAAGTTAAGGATCCGTTATTTTTGAAATATTGAGTATTTTGACCAGAATTTCTATTAAAAATAATAACTACTTGACAAGTATTTAAAAAAGTATAAATTAAGTGCCCAAAAATAAGTAGTTTTTTTATTTAGATTTTACATCTCAAAAAAGCGCACAAAATATCAAAAAAAAATCTTAAATGCACGATATTTCAAAAACCGCTCATTTTCAGCCCCTATTTGATGGGGGTTAATTTATTGCAAATGATTTTAAATTTAACCTCTTTGGGACTCGAACCCCGAGGAGCTGCGGGTTCGAGACCCGCCTGAGACATAATTTTTCCAGTTTATATACTGATAATTTATTACTATGTTTCATACGTTAAAGATTATTTTAGTGAGAAAAAAAAATTACTTAATTATTTTGAGATAAGAATCACTTTTTTTAAATGTTTTCAAAGATTTCTCAAAAATAAGTCCAATAAAATAGTATACTTAGAAAATTGTACAGTACATATGAATACAACCGCCTTTCAAGTCCTTTGTTTCAAGTTAAAAGAGACGTTTAGTCTCAAGTTTGCAAGAACCAAGTTCGTCTTGTTTGTGAGGAATGAGGATGCAAATTTAAAGAAAATGCTTCGCTTTCTTTGCTGGGAATCTGTGTGGCCTATATTTTCTCGTGTGATCTTCAAGCTGTCAACAATATACGCGGGCTTGGGCAAGACGATTCTTAAGTTAGGTTTTTATTTTGAAGCAACAGTATTATTATATTTTATTTGTATGCAGGAGCTAATATTGTTTATTCAAATTTTGAGAGCTGAGCTTAGTAGTCTTGATATTAATAGATCTGCATCAAAGGCACAAAGATAGAATAAAATAATGTGTAAAAAAATCTAGGCTCTTTTTTCGGTAAAACACGGAACATTACCAACAAGTTACACCTTAAAAATGTTATCCCGATTTCGCTTCCAAATTAAAAACAAGTCCGACTCCTTCTCTAAAAAGGTAAAAAGTAATTATAACTACAATAAGGAAGCGAGAGACAGTGTTAATGAAGACAATAAAGGTTCACGAGGCAACTTCGAGAAAAGTGCGAGTTTCGCTAATTTGCGAGTTGACGCAATTTGCAATTTTAAGAACATTTTGAGAAAGAGCGAAACGTTTTGCGTAACGACGTTATACATACGAAAAAGAGAATTCAGTGGGCTCACTACATTGTTATCATTTTTGATATGATTGACGACCATTTGGATCAGCGGGAGCAAACGCTGCTTCTGACCCATGGGTCGCAGGTTCGATCCTCGCACAGTACAAATATTAGTGTGCATGAACATGTCTGTTTGTACTGGTCTGGGTCAAACGAGGTCCACTGTTGGACATAGGCCCTAAGAATCTCTACACCAAACTGCTCCATGCCACACTTATCCAGAGGCCTTCTGCGAACTTACCAGATCGTCAGTCCGCCGGGCGGGCTCAGTAATTGTCGTCCGATGCTTGCCAATTATGGACCTCCCCACCCCAATGATCACTATTTCTTACTGCTGTCCACTTCAGCTTAGCAATTTGCAGGCGATTTAGGTCATCTTAGTTCTCCTACGGATGTCATTATTTCTGATTCTATCACGTAGGGAAATAGGTACTAGACATCGCTCTCTGACCATGTGCAAGATTGAGCATTCTTAGGAGACCGCATTACACATTAACGCAATTTTCGATAATTCAAATCATTATTATTCTTAAGAAAGTGGCCAGCAGTAGTATAAGCTAATATTTAGAAATGTATCATACCCAGGGATGATTTGATGTTTACTTAAACTAGAAAAAACTAAATCTTCAGCTGAATGTCCGATTATTATTTTTACATAATTTGCCTTTTATTTAGCTACCATTACTAGTCTATCATATAGTATGTAGTCTGAATACTGAGTCACTTGACGACATAATCTATTCCTTTTACCTCATTTTACTTTAGAGCATACGGCAAACTATTTGACATTTTATGCCAATTAAAATAAAATTGGGTCAAATTGAAGCAAGTAGTTATTTTAGCCTTGAACCTGTGTGAGATTAAACATGTCTATTAGAAAGCTCCAACAAAAGGAATCAAAAAATCTGCACATTGTGGCACAGTAAAACTCACAGACATTGATAGGCTAGATGCCCCAAGTGTACGTACTGCGCGTGTCAAAAAAAGGTTGAACATGTTCATCTTTTGACCGCGCTTGTTATTGAATTGTGTGTATTTTATTTAAAAAAACAATTATTTTATCTTATTTGTGTCTATTACTATGTAAATACATGAACCTGTGTGCATACTACATGTTTAAATTACATTGCTGTATTTAGTTTTAAAGGTGTTGTACCTGTTCATTGAACAAGCAGTGAACGCAAATTTCGGCACGCGCGGTTTTTATAGAAATGAGTGCATTTGTGGCATCTAGGCCTTTTAATGTCTGTAGTAAAACTCATATTATTATTTGAAAACTTGAGGTAGAAACAGAAGGTAAGGTAAAGTATTCTACTGATTCTACTTCTGCTGTGTTATCTCAAAGTTGAAAACATGCAAAGGCAAAGAAAGTTTTGTTTGCGAGCTTTAGAAATGTAAATGATACGGCTCATCCCGTTTTGTAAATTGTCAAAAGTTTTGAAGTGATGCTTAATGTTGAACGCGCTTCTTTTAATTTCATCACATTAGGTGTAAACGTTAGCAGTATGATACGAGTGGGAGTGAATATGAAAATCATTGAGAGAAAATTTAAAACTGTATAAAATCATCAGTAAAATCAGTTTTGTTTCTGCAAATAGGCCCAGGAGGCGCTTTAACTCGTCCCAATATTTAAACCTGTTTTGAGACAAGTCTGGGCTTGTGCCGAGAAGAAGCAGCGAAAGAAACTCGGTCACTATTGTTAGCCTCTTTATAGATAAATGTTTACTCGTCAAAAAACCAGAGTTGAACCTATAAGATACTGAAGAACTGACTGTAAATGTAATTGTAGTCTTGATTTGCCCAATGCCATCTAGTATAAATACAAGTTAGCCGCAACGCACATCCACAATATTTGATTGCTACGTGTAACGGAAAAAAGCTTTATTCAAATTGTATTATACATTTATTTCGATGAGTTTTGTTTTACAAGTCTATTTTATTTTATCATCTTATTTTATTTTATTTTATTTTGTAGGAAAACAAACAGCTTTTAACAAGACAATATAAGTTACAAAATAATTGACATTCAGCCTTTAGTTTTCACATATGTGTAGCTAAGAAAAGTAAAATAATATATATCTAGAAGCAAAGGCTGTATACTAATTTATACAACAAAAATAAACATCAGCTAAAGTATGGCAATGCTATAAGAGTGTTAATTGCTTAAACTTATATCAACAATTGTGGTCAGCGCGGACATCAGTCAGTTGGGCACATGAAATCGCTCGCGATCAGTTGTTTTACTGTATTAGGGGAGGTGCCTTATCTATTATGTAATACCTGAGAATAGATTGGAAGCAATCATCAATCCACTTTGGGGCAATCCTCTCTTATATTCCATTTCACGAATTCTCTGAAAATAACAAAATACAGAAGACTTTTGGTATACGAAATGATCGATATCTTACAACCCAATTTAAATACGGAATAACAACAGAAAGATGATCTTTATTTATTTATTTATTTAAAGACAGCCAACAAAGCGTACACAGTTACATTCTTGTGCTTATATAAAGTAGATACATTTTATAGTGTAGCCTTAATTAAAGGCTGCCACGGCATGCATAACTATAATATGTTAGTCATTGGAGACAATACAAAATATAAAATTAATCACAATTGTTTTAACATTGCCTATATCAATGCTAACATTGTAAACAAAATAATTCTTCGAAAGATACATTACCCTGTGCATAGGTAATAACAGTATCCTTCTGATCTAAAGCTCTTATGCTAGAATTTACTAGTAGATAATGCCACTAAAGTAGATTTAAATTTACGCAGTGAATATGACATATCGATATCGGCCTTGCTTGAACGTATCAACTGACTAAACTGTGACTGAATCCTGTTCATCACTGAAAAGTGACCCAACTTCGTCCTAAAACCTTTTGATTTAAAAGGTAGATATCTGGACTTCCTGGCAAGTTTGTATGGGATGTTATAATTTAATTGCTTTAATAAAAAAGGGCAATCGATGAGACCATTACATATTTTATACAAAAATAAATTGTCTAATATCTTTCTTCGACTTTCAAGGGTTGTGACTTTGAAAAATTCAATTCGAGAACGATAAGAAGTGAGCCGCTTTGCCATCCTACACTGAAAAGATAAGTGCCAAAGAAACCGCTTCTGGACAGATTCAAGGCGTTTCTTGTGTATTTCATAGAAGGGAGACCAAATAACACTACAATATTCCAGACCTGATCTTATCAAGGAATTAAAAACTGAAATTTTGCTAGAATAGTGTTTGAAATCCTGACAGTTACGTAATATAAAACCTAATAGTTTAAAGCTTTTAGTAGCAATCTTGTCAATGTGAACATGAAAGCGAAGTCTATTATCCACATATACGCCTAGATCTCTAATTACATCCAATTCGCGAATAGTGCTATCATTGAGCCTATAAAACCCGAAGTAAGGAGACTTTTTTCGGGAAAAGTGCACAAAGTTACATTTATCAACATTTAATTTCATTTTGTTTACATCACACCAGTTTGAAAAGCGATCTAAGTCCTCCTGAAGTAATTGAGAGTCGACAGCATTTCGTATCTCTTTTGTAACTTTTAGGTCGTCTGCGTATAAATATATTTTAGAATGAAGAAAACAAGATTGGACATCATTAATGAAAACATTAAAAAATAGTGGACCTAAATGAGATCCTTGAGGCACTCCAGAAGACGCCATGAACACATCAGAGGTGAAACCATCGACAACAACCTCTGAGAACCTTTCAACGAGGTAAGACGCACACCAATCCAGTAACTCACCTGTGATGCCACTGTGATAAAGTTTGTTAATCAGGATCTGGTGGTCCACCTTGTCGAAAGCCTTGCTAAAATCTGTGTATACGGCGTCAACGGGAGAGCCACGGTCCATGTTTTCAACCACATCAGATATAAAGCAGGCCAGATTCGATGCTGTTGATCTGGCTTTAATAAAGCCATGCTGTTGAGGTACAAGAACTTGTTTAAGATGCCAGCATAATATAGGATGAATAAGCGACTCAAACATCTTACCGAATCCGAATCTTGTATATCTTCCCTAAATCCAATTATATTAATGACAAGCAGCAGATTATAATAACTCAATTTGAGAGTGATTTCTAATTCCACGTAATAGGGTCTGAAATCAATGGTACTTTTGCTTGTTGGTACTAATCCCACTAACTTTCTCTTTCCTTTCTCGAATCTTGCTAAAATTATTTCTGTGTACAATCATATTATGTGAAGCTGTATAAGTATGTATTTTGTTTATGTTTATGTAATGTATGAATTTATGATTATTAATGTTGTGACTAGCTCTTATGTATATATATGTTATGGACCAAGTGATTAATGCGGGCATTATTTATAATGCCCGGGCATTATGAATAATGCCTAGCTCTATCGGGCGAAGTGATTAATTACTATCGAAACATCATTATTTCTCTCATTGCCCGGTCATTATTATATTGCTACGATACAAAAGGGCAATTTGATAAAAAGCTAACGATAATGAGTATGATTGAAATTACTAAAACTTCAGTGTCTTTCATCTGGTATAAAATAATATGTCAAAAGTTTTATAAAGCACGTATATTATGTTGTTACATTTTTGTTTCAAATTTTGCATGTTTTGTGTTAGGTACCTATCTTTTAAATGTGACTTTCCTCAAGTTTTTAATGTAAATACTAGTGAATTCTTAGTATTGGAATCCTTCCTAATAATAAGTCTGATTATATAATACTAGACTTTGCCTGCGGCTTTGCTCGCGTTAAGTTCGGGGTAACACGGTTCCCGAAAAACAACAACGGTACAACCGAACCCGAAACCGATTGTTTTCGGAAATCGAAAAACATAACCAAGACAACAATACCAAATCGCAAAGCTAAACACGAATAGCCAAAAATGGAAAGCAGTTAAATCAAATGTGAATCAATAGTCAAAATAATCTAACCTATACTCTTGATAGAGTATAAGTACCATATGCACTGTAGTATGAAACGTTGTAGTATAAATTTGTTTTAATTAAATTATTTTAATATTCGTTTGTTTCATAGAACCTGTACTAATTTTGCGGAGAGTTTCACACAAATTTCCATGACCTATTTTAGGGGCTTAAGGAAGATTAAAAAAAAATAAGACAGTTATTTTTAGTTGGTAACAAAGAGTCTGTGTACCGATTTTTAGCTTTCTACCTCGAAAACTGCGAAAAGTCCCATATAAAATTTAACTCCCTCTTTTAATTTTCGGGGCGGATTTCCAAAAAAAAATGATGCACAATTTTTTTAGTCACAAATGGACTATTTGCATACCAATTTTTAGCTTTCTACCATGATAATTGCGGAATCCAATCCATACAAACTTCCACCCCCTATTTTAGGGAAGTGGGGGTTTGGAAAGAGGCAAAAAGTAGCCTATATTATTCTCCATCCCTTCAACTATATCCACTTAAAAAATCACGTCAATTCGTAGCTCCGTTTTGCCTTGAAAGACGGACAATCAAACAGACACACACACTTTCCCATTTATAATATTGAGCATGGATTTAAATTGTTTAAATAAAATAAATAAATAAAATAATAATAATTGAAATAGCAATTAAAGGTGATTGTTTTACTCTGCCCAAAAGCTGATGGGCATGCATTATGTATAACGCCCAGTCAATTTGATTATTTAAATAATCACTATCAAATTGCCCTCGCATTTTGGGCATTTTGTTTTTAATTCTGCTGCCAGTACTTGTTTTGCAAAAATGCTCTAAGCATAAAATAATACTCGTATGTTTCTAATTTTCACTCCTTTAAACCGCCTATAACATTTCTGCTTGGGCTTATGGTGGAC
Organism: Anania crocealis; assembly: GCA_949315895.1. Taxonomy (NCBI): domain Eukaryota; kingdom Metazoa; phylum Arthropoda; class Insecta; order Lepidoptera; family Crambidae; genus Anania; species Anania crocealis. Next base: position 9,196,498 of record OX438872.1, on the reverse strand, counting down.
TGGTAAAGAATGCTTTTGGCACTAAGTCAGCCATTTGTACCGTTTTTGTATTACATAATTTAAAATTTTAAATAACAAGATCTGCGGCCTCAGACAAGTCGCTTTCTAATATCTTTTACGCTAGACGAATAGGTAACAAATGTATGGAAATTACATAAGCTTACGATCGATCGATCGTTTGTTATATCATTTTCATACATTTGTTATTTATCCGTCTAGCGTAAATGATTTTAGAAATCAACTTGTCTAACGGCCGGTCCCAATAATCTATCTATCTTCAGTTTTGGCATATCGGAGATAGAAAACATCTTCTGTCTCTGATTTTGCCGTCCAGAGTAACAAGGTTATTGGGAACGGCCGTAAGCCTTCTGTATTTAAAAGTTACAAACAGCATTGTTAAATCAAATATCAGCTTTTTCGTAATCTAAAACAGAAGCATTAGATGGGAATCTTAAAAAAAGGTCAGCCTTAGCAGTAGAGTACACTTGGTGCGATACAATTTTTTTTAAAGGAGCTGTAAGTAGTGTAATGGTTTCGTTAAATCTTTTACGATTCCAATGGTATTGTTTTGCTACAGTGAAATTTTAATTTATAAGTATTTTCGAATGCCTCGGGTTTGAAATTGACTGGCAACTTTTGACATGATAAAAAAGTAATGGACCTACGTAAATTTTACATGTTGTATGTGCTTCCAGCACTGTTATTTTAAAGTTAAGAAGAAATACCAAGTAAAACATTTTACAGATAATAAAGTACTCAGTGAAAATTTCGAATCTTGGAGTTCCGGCTTGCCTACTTCCGAATAGATTTAAATCACTTTATATCTCAGATTTATTCTACATTTCGTTTAAGCGAAAAAGAAAAATGGCGCTTCCTTTTTACGTTACGAAGCATCTGCTTGCCTTGCCGCCTTTTTACATCTGGCAGGTGTCTGTCTGTCTGTCAATTTATTTTGAAATTTAGACCTTGGCGTGAATTACATAATTCAAAGCACTCTGTACACTGTATTGTTTTCTTCTTTTGCTCTATTTTGCTACGTTTTTGGGGACGATAATTAACATGCATATTGTTTGTTTTTGGTTGGATTTGATAACGGTTCGATCTATATGTGATCGAAAGAGCTGAAATCAATTGAGCTTTTAGTAAAATTTGATAAAAATTAAAAAAATAAACATTACTTTATAATAAAATATGATAAATTTACTCTCTAAAATAGTTATTTTGTTTTTACTAATTGTTGCACAAACGAAAAAAGTGAATAAAATCAGTTAAAAATCAGTTAAAATAAGTTTTATTTCTGCAAATATGCCCCTGGAGGCGCTTTTACAGTCCCAATATTTAAACCTACCCCTGCTTCGGGACAAATGTGGGCTAGTGCCGAGAAGAAGAAGCGCAGGAAACTTGGTCACTATTGTCAGCCTCTTTTTAAATAAACATGTTTACATAAGATATATGCCAGTGCGAGCTGGGACAATTTAAAGCCAAACATTCCTATCAATTATCTATATAATCATTTATAGTATAATAGCCCTTTTTCATTAAAACAACTTTGATATATGATTTGAGTTTATGTACAGGGAGTTCAGCAATTGACAGTGGTAATTTGTTGAAAATACGAATACAATTTCCTATGAACGAATTACGAAAGACTAATATTGCCAATAGAACATCAATAAACCTTGAAGTCAAAAATGATTTCATTCTTTATTCTTGCTGGAGTTATGTTATATCTAACAGACATAGTAATTATACAGATAAAGTTTTGATTTTGAGTTACGCCCGGTAAGCCGAAGATTGCGGGTTCAAGTCTCACCTAAGGCATTCGAAATTTTTGTTCATGGTATTGTATATCCAATCCACAGTTCCACACCGTCAATTATCTACCTAAGGCACCGTTTCAAACACCTATACTTTTATAATTATTTTAAGTAATTAGTAATGTTAAATGAGTAATAATTAATCATTTAAAATCGTCTACCCTTAAACACGAAAGCTGTGAAGTGTTTGAAACGTCCAGCTAATTAAAACTATAATGTAATTACAAGTTGAATCTGTAATTTTATTTTTCAACAAGACAACATCTTCAAAGAACTAAATGTACGCACTGAACCTTACGATTTAATATGTCCTCACATTGGTCTTTTAGTCAAATCCTAGAAAAATATTTCCAAATACGTACATACACTTGAACATGTGTTAGCTTACCTTAATTTCTTCAAAGCAACCATTTTTGAATGGAGCGACCTCTTAAATTAATTACATAAACACAAACACACAGCCCAATCCGTATAATTATCCACAAGCCATCACAAAAGTATCTCTCATAAAGACAACTTCAGACATTCCGGATTTATTACGCTCAAACGCTCGCGCGGAGCGTGTGAAGTTATAACGAAAACAAAGCGGAGAACTTCTTCGGAATAACGCTTGTTGGTTAATTGCTTAAAGTTTTGAACAAAAAGTTTTGATAAAAATTCGCGGAGCTTCGGAATAAAAATTAATTATCACGCTGTTGAGCTGGGATTTCCTCATTTTTGAACTGACGTATTAAAAAGGAGGATCTGAAGTTGAAAATGCAATTACTGAAATAAAATTTCGATTACCTTAAGGACGCGTACCTCTAACCTGATAAGAATAATAATAAACAATGGAAAGAATACATTTTTAAAATGTAAAAGTAATTCTATCTGTCTGTTAAGCTTTCACACCTAAACAACTGAACCAAAATACTCAATTATAATATGAACAAGGATACATAACTAACTTGACTATGATAAACAATTTAATTAATTTACCGAGTAGGTTATCGGCCAATCCCAATAATCTATCTATCTTCAGTTTTGGCATATCGGAGATAGAAAACCTCTTCTGTCTGTGATTTTGCCGTCCAGAGAAACAAAGACAAAAGTTGTTTTCTATCTCCGATATGCCAAAACTGAAGATAGATAGGTTATTGGGACCGGCCGTATATCAATATGCCAAGGTTTGAATATTGTAACTCATTTATTTTAGTCCTTACAGAAAGGTAACCTTCATAGAAAAGATCTGATTACATCACTATCAGCATCGATACCGATCCTAGACCGAAACCTGTTGTTAAAGTTAACGGCTCATATCGAATGGCGAGGGTAGTCTCAAATTAATGTGTTTTATTACAACGTTACAGTACGAGTATAGCGAACACCACAGTCTCACAGTATCTTTTAATGTTTTTGTACAGGTTTAGGAAATATCAGGAAATAAGACATAAACTTGCGAGATCATTTCTTCGCAAATAAAGTTTGTTAGTTTCTGCTTAATCCTGTTTGAAATATTGCTCAAATATAGTAATATAATATGTAGTTACATAGTCCAGCTTAGAGATCCCGGGTGCCATCTCCAGGTTATTCACCAACTGGACACTAGAGACTGGACACACGTGTATACAGTTGGTGAAACTTAAATTATTATTTAGGTACTTATTATTTTGTCATATGGACACATCAAGAATTTTACTTAAGGTATTTAATGTAAGTTTCACCATGAGTGGACCCGCGTAAAGATCCTGGCCCCCAATTCCGCTAATTTACAAATGGATCAATAGAATCGCAATTGCATCGCAATCGTATATTTTGACATTACTACCATATTAAATGAGCCATTTGTAAATTAGGGCCCTGAAGTGTTCAGATCAGGAATTAACATCCAAGTCATAAAAAATTTAATTTTCACGCACAAACAATTTGCGTAAAAGTAATCGTATCGATAACATAAAAAAATTGTATGAGAATCGAAGAGCACCTCTTTGTATACGTTGAACTCGTTTGTTACTGCTGAATACGTTGCTGTACATGACGCATTCGTGCTGCCAAATTTAGTTTGTTTTACGTCCGATAGAGGCGCTCTTCGATTCTCATACAAATTGTTTACGTTAACGACACGATTACTTTTACGCAAATTATTTGTGCTTGGCGTACTGGACACACGTGTGACTAGTTGGTGAATAACCCCTATGTTCCGGACGGTTCAATGTATAAGTTTTTTTTTATATTCTCTTAAATTATGCACAAAAGAAGTATTTTAAATTGGTTATTATTATATAGCCTCTCAATCCAGGACAATCTAAAGCTAGACAAAATGAACCAAAAAGACATTTTAATAATGATATTTTAGAAATCAGTTTGATTTATTACTAGAATTATATTAATTTGTAACCTATTGTAGAGGAAGATTCATCCAAAATACAATTAAATAATTAATCGAATAAAATGTTGATTGCCTTGAATTCATTTATCTGTCTTAAGCTAGTTAGCACAACACTTCGGCAATAGACTGACTTTTGTTTTTTTTCCTAGCCCCAGAGGAGGGGCCATCCTCTGTAGAGTGCAGTGGAGTGACGTCCACAGCGCTGCGCGTGAGTTGGCAGCCGATACCACCGCACAAGCAGGCCGGTGCTCTGATTGGCTACACAGTACTTTACGCTGCGCAAGGTAAGAGTTCAGAAGAATCAGCTATGTTTACGTAACGAATAAGTATGTTCTAGAGAAGTTACTCCCCTACAATTAAGCGCCTTGCAGAGCAGTCTTTTTGAAAGCATTTGAAAGCAATTAGCATCTTTGCTCTATAAGTGCGTTGCTAGTAGGTATATGATTTTGCGCTATCATTCGCGGTAAAATTTACCAGCCTGGCCTTTAACGTTTGCAAAGCGCCTTATGGTTTTGGAAATTCCATGTTCTGTGGTTTTGAATGTAGTTTCATTTAAATAAACAAATGAACATTAATTGCTTACAACAAAACACTCACACATTGTTGTTGACAAATCTTGCTCCCTATTGGTAGCAATAGCAGAGCGTTCAACACGTCTCGCTGAAAACTCTGAAAAGTCAGTCAGAACACTGAAAATTTTTTAATTTTAAAATTCTGAAACCATGGCTTCAAATTTAGTAGAACAGAATTTTGGACACAGTTACTCTTCTATAGAATTATAATTCATAATCTCAGTTTTCTGACGCCTTACTCTGCAACACGTAGCTCGTATTTCCAGACATATCTGTCACTTTCAGATACTTAAAGACATCGGTATGAGTGATAGGGACAGATGAATTCTAATATACGGACATTGTTTTGCGGAGTAAGGCCTCTGTTTTGGTGGATAGGAAAGATTTAAAAAAAAAACTCATTCAATAGTTATCGCGTCCTTAAGTTTTCCATTATAGGTTCATAAAATTAGTCTTTTATTTTTCAATAAAATATTTATTAATATTTCGTAATATGTCAATGTCTCTATAATAATAAAAGTCAAGCTTTATTTTCCTTTCCTTAATAAACGCAATAAAATATAAAAAAATTGAAATACATGAGCAACTGAATGTGAAAACATTTTATTCCACTTAAATAGAAGTTGAAAATGTCCCAAACACATTTCTTATCAATGTTCGCGTGGTCGGAAATAACATTTCCGTTACAGCACGAAAGATAACTTGCTGAAATTCAATTCAAAGTTGTTCGAATGAATTGTGAAACTGTGTCCTGCCCTGGTGGACTGACGACCTTAACCCTAGACTTGACCCATACCATATTTAAATATTTTTTTTTGCAGTACGAACGTGCGTACTGTACGTACGTACTGTTTAGCTTTGTCAGATGAACAGTACTGCTTTTGAAATGTTTTATAGTTCATTGGACTAGTATCGTTAACCCCATAGGCGGTACAAAAAATATGATTTTAAATTTGAAGACTTTTTTTATAAAGTCTTGCGTAATAGCTCTCAAGTTAATTTTGCTATACCACTACTTTGGAACATTCACATGCTACGTGCTGTGAAGAAGCAGAGAAAGCATTTGAATCTATTGGTAACGTCCAATTTTTTTATGTAAGAGAAGCAGTAAATGGCGTCGTTGCATGAAAATGTAGCAGTAAAAGTTTTAGTGCGGAGCTAAATTAAGGAATAGCATATATTTCAATGCCCGTAGTAATCGATCTTCCAAATTCGATAAAGCCGATCCGAGTAAGTCACAAAAAGATTCCGCATAGTACAGTCCCAATGTATGTTCGGCATTTGCAGCTTGATAGTGATTTGAATCATTGTTTCTTGGCGTGACTTGGTTGTTTTTTCTACGAATTAATCTCTTTCTGATCTGACTGAAATCTGTTTTTGTTGAACTACCAGATCTTAAAGTATCAATGACATAATAAAAATCAACGATAAGATGTTGATGTAGGTTTTTTCCTTCAGTTGCATATAATCAGTTTCAATTGACATTCAATCCAAATCTCTGACATCCGTTTGACTGCCTGATATTATACTATAATAATAATATGATGATTCTTAATTATTGATGTTGACATGTTACGTTTTTATTATTAATCTGATTTGACATGTTTCTCTTGCTTTTGTTTAAACTTTTTATCACGAATGTTATTCTTGTCATGTAAATTTTATATTAATTATGAATTATTCTTTTATATTTGTATGCCAAAATGGCCGATCACAGCCTGCACTTTAAATATAATTATATATGTCATCTTAATTAACCTGTGTATCACAAATACATTATTTGATTTGATTTGATTTGATTTGATTTGATCAGTGAAACTACAGTTATTATAAAATTCAATACTCAGTGTAGGTAAAACTAATGTAAAATGTTACAATACCACAAGCAAGTTCACGCCACAATACAGGTGCAGAATTATTCAAATAGCCACTTGGACAAGTCGTGGCTGAGTGCGACCTCCCTTGTGACAGAACTAGGAACGGATAGTATAAGTTAAAATCTATAGTTCAACTAGAACAGAAACGGCAACAGAGCGCGGCAAAACTTTTCAGACTAACAAATCGAAGTACATAGTTGCTAGCGATAGTTTTATATTTTTAGTTTTTCTAAAACTCAGCGTATAACTTTCACGCTGATTTGCAGCAGTGGACGTCAAAAGGTTAACACTTTCCAGCAAGATGCCTGGTGTGGTGATAATAAGAAAAAAAAATGACTAGAATTGTGTCTCGGAACGTAATAACCACTGAAGGAGTAATCACTACTGGTAATAACGATGGATCAAAATTTGAAGTAATATTAAAATAAAAACCTATCAAACTTGTTGTTAACAGGTCGCCAATGGATGAACGCTACTTCACTAGTAACCGAACTACGCCTCCAGAGCTTACTCAAATTCACCAACTACACAGTAAAGGTATGTTTAATATTCAAGTTTAAAATTATTTAAAATTTCCGTCATCACGTATTTAACACTTTCGCAATCAATGCACTTTCGCGTTCAATTGACAGTGTTATACACACATTTAACGCTATTGCAACCAAGTGTTTCTTGATAAATTTAAAAGAAAAACATTTATGCATACATTGTAGACGAAATTTTAATTGGGCAAAAGCCTAAAAAGGCCGACTAAAAAGTTAGCCTCTTTGACTAACTCAGTCCCTTACAAAAATGATACTTTGAAATGTCTGCTATTGAATCTACGTACCTCATGTCTCATATCTGCCTTAATGGAATTTCAAACTGTGTAATCATGTGAGATAAATGTTACAAGATTGGTGCCAGCAATGGATACTGTAATAGACTGCTAAAAGTATAATTTTACCAGAAGTAGCTAGGCAGCTTCTACCATTAATCAAACTGCGATCGCGATCCCGCCTGCCAAGCCTTAGCGGTCGGCAAAATACTGGTTATGATGATCATGATGACGGCGAACTTTAAAAATGTTCAAGACAATATTTTGTTGGCAATGTTCAAAACTAAATGCGCATTGCGCGCCATTGCGTTTTTACCCGACTACGACAAAGAGGAAGGGATTTGATTTGCTACAACTATTGGATTGCTTTAAAAAAAGGTTTGCAATCATAACGAGTGGGGTCTCAAATAAAAGAAAAGAAAATTCTGAGAACAAAAATGTTTAAACAATACAGAAAATATACAGGACTAGCTGTTGCCCGCGACTTCGTCCGCGTCAATTTCCGTTATTATGATCGCGATTATTTTTGCAACATTTTTTACTCATGCTTCGCTCCTATTGGTCGCAACGTGATGTTCTATAGCCCAAAGCCTTCCTCGATAAATGGACTATCCAACACAAAAATAATTTTTCAATTCGGACCAGTACTTCCTGAGATTAGCGCGTTCAAACAAACAAGCAAAAAACTCTTCAGCTTTGTAATATTAGTATAGATAACTTGGATATCATTGCATTTTAGTAGTTGGGTTACAGTTTTATAAATTATTCATTAGTTTTAAATTTATATCAGTGTGTGTAATATAACTTTGTATCCGTCCAAGGTGGCTGGCTTCTCAAATTATGGGCTGGGGCCATTCTCGTTCCCCATTGTCTGTGCAACTCAACAGGACGGTAAGCAAGTTCCATCTAGTTAACGTTCCAGAGGCCTTACTCCGCATCAAAATATCCGCATATTCGAATCCATCTCTCTCTATCAATCATACCAATGTCTTAGAGTATCAGAAAGAGACAGATATAAACGTAAATTCGTACTTCGTGTTGCGTAGTATGGCCTTTGTACATGAAACTTTGAATTGTTGGATATAGGTCGTGGTCTTGTTACAATAGGGTTGAATTTGTGTCTGGTTAGTCGGTTTCGGAATAATTTTGAGAAGTTTAATGTAGAGCTGGTAGTATGAGCGTTTGATATCAAGTTGTTTTGAATTGTGAAGCTGTATTAACAGTTCTCCTGTGTCCCTAATACAATAATTTAAATTAGTATCTCTCAAGGTAAGAATACAGATTATGGTTTTATGCTGATCATTATTATTTACCTATCTTTGACTTAAATAGATATTTAAATAAAGATGTTCTGTATATTTTTGATAATTAATCATCATTTTAAATAAAAAAGAAATTACTAATTATATAAAATGAAAAAAGAGAGACAAACTTCTTAGCGTTCTATGGATTCACCGTACGGGTGCCGGGTCCATCTTGTGGCACAAAGAAAAACTCCGAGTAGCTCCCGGGATTTTCGACACGGGTGTTTTAAGGGGCCCCTTCCGACGTACATCAACACTCACCTTCACTACTTGTGTTCCTCTCCCTGCCCAACCAAACCTGGTAGGAACCTGCTAATATGCAGCTATAGACACTCGCTCTAGTATAGAACTTTAACTCAAAGAATTCAAATAAAAAATAACGAATGTAAAATAAAATGACAATAATACACCGTGGAATTAGGAATTGTACAAATAATGTATATAACGAATTGTACATTTAAATTTTTGTTTTAGTGCCCGATGCTCCGGCAGAAATAAAACTCCTGTCACAATCATCCAACACATTATTGGTTAGTTGGAAGAAGCCGAAACCACCAAATGGGAGACTGTTACACTATACAGTTTACTGCAAGCTTACTGCAAGGTAAGAATTTTTCATTCTGACAGTCAAATCACTTACAGTTGTCTAATATAACGATGTCTTAATTCAGCTACTTTGATATCAAAGTTCTAGCAATTGACAATCAAAAATTAAGTTTTAAAATTTCAAAGTTATAAGTATTACATATTTGTAAAACGTATTTGAAACCCATTATTTAGTTAATTTTGTAATGAGCAGTGAGTTTACCTTGGAACATGCGATAAACTTTTGAAAGAATCTAATTATTTTTAAAGATATTATTAAAGAAAGTTGAAAGTTGTACATTATTAAAACTTCACAGTTTTATTTAAAATTTAAAAGCAAACATACTGATTAATTATATTTCTGATGTACCACAAATCTTAGAAAATTACAGCTTTGCAATGAACAGTCCAGGTTATTAAAATATGTAAAAATAAATTAAATAAAATTTAATTTACTATTTAAACTTAAATACTAGGCGACTATAAACTTTTTTGAAATTAAACTCTATAATTATTTATATTTCTTATTAAAAAACATAGAAAATAACAGCTTTGCAAAAAATAACTCAAGGTAATAAAAATCTGCACAGTTAAAAGTTTTACTATGATTGCATCTTCACGAAAGAGATTGAAAGATACATTTGTTATAGCAATGATGGCCCACAAACTCTCCGAATAGATGCCCAGCCAACAACTGATGCGTACGAAAAGACCCAAACAGTAGAACTGAAGGGATTGAATGAAGGCCGTCAATATGACGTGTGGGTCACAGCCAGCACCATTATTGGTGAAGGTCCTGCGTCTCGAAGGGTCACTAATACTCCATCGCAAAGAGGTACTATTATTACTCTTACTAACTACTGAACTTTTCTAATATACTTGTAAGTACCATTGGTCTAGTGAATACGATCTTCGGGGTGGTTAACAATAGTTTCGAATTTTCGAACATTGCTCAGGTTTGTGACAAGCAATCCGTATTTGGCAAGCTGATTATGCCTGTACCCATCATTGCTGTGATAACTTGAATTCAATGATGGAGGCGTTTGCCCTGCAGTGGGATGATTATAGGTTGTTACTTTCCTTTGAAAATTGTGAGTAAATCGGACGTTGCTTTCGATTCGTCGCAACAATTGATTTACTCGTATTATGTTTTTATTCACTAATACTAGGTTGGATTAAAACAGTTTACCAAATCCCTGTCCCACTGCAGTTTTTCAAATTTCTTCTAAACCATTCTCATTATTCTCTATCATAAAGAAAATTAGATCAGTTTTCGAAAAACCTGCAAGTCAGCCATGATTATGAAGTAACTTTTTCCCCAGTGGTAGCAGGAGTAGCATCTTTAGGTGGAGAAGTGACAGTAGCAGTAAGGAATTCCCTCTTGCTGGAATGTAAGAGTGTTGGCTCCCCACCACCCAGAACTGTGTGGTACCACAACCAGAACATCATCACCCACCATCCTAGGTTTACTAGAAATCGAGATGACAGTTTGCTTATTAAAAGTAAGTAATAATGTATCACGTGTTTAAGTCTAAAGTGGTTGTGATTATTCTTAAAAACATGTTTATGGTCTGACTAAATTAGAAAACTAAGCACGTCCATTACTTAAATTTTGATCTAAAACAATTCCAGAATGTATATTATAATAAAAGTATTTTGAAACGGTTTTTTAAAAATACAAAGCCTTGAATAAAAGTTTTAAATATGTGGGACTTGAATTACGAAATGAAGATTCAGAACACTAATACAGCTACTTATTTCTAACTCCGCTGGCTTTAGCGTAAAGACTTGAACAAATTCGTCTATTACAAACAACGTCTTGGATTTTTTCTTAGATAAGTAACTGTTAATTATTTATTGGTTGGATTGGAGTAGTCGCCCGGAAAGCGGAAGAAGGAAATCGTCATTGTTATTTAAGGAATCGTATTTCACTTAAAGAAATTTATGATTAATTTGAATATGTCACAAAACACAATTAATTTTCGAAAATGTGACACTGCTTTTATTACTAACACATTATATAAGAAAATATTGCCATTACAAAAGTTTTGTTCATCATACAAACCTTTCCAACGGACCATAAAGTCATCAGTAGAAAATACTACAGATTTTGTAATTTTATAGGCATCGACCAGGCTCTCAGTGGAAACTACACCTGCCTAGCCAAGAATCTCTACGGATCTGACTCGGTTGTGTATGCTGTACGGGTTCTACCTTTGCCAGACCCTCCAGCAATAAGAGCGACCCCCTATAAGGATTACATTGTAGTGGAATGGGACGAGATCAGGACTTATGGCAATGATACTTCCAACTTCGGAATAAGTAAGTTTTTTTATTTGATCTAGAACGTTCTTTCCGACCTCGAACACAAACGATTGTAGCATTAATTTTGAAACGAGATATTTGCATTGATGTAATACAGCAATAAATAGGGCATGGCCACTGCTACCGAGAGCCACAAAGTAACTAACATTGATGAATAAGTTTCTAGAGGAGTGAGGTTGTTATTTGTTCCACTTTCAGCTATCAGCCTCATTTTGTAATATCTACACTTGCAAAATGGATAAACAAAACTAAACTCTTTTTGTGCATAGCCATTATTTGTTTATACTTACGTAAAGTTTTAAAAAACCTATTTTAACCTTAACACAATCAATAATAATATCATTGTCATATAAAATTCGTATCTGTAACCATACAAGGATTTTAAGTTCAAGCAGTTTTTTTTTCGAGCTATGAATCTGATGAGTTTTCGGGACGTTTATTTTTTATCAACTGCGGCCTCAGAACAGTTGCTTTCTAATATCGTATACGATCGACGAATAAAATACACAAATGTTTGAAATTAATACCAACTTAAACCATAATTGCCATAATTTTAACAGGTTACAATCTAACCTGGCGTGAAGGCGATGGTCCGTGGCAAGAAGCATGGCCTGTCGCTAGAGAGACCAGACTGCCTGGCATCCAACAACACACGCTAGCAGGCCTCAAGTGCGGAACAAAGTATTCTGTGAGGGTCACAGCTACTGACAATATAGGGACGTCTGCGCCGGCGCATGCTGACGTCATCACTCTAGGTGGAGGTAAGAGCACTAAGAGTAAAGCTTTAGTATGTTTTATGGTTGAATTAAAAATAGTACATAAAGTCGACTCAATGACAAAAGCGTTTTGTGTCAGTCAACCATATTATTATCAATAAGTTGGTCTTGTGGTTTGAGTACCGGGCCATGATCTTGGAGTCCTAGGTTGGATCCCCGGGTCGGTTACAAAAGTTTCGAATTTTCAAAGATTGCCTGGGTTTTATGATCACCATCCCGTATTGGCAAGCGTGGTGATTATGCTTGTACCCATCATTGCAGTGGTAACTTGTATTCAATGATGGAGGCCTTTGCCCTGCAGTGGGATGTTTTACTTTACTATTACTTTACACATAATTAATGTCAGCGAAAATGCAAAAAGGAGATACCTATTACGAGTATTAGTCCTTAAAGTGAGGTCCTTTTCAGGTTGTCTTTGGATATAGGACGTCTGACTTCTGTGTCTGTCTGAGACTGTTTGTAGATTTTACGTTGCCAATCTTTAGCGTCAATGACTGTAATGTATTTTCATCTATCTTGTTCTTGATCTCTTTTATTTCTTCTATCTATATTTATTTTATAAAAAAATTATTGAATAACGACGTGTACAACGTAACTCTGTTTGTGTACTGAATAAATAAAATTTATTCAGTACACAAACAGAGTTACGTTGTACACGTCGTTATTCAATAATTTTTTTATAAAAAAAAAAAAATATTGAATAACGACGTGTACAACGTAACTCTGTTTGTGTACTGAATAAATTTTATTTATTCAGTACACAAACAGAGTTACGACAAATATAAGATAGTTTTAATCTAAGATATTTTCAACACAATGATAGGTTACAACTCCACAGACATATGTGTACATTGCATGTTAAAAAGTTCGAGCTCCTTAAAAATGACATTTAGATAAGTGTTACCTATTTATCTCTTTATTTCGATTGATAAAGCCATCTCAAAAAGTTATGAATGCATAAAGACTCAATAGCAAGTTTTTAAAGCAAGAGTGAATAGGCTGCTTCTGGGTAAGCTCGCTCCATCTTAGGCTTCTTCTTAACTTGTTAAGTATGTAGCATAGGGAAAGAGTATATTTCTTTCCCTATGGTATGTAGTCAAGAGCAAGCCCATTGAATATTTTAAAAAAAGTCTGCCTATTTTGAAGGTTTAGTCTAATGCTGATGCGGCTCAGGCAATTTTTGATGCACTGAGTAAAAAAGTATGACTTGTTGATAAATTGCATAAAGTTAAAAGAAATTCATGGCCTAAGATTTACTTATTTATTTTTACTGACTATATTGCTTAAAAACCGATTAACGTTCTTGGAATCGATATCGGGGCATGCGGGCGTAAATCCGGTACCCGACAATTAAGTTTCCATAGCTCTTACAACTTTTTATACTTTTCCAATACCAAAATTTAAGGGAAATCTAACTTTTCCAACTGTTTTTTCAGCTGACCTCATAATCAAAGAAACAAATTCAACGGAATTCGTACCCTTAAGTATAATTAAGTCCTTCTAACTCTGTAATCTAGTTAAAATGATTGAGTCTGCAAAATGTGCCTAACTGTAAAGATTGTTTGTGTTAAGTAGCTTTGTTAAGTTTCCAAGTTTACCCGTTTGAATAAATTTTCTAAGATCCTTTTGGATTTCAATTTATTTTGCTATCGTTTGCGTTACTGCGTTTAAAGATTTAGGTGCTTTTGTTTTGATCCTTTGAATTGAGTTGGAGATCTGATTCAAATTCAGACTTCGTCTAGTTAAATGAATTCTGCATGGATAGATAGCGAAGTAGTCTCGGTGATCGAATTTTCTTCTCTCGTTAGGGTCACTAGTTAAAATTTCACCATGTACAGAGTTTCTAAAATCGATGTTTTTATACATGTATGTACTAGCTGTTGCCTACGACTGAGTTTGTATGGACAAACTATCCCAAAACGTATTTTCTTCTGGGAAAAATAGTAGCCTATGTGCCATTTCTATCTATAGTGGATAATCTGTCGAGATTATCCGTGATTGCGTAACGAAAAACCTTTCGCAGTAAGATTACCTACTAATATTTATAATTTTATAAAATTATTAAATTTAGTTAGTTAGGTTTATATCATTTGCGCGAAACCAATAACTTGCAATACCTGTGTATTCGTAAAGTTTTTTTTCTGGGCGAAACATCCATCAGTTGCGTTTTAAGTAAACCTTTGCCTTTATCTTTATCTCATTGCTCATCTAGCCCCAGTCTCCCCAACATCTACCGACTGGCTTTGGAGCAACGCCACCCACATTTACATCCAACTAAGCGGATGGGACGACGGAGGCTGTGATGTCACCAAATGGGAGGTCGAGTACAGACCTCTCGGATCCTCGATCTGGATAAGAACTGAAAATAAAGCGGTAAGCAATGATAAATCAGGTCCTTTTTCTAGCACTGCTTCTTTGCTGGGACTTGCCTACAATGGTCCCGAAGCAGTGGTAGGATAAAATATTAGCACGTGTAAAAACGCTTCACCCACCTGTGTAAGAAATATATTTTATTGATTTCGGTTATCACGACCACCTTACCGTTGAGTTGCTACGGTGCGTTTGTGCATTTAAATATGGTAATTATCGATCTATAAATTTAACTGTGCTGTGAAATCACATGCGCTCGCTTGCGCATTTGATGTGATTTAACAGTCAAAACGTAAGTAAGTATGATACGAATATTGTAACGATCCGTAAAAAATATTATGGAATCGGAATGACACAGTCATAAAAATTTAAAAGGATTCCGTTGATTACAGTTGTAAAAAAGAAATTTTGTGATGTCATGCTGTTTGTCCGGGAAGAAGTAAAGTTATACGAAAGCATTTTGTCGCTTTTAGTGATCTGCTCCCAAATCGCAATCCTCCAAACATTACGGACTTAGAGCTGTTTTATGTCATTGTTATTATTAAAACAAATTCATCTTGGGACATAAGGTTGTTTTTTGATAAAAAAGGGGCTGATTATTTATTTAGTTAAATAGTACAGAATTGACAAATTGTTTAATATTTTAGGAAAATCCTAATTAATGTTCCTACTGTTAGTTTGTATCTTTGGCTTTACGCGTGCACGATATTATAACCGTATTAAGCAAATAAATAGTATAATATTCCAAAGGATACATGGCGTACAACCGTTCGAACGTTAACACCACTGAAATCATAGATTTAGTCATTGAATGTATGACTGTAATTAATGACATTTCAATCAATTGACATCCTTTTTATGATCTGTCAAAACGTAACTTTGCCATATATTTACAATAGCAGTATTAACAGCTATGACGTCAAGATTACTGAACTTCAGTAATAAACTGTTTACTAATTGAAAAGCAATTAAAAATCGTATTTAACAAATTGCTGGAATTAACTTGAATTTTTAGGTATTTAATAAGATGTAACTGTAAAAGAATGGTGTCAACGAATCATTTGTAAATGTTTAACGCCACACGATATGATATATTTATATGTACAACTTAATTTAGGCAGTTTAATAGTTGTACGACTATCATAAATGTTATCCGTTCCATCTAGCCAATGGACCTCAACCTCGGCTGGAGCTACATAGAAGGTCACTACCAGGCCCCGCCATTGAGATCCATTCCCACTTCGTACGCGGTCGGCTCTCTCGCTCCCGCCAACTGGTACCAGCTTAGAGTGACTGCGACGAACGATGCCGGCACCGCTTCTACTGTTTATACGTTTGCTACCAAAACTCTGGATGGGGGTAAGTTTTTTTTGAATAGTTATTTTCAAATTAAGAGGTTTTTTTTTACAGTTGTATGTTAATAATAATTTGTGTTGCCACCATCTAACTTACAGTATAAGTAAAACGCAACTTTTTTTTTAAACGCAACTTAAACTGGTGTACACGTCGTTATTCAAAGTGTCGCCTTCTCCGTGTTCCCGGGCTCGATTCCCGGACGGGTCAATGTAGAAAAAGGAATTGGTCTATTTGTGGTACTTTGGTGGTTTCTGATTGAAAAAAATATATTTAAAAGTTGTTTACTTTGGGCTCAGAACAATGCATGTGATGGTGTCCTCATATAATTTTATTCTATATATTATTAATTTGGCAAACTATGCACAAAACATGGCACCTAAAGTCTTTAATATTATTTCGTTGAAAAATTTAATGTTGACTCAAATTAAATCTCGCATTTACACAAGTATCACACAAATAGCATACAAGATCTACCAGATCATAGAGAAGCTGAGGCTATGAGTGAATAAATAGGCCTATACTATTTTTTCTCTCACGTTATTTATAATAGGGGTCAAAGTATGAAATTGCCGATTTTTTTCCCACTTTTTATTTTGTTTATAGCTCTTAAATATAGTCATATTGTTGCGTAATTCCTTTTGTATGTATCAAAAACTAAATAAAGTAACTATTGACTAAAAAAAAAATGCAATACTAGTGCCTATTACTTCAAAGGAAGTCGTTAAAAAGACCTCTTACAATGTGTCAGCTGACCTTCTTGCTTCAATTAATTATATTTGTATTATATACTTTGATTTTCAGAAATTTAAATACTATAATGCGTAAATAAATAAATAAAATAAATAAATGTGGACAACATCACATACATTGTTCTGATCCCAATTTGAATAACTATTTAAAGCATTCGTATTTTGGAAACCAGAAACAACGAAGGTACCACAAACACCCAGACCCGAGAAAATGTAGAAAAACACATTTTTTTCTACATTGACCCGTCCGGGAATCGAACCCGGGACCTTGGAGCAGGCGACACCTTGAAAACCGGTGTGTACGCCACTCCGCCACGGAGGTCGTCGAAGCTAAATAGCGAAGTCGCGTAGCTTTATAACCATCTAACTTTCACCTTTAATTGCATCGAAAACGGTTCAGGCGTTTTTAAAAAAACTAAAAAATTGTTAGTATGGAAAAATGACATTTCTCGATTTCGTCCTTACAAAACGGCAATTTCATACTTGAACCCCTAATATTATTGAAACACTCAATTTATTAAACGACAACAACATAAAATACTACATTCTTTTGAAACAAACTGTAGTGAAACTACAAATACCTATAATTCTGCATAGTAAAAAAGATATCCCAAAAGTCTTTCATCGACCAGTTCAGAAAATGGCACTTACTCTTCTTTTGACGGAACTATAATGAAATTATTTTATTCCACGAGAAATGAGAAGTTATCTTTTCTTCCTATCATGTTTACATTGTCTTAATTTAGATAAATGGGTTATCATAGTTAAAGTTAAAGGGAAACTTTTTAATCTTTTTAATAACGGATACTGATTTATTATAATGATAATTCTAATATTAAATAAGATGTAATACTCGTAGTTACAACGACACCAGGAATTTTTCATTTATTTTAGATCATAAATATTATGACTAGTAATCGGAAAAGGTAGAGTAATTTGATGAACTCTGATAGTGTTGGTATAATATGGATAAGCTTTTTTTAGGGTTCCGTACCCAAAGGGTAAAAACGGGACCCTATTACTAAGACTTCGCTGACTGTCCGTCTGTCCGTCTGTCCGTCACTCTGTCACCAGGCTGTATCTCAAGAGCTGCGATAGCTAGACAGTTGAAATTTTCACATATTATGTATTTCTGTTACCGCAATAACAACAAATACTAAAAACAAAATAAAATTAATATTTAAGGGGTGCTCCCATACAACAAACTCGTTTTTTTTGGCCTTTTTGGTACGGAACCCTTCGTGCGGGAGTCCGACTCGCACTTGGCCGGTTTTATTTTAGAAAGATATTGAAAGATACGGTTTATAAAGGTCTGCTACCTTTACTACTGCTTAGTATATTTAAACTAACCTTAAATGTTTAATTTTAATGTATACATATTGTTGTTTTTAATTTTCAATTCGCTACTGTTGACAACTGATGATTATAATCTGAAATTATTTGGATTGGCCTTTACCACGAATTTGGCTTTTTAGGGTTCCGTACCCAAAGGGTAAAATCGGGACCCTATTACTAAGACTTCGCTGTCTGTCCGTCTGTCCGTCGCTCTGTCACCAGGCTGTATTTCAAGAGCCGCGAAAGCTAGACAGTTGAAATTTTCACAAATTATGTATTTCTGTTACCGCAATAACAACAAATACTAAAAACAAAATAAAATAAATATTTAAGGGGGGCTACCATACAACAAACTCGTTTTTTTTTGCCTTTTTAGTACGGAACCCTTCGTGCGCGAGTCCGACTCGCACTTGGCCGGTTTTATTTACTCTTACTACTCTAGAACAAAATAAAGTTTTAACTTTTTAAAATTCCGGAATGCCATAATTAAAATCAATGTTTGAGATCATTTACCACAAATCACTACCTTCAATCACTGATGATAACCCAGTAAAACGGCAGTTTTAAGCCATGGTATGGCTTTAAACTTATAAGTTTATATTATAAACTCTGTATAGTGAAGTACGATTTATTAAAGCAAAGCGGCCGAGGGAGGACGACGATCACAAAGTAGATAATTGTCAGCTAAGACGTCAGCGTCACAAAGTTAAATTAATGACAGCGCTCGCTGACTCTGTCAGTTCGTAATAACTAAAGTTTTGAGAATCCAGTAACTCGCCATTGACACGCTATCGGCTGTCAGAAGTAAACAAAGCGGTTTGATAGCGGTAATAATTTTGGTTACACAAATTGGTTTATAATTTTGAGATACGATGTCACATAATTTGGTTGGGTAATTACTTGACTTACGTCTTATACCATGATTAAACATAAGTATCAAAGTTGGATTGGAATGAAACATAGTGTCGAGGTGATGCACAGTCATAAGCCTGTTATATTTTTTGAATACTTTGAATCAATTCTACCTACAGTAAAACAAAACGTACCCTCTATTGCCTAAGACTTAAGAGGGCGTTATGTTTGAAAAAACTATACTTTTTTATTTCATATGCCTGTTTTAGTAAGATCATAATAATATAATAATCACCTCAGCCCACGTCAGGTCACTACAAAACATTCCTCTCCAAAAAATATTGATTTAGCTAAAATTAAAATGAAATCAGTAAAAATTTTGCCAATTCAGCCTTAATAAGCCTAAGTAAATCACCAACTAACCAGGCTTAGCATGAACAGATCGCAGTTTGGTCAATGGTGGAGAAAAAAAAACTTACTATACTTTTTAAACTTTTGTGGTATGATAAAGTCGTATCCACTTTATGTTTTTACAATTTCTTGAATTAAAATTTCGAAAGCCTGAGGCGGGACTCGAAGCGGAAGCTTGTGGATTTGAATCTAACCTCAGGCCATCGAAATTTTTAAAACTTATAACTGCGGGTCTGAACGCGACGTATGTATACATACGTCGCGTTCATACCCGCAATTATAAGTTTTAGTTATAATGCAACGCGAAAGTTTAAAAGTTTAACCATCGAAATTTTTGTTCTAGATATTGGAATACGAAAAACATTTTTTTAATTCATATTATTATTGTATATCAGTTTACACCAGCACTTTAATTACTGACAGAACAGTTTTAAAATATTTTGGTTTTGTTCTATTAAGGACACCAGAACTAAATTTTTATCTGAATTGAGTACATAACATTACTTATTATTTCATTTATTTTAGTAGAGATTGAAAGGAATATAATTTAATTAAGAAGGTTTAATTAAGAATTACGGTTGTGACAAAGTGACCTTATTTGCCAAAATACTAAAGCTTATAAGTATTTCAATTAGAAAGCAGAAATAGGTTAATTAAGGCCGAGCCTAAGCATTAATTAATTCTAAGATTGCGAACTCTCAGAACACTCAATCTTGTTTCGAGGTTATAATGTTTTATTTTGTTGGGAAAAGTTTGAATTTCACAAAACTCTTCATTAGTTTACAAAGGGATTATTCATATTTCATTTGCGTTGAATTTATAGGTTTTTTACTGAATATTTTTATTCATACTTTATAAATATTTTCATCCAACGAAAATAAAGAGGTTCTCAATTCAAAAGGTAGACCGATCTAGATGTTATTTTTGAATGAAGGGAGGGCTTTCCATACATAGAACTAAAACAAAAAAAAAAACTCAAACCTATGCGTATGGGGTAGGATTTATGGATAGGTCATAGAACCATTTTATCCAACAGTCTAACATTTGGAAGATAGACGCTTCCAAAGTGGTAAAATGGGTGTTCCCCCCCCCCTCCCTCTAACTGTGAAACTACTCAAGTAAAATTCAAAAAATCTTAACAAATACTTTCAACGAAAATTGGTTTAAAAGAGATCAAACCGGTAATTTTTGAGAAATAGCACATTATTTAATAAAAATTAGTCCTTCATACTTACAAACACTAGAAAAAACAAATGTTATTTTTGCAGTCAATTAAATATTGTAGTATTTTGGCTAAGTGGAAGTAAGTGGAATCCTAATTCAGTTAAAGTTGGTACGGAACCCTCAGTGCGCGAGTGCGACTCGCACTTGGCCAGTTTTTTTTGTTTATGTTCAAAACAGAGAAGAGGCAGGAAAATTGGGTTGAAAGCCTTCAAAAATAAACATATTTGTCTCGAATGTCGAACCAACGAAAAATAAAACTCTTATTTTTACTAAATCGTTTCACTGCTATCGATGATTGAAATCTATTTATGTCTCTACGAACTTTTTTAATCATGAACGGATCAAGACTAGAGCTACTTACATCTTTCTCTTATATTCATAACGGAAATGTCAACGTAAAGTCTAACGGAAACAATAACATAATTTATTGAATTAAAAATTTTTATCACAAACGGTCACCCATCCAATTAGTGACCGCTCCCATCGTTACTTAACATTTGTGAGAGAAACTGATCACGAAGAAGCATTGGGCTATGAGCGCTTCAGCATTGGGTTATGAGCGCTTCACCACGCACCATACCTTGAGCGCTTCCGTGCTTCGACTGGCACGTTAAGCCGTCGGTCCCGGCTGTTATCATGAGATAACAGTCGTTAAGCCCTGTTGGTGGCCTTCGGGCGGCTTGAGAAACGTCCAACGGCGGGGTGATGTTGCCACAGCGTCGCCCCCGCCGTCCACCAACCCGCACTAGGCCAGCGTGGTGGTACTAAGGCCTTAGGCGCTCTCTTAAAAAGGAGAGAGACCCGTGCTCAGCAGTGAGCGAAAATGGGTTGTTACTTAAAAAAAATTAATCCAATTCGTTTTTCCAAAATTTATAGGTTTCTATGTAAATAAATATAAACTATGCCACATACATTATTCGGACCCCAAGTAAGTAACCATTTAAAGCGGTTGTTTTGTTAAAACCAGATACAACGAAGGTGCAGACCCGAGAATAAAGAGAAAAATACTTTTTCTACATTGACTCGTCTGGGGACCGAACCCGGGACCTCGGAGCAAAGTATCGGAATGGGTAGTGATGTGCAAGGCTCGAGGCCTCCGAGTTCGGTGCCGTTTACAGGGCTCGCCTCATTTTTATAAGGCTCGACAACTCGGGAGTCATTTTCAGGGCTCGTGCCTTTTTGAAAGCTCAAGCCTTTTTGAGAGCTCGATCGATCTCGAAGCTTTTTCAGAACTCGAGCTTTTTTCAAAAATAGGTTCGAGCTGTAATATTACGCTCATAGGCTCACGTAAACTTGCAGTCGCCGATCAATCCGTCAAAAAATTCGAGCTCTGTAACTTGTAACTTGAATTATGTACACCACTGTTTTCATTTATTATTTATTTACGTGAAATTAAAGTCAGAAATATAAATATGAATTTTTATTGTGAGGGCTTGCGTTCATTTCAAGACTCGAGCTCTTTTAAAGGCTAGAGCTCTTTTGAAGGCTCGAGCTCTTTTGAAGGCTCGAGCTCTTTTGAAGGCTCGAACTCTTTTAAAGCCTCGAAGCATGGCTTAGAGAACTCGCGTCTCGGCTAGGCTCGGGACTTCGAGCTTACCAAGCTAACTGAGTCCTGCCAATTCGCCTCGAGGCTTTAAAAGCAGAACTCGACGCCTCGAGGTTTGTACATCATTAGGAATGGGGTTAAAAATAATCTTTTTAAGTAAAATCTAACTTCAGAGTACTTTCTGTGGTGCATATTGTTTTAATAAAGATAACTGTATTGAGTTAATTGATTCGCGGTTTATACCACCTTTAAGGGCAAAACCGCTTGCAGCTTGTGTCGTCTATTGTTTGAAGTGACTTGCGTTTTTGTGTAGTACTGCACGCTATTTTCGTTCTAAAGTGGTAAGGCATCGAAGACCCCCACCGAACCTTATTTTTTATAAGTATTCAATATTTCGGCACTGTTGCAAGCGCCATGATCACGAATGAACGAGCGCCAATTCTTTCGTTCAGCGCACACCAATCAATTAACTCTTTTCATAGTAAATTTAAATGAGTAATTTAACTGTATTGATTTTAACTATTTTGTCACAGAGGAAATCGGCCCGCCATCAGAGCTGTTCGACCTGAACATGCTGGTGATCATTTGCAGTTCCATACTCCTAGTCATATGTCTGTTTGCCTTCTTCTGCATACTCTTTAGGAGACATAAGTAAGTACCTACACTACACACCATGATTATAACATAAAAATAGTAACGGCCTATTAACACCCCACTGCAGGGCAAAGGCCTCCATCATTGAATTCAAGTTACCACATCAATGATGGGTACAGGCTATAAAGACGCTTGCCAAAGCAGGTAAGTGATCAAAAACCAGAGTAATGTTAAAAATTCAAAACTGGTAAAATCCGACCCAGGAATGGAACCCAGGACTAATATATACAGGATGAAATTTTAACCACTTTCCAAAATTTTTATTGGCGTTCAGTATCGAATTTCGAGCCTATTTATGAAGTAAAAAATGTAGATCTAGCTTTCACCCGAAAATATTTTTCGCAATATAGTTTTCAATTTTTACGGTCCTAATAGGCCTGATAAAACCAAAAACTTGTTAATAGTATCGTAATTAATGAATAAGATGCGAATCGCGTAAAAAAAGTGTTGCTAGGCAGCCGTTTCAAAAATTTTATATTTTTGCGGACATTTTCTAAGTGCTTTATCTTGACATTTTTGTACTGGGCTATACCAAAAGAAAAAATACGTCATTTGTTTTTAGTCTCGTAGATTGATATATTAAAATTTAGAAGGTGGTTAAAATTTCACCCTGTATATAGGCTGGCAATGATAATGATAAAAGGCTCTCCCCTTTCCTTTGGCTTCAAAAAAAACCTAATCTTTTAAAACGCTTTTCTTCCTCTTTCGTGATGCGTACTGCCAATGCCCTGTTTTTCCCAATGACTATAATTCCAAAAATTTTAAAACTGGAGTAAATAGGCGTGAATAGTTCTGGGTAAGCTCGCTCGATCGTAGGCTTTCTTTCAACTCTAGAATTCAATGAGAAGCCAAAAGCAAGCCTATCAAAAATTTTAAAAAATCTATTAAAAAGAGATGTGAAGAAATGAAATTAATATTGACCACTAGCTTTATTAACAGGCAAAACTATACATCCCAGTATCGCCACTCAATAGCAGAGGAAGTTAAATCAAGAAACGAAAGCGTCGCGTCTCAATCTGATCACAAAGAGCGTTACGCGCACGCGCCGCGGATCTATACGTCGCCTGCGCATGTTAGAAAGGCTAGTAAGAATGGTGAGTATGATTTGTTTATGTGTTCACTTTAATAACAGAAATAACTTTGTGGTCGGTCGATGATTTAAAACTTTCATTATTATTTACCTTTATAACTAAATCAGTTGCAGTCAAGGAATTATTATTATAAAAATGACGACCATTTGGATCAGCGGTAATAAACGCTGCTTCTGAGCCATGGGTCGCGGGTTCGATCCCCGCACAGTACAAATATTTGTGTGCACGAACATGTCTGTTTGTACTGGTCTGGGTGTTTTCTATGTACTCGTATTATAAGTATGTATTTACAAAAAGAAAAAGTATATAAGTAAGATTATCGGTTGTCTAGTACCCCATACGACAGGGTACTTAATAGTACCTTAATTTGGGACTAGATGGCTCTGTGTGGCCCAGTGAGGCATGTCCTAAATTTTTTTTTTTTTTTAATTCCTTGGTTGCAGTAGACCCCGTGTAGAGTGAAGTTTTAACTGACTAGTGTTCAAATTTGTAAAACATAGTTTTCAGTTGTATAATTATCATGTTTATTCTGCCTATAACGGTACTTTATGTTCTTTTGTATTTCTCTTGTTAATATATTTTTATTGTGATTAAAATATTAAGCCACAGAGGATTTGAGATGTTTGTTTTGTCAATCAACTTTTGAAGCTTGCTATTTCCTTTTAGCCCAATTTCCCTTTCTATTTGAAGTGTTAGATTTCCAAACTCAATTCAACCAAATAAAATTCTAAATTGTATTAAGAATGCTCAGATAGGTAGTATTCGAACGTAGTGAAAGGTATCTAAAATTTGATTGAAAATGAAATTTTGGGTCTACTTGCAAAACCAAATGTCAGTTTACTGTAGTTACATTAAAAAAACTTATCCTACGCAGAAATGTTCGAGATAAGTCCATATGCGGAGTTCGCGCTTGGGTTCCGAACGTTTGATCACGTAGAGAACCAAGACCTGCCCAGCCGACTGCCTAGCAGGCCCAGGTTTGATACAGGTAAGACTTCAGATCTCCTTTTATACTCGTATTTAAATAGATAAAACATGTAATTAAAATGATAGCACAACCTCCACTCTTCCTATTTGTTTCGTAAGAGATGACTATAAGAGTACTGCCAGAAGATGACAGGTAGCAGCGTCCTTCCACCATTGGCAAAACTGCAACCCGTATCATAGCTAATCTATCATCATCATCTTGTTCAACTGTATTTGCGCAATACAGGACACAATTATGCTTTTCTAGCGTCTCTCGATGCCTTCCTATCGCCGGTCTTCCGGACCACGCTGCCCCAACATGATCCTTTATGTCATCTGACCAACTCGTAGATTGTTTGCCTACACTTCTCTTTTCACCTCTAGATCTCTAAACTAGAACATCTTTGATTTACCTTTCGTCTCTTTGCCGGCACATATGATCTACCAACGCATATTTTAGTTTTGCGGCGCGCCACCCTTCAGCTGACACTTTTGTGTGATTTCAAATTGCGTTGAGTATTTTATCTCGTAAGAATATTTCTAGTATAATTATTTTCATGACTCTCCGTGTAACTTTGAGCCTACCGATTTGTGTTACTGTTAGTAGCCAGGTTTAACAAGTTAAAGTCATCATCGGAAGCACACACTTGTTGAATACTTTTGGTTCTGATGACTGCGGTAGGTTCTTGGAATACCATCTGCGGTAGGTGGAGTGGCGTACACACCGGTTTTCAAGGTGTCGCCTGCTCCAAAGTCCCGGGTTCGATTCCCGGACGGGTCAATGTAGAAAAAATGTGTTTTTTTACATTTTCTCGGGTCTGGGTGTTTGTGGTACCTTCGTTGTTTCTGGTTTCCAAAATACGAGTGCTTTAAATAGTTATTCAAATTGGGATCAAAACAATGTATGTGATGTTGTCCACGTTTTTATTTAAAATACTTGCCAAAGAGCTCTATTTCTCTTAAATACTCACCCTATCTAGTTTTTAGTCATCTAATAATATAGAGTAATAAGAAGAACCGACGACCGTTGGGCCGGAAAGGCTCTGAAATGTCGACCGCGCAGTGGACGGTGATCTATTAAAGGTCGTTGTTTCTGATTTCCAAAATACGAGTGCTTTAAATAGTTATTCAAATTGGGATCGGAACAATGTATGTGATGTTGTCTACATTTTTATTTAAAATACTTGCCAAAGAGCTCTATTTCTCTTAAATACTCACCTTAACTAGTTCTTAGTCATCTGATAATAAGGAATAATAAGAAGAACCGACGACCGTTGGGCCGGAATGGCTCTGAAATGTCGACCGCGCAGTGGACGGTGATCTATTAAAGGTTACTAGATGCAAGTGGACATTGTTAGGCTGTGATAATGATAATGACATTTGACCCGATCCTGAATGGTTATAACCTACTCGGTGCAATATATCTTCAACACCTGTGTATCGATTTCACAAAATAATAATATAAAGTATCACACGGTACTAGGGTAAATAATGTGTAACCACAATGTCACAATATTGTGTATCACCAACCCGACATCCTACGGTATGGTACGCCAAGTATTTCACTTTATTGCGCATAGGAGCGGCCGTAAATTTAATTTATTTGCCCGATTCCCGCTACATTATATTTTAGATTCCCCAATATTGTTCCTTATTTATGCGTCTAACATAATTGCTTATCTTATTTTATCTGAAACTTCCTCTTTGATGATTTATTTACGAGATACACGAACGTTGAAGTTTTGAAGAGAAATGTAGGTAATGAAAAGATTTTTCTAAATTAATATTTATGGTTAGCAACGTTTTTCGCCTTTTGACCGGTCTGAAAGCAACCTTGATGTTATTTAGTAAGTTTTAGAAATTTTCATGAGGGCTTTGACGATTTTTTCTTCTTATTAACTTAAGGATATTTAACTGGTGTTCCATACATTTTTAACAAGAATAAATGTTACATTAATAAGTATACCTAACACTTATTGTGACGACCTCCTTGGCGGAGTGGCGTACGCATCGGTTACCTATCACGGTGTCGCTCGGTCCGAGGGGCCGGGTTCGCTCCCGGGTAGGTTTATAAAAACTATATTTTTCTATGTTTTACAGGGTCTGGGTGTTTGTGGTACCCCTGTGTCTGATTTTCACAAAACTACTCCTGTTACAATGTTGTTTACTTTGGGATCAGGGCAATGTAGGTACCTATGTGACGATGTTTTTTTCCTGCGATGGGAAATATTTTATTACTGCTGATATCATTAAGCAGAGCTTTATGCTTTTGTTACTCTATGCCCGTTAAAAATATACTACATGTATATATTTAAAGGTTAATAGAGGTTTCTATAACAGGGGGTGCTAAATCCCTTTTCTTCCTCAAGAGTGCTGTAGAAGGCCACCAACAATGATTACGGAGGCGCCTGCCAAGCTTAGCTGTCACGCCAAAATCATCCATTTGAGATGACCTACGTCCAGCAGTGGACTGTTGCGATCTGATGATGATATAATATGTAACAGCCAGCACAAAAATATAGAAAATGGCACTCAAACTCCGAAAAACAAACAATTTCTATCAAAGCTAAGACACAAAAGAGAGGGGGAACGATAGAAATAGGTTTTTCATTCTTTGATAGACGATTCGCATTAACTTTTGAATGGTAAATCGAAATCCTTCAAAGCTGAAAGGGCATTCAATCAATCATTCAATGTATGGGTCTCTGAATGCGAATTCACTTCAATTTAGTAATGCATTTAACTTGAAACTATCGGAAAAATGTAATTAGCTATTATACACTGTCCCATACAATAAAGTGACTACGAACGGTCCAAATGTTTAATTATATTCAGATAAAAAGCTAATGTTATTTATGCTATCTACCGTAATGCAAATTTAACTGTTTCATTTATTGAGTACATAACTTAAAGAAAAAACACCAAAAAAATCAGTGGGTGCTGGGTGCTCCAAAATATCATATAATAAGAACTTTTTTCAGTCACTTATTGTGTCTCTATTTATTTTTATTTTATAGGAATGGTTGAAACGTAGAGTATGTAGTTTAAATTCAAAGGGCTTTCCTAATTTTCCTTCAAAAGCTTTAAAAGAGCGCTTTTTTGTTATGATTGCTCTGCCATTAATTTTCACTTTACACAAAGAGACCTTAAAGTCTACCAACAATAACAAAAAAAAGCAGTAACTTTCTGTGATTTCAATATAAATCGTTTTTTTTTTCATAAATTTTTACCATCGAAATTTTATTCTAATCTTTAAAATCAGAAGTGCATTCTTATTTAATCAATTCGACATCGCTCGAAGGATTGCATCGTTGAAGTGGCAGTGGGCGGGACACATAGCGCGGAGAACCGATGGCCGTTGGGGCGGAAAGATTCTCGAATGGCGACCGCGTACCGGACGACGTACCGTGGGCAGGCCCCCTACTAGATGGACCGACGATCTGGTCAAGGTCGCGGGAAGCCGCTGGATGCGGACAGCACAGGACCGATCGTTGTGGAGATCCTTGGGGATCCTTGGGGAAGGCCTATGCCTAGCAGTGGGCGTCGTTCGGCTGATATGATGATGATGATGATGATGAATAAAAGAAAGGCGTGTTAGTTACACCACTCGAACTAGAGAACGGCTGGACCAATTTTTATGAATTTTGTGTTTTTGGGTTTTTTCTTTGTCCGGAATAGGATAATAAGTATTAAAATATCAATATTTATGGAGACGGGGCAGGGCAGGTCGGGGATTTGAATTCTGCTCTTACAAATTATACAATAACAAGTAAGTCAACTTAGGCTAAGATAATATAAAGCTAGAAGTTTCTGTTATAGACTGGTATCTGTGAAAGGAGGCCTGACAGATAACCAGTCCCTCCGGAAAAAGGTGTATAAAAACTGTTTTAAATAAAGCAATATGATTATTTAAAACAAAAAATACCTGATAACTGTGCGGATACGAGAAAAACCAATACGTTATAACTCCACTCAACTCATTCAAAAGATATAAAATTCTTCAACAAAGTCCCCTTATAATTTTTCTTTTTCCTCAAACCTATCAAAAAGGAACAGCTAACAAAGTCCTTATTCGATTTACAATTTCATTTCGACTAAGTTCAATTTTACTTAGTCGGATAATAAAAGGGGAGAGTTATGGAGAAGGTTTAAAAGCTATCTCAAATACATTGTCACTTCTGTGTTGGATCGTCAATGGATTTAGTTGTACTGGATGTGTTATTTACAGCTTACATAATAATTATTATGTATATTAAATAGTGTTTTTTTTATGTAGAATGTAAAGGACAAGTGAAATAAATGATTTGATTTGAAGTCATCCAGTCTTGAAATACAGAATGACATTTTAACCACCTTCCAAATTTTAATATATCAATCTACGAGACAAAAAACAAATGACGTATTTTTTCTTTTGGTATAGCCCAGTACAAAAATGTCAAGATAAAGCACTTAGAAAATGTCCGCAAATAATCTAAAATTTTTGATACGGCCGCCTAGCAACACTTTTTTACGCGATTCACATCTCATTCATTCATTACGGAACTATTCATTCGTGTTTGATTTTCCCTTTATACCTTATCAGGCCTAGGACCGTAAAAATTGAAAACTATATTGCGAAAAATATTTTCGGGTGAAAGCTTGATTTACATTTTTTACTTGATAAATGGGCTTTAAATACGATACCGAACGCCTATAAAAATTTTGGAAGGTGGTTAAAATTTCACCTTGTATAATCATGATAATATGAATAAAAATGTATACAAGTAAATCTATATGTACATAATACATCATTCGTTCAAACAACTTTCACGTAGTAAAAGTCAGACATAGTTAGCACAAAACATTAAAAAAAAATTAAAAAAATCCTACAACTGCTAAAGATAAATATGATATTGTTTCCAAAGTTATTACAAAAAATGTTACAATTGAGTTACCACAAACAAATCAGTACAGGTTTTCAATTACAGGCAGGTATTGAACATTATGAATTGTCATAACTTGCTTATCAGCATTGTGAGAGCTGGCGCCTATAATAGATTTTCAAGAAAAAAAATCTGCTAATACAGGTCACTAGGCCCACTCCGCGAATCAATACTAAGTAGGTAATTAGGTAATCTATTTACAATGACACAAGTGGAGTGATAAAATTAATACAGATAAGAGATAGGTATTTAGACATAAGAGTGTGATACACAAAAAGATTGTGTGTTTTAGTTTGGGTATGTATGTGTCGGTATGTATGTATGTATTTAAGCTAGTGCATGGCGATCATCAGTGATTGTTTGCTTGGCATCGGGCTCCGTATTGGTTTCTCATTTTATTGTTTTATATATTTAGCGAATATGTTTTTTACTATTAACTTGTTATTCTATTTTTAAAAGTGAAACTTCCTTTTCCGTTTTAGACGATACAAATTTTAACTTTTAGAAATTCTATCGAATGAGAAACATCAAAAAGCCTTAGTCATACATAGTCTGATATACACATAGCCCTCCCGGCTAGCGTAGTCGGGAAAGAAACACGTTAAATCGGAACCTGTTTTTTTCGTCGGTTGATAATAATGATTATCTATGGATGTTGGTTTTAATGTTACGAAATCGTAAGAAAAAGCTATTCAGCAATAATCTGGATACAATAAACTCAACGACAAATCTCATTGATCATATCCATTTTATGTGTATCCATGTGGCTGAGTCAGCGGCGAGCCAGCGCTCGCGTTTCCTTTGAATTATTGGTACAGTCTCGGCTGTCGCTGCACTGGTTAATTGCTACCTAACTCGCAAATGGAATTTGAATAACTGCTGTGTAGTTGCTGAT
The DNA here is from genome assembly GCA_949315895.1 of Anania crocealis. Classification (NCBI taxonomy): domain Eukaryota; kingdom Metazoa; phylum Arthropoda; class Insecta; order Lepidoptera; family Crambidae; genus Anania; species Anania crocealis. The sequence continues at coordinate 9,165,686 of OX438872.1, read as the reverse complement.
ATGTAACAGTTTTAAGCTTAGGAGGTACGGCGAACGTTTTCAAAACCTGCTAATTGAATTTGTATTATTATTAATTAAAAAAAAACAAGCGATTTTGCGATGAAGCTTCGGCTGTGATACTATTTACCAAACAACATGTGTACATGTTGATTTCTTTACTTCGTTTTTTACGTCGGATTAAGATTGACAATACAACTTCATCAAAACAAAGGTCAAATGGAAATAAGAACAGTTTTCCAATTACAGCATCTACAATTTCACAAAGTCGGAATCCAGAAAACAGTGTTAATAAAAAATCTAACTGAATTAGAAAATACGAAATGATGTAACTGCCACCAATAAAAAGAATTCTTTATCTCCCACTTTTTTCCGGCTCGATTTATGTCTTTTAGTTGTTCCTAAGTGCCTCTCAATTTTTCCCTCACACCTGATAAGGCGTAGAAGCATACTAATAACCTTTTCTCAAACATATGAGGAACACGCAAAAGAAGATCAACATAACAAAGAGAGATAAACTACATATGAGGAACACGCAAAAGAAGATCAACATAACAAAGAGAGATAAACTTCTTAACGTTCCATGGATTCACCGTGCGGCTGCCGGGTTCACCGTGTGACAGAAAGAGAAACTCCGAGTAGCTCCCGAGACTTGTGACACGGGTTAAGGTTTAAGGGGTTCCTTTCTGACGTACATCCACACTCACCTACACTACTCGTGTTTCTCTCCCTGCCCAGCCAAATCTGGTACGAACCTGCTAATGCAGGTTTAGACACTCGGTTTAGTATGGAACTTACTGCAGTTCTGGCCAAGCCAAGGTCTTTCAACAGGTTATAGCCAGATTTTGCTAGTATACCTCTCGCTCCTACTTCTACAGCATATTGACTAACTAAATAACCGTTTTTCGTTAATTCATTTAGGGATTATAATATTTGTTTTCTTTCATTGCGTGGTCTTTAGGTATGTTAGTTTCCCACGGCAGGGTAAGCTCTACAAGTACAATCCGTTTTGTAGCTCTAAAAAAGAAAAATGTCCAGTCTGGATGATGAAACTCACATATCCTCTGGGATAAAACTAACATTTAAAACTGTAAAAAATATCAGCAACCATAAGAATACAATTAAAATAGATACATCAGTGTCAGAAAAACATTTTTACTAAAAGAACACCCATTGAACGTTAAGGCGTTTTCTTAACTTATTGGAATCCAACTTTTGATAATGAATATATAAGATTGAATTTGCAATATTGTAATGACATGACCCAAAATTACATTAGCTGTATAACTATGCTTGTCTAAAATTGTACAGTAACATTTTTGTATGAGGCCGTGTGCCTTTTCTCTATGATTGCAGCAAAAGAATAGTTTACAATTGAAAAATTTTGTCATCAATATTTTAGTATCCGTCAGTATGTCACCGCCCTTCACAGCATACTACTGTCGGTGTACCATCCAAAATCATCCACAGTTAGATGTTCAATCTACCAAAGATACTCCTCTACGTGAAGGAAGATTATCACAAACAAGTATATTGGAGCGTGCTTCTGTGAATTCTTACTTAAAGCCGCTGAAAATCAAGCAATTCTTACAAACCAAGTGTGAATTGCCCGTATCCGACTGGTATAAAAACTCGAATGTGAACGTGAGCTCCTTAAATACACCAACGTAACGTTGTGGGTTAACAAGCACTTAAGTAAGGTACGTTTGGCATCCCGACCATTTATTGAAATTTAATGTCCCCCAAAGACAAGTCTAAAAATAAATGATATTTGCTTAGGTGGTAGATAAAGCTTAAGAAATATTCAAAACCGACGATAATTGGCAACCACCAGCTGCGTATAACCGCGTCATACTAAATTAAGTCCTTAAACCATACAGAACCCTAAAAATTAACACACATTGAAAAGCCTTTCTGCTATCCCACCTAAATATTTCTTTAGACCAGCTCTTCTAAGATTCTTTCGTTCGCAGTTAAATTGGAAACCTAAGAATATTAATTTCATTACAAGAACCAACGAAGCCATCCAATCTTCGACAGTGGAATAAGGAAACCTCGAGCTGACTTTGTTAAAATAAATTACTATAAGTTAGGAAAATCTTTTCAAGGGGCTTGCAATTTTTATAGTCTGGCAGAGTTTACGTTGTCTGAGCGCAAAAATATTAACCAGTTTTACTGGGACTTTTCAGTTTTTATTACGTAAAATCTATCTTAGATATTAAATTTCTATTACTGCAGCAGCAGTGCTTTTGTAGTTATATATAGTCAAATTACACAGAGGAAAAATTATCTTTGTATATGTGAGACGACTAAACTCACATTGTACCATTTATCTTTACTTAGATCAAATTTGGGATAGAGATACTCGTATTTTGAGTACCGGGAACTAATCAAAATAAGTTTACATGTTTGGACATATACAAATAAATCATTTTGTACTAGTTAATCTATGATTGTCAAGCGCTGATAAAAACTTTTTTACTAGTATTTAAACTTGAAAAATTATGTCTCAGGCGGGACTCAAACCCTCATGTGAGCAGATGCGGGTTCGAGTCCCGCTTGAGACATATTTTTTCAAGCAAAATACTGATATTATAATTGCAATTTAATTGCTTAAATATCATACAAAAAAAATTAACTTACTTTTTATTTTTTGATAAATTGTTTTTGTGTCGTCTCAATCCTATGAGTGTACCTTAGGATTTATGTCCCTTTGAAACTTTACAGAAGACCAACTTTAAACTGTGGAGTACAAAAAAAACATTATTCTCGGTCTGACCCGTAAAAGTTTTAGGTTGAAATAGAACCTCTATTATTTGTATATAAACTTGAAAAAAAGTCATTTTTCAAGTTTATATACTGATATTATAATTGCAATTTAATTGCTAAAATATCAAATAAAGTATATAAATAGCTGTTTCATCTTAACTGACTGTCAAACATCTGCAAACTCCTAACATTTGATGAAACAACGCTGGCTTACAGCGTAAGAATATGCTTGAAAAATTCGCGCCATGTCGCAGTGTCTCGGTGGCCTAATGGTATGGCGCCCTCCCGGCATGCGAGGAGATGCGGGTTTGAGTCCCGCCTAAGACATAATTTTTCAAGTTTATATACTGATATTATAATTGCAATTTAATTGCTAAAATATCAAATAAACCTCTATTATTTGTTTGACGAATGTCCTAAGCCAGAAATTCCTTAAACTTTTTGTTCGATTATAATCTCTTTACCACCAAAGCAAGTAGTAAAGAAGAGACTCTTTACTGACCACTTAAAACATTCCTTATCTTATTATATGACCGTACAATTATTTCAAAGTATCATCTATCTCTTAACCTTTTGACCGTAATGCAAAATCAATAAAAAAAATTTCACTTACCTAACATTTTCCTCTGAATACAATGCTGCGGTTCATAGCCTATATTTCATGTGTATCTACAACAAAAGAGTTCTGAGCAGTCAATAGATGAAAGCCCAACCGCTAAAAGGTTTTAGCTGAACATCAATCCGCCATTTATCTCGCCTGATTCAATGAAATTAATGATTTCACCCGTACTAATTCTTGAATGGTAGACCTAGATTTGGAGTACGACCCTGAAGGATCTTTGGATTTGATATTTTTATATTACCTTAGTTTTGACTGAAAAATTTTTGTTTTGTTTTATTTGTTATCTAAATATACAAGTGGAGTGCAATAAAAGGTGTTTGAATATTGCTTTTCTACGGGGGTGATTATAAAGAAGGAGTCTTTAAATTTGTATCAACATCAGTTAGCATTGTAGTTAGCATCACATAATTGTATTTATTTAAGCTTAATTGTCAAAAAACTAACTTTAAAAGTATTAAACTCATGTAAAATTTAAAATTGTGTTTGTTGGTTATAACTGTCAGTATGCAAATGAAGATATTATAATATTTTTATGATTTCAAAAATTGTTAACATCAATACTTACTTACCTAAGAACGAAAGGAAGTTTTAGTTACTATCCTAAAAAAAGTTTCACTTAAACTATATTTCATGAATCGAAACATATTTGTTGATATTTTATTGTGATTAGGTAGTGTCCATTAAATTTATGAATGCAGTAAATAAAAGTGTGTTGAATAGTTAACCATTATAAAGAAAGTAACAGCCTATAATCATCCCACTGCAGGGAAAAGGCCTCCATCATTGAATTCAAGTTACCACAGCAATGGCTGGGAACTGGCATGATCACCACGCTTGCCAAATGCGGGTTGGTGATCACAAACCCGGGCAACGTTCGAAAATTCGATACTTTTTGTTGCCCGACCCGGGGATCGAACCTGTGACGCTGAGATCTTGGCCCGGTATTCAAACCACTAGACCAATACGGGGCGCCCAAAACCATAACTAAAACCTTACAATAAATTAACGTTTTCCAATCAATCTGATTATAACCAATCACCACTTAAAATTATTCTCCAGCAGAATATATTATCCGTCTTGCAAAATTTGGTTATCGAATAAAACGTATCGGAGCGTTCGATCAATTAGCAGCTGCACCGAACCTAACTGATTACAGTTTCAGACTTCCAGGTTACGGAACTGGGCCACGGACTGGTTACTAACGACGTTCGTTTAGCTAAAGCTACTTTGATGAATTTGCACTTCGAAGCAAGTCTGATCAAGACATACAATCTAGGCTAAGGCCCGGCGCCACCAAAGCGGAGAGAAGAGGGTGTATATTCATAGTTCATACTAATGACAATACAAGTGGATGCCGTCGCTTCTTTGGTGGCTTAGGAATGAACACAGATCTGTTAATTTCAAGCTTACCTTTACAGCTTACTTATAACTAAATAACGTGCAAACAAATATCTTACTTATATTACTAGCTGACCCTTATGAGCTGAGCATTTTAATGTTCTAAGAGCAGACCCCGCAAACTTCGTATAATACTTGATTTTGACGACTTAAATGTCATTGAAATGAAAGATAGTTTACGTATTTAGAACGCGTTTATTTTTGATTTAACCCGACGTTTTGAACCCTTTACAGCGTTCATGTTCACGGGTAGACTAGTTAAATGTCATTGTCATCAAATATGGAATAAAATATCATGAATTACATTTTATTGTTTTGCCTACACTATTTTAAGTATTATTATTACGAATCGTTTTTATGGGAGTACATGAAAACGTTGTTCCTTTATTTTTTTCACTGTGTAAGAACCATCCTTGTGCTTTAAAGAATACTCTGAAAAAAAAATTTGCGATATTGGCTCAGCTGTTCTCGAGATTTGCGCTTAGCAATACATTCACTGATTAATTTTTATATGGATGTGTGGCCATCCAAACTTTCCCATTTATAATATTAGGAAGAAGGGTGTTTGTTACACAATCACGTCATAGTGACTACACAAATATCTACCTGCAAAATTTGGTACGGACGTCTTTTTTATTTTATTTTTATAAACAATGGACTTGCTCTTGACTACATACTTAACTCTACGGTTAAGGAGAAGCCTAAGGCCCGAGTTCACCAACAGACGTTTAAGTTTAAACAGCGTTTAAACAGCGTTTAAAATATTATTTGACATATTTTGTATGGGAATTGTGTCAAATTAATCGTCACTCTTTGTTTACCGGCTGTTTAAGTGTTGGTGAACTCGGGTCTAAGATGGAGCGAGCTTATCCAAAGGTACTAGTTCTCCCACACACCAGAAGAACACAGAAAAACTATTTGGCGCTTGACTCCAGCAGGAGGGTAGTAGCATTCAGGCAGCCTCTTACGAAGCCTACCACCGCAGAGAGATCTGTTGGCCGTCATCATTGGTTAGAAAAACTAAAGATGCCGTTGCCCAGGGTGGACCACTAGGAGGTAAATCCCACCACCCTATATCCCCCAGTTGCGGTAAACAGCTAGTATGTACTCTAATAAATGTATATCTCATCATTCTCATCACACATGCATTTTCCCTTTGCACAATTCAAATTAACATACGCTGGTTTCGTAACTAAAATTAAAGTCCAATAGCCAGGTATTACTTTGCGGAGATTTCTGTTCGTTATCAATGGCCTAGGCACCTCGACCGCACTAACCGCATCCACAACAAGTGAGCAAATAGAAGCAAATGCTTTCCTAAGTACAGATCTATCGGTGTTGGGCACAAACAATGCAATTGTATTGGACAAGTGTAGTGGACCACCCGGTTTATGTAGTTTGTACCCTTGATAATAGGCGGACTACCACACTAGAGTCCCTGGTTCGACATTTGGACCCAAACGCTACGGGTAAGCTCGCTCCATCTTAGGCTTCTTCTTAACCGTAGAGTTAAGTATGTAGTCAAGAGCAAGCCCATTGATTATAAACAAGAAAGGGGCAGTTATAGCCGTGCTTCGGTAGAATCATTAAGCTGTTGGTCCCGACTTCAGTCACTAGAGGAAAGTGGTAAAAACAATTCATGCCAAACGACTATATGGTGGCTTGACGAACTTTACCATCAGACTAATCCCTAAAAGATAATCATACAATAAGAAAGAGGATAACCCAATACCGAAATAAGAATAATCTGGGCGCGACGTTACTGATAAGTTTGGGATATTTTTGCGGTTTGATTTTATTAACGTACTTCAATGGGTGAAATAAGTTACTTTCTAAACTAAATCTATTTATTTTGTTCACAGAAACAAGCTTCCAAAACCGTTCAGAGTCGGACGATAGCGACAGTACTTCAAAAGCCACGGTCACAGCCGCACCTAGACGTAAGTCATGTCACATGTCATCATAATCATTTAGCATTTATCATAGCACTAACTGAGGATGTAATAGTAAAACCGAGAAGAAACAAGGTAATATTTTTTCATTAGTAGTACCGGAATGTATTCCTTGTGCTAGATTAGTTGACAAATCTTATTAAACTGATTTAATTAAAAAGTAATCATAAGTAACCGTCTATAATCATCCTAATGCAGGGCAAAGGCCTCCATCATTGAATTCAAATTACTATAACAATGATATGTATAGGCATAATCACCACTCTTGCCAAAAACGGGTTGGTTATCTTGGTATGATTCTTAAACCACTAGACATACGGGGCATCGTTAGAATTGCTTGATCAGTGCTACCGAAATGTTTTCCATAAACTAGGCAAGTTTGCAACAAAGAGTGCCTAATTATATGTACCTATACTTAAACATATTATATCTATCTTCAATTAAAATACTGATTTAGCACCACTATATTGGCACATGGTACGATTGTTACTGCCATGATGCCAAGCCAATTAGGCTGTTTGCCACGTCAGCTGCTCGCCTGATCGAGATTTATGTTTGAACATGCGTGACACAGTTATTTGACTATAAAACTTTATTTATCACCATTTAATAGCTTTTTGGTTCTTACATTATTTGCCATGTCGGCTTTTTATTCATCAAAAACATTGGATGACGAACCGAACATTACGTATATGATGTGGAAAGGATGGACTAAATTATTATTGTCATGACTATTATTGGCATACTGACTATGCCTAGCGCTTGAGAGGTTAACAAATTATAGTTGTATCTTTAAGTTGGGGTTAAGCCATTTTTATATTAATTTTTTTTGTTAATTAAAACTTCCATATTAGTTAAGTACAACTCAAAGTTTCACCATTATGAAACAAAAGACTCCCCAATATCATAAATGATGATATACCCCGTTGGTCTAATGGTTTTAGTTCTGGGCCAAGATCTCGTGGCCCTGGATTCGATTCCCGGGCAACAAGAGTTTCGAATTTTCTTATATTGCTCGGGTTTGTCTTCACTAACCTATTGGCAAGCGTGGTGATTATGCCTGTACCCATCATTGCTATTTCTGGATTCACACAATAACACACAGTGTAGCCACACTATTATAGGCCGTTAAGCACTGCCAACCCTGCCAAGCGTGCCATTATAGCATAATCCTCATTTGGGAGATGACTGAGTCCAGCAGTGGACTGATTAAGCTCTTGTCTACACTAATATTATATAGATGAGAGATTTGTATTTTTGTCTGTGCGTATGTTTGTAATAAATAAACTCAAAAAATTCGGAGCCGATTTCAAAAATTCTTTCACCATTAAAAAGCTATATTCACTTTGAGTGACATAGGCTATATTTATTCTTAGAAAAGATTAGGGATCCATGGATCCATTAGGGATTATGTCCACCCGTGCGAATCCGGGACGGGCCGCTATCTAAAGCTAAAGCTATCACCAAAATTGTTTTTTAATCTTTTTGGTCGGATTTATTTATTTTTCGAGTGTACAACTCTATTATATTAAGTTTTGTAGCATACATTACCCGTCTTCACGTAGCAAACATTTTTACTGTCGGTATAGCTGCGGCAATGCACGCGTTGCAACTAAATCACGTCGCACGCCGAACCAATGTTTCGTGTACGACTGTTATAAATTGCCTGAGAATATTTACAAAGCTTATTCGAATGTAGAATACGCTGCATTTTCTGTTTATTATCTCTATTCTGTATTCTGGTTGGTTGGCTACGTATGAGACGAATACGAGGGGATGCAGAAAAGAAATCTATGTATAAAAATGTTCATAGATAAATGATTTATTGTTTACTAGCTGTTGCCCGCGACTTATACTGGTGGTAAAACTATCCCAATAGTACCGTAAATTTTTTCGGGATAGAAAGTATCCTGTGTGCTTTTCTAGCCTAAAATTTATGGTAATTTCACTCCGATTCGTTTAGTCGTTCTGGGCGTATCTGAGTAACAAACATCTATCCGAACATTCTCATTTATATTATTAGTAAGATTTTTCCTTGTTAATCCCTCAACCCCCAGGAGGCACTCGGGTGCCACGATAACAATTGATTTCAATTGTGTCTGGAATAACTCACGATCGAGGGATTAAGTAGAATATAAAATTTATTTTGTGCATTTGTCAACTAATTTCATCATTATAATCATCATCATCAGGGTCAATACCCTTACCAATTATTTCCAGGAGGATCTTGGCATAATAGCCACTTTTGGCAGGTGGGTTGCCAATCGCAGTTTGGCTAGTGGCGGAGACGTTGCCCCTCTTCTTCGAGTAGTACTTCTAGAGTCGCATTTTACATAACGAAAATCAAAATAATATCTTCTATGAGATACGGTACTCAATTAAATTCATTTTTTTTGTTACAGGGCTTTGTCGAACACCACACCACAGATAACAAGAAAACTTAAATTAATTAAATATATGATATTAATATAAATTCTTTTGTAACAACATTTATATCAACTGTTAAGTTACACTGTTATGCATATCAGTAAATGGAAATTATGTATAATTTCCTCCCAAACGAATATAAGCTCTATTAGCGTGTTTGTAACGTCTGTTTTAGATTGTATCCCTCTTAATTAAAAGACTGAAGTTTCAACATTTTAGGATGTAAGTGAATGCCAAAGATCTTCATAGACTTTTGCACAGTCAGATGCAGAGATGTGTTGACAGTTTCGTGTTTAAATGCATGCATAGGTGATAATGTATGCAAGTTTATGCACGCAAGTGTACTGTTTATCAAACTGCCAAATTTTCATAATAATACAATGAAATATAATAAATCTTTATTGACCGTTTTCTTGACAAAAAACGGATCATTTACACGGTAAGATTGTACGTCCTATTCCTTTATTTTAAACTAGCGGACCCTACGAACTTTGTATCGCCTCAGAACTGATTTTGACATCTTAATGTCATCAAATATGGCGTAGTTGGAAAATATTAAATAATATCAAGAAATACATTTTCTTAATTTTTTAAACTTAAACTTTACGAATTCAATTTCAAAAACACAAAAATCATAAATATTGTTCAGCCTTTCTTGACTTAAAAGTAGTGTAACTGACACGAATTTCTTTTATAATAATATAATGAAATAGATAGTGTACTAGTCTTTTTTTATGTCTTTTCTATTTCTATGTCTGTCATGATAGATGCTAGGGATGGTTTTAAATAAATAAATAAATTTAATAACGTACTATGCCTTTTTCAATCAAATCGTCACACATATGAGGTAAACAAGATGATAAGTGGAAACTAGAAATGTGACACCCATTAAAATAATAATTTATGACGGCTTATGAGTTTTTTATTATATTTCAATGAATAAAGCATTTCCAGCAAGCTCAGTCATTATGACTTAATAAAATTAGTACAATTCTCCAGAATTTTCAACTGTAATTATTATGTTTAAGAACTACCTACTATTGAAAATCATCTGTTACATTTAAATAAAAAAACGTTAAAAATATTGTATTTAAAAATTTAAATGTACAGACAACGGCAGGTCAACCTACCCAAAAAGTTAAAGGTCATTGAATTGACTGTCAACTTTAAGTCCAACAGGTAGAGATTAATTATCATCAACCTATCGTACTGCTAGACATAGGCCTCTCCAATTGCACGCCACTTAGATAGAGATTAAATCACTTAAAAAAAAAAAAATTGACGTTTTGTGGTAGGTTGACGTGCTGTTGTCTATATATAGTTTGTAATTTGCAGACTTTTTGTAGACCAAATCGTTCCGTGTAAATGATCCTAAGGTTACATGCTGTGTTCTGCGTGTAAACACCAAACATCTTAGTTCTCTGTTACTTAGCGTCTTCTAGAGTAATGTCAAATGGTAATAAATGTTTGAAGTATGCTAAATTTATTTATTTTCCCTTATTTATTATTACTAAGTCGCTCAGCGGGCTATGGAAAGAGCTATGCTCGGATTTTCTCTTAGGGATAAAATCAGAAATGAGGTGATCCGGCAGAGAACTAGAGTTACCGACATAGCCCACCGGATTAGCAAGCTGAAGTGGCAGTGGGCTGGCCATATTAGCCGCAGTACCGACAACCGATGGGGTAAACGAGTTCTTGAGTGGAGACCGCGTCTCGGCAAACGTAGTGTAGGACGCCATTAGGCCAGGTGGAGTGATGATTTGCGCAGGGTGGCTGGCAGGAGCTGGATGCGAGAAGCCGAGGATCGATCTAAGTGGCGTGCATTTGGAGAGGCCTATGTCCAGCAGTGGACTGCAATAGGCTGATGATGATGATGATGATGATTATTACTAACGCACGTCTATACGCTATATTTTCATAATATCAATAGTATGATAGTAGGGTGTGCGTTGCGTCCCCGCGCCGCTGCCGTCGAGAACGGTTCCATTTAAATCTATTTATTAATATCTATTTATATAATTATCGACGACCATTTGGATCAGCGGTAGTTAACGCTGCTTCTGAGCCATGGGTCGCGGGTTCGATCCCCGCACAGTACAAATATTTGTGTGCATGAACATGTCTGTTTGTACTGGTCTGGGTGTTTTCTATGTATTATAAGTATGTAATTACAAAAAAAAAAAAGTATATAAGTAAGTTTATCGGTTGTCTAGTACCCCATACGACAGGGTACTTAATAGTAGCTTAATTTGGGACTAGATGGCTCAGTGTGGCCCAGTGAGGCATGTCTAAAATATTTATTATATTTATTTATTTATTTATTGAAACGCGCCGCTCCCCGCGCTATCGCCTGCGACTTTGAGATCAAGGCCTAACTGCTTCTCCACTCGCCATCACGTGCGTGCGACATCATTTTTAGTTAAGCACAACTTCTCACTCACCTCTCACTGCTGTACTGAAACAAAGAACCCTAACTGGTGTCCAATCGAAGGTGGAATTCAACAATCAGCTCAAGATAATGTTAAAGTAATTATAATCATCCCACTGCAGGGCAAAGGCTTTCATCATTGAATTCAAATTACCTCAGCAGTGATGGGTACATGCATTATCACCACCCTTGCCAAATGCGGGTTGATGATCACAAACCCGAGCAATGTTTGAAAATTCGTACTTAACTATTGATGTCTGACCTGGCGATCAAACCCAGGTAATAAAGGCTTAGATTAAAACAAAAAGAGGAAGATACTATAATCGCATTTCCGCGAGGTCATATACAGGTAAGCTAAACTACGCCATAGTGTGACAGTTTAGCTTACCTATGTGTTCGGGCTAGGGTCTTTGTAAGCGATAATTATGAACGCTGGTGTGCAGTTACTATTTTTTTTAATTTTTTTTTTTAAAGGACCTATGCTGTGGCAGAAGGCCGTTACAGCTTCACCGGGCGGGTTTTAGGCGAGTGCGGAAGGCACTCAGCCCAAAAGCGACCTGCTAGCGGGTACCTCGAGCGCAAGGGCCCCGTACTAGCGGCGCGATCGGACCGTGCCGGGTACTGAGGACACCCGGCCAAGAGGTCAACCCGACTAGTGGTTGCATCGCGTAGCTCGGCGCTGCAACACAGACTGGTCTGTGCATACAGACCGATCTACGCGAGCCCCGTTCTAGTGGGCCCGATCGAGGGGGACAGACTAGACCTCAAGGGCGCCTCTGTAGGCTCAGACCTCGGCTTGGGCCGTCGTCCGAAGGGCGGACTGGTGAGAAGCGGCCAGGTACATGTCTGTACCTGCCAAAATGATGCAAAGGTCCTCGCCCTCGCCGGCGAGTGCGCTGATTCGACCTAGTGCTTGTCGGGTGTGTACTGTTGTGAGTTGTGAATTGTTTAAGGAATGATGTGATTTTGTCGTCGGGATCTTCGAGAACGTTCCTCGGTCGGCGGAAACGGGCTTCGACATCTTTTTGGCACGAGTAGGTGGCGGCTTTGACTATAAGAGGATTCGTATGATTGACGGCTTTATCAAAGAAGTTGAGACGATTCCTTCATAAAGCTGGCAATCGACGGAATGTTAAGGTCGCGATGCAAATTGTCGTTACGCACGTACCACGGGGCGTCCGTGGCAGAGCGTAAGAATTTGTTTTGGAGGATTTGGAGTCTTTCTAGTTCTGAGGGGCTGGCGTGAGCGAACACTGGACTAGCGTAAGTCATCACGGGTCGAATACAGGCTTTGTAAATTGGTGCAGTTACTATGACTTTATTACTATATATATATATATAGGACTTCACAATGCATCGAGCGCGTACGCGTGTGGTACGAATGGCGTCCTGTGGGCGAGAGATCGATCGCTGGCCAGCGGCGTGTCGAGAGCCCCCCGCGACCCCGCGCACCATCCAGCTAGTGATGTGCAGGCGCGAACACTATGCTTTAGTCCCCAAAAGGTCAGCTACAGATCTGTAGCTACGTTAATTTTGGTTGTTTCAGTGCAAAAAAACGTTAGAAATACCTTTCTGTGCATCTATTCAGTGCACAAACCACTCAAGTCTCCTTAACAAAACACATGGAATACCTTTTCAAGCGTAAGTACAACAAACAGATCTTTTTCAATGTTTTCTGTTAAACAAGTATTCGTATGACCACTTTTGCGTGTGTGAGACTAAAATATTGGATAAACGCAGCAGACCACCAATCAACGCGGCAGAATAGCGATGTGCCACCGCCGCAACACTGTGTGCGTAATTCGCTAAGTAAAGGCGTACTCTCTTCTTGTTTAAATCTTAGTACGAAATAAAGGAATTGCATTTGCATTTGCAGTTTGTTTCTTTTGTTGCCTACTACTGTACAGAACATCGAGGTAATTCAGCAGGTTCTAATCTGATCCAGGTGTTGCAGAAAGCCAGCAACCGTTTACTTAAGTGTGTTGCCTCTTTTTGTTATATTGTTGGTTTTATGTGTTGCTATTGTATGGGACGTTGTATTTAGTCCTTTTACTTGATTCATGCTTATAACACAATTTACTTAACAACCTATTTAAGTACCTTGGAGCTTATACAAACTGTCCCCGGATTGTATTACAGGCCCATATGTGCCCTATCTTACAACACTGTTTAGAACAAACATGGAAGATTTATGTAGCTCCGTGAAACTTGGGGACTATGTAATATTTGTTTATTAATTTTGCTTTAGAAAATATTTATTCTTAATAATAACTCCAACGCGCGGCTGGTTTCTTCTTATTAAAAAAATCTATTGCATAGCATTTTTTATCTACTTATGCAATTATAAAACTAAAAAGTATCACCGCTGTGCCGGTCGGAGTGGGGGGTGTTAGGTTATTTTCGTTACGGAATTTCTGGATTCGGTCTCCACGCTCAATGCCCGCGATAGAAGCTATGCAATAGCTTAAAAGTAAAGTAACGGGCCATAATCACCCCACTGCAGGGCAAAGGCCTCCATCAATATACTCAAGTTACCACAGTAACAGTTAGGTAAAGGTATAATCATCACGCTTTTTCTTATTACCTTTTAGAAATTGGTCTGGAACGGTGCACATAAAAAGATTACCACCACCCTTTCTCTTCCGTTAGAGGTGACTAAAGGAGTACTGCCAGAAGAAAACAGGCAGCAGAATCTTCCTTTCATCACTGGCCAATCTGCCAACCCGCCTGCCAAGCGTGACTGTTATGGGCACATCCTTTTGGAGAGGTCTGAATCCAGCAGTAAAATGATGATGGTGAATTGTGCCTTTTAGTGTCGTTCCTAAGGCTGGTTCTAGAGTGACACTGACCGCGCGTCGGCACGGATTGCTCCGTACCAACCAATATGTATCAACTTCAAGGAGCGCTTTAGAGTGAAGCTGAAGGGTCCGTGCGGTTGACCATCCGCGCGGATATGAAGTTAATACATATTGGTCGGTACGGAGCAATCCGTACCGACAGTCAGTGTCACTCTAAAACCAGCCTAAAAAGATTCTTACCACCCTATAATGGGTGTCATACGAGGTGACAAAAAGAGTATCGACTGAAGAAAACGGAAAATAGCGGCTTCAACCTACCACTACTTCGGTGTATACTATTGGCAAAAAGAAGAAAACTCGGCCTCTTTTAAATAGTTAGGTTTATAAAAAAAATAACCATTTAATGCCATACATTTTTATCATATCGTAGGAACCAATTTTCATTCAAATTTCTTATACTTTGGTAAATGGTTGATTGAAAATGCGACTGCAATTCCCATGAACGAATTTTCTGCTAAAGGTTCGCAAATCTGTCACGGCAAGTTTATTTTGTATTAAAAAACTAGGTTTGAGATACTGATGATTACGGAAAATACTTTGGTGACCCCTCAACTGTGGGCTGCTTTCTTTAGACTGATGACGGTCGGCCCTAACGCTAGTATTCTTAAAAAAAAGAATATCCTACACCATATAAAGAGTCATAAAACCTTTTTATAACTTAATATTATAAATAATTTTTAACAAGAGGTAATAACTAATTTGTATTAGTCGTATTTTGTTCAAAAAAGGTTCCCCTTTAGAAAATAAATTCATTTTTCCTCATTTTTAAACTGCGAACGCTACGAAACTCGTTGGCAACTTTTCTCACATAAAAATAAACATATTTCAAGACTTCGAGTTGATTTGTTTGCTTCCTAACTTTTCGTTGGATATTCCGAATTTGTTCCGTATGCGTTCATTTATTTTGGATATACGCTTGAATAGATTTGAAACGGACGTATCGTAGGTTTTATGCGAATAATGTAGCAATGTAAATTTTGATATCAGCATTGCTTCAGTCTACTATTTTGTATTTCAATATTTAAATGAAAATATAAAATTAATGTATTCGTCAATGTGTTTATAAATATTACTGTCAGAAGATGGGCTTTTGTTGTGTGGTACCAGCATATTAAAAGGATAGTACCACATTTTCTCTTCCTATGGCGATTAAAGGAGAAGCCACAAGAAGACGGCCAGCAGCCGTCTTCTCTCCGCCATTAGCCAGACTGCTATCGCCAACCCGCCTGTCACGCGTGGCGGTTATGGCAATATCCTTCTCAAGTGTGTGTGTGGACTTATGTGGGATGGTGTTGATGATGATTAGGTAGATATTAATGATACAGGATGCCATTTTAACCACCATCAAAATTTTAATACAACAATCTACGAGACAAAAAACAAAAGACGCGTTTTTCATTTGGTATAGCCCAGTACAAAAATGTCAAAGCACCTAGAAAATGTCAGCCAAAAATCAAAATTTTGGATATGGCCTCCTCGCAACACACTTTTATGCGATGCGCATCTCATTCATTCATTACAATACCATTCATAAGTTGTTGATTTTCCTTTCATAGCTTCACAGGTTTAGGACCATAAAAATTTAAAACTATGTTGCGAAAAATATTTTTATTACATAAATGGGCTCTATATACGATAATATAAACACCTTGACGACTTAAAAGAATATTTTTTTCTCACCTAAATATTTCCATGGTAGAGTTTCGAAATGCTGATGTCAAAATATTCTGGCCCTCCCCTCCTATAATAAGATCTTCTGAAAATCGAAACCCTTCAACATTCCGAATAATCCAAAGATACGCTAAGTTTAATTGGCAACGAATTCCCCGTATATTTCAAGACTGATAGTAAAACGTCCAAGTGTACAATCCATGTGTTGTGACCACAAGAAGAGAAATACCGCACATAAAGCCAGACATTTGTTAGGCTGCATGTATCTGTGGCGTGAATTTGTCGCTGTCAGCAAACCGTTATACTTTCTGTGCATTTTAGGGTTCTGTAAAAAGTCCAAAAAAACACAAATCGGTGGTTTTTATACCCTGGTTATTTTTTAAATCAGTTCTACAATTAAAAGGCTTGAGGTTTTAATGTTACTCATATTTTCACACGTAAGACAAAAAAAAAACGTAAATTCTGTGTAACAATAGAATACCTATTTAAACTCTCTTAGTCATATGAGTTAGTTGCTTCGAGTTTTCCACCGTGTACCTTGTTTTATTTGAGCTAGAAGTTTTTCCGTGATCAGATCATTGCGTTGAGATTTCGATTTTTCGATTTTTCGAAAAATCTAAAAATTATAAAATTCATGGTAGAAACCTCGAAGCAAATAACTCATACTTTACAATACTCAAATAAAGAATACCTACTTTTAGACCTTGAGAAATATAATATCTTCCAATAATTTGTATCCAAGCCTCAAAACCGACCAATGGGGAAGCTTGCCATCCTAATCTATTGTATGACGACCGAACAATGCCCTCAACTCTGTCCGAAACTTAGATTAAATCTAGAATCTCCCATTGTCTGAAACGTTGCGACGTTATGTTAATTTCGGGTATTAGTACAGGATCGCTGAGCGTCAATAAATTATGTGCCAAGTCTGCTATAAGTTACATGTTGACATACGGGCGCGTGTTTGAACAGCTCCCGTTTACCGTCGAGATCAAGAACTAATAGGACCAAGTTTGTTAATGAGAAAATGGTTTTAGTACGTTTTGTACCTATACTTATAGATCAGGTGAATCTTCTTCTATCTATACTCTGTGTAATAAATACAAATGGGTAACCAAAATGTATTCATGCGCATAACTTACAAATGACTGCACCAAATTGTTTTTTTTTTTTGTAACGTTTATAATGGTTAAGATCCTTTACTTTTCAAACTACATCCAGACCAAATTGCATCTAACTCGGTGCTGTGCTTGAAGAGGTGACAGTCAGACAGACAGCTTTACTTTCACTTTATAATGTTAGGTACTAGCTGACCCCGCGAATTTCGTATCGCCTCAGAATAATTTTGGCGTAAGACGTCACACAATGTCATTGTCATCATGGCGTTTACCTTACCATGTTACACATAAAATTTGCAATCAAAAAATAATGCGCCAATAAATTGATTTAATAACTATCCTATCTTTCAAGTTGGATCAAACTGCACACAATGTACAAAATTTGATTAAAATCAGTTGAATAGTTTAAGAGTCCATCGCGGACACACAACGTGACACGGAATTTTTATATATTAAAGAAGATTATCTATAGTATACCAATAGTGTCACTTGCAAAAAAAATAAACTCAGGCGTTAGTTTGCGGCAGTGGATGACACAATGAAATAACAAATATTTTGCTAGGTTTCCTTCCTTGCTTCCAACATTGAGCGCAGCGACTTCTCGTGAAGATACCACGTGAAGTACCAACACGCGTCAAGGTTTTTCTTACATCAGTGTTGGGTAGTTAGGGTACTAATATATTAGTAACTACATGTAAGGCATGCATATTCGAGAGAGGGTAGGCGGCTTTTTTACATGCGCACTCTCAATCTAATATTGGAACATTTGGACATGTTTCATTGTAGTCTGAGTGAATTCACAAGGGTTGCTCTGTTCATAATTTCATATAAAACTTGACCTAATAAGAATGTATACATATGTATAACCATGGTATCCTATTCTGTGTTTACTAAGATTTACTATTGTATATTCATGTGCTTCACTATCGCATTAGGATTAAACCTGTAAAGATAGTCTGTAAGTTTTGATAAATAGATAAAATAAATGTCCTAGTGCTGCTCACTCTGTTTCGGTGCGTGTAGTGTAGTGTAGGTACCTAAGCCAGTACTAACGACCGGAAATTACTAGTTAAATATTTTTTAATTGATATGCAAATAAATTAATTAAAAAACTAACTAGATTTGTTCAACCAGACACTGGCAGATTAAGTGCCAATAATCATTACGTTAACGCTTCGTTGGTCTAGTGGTTTAAATATCGGGCCAAGGTCTGGCTTCGATCCCCAGGTCAGCCAACAAGAGTTTCTAATTTTCGAACATTGATTCTTGGGTTTCATTGATTTTTGTTCTCGGGTTTGGGATCACCAACCCGCATTTAGCTAGCATGGTACTGCCTGTATCCATCATTGCTGTGGTAACTTGAATTCAATGATGGCCTTGTGCTGCAGTGGGATGACTTTGCTCTGCTCTCTGCTTTGTAGGATGATTATAGGCCGTTACTATATCTCGTTAAGTATATATATATATATAAATATATAAATCAGTACGTGCCCGCCCAAAATTTCGGCCGTTATGTTTTCGATACCGCATCTTGGCGGTGCGGTAAGCTAGGTGGAGGCTTAATTACCACGTCACTGCCAGTTAGAAGCACAACGGGCTGCGGGATGTCAGGGGAGCTAGTTGAACCTTTGAACGATGCAGTATACTCTATACAGCTCGGTTAACTGAAGCACTTATTGACCTTATTGTCAGTTCTTAATAGCAGCATTTAAGAAATTCATTGTGGATTGTCGAACTTTATCTTTTTTTTACAATAATAAAACCTTTGAAAAGTTTAAAATAGGTCACCAATTTTCAGTTGTTGCCACATAAAAATCACCAACTACACCACATAAGGATCACCGTATCACTTCTACTACGCAAACATTATACAGTGTATTCTGTTGTGAAAAAAATGATTCTTAAATATATTATTTAATCAGAATACCTGCAGTTTTTATTTAATAAAATGACCTCCAAAACATTTTTAACTGAACTTAAATTTCTAAAAATTATATTTTTATTCCGACCGTACACAAGTCTTATATTTTTCAAGTGGTTTTGCAATAGGATGAGCTAGGAATGTTTTTTGGGATGGTAAGGAACTGATAATGAAGTAATTGTTGTGGGTTGAGTATGGAACATAAATGGGATGATTAGGAAAAAAATAATGAGTGGGATGAGACGTCATAGGATGAAAAAGGAATAACCCGATTTGACAAGTTGTGCCGTAAGTCCCGGCTACTTACGCAAAAGTTACACCGACTGAAAATTGGTGGCTTATTACATCTTGAACCCTTTTCATGAACAATGTCTTAGTTTTTTTATTTATACCAAATTTTTCCTCATATCGACCATTTTTGAGGTCACTGCTTTAAACCCCAATCTTATTTACTAAGTCAGTAACTTACACCACTTTTAAGTCGATAATGGCTGGACCGATTTTATGTTCTTAGTTTTGTTTGATTTTTCTCCATGAAAAGCAGAATATTTATAAAAACATCGGTAAAACTAACGACAGAAAATATACTACAGAAAACGTGTTTCTTTATATTTTGTCGCAACACGCCATATTTAATGACAGTAAGACAAAACTAAATGAAAGCACTAGTTTTTTTGAGGCGGATCGAAGTTTGCGGACTCAGTTAATAAACTTATAAAGTAACGGCCTTTTATCATCACAATGCAGGGCAAAGGCCTCCATCATTGAATACAGGTTACTACAGCAATTCAAATTCAAATTATTTATTTCAGGCTCTGTGCCCATATAAAGCTAGAAACAATTATATTCGAATGTTAGCTGGTAGTAATTTAACATTTAATTTATGGAATTAGTATTTATAATTAGTAATTAACTATCACAGTTTTTAAAATTTTGCAATGGTGAGCACTGGCATAATCACCACGCTTAGGGGTCGCGTAGTAAAATATAAATATAACACAAAGTAGTTTCAGCCATTAGCTATTGAAATTAAAAAGTGAAGTTTCTCGTCCATCAGAGCGTACACTAATCCCACACGCACACAGCCGAAGTTTGCCTTTAATCACATTAAATTTTCACTCCCCCCACATAGATGTAGCACTTTTGCTATAGCTCAAGAAAAACAGGCAGGCTATTGCGAATGGGCGGACTACGCACTAGTTACCTAAGCACGAGGTATAGGCATAGCTGGGCACCCGTAAATAGTCAACTTCGTTAATCCCTTATTTACTGAAAAAGTTAACTTCGTTAAAATTCTCTGTGCTGGAGTATCGAATAGTCAGTCTTTTATTTAAAAATGTACCTTTGTTATCAATAAATATTTGATTTGATTTGATTAACAGGTTTTGGGATATATACAGATGTTAACGAATCTGTTAACATATTTTTTAGTTAACTTAAAAGTTCTCCAAATGTTAACTTCGATAATTAACGATTAACGGGTTAACCAGTTAATGCCCAGCTATGGTAAAAGGGTAGGTAGGTGTTAACGTAAAACAGAATAGTATCACGCCTTCTCAATTCATGGGTGTCTCATAATATCTTGTAAAAGGCGACTAAAGGGGTTTACTCTCCATCAAACTATGAAGTCAACTGCCAAGCGCAGTGGTTATAGCAATATCCTTCTATCGGATACCTACGTCAATAAGTGAACTGGTCTGGACTTTTGATGTTGATGATGATTTATTTCCTTGTCGAAATTTACTATATATATTCTACTCATTAGGCAAATCTTTCATTAGCAGGTATATAAAAAATTCACTTTTGATTCCGAGTGCACTTCAAATTTACATAAATTCTACAGAAGCCTAGTGAACTTTGAATTCAGCTTATTTGTTTTCAGTTTCACTTGGGACTAACTCTAAATTACACCCTATCGAACGAAAAATTAATCAAAACCAGTCTTCCTGGTAAAAAGTTATAGCGTGCATATTTTGAAAACCTCCTTTTATTTTGTCATCGGTTGGAAGTACATTAAAAAATAATAAGACAAAACAATCTGTTCTATTCTGTCTACTTACGCTTCGACTCCCGATGGAACCCATTTTGCTAACTCGCGCTCAACTGCTCAGTGTATTTGCTGGAATTTTTAAACTCCAACTATTGCGTTGGCTGAATAATGTAGTGGATTTCATTCGGTGACTAAAGAACTATGCTAGGTGTATGGCTAAGTTGTGTTTGCCTAAAATATCGAAATACCGAATCTAACATCACTTTAACTAGAACTATTTTTTATGAAGCAGCTGTTGCCTGTGTCTTAGTGCACATAGAATAAACAAATTGAAAATATCCCTCGGTAACCTTTCCAGGATAACAAGTGGTCCATGACGTACCAATCAGACCTGAGTTTCGAACCTCGGAGCAGGCGACACCAAAAGCGGTGTGTACGCCAATCCATCACGGAGGTCGTCAGTCCGATCTAATATAAGAAAGAAAATAATCAAAATATGTGAATTAAAATAAGTTATTCTTTATTTTTACTGCTCTCTGTACCGAGGACAACACTAATAACTCCTCGAAACTCTTTAGCCAGCATCCAGAGGGAGATCGAAAATTGAAAACGAGGATCATAGGGGAATAAAATTGTAGTTTTAACGCAAATTTACTGCTGGAACTTATTTACTTAGTGATTTAGGACCCGCCTGCGACCCCGAAGTTGGGAACCACTTCTAATGTTGCCAACACATGTTGATAATTATAAGTTAGTTGATTTATTGGATCAGCTGTTTGAAAAATGTTTAGGGTATTATAATACCCGTAATGTCCAAAATCTCGATGTCCTTGGGTCGGGCAATGCGATATTAAGAGGAAATATTACGGCCGTTTTTTCATACAAACGTAGTCCCCAGTTTCCTCCCTGGATAATGCCAGTAGAGCAAAAATTTTTATTATAAAAATCTATGGCCAATATTAGCACGTTTCTATGTTTTCTGTTGTTTCATAAATTAGTTAATAAAAAAGATATGAGCCCTCAAAAATCGAAAAATTTGCCAGATTTTCTGCTTTGTTCAAACATCCAGAAAACAAATTTGGCTTAATTTTAGAATAAAAAGGAAAACATACGAACACGGCCAAAGTCTTTCTTTAATTTTTAATGAAAAAAGTATTTAAATCGGTCTAGTTTTGGAAAAGTAATCGGGGGACTACGAAACTTTGATTTGGTGTGCTTTTAGTTGGTATTTTTGGTCCAAGAAGCAGTTGTCTCTATCACACTGCGGTGAATGCGTTTTGGCCCTGCGCGACAGCAATAGATTTTACAAATACCTATTTTTCAATTCTCACCAGCCCGCATTTGGCAAGGGTGATTATAGGCCTGTACCCATCATTGCTGTGGTAACTTGAATTCAATGATGGAGGCTTTGCCCTGCAGTGAGATGATTATAGGATTTTAGATTAGGTAGGTTTAAATATTGGGACGTGTAAAAGCTCCTCCAGGGGCCTATTTGCAGAAATAAAACTGATTTTTTAACTATTACCAGGAATGTAATACTGGCATTAAAATAAAAACATCTCCACCCCCTCTGGTTGGGTGTTGTTGCGACTAAATAAATACCTCTAGAGTCTGGTGACGGGCAGCGGCGTCTTTTTAGGGTTCCGTACCCAAAGGGTAAAAACGGGACCCTATTACTAAGACTTCGCTGTCAGTCCGTCTGTCCGTCTGTCCTTCTGCCTGTCACCAGGCTGTATCTCAAGAGCCACGATAGCTAAACAGTTGAAATTTTCACAAATTATGTATTTCTGTTGCCAAAATAACAAAAAATACTAAAAACAAAATAAAATCTATATTTAAGGGGGGCTCCGATACAAAAAACACCATTTTTTGCCTATTTTTGCTCGATATTAATAAATGGTAACAGTTAGGCGCTACATTAACTCAATTTATGTACCTACTGTTGTTTACCCATCTAGTCAATGATACGGAACCCTTTGTGCTCGAGTCCGACTCGCACTTGGCCGGTTTTTTCCAATATGCATAAACAACCAGCCAGCCCTGTGTGGCGATTATGGCCGATAATGCTTCCTGAATAGGCATATATGTCGATATATGTCGAGGGGTATACTGACTGTATATCAGTCGAAGATGATAAAGATGACAAATGTGACCTTAGTTATAAAAGGTACGTAATACCGTTCTAGGTTTTAAAAACTGTCCTTCAAAATACTTTCAGGTAATGATAGCATAACTAGTGTTCGCGCGTAACGGAACGCAGGAGCGGCGGCGGTGGGGAGTGGGGCAGCAGTTTGTACTCTCACCACATGAATAAATTTTTACTCATGTGCTCTCACTGACATTAGGACGTTACTTTGTAAATCTAACGAACATTAAAATTTTGAAGACTGCTGCAAGATAATATTTTACTTTAAATGAAGACAAGTTGGCCATATAAACAAGTACATCTTTATTTCTTGTAAGTACATACAAATAGAGTAAGCAAATCTTCATAAATAAAAATGAAAAACCGAAATGCATGTATGGACGGACTGAATGCATGATTTGAAACCAGCTGTTTCAAATATAATAAATATATTTTTAGGAGCATTTTAGACTACGTAAAGAATTAAGCTTATGATTCTGCACTGATGTCAGAGCAGTATTATGCGCTTCCAATTCTAACATTTTTCTTTACCTACTCTTCCAGTCGCCAAGTAAAAATTTATTTCTTGGAACTTATCACATCTCTCTGCAACTCTCGCTAATTTGGTGAGTTTTTCTGTAGTCGTTTTATATATTTAGTTTTTTATTTTATATAATATGTACGAAACGACATATCTATAAATTTAAACATCTTAGATAATAGCGTTTGTATGCGCACGTTTCCTTTAACCCGATGAGATACCCTCAGGCAACTAAAGATACCCTTCAATCGAACTTAAAATTCATAGCACAAGCAAGAAATCTGCTTAGTCTTATAAGCAATTTTCCTAAAACGGAAATGCCCCAGTTCAGCTTGAAAAATGGAGATTTCCATTTCAAACCTCGTTATCGTGACAGCATCGCGAATAATATTAATTTGAACCAACAAAATAGCAGTCTTATCAGCCATTGGAATGACTTAGCACTGATTACTTTTTTCTTTTTCGCCGCCTCAGCGTGCCTTTCTCCCGAGAAGAAACTTGGAGATGATGCGAAATTGATAGTGTACATTGCTAACCGAAACTATAATAGTCGAGAGATAATAAATAATGGTAATAATGTCTTGAAAAACAAAACATTAACAATTTTGACAACCTTCCTTGTATGTCTTTGGAACTTAAGCAAAATAGCTGGAAAAAGATAGCGATATTTTCAAATCAAGAGATTGTTATAAAAATTATTATGTTTTTGCAACCATATAAGATTTAACATTCTGGAGGATGTATAACATGGGAAAAGTTCATGTTTCGGTCTAGGATTACTGCAAAAGAAGCCTTTTCAATACGTATTTTAATTTAATTATTGAAAATTCAAAAACCAATCGTATCAAAATGCTGTGCAAGCATGCTTCAGTTCGCAATCTATGAAATTCAAACACGTAATGAATGGGCTTGTAAATTCCAAACTAGATCAATCACTGTCGTCAGTTAAAATTTATGAGTAAGTACGAAACCAGCAATGGATGGTTACCATTAATTTATCATCGCCACATCCCCTAATAGGCGAGTAAGCGGATTAACGTAATGGCTCTTACGGGCTATTTCTATTGGACGATGAAACAAATCTTCCTTTTTTCGTGCGTTAGAAATAGTGATGTGTTGCGACACATTACAGTTACACCGAATATTTAAGGTTTAATTAGTCTAGTGGCTTAAATACCAGGCCAAGATCTCGGGGTCTCGGGTTCGATTCCCGGTTCAGGCAACAAAAGATTCGAATTTTCGAACGTTGCTCGGGTTTGTGATCAACAACCCGCATTTGGCAAGCGTGGTGATTATGCCTATAGGTACCCATCATTGCTAATGGTAACTTGAATTCAATGATGGAGGCCTTTGCCCAGCAGTGGGATGGTTATAGGACGTTACTTTACTACTTTTACGTAAAAACGTATTTGCAAGCCGCGGCCTTAGACAAGTTGCTTTCTGACATCGTATACGCTAGCTAGACAAATACATAACAAATGAGTCGATAATAATAACAGTTCTTTCGCGATCATGGCGCTTGCAACAGTGCCGAAATATCGGAAACTCATAAAAAGAAGACACTGTAGAAATCTCGAAATAACTAACTGTTAGCACAGTCCCATGTAATATAATTTACAAAACATAAAAAGCGTTAAATAAAATGTTACAATGACAATAAACCAAACATAATAAATGTAGGATAATCTTGGTGAAAATTATTCAGACAAATATACGGTTTGATATTTTTTTTTTTGTTTAATTGCAAACTTTACAGCTTCTATTATTTTACATAAAATACTAAAAATAAAATTTTTAAATAGCCAGTTAAAATGTTTGTTACATTAAAATTTATATAAAGGACGATCTAACAGTTTACTCATGTGCTAACAGTTCAGGCTACACGAAGAAAATATCTAATTTTTCAAAAATAATTTCGGCACGTCACTAGCTACGAAGTTGTTCTTAATGCGTCTCTTTGTTCCTAAGAAGGATCAATTAAGTGAAAGTTCCTCATAAGCCAAGAGGCCGACAGCAGTCTAGAATTACTTTTGTAGTTTGTCGTATTTATATAAGTGAATTCTTAAGGTTTTTTTATGGTTTCGTAGCCAAAACTAGCATGTCTGTCATTCTGTTTGTTTTAAGTAAAGTAAATAAAAAAGTAAAGTAACCCTATGTAGTAAAGTAAAGTAAGCCTATAATCATCGCACGGCAGGGAAAAGGTCTCTATCATTGAAGTCAAGTTACCACAGCAATGATGGGTACAGGCATAATCACTACGCTTACCTAATGCGGGCTGGTGATCACAAACCTGAGCAATTATGTTTGAAAATTCGAAACTTTTTGTTGCCCGACCCGAGGTTCGAATCCGGGACCCTGAGATCTTATAAGGCCCGGTATTTAAACCACTAGACTAACGGGGTTTTTTGTACAGTTCTTAAGAAACTTAACTGGACTTTAACAATTGGAAATAAGATAAGAGCTGTTTTTATGCTTTTGTATGTAAAAACAAGTAAACAACAATGAACCATCATTTTAAAAGTAAACAAAACTACACATAGTTACCAGTTATGGTTACCGATTTTGATATTTGAAAATTTTATCACTTTTGTAAAATGTAAATTGGCAAACACAAGTGAATTCGTATTAGCCGGTCGAGTAAAGATAATAATGAATATTTTTGACAATATTGTTTTCTATTGAGCCTTTTAGAAGTGCAAGCCACGGGTTTTTTCCGTATCCCGTGAGAATGAAATCAATAAAACTGTTGTAAAATAAAACAATGAAAAGAATGAATATGGCATTACGACTGTCGAATGTTTACAGTTTCATATTTTAAAGGCTGTCAACCTTATTTTATTTAACGTAGGAAGTATTAAAAAAAAGCTGCAAGCAAAATTAAAAGCTCAATCAAAAAAATGTATCCAGATCGGTAATATTAAACTTGGTAAAAAGCTGTGCGATCATACATCAAAAATATTTAATATATACGATGCAAAATAAATTTTCACCAACCACTATTATTGTTATAAAAACGCAAAAGTCTCTCTACGGTAAAATATATCATGTGGTAATATATTTTTAATATCTGATACATTGTTAATGAAAGCGGGCAACATTCATGTTCATGTTATAAAATGTGGTACATATTTAATCTTCATTCAGAAAATATCAAAAACTCTTGACCTACAAAGATGAAGGGAGATAGTTTATAATAAATTGTCATCCATTAAGAACGGATAAGGAAGACTAAGCGCTCTCGCTAGTTTGTATAAAATAACTGAAATAAATTTTAAGACTATTAATTTCCTCCCGCCCCGTTGGTCTGATGGATTAAAATCTGGGCCTAGATCTTAGGGTCCTGGGTTCGATCCCCGGGTCGGGCAGCAAAAAGTATCTTTCGAACATTGCTCGAGTTTGTGATCACCAACCCGCATTTGGCAAGCGTGGTGATAATGCCTGTACCCATCATTTATGTTGTAACTTGAATTCAATGATGGAGGCCTTTTGCCTGCAGTGGGATGATTATAGGGGGTATATATCGGAATGCCTAATTGTTTGTACTCCTAATAGTCATTGGCACACAAACTATTAGCCTAAAAATTTTTCGCACATTTTTACTTTTCCTAAACGTGTTTAGCCTATTCTTACTACGCCATACTTTATGTCGCCGTATTATAATTTCCCAAATGCGACATTTAGCCGAATATATCCTGACACCTACCATTTACAGTTCCAAATTTTTATGCGCAGCAGGTAAAAAAAATTATCAATATTTGAAATAGCCATGTATGCATGCATGCTTGCAAAGAAGTAAGCATACATGCAAGCAAGTAAGCAAGCAAGCATGCATGCATGCATGCATGCAAACAAGCAAGCATGAATGCAATCAAGCAAACATGCATGCAAACAAGCAATCATGCATGCATCCAAACAATCAGACTTCCGTGACGGCTTCGGCGCTGCAGGGCTCCAGCATAAGCTATCTGCGACGATTAGCACGCGTGGGACGTGCTACTCGTCGCAGATAGCTTACGCTCACCAGCGCAGCTTCGACTTTCTGGCCGGCTGCGCCGGCCAGCCTCAGCCGTGGCGTCTCGCTTACAGCCTCCTGCTCCTCAGCCCGCGGGCCGCCTCGCCGCTCCGCGCCTACGCGCTTTTGAATTACACTCTAGGGGTAGGGCAGACAAGACTGCTTGGGGTCGGTTTGTGAGCGATTCTTTTTTTAAACTATTTCGATTTAAAAAAAAAACAGAGCTCACGATACGAAGCGTAATACCAAAAAAAAAAGATACGAATACATTTAAGTGCATTCGATATTAGACATTCTGAAATTAGGGTTTTCAATTTTTAGACCAAAATATAACACGTCTATTAGGTATAAAGTCAAAATTGATAAAATTGAAAAATAGGAAACACACCATATTTAGCATCAACATTAAAATACTTATCCGAACATAGTACGTGTTGGCACAGTACCTTTACAGAGTGTCCTTTTTATACACGTAGTAACTTACTAGTTGCTTTCTTTATCAAATTATATATATGTATGTAGCTTCAATGAGTTGGTTGTTATTTGTTTTTTTTTAAGCTGCAAATGAGATTTATGAATCACTGTTTAAGTTAAGGGAAACCTGTTATTGGCCATACTTATAATTAAGAAATCATTGTCAAATTGTGTAATATAACGCTGTTGGTTTTCTCATCAAATAAAAATATAATAAAATAAAATAAAATAGTGCGTAAACAATTGTAGGACTAGACAATAATTATGCGTTATAAGTTTGGGCCAATATTATACGGTTCGGCCAAATGAAATTAGGACTTTAAATTTTAGGCAAACCGAAGAGCACCCAATTATAGGCTGTTACTTGTTACTATTATAAATTACATATTTGGCAGGGAGGTGGAGACGTGCACAATGTTTATTACTCAATCTATATAATATTATAAAGCTGAAGAGTTTGTTTGTTTGTTTTGAACGAGCTAATCTCTGGAACAACTGGTCCGAATTGAAAAATTATTTTTGTGTTCGATAATCCATTTATCGAGGAAGGCTTTAGGCTATATTCTTTAAAAATCTTCTTAATCGCGATGATAATAACAGAAATTGACGCGGACGAAGTCGCGAGCAACAGCTAGTAATGTATATTTATCACAAAGATGAGAGCTAAAAACTTCAACACAAGTATTACAAATTACTCTCTAGAGTGCTCTCAGCACATGTTTTATAATATTATTATTGTGTAATAAAATCATATTTTTATTTTACTCTGAACACTAGAAGCGATGTCTTCCAGGCAACCTTCACCTAAATGTAAACGGACATAAAAACTTTTGAATCTGAAAATTCGTCTACATTTTTAGATCGATCGTGATTAGCCCACAAAATGAACTTAGATTTATCCACCGGTGGAATATAGCGTATACCTACTATAGATATAGGTCAGCGAGAAATACCCTTTCAAGTATTTCTTAAATGTAGGGGTGTTTTAAAATATTGGATGGCCCTGAGAAATATATTGCTACGGAGTTAATTAAAATCCCACTGTCTTAGTAGTGATAGAGTGCATTTTTTTAAAATAAATTATAGGTTTGCTCTTGACAACATACTTAACTATACGGTTAAGAAGAAGTCTAAGATGGAGCGAGCTTACCCAGAGGAACTGGTTCTCCCACACACCAGCGGAACTGTTTGGCGCTGGACTCCGGCAGGAGGGTGGTAGCATCCAGGCGGCCTCTTACGATGCCTACCACCGCAGAGGGATCTGTTAGCCGTCATCATTGTTTAAAAAATCAAAGATGCCGTTGCCTAGGGTAGATCCCACCACCCCCATATTTCTATACCGTGCAATTTGAACCTACTGACAACCGAAGCCCACGTATTGTAACTGATTTCAATCCAAAATTAATATTCAATGCCCTATTAGAGATATAATCCCCATTGTTAAATCTTATAACATCGGTTTTAATCCCAACCGACGATGCTTTGAGGACATAAAATCCTTTTATTATTCATCGAAGAGCTGAAAGCGCATCGGATCCGTCAAAGGTTCATGAAAATCTAATCGCTGTGTGATCACACGGGATTCTCTTATGGCCCGCTCCCTATGGGGGTGACCATGACTTTGTGAAATATCAGAATAAGTAAGTAGTGAGTGACGACCTATAATCCTCCCAATGATGGAGGTCTTCTCCATCATTTCATTCAAGTTACTACAGCAGTGATGAGTGTAGGTATATTCACTCCCTCTCTCTCTCTCAGCCTGTATCAGCCCAATGCTGGGTGTGTTCCATTGGTTTCCATAGCAAGCGGTCCAGGGCTTTCTGCATCCAGTCTCGTCCTGCCACTCGTCTAAAATCATCTGTCCATCTTACTGGTTGCCTCCCTACGTTTCTGCGACCTGTACGTGGTCTCCACTCAAGAACTTTTCGTTCCCATCTCCCATCATCTCGACGACATATATGGCCCACCCGCGACCACTTTCTTTTCGTAATGACTTCGGCTATGTCCGTTAGTTTCGTCCTCCTGCGTATTTCGGTGTTTCGAACATGACCGCGAAGGGAAATCCCTAACATAGCTCTCTCCATTGCTCTGGTATATTCACCATGATTGCCAAATGCGGTTTGATGATCACAACCTCGAGCAATTCTAAACTCTGTTGCTCGACCGGCGGTACGAACCCAGGATCCAAAGTTTTTAGCTTGGTACAGACAACAGCACGTCAACCTACCACAAAACGTCAAATTTTCTCAATTCATATTGATCTCTACTTGTTTGACTTAAAGTTGAAAATCAATTCAATGACCTTTAACTTTTTGGGTAGGTTGACCTGCTGTTCTCTGTACAATAAAACTGGGGGTTTGGATAAGTAGATTAATCAAAAACCATACTGCTCAGAAAGGTGATCGCCACGCTTTTCAGGTATTTTCGTGATCGCAGTTTGATTATTTTACAGAAAAGATGCTGTCTGTCTTCTTCTGGTGGTATTTAGTCATTGCTTTTGATTCTGATCCACAGTCAATTTCAATTCACAATCGATCCCCTAAACTTTTTATGGTACTTTAGGGGTCACGTTGTGCATACGCAGCACTAATGTGCGAGCGCAATGCACGAGTGACCGGGCCCGATCGCCAGTCGATCACCGGGCACTGAGACGAACACGCAAGGGTTAGATTCGTTAGTTGTATAGTGTGACATATTGAAATATAAAGACAGTTTTAGTAATAAATATTTTATTTAATACTCCCGTAGCCAGGCATAAGTACAGTACCAACGGATTGTTAGCGACATGTTCACGCTAGGCCAATATGAACATTGCTCTTTATTTAGTTTAGTCAGGAAAGCATAATAGACAGATAGACAGAGTTACTTTTGCATGTATGATATTAGTAACTCTTATTAACTATCTTATACCTGAAGGTGAACCTGAATTTTAAAATCTCTAGTGTTATATTTTGTTTGATTAGTATACAATAAAGACTATCTATCGTTATATTTATCTATATAAGGCTTAGAGTTGGTCTAATGCTCTAAGACATAAGGATTTCAGATAAAGTCCTGAAAAAACTGTCGGTTCTGGCCACCCTACCTCCGCGGGCAATATTCACTGGCATGCATTATTCAGTTTCATTACTCCCAAGCTACTTCAACAATAAATCGAAGTACTCCTGCCCTCTATATTTTCACTCTCGTCTCGTTGTTTTTTCCGTTATTTTATACCGTTGAGTCGAAATAAAACGCGTTATTTAAACGCGAGAGTTTTACGGACGTTAACTACGCAATTTTAGCTCTGTAAAAGGTTATAGAGATTTTTGATATACAGGGTGTTAGGTAAATAACAAGGCGGAACCCGCTTATGTTAACAATTATGCATGTAAATACTATGGTGAAGTCAGAAATTTGATACAATTCTACAAACTTAAGAGGAAACACAAGGGCCGTTTTTTCATACAAACGTAGTCCCCTGTTTCCTCCCTGGATAATGCCAGTAGAGC
This sequence comes from Anania crocealis, assembly GCA_949315895.1. Classification (NCBI taxonomy): domain Eukaryota; kingdom Metazoa; phylum Arthropoda; class Insecta; order Lepidoptera; family Crambidae; genus Anania; species Anania crocealis. The sequence continues at coordinate 9,133,892 of OX438872.1, read as the reverse complement.
AAAAATTTTTATTATAAAAATCTATGGCCACTATTAGCATGTTTCATTGTTTTCCTTTTTTTCATAAATTAAATAATAAAAGAGATATGAGCCTCCAAAAAACTAAAAAATTCGCCAGATTTTCCGCTGTGCTCAAACATCCAGAAAACAAATTTGGGTAAATATTTACGAACACGGCTAAAGCCTTTCTTTAATTTTTAATGAAAAAAGTATTTAAATCGGTCTAGTTTTGGAAAAGGAATCGGGGGACTACGAAACGTTGATTTTTGTAAGTATTTTCGGTCCAAAATGCAGTTGTCTCTATCGCGCTCTTCGGGGAGGCGTTCGGGACTGCGCGACAGCAATAGATTTTACAAATATCTATTTTTCAATTCTCTCGACCGTAGTGTTTCCTCTTAAATTTTAAGATTCCGATTTGTGTGAAAAATTATGAAAAGTATTAAATTTCTGACTTCACTATAGTATCTAAATGCATAATATGTTAACATAGCCTGTTTTCGGCGTGTGTTACCATTTACCTAACACCCTGTTTAATAAAAATCTCTATAACCTTTTACAGAGCTAAAATTGCGTAGTTAACGACGGTAAAACTCTCGCGTTTAAACAACATCCTGTATATAAGCAGTTGCCCGCGACTTTGAATGTGTGGAATTCAGAAAAATTAAATCTATTCCATTGGAAATGTACATTTTCCGGGATGAATAGCCTAGTACCTACTATCACAGCCTCCGCGCCAAATCACATCTAGATCCGTTATGCCTTTCTGGCGTTTAACAAACATCCATCCAATAATTCGCATTTATAATATTAGTAAGATAGAGTTATTTATTTTCAATTACTTTATAAGTACATAATCCTTTTTCCAAAAATTTCACTTGTCTTAAGTGGGATATTCCGCGTAGCGGGCGACTAATCTAACCAATTAAGCTACCAAGACATTTCTTATAAAATACCTACTAAAAAGGGCCGCTATGTACCACATTATTTGATTCTACGATAAACAATAGAAGGTACATTTGGAAAGAAAAGTGTTTGTTACAACAATAACAAATGAAAGACATCACGCACCGATTCAAAATTGGTGGCTTTTTTCAGGCTTTTTGACGATTCATTTTATTTTAAGTTCTTTTTTGATATCAAAACAGTAATCGCGTTAAAACTTTTTTAAATCAATTTGCTCACGTGAATTTGTAACTTTTTCCCCCCTAACGATAATTTCTGAATGCATTAAGCCCTTGTGCCCCATTATTTAGGCAATTAGCGAGCCACGGTTAAGCCGAGGTGAGATCCGTAAAGTAGATTACATTAATACTAGCGCTTCCCCTTACTTTATCCGAATAGAGTTTTGTTATACTGCTTTACCAACTAGGTATATTGTTGTCTTGATTACATCGTGTGCCCGGTTAAGTATTTCATGCTCCGTATACATAAAAGTAAACTAACGGCCTGTTATCATCCCACTGCTGGGCAAAGGTCTCTATAATTGAATTCATGTTACCACAGCAATGATGGGTATAGGCATAATCGACATGTTTTCTAGGTATGGGTTGGTAATCATAAGCCCGAGCCAATGTTCGAAAATTCGAAATCAAGATGCCCGAGGCGATCAAACCAAGGACCCCGAGATTTTGGCCTGATACCTAAACCAAAACTTAAAGTTTTTCCAATTGCTGTCTTTGTAACTATATTGGGAAATATTTAATCCCAATTCATTTCTCAATTTTCCAGCTCCTTTTCATCCCGTTGGTTTCTTTGTTAAACAGCAATAACATATTTCCAAATATCAAAATACCGCTAAACCTTCATTTAAATCAGTTCAGTGGTTTAAGAGGTTACAGATGGACATATAGGTTGTAAAAAAACTAAACGCAGATCCTGAAACTACGCAATCTGTAAAGCAAACCAAGTCATGTAACAAAATATTATAGCTGGGAAATGAATTTTATTTTTGGGACTTAACAAATATTAAAATACATGGCGCGCAATGTATAGCAGCCGGGGCGTGGACCGATGCGTTGGAGATGGCTGCTAAGTTTAAAATTCGTCCGCGCTGAGCCGTACATTGCGTATTGTAATTAAAAAAGCCTTATTATGAGTGAAATAATAAAAAAACACTATGTTTTTAAGAAGAAAAGTTTTTAAATAACCTTTGGCAACAGTTTTTGTAATAAAATGGAAAAGAAAATTGTGACTTTGACCCTCAATATCTTCGGAACCAGCTATTTCCCAGGTATGGTCCTGAAGAAAAAAATAATCCTAGTAATGGGAAAAATACGTTGTTTTCGGATCTGCGTTTGATTTTTTTTCACCCTTTATAGACAGATAGCAGGACATATTTTCGCATTGATAATAAGTATGGAGTCCCTTTTCTTATGACATTGCTCGCTTAAAATTTATTTATCACAGAATGTGTGGTACATTATATGCTTGTGTATTTAAATTCCTGAAATTTTAGGCGTATGATATGCATTTTCATATTCATATTCATTTATTCACTCATAACATAATTAGAACGGCAACAAACATTTAGGTACAAAAGATGGTAAAAGTAATTACGAGTACATTATGACCTCGACGAGGTATTCGTGATTCATAAATCAAATATAGGTAATAGATGTCAATTAGGTAATTATATCACATTAATATTACAATCAAATTAAAAATCATCTAAGTACGAAGTAAGTCACTATGTATTAAATTACAATAATATAATGTCAAATAAAATTAAAAAATGTCAAATGAAAAATTAATGATTTCAATTGCTAAGTACATACAATAACAACATACTTTATTTCTGAACCCTGAGAGACATCGTAAAAAGGTGAACCGGTGAAATTGAAATCTGGTGAATGATCTGAATTCGGTACCAACTTTCAGACAGACGGATTTGAAACTTTCGCCTACATATTTAACATATAAGGATTTCCCAAGCTATCTATTGCAGACTTTGCAAATTTGCGAAAAATAGTTTGCGATGTGATATTTTGGGAAACGTTTTTTGGCCAAACATTAGTAATCCGTATTTATGTGTAGCGATTTTTTTGGTGTTGCTATCATAGGAACTTTAAAAATAATTGCTATTAGCTTTTAATTGGGATTTCTTAAGTGTATTATACCATAACCAAAAATGAATTTAGTTTAGATGGATGAAAAAAAAACCATATTGGACTTTTAACTCCTCGATTGTACTCGTATGTTATTCCAGACGCAATTGAAATCAATTGTTATCGCGACCGCCGGCGGTCTTATGATCCTGTAGGAGTAAAAATAGAACTGTAGAACTATAAATCAGCGAAAATTGCATTCCATTTCACTGTACACGTTTGTTTCTTAATTTAATTTATTACACTCAGTACTTTTTGTGTAATAAACGTAAGACAAAACAAAATAACACACAAAACTTTTAAAAAAAACCTGTTGTTTTGCTTCTGTTGCTCAGTCAAACTATAATTTTTCTGTTATTTTTAAAAGGTTTCATACATGTAGGTCCTGTATAGAAATTGTATGCACCCAAAAGACGATAGCTGAAAAAAGAAGAAAATAAATAAGATGGCTGCTTTAAATTTCTCTCACCTCTTCTTCCAGAATGGTAGATTTTTAGAAAATCGTTGCCTTAAATTTGATTCCAATAGGTGTTGTTACCGGTTTATTATCATTTCTATCGTAAAAAATGTTTAAGTATGAACTATCTTGTAAATAGCTTACCTAGCACTTAATATTTTACCGTATGAAATAAAGATTAAAATTGACTTGTGCCATGCAAATACATTTTCCTATCAACGTAGGAAATCCACTTTATAGAGCGCTCTCAGTATGAGTACAAACGCTGCTCTTCCAATATTATTTTCCGTAGTGCATAATTACGTACAGCCACATCCCGTAAAGTTAAAGCCAAACCATTATGATGAACCACCGGTCACAGTAGGGCACACCCTACGAACGAATTATAACGCAAAACAAAGCTTGATTCTCCTACGCAAACTCTGTTGCGACTGCGGTTTCACATTCATTTTCTCACCTATTAGAAAAATCTCAACATTATAAAGCCCGTTTTAGTTATTCATCATCATCATCATCCTACGGCAGTCCACTGATGGACATAGACCTCTCCCAACGCACGCCACTTTTCACGATCTTAAGCTTTAAGCATCCAGTTGCTGTCAGCCTTGCAGCCACCTTGCGCAGATCGTCGCTCCTTCTAGCAGGGGGCGTCAAACACTACGTTTTCCATGCGCGGTCTCCACTGCAAAACTCGATTACTCCATCGTTCATCAGTTCTGCGACAGATGTGACCAGCCCACTGCCACTTCAGCTTGCTTATCCGAGTAGCTATGTCGGTACTTTGGCTTGGTTTTAATTATTACTTTATTATAATTTCACCTCTTTGCCCGATGATCAAGCCACACAACATAATTGATCATAAAATGCACAACAGAAGACATGTTTTCCCTTTCTATACATAGCACCAAAAGGTCCGTTATTTTGCCTACATAAGGTTTCAGCATATCAAAAGCAGGGCAGAACCGGAGCAGGTCATTTGCAGACTAATAGACGGCACACTGAATGAATCAACATTTTCAAAACTGTTGCAAAATGAAACCGCGTAAGAATAGGTTAAGCTACAATATGTCGAGCAAAACGGATGCAGATGAAGAATTCATTATATTTTTTTAGCTCTAAGTTGAAGGGAATGATTTTTTAAAGGGATCAATTGTTTCATAAAGTTATCGTCGCCAAAAAGTTTGAGAGACGCTGTCTAGAACTTGTGTGTTGAACTAAATGTTTGATCTGTTTTAGCTGTGTTCCTCTGTAATCGTGTTGCTCCGTCTAAAGTTAATTTAAGGTGCTCTTCTTGTCTAGTTCGTCTAAATGAGTTAGAGCTTCGAGTTCAAACAATCTTTTCTAGAGAATATTGTCTTAACTTATAATTGAAAAATTAACATTTTAATCTCGTGTTAAATGTACCGAGTCTTTTTTATTTCTAAGTAGTTGTTGTTTGCGGCTTTGTACGCGTAAAGAAACTATCTGTTTGTAACTTTTTTTAAGGATGGTATATCTTCATATATAAAAGATTGTCAAGTAAGCTACACCACTTTTAATAGAACGCATGGACCGATTCCTATGATTTTTGGGTTAGAGAATTCGAAGACAACTACGTCCAGATTAGGATAACAAGTATCAAATATATGACATTCAACAAAAAAAAATCTTCCAGCAACTTATATGGCAAAACGTTTTCTGGGTAAACTAGTATAATATAAATAATCACATGAATGATACAAATACATGGCATTCACTGTCACAGCTCGCATTGCTGTGCATCTTTTTGTACATATAATTATTTTAAAAGAAACTCACAATAGTGAGCGAGTACCTTGCGCTGTTTCTTCTCGGCACTAGACACTTGCCCCTAAGCAGTGGTGGGTTAAAGAATTGGGACGTGTAAAAACGCCTATTTTCTTATAAAACTATTTATATCTCACTGTTTTAAGCTTCACAATCTCCACAAAACAAGCAGGAACTTCACCAGATCGACGGTCCACCTGGTTTTCCAACTGATCATAGTTTTGAGCGTGGTAAATATTCTTAATTTACTGAAATAAAGTTCATCATGAAATATGCTCCACAGCATAAATAAATTTGTACATAAATAATGAACACGTTTTCAGTAAACATATTTTAAATTTCAATTAGACTGCAGCAAACAGAATGTTCATTAACATGACCTAATTTCACCGGAACAGATCTAATAGAAATGATGTCCAGTATTATTGTTACCTATGTGATAATTGCTGCATTAAATGAGTAAATATTTGCTATATACTGTGTAAGGTATATTATAATAATAGCTGATATTAGCTACGGAGCTGTATTTGCAGGCAGACTAAACTCCTTCCAATCAAATTTTACAGGAATAACAAAGTAAATTTGTGCTTCATTTGCGTGGCCTCAATGTTAAGGGTTTTCACGTTCAAATCTTTGCGGAAAAACTATACAACGTACCTCAATGTACGTGCCTAAGTCAATTTAAAGAAGATCTTATGGTAAACGCAAAGGTTCCGGGTTCGATTCCAGGTTGGGGCAATTGAGGAAACGATCTTTTCTGAATTTGCTGTAGTCTGGAGGGGGGGGGGGGCTTGGAAAACTCTGACTACAGATCTAACTATCTGACTAAATTGGCACTATCAGAAATCAAACCCATCCCCTTGGTAAGCGAACCGCCTCACTTCTTAGTGAAGTTCTTTTACTTCCCATTTAAATGTTACCACAAAAAATCATTAAAATCAGTCAACTTCTGTTATAAAGCAGTAAAAGTATTACTTATCTTATCAGTGGTCATCACATAGGTACATAAAATATACTGTTCAAATTAAGAACGTTTTCTTTTATATTCATCCAACAGCAAAATGCATATTTTCATCTCAACTCGAAACTTCCGCATCTTGCTATACTTCTCTAGTACTGTTGACAGTGAGAATGTGGACAGAGGCGCCATCTGCGGGCCGCTATCAATTACCTAATGCACGGCCGCGCTCGCCGCATGAATATGGAAACGGCACTCAGTGAATTCGGTCATTAGACTCGGCAGGAGGCCGGCACTCAAACTTCTGACGGAAGATTGGACACTGTTTGTATCCAAAATTTAGTTCTGTGAATATTTTGTACTTTTTAGAGTCCTGTACGTCCAAAGGAAAAAAACCGGACTTTTATAAAGTCTTTGTGTCTAAAACTTTGTAAAAATTATGTGCCTTTTAAAGGTATGTACCTCAAAAGGTAAAAACGGAACTCGTAGAGGTTCGCTTTGTTATCCGCTGCCTGTTTTTCAAGACGATATTGTGTCTTGTGTGTGTGAAAAACAGGCAGCGGATTGTTATTGCGATATCAAGGTGAAATCAAAATAGATCTATCACATATTCGTACCAAAATAAGGAATACAATATTTGAGTTTCACACTTTCTCTAAAATACCCAGTTCTCATCATGTCTCTTCGCGTCACTTTACGTCAATCGTGTTCTAACTACAGTTCGAGCAAAACTTCTAGTTGCTATGAAGTTGAGTTATAAGTACCTGTTTGAGTTGGAAATAACTTCGAAGTAACCTAATATGGCAATTTATTAGTAAACAAATTACTGTAATTATTCAATTAAATGACATAATATATTGATACCTGTAACATGATGCCTAGAACACAAAAAAGAGTTATGAGTACTGACATCAAGCGTTTCTAACTGTGCTTACCAAACGGCTTTAAAAACATCAAGGTAAGATCTTATGAAACTTATGAAAAACAACTAGAGTTAATTGATACGGGGTTTATACCATGTACCTTAGTTTTTATGAGTTCCCGATATTTCGGCACTGTTGCAAGCACCATGATCACGGGAGAAAGAATCATGGCGCTTGCAACAGTGCCGAAATATCGGGAACTCATAAAAACTAAGGTACATGGTATAAACCCCGTATCAATTAACTCTAGTGATAGTGACCATGGAAGTTTAAATCAGTATATTATGAAAAACAACTTAAGAGCAAACTTGAAGCATTCAATATAGAAAGTCACATCGTACGATTTTGTAGATTTTGTCTTTCAACTCAGAATTTTCTACTCAGACTTAAATATTCCTTCTAAATTAATAGAGTCTGTAAAATTCTTCCAACTTCTTCAAAATTACGGCGTCGAATGTCGTTTAATTAACTGGAGTAATTCTAAAGTGCTTACGGAGCGGCAACAAATTCACCTGTTTTCTTTTTTCAAGGCAAGCTTACTTAATTGCTTCCTGAAATGACCTTTGTTTTATCGCCATCTGAAGTTTTTCTACTTAGGTTTTAATTTAAATTGAAGAGAACGTTCCTTGTGGAATAACGTCTTACTTAGAATTTTAGTCTAAAGTTCTTTTTTGCTCTTAAGTGAAAAGATGGCAGTACTTTCAACAATGGCTACTAGTTATAACTATAGTAACATCACATAACATTTATTATAACATAAAACCTTTTTTTATAGTTAGTTTAGTTTTGTATTCGTAGTTTATTTTCAAGTTTCTAGGTAAAATTTTTAAGTCAACGAAAAACTATTTTTTGGATTTTGATTTGAATCACAATATAATTCTTCTCCAGCAATAAAAAATACGAACTGTGCCATCAATGTTGAGAAGAAAAGGTTAGAGTTCAGGTTTTTACAAAACTGATTTTAGGTCATACAAATTACTACAGTGATTTTACATATAAAAACATTGACATAACATAGTATTTAGTCATCATCATCTTATTATCATCATGCCACTGCTAGACTAGAAAGAAGATTTTGGCATCTTGCAAATTTGGCATTTGGCAATGGCAGGCGGATGGGGCGATAGCTATATGTTCTTGTCTGTCTTAATCTGGCAGAAACTAAAGCCTCTTACGTCACCCATAAGACGAAAGTAATGCTATTCTATTTTAATAATAGGCTGGTAGTTTAAGGTATGCCCCGTTGGAATATTGGTTTAAGTCCCGGGAAAAGATTTTGGGTGCCTGGGTCTGATCTGCATCAAGAGTTTAGAATTTCCCAACATTTCCCGGGTTTGTGATCACCAACCAGCATTCGGCAAGCGTACCGTCACCTGTGGTACACTGCAGGGAAAAGGCCTCCATCATTGAATTCAAGTTACCATTGCAATGATGGGAACTGGCATAATCACCACGCTTGCCAAATGCGGGTTGGTGATCACAAACCCGAGTATAACCTTCGAAAATTCTAAATTATTTGTTGCCCGACCCGAGGATCGAACCTGGGATTTGCCCTGTAGTGGGATGATTTTAAGCCGTTAATTTTTAGCATGGCCGTGATCATAAATCGTCAAACAAAGAATTAAGTATCAAAACTTAATATTTAATACCTTAAACGCTGACCTTACCGTAACTGCGAGAAATCACAGCTAATGAGAACAGAAACTAGATCATAGCTGAATTAGTAACGATTGTTGGTTTATCTACATATTGAGTGATGTTATTACAGAAACCTAAGGTCAGCTTGCTTACTCTAGCAATCGTTATGTTAACATAACTTGAATGTTTGCCGGACGAGAATATTTCGACTAAGGCATAATCACTGTTTCTTTCTACTCTTTGCTGATACATATTCATTTATATCTCATTATACGCCAACATTACATTAATATTAAACAGTGCTAAAGTTACATGAGTACTCAAAATAATATATTATGAGTAGAGAGAGAGATTCACACGTATATGTTTAACTTAAAAGTTACTTTATCACAATATCATAAAGATAGAAATGCAGTAATCGGACAGTAGCTATTATCCCGCAATTAAAGTAACACGACTGCTTCCTATCAACTCCAAGCGATAAATTGATTATATTTACACAAGGGACAATTATCGGCAAAGAATAAAGAAATGTCAGCAATGAACTACATAAATTTGTTTGCGTCATTTTCATTTTTATTTAGAACAAGCTAGCGAACAGAATCCAGTTGCAAGAGTGGAGTATTAAATAGCTTATGACTTTTTTCGAGGTCGTATCTATTTTTGTAACAAATTTTATTTAAATCGGTTTAGTAGTTTAGGAGTAAGTGTCACATACAGACAGATACACAGAGTTACTTTTGCTATTATATTAGTAAGGATTTCTGTTAGTCAATCTAATAAATATTAGGAACACGTAAGCGTACTTGCTATGTCTTTGCATTTCTAAAATTAATCAAATTGCTGTATGTCCCGTCCCGCCTACTAATAATTCAGCTCAGCAATTTGAGTGATGTCGCTTACCTTTATACTCTTTTTAGATTGAATGTTGATTCCTGAATATCGGATATACGATATCTGAACCGGTGGAAACAGGAAAAAGGCCGGAATATTTAGCTTCTCGCTCGTCGAGAAGACAATGCTGTTAACAAATATTAACTAAACAAAGCATTCTTTCCCCATTATCCGCATTCTTATTAATTCTTCCGCAGTCTTAAGACAATCCTTTCATTATTTTCGATTGGAACAAAAACAACGCATTCGTTGCGTTGTTTTAGCAGCCATTGTTCTGCAATTCGAAAGAATAGGAAGCCAATGAAAGTGAATGGGCTCGCTTTAGTGCTGTACCGTAAAACACTAGAAGAACAATATATTTATGACTAACTTTTAGTACCCAGAGCTGAAAAGAGATGGCGCCTTCCGATTTCTAAATTGCAAAGTACCCTAAACTGACAAGAGATGGCGCTATCCGCGGATAAACTGCGTCATGATCATCCTAACCACAGAACATGGAAAAAGGTTAGAAATGCTGTCATGCGGTATTTGTATGAAAACCGATGTTGCCGCTTGCGCTACACTTCACACACCTAAACGAATTCAAAGAACGCCAACCTGACTGGTTATGATAAATTTTCAAAAACAAGCAAGTAGTATTTAAACGAAATATACAGTTTGCGCTATTTGATGAATAAATTTCAGGGTACATGGTTATTCAAGAATGATAGCAGACTTATGGAATGTATAGTATTTCATCATTCACAAGGGTCTGAGGGGAATATTTATCTCTTATCATTCTAGACAACCAGTCAGTCATTTCATAGGTTAAATCTAGCATCTGCAATGACTGATAAATTTTATCAGCCTAAAGAACCGTTGAGTAACTTCAGTGACAAAATCGACTCCAGGAACATATATGTCAATATGAAACCAGAACATCCCTACGTCCATTCAAAAAAGCTCCAAGCTCGAGCAATTATTACTGTAGCAGGGAAACAATACACTCATTGTTCTGAAGTTTTAACGCTGAATTAGCAAATCCGTAAAGAAAACATCGGAAGACTTAATTAAGTCGCCATATTAGGTCCTATTCTAATAACTTCCAGTAAGGGTTTGCATTAATGCGACATCGTTAGAAGAAAATTAAATAAAAATCTTGATCAACCACTGAAATGTACATAGGTACGCTAATCAGTTCAGAATGACTGCAATGATTTAAATAGATCTTTTTTCGTATGTTTATAATGTTCAGGAAATGTATGAACGATAAAAACAGACCCTATGCATGCATTATTTGCATTGGTTGTAAATTAGCAAAGCTGTATCAAAATAAAAAACCTACTCTGTTTTTATAACTGACATATTAAGTAATCCAGTTAATTATGTACTGTAATTTTAATACGTGTTTTCATAAACAAGATTTAATTTCACTCATAATTATAGCCGCTATTCTTTCTTATAATTACTATCCAAGGAATTAGTAAATTTTGCAATTAATTTATGTTTGTTACACTTCAAACATAAATTAAGTTTCGCCTTAATTAATTTAGGCGCAATTCCGATCCATTTGCTTAATTCCTCGACACGAAAAACCACTTAGCCAGAAGAATAGACCAAAAGTTAATAGGTTTGGGATAGAACGGACTAATTAAAGGAAACCTTTTAGTTATTTTGGGTAAAATTATTTTTAGAACAGTTTCTTAAGGGGACTACCAGAGCTATGTGCTGCACCAGATCGATTTAATTTTATTACTTCTAAAGAAAATTTATTCTCAATAAACTAGAACAGTATAATTTTAGCAAATTATCTCTCGTATTTATTGAATCACAGCAAATTTGTCATTTCGTTGTTTATAAAGTCGAATTTATCGCTAACGCCAAAATGGAAAATACGAAAGAATGCCAGAATGAAAAGCAGTTAACAGTGATTCGATACATACTGAAGGTACCTAATTTGCTAAAATGATGCTGTTCTAGATTTATGAGAATGGATTTTGTTTAGAAGTACTCGTAATTAAATTAAATCAAGCACATAGCTCTAGTAGTTTGCTTAAAGTAGTGTTGTTTTTATAATATAATATTTTCTCGACAACATCTAGACTTAGTAACGAAAGCATTTATTGTTCTATAGAAATCAAATGTAATGAAGGTAGGTACTACAAACAGGCAGACCCTTTGATATTGAAAATTTCTTCTTTACACATTAACCAATCTGATAATCTAACCCGAGACACCTTGAAATCCGGTGTGTAAGCCACTCTACTACTGAGTTCTTACTCCGAATTACTGTGTCCGTATTTTTCACTCCATCTGCCTGTTTTACTCATACCAAGAGTATCTGATAGAGATAAATAGATACGGGATTTGCTTCGCGTGGTATGGCGAATAATACGGACGGAATTTCAGGTAAAAATGCATCCGTCATTTCTACTCAAAGCTACTGTTTTCTTGAGTTTACGCGAACACTACATTGAAATGAAAGTTAATGTTACGGATTTAGAACGCGTTTTTTTTTTTTAGTAAAAGCTACTAATTATTCGTCAGGTTTAGTTACAAAATTATGGTGATTAAGAAGGTTTGAAACCTCCCAAAACGATAAGGTTTAAACTAGCCTCATAAACTCATAAATTGTACTGTTATCTGCTTTTAAACTTGATATCCATATTAACTGACCTCGATTTGCCTTATCTGCAGGCTGAATTTGAAATCAGTCGACAAAAATAAAGAGGATGTCCTATGAATATCACAGATTCACCAGAACATAAGTATTACGTCAGTAAAAAAAGGATTACAGAAATAAAAATAATGTATAAGTATCAACAGACTCACGAGCACTTCATACGCTACTATACCATACACTATAAACTTAATTTGATTTCTTTTGAATGTGTTATTAATGATTCCAAGTTTAAATTTAAAAATAATATTAAACATATCGACTCTTCCGACTTTCATATAATCTTCACAAAATGTTTGTTTATCACCAGCATATATAAATAAGCCCACTGCCGGAAACAGACCTCTTTATGTGTAGGATTTAACTATAACGAGTTATCAGTATATGAACTTGAAAAATTATGTCTCAGGCGGGACTGGAACCCGCATCTCCTCGCATGCCGGGCGGGCGCTATACCATTAAGCCACCGAGACACTGCGACTCAGCGCGAATTTTTCAAGCATATTCTTTTCGCTGTAAGCCAGCGTTGTTACATAATTTTTCATATACTGATATTATAATTGCAGTTAAGTTGCTAAAATATCAAATAAAGTATATAACGAGTATTAGCCATAAGCCCCGCGCTTGGCAGGTGAGTTAGCCATCGCAGTTTGGCAAAACTATGGCATTTCTTCTGGCAGTGCTTCTTTAGGCGAATGTAATGACGGTATCATTATAGGAAGGAAGGGTGGTGATATTATTTTTACGTGCCAGCACCACAAGACCCCGAATCCTCCCGAGATCCCGAATGTAAATGTTATATTTTTATGATAATTGAAGTCAATATAACGTAGGTACATATACATTATTCTAAGTATTTATACAAGAACAAAATATAAAAAAGTACTTAAATATATAAAAACATCTGTCGGAGTCTCCGAATCCATTATTTATTACTATGCAAATTTGCAATATTGAATATTTAGAATGTCAAAGCTTTCGAAGGATATTTGTGAAGCAATTCGGAGTGTCTAAAAATGAAAGATGTTTAATTGGAGAGGAGACAAAACAGTCTAATATTAGGGGTTAAAGTATGAAATTGCCGTTTTGTATGGACGAAATCGAGAAAAGTAATTTTTCCATAGCAACAAATTTTTTAGTTTTTTTAAAAACGCCTGAACTGTTTTCGAAGCAATTAAAGGAGTAAGTTAGATGTTTATAAAGCTACGCATTATAGTATTTAAATTTCTAAAAATCAAAGTATATAATACAAATATACTTAATTGAAGCAAGAAGGTCAGCTGACACATTGTAAGGGGTCTTTTCAACAACTTCCTTTGAAGTAATAGGCACTGGTATTGCATTTTTTTTTAGTCAAAAGTGACTTTATTTAGTTTTTGATACAATACAAAAAGAATTACGCAATAATATGACTATACTTAAGAGCTATAAACAAAATAAAAAGTGGGAAAATAATCGGCAATTTCATACTTTAACCCCTATTATTAAGAATAAAAACACTTAACTTAATATTATAATATTATCACATACATTGCTCTGGTCTTAAAGTAAGTAACTACTTAAAGCACTTAAATTTGTGAGTATCAGAAACAACATAGGTACCACAAACACCCAAACCCTTTTCGGAATCAAACCCAGGGCCTCTATTTAACAAAGATGTTTTTTTTTTAGAATTTTTTTAATATTCATTTGAAGATGAAAAAATTTAAATATTTCTCATTTTAAAATAAATTAATTATTGAGAATACATGAAAACAAATTAATTCCAATAGACAGAAGAATTCAAAACATTTTTACACATATTTACAATACTTTTTATTTATTTTATTTTATTTATTGCAAAAATATACTTAGAACTATGTACATACACAGAGCTAAAATACAAACCCTATTAGGGTACAGCAATGTAAGAATATCATAGAAGTACAAAGTTATTTTAATTTGTCTGTCAAAAATTCTTCTGCCTTATAGTAACTCTTTCTAATTAATAAGTTTTTTAGTTTGCCTTGCAAGGTTTTGTCTGAGTCTAGCAGTTTTAGGGAATCTGGAAGCTTCTTATAAATCAGAACGCTTCTATAAAGTGGGCTATCTCTGACCATTTCTATTCTAGGTGTTGGCAAAATTAACTTAGTGTTACGACGGTCACTCTTAACAAAACTAAAGAGATGTATATGTTTCCTTACGAACATAACAATATTCAACATATGGTTTGTCCTCACCGACACTATTTAACCTGTACATCAACGACCTGATTGTTGCGCTCAGCAGCACCAGAGTCGGTTGTCATATAGATGGAGTTAATGTTAATAACATTAGTTAGGCGGATGACATGGCGCTGCTGAGTGCATCAGTCTGCGGTTTAAGAAAGCTTGTAGCAATATGTGAAGCTTATGCCAAAAATCATGGTCTTCTCTACAATGCTAATAAAAGTGAAGTCATGGTATTTGAGGTCAGAGGAAAGGACACAGAAAGCCTTCCGCCTATAAGATTAAATGGTACAATTATGAAGAGGGTGTACAAGTTTAAGTACTTGGGACACGTAGTAACCACTGACCTCAAAGACGATGATGACATCGAAAGAGAGCGGAGAGCACTGTCGGTGAGGGCAAACATGGTAGCTCGCAGGTTTGCACGTTGCTCTAGGCAGGTGAAACTTACCTTGTTTAGAGCATATTGCACTTCTTTTTATACGTGTAGCTTGTGGGGTGACTATACCCAACGATGCTACAGCGCTCTTCGAGTGCAATACAATAATGCTTTCAGGATACTGTTGGGGCTGCCTCGATTCTGTAGTGCTTCAGAGATGTTTGCAGAAGCGCGCAGAGATTGTTTTTACGCTACTATGCGCAAAAGATGCGCATCCCTGGTGAGCAGAGTGCGGACCAGCCCCAACAGCGTCCTGAGCATGATTGCTGACAGGATGGACTGTGCGTATTTGAGTCATTGCAGTGCAATTTCACATGGGCTTACACTGCAATGATCTGTATATATAATTAAGTTTTATATTATTTTTATTTTATAACTTTTATTATGTTTTATTTACTTTTCTTTACTCTAGGCTTAGTCATTATTGTTCGTAGTATAGCTTAGTCTGGACACTTAGTCTGAAATATATTAAATAAAAAAAATAAAAAATTGCGGTTTCTAATATGTAGATACAGGGCAGAGTCAAGATATTCTTATTTATGAAGAACGGTTTACAAGAGTCTCTGGGCTGTAGATTAAAAAGGATGCGTGTACATTTATTTTGCAAAATGAACAGATCATTAGCACCTGTACTATGGCCCCACATGAGCACTCCATATCGCAGCCACGCATACGCGTAAGCATAGTATGTGGATAGCGCGCATTGTAGGTTGGTGTTAGCTTTTAATAGCGAAAGGTAAAGGAATTTTGATAATTTGGGTCTTATAAAAGCGTGACGTTTAGTTTCTTCTATATTTAAAATGTTACATATTGATTTTAGATCTGTTTGTTGTATAATTTTTGTTTTCTTGTGTTGATTTGTGAATTGTGTTCTTCTAACCACTCTTTTACCATTCAAAATGTGTCAGTAATTAATTTAATGTTGTTTTGGTTTATTTCTTTACATTTAAATAATAGTGAAACATCGTCTGCAAACATGATGCTTAACTGATCTGTGATATTCGGCAGATTATTGATGTATATTAAAAACAGTATACAGCCAATGACTCTACCTTGAGGAATAGAACAATTAGTTGTTATAACATCTGATAATACGCCACTTAATTCTCCAAATTCATAGTCAAGGTGGTCAATTTGCACACGTTGCCTACGATTATAAGGATAAGACTTTATCCATTTATGTGTGGTGCCTCGTATACCCAATTGATATAGTTTATCGAGAAGGATAGAGTGGGAAACTTTGTCGTAAGCTTTTGAGATATCGAGTAGTAGGCCAATAGAATAGTTTTTATCTCTGATATGTGTAACAATTTCTTGTACATAGATAGATAGATAGATAGATACACTTTATTGCACACCATAAAATTGAAAAATAACACATGAGTAAGATTTAGATTAGTACAATTTAGGCGGTCTTATCGCTTGCAGCGATCTCTACCAGACAACCTTCAGGTAGAGGAAAGATGAAACAGATTTGAAAGGGGAAGGCGGCGGAGAGTATTCAAAAGTACACGTAAAGAAAAGTAATAAAAGAGATGTAAAATTACAATCTGAAATATATCTAATATTACACGCATAGTAAACTACATAAATAACATTAAAATACAGTATTACATACATGCATAATAAACTACATAAACTATACACTAAATATACATACATAACATATACATACATAACATATACAATTAGATATAGCCAGAGTAGTAGAACGTTTTTTACGGAAGCCAAATTGGTTTTATTTAAGCATATATTTTTTTTAATCAATAATGTGCTTGCTCTTGACTACATACTTAACTATACGGTTAAGAAGAAGCCTAAGATGGAGCGAGCTTACCCAGGGGTACTGGTTCTCCCACTCACCAGCGGAACACAGAAAAAACTGTTTGTCGCTGGACTCCGGCAGGAGGGTGGTAGCATCTAGGCGGCCTCTTACGAAGCCTACCACCGCAGAGGGATCTGTTAGCCGTCATCCTTGGTTAGAAAACCAAAGATGCGTTGTTGATATTATACTTATCTAAAAATTCATCAATTCGGTACGTCATAGCCTTTTCATACAGTTTTGAAAAGACAGGAAGGAGTGCGATAGGTCTGTATTGGCTAGGCTCGTCGGATATGCCGTTTTTTATTCAAAATTGGTTTAATTTCTGCGATTTTTAGTTTATCGGGAAAAATGCTATTTTCGAAGGATTGATTAATAAGAAAAGTTAAAAGTGGGGTTAATTCAACAATACACGTCTTTAAAAGTGACAATGGGATGTCGTCTATGCCGCAACTAAGCTTATTAGGTAATTCTTTTATTATGTGATATATTTCTCGTTCCGTAACTGGATCTAAGAACATCGAGTTTACTGTTTGGGGCACATTAAATCCGCCAGGTGGCAGGGATTTTTTTTGGCTATTAGGTCGATGATGTGATATGCCAACGGAAGCAAAGAATCTATTAAAAATATTCGAGGTTAAGGTAGGACATTGTGTGAAAATATTGTTTGTTTTTAGTTTTATATTTTTGTATTTTTTTTTGATTTTGATGTTGTTCTATTTTTGATATAGTCCACATAGTTCTTGTTTTGTTTTTAGAAAGATTCATTTATTTTATATGATTTCATTTCTTAGAAAGTTTAACACTTCTTTTTAAAATCTTCGAATATATTTTAAAATATTGTTGTATAATTTTATTGTTGGTTTGATTTAACATAATTTATATTAGACGTTTGTGTTGGCAAGAGATTTTAAGACCTTTAGTTAGCCAACTTACTACACAACTTATGATGAAGACGGTTATTGGTTTTAATTTAATTATTGACCTAGTTCCAATTTTTTATAAGTAACTTAAGCCCATTCAATTTTATCTACCGAAACACTAACTTAGTATTAATCTACCTAACGAAACTGACTATATACTCTTTTTAGCGTCTTATTGGAAAGAAGAACGATTTTGTAAAAGCGCTTCTTCCTATTTGCATTGATTTGCATAAATGAAACAAATTTTACTGACTTAACCATTTATTCGAATAGTTTAAAATTATGCAAGGTTTTATGTCAACATTTTTACCTTGCGGCAAGCAAACACAATCTTAGTAACAGCGTTTCCATGTGCGACGGTTTTTATGGTCGGTCGGTAACGATTCGTTTGCAGAGCTGATTGCGAGTGGACAGCCGCTGGCCGGCAGCGTACATTTGCCTCTTTGAAACAAAATCAAAGCGCTTTTTGCGATGTTTTCACGGTCTGCGGACGTTTAAGTTTGACACAGTATTTTTAAATTTCGAATTATGATGTGCTGAATGAAATAATTAATGTTTACCGGGTGAATAGATTTCAAAATTTATACCAACCGAACTAATTCATAATCTTATATCTTATGGATGTTTGTTACTCATCACGCCAAAACGGCTAAAAAGATCTGAATATAATTCGGCATATAGATAGTGGGTAAGTATTTGATCTGAATTGCATATCGACACAGCCCTGCCTTACAACTCACTGCAGTTAGATAAAATTTGAGCTCTGGTCCCATAATTGGAATGATATATGAAAATGATGCCTGAAATGATTTTTGTATTGGTAAATAGTCTTAATCCAATCAAAGGCTTATTATCCTTTTTGACAACACTACTAACTCGATGCTGATCCACGTCTTCGGCGTTCTTCTCTCTTAAATTTTCTTAATACCGTTTTATTGTTATTGGAATTCTGCCTGGGAAAAGATGGGCAACTTGACGCTTTTTAAATATCTTTGCTCTGTTATTGTATTATGTTTTCACGCATACAAATCGAAATTTTAACGCAAACAAAGTCGCGGGTCCTATATACAGGGTGAAATTTTAATCACCTTCCAAATTTTAATATATCAATCTACGAGACGAAATACAAATGACGTATTTTTTCTTTTGGTTCAGCCCAGTACAAAAATGACAAGATAAAGCACTTAGAATTTGTCCGCCAAAAATCTAAAATTTTTGATACGGCCGCCTAGCAACACTTTTTTTACGCAATGCACATCACATTCATTCATTACGTTACTAATCATAAGTTTTTGATTTAACTTTTAATACCTAAACAGGCCTAAACTGTAAAAATGTAAAACTATATTGCGAAAAATATTTTCGGGTGAAAGCTTGATTTCAATTTTTTACTTCATAAATGGGCTCTAAATACGATACTGAACGCCTACAAAAATTTTGGAAAGTGGTTAAAATTTCGTCCTGTATTATGATTTCTTTGGGAATGTCGTAATATACCTTTTTGCGGCAAAGATCTTTTAGATTCAAGCAGTGGCGGCGCAGGGCCTAAACTTAATGTGGGCGAGGTACAGATTTAAGCAAAAGAGTGAAATATCTTTAAGATGGTTTCGGTGACTCACCAATGATGTATAGTTTTTTAAATATATTCGTTTGTGTATATGTTGTTAGGGTATGGTGGGACTGACGTACTTTCATGTAAAAGTCCCTAAATAATTAAAAGAATAAAAAATAAAAAAATCTTTAAGATGATAATAATTTTAATGTATTTACTTTTGGGCTTTCCATGCTTTTTCTTTATTATAAATATGAGGCGCGAGGCCCACAACGCCCACGCCTTACGGCGCCTCTGGTTCAAACTTAATAAATCTACATATTCCTGTAATAATCGATTTTTACAGAAAGGTGAACGGACTGACAGACGGATAAAAAGTGATATTTCTTTCAGTCTACATTTTGAGGTACGAAACACTAAAAACCGGCTAAGTGCGAGTCGGTCGCACGCACGAAAGGTTCCGTACCATTGACTAGGTAAACAACAGGTACATATTTAGTTAATGTAGTCCCTACCTGTTACCATTTATTGATATCGAACAAAAATAGGCCAAATGTGGCGTTTTTTGTATAGGAGCCTTAAATATTCATTTTATTTAAATTTAAATTTTAATTTATAAAATTTAAATACTACTGAGTGTTTTGTGAATATAACAAGTGCCTACTTGCCATTATTGATACTCGTATCGAGCAAAAAACGGCAAAAAAATCGCATTTATTGTATAATTATTTATTTCGTTTTGTTTTTAGTATTTGTTGTTACTGCGGCAATAGAAATACATAATTTGTGAAAATTTCAACTGTCTAGGTAGCTATCGCGGCTCTTGAGATATAGCCTGGTGACAGGCAGACGGACAGACAGCGAAGTGTTAGTAATAGGGTCTCGTTTTTACCCTTGCCATTAAATAAATAAATAATAAATAAATAAATAAATATTTTAAGACATGCCTCACCGGGCCACACTGAGCCATCTAGTCCCAAATTAAGGTACTATTAAGTACCCTGTCGTATGGGGTACTAGACAACCGATAAACTTACTTATATACTTTTTTTTTTTTTTTTGTAAATACATACTTATAATACATAGAAAACACCCAGACCAGTACAAACAGACATGTTCATGCACACAGATTGCATTAGTCGTAGATTTGACAGACTACCAGAGGCATAGGTCGCGGGTTCGAACCCTAACAGTACAAATATGTGCATAAACATATAAGTACTTGTACTGAATTAGATGTTTTCTGTATATGATATGTATATTAACAAAAAAAGTATAAGTATAAATAAGTTAATCGGTTGTCTAGTACCCCATAGTATTTGCTTTAGTTGGGACTCGATGGCTCTATGTGACCCAGTGTGGTATGTCGTGAATCATTTCTTTTTGTGTATTATGTTCTCGAGCACGATAAAAAGAAGGTTCCATGTAATGTGTCGGTAGAGTAAATAAAACTCACGGGCCTAAACCAAGTGGGTTTCATTTCCTCAAATTCATTGAGTGGTGCGATCGTCCTGTAAAAATTTTCTTACGATACGACGGTGTTATGTGTTGCTTTCTGCATAGATGTGTAGGTAAGTGATAGATAGATAGATAGATAGAAACACTTTATTGCACACGCTTCCAGACAACCTTCAGGTAGAGGAAAGATGAAACAGAATTAGGAAATTATAGGCAATTATAATTTATTATTATAAGGTCCACTGATACACCGTGCTTTTTGAACCACCTTGAAAAATGAAGCCCACGTTATTGGATCGTTATATATAACATCATGGCAATGTTATTTGTTTTTTTATTTAAAATAATTTTTTATTTATTTTTTATTTTTGATTCAGACTTTTAATTTTGTAACAAGCTTTAACGCGCACAGAGGTATTATTTTGCTGCGGCGGGACCTTACACAGCTGCATCCGTACGCGTCACAGGGTGCTTCAAAATAAAGATGAACCAATATTTTAAAATTTTATTTAATAAAAATTTAAATTAAAACTGTGCAAAGATGTTATATACAGGGTGAAATTTTAACCCCTTTCCAAATTTTAATATATCAATCTACGAGACAAAAAACGAATGACGTATTTTTTCTTTTGGCATAGCCCAGTACAAAAATGTCAAGAAAAAGCACCTAGAAAAAGTCCGTGAAAAATCTAAAATGTTGGTTATGGCCTCCTCGCAACACACTTTTTACACCGTGCGCATCTCATTCATTCATTCATTCATGCATTCATTAATTCATTACGAAACTATTCTTGTTGTTGACTTTTGAGAGGCTTAGGATCGTAAAAAGCAAAAGGCTCCAATCAGCTAATGAATGTTCATTGAACAAACTAAAACTAACTTAACTTTATTAGAAACCACAACAAAAACAATTACAAATACAGTATGGAACAGTATGAAAAACAAAAACATTACCATAACCTACAAGTGTTCATTTTAAAACGAAGACATGAGTTACTTATTTCTCTTACATCTTTTAATCCTCTCCTAGCTCCATAGGCAATACATTCCTATGTAGTTTACCTTTTACCGAATTCACAATACATTGAACAACACAATACATCGAAAACACGCACATTTGGGTTCACAACATGAAGAAATCACCAAAATTGAATTTAACGAGTTACCCTGTTGGCTTGGTATTTGCACATAAACTCACATTAAATGTTTTTCACATTCACGATACCATAATAATTAAAACTATGAATAAACTAAAATAATTAAGCACTTGCAATAAATTAGACTGACAGCTGCGTTTTTTGTTTGTTTATTGCTCCTTTCAGAACCAGGCAGCTAAGGTCTGAGACCGCATGCTGCCATGGCATTAGTGCGAATTCGATCATTCTTAACAAATACATAAAATATCATAAACACTTACTTACACTTAATAACTTAACCTAACCTAACCCTAAACTAACCTAACTTATCGAAATTTATGGGTGATTTATACGATACTTTGACTCAGTGAGTACTTTTTGAAAGGTATTGTATCGAATAAATTAAAAAAAACACACTTTAAATTTAGCACATTGCTCTTTTTTATGGCATTGCAAATTGACATTGAATTATAAACAGTGCAAAATCGTACATTCACTTCAACCGTCTTATTCTTTCCTTCTTCACTAGTAATCAATCACTAGCTTGTTCATTATTGTGTCATTTATTCAATATTTTTTCATTAAGCGTTTCGCATCTTGGACTTCTTGCATTTATGCGATTAATGTTATTTGTGCTTGGCTATTTCAGTTTTTTTTTTTTAAAATACTTCAAACCGGTCAGACGTCATTAGTAACGTGCAGACAATAATGCATAAACATACCTTCCAAATTTTGCATACGTAAAATTCGTAAGATTATTTTTGTTATACTTACTTTAGAATCGTACTTACTAAAGCAAGACTAAAGTTTCGATCCTTTCACGTATCGAGTACTTTTCTTAGGGTCTTATTTGCTGTACGATCGATTACTAAAAAAGTACTTAATCACATTGTAGTAACGTCATTTCAGTTTGATATGACTTTGGTAATTTCATTATTTACTAAATCAATCGATCGAGGTTCGATTGGGGCCGTATTTCATCGAGGGTAGACTGACCGGTGGTACCTATCTGGATATGTTGACTAATGTTGTGGCGAACTTTATGGACGATGTGCCTTTATTGAACTATCGTGATTTTTATTACCAACATGATGGTGCACCCCCCGCATTACGCCGCCTCCGTACGAGACTATTTAAGTTCTGAATACGGTGACCGCTGGATCGGTCGCGGGGGTCCCGTCGCGTGGCCGCCGCGATCACCTGATCTGACACCCTGCGACTTCTTTTTGTGGGGTGAGATAAAGCGACGCGTGTATGTAGAAGAAGCCCAAAGCCTCGAGGCATTAAAAGCTCAGATAGTGTTAGCTTTTAATGAAGTGAAAAATGAAAATGTAGTTCTCAACAAACTTAAAGAAAATATTCAAAAACGTGCAAGATTATGTTTGGAGAGATACGGTCTGCATTTCGAACAGTTTTTAAAATACTAGTAATGTTTCTTTTCTTTTAATTAATTAATAGTTTCAACCAGTAACCAACCAAACCAGTTTAAGTAAGTGTTTATGATATTTTATAATTAAGAATGATTAAATTCACACTAATGACATGGCAGCATAGTCTCAGACCTTAGCCGGTTCCGAAAGGATCGAAAAACAACAAGGACTGTAAAGAATTGACAGGTCAGATGGCTGCATTTTGTGATATTAAGTTCTTGCATCATTGTTGTTCTGAATACAAAATAATTAATGTGGGTTTTAATCATAGTTTTTATAGTGAATACGTGAAAAACATTTAATGAGAGTTTGAGAAAGCTTATGGGCAAATACCAAGCCAAGAGTGTAACTCGAAAGACAAGTTTGGTGATTCCTACATGTTGTTAACCTAAAATGTGCGTGTTTCAATTTTATTATGAATTCGGCAAAAGTTTTACTACATAAGTAGGAATGGATTACTTAAGGGAGCTAGGAGAGGATTAAAAGAGGTAAGATAAATAAAGTACTCAAGTGTTTAAAACGAATTCGTTTTACAATGCAATGTTTACGTTCAAGGTTGTAGGACGACCACTTTTAATTAGAAATTTTTTTGCGAAAAATATTTCAAGGTCAAAACTTGACCTACATTTTTTATTTCGGAAATGGGCTCTAAACACGATATTTAACTCCTATAAAAAATTCCGAAAGTACATAAAATTTCATCCTGTATAATGGTCACATAACGTGCGCCTCGTTTCCCAGGTGGTTGAAATTGCACTGTGTACACAATTTATGTATTACAACTTCCTTAAAAATGAAAATTCGAATAAAATATTTATAGTTAAATTCATAACTTGATTACAAGTAGACTCCACGCATTTATTTACAGTACCTACCTAATTAAGCCAAGTAAGCTTTAAAATTACATTTATTAGCTACTTAATATAGAATGCACCTCTTAGCTAACGAAACATATCATCATCATCAGCCTATTGCAGTACACTGCTGGACATCTCCTCCAAATGCACGCCACTTAGGTCGATCCTCAGTTATAATCAGTTAAAATCAGTTTTATTTCTGCAAATAGGCCCCAGGAGGCGCTTTTACACGTCCCAATTTAAACCTACCACTCTTAACCTACCTCGACTCCTCGCATCAAAAACAATCAACAAAACATATATCTGTACCCAAACTAGGTACATCCGTATTTGTATCACGACAGCTGCTCCCAGATTCCCAGCTCAGCACTGCTCCACTCAAACTCTAAGTTTCATCTCGAGACGTATCTTGGCCCAACAAAAACTTGTAGCGCACTCGAAACTACGGCGAAGCGAAAATGGAATTTCATTTTCTTTAAATCGTATGCAGTTTTTGTTTGTTTTATTTGGAATTGAAACTGCTTGAACATCCTTTCCTGTTGGCTGTTTTATCTCTATTAATAATATTATAAAGAACGATGGCCAAATCGTACCTGAACGTGGCCATTAATGACTTGTATTTTATAAAATAAGTTATTTTTAAGTATATTTTAATGTGACTTTGTCTGTACGCTTTCGCGTATAAACTACTGAAGCGATTTTTTTATTTGGTACTAAAATAGATATGCACCTTAGAGATTTGACCTTTTAAATGACATAGGGTATTTGTTATCCCACTGCTGGGCATAGGTTTTCGCCTACGCGATATAATGTGTAGTTCACGCAGGCAGAACCGGGGGTGAAAAGCTTATATCTATAATATATTAAATCAAAAGTCAATTATTATTTGTATTATTTTTTTGTTGTTTGTAATGTTCAAGAGAAGATTCAGATAAAACAAATTGTAAGAGTCATTAAAGTTATTAAAACAACACACACACATACTTTATTTTTATTAACAAACAGTTCACGAAATATTTAAAATATGTTGCAAAGCGTCTTATTCATAAAACATGATAAAACTAACTAAAGAAATTTTTCTTAGCTACTTCATCTCAGTCCTTACCAGAACCAAACAGCCTGCATTCTTTTATATAACCTAAAGCCATTCAATTTCACTTAGAACTCAGGTAATCAAGGCTGAGCTTTAGTTTTCTCGACAGACTCACGAAGCAAATTACTTACGCAACAATCAATTAAGTTGATTAAATGCGGATTAATGTGAAAGTTTAAATAGTTTAAATCAATTCACCCAGTAAAAAACTATTGAAGATGTTTGCCCAATATACCATGGTTAAGTTTTTTTAACCTCCTAAAATGAAGACGAATCTCAATTCAACGCGCTTATTCTACATTTTTTAAGCCCACCCACTGTCAAGCGAGGGGATTAAGGCAAAGTCCTACTTCAGGAGAGACCTATGTCCAGGGCCCCAATTCTGCTAATTTACAAATGGCTCAATAGAATCACAATTGCATCGCAATCGTATATTTTGACATTACTACCTACCATAATAAATGTATCAAAATATACAATTGAGATGCAATTGCGATTCTATTGAGCCATTTGTAAATTAGTGGAATTGAGGGCCAGTAAAGACTGACGATCATGGGACATACAGAAAGCATAATCGCAATTTGGCTTATGGGCAAGAGAATGCGCTGCTCCCCATCTTCTTCTGGCTCTACTCCTTTAGTCGCAATTTACGACACCCGTATATGCGGCCTTCGAGCCCGTGAAGAACGTGAATAAAGACCCCTAAGAAACAATGAGATCGACATGCTAACAGTTGCTCCTTAATACACTTTCGAGAACATTATCTACGTCCGTAAGAACCTCGAGTTATTTGTTAAAAGTGATGTACAACAATTTTAATACCAGAAACAAAGATAAACTTGCCGTTCCAGGATTCAGACTGCAAAAAGTGGGTAATTCGTTCATGGGAAGTTGTATTCGTATTTTCAACAAATTGTCACAGTCAACTGCTGAACTCCCTGTACATAATCTTTAATCATATATCAAAGTAATTTTAATAAAAAAGGGCTATATTATATTATTAATGATTATATGATAGGTACGTGTGGATTTAAGTTGTTATTTATTAAAAAGAGGCTGACAATAGTGACCGAGTTACTAGCGCTGCCTGTTGTCAGCTCAAGCCCACATTTTAAAATTTGTCCCGAAGCAGTGGTAGGTTTAATAATATTGTGCCGTGTAAAAGCGCCTCCAGGGGCCTATTTGAAGAAATACAAGTGATTTTACTGATTTTACCCCTAATAAGAAAAAGGGGGTGCTAATCTTTTTATGTGCCGGTACCTCATGACACTGGAAAAAAAACATATAATATCTCTAAGAAACCAGTTGCATTAATTGATTCGGTCTGAAATTATTAGATCTTTTATCTTCCATTATACAAATTTTGATAGATAAAATAAAATTGCATAAATGTAACTTGCATTTATCTTCCAGATTCGCGCTTTTTACGTTTTAAAGGGAATGGATAATGAGTACGATAATTTGTTTCATGTAACAAAACAGATTTATTATTTCATTTCAGGGTGTCCGTGCTTTACTTTACTTTGACGGCCAGCAGTAAACGCTGTTTCTGAGCCATGGGTCGCGGGTTCGATTCCTCAACAGTATAAATATTTGTGTGCAGAAACATGTCAGTTTCTACCGGTCTAGGTATTTTTCTAGGTAAAAAAGTCTATTTTTATTTTAAATATTGAGTCTCACACAGAAATCAAACCCACATCCCCATGCATACCGTGTGAGGTGCTTTGTCCATTTAAGCTACTATGATAATTACGTCACTGCGTATTTTTATAAGTATGTTATATGTTTTTAGCGCTGTGAGCCCGCATAGTTTCATCGATGTTAGGAGTTTGCACTCTTAATACCTACGCGAAAGAGACATTTTTATAGATGTTTGACAGTCAGTTAAGACAAAACAGCGATTTAAATACTTTATTTATGATATTTTTAGCAAATGAAAATTATTATGTTTTCTGTTACCGCTTTGAATTTATTAAATTCAATAAATTGCTTCACTGTGAAAAGGAGAAATGTGCCCAATTAGCGACTTAATTTTCATTTCAATTGGAAGTTAATTTGAAAATCTTTGGAATATAGTTATTTTTTAATTATTTTTTTTTATATATGTGTACAACATCACATCCCTACGTTGTTCTGATCCCAATTTGAATACCTATTTAAAGCACTCGTATTTTGGAAACCAGAGACAACGAAGGTACCACAAACATTAAAACAGTTAAATTTAAACCATTTCAAATAAGAAGTTAAATTTATTATAGCTAAAAGCACAGATGTACGAGTATTATTATAATTAGATACACAGCCTGATACAAACATGACACCTAAAACTATCCACTTCTTAACGATTATCGTGTGTCTGTCAGTATATCACTGTTAACTGCTTCTTCTGGCATTCTTTCGTTTTGTACGTTAAAATTGCTAAAAGCGGCCGATTTTGGCGTTAGCGACAAATACGACTTTATAAACAACTAAATGAAAACTACTGTGATTCAATAAATACTAGAGGTAATTTGCTAAAATGATACTGTTGTAGTTTTTTGAGAATTGATTTTGCTTAGAAGTTATAAAATTTAATCGATTGGTGGCAGAACTTAGCTCTAGGAATCCCCTTAAGAAACTTCCATAACTTATTTCTACTATTAAAAGTCCTAGTCTTTAGCTCGCGGCTCTGCCTGTGTAAACTACACGTCACTACACGCAGAAACCTGTTTCCAGCTATGGGTAACGTAAAGCCTATGTAATTTTTCATGGTCTTATCTATCTTTATCTTTCAAGTTCGGTCGCCTGTTCCGAGGTCCCGGGTTCGATTCCAGGATAGGTCAAAGTAGAAAAAGAATAATCTACATTTTCTGTGGTCTAGTTGTTTGTGGTACCTTAGTTTTTTCTGATTTCCAAAAACGAGGGCTTTAAGTAGTTACTCAACTCGGGATCAGAACAATGCGTGTGATACTGTCCACATTTATTTATATATATTTATTTATCTTGGGGCCGAGTTTCATCAATATCAGCTGAAAAGTTTAGATGTAAATGCGTCGCAGACAGAGTTACAATCGCATTTACAATTTAAGTAAGAATACCTACATACATACATACACTCACGCCTTTTTCCCGGAGGGGTAGTCACAGACCACATCTTTCCACTTGCTACGATCCTTACAGACTACTTTCGCTTCATCCACATTCATTAATCTTTTCATACACGCTCGTCGGTTTAGGGTACTCTTGACCTGACCTTTCTTTAGAACTTCCCCGATTTGATCAAGATAAGTTCGTCGAGGCCTTCCCCTTCCAACATTTCCATTCATACTCGCCATATATACGAGTATCTTTTTAGTCAACCTGCTTTCATTCATCCTCTCAACATGACCAAACCATTTAAGCATTCCTTATTCAATACTGGTCACTACATCCTCTATTACACCACATCGATCCCTTATCACACTATTTTTAATCCTGTCACTCAGATTGACTCCAATCATACTTCTTAACGCTCTCATTTCCACTGTATTTATTCTGCTTTCATGTTTTCTCTGCCACACCTAACTATCACTCCCATACATCAGTGTTGGAACCAACACCCCTCCATGCACAGCCAGGCGGGCCTTTTCGGACACCTTCTGAATGCTCATAAAAGCGTACAACGCTCCAAGAATACCTAACTGTATTAAACGTCGAAATGCACAAAAGATTCAAGTACACGGAACGTTGTTTTCTACCCTTGTTAGAGTATTTGCTTTTGTTTCGGATTAGCTTGATTGTCCATTAGATCTAGGTATTTGGGAGGTCCGTTTAGGACAAAAGTCTAAACGTAATT
This sequence comes from Anania crocealis, assembly GCA_949315895.1. NCBI lineage: Eukaryota > Metazoa > Arthropoda > Insecta > Lepidoptera > Crambidae > Anania > Anania crocealis. Next base: position 9,104,743 of record OX438872.1, on the reverse strand, counting down.
AAACCGGGCAAACTCTCAGAGTTGCCACAGTACAAACTTAAACAGTAAAGCTACTATATGGTAGCTTGTTAAGTTCGCTTCATATTGAAGGCTTGGTGTTTATCCTGATCAATTATAAAAAGGTTAGGTATCTATTATGTCTGGTTTAGTATACGTATATAATATTCTTACTGTTATTGTTGCATAATAAATTTAAATAAATAAGTGTGGACCACATCAAATACACTGTTCTGACCCCAAATTAAAAAACATTTAAAGTACTAGTTTTGTGGAAATCGAAAACAAAGATAATATTACAAACACAGAGACCCGAAAAAAAACCTATTTCCCGCAAAACGCAACACCTTGAAAACCGGTGTGTATACCACACTCTACCACGGAGGTTGTTATTTAATAATTGGTTGGTTCAAAAAACTTTTTGACGTTTTAAGTAAGTTATTAAAAACAGTCTAAAATCTGAAAAGATTCAAAAAATAGAATTTCAGTAAAAGCTTGCACTTCAACTGCTCAAACTGAGTTTCGAAATAGGATAATGAAGTTTATATTACTATTTTGGGCCGAAGAAATGCTCAAATAACTATGGCGATACTATGTATGGGCCTTGTTTGTATAAAAAGACAGCCAAAAATATACAGAGGGTGCAAAATGCGTGCATGCGCTTCTGCTATGCGATACCCAGACGGCATAGAATCACACCATACCTAAATGAAAAATGTATCTTAAATATGGCTAATAATGTCATACTAAAGCAAGCTTGTTTTCTGTACAGATTGTTGAATACTAAATATCCTGTATACAACAAAATTGTCATTAAAAAGTGTATATTTTCACTGAGAGATAGAGGGTACAGGTTATGTGTGCCTGCTATAAAATTGCGTGGAACCAGGGGTTGCTTCAAATATGCTGCTGCCAAAATTTGGAATGACTTGCCTCCACCCATTCGCAAGACGCTTAGTCGATCACTTGCCACGTTCCGTAAAAAATGTCGCAGGTGGCTCTTTGAGAGGCAATTCATGGTGTCCACGCAGGGCTAAAATTTGTGTTAAGTAGGTACCCTAATTTATTTAATCTGAAATCATGTATCTGTAAAGAAAGGGTATGACAGAATAACAGGGTTTGTGGACTATCTCCGCAATCACTGAGTCATACACCGTTTATGTCTTTTAACACTTTTCTGTTATAATATGATGTATGTATAATAATATGTTGTGAAAAGGCAAAATAAATAAATTTATTATTATTATGTTTGTCATTTCCTATCACAGGACTATGAAGTCCCGGACCTTTGGAAGGCATACGAGGGGCCGAAGCCAACTCGCAGAGGCCCGTTAGACAACATTTATCTAAATGATGTAATGTGACACCTACCGACGATTATCCCTGTGCACACTATACAAGTACACCCAAGGATAACCCCCGGTCAGTGCAGGACTATTGTAGAATGTGGATACAAAGGATACTGGGCTATGGGTTTGGGTGCTAGTGGACTGGTAACTGGGACTATGGAAGGACTATGGCCCCTGCCTGACCTATGTTACTCACACGGATAAAATGGCAGGGGGTGACTCGCACACTCGTTTAATGGGCCCCCGAAAACGGCCGCTAGCACATAGTGACGTAGCGACAAGGGGGCAACATAGCCTGAGGTGCTTGAGGAGTGGAGAGGTATTACACGGCTCTCAGGATAATCCCGGGAATCCGTTTAAGATCCCTACAAGCATCTTACTGCAATACTTCCTTCCTCCAAGCATTTCTGCTCTAGCGACTCTCCACTCAAGCCGGCCAATAATGGCAAGCAAGAGGTGGGAGATATGTTCCTCGTCATTGTTCACTCCGGCCAACCAATGAAGGCAAGCCAGAGGTGAGGAACAGGGATACTCCCGGGAGCAATCAGGTTCGTGGGGTCGCTACTGCCCAACAGCTTGCCACAAGTATTAATAGTGATTATGCCTAAAAATCATAACACTTAGTAACAATTGGTAAGTATGATTCGCGATATTTCGGTAATTTAAAGTTCAATTACCAAAAAAAAAAAAAAACACTGATTGTCTATACTGTGACTATGTTCTATCTAAATGGAATTCGCCTAGAATTTTTCTTACTAAAGCCTGGAACGGTACACTAGTGACATAGATACGATTTTAAAGCGAATATTTCCTTTGAAAATGGCTGTTTTAAATTCTGCTTCAACAGAAACTATGGTGTCTTATTTGGTTGGGAAAGGAATTTTAATTCAGTTAGAACGTATGTACCTACTGTGTGAATTTATATCAATGGTTATGTTCAAAAAATATTTTCTGTCATTTTTTAGTACATCAAAAGTTATTTTTTATTCGTTCTCTGTGCTACCGAGAGATGGCCCTGCCAGTACGTTAAATCGCAATAATACAAAGCATCGCAATTAAGTAACAATAACGAGAAACCATCTATTCGCAAAACTTATTTATATCTGAAAATTCATTTACTTAAATAAAAATATACTATAGCTAGTTGAGTCTCTGGAAAAAAGTGGAAGTGTGTACCCAAGTCCTACTTTAGGCATTAAAATACCTAATGTAAATGTTGCAAGTAATTGCACTTATTCTGTTTTTTTACACGGGCCATTCCATTTCTTAAAAATAAGGGACAACATACTAATTAAACTTAATATGTTTACTATATGCATCGCAACATTCGTAACGCATTTTGGTTTAGTGTTATAAATACCGGGTCAAGATCTCGGGGTCCCGGGTTCGAGCCCTGAGTCGGACAGCATAAAGTTTCGAATTTTCGAACATTGCTCGGGTTTGTGATCACCAACCCGCATTTGGCAAACGTGGTGATTATGCCTGTACCCACAATTGCTATGGTAACTTTAATTCAATGATGGAGGCCTTTGGAGGAGGTTCATTATAGGCCGTTAATCTATGGATTTGAATTTATATGATCATTATCTTTACAGTTTCTTAAGCAAGTAGTAAAATATTACATTTTATTCTAAAACTAGGCTACATGAAACAGAAAGCTCTTCACAATATAATTAAAATCCTAGCTAAAGTTTCAAGAAGTCTTATAATTTACTGCCTGCCTGTTTAGCTAGACAATGCATATTTGCATTCCTCGTTAAAACTTACTAATGAACCAGAATTTTGTTGGATAACAACATATTATACTTAATCACAGAGATGCGGTAAGCTCGCGTAATACCTTGTAGCTTACAGTAAATTTGTATTATGAGCGGAATAAGTAAGTAACCATTGTCAACCAAGCAAAATTTTTTTTTGAAGTGAAAACTTCTTTAGCGGCGCTGAGCACTTTTTGTTGGATGGGTAAAAACTTCCAAACTCGCGTCAGGGTCACGTGATGCTGATCGAAAAAGCGTAAGATCGAGGGGAAGGGAGAGGAACTAGTATCTCCCACTCTTTCTACCGTGCCTGAGTGTGCTGTTTTCTATTATTTTTGAAGTGAAACTTCTTTATCGGCGTTGGAAAAAATTTACCTTCACGTTTTGCGTCAAATTTTCGTCACATTTTTCGGTTACGCGCCATCTTTTTCTTGCCCCTACCACGGTTGGTTCAGACGATAGCAAAAAGGTAAAGTGAAATAATATTTAACCAATTTAACCAATTTAACCAATTTAACCAATTTAACCAATTTTTTTTCCAATTTAACCAATTTAACTAATTTAACCAATTTCTGGAAAGTTGCGTCAAATTTTCGTCACATTTTTCGGTTACGCGCCATCTTTTTCTTGCCCCTACCACGGTTGGTTCAGACGATAGCAAAAAGGTAAAGTGAAATAATATTTAACCAATTTAACCCATTTAACTAATTTAACCAATTTAACCAATTTAACCAATTTAACCAATTTAACCAATTTAACCAATTTAACCAACTTAACCAACTTAACCAACTTAACCAACTTAACCAACTTAACCAACTTAACCTACTTAACCAACTTAACCAATTTAACCAATTTAACCAATTTAACCAATGTAACCAATTTAACCAATTTAACCAATTTAACCAATTTAACTAATTTAACCAATTTCTGGAAAGTTGCATGTAGATCATTTTTCGAAAAATAAGGCCATAAAGAAGTTTCACTTCTTACGTGTGTACACTAGTACACGCACAACTTTTTTTTTAATATTGTTCACACACAGTACAAATATATATGTGTGCATGAACTTGTCTGTTTGTACTGGTCTGGTATATTATAAGTATATAATTACATAAAAAAAAGTATATAAGTAAGTTTATCGGTTGTCTAGTACCCCATACGACAGGGTACTTAATAGTACTCGTAGCTTAATTTGGGACTAGATGGCTCTGTGTGGCCCAGTGCGGCATGTCTTAAAATATTTATTTTATTTATATGTGTCATAAGAAGCTACTAAAGAAGTGCTGCAAGAAGACGAGCAGTAGCTTCCTTCTTCCACCACTGGCCCAACTGCGATCGACGTCTTTTTGGAGAGATCGGTGTACAGCTTAAGACAATTACTAATTATTATGCAATTTTTTTTACGAAGTTGACCGAATTTGATATATAAAGTTCGCGGGTCCCATTCAGTTTTGAGTGGACAGTTTAATTTCGAAAGATAAAGAAACAGAATTGAAAGAATACAAAATAAAACTTACTGACAAAATGAACTGTCGAAAATATTATTTTATAATTTTTAAGATAATAATATTACCGACTAGCGACCCGCCCCGGCTTCGCACGGGTGCAATGCTGATACTAAATACACTACAAAAAAACTGTGAACGTTGTATATAAAAAAAACATAGTGGCCCGCTCCGGCTTCGCACGGGAATGAAATAAGTCACTGAAAAACTGCTTAAAATCGATCCAGTAGTTTTGATTTATTCATAACTGCCCGTGGCCCGCACGTGTTAAATTTGGAGTAAAACAATTCCCCTTTCCCTAATACCATGAAGATTTCCTGCTGTCTTTGGAATATCCAAATTCCGCGCCGCCCGCCCTGGCCGGCCTACCGCCGCAAACGCTACGTCCCGTAATTTTTAAATCTGTAAAATCTTCTAATATTTATTCAAATCATATTCTGTAAAGGGCCATATAGATCAATATTGAATCAACAATGTATTTAAAGTATTTAATTGGATAAGGATTAATGCTGTATTGGTTAAAATCGCTTCGAAAATTAGCCATTATTTGTCGTAAAAAGTAAATGACAAAAAAATTTTATTGTGGGATATCCATAACAGATAGACATACCCCATCGCGGAGTTTTCTGTAGACCTTTTCAATATGTACAATACTTAGTACATTATTTTGATAAATTTCGTAGGGTTTAGCCTGCGTTTGCAATGTTAGCGGAAAAAAACGTGAATATTTACGACATCATATTAGAAACCTCAAAAATAACAGTATTTCTCCACTATTTAATGGATGTTATTATACATATAAACCTTCCTCTTGAATCACTCTATCTATTAAAAAAACCGTATCAAAATCCGTTGCGTAGTTTTAAAGATTTAAGCATACAAAGGGACATGGGGAAAGAAAAAGCGACTTTGTTTTATACTATGTAGTGATAATGTCATTTCACGTAATTTTTTTTTAATGTTGAGCTTAATAACTCAAACTTTTCGACAAAATTTAATCTTGCATTGCTGATTAAATTTTGTTAGAAAAGATTTACTACAAACAAAGATAATTTAACCAACATTTTACCTTTCGTACCTATTTGCAATGGCAGATGGTATTGATTGAGCATCGTTCGGTATACTAATATCAAACATCCTCAATTCCTCACGTCTCGTATTCCCCAGAGCCTAAAGATCAAAGTCTTTGAGCAGTGTATACGTGGCTGTTTTCAATAGTTTTAGGTTATCAAGCCTTCTATGTAATAACAGAACCTCTTTTCGTCCTACATGAATCGTAAGTTACTGGACTGGATTTATAATTGACTGACTGGCTTATAATAATGATGGCTTTTAAATGCATGCAAACAAAACGTCAAACAATGTTAGTAATGATCGCTTTTAATTTCTGTTACTTTTGATCAGTTGAGACTAACCAATATCTAATATCTAACTGACTAATCTAATATCTTACTAAATTCTAATACCTTCTGGTGTATTATTCTATCGGTTTTCTAATATCAAAATTTCGTAATTTCAAAATCACGTCTTTCATCTTATACTGTAAACAAAATATTGAATAAGATCTCCATAAATTTTAGTACTCTGGAAAAGATACACTGCGGTGTAACAAAACACCTAAGTGTATCCGATTTATCGGCGCACCCAATTGTCGTGAGTCGTGGCAAGGAGACAAAGGAATAATGCATGAACCACCTGATTTTGCTTCCAATGAATAATTTTATACCAGCTAGTGCTGGGTGAAATCTAATTTCGATTAGTGGTTTTATCGATAAATTTTAGATAGGTAGGTGGTTTATACATTTTGAATTGTAAAAGAATTATGGCCAAAGCTGCATCTTGCAGGTTATTACGTGATGTTATTTCGAGCAGGAAGTTTAATTTGTGCAAACCAGATAGAACTGCGACTTACGAAAGCAAAACCTCTCCTTCTTTCAACATAAAGAATTTTTTGCTGTCTCGTTTGACTTTGCAGTAGAAATGAAATGACTACTACAAGTATTTTTACGTAATGTTTAGGCTACCTTTTGCGCGAACTTCTTGCTTATAGTAATTATGGTACAGGTACTTAAGAAAGCCAGATAAAAAATAATCGGATTATTGTTTGAACACTACTAAGCGTATTATTTGTAAGCTCTTTAACTATAATATTTGTACACTTTATTATATATATAATTACTCTAGTAATTATGTGTAAAACTGCAAGAAGTTAATAAAGACCTGAGAATAGAATTGCTTGGGCTTAGTGACTCGAATTTGTTGTGACTTGTGTCTGATTGTGTACTGACTTCGCTGAATATTTGATGAAAACATCTAGTTTATTTACTATTTTTTTTCCTAAATATTGTACCTACTATAAACTATCCATTACAAACAATACTAACTTCAGCAGTTTAAAATATGTATTCTTATACAGGGTGAAATATTAACCACTTTCCAAAATTTTTATAGGCGTTCAGTATCGTATTTACAGCCCATTTATGAAGTTAAAAATGTAAATCAAGCTTTCACCCGAAAATATTTTTCGCAATGTAGTAATCAATTTTTACAGTCCTAGGCCTGATAAGGTATAAAGGGAAAATCAAAAACGTATGAATAGTATCGTAATGAATGAATGAGATGCGAATCGCGTATAAAAGGTGTATATTAGGCGGCCGTATCAAAATTTTAGATTTTTGGCGGACATTCTCTAAGTGCTTTATCTTGACAAAAGAAAAAATACGTCATTTATTTTTGTCTCGTAGATTGATATATTAAAATTTGGAAGGTGGTTCAAATTTCATCCTGTATAATCAGTTACGTTATTCTAATGCAAAAAACCGGCTATCATTTTTATGTAAGTAACACCCATAATTGCTGTGGTAACTTAAACGATGGAGACCTTTGTCCTGCATTGGGATGATTGGCCGTTACTTAATAGGTATGAATCATCGATACGAAAAACTATCGACAGTTTAGAGTGGCTACATCCTAAATTTATAAGGTGACCTGTGTCGGCGAAATATTGAATCATCTCGGAAGAAGGTTCGGTTGCGTAAGACCTTTTTAGGTTATTGTTACGGTGGGCTGGCATGATGCTCACGAATCGTAAAAATGTGATATTGTGATGTAGGGTCCTGTTTCAATCTTGCGACAAGGATGTTATAATATTTATTTTGTATGCTCAGTGAGTTTGTATTGGGTTTAATGTTGAAATAGACTCGAACAAAACCCAAACCATTGTTAAAAATATTGAAATTAGGAATATAATAACATGGTTTAAATACCGGGCCAAGATCTGGGGGTCTTGGGTTCGATCCCCAAGTAGGACAACAAAAACTTTTGAATTTTCAATCATTTCTCGGGTATGTGATCACCAACCCGCATTTGGCAAGCGTGGTGATGAATCGTAATAATATATTTGTTAAGCCATGCCACACTGGGCCACACAGAGCCATCTAGTCCCAAATTAAGTTACTACTAAGTAGCTTGACGTATGGGGTACAGTTGATAAACTTACATAATATTAAACACTTTTTTTTTGTAAATATATACTTATAATACATAGAAAAGCACCCAGACCAGTACAAACAGATATTATCATGTTCATGCACACAAATATTTGTATTGTGCGGGAATCGAACCCGCGACCCATGGCTTAGAAGCAGCGTTTACTAGGCTAATAAATTTTAATATAAATATTACCCAGAGTGTTCCGCTGGTATGTGGGAGAACCAATAGATAGCTACTGGTTCTCCCACACACCAGCGGAACACAGAAAAACTGTTTGGCGCTGAACTCCGGCAGGAGGGTGGTAGCATCCAGGCGGCCTCTTACGAAGCCTACCACCGCATTAACCAAAATAAACGTGAATCTAAAATCCGTAAACATCATATCTTTCATTTCAATGTAAAGTGTTCATGTTAACTCAAGAAAATAGTATAAAAAGCAGAAATTAGTGCTGAAATATCAATTATAACAGCAAACTATCGTCGAAAAAAGGTAGAATCGAAGCCCGTCGAATCGGTGTGTATTTTTAACGTATGCACGCCAATGGCGGGAATGGATGGGTATCCTGTCTATTTTTTTACCTGCAAATGAAAATTCTCGACATGAAAAATTCATGGTACTAATTCGTTCAGTGAGGCACCTAGTTTTAACTAGGTTTGTAACTAGAAAATTCCATTAAAAAGGTATGTTAGAAATGAGAATTTGAGAGTGATGATTTTGAAAACATTTATTTCTTGTATCAGACTTTGTCATCATCATTATCATCGTTTATCAGTCTATATCAGTTTTTAACGGTATCCTTGATTTTCTAACCAATGATGACGGCTAACAGATCCCTCTGCGGTGGTAGGCTTCGTGAGAGGCTGCCTGGATGCTACCACCCTCCTGCAAGAGTCCAGCGCCAAACAATTTTTCTGTGTTCCGCTGGTGTGGGGGAGAACCAGCACCTCTGGGTAAGCTCGCTCCTTCTAGGCGTCTTCTTAACCGTATAGTTAAATATGTAGTCAAGAGCAAGCTCATTAATTATTTAAAAAAAACAGGGCTCTTCAAAAGGAGAATTATGCTAGGCTTAGCAGGCGGGTTAACGATCACTGTTTGAACATGAATTTTGAAAATTTTTTTTCCTAATAATTTCCGCTTGTTAACACCGGCCTAGTTACTTACACCACCCACATCGACACCGAGCAAGCAAGCACTCAACTGGTTCATGCAAAAAACCGCCCGCCCTCCCTACAAAAATGCGTTCAGTACAGAAATGAAATTATTAGTGCTGCGGTATCCCTACAAATGTATTCAGTACAGATAATGCAATTATTAGTGCTTGCTCACTCGTGGTGATTAGTTAGTGTGGCACCTAGGCTGGTGTTAACAGGCTGAAATTATCAGCAAAATAATTTTCACAATTAATTTTTAGTTAAAGCTTTCTGCAAAGTAACGTCTGAGTCGAGGACGCTGCTGCCCGTCTCCTTCTGGCAGTTTTCCTTTAGTCGCCCCTTGAAACACCTATAGTCAGAGACGAGTAGTGTAATTCTTTTTAAGTACCTACCAGCACTAGTCGACACCTTTATCAAGTTGTAACTATTTCCTATAAAATAGACGTACTTAGATAGTACCTAGATATACATAATGTACTGGTTTTGTGGAAATCAGAAACAAGTAAGGTAACACGAACACCCAGACCGGAATAAATGCAGAATTTTATATTTCTTCATTTATCCATCCGGGTATCAGACCCGGGTTCTAGGAGCAGGCGACACCTTGAAAACCGATATATACGCCACTCACGGAGGTCGTTAATCAATATACATATATCTGTAAACATAGCGCTAATAGTTTGTACTCAATACCCCAGTTGAATATTAATAGGCTTTTACAGTGACCCGGTTGGTACATTAACCGTGTCTTAGCATTAAGGCCGGCAGCACATAGGTTTAGTGCATGTCGGCAAACATTTGAGTACATACGTCCGACGTGTTTGTCTGTACATAGAGCCTCTGCCGTAGCCCAAATAGATCACACAGGAGGATAACCTAGTTGATTTTCGTAGTAAACTAACGGCCTGTTATCATATCGCTGCAGGGCAAAAGCCTCTATCATTGAATTCAAAATACCACGGTAATGATGGGTCATCATTGTCATCACAGCCAACTGACACTGCTGCACATAGGCCTCCCCCAAGGCCTTCCACAACAATCGGTCTCGCGCCGCCCGCATCCAACGGTTTCCCGCGGTCTTCACTAGATCTTCGGTCCACCTAGACAGTGGGGGCCTACCCACAGATCGACGTCCGGTGCGTGGTCATCGATTTAAGAACTTTTCCGCCCCAACGGCCATTTGCTCTTCTTAGTATGTGTGCCGCCTATCTCCCAGCCTAGCTCCGCAATTCTCCAAGCGATGTCGGTTATCTTAGTTCTCCCACGGATTTCCTCATTTCTGATTCTATCACGCAGGGAACTACCAAGCATTGCTCTCTCCATTGCCCGCTGTGCGAAATTGAGCCTTCTTATGAGACCCATATTAAGCAACCACGACCCAATGATGGGTACAGGCATAAAAACCAAACTTAACAAATGCGGGTTGGTAAATCATCAAAGCCCGAGCTATGTTTGAAATTTCGTAATTCTTGTCGCCTGACCCGGAGATCGTAGCCTGGACCCCAAAACCAACGGGGCGTTATTCTAGTGGTCAGAGGTGAACTCAATACACCAGTTGAATATTATTGGGCTTTTACAGTTAGTAATTATGCCAGTTCCCATCATTGCTGTGGTAACTTGAATTCAATGATGGAGGCCTTTTCCCTGCAGTAGGATGATTATAGGCTGTTACTTTACTTTTTTTTACAGTGACCCAGTTGGTACATTAACCGTGTCTTAGCATTAAGGCCGGCGGCACATAGGTTTAGTGCATGTTGGCAAACATTTGAGTACATACTTCCGACGTGTTTGTCTGTACATAGAGCCTCTGCCATAGCCTAAACAGATCACAAGGAACTATGACCTAGTTTATAAACTAATCTTTAAGCTCGTGTATGTGTGTAGCTCAATGGTTATAATCCCCGGTATGCGTAAGGTATGGGTTCTTGTCCCACCTCAGGCAGTCGAAATTTTAATTAAAGGAATTGTTCTTTTTAAAATTGGTACGTAGTTGTTTTCCTTCTCTGCGTTTGTGGTAAAGTAACGACCTATAATCAATTAAGTTACCACAGCAATCATCATCATCTCAGCCTTACGTCGCCCACTGCTGGGCATTGATTGGTCCCGCACCACCCGCATCCAACGGCTTCCTGTAACCTTCACCAGATCGTCGGTTCACCTGGTGGGGGGCCTACCCACAGATTGTCGTTAGGTGCGCGGTCACCATTCCAGAACGTTCCCGCCCCAACGGCTATCGGTTCTTCGTACTATATGTCCCGCCCACTGCCACTTCAGCTCAGCAATTGTTCGAGCGATGTCGGTTACCTTAGTTCTCCTACCACACCACAGCTAGTTAGCTAGCATCAAACTACAGTTACAATAAAAAACTAGATAAGTATACAATCTGTCACCGAAAACAGTCCTAACCACCTACCACCCTCCTGCCGAAGTGTGGGATAACCAGTACCTCTGGGTGAGCTCGCTCTATCTTAGGCTTCTTCTTAACCCTATAGTTAAGTATGTAGTCAAGAGCAAGCCCATTATTTATAAAAAAAAGAGCACCCATTTAACATTGTACAACAAAAACCTTAATTGTATTTAGCTTTGAGTCATGTAAGTACTCGTATGTAAGTTTGAAATAAAATAAAAATCTTTGAATACATTGTTGACATACGAAATGTCTGGGTAGTTCAATGGTTAAAGCAGAGCAGTTAGCAGCAGTGGAAGATTATGGGTTCGAATCCTACCTCATGCATTTGAATTTTTCTTCAAGTAATTGCATTTTTAATTCACCCTGGCAATACATGAAGAACAGAACTTATGTATTAAGAAAAAAAATCATTCAGGGTGCTCACGGGGCTGTCACTTTATTCTGTACTGCTAGTAGGTTGGCCCCACTAGGCATTCAATGATCAATAAATGTAAAATTGGCTGTTTCTTTCAGCTAACCTACGCCTGTTGGTTCAGCCGGAACTTGCGTGGATTTCCCAAACCGATTCAAATGATGTTTGAGTTTGAAACGGTTTTATATTCATGGAATTGGACTCTCTGTTTATTCGATGGAATTGGTACCGATACTGTTTTTAGTGATCCATGTTACGCAGAACGTACTATCGGCTAGATTTTTAGAGTGCTGTTTGCGTTTCAGCTTGATATTGACCAAAAAAAATGAAATATCGTTGCAAAGAGACTTCTTTACAAAGCTTCCAACGAAATTTCATTTTTTGTTGTAGTCACCTTTCTAAAAACAAAATCCATTCGACTCTTGCTTACTACCAATCCTACTAGATTGGAGCCTATAAGGTAAAAAAGGCCTCAGCCTTAGTCTCAGCTTCTGTCACTTCGCAAGATGGAAGTCGGATAACATGTCATATCAGAGGCCTGCATTAAAACGGCCTTACTATATTATTAGGAAAAGGAATGGGGTTATACAGTCGTAATTTGGAAGGCAAGTCAAACCGTAAGTTCCTGCTTCTATCAACGCAAGATGGAAGTGGTAAAAACTAGTCACGGAAGGATCTCCAAGAGCCGCCTTCAAAAGTCTGACTCCAGTCTATATTTGGAGAATAATCATACACTAAGAAGAAGAAGGGGCTTATTTATTTCAGTCAGTCGGTGTAACCTAGTCAAAACTTTATCCAACTTATTAAAAACGGTATGTTCTCGTTTGATTTCCACTAAAGTTACAGCTAAGTTACCACAGCAAATGCTAAATCATTGGTGATCACAAATCCATGAAATGTTCGAAATTCGAAACTTTTGATATCCCCTAACATTCAAATAGTACTGCAACGTTAAAGTTTCAATGTACCCATAAATAGGTCTGAACAAAATGAAACTGAATAAATTAACCCCATGCGTTCACTAAATCGTCTGCGCCTTTGCTCAAATTGCCATCGGTGGAATAACTACGATTCAAAGTATTCAACTTCAGATTAACTAAGACCTAATCTAAGTTTAAAACAGTCTGCTAGATAACCCGTCCGTGAGACAGCTCTAACTGAAAGCGGGCATAAATCTTCCGCGCCCTGATTCCGTCAGGCATATTGGAAGCGTGTTAATAAAATAGTCTTCAATCTTGTGTTAAGTTCGATTCATGTTTAAGTATTTATTTTCTTTTAACTGCCAGCCATCGCCTGCCTTCCAAGCCTGGCTGTCATGGCGAGGTATCTTTTTGGATCATCATCATCATCCATTCGTATGGCATGTATCCTGCGTGGATCATACATCAATGTCCCGATTAGTTTCGCTTTGTGGACTTCCAACATTCCTACAGGAAAGCTACGAAGTGGGTGCATTCGTTTACCACATGGGAAAGGGTTTGATCAGGCGCTCCTTAGTCATATTGTGCTGATTTTGGAGAGGCCTGTGTCCAGGACGTATATAGGCTTGTAATGATGATGATGAATTTCTGTAGTCTAGATATTGAGAGGTCACTTAATATGGGTCTCATAAGAAGGCTCAAGATCGCACAGCGGGCAATGGAGGGAGCAATGCCTGGTATTTCCCTGCGTGAGAGAATCAGAAATGAGGAAATCCCAATGATCACTATGATGATCGACATCGCTAGAAGAATTGTGGAGCTGATGTTTCTGGGATCCTCACCATGTGGGCCGACGATTAAGTGAAGGTTAGATACCGTTGGATGCGGCTGGCGCGTTCCCGATCGCTGTGGAGAGCTTTAGGGGAGGCCTAGGTCCAGCAGTGGGCGTTGTTTGGCTGGCATGATGAATAAAATTTTAATTAAACTTTACACTAATATTCTTTTAACTCTATAACTACAATGTATACTGTACTTAATTGAATATAAAGAGCAAAAATAAGGATTATGACATGACCATAATTCTTTCAACTTAACCTCACATTCGCGCCAGACAATAAAATTGAAAAAAGTGTTTAAACAGTATTTCAAGTAACAATAGCCATAAAGCAATGGCCACAGTTACGCAGCGAGGGCTTTACAACTAGCGCTGCGGAATCAGACCGCGGAAGATTTAGTGGAACAGCTGACCGGGCTACAAGCCATTTCGTGAGGCCAGGATTTACAGTTTGAAAAACCAAAAGTGGTTATGTACGATTTTATACTGAGGATTTCGTAATAAGGTACAAGTACGTAGCGTTACTTTTTTTTATATATCTCGTGACTGAAAACTGAGAAGCCTTTGGTAAGTGCGTTTAGAATTTAGTAAAATCATTTTTTTAAATGGGAATTTCCATTTTTTTTTTGTTCAGTTGTAAAGGGCCCTTCAGTGTTATTCGAATCCACATCTTTTCTGTTTAAAAGCAACTGCCCAAATTTAATGTTAATATACAATTCATAATAATCGCAAAAAATTATATCAAAAAGTTACATTTGTCTCAACCATCGATATAAATTATATATTACATCAATTATTTCAACCGGACCAGACTTTATCATTTGAGAATGCAATTTTAATACATTGTTTTGCAATTTTATTAAATGATGAACTAGCTGCTGTCAAACTAATAAACAAACAAACAAAAAAACTCTTCAGCTTTATAATATTAGTATAAATAAATGAAATCTTTTTTACACAAGAACATTAATACACGTTATTGTTTTAAAGATAGATCCTGATTTATAAAAATACCTTTAAGTTTTCAGCAAGGTAACTAATTGTGCAGTCAGTACGCACAGTAAGCAGTTGAGCAGAAAACCTCTTCACAAATGGTTTCATAATAAAAGCCCATTGATTATCCATTGTTTTCAACGTTTAACTGCTTACGGGAATATCATATTTTAACAATTCAAGAGTCCTTAACTATTCCATTTGTATTTCATTTCAAACCATTTCATATTGGAGCAAAGTAAATAGTTCAGGTAGGTATATAGGTATTCGTATAGGTATGAATAGACGCAGTAGAATCGCTGCGTTTGGCATAAATTAGTGAAATCTGTACTAAAATAACATTCCGTTGGTTTAGTGATTTGAATACCGTGCTAAGTTCTCGGAGTCCTGGGTTCTTTCCTCAAGTCGCGACAACAAAAGTTTCGACTTTTCGATGAATCCTCTGTTTAGAATCAGCATTTGGCAAGCGTGGTAGTTATGTACCCATCATTGGAGGCCTGGTGACCTGAAAATTTTCAAGCCTATTGAGGCTTAGTTTTAGGCTCCCATCTCCCACATAACTTGAAAATTTTATTTTGTACTTTTTTTTGTAACTTTTGTAAGAACAAGTTTGGGTCATTGAAAAAAACAATTTTATTTTTGTTGTATCTTGATTTCAATGATAGAAGTCTTAGCCCTGCAGTGCCGTTAATTTACCCTTTTATTCCCCTTTTGTGTACATGACAAGGTCCATAATGCTCAAGTATTAAAATGTACCATCCTCTGTACCAACATTATGGGTGCAAATAAAGTATTGAGTGTTGAGTATACTTAATAAAACCGGCCAAGTGCTAGTCGGACTCGCGCACGAAGGGTTCCGTACCAAAAAGGCCAAAAAAACGGGTTTGTTGTATGGGAGCACCTCTTAAATATTTATTTTATTTTGTTTTTAGTATTTGTTGTTATTGCGGTAACAGAAATACATAATTTGTGAAAATTTCAACTGTCTAGCTATCGCGGCTCTGTAGATACAGCCTGGTGACAGAGCGACGGACAGACGGACAGACGGACAGACAGCGAAGTCTTAGTAATAGGGTCCCGTTTTTACCCTTTGGGTACGGAACCCTAAAAAATAAATGCGAAAGGGACTTTGTCTTTGTTTCACGCGGCAAACCGTACCACAATAACGATTGGTTTTTATTGTGCCTGGAATAGCCCACATTCTAGAGGCTGAACTATTGGGCCGATTTAAATTAAAAGACAATGGCAAGATATCGTACCAACGCGCAAATCGTATATAATATGTTTACTTTTGTTTTGTGTTTGTTTTAAGTTTCGCATTGTGACGTAATTTTTACTGTAATTTTGCATACTGCGTAACGCCGGCAGTGGTGCATCGACTCATCGGGAGCTGCCGGATTCCTTGAGTCAGGCTTCGGACC
This sequence comes from Anania crocealis, assembly GCA_949315895.1. NCBI lineage: Eukaryota > Metazoa > Arthropoda > Insecta > Lepidoptera > Crambidae > Anania > Anania crocealis. The sequence goes on along the minus strand of OX438872.1, from coordinate 9,088,501 downwards.
TTTACTTATTGGTACAGGTCTCGGGGTCGGCTGGGGGGTCGGGTAATGGCCTGGTGGGTCTATCTGCTTCTGTCGGACCCACGCTCCCAATCAGGGTCCCCGCTGAAAATCAGCGTCGTGCCTCTAGCTGTCACGACTAATGCTGAGCGGAAACCTTTTTGGCACATATAATGTTTCCTTTTTTTTTAAATGTTTATGCTTTGTTTTTGTGTCGAATAAATATATTTTTTCTTTCTTTCTTTCTTTCAAATCGATCGATCTCACAAATAAGTTACGAGTTACACACAAGCTGGGCTTACCGTGTCTTCGTCCATTAAACTACAAAAGCCAATAACATGTTTATCGAATGAAACATACCAGGCAATTCGAATAGTGAAACGTGTATTTTTGCAGACATTTTTGTAAAATATGTTTTACCCATTAATTTTAATAATTTGTTTTTAATACGATCACGATTGGTTTCGATGCCAACTGTATTGACCACTAAAATACTTATGACTAGCTGTGGGAGCGACATGGCTCGCGTCACCAGGGTGCTTGGCAAGTCTCACTGCCTATGTTTATTGATTATAATGATTATTTTTTTAAAGTCCTTAAAAGCCTCAGTTTCTCCTTGTAACAGTGACTATCTAGGAGCAAAAGTCCTGTCAAAATCGATCCATTCGTTTCAGAGTTTTTTTTTTAAATATATTTTAAGACATGCCTCACTGGGCCACACAGAGCCATCTAGTCCCAAATTAAGCTACTATTAAGTACCCTGTCGTATGGGGTACTAGACAACCGATAAACTTACCTATATACTTTTTTTTTTTGTAAATACATACTTATAATACACAGAAAACACCCAGACCAGTACAAACACACATGTTCATGCACACAAATATTTGTACTGTGCGGGGATCGAACCCCCGACCCATGGCTCAGAAGCAGCGTTTACTACCGCTGATCCAAATGGTCGTCAAAGATTAACCGGAACAAACAGATGGACTGACAGGAAGACGGACAATATAATTTTAAAACTTTAATTTGTTATGTAAGTACTGCCATACTCGTACTTTCAAATGCATTTGGTGGAAACCTGTTAATATGAAGTTGCAAACAGCGACTACATCATTTTATTCATTGAATATAATAATCTGTCCTTGTCGTAGATGCTGGTAGAAGATAATCGCTTAATTGCGAAATTTAGTCGTTGTGCGAGGTAGATTTTTGTATCGGTGGGTAGCTGGGTAATATAAAACAATTTTATTAACTGTCAACCGTTTTTACCTATCTCAGGCAAGGACTAAGATATTAAATTATACTCAGTTACGTAGTCAACAAAGCACGAGCGCCCAATAGCCTATTATCTTTGTGTCCACGTTCTGCAATAGTCTTGTACAAACCATGTGATGCCGGCACAAAACCCTTTTTTTCCTCTGGGATCGTAAGAGACGACAACAGGAGTAGGAAGGAAGAATACGGGAAGCAGCACTGAATATGGAAAGAGATTAGAAAGGGTGTCTTGCGCCATTTGTATGAGAATCGATGTCGCTGCTTGACCTCCACTACTACTTGTACACATAATAAACACAAACTTTCGCACACTTTACTCATAACCTCTGTGGCGAGCCTGCGCCTACATCGCCTTTCTAACCTTGGTAGCAGCGTCTTCTGTCCACCATTGTCCACGATCGACCTGCCAGCCAAGGACTAATTTAGGCTGATAATAAAAAAAACATTACTTATAGGTCTAGTTCCATCCATCTACATTTGCCTTTCACAGAACCCTGTAAACATTATTGCTTTCCTACAATTTCCTGCGGGACATGTAGGAATAAAGGTTTTTACAGGAACAAAGCATTTCTTGTGTTCCCTTGAGTATACCTGGGAGTGGAACGAACTTTTTTGATGTGTGTCAAATCTTGTAATCTACATCTTTTGCTGTTTCGGAATTTGAATTTGTTTTTTTATTTAATTTACATTTACTTAAGTGGAGCTTTATGATTGGACGGCAAAGAGCCAGCTTCAGGAATGTGTGGTTAGATTTTTTAAGGCGAAGTAAATATTAATATTAAAGGTAATTCGATAAAATTAACCACGTGTTTTCAAAACAATTGTTAGAACTTTGCAGTTCATCAATTCTTAAACAGCCGGTAAACATAAATTGACAATTTATTTGATACAATTCCCATACAAAATAATAGGGGTTAAAGTATGAAATTGTCGATTATTTTCCCACTTTTTGTTTTGTTTATAGCTCTTAAGTATAGTCATTTTATTGCGTAATTCTTTTTGTATAGTATCAAAAACTAAATAAAGTAATTTTTGACTAAAAAAAATGCAATACTAGTGCCTATTACTTCAAAGGAAGTCGTTAAAAAGACCCCTTATAATGTGTCAGCTGACCTTCTTGCTTCAATTAAGTATATTTGTATTATATACTTTGATTTTCAGAAATTTAAATACTATAATGCGTAGCTTTATAACCATCTAACTTTCACCTTTAATTGCATCGAAAACGGTTCAGGCGTTTTTAAAAAAAACTAAAAAATTGTTAGTATGGAAAAATGACTTTTCTCGATTTCGTCCATACAAAACGGCAATTTCATACTTTAGCCCCTAATATGTCAAATAATATTTTAAACTTAAACGTCTGTTGGTGAACTCTACCCATGCATTTTAATTGTTAATGTAACCCCACGTTTTCGATAGCATATAGTCCAAGTACTAATGTTATAAATGCGAAAGTTTTTGAGGATGTAAAGATCTTTGTTACTCTTTCACACGCACTCCACAACGGATTTTCATGAAACTTTTCATATTTGTAGCTTAGAAATCAGATTAACATATAAAAGAGAAAAACTCTGAGTAGACCCCTCGAAAACATGGCATAACAGTTGTATTGTCACGTGACACAAACGATACACTGAGATGCCCATTGTTTACGATATTGTATTTTTTTTTCAATCACATACCTATTATTCTATTGGTTATTATCTCTAAACCCAATTCAGAAATCCACGCTAACGAAATGGCGGCCAAAAAATAGTTATTGTATCAGTATAATATTGTGTGGGCCTGTTTGATATTGGTATGAGATTGATGGTAAGAAAACATAAAGGGGTGCCCTTCGGTTCGCCTAAAATTTAAAGTCCTAATTTCATTTGGCCGAACCGTATTGGCCTAAACTTATAACGTATAATTATTGTCTAGTCTAACAGTTGTTTTTGCACTATTATATTTTGGTCTAAAAATTGTTTGGATGCATGCATGTTTGCTTGATTGCATGCATGCTTGCTTGTTTACATGCATTCATGCTTGCTTGCATGCATGCATGCTTACTTCTTTGAAAGCATTTATTTTCAGGTCCATTTAAAGCTTCCTCGAGTGTAATATCTGTTAGATTTTGATCTTCTGGCTCTGCAATACATAAGTTGTTATAGCCGAATCTATCAGGCACTTTTCTCACTCGTTTGATTGGAACATTTAAATTTTCTAATGAAACATCCGGTTTTGACGCAGTTTCAAAAGAACTGTCATATAAGTCACTTACTGAGGAAGCATCTGGAACATATGTGGTATCATTGTCCTCATATTCAACATCTGTATCTGTATTATCTAAATTCCTGTTTTCCTCTTCTTCTTCACATTTTATTTCCTCCGCTGAAGCTGCACACTCAATGGGTATATCTACAGTGTTTCCTGCTGTTTCCATTATAATGATGTCCCTGCTAGTCGTGACAGTGTTATTGTCTGGGTCATAAACCCTATAACCTTTCACATTATCTGAATATCCCACCAAAATAAGTTCTTTAGCCTTCACATCCCATTTCAAGCGCTTTTCTTTTGGAATGTACATCATTACTTTACTTCCAAAAATACGGACATGACTTAAATTGGGCTTGTTTCTTGTCCAGGCTTCATACGGCGTCATATTATTTAATCTGGCAACTACTGACCTATTTCTTAAATATACAGAGGTATTTACGGCTTCTGCCCAAAACTTTTTATGTAAACCAGCATCAAAAATTAGACATCTAGCTTTCTCAACCAATGATCTATTCATTCTTTCACATACACCGTTTTGTTGAGGTGTGTAGGCATTGGTTTTTTGATGTATTATTCCTTGTTGCTTTAGGTATTTTTCAAATTCTTGATTGTAGAACTCACCTCCATTATCTGTCCTGAGAATTTTGATTTTCTTGTCTTTTTGTTTCTCTACCATGGACTGAAATTCTTTAAAAAACTTAAATACCTCTGACTTTGCCTTCATAAAGTATATAAAAGCCATTCTGCTGTAGTCGTCCACAAACAATACATAGTATCTGGATCCCCCTATGAACAAGTGTTCCATGGGACCGCACACATCTGAGTGTATCAGTTCTAAAACATCCTGTGTCTTGGTCGGGCTAGGCTGAAAAGGTTGTCTAGCCTGCTTCCCCTTACAGCACACAGTACACTTAGACTTGCCTATGTCTGCTTTATCTGTGTATAAGATGCCATCAGCAGCCCCATTCTTCATTTTGTTTAAACTAGTACTGTTTATGTGTCCTAATCGTCGATGCCAAGTTTCACTTGATGCCTTCGCTGTGGCTGCTAATAACTGTTCTGTTTTCTTAGTATATAATCTGTACACACCATCTACTAATTCTGCCATTCCAACTAGAGTTTTCTGTTGATTATAAATATAGCACAAGTTCTCTTTAAAAACAACATTGTTGCCATTCTTTATCAACTGGCTTACTGAAAGCAAGTTTGTAGTTAAACTCGGTATGCACAATACATCTAAAACTGTGATATCATATTCTTCACCATTTGCAACTGTAATGATATTGACATCACCAGAACACAGCACTGGAACACAGGTTTTGTTCGCAATAATAATCTCTTTGGTTTCATGTTCATATGATGGATTCACAACATATTTTTGTATCGCTGTCATGTGTTTGCTGGCCCCGCTAACAATGTACCAATTTTCACAATTAAACTGTCCGCTTAAAAAGATAGCACTAAAAGCGTTTGATTGCTTTTTCTTATTTTTTTCGGAACCAGGACATTGATTTTTGTAGTGTCCCGTCTGCTTACACTTATAGCATTTTATGATTTTGACTGCTTTTGATGTTTCTCCCGTCACATGTTTATGGTCATTTTTAGAGGTATAACCATATTTCATATTATGTTGTGTTCTTTTTGCAACAAAAGCGTTCTCCGAATACGAAATAGTTCCAACTTCACTACACATGTCTAACATCTTAGTTTTAATGACGTCAGCACTAACATCTATTCCCGAATGTTCTATGGCCATTAGCATCGGGCTATACTTTTCGGGTAATCCTGCTAACATTAATGCACCAATCCACTCATCTGTTATTTTGAAGCCTGTACCTTGAAGTCTCTGGCTTGTTTCTACAATTTGAGTTACATACTGGGTCATCGAGTCACAATTTTCAAGTCGAATGTTGATGAGTTTACGCAACAAGCCAATCTTTCTTGTATAGCCGGTGTCATCAAACATATTCTTCAACTTGTTCCACAAATCATAGGTTGTTGCTGCGTGTTTTATGTGTACATATAATGATGGGTCGATTGTTAACACAAGTTTCGCCTTAGCTTTTGCATCTTCATTTATTTGATTTGTTGTAGGTGAAACCGGTAACCTCTCAGTAATGGCGGATGCCATGTTTTCTAGTACTACTCGTAACACATTTTGCACTGCAAAACACCAATCCTCATAGTTCTCGCGCCCTCTTAACTTTGGAATGTTAGCGATGTAGTTAGTCGTCATTTTCTCACAAAACCACACAGTACTGTACGATCTGACTATTAAAAATAATTTTTAAAAGCTTTCGACCATAACCTGATAATAATACGCAGAGTGACGTTTTAACATTTATTATATTAGTTACACATAACCTAACACAGGATGGAGCTAGTAGTAGTACTTTATGGTATTATTTTGTTATCACATTAACAGCATGCATGCATGGCTATTTCAAATATTGATAAAGTTTTTAACTTTCTGCGAATAAAAATTTGGAAATGTAAATAGTAGGTGTTAGGATATATTTGGCTAAATGTCGCTATAGGGAAATTATAAAACGGCGATATAAAAGTAAGGCGTAGTAAAAATAGGCTAAACACGTTTAGGAAAAACAAAATTTTGCGAAAATGTTTTAGGCTAATGGTTTGTGTGCCAATGACAATTAGGAGAACAAATAATTCGGCATTCCGATATATACCCGGGCGGACATAAAGATCTGTTGGAGCAAAACCATTATTAATATTGGGTGTAAACAAGTAAAAATTGGTTAAAAACCTGTATCATGACTACGAAAATGCAATGATTTCAAAGTCACCCTGTATATTTTCTGTATTGTTTAAATTTTTACACTCAGGACTTTGTCTTCTTTCATTTGATATCCGAATCGTTACGACTGCAAACTTATTTTACAAAGTAATATATTGTTGCTGCATTCGCCATGTAGCTTTTATTTAACTAAAAGTAGCCTGTGTTACCCGGACTATAATAAGGTCCGATTTATACCTCACTCACCAAAATTGGCTCATTAGTTTAGTTAGCCGCAAATGTAGAACCCACAGAATATACCCACTTACATAAGTACATAGACTGCTAAAAAAATCAAATAGTCTTCCTATTGGCTTTGCCCTAGTCGTGAAAAAAGAAAAAAATTACGATAAAAACTACCGAAACTCATGTTAGAAGATGCCTCTTATACAGTACTCTTTAAGACCTGATGACAGTAAAAACGTTAGTCCCTGAACATAGGAAATGAAACCATTTCGTTAGCAGTTCGGATAGATTGGACACTTTCCGTATTAAATAAAACCTTCCCTAACATTGGAAACGGTACTCTTGCAGCCTGTTAGAAACACAGTTGACTTGTTCTCTATTCAGCTAACTACACGGAGCCCATGGTTCAGAACAGACATACAAATATTTGAATAAAAAGGTATTGTGTACAGATCTAGTTTTTTTTAATTTTATGGTCGTCATACATAAAAAAATATCTCGTCAAATATTTTTCAACTAATATACTAAATTATACACAATACCTACTTTCTTAATTTAAAGTCTATGGTAAAAAAAAACATCCTCACTAAATGAGCGCCCGCTAGAACACTTAGGAGGTCTTTCAACGTAGTAGCAATCAACTTTTATCAAGGCAGATAATATGAGGTTTCTGCCTCGAATTTAGCGGGCAGCGGGGCGGGAGCGCGGCTCGGCTTTGCAAATGTATGCGCCCGCCGCTCACAAGAGCGACTTGTCTCGCTCGGGCGCATACATTTGGAGTGCCGCGCCGCTCCCGCCCGCCCCGCTGCCCGCTAAATTTGAGGCAGAGGCCTCAAACATGAAAATACTAAATTGATTCAATAGAGGACATTTTGATGTATAATTTTCTATATTCTGTGATCTAGTTCATCTATGATGAGGATGACGATGATATTTTTACGGGGCTGACTGATTTCGATGTGGTAAAGTTCCAATGACATTTAAGTACAAAACAAAACTATGTAATAAGCCTAAAAAGTTTTGTCGGGCATATTGATAGACGGTTTTTAGGTAGCATATTTTATAGTTTGCGTAGTTTTTAAGTTAGTTCAGGTAATCCAATTTTTTCTTTATTTGTTTGACTCCATGTAATTTGTGAATCTTCTTTGTTCATTTTATTAGGCATATAATATTATCTCCTAGTAGGAGAATACTTAGTTGCATTTTAAGTTATCGACCTTCATTTGTTTTCCGAATTATCTCATTTACTTCCATCATGAATTTTACATTTTATTTAAGCTATGACATGTGCTACACAGAAATAAGTAAATTTCTGTGTGAAGTGTAAATGTGATGATGTAAAGCTTAAGTAAGTACTTTTACAGTTCTTTATCATCATTATCATTTTCAAACAACGTCCACTGACGGACATTGACCTTCCTTAAGGCTTCTGACATTCACCAATCATCGGGTCACCGTGTGGGGGATCTACTCATCGATCGTCGTTTGGTGTGCGGCTGCCATTCCAGAACTTTGCCGTCCTAGCGGCCATCGGTTCTTCATACTATGTGTCTCAGCCGCTGCCACTTCAGCTCCGCAATTCCTCAAGCGACGTCGGTTATCTTAGTTTTCCTATAGAGAAATAAGCATCGCTCTCTCTATTGCCCGCTGTGCCGCTTTGAGTCCTCTTATAAGACCCATATTAGGGGACCAGTTTCTGTTTCATAAGTCCACTGGTCAAAGAGTTTCGTCTTGAGACACTCAGGATTGCAGATAGATTCTAAAATAAATTTATACATTCTAAATCGAAGTAAATTAAAGTATGGCTACTAACTGAAATGCATTGTACAATTGTACATACCTATTGCTACTCGACCTCGATACGCGTTACAACTGAATTTGATCGATACAATAGCTTAATTAATTCCATTTCAATAGCAACTACTTTGTCTAATTAAGATAGATAATTATACCTAAGTTAATCACTTCGACTGTAATCATGACTAATCAAGAGTAAAACCTCTTTTTTTTTGCGTTGTAATACCACTTTGAAAGAAAGATTTATGTTTTTGTATACTCAGACATTTTGCCAAACACCTTTTTGAAGAATCTCTAATGTGATTTAAAAACAGCTTCATAACTTGACTTTTTATTTTTTATCAAAAAGAAATATCTTAAAATAGTTATTTGTTATACAAGAGTGCAAAGTTATTTTTTAACCGCGTGCTCAACTTTGATGACCGAGCCAGCAAAGGATTCTAAAATTGAATCATGAGCGCAGCGAGTGATACAAAAATTAGAATCCTGAGCGTCAGCGAGGGAATGGGGACTACCGTTTCTTTGCTCACCAGTTGGCGCCACCGCTAGTGGTCCGGAAGTATAGCTATCAAAGGCGATTGACGCCGAAACAAAGTGTTATATCTTAAATCTAATTAAGGTTATATTGTTTATAAATAACTATCTTGATATCAACGAACTAACTTATGAAATAGTTGCTCTTGAGGCCGCCTATTTTTGCGATTTTTCTTAATTCCGCTTTTAAAGCGTTCACATTAATCGCGAAATAATCCATATTTGCAATATTTCACGAAGGAGATCACTTTCCAGCAGGTAAATTAAAGAAATTATAATTTATGCAACAAATTCCGCTAAAACCAGTACAAAGTGAATGATTTTGGACCTCACGCGATACTAGCGCCTCTAGTGGCAAATTCACTAGCGATAGCCCCCATTAAAAGCGCACAAGGTGAAAAATCTTTGCACTCGAGTGCAACACGTAACTTTTCATCCCCCCTTAGCGAGGAAATGACTAAATGCAAAATAAAACGTTTACAATCACAAAATACTTTTATTTTAGTTTAGGTACATATTTACTACAACATTATGATATGTAAGTATTAAAATAAACTTCTTTGTCGCTGGAATCACTCATTTTCGTTTTTTTTTTTACTTGTTTTCAAGTTTCTTATTTATAACAATACGAATTCAAAACAAAATGGCGAGCGCAAAGCAAATTGAAAACAAAAGTACGCTAAGGAGGTTAAGAGTCTGAGTTTTCAACAAATTAAAAAAAAGTTGTATGACAAATACGGCACCATGGAGATGAAAGTAAATAGGTTTAATGATGTTTTGAAATCACATACCTAGTGCACGCGATGTTCTAAATTCAAATTTACTTTATCCTCTAGCGAATAAAAACCGCTTTTGCACTCAGATATCGGAGAGCAAAAATACTCTTTCCGAGATGGTGGGATGAAAAATATATAAAATATTGATTCAGCTCTCCATTTTGAAACACGCCATGATGCGCATGGACGTAGCTGTGTAAGATTCTTTCGGCCAATCGGCCGCAGCAAAATAATATGCCTATGCGCGTCACAGCTTGTTTCAAAGTAAATAGTATAAATCAATATGAAATATTTTGCTAAGATTATTTTTTGTTGTTAAAATAAATAACACTGCCAAGATGTTATATATATTGGTTATATAACGTGGGCTTCGTTTTTCAGGCGGTTATAAAAGCACGGTGTAAATATTATAACATTCGGAGTGTTTCTCTTCCGATTTCTAATGAAACCAATTTTGAGCAATAACAAAATATGGGGTTGAATAGTCCTAGCTCGCATCGAAATATATTTTTGTTAATATATTTGTTTAAAAAGATGCTGACAATGGTTTTAGAGTTTCTAGAACTGCTCCTTCTTGGCTCTGTCCCACAATTGTCCCGAAGCAGTGGCAGGTTAAAATATCGGGACGTGAAAAGCACCTCCTGGAAATTTGCAGAAATAAATGTTTTTTAAATCATTTTTGAACACACCCTAATCAATTGTACAGCGAATAAATTACCTCATGAATGTCGTAATACAATAAGTTTACCCACAAGCTACGGTGAGACAATTCTTAACCCATAATAACCGAGCTTTTCTCGCCATACGTCATCTTTATGACGTCACCGGTGGAGGCTAGGGGCCACTTTGATAGATGACCTAACGATAATATTTTCTTGTAGCCGATATACACAAGAAACTGGTTGAAAATGATTCTAAAGAGATAGAGCATAAGATGCTTTTTGCAATAGGAAAGAAATTCAAGGGTTCCTTGGTAAGCATGGGACCACATAAAAAGGAAATATAAAATTAAATTGCTAAAATATCATATAAAGTATATAAATATGAAAAAATAGCTATTTCATTGACTGACTTGATGACTGTCAGGAGTGCAAAATTCCTAACATTTGATGAAACAACGCTGGCTTACAGCGATAAGAATATCCTGGAAAAATTTACGCCTATGACGTAGAGTCTCGGGGCTAAATGGTAAAGCGCCGCTCCCGGCTAGCGAGGGGAGATGCGGGTTCGAGTTCCGCCTGAGACATTATTTTTCAAGTTTAAATATTGATATTATAATTACAATTTAATTGCTTAAAATATCATATAATTAATATTCATTTAGTTCTCGGTTACGGAACCATTCAAAGCAATCTCGATTCGGGCAATACAGTATCAATACCAATATAATGGATTGGTTGTCATTGTCACACATCTTAAGAGGAATTTGACAAATCATACCTTTTTAGATGAGATGGGCTTTTATCCTATATAGCTTATGGTCAAACATTATAACACCTAATTTATTGTATTGTTCTATAGGATCTATAAAGGATGGGTTGGCAATCGCATTTTGGCTATTGGCGGAAAGACGCTGCCACCATCTTTTGGCAGTACTCTCAGATTAATCCCTCAACCCCCAAGCGGCACGCGCCTGCCGCGATAACAATTGATTTCAATTGTGTCTGGAATAACTCACGATCGAGGGATTAACATTAATTACGCTAAATAAAGACACTTTATTTCTTTCTTCTATTGACCTATAGGTAGAGCTTATTTTTTAACTGTCAATATAGGAATATAAAAAAATCAAGGAATTGTTTAGTCAATTTACATTAGCAATTTAAATGTTTATACAAAAGATTATAATTCTGAATTATAAGGCATATACTTTAACAGTAACAGTAAACTTTTCATTTAGTTGTTTATAAAGTCGAATTTGTCGCTAACGCTAAAAGCGGCCGCTTTTAGCAATAACGTAATACGAAAGAATACCAGAATGAGAAGCAGTTAACAAGTGATTAAATAAATACTAGAGGTAATTTACTAAATTTATACTGTTCTAGTTTATTGAGAATTGATTTTGTTTAGAAGTTATAAAATTAAATCAATTGGGGGCAACATATAGCTCTAGTAGTCGCCTTAACTGTTTTTTTAACTTTTTGGCTTTGATGTAAAATGTTTGTAGCGTACATCTGAGGTTTAAAACGATTGAAAATAGTTGTTTTAATCGAAATAATTTATTGCATATATTTACAAGTTTACAATTACTAGGTACTAGCTTAATGCAACGCTAAATTCAAGTAACAATCAAATTTATTTAAATAAATAAATGTGGACAACATCACATACATAGTTCTGATCCCAATTTGAATAACTATATTTAAAGCATTCGTATTTTGGAAACCAGAAACAACGAAGGTACCACAAACACCCAGACCCGAGAAAATGTAGAAAAACACATTTTTTCTACATTGACCCGTCCGAGAATCGAACCCCGGACCTCGGAGCAGGCGACACCTTGAAAACCGGTGTGTACGCCACTCCGCCACGGAGGTCGTCAGGAGGAGGTATTTACAACATAACACAAAACTTTAACATTATTGATAGCTAAACGTAATACAAAAACAAATTAAATCAACTGAAAGCATGTAAACTTACATAAGAAAAAATCTGTTTAAAGTCCAGCACCTATAGTTTTATATCAAATTAATTCATGTCGTACGTCTGTCTCTGCACATAGTGCTTAAAAGGTTTATTTGACCAGTGCGATCAAAATATCTAAAGTGAAGCTGAAGATCGTTGATACTGAAACAGTCTCTATTAGCTATAGGTCAATACTGACAGTGCCTGGTACTTGTAGGTTCACCAGCGGTAGTTGTAGCTGGCCCGGCCTCCGTAGTCCTTCATTCCGCCCATGCGGCTGTACGTGCCCTCCAGGCCGAAGTCCCCGTTCTTGCCCACCGGCCAGCGCCCGCCGCCCGCCGCTGTCCACTGTGAACAAATATATATCGTCAAAACAGTATAAAAGTGGATGGAACGTTAGAATGAAATGTAGTATCTTATCTTGCTGATATTACAAACCAATACTTTAGCAATATACTAGTATGTTGGTAAAGTAATAATGTTGCATACGTTGGTCTAGTGGTTTCAGTACCGGCCCAAGAACCTCAGTTCGACTCCCGGGTCTCTGCAAACCCGAGCAATTTTCTAACTGGTGAACCTACAATATATGGGTACAGTCCCATCTGATCACGCTGTGGTTACTTGAATTTAATGATGGAGACCTTGCCTTGCAGGTGGGATGATTATGCCAATAATCTACTCCGTAGCTAAATCAGCGCAGTACTACAATTGCTGATGATGAGTTTTCAGATTGTAGCGGCACAGTATATGCTAATGAATGCTGCACTAACGGAAGTAGGTCCATGCATCTGCTTGCTGATGTCGAAGGAAGCGGCGGCGTTGTCGTTCCTCCAGTTGACGGCGCCACCGAGGGCGCTGGTATCACCGTAAGGGCCGAGCGTGCGCGAGCCGAACGCCTGCGCAGCCAGCTTGCCGCGGTCGTCGTTGAAGATTGTCTTTTCGTAACCAGCTTTGCCCTGGATGACAAAGAGAATACATAACCACTAAACTACACACACAAAAGTATGTAACAACAGCGATGGTTCCGGGCAAACAAAGAATGATTTTCATCAGATTTCTAAGTAAGTATAAAGTAACAGGACTTGAATGGCCATTGTCTCTCAATAAACAACCGTTTACTTTAGATATTGCAAACAACCTTTAGCATAGGATGCATAGAGAGAATCGTAAGGAAGACCACTGCACGTGTTTAGAGAATTACGTGAAAGATCAATAATCACGGATACTCTAACCATCACGCCACCAGCAGTAAAGAAGGCTATGGGACCATGTATCTGAGATGGTGCCAGAATTCATGGATTTGTGGAGTAGAGCCTCAATGAAAATATAAAAAAAAAAACTTTGTCAAGAGGAAGTCTCAATCACATAAGTAATACGATATAGCCATTTTTTATTCGAATATTTATTTAAGATATATACTTATTACTTCAAGAGTTCCGAAATGGGTCTCCTTTTAGACCAAACTGTTTCCTAATATCTTCTATATTTGTTTTTGTCTCATGATTACAATACTAAACTACTTACGAATAAGCCTGCGTCGTTTGAGCCGACCGTTCCGAATATTCTGCTGTCGGCCGTCTTGCGGTCGGCTGTGATGTCGCCTGTCTTGGGGTCCATGCTGATGTCTCTTCTGAACCTGGGGTGGATGCCGAAATGGGGTACTAGCTCTTCATCACTGTAATTAGGGATCAACAAATTAAGTCAAATAATTAATTTCAGTAATCAATCCATATATTACAACTAACTTAAAAGCTAAAATTCTTTTCTAATTTTTTTTATTCATTAAAAAAATCAGTTTTTTGATAAAGATGATACTTTCATCCAGTATGTCCTGTGCAGTAGGCGTCCTTAATGAACTTAAATATAGGTTAGATCATAAAAGTTACAATCAATGTATATTAAACTAGCTGTTGCCCGCGACTTCGTCTGCGTCAATTTCTGTTATTATGATCGCGATTATTTTTTTAACATTTTTAACTGTTTTAACTCCTATTGGTCGCAGCGTGATTTTATATAGCCTAAAACCTTTCTCGATAAATGCTCTATCCAACACAAAAAGAATATTGCAATTCGAACCAGTACTTCTTGAGATTAGCGCGTTCAAACAAACAAACAAAAAAACAAACTCTTCAGCTTTATAATATTAAGTATAGATTTATATAGGAATTTCACTTAGAATTAGAAATAACTAAGATAAAAACCTACAAGCTTATGGAAACAATGTTTGTAGGGAACAAATAGAAAGATATCCGTACCTGGAAAATACGTGCTCGATTTCAGATTCCGGAACGAAGCTAGAAATAAAAAAAGAAATGTGAGATCATTTTTAGCGAGTTATTGACAACGTTATATGACAAGTATTTCACTGTTACCAACCTTATATCCTCAATATGAGGAGGTAATACTTCATAGTACTCTTGTGCTGCTGCAGCCATCACGAAAGCGGCGAATATGATGAGTTTCATTTTTTCTAAAACAAAAAATATAGATTCTTTGAATTTTCTAAATGTAAATGGCTACAATATTTTATGTTGAACTATTGTTAAAAAAAACGTCTTTAGAGAAGAGATGACTATGATGAAGATTGTCCATGTTATTACAGATTAGACAGCACTTGAAGAAAATGATACTGCTGAAGATGACCTAATGAATGAGATGTTAACACGTTTGGTGTAGTGGTGCGATTTTTCGCCTACTACGTATCCGCACAAGTCAGTTTACAAAACGACATTTTCTAAATTAATTTCGGTGTTGAAGGAGTCACTGCTCTCGTCCTCTGTTGCAAGATTAAAATCCTAAAGTCAGAGCTCAGAGGCCTATGAAATGGCGACCTAGAAAAATTACACCAGATCAGCCTGATGATGAAAATCGTGATCATGAATTAACTCAAACATAAATGAACTTTGACTGTTAGTCAAATTTAAACAATGATGTAAACTAATTGCTCGAAATTATAAATTGATTTCCTATTTATCGGCCAAAATAAAATATCACCAGCCTTTCTCGTCATGATGTCACAAGAAGCAACTAAAGAAGTACTGGCAGAAGAACAAGCGTAAGTCTTTCCCCTATTGAACAAACCATGATCGTCTACGTACCAACCAAAATCCTCATTTTGAAAAGACCTTTGTCCAGTAGTGAACTAATGTAGGCTGATGATGATATTTATGGTTCAATTCGTATTCAGAAAAATAAAAGTGGACACAATAATAAGCGTTGAGGTAGGCCTACTTTAAGCAGTAGGACGCAAGCCTGTTTTATTTGATTAAAAGTTTTTAATATTCATCAGAAAAAGCTTTTAAATTAGAAAACTTAATCTTACCGAGTTATTAATCACAAAAAGCTCTTCTTCACACTGTAAACACTTCAAATCGAATGATATCAAACGCTTTCGCCTGTATGTTTTTATACCACTTCTGGAATCAACGGGGAATCCTTCCTTACCAATAGCAATTTAAGTAATAAATACAAAAGCGATTGCACGGAGAGCTGAATCATAAAAGATAAATGTTTGAGTCTTATTTCTACTTCGTTAAAGTTGAAATTGCATTGTTTTATACAAAGATGCGAAGTGATTCCCCTAGTAAATATAAACATGCAGTTTCAATGATAAGGAGTTTCTCTCGTGTTATCAGTTAGTAAAACATTCTGATAAATGAATAAATTTCACTCATTTTATAGATAGGTACACAAATTGATATAAGTATTTTAATTATTTTAATATTGATTTTTAAGATATGTAGTTGTGTTTTTACTAAGACTACCGAGTGCTTTAGACATCGCTTGTAGCTTTTTTCCAAAAATCACAATAAGGAAATATTCTTCAGGTAAGTATTCTCTAAAGACTAAAAATAAATCCTATAACAATAGAAAAAAAATATATGTACAACCTATTTTTAAAGTTTTATAAATTTGCCAGCCAGGTGCGTATTTTAAATAAATTAATATAAAACTATATATTAATCTTTTTTGGTGTACTGTTTGCATTTGGCTGATTTTAGTATCACATAAATATAAAACATTGAGAAAAAGAAAGACAAAAAGTAAAAACCGGCCAAGTGCGAGTCGGACTCGCGCACTGAGGGTTCCGTACCAAGTTTAACAAAAATACCACAATATTTTGATGACTTCAAAAATAACTTTGTTTTTCATCGTTGGAGGACAAAGTTATGTTTGCTGTTGTTGAAATGTGCTAGATTTTCAAAACTACCAGTTCGATCTCGTTCGAAGCAATTTTCGTTGAAAGTATTTGTTAAGATCTACATTATGTATTTTTATCCAAAATTTTCACTTGCTTATTTTAAAAGTTAGAGGGGGGGGACACTCATTTTACCACTTTGGAAGCGTCTATCTTCCAACTGTTAGACTTTTGGAAATAATGGTTTAGCAACCTCTATGTCATTTTAGAAGACCTATCCATAAATACCCCATATGTATAGGTTTGAGTAAAAAAAATAATTTTGTTTTAGTTCTATGTATGGGAAGACCCCTAAAATATCATTATTTTTTATTTTTTGTATAATAATCGTTAAGCGGTTAACAGGATATACCTACCTACCAAGTTTGAACTGTGTCATGCTAATACTTTCAGAATAAAGTGGCTGTGACACACGGACGGACGGACAGACAGACAGACAGACAGACTTGACGAATCTATAAGGGTTCCGTTTTCTTGGCAACGGAACCCTAAAAAGCACTTTTAAAATG
Organism: Anania crocealis; assembly: GCA_949315895.1. Taxonomy (NCBI): domain Eukaryota; kingdom Metazoa; phylum Arthropoda; class Insecta; order Lepidoptera; family Crambidae; genus Anania; species Anania crocealis. The sequence goes on along the minus strand of OX438872.1, from coordinate 9,071,548 downwards.
GCGTTTATTGTTTTTCTGTCTGCCAAGAGTGAATGTAATATAATTAGTTAGGAGAAGTAAGATTCGGAGGAGGATAAGAATGGCAATAAAAATTTCATACTGCTTTCATAATTGAGTCGCCGCAATTGGCATGAATATAAATTTGATCACTTTTAAATTATTTGTGAAACGGACGAGGAGGAAAACGGAATAAGCTTATCAATATTATAAAATCAAATGAAAACTTCTAAGAATCTACCATACAAGTTCGGTGCGATGCGTAGCGGGAATTCAGGATTCCCCTTGCTTGATAGGTGCTTGGCCGGTTCAATTCAACACTGAGAGAAGCCAGAGCTCTTTCGGGCCAATTTAAAATGGACGTTAATTACAAAGGTGGTATTTTATAATTATATGTGAATTGAAATAGTTTCAAATGAAAATACGATTCTTTGTAGGAGTAGATATGTCAATACGAAATCTACAGGTTATGCCGTTTGTTCCTATATTCTGTCAGAAGATGGAAGTCATTAAAACAAACTACGTCAGAGGCCTTTGATAGGCGAAATATCTGACACCAGATTATCTTTGAAGGATAGTAGCACAAGACGGAGAATTAAACACATAAATTATCTAGTAGCCATGTTATAAACTATTAATTTGGAGCTACATAATTGTTGTGCTTGGAAGATGATTATTATAGTTTCATATTCACTCTGTGTTACCGTTTCATTAAACCAGAAACGTAAACACATTTCATGCTCAAATAACTCTGGAACTGCGTATTTAGTAAAAGTCAAAGCGGATTATTTGATTTGGTCACATTCGAATAAATCGTAACACACATAAATTACGTGTGACGCTGTTTGTCCGCTATGGAATCCTAAACTACTGAACCGATTTTAATCAAATTTGGCACACTGTGTTCAGTTTGATCCAACTTGAAAGATAGGATAGCTTACATTTCAATTTATAGTCGCAATATAATTTTATTGCTAATTATTTTTGTCTTGACTCTTTAAGACTTGGTAAAGTAAACGCCATATTTGGTGACAATGACATTTAAGACGTCAAATTAAAATAAATTATTCTGAGGCGATACGAAGTTCGCGGGGTCAACTAGTCGTAATATATAAATTGCGTGTGACGCGGTTTGTCCGCAATAGATTCCTAAACTACTGAAACGATTTTAATCCTACATATAGGTCTGTTCTACTGAACGTCAATAAAATTGTTATTATTATGTAGACTTATGATTGGGACCTGGTGTCCTGTAATTTTGAGGTTCTTTTTTTGGAAGCCTACTTCAGGCACCAGTATCTCGCAGTTATAGGTTTGGCATGTATAATTATTTTTACCTCAGTTTTAGAATTATGTTGCCTATAATTGTAATGAGAAAATAAATAGATTTTATTATCTTATTATTATTATTATTATGTTAGTCATTTTTCAATCACGGGACTATGGAGTCCCGGACCTTTGGAAGGCGTACGAGGGGCCAAAGCCAACTCGCAGAGGCCTGTTAGACAACATTTATCTAAATGATGTATTGTGACACCAACCGACGATTATCCCTGTGCGCACTATACAAGTACACCCAACGACAACCCCCGGTTAGTGCAGGACTATTGCAGAAACTGGATACAAAGGATACTGGGCTATGGGTTTGGGTGCTAGTGGACTGGGTAACTGGAACTATGGATGGACTATGGCCCCTGCCTGACCTATGTTACTCACACGGATAAAATGGCAGGGGGTGACTCGCACACTCGTTTAATGGGCCCCCTAAAACGGCCGCTAGCACATAGTGACGTAGCGACAAGGGGGCAACATTATTATTCACTTATTTATTAATATATCTTAGCCTAGATTTTTACAATATTATTATAAAAAACAAAACATTATAAAAACCTAACCTAGTGCGCCGTCGGTAGCGGGGCATGGCCCAAGCTGCCGGTGGTTAGGGCTGCAGAGAGAGGAACCTCCTAACAATACGTGCCGTGTCGAGGAGTACTGCCTTCTGTATCTGTCCATTGATCCAGCCCCCTAGCGAGAGCCTCGTGAGATGCTGGTCAAGGCTATTAAACCGTTCGCTGAAACGACTATTGGGACAATGCTCGTTGAGTCAACATTCCACATGGCGGTAATCTCGTGAGCCAAGTCAAGGTACTTGCTGAGTTTGTCCTTCTCAGCCTTTACGAGGTTATCGTCATGCGGAACAGTGATGTAAACAAGCAGTGCCCATTAAACATTATTATTATGTTGGTCTGTTTCCGATCACGGGACTATGGAGTCCCAGACATTTGGAAGGCGTACGAGGGGCCGAAGCCAACTCGCAGAGGCCCGTTAGACAACATTTATCTAAATGATGTAATGTGACACCAACCGACAATTATCCCTGTGCGCAATATACAAGTACACCCGAGGATAGCCCCCGGTCAGTGCAGGACTATTGTAGAATGTGGATACAAAGGATACTGGGCTATGGGTTTGGGTGCTAGTGGATTGGGTAACTGGGACTATGGAAGGCCTATGGCCCTTGCCTGACCTATGTTACTCACACGGATAAAATGGCAGGGGGTGACTTGCACACTCGTTTAATGGGCCCCCGAAAACGGCCGCTAGCACATAGTGACGTGGCGACAAGGGGGCAACAAAGCCTGAGGTGCTTGAGGAGTGGAGAGGTATTACACGGCTCTCAGGACAATCCCGGTAATCCGTTCAAGATCCCTACAAGCATCTTACTGCAATACTTCCTTCCTCCGAGCATTTCTGCTCTAGCGACTCTCCACTCAAGCCGGCCAATGAAGGCAAGCATGAGGTGGGAGATATGTTCCTCGTCAGTGTTCACACCGGCCGACCAATGAAGGCAAGCCAGAGGTGAGGAACAGGGATACTCCCGGGAGCAATCAGGTTCGTGGGGTCGCTACTGCCCAACAGCTCGCCACACTCAATTAATGGGCGCATTATTTTTTATAGTAAATTATTTGTCTATGATGTAACAAACTGTAAGTTTTTTAACAGAAAACAATGTTATGTAAATAATGTGATTTGGTAAGGTAACGCCATATTTGATAAAAATGACATTAAAACGTCAAAATTAAATTAAATTATTTTAAGGTGATACGAATTTTGCGAGGTCAGCCAGTTATATTTATAAATTCTTGTCTTTTAAAATAGGTAATCGTCCCGCGGCTCCGTATATGGTCCAAAAACCTAATATACTCGTATCGTTAGTAAAATAATCATCGAAGTTGCGAGCCATAAGTCATCATTACCTACGGGACGAAAAAAAAAATTTTATTTCATCAGTTAAACGAGAAGTAAGTAAAAAGTGTCTATTCTTAAGGTCTTAGCATAAAGCTATGCTAAATGTTAACGTCGAGTAACAAAACCCCCTCACATCCCTTTTAGTAAATATGCAAGTTTCAGTCCGACGCACTAGTGAACTCCGCTGTAATCAAAGAGCATTCTAAATTGCAGAATCGAGTCCAATATCGAGCACTAGCAATCGATCGATGGAACATTCGATACATCTGCTCGCATCGCCTGTGATTTACGACGCAAATTTTGGTCGCTTGCAAACGGTGACCAAGAGTTTTACTCAGGATAGCATACATTTTATGAAAATCGGCATGAATCTACATTAATCTGTAAAAGAGGTCTTGTGGTGCATTGTTGCAACAGCGTTTTCTCTCCAACACTGAATAAACTGCGATTAAGACGAAGTCTTCTTTTAGGAGTAGAAGACGTCTAGAAGTAGGCTGTTGATGATAATGATGGAAACTTAAAAAACAGCAAAAGATAATTTGACTGAAAGGGGTAAATGGGCAGGTTATTCACCAACTGGACTCAAGAGACTGGACACACGTGTTATCACTTATTATTTCGTCATCTGGACACATCAAGATCTTTACATAATGTTATTTAATTTAAGTTACATCATGAGTAAAGATTATGATGTGTCCAGATGACGAAAAATAATAAGGGTTAAAGCTACTGTTACACAATGCTCTAAAATGGCATGCTAAAAAGCGTGTTATTGAGTATGCTCAATAAGAGCATGCTTATGAGCAGTTTACATTTGCTAGCAATAGGCATGCTAGTTTTAAGTATGCTCCTGAATAAGCATGCTCAAAGCAAACATTCCAAATACACATGCCATTTTATAGCGTGCTTTCTCGCTCTCTGTCAGTTCAAACAAAGTCATGGTCCCCTGGAAAGTCAAACAGCTATCCGTATGGAGCTGAATAAGTTCATCCTTTTGCTGGCGATGCAATGGATCCATAAGCTTATGTCAGCTCGGCAAAAAATGAAAAGAAAGAGAATGATTTAGGTCCGTAATTGGATATCTAGAAGACAGGACTTTGGTGCAAGTGCTTAATTGCTTACAGAAATGCGTGACAGCGAGTCATTTTGCATGAAATTGTGCACGCGCACCTGTTGCGAACGACTGATCAATACTAGTATGCTCAATAAGCACCTAAAGCACGCCCCCTTCCACTCGTGCCGCAGGTAGCATGCTCCAAAATCGAACGCCTGTCGATTTTTAAGCAAATTCGAAATGAGCATGCCTATTTTGAGCAACTTTCCGACACACATGCCACTAAGTACCAACTGCTCAAAAAAAGCATGCTTTCATGTTGTTTCATGTAACTGTACCTTTATAATTTTAGGTTTCACCAACCAGACACACGTGTGTCCAGTCTCTTGTGTCCAGTTGGTGAATAACCCAATTAAGCGATCTGAGATCTCAATCTGTTTGGATGCTATGATAATTTAAAAAATAATCAACAATAAATTAATTCATGTTATGGTTTGCTATACAGGTGACTTTTTCATCATCTTCAAAAAAATTTATAGGCGTACAGTATCGTATTTAGAGCCCATTTATGAAGTAAAAAATGTAAATCAAGTTTTCACCCAAAAATATTTTACGCAACATAATTTTCAATTTCAAAAATTTTAGATTTTTATCGGGCATTTTCTTATCTTGTAATTATTGTATTATACCAAATACCAAAAGAAAAAACACGTCATTTGTTTTTTGTCTTGTAGATTGTTATATTAAAATTCGGAAGGTGGTTAAAATTTCATTCTGTATAGTTCTTTTCTGTCTTTTTCTTGTTTTTAATATTATCAGTCTTCAATATTACATACGTAGAACACATTATTTACTACTTTTTGTAACTAATATAGTATATTGTAAACTTGTTCCTTGGTTTACTCATTGTATATCATTGTCACAGCTAAATACAGGCCTCCCCGAAGAGAGGATTTACTCAGGAACACGGGGTCGTTTAGTTGGTGTAATATTAAAAATACATTTTATGAACCATTTCGACCACTGCCTATGGTAAGGTCAAACGATGGCCCGCTGCGAGCTCCCAGCTATGGAATTTGCTTCCTGAAAAATTCCTAACAATGTCCAACTTTATCCAAATCCCTGGTGACCCTAACCCCGCAGGCGTTTGCAACGATCTCCCAATCGAAGTTTTGGCAACTAAAAATCGCAGAATTGGTTTTTAACGAGCTGCGAGACTTGGGAATTTTCAAACTCTATGTCTGAATTATTGCAGTCCGCAATCTGTTACAATTTGGGACGTAGGTACGGCAAAGTGGAAACACTAGGGTAAATTAATGATGTAGCTGGATAAATCCTGACCAATAATTGGTTATATCCCATAGAAAAAAAAAGTGATGTCTGAGATCCCAAATGCAGGCTATTTCATATGTTAGCTGTCATATTTGTAGTTGCAATTCGTAGAATGGCACCCAAATTCTCATCATGGTTCGTTCATGCATTTAATTTGAACAACTCACGGGCCGCAAGCAAGACGTCCGCGGGCCGCGGTTTGCCGACCGCTGGGTTAGACCTTTAGGAAGGACATAGCACATTTCAAAAAGTGATGTATCAGTGGGCGCTCATTTAGTGAAGACACTTTATGGTCACTGATTGTGTAAAATTAATAGACTCAGGCGTTATACTTTGCGGAAATCCATAACTAATTATGGATTTAGAAAATTATTTTGCTAATGATTTCCGCTTGTTAATACCGGCCTAGATACCTTAACCACACTACCCGCACTAACACTGATTTGAGGAAGCACCTGCACCACACTAACACTGATTGAGCAAGCACTATTTCATGCAGGAAAACCGCCCGCCCTCCCTTAAAAATGCATGCAGTACAGTTATTGCAATTATTAGTACCCAACACCGATACAATAAAAACCTAGACGCGTTTCGCCACTACACCTGGCATCCTCAGGAGATGTTGTCGCCTTCGCTGCGCTCCGACGACTTAGTCGTCCCTGGTGAAGCTGCATGAAATAGTGCTTGCTCAATCAGTGTTAGTGTGGTGCAGGTGCTTCCTTAAATCAGTGTTAGTGCGGGTAGTGTGATGAAGGTATCTAGGCCGTTAACAAGCGGAAATCATTAGCAAAATAATTTTCTAAATCCATAATTACTGATTGTGTATCTATTTTATTATTCTATATGTGCTATATCTTCTCTTAAAGACACTTATTACATTCCGACTGAGCGAGTAGATATTTTTTGTGGACCGTATACATTTGCATATTATGTGATAGTATTTCATCACCAGTGTAATATCAAAATTCTGAGGTGGTGTACATTTTTGTCACTGTCATGCGAAGGCCGATGTACTCACTCAACCGAGGACAGGGTTGTCAAACATCAAGGAAGAAATATTAATTTCAAAATTTGCACTAGTTTTTATTTATTTAATGGAAGTTTATATTGAATGTACATTTTCTTGAATAAAGCCTGGGATGTGTGTGACTCGAACCCATAACCTTCAACTTACAGTAGTTTTATATTACTCCTCTGGCTTACAGAGTAAAAGTCTTGAATAAATTCGTCGATACACAAAATGTCTTAGTAGCTTAATGGTCAAAGCATTCGCCCGGTAAGCGATAGGTTTTAGGTTCGATTCCAACTTCTGACTGACGAAATTTTTATTTAAGGATTTTTGTAATTAATTTGCACTAATTAGGAAATTTATTGCATAAAGATGAGTTTTAAAAAATCAATAAATTGTGAAAATTCAGTTAAGTAGGCATGCGTTTTGTCTCGGTAGAGAGTTCCGTATTACTACTTTACTACTCCTAATTTTAATTATAAAAAATACTCGTTACTGAAATTATAAATTATTCATGAAATAGGATCCTACAATAGCTAAAGGACTTAAACAATGTACTGATAAAACAAGAAGGGATATGGTAGAATAATGCTCGAGTTTGTGATCACCATCCCGCATTTATGCAAGCGTGGTGATTATGCCAGCACACCCATCATTGCTGTGGTAACTTGAATTCAATGATAGAGCCCTTTTCCTTGCAGTGCTGCAGTGGGATGATTATAGGCTGTTACTTTTACTGAGATATATTTTAAGGAGTAGCACAAGTGTACTTTTTTACCCCCTATTACTATTATTTACTGCTAAAATAAGTTTACTATTCGCATAAACTGGCAACCCTCAATTTGACTGATCGGGCACTTTGCCTCGAGTCCCACGGAACGACCGCCACCCGTCTCTCCTTCAGAAGATCCTCATGCGCACGTGAAATAAAACTGATTTGTCACGTAATCAGGTCGCTCAGTCAATCTGTCAGATTATAAGAACATATGAAAGACTAGAGCTTCACCCCCGACTCTGGTCGGCTTCACCGCACACCTGCGGCTGTATTCCGTAACATAGTGTCCGTATATTCGACTTCATATTTTGTCCCTCTTACTTAGACCTGTCTTTAAGGGTTCTCCACCGTTTTGCCGAAAAACGTGGAGTGGAGTGATATACTTAATATCACTTTACACACATTCATTTCATCGAATTTCATAGGCTATAATTATTCGTTTCACCTAATATTTATTTGTTCTAATATTTCTAGACATAAATATTTATTTAAAATAATTTCATTTGATGGAATTTTTACTTTGCCTAATACCACAGGACATAATGTTTATCAAACAAAAAACGTTTGACCAACCAGTAGGTTGACCTAGAAGAAGAAAATAAGAAGATCAAAATACCGAAAGTATGAAATAGCTGTATCCGATACACCGAAGCTAAATTAATTGTCAAAACTATCTAGGTTAGGTTAGGTTTAAGAGGGTAACAGTGACCATTCATTGTATTTCTCGCTCTAACATTTATTTATTTTTATTTTTATTAGATGAAACAAAAACTAGATCTAATGATTATTAGGTCAAATGACGATTATGAAACTTGAATGTTAGCGTAATCGTTGTTATATGAAACAAATATTTTGAGAAACAAAAATTAGGTCAAACGAATATTATATTAATAGATATTTGATAGTCTTAGTAATATTATATCAGACGTTTTTCGCCAAAACTAAGAACAGTCATGTAGTATGTGAACATTTTATCGAAATCGATTTTTTTTTGAGAGGTAAGATGTAACAGACAAACGGATAGACTTTTGCATTTATAATAGTGGTATGTAACTATGTAGGTATGTAAACTGAGATTGACTCTTGGTCCATTCGACTGCACTTTATTAAGTTTTTATACCTACTCATAATATAGATGTCGACGAATTTTTGACATGTGTTTCTGTTATTGTTATGGCTTAGTTTCATGTAATGACATGAACCAAAACCATCAATTTCAAGTCAAAACCCAAAAAACACAATCACTGACCATCATAGTCGGTACTCCGTCCGACTCAAAATTTATGGCTTGGTTCATGTAAAATACCTTTCCTGTTAAATGTTTTTTCGCTGCTTAGCCTGACAAGATTTAGCTGTAATAATCATTATAACCCAACATTTTCACCGCTATTACCCTACCCAACAGACAGCCCGACCGCAGCGGCCAATACAAAGATACAAAGAGTTCCCTAGGGACGCTTGGAGAGGCACAATGATGGATTGTGACAATTTGCGGACTAATATCGCTGAAAGCCTCCCTTCTGTGTTTAGATTTACTTCTGAGAATGAACGCATGATTTAATTAAACAATTAGGCTAGAATAATGAAATAAAATTGTTTATTTCAGAGAGGTCCTATACATTGTTTTCTTTTAAAACCATTTATGTAAGCAATTAGTCCAGCATAGTCGTAAGAGGCGACCAAAAGAGTATTGCCAGAAGAAGACGGGTAGCGTTTTCTGTCCGTCATTGCATGAGCCAATTATGGCAAAATTCTCATGTTGGAGAGGCTCGTGAACTGATATAAACTGGCCTTATTCTCGTAATGATGATTCTCAACTTTAAGAGTAGTGTTAATAGAACTCAAAGTAAGGATAAAACCGGACACGGATGGATGACCAGTGCGCAAGGCCTGTCTATACTCTTGTCTATCTTCAGGGTGTTGGTGCTGCCTAGCACTACACAGATAATATAAAGAAACGGCCGTATTTTCACACAAACATTATGATCGCAGTTTGGTTAATGTTGGGACCTCGACCATTTGGCAAAACTGCACTCCTGCCAAACGTGGACTAATTCACAAAATCGTTCATGGAAGACAATCTTAGGGAAAGCAAATGTCAAACAGTAGGCGACATCTGGGTGATAAAGAAAGTTTATTCAAGAAAATCTTTGATTATTTATCCAACGGGATTGGCCATGAGTCTTTGATTATTAAGAAGTAAATAAAAATAAATGTCTTTCACAAACATATGAAAAAAAATCAGTCAGATCAAAAAAGTACTCAAAGAGGAAAGAGGTTCAGCGTAAGCTCTTAAGTAGGTCCCGGGTAAGAACCGGGTCGTTAACAATAATGATGCTTTCAATTCATCTATTTTCGTTAGTGAATATTAATTAACAGCTTCCAAGAATGTTAATGTTCTCAACACAGAACTAAATGAAGGACGTGATTTCTTTGAAAGCCCATTAACAAACAACATTAGATCACAACGATATTTAAGAGGAAAATTGAAACAATTCTGGAAGTGACAGCATAATCCTTACATAAATATGTAATGATGGCTAAGTATATTTTTACTTCACAATTATAGATGAGATTAAATAAAAATAATTCTCAATCGGATATAGCACACTAGGCAATGGGTGAGTTTTGAATTGAGCGGCTGTTTTGATTTAAAGTGTTGGTATGGGCAGGCATAACTTATTTTCAATTCTCGGCATCTTAAAATGGCTGCATAGTGGGATAAAGTTAGTATATTAGCAGTTTTGTAATCAGATAATCTTTCAATCAAAGCAAGAAAATATCAATTCTCCATACAAATTTCTAGACCCCTTTGAACTCCTTTGACAATGATTTCAAGGGCAAAACCTGTTCTTTATAATGTTTAGGGTCTTAAGCTACCAAGTATAATCTAAATTATGAAAATATTCATTCTAAATACGAATTTTCACACATCTTTTTATTTAAAACTTTATTTTAATGGTAGATGTCGCTAGATTCCTTATCAAATTCTTCGCCATCAGTCTCTTCTAGAAGCATACTAAAACTTAGTTAATCTATGGCCCGTCAGTCAGTTAATGGATGGTTCCGTCTGACGAATTAATCCGCCAAGAAGTGGGAAATGGGATTAATCACTCACATGTATTTTATCCCTACGCAGCTTGGCGCGGATTTTACTTTGTTTATTTTTAATTAAAACTTGGAACATTAGGGATGGTTTAGACTCAGTTGTTAAGAGTTACTAATATTGTAAATGCTTATGTTTGGATCAATGTTTGTCTTAACAACTGAACGAATCTAAATAAAATTTGACACATAAATAGTACTTGATCAGGAATAGCACATAGGCTACTAAAAATACCGGTAGACAATACGGTTCTCTGGAAGGGAAGGGTTAAAATAAGACAACCTCGTTTCTACTTTATTCCAAGTAGAGTTGTTCTTAATACGGTTTTATTAGTTTGTACTTTTGCCGCCCAAAAATCTAGTGCCGGTGTTTTTACAAAAAAACAGTGCTAAACCAAAAAACTTACAATTAATCATAAACCGACTCGAATTGGTAACTTATTTCACTTATTTCATGAGTAATTTTTGTAAAGAATTTTTATTTAAATAAAATGTTATACTGTTGAATAGTATTTTAGGTATTTCCACGTTTTTCAACGGTTCACTGTTTTTGCAAAAAGTTTTATTCATATTGCATAAAAACAGTAAATACATCTATCTCGCTCTCCGGAACATTTTCCTTAGTATTTTTCCAAAGACAAACAATATTAGCAAGTCAACCAAAATTCTTAACGAATTCCAGTAGCCTCCGACTTATTATTCAAACAAACAGCACGTGCCGACTCCGGGGCTGAAAACATCCAATTAATAACTGTTTTCGAGTCTGTTGTCTCTCATGAATAAGGGATGGCAGACAAGGATAAAAGATAAAGCTTGGAACATACTAGATTTTCACCCGCGGTTCTGCCCTCGTGAACTGCACGTTATATTACGCGGGCTAACACCTATGCCCAGCAGTTGGGTACCAAATAGCCTATGTCGTTTCCAATACATTTGAGAATATTTGTACAAAGTTTCATGATGACCGGTTGAGTTGTTTCTCCGTGAAAGCGTAAGAAACAATCTCACATTCGCGTTAATAATAATACAGAATGAAATTTTAACCACCTTCCAAATTATATTACAACAATTTACGAGACAAAGAACAAATGACGTATTTTTTCTTTTCTCCGAAACGGCTTTACTGATTTTTACCAAATTTTATGTGCATATTCAGTAGGTCTGAGAATCGGCTACTATCTATTTTGCATACCCCTAAGTGATAATGGTTGTTCACCCTTAACTTTTTTTTTATATTTGGACAAAATTTTTTGTTTTTATTTTTCTATAATGTGGCATTAAAAAATACATACAACCCTAAATTTTTACCCTTTTATTACCAATCCCTATTTTTTAATAGCCATTTTAGTAATTTAATCATTTTTATGGCAAAACAGCTCTTGAGATGCAGCCTGATGACAGACAGACAGACAGACGGACAGACAGCGAAGTCTTAGTAATAGGGTCCCGTTTTTACCCTTTGGGTACGGAACCCTAAATAACAGTCGCAAAACACTGAAATCGGTGGCTTGTATCACGATTTTCGTCGTTTAAATTATTTGTTATAAAGTTTTTATATAAGAACAATATGACCTTATCGATTTAAAAAAACTTTCAGTGTCTGCGCTGTATGTAGCACCCGGTCCCTAATCTTAGCCCTTCTATACCTAGTTAAGACACAGCAAATGTGACGAAATATATTCTGTAACATTATATCTGTTAATTTGGTACCAACTAACCTTTTTATGGTCATCCATCATGTCGCCTTTGACCGCACACATCAATCACAGTTAAGACATTAGTAACACAACTAAATACAGAGACGACCGCATTTTGTTTAGCGGTGTGTCTTCGGGTCGCATGAACTCGCAGCGACTTGCTTGAACATTTATAGCTGTACGACTATTTACGGGTGTACCAGAGCATTAACCAACTGGGGCTATGTAAAAAAGTATAGGCCTAATACGATATAAATATGCGGAAAAAATTCCGTTACTAAAGGTATTAAATACATAATAGACATTCACAAATTAAATCAATAATAAATTAAAAAAGGCAATCAATAACCTGACTAACGATATTGTGACCAAACGAAAAGTTCTTGTTCTGTATTAATACAGTTTCAATAATAATTAGGTCAGAGCTAAGAACAATATTATGAATAGATATATTAAATTTCCAAAGTACTCTAACCTTGTAAAGCAGACAGACCATTTTCTTGTATAATCTCAATTTGCAAACCCGTACGAAACCGGGATGGAGAGCTAGTTGAAGACAGATAAATAGAAGAAAGATCCACCATATTTTTACTCAATTATAACACAGAATGTAGACCAAAAACCTTATTAAAGCCACAAGTACTTTTGGTTCATATTAAGTTTAGCAAACAGGTAAACTATCTAGATAGAGTCCACAGCATCTGAAATAAATCAAGCTGTTTCGAACTGCATTCAAACCAAAGAGCAACATCAACAATAGTTCCGGGGTGAAAGGCGCCCAAATGAGCAGCTCGACTCAACTGGATTTGCGAGTTGATTCACTGACTCGTGTACGTGATGCCAGATGTCTTAATTTGGACTGGACGACTACTAAAACTAGTAGTTTGAATCTAGTTAGCTTTTTTAATTCGCAATACAATTTGAATATTAACACATACGTACTAATACAGACACATATACTGTCATGGCCACTATCACTAGAGTTAATTGATTCTTAATTTTTATGAGTTTCCGATATTTCGGCAGCGTTGCAAGCGCCATGATCACGAAAGAACTAGTCATAATAAAACTTATAAAAAACAAATTACATGGAATTAAACCCGAATCAATTAATTAAAAAACACACATACGAGTAAGTGCTGACATCTGTAAGATAGTCATCATTGGTCATCATCATAGCCCCACATTAGTCTACTGCTGGATGCAGGACTCGCCAGAACGAAAAACAACACTCAACAATAAATGTATGGGGTAACAAAATTGTACTACAAATTGTTTATATGTCAACAAAATGTTTGTGGTTACCGCGGTCGTCTCAGGCTTCAGACGCGGATGAGTTTACCAACTCCCAGAAAGTGGGTTTCGCTTATTGATTTACAGAGGCGAGAGTGCCGTAAAGAGGTTTGCGGCTGGATAGATTGGAGCGAAGTTTCCGAGAGCAAACTTTGAAAAAATACGATTATGAACATTGCAAATGTGTACAGTAGGCTTGCTTTGTGGCTGCTGCTAAAGGCGGCGTAAGCGTGAGCGGTGTGGGCCACCGCCCACGACCTCTTCTTCATCGTATGACTATCACAATATTCCCATAAAGTAAAGAACGGCCTACATTCATCCCACTGCATGGCAGTGGTGGGCACACCATACATGCCAATAAGTAAATATTGCAAACCCTGCCTGCCTACCACATCTAACTAAATAAAATACCGATCACTGTATTAAAACCCTTTAAGTTCCTAAAAACTTCCATACTGCTACAGGGTGAAGGCCTCCGTTTTTATATTTAAGTTATCACAGCAATGATATAAGTACAGGCGTAAACACCGCATCTGCCATATGCGAGTTGATGATCATCGGAAAGTGAAACCGTCGCGATACCCACAGAACATAGAAAAAGGTTAGAAAGGCTCTCAAGCGCCACTTGTAAGAGAATCAGTGTCGCCACTTTCGCCCCACTGCACATAAACGACCTCAAAGAACGCCAATCAAGCGAATTCTTTTGATGTCGCGCGACCCTATTGGTCGCTTGACGAAAACCTATCACAGCGCTCGCTTACAAGCATTTACTCATATCCTCAGTGGCGCCCGCCTTCATCGCCCTTCTAACCTTTTTCCATGTTCTGAGTCGATACCAAAGGTATTGGCCAGTGCTTGGGACTTACCAGACCACCAAGGTGCAGGGTGCTAAGCAACATGACCAGGATAGACTTACCTCTAACTGAGGAATTTACGAGAAAAAGCTGCAGAACCTACTGCAATACTTACATTGTTTTTGATTTGGGTGAAACTGTATTACCGACAATCAAAAGGTAATTTTAAGACCATACCAGCGCTCTGACTACAGTTAGAAATGACCTCTTGAGCGCCGTGAACCGCCCAGGTGGTCTGTCGAACCACACCACTAGTTTTCATAGCATGAGACATGACATGAATATAATTTCAATAAAACCAACAGAAACCGCACTTTTATGAAGGGGAAACACTAAGGGCGAGTTTTTTTTTTTATTTGACGGACATCACTGAAACCTCATATGTAAGGCTTTAATCAGTTAAACCGGGCAGAGTGTGGCGAGCGCTGAAGGCAAGGGCGAGAGAATTGAAAAATAGGTATTTATAAAATCTATTGCGGTCGCGCAGTGCCCAAACGCCTCCCCCGCAAAGTGTGATAGAGACAACGTTCTGCATCTTGGACCGAAAATACTTACTCAAAGCATACAAAATTAACGTTTTGAGGTCCCGCGATTCCTTTTCCAAAACTAGACCGATTTAAATATTTTTTTCATTAAAAAATAAAGAAACTCTTTGGCCATGTTCGTATAATTAGTTTTTTTTTCTAAAATTTAGCCAAATTTGTTTTCTGGATGTTTGAAAACAGCGGAAAATCTATCGAATTTTTTAGATTTTTGAAGGCTCATATAGTGCCAATAGTGGCCATAGATTTTTGTAATAAAAATTATTGCTCTACTGTCATTATTCAGGGAGGAAACAGGGGACTACGTTTGTATGGACTATTGATAAAAAATAAATCTTGAAAGTGTATGTAAAATACGAAAAAGCAAAAAAACCTTATAATTTCGTAATATTAAACGCTCCGCTTTGTTTAAAATAAAATGAACACTGTATTGAATATTTCAGATGGGCTAAAATAGGTGATATCTGTTTATCGATCTATCCGCAAATAGACGAGAGTGCAAAAGATCAGTCTGACTCGATAACGGGTAACAAATTTGCAAATGATAGCATCATCAGCTAGAAAATATCGTTGGGAGCGGTCACTACTTGGATGGGTGACCGTTTGTGGCATCATACTATTAGCGCTTCCGTGCTACGGAGGGCACGTTAAAACATCGGTCCCGGCTGTTGTCACGAGGTAACAGTCGTTAAGCCCTGAAATTCACGTTGCCACAGCAATGATGGATACAGGCATAATCACCACTCTTGCCAAATGCGGGTAGGTTATTACAAACCCGAGCAATGCTCGAAAATCTCTTCTTTCATGCCCGAACCGGAAATCGAATTCGGGATCCCGAAATCTTAGCCCGGTACTTAAACCATTAGACCAACAGCTTGCTAAATTGACCTGACCCGGAAGACCATAGTCTACCCTTGCTTCCCAACTGCGTTATCTTATAGACGAACAGACAACGGCAGGTCAACCTACCCAAAAAGTTAAAGGTCATTGAATTGATTTTCAACTTTAAGTCACTTTAAGTGAAAACCTAGAGATCAATATCAATTGAGAAAATTTGACGTTTGGTGGTAGGTTGACGTGCAGCTGTTGTCTGTACTAACAGAAGGCCTCAGACTGAGAAAGTCCCGCTCCCAACAGTTTCAATTCTATTGATTAAGCCGCAAATAGACGTTCAAAGGTGCAGTTGGTCCAGTCAAAGGGAAGCTTAAACGAAGCCGGCTATGACACAGTATTCAGTTTTTTGTGCAAGGAATGTCTAGATATTCTTTATTATTTTTATTTATTTTTTACTGTAGGAAAAAATACAGTTCACAATTAGAAAAAAACATATAAAACTGATGGTAATACCTAAAAATCTAAAAACCGAGCAGCTCAGCAAAATCTAAAAAATCTAATATAAATGAAATTAATAATATTTTTAAGACATGTACGCAGTATTACATATTATTATATAAGTACATTTACATACTGTGACGCTGGGCCATCAGAGCCATCTAGCCCCAAATTTAGGGACTATTAAGAAGCTTGGCGTATGGGGTACTAGACAACCGATAAAGTACATAGTTTTTTTCTGCAAAATACTCGTACATAGAAAAACACTCAAACCAGTACAAACAGACATGTTCATGCACACAAATATTTGTACTATGAGGGGATAGAACCCTCAACCCATGGCTTAGGAGCAGCATGTACTACCCCTAATTCAATTGAGCAGCTAAAAGCGATAACCAAAATAGCTGCAGTACAAAAATAGTTAGAAGCAATTCCAAAAAAAACTAAAATATATACTTACGCAAATTCATTTATTCAGACATAAGTCCATTCGTGTTAGTAACAATCCATTCTTGTTCTAATACTTAAAAACTATATTAATAAAAGAAAAACAGCAGTTTTATAACTAAGCAAAGGTAATTAAGTAAATTGAGCACAGTCAATTTTTAGCACCTCTGAATGTACTGAATGCAATGTTTAACAAATCAATGTCAAGATACTTATCATTGTTATCTTCCAAGGGCAATTTCTTTACGACGTATAGCATCTACCTGACAGCCGCGACTACTTACGCGTAGAAAATCCATAAAAAGTAGTCTATAATCTATCTCCGTGCCAAATTCATCCTGATCCGTTCAGCCATTTTGACGTGGTTGATTGACATATCCATCCAAACCTCTAACAAGTATTAACATTAGTAAGATTTTTAGACAACAGAGGCACCAGTGTTTATAAAAAAAATATTGTTGTATGCAATTTGAACATAATAAGCCGCAAAGTGTAATAGTGTATCAGAGATTTAAAATTGGTAGCTTATTTTTAGCTTTTGCTTTCAGTCAATTTAACCACACTTAGGCTGCCCGCCCACGTCCGATAATCGGTGACCGATTTTTGTAGGAGAAAAATAGAACGTACTGATAGAATGGAGCAACGCACACGTCCTACAAAAAATCGGTCATGATTGTGTATGCTGGTGCCTACTATAGTAAAATCGGCCCGATTATCGGTCCTACAAAAAGTCGGACGTGGGCGGGCAGCCTTAACTAACCCTTCAGTATGTTTTATTACTCAAATAATGGGAACTAGGGCATAGACGGCCTAGAATCATCCCACTGCAGGGCCTCCATCATTGAATTAAAGTTACCATAGTAATGGTGGGTACAGGCATAATCACCACGCTTACCAAATGCGGGTTGGTGATCACAAACCCGAGCAATGTTCGAAAATTCGAAACCTTTTGTTGCCCGACTCGAGAATCGAACCCGGGACCCTGAGATCTTGGCCTGGTATAAAAACGACTAGACCAACGGGACAACAGATTTGACGTGTGAACAACTTTGGGTTATACTATATTGAACAATATATTGAACAAAAATATATTATGAATGAATACTATACCAGTACCCATTGCTACGAAATAAGCAACCTCGTAAAACGGTATGCGTGCTACATAAAAAAATACGCGTCGAATTGCGAACCTCCTCTTTTTCGTCGGTTCAAAATACATAACTGAACAAAAAATTCAATCGCAATCTCTCAGTCGTGTTCGAAGACAGTTTTATTTTCCACTTTATCCCTAACACTTCTAATTCCAATAAAGTTGGATGCGGAGAAATGTTTTCTAATAATCTCGCAGAAAGTGGCGGAAAAGAACACACTCAAAAGAAAACAGGCAGCTCACGATCATATGTTGGTATGAGATAGCCTTTTTGTTTTATTTTTTACAGATAATGGTCTTTCTCTTGGCTTAACACTGAACCTCAGAGTTGAGAGGAGGCCTACCATGGAGCGAGCTTACTTAAAATAAATTTCGCATGACAACGGAACACAGTGCTGTTTGGCGTCTTTGGCGTCGGACTCCGGTAAGATGGCGGTCGCAATCCAGGCGGCCCCAGCCTGGAGACTGGAGAGCCATCTTACTTGACAGAGCCTACCACCGCTGTAGGGATCCCTTAGCCGATAACACATAGCTCTGGTATATTGGCGGTAGCAACATATGTTCGAAAATGGAACTCCATGAATTTGCAGATAGTATTCATAAAGTTGAATGAATGAATGTTACGTTCCAAAAATGCTAAGATGCTAGGTGACGTCTAGATCCTACTTTCACAAACAAAATGTATAACAGCTCAGCATGGAATCTTCTAGCAAATGACTTACTAGAGCTCATCTCGCGACTTCGTTCACGTGGACTTTGATAATTTCACATTCCCGTTTAAATCGCGATCCCTAGAGATTTCAAATTCTCTGTCCTAAATAGAAAAATCAATGATTCCCAAAACAAACTTCAAAACCCAGTGTTCTATCCCTGTGAGGTATAATTTTCGGGATATATACAAACGCCCCATTGGTCGAGTGGTTTTAGTACCTGACCAATATGAAGTCCTAGATTTTATCCCCTGGTCGGGTCGAGTGTCGAATTTTCGAAGTAAGTCCGGATGTGTGATCACCATCCCGCATTTGGTAAGCATGGTGATTATGCCCGTCATTGCTGTGGTAACTTAATTTCAATGACTTTGCCTAGCTGCGGGATGATTATAGGCCGTTACTTTACTGTACTTTGACGACCTTAGTGGTAGATCGCACAGTGTCTCAAGACGAAAGTCTTCAATCAGTGCGCCCTACCCGTCCTGACATACGGAGCCGAAACGTGGACACTGACAGTACGGCTAGTCCACAAGTTGCTCAGCCGGTAATGGAAAGAGCTATGCTCGGAGTTTCTGTTAGGGATAAAATCAGAAATGAGGTAATCCGGCAGAGAACTAAAGTTACCAACATAGCCCACCGGATTGGCAAGCTGAAGTGGCAGTGGGCTGGCCATATTAGCCGCAGAACCGACAATCGCAGGGGTAAACGAGTTCTTGAGTGGAGACCGCGTCTCAGCAAGCGTAGTGTGGGACGCCCTCAGGCCAGGTGGAGTGATGATTTGTGCAAGGTGACTGGTAGGAGTTGGATGCGAGAAGCTGAGGATCGACCTAAGTGGCGTGCAACTAGAGAGCCTATGTCCGGCAGTAAACTACGATAGGCTGATGATGATGATGATGATGAGATGTGTGGAGTGGCGTACACACCGGTTTTCAAGGTGTCGTCTGTTCCGAAGTCCCTGGTTCGATTCCCGGACGGGTCAATCTAGAAAAAAATGTGTTTCTCTACATTTTTTTTTATTTTCTTTATTGGGTTTCCTTACAGTTATTACACAATACATTTACGTAAGTAACAATTTCCAACATGTCTTATACTAGGTGCATAACTAATTACAAGGGAACACATCATGCATTATCTGTGTATGAAAAACAAAAACATATATAAATATAATATTATCATTTAAATTTATTTGTAGCGAAATTCATAATCCGATCACGAAAGCCAGATTCTCGGGTTTAGGTGTTTGTGTACCTTCGTTGTTTCTGATTCCCAAAATACGAGTGCTTTAAATAGTTATTCAAATTCATAATACAGGCGCAGACTGAATTCTTTTGGAATTTTTAATGTACAATATTTAAAATTAAATAAGTATGTGCCCAAGATTTATGCGGATTTGCTGGTCTGTCTGCTGTCTTTCAGCTGTGGCGGGAAGGCACAATTTTCCAGTCGGCAACGCATTTAAACCGTGGAAGCAAATAAACTGCAGATGCACAACTCGCTCGGCAAATCGCTCACAATGCACCGATAGTGTTCCGGAACACTTATTTTATGTCGCTAAATTGTTTGAAGTATTCTGTCAACAAATTGAGACGGGATGGCGACTTGTTTATTTGAGAGACTCACTCATACTTTTGCCGTGGGGTAGTAACCTAAAACAATGTCGCATCAAAAGGGTTTGTAAGAGAATGAAAGGAGTACTGCCAGAAGATAGGCTGGTCTCCTTCTTTGTCGAAGATCTCCGTGGTTGACTGGAGTTTTAATATGAACGTGGTGAATTAAGTTAACGAGTCAAAACATTTTTGAAAAAATAAATTCATTTACTTAATTTACCATGGAACTACAGCCTATCTACTGCACTTAACTAGTTAATTAACAAATCAATATTCAATCTTATAATCTAAACTATGACTATTTATATTAATCTTAATGTCTATCTTGCTATTTTCTAACTAGCTGTTGCCCGCGTCATCGTCCGCGTCAATTTCTGTTATTATGATCGCGATTATTTTTGCAACATTTTTCACTGATGCTTCGCTCCTATTGGTCGCAGCGTGATGTTATATAGCCTAAAGCCTTCCTCGATAAATGGACTATCCAACACAAAAATATTTTTTCATATCGAACCAGTACTTCCTGAGATTAGCGCGTTCAAACAAACAAACAAACTCTTCAGCTTTATAATATTAGTATAGATGACGCATGTCCCAGATAAGGGTGCTGAGGTGTTACTGTTAACAAATGACAACCTGCAAGGTTGTGCATGTGCAACCTTAACTCACGCACTTGTCTTTCAAGCAGTCCGAGGTACCGGGTTCGATTCCCGGAAAGGATTTTTCTTATTTTTAGGTGGCTGGGTGTTTTTGGTACCTTCTTTTTATCAGATTTTCACAAATCAAGTGCTTTACTTAAATAGTCAGAACAATGTACATTATAATATGTCCACTTTTTTATACCAAAATTGAGCTAATTTGAGCATTCTTTACATGAATTGATTTCAAATTTTTGCTCACGTTGCCCGTAATTATATTATGTGTTATATTAATGTTGTTGTAATGTAAAAACACTTCAAAGTTTTCTTTTCAATTAAAACTTTTGGTGTTTTAACGGAATATTTTTCTCTCAATCTTATTGTTCCATTTCCAATAAGGGACGGCCCCAATCCCCCGGTGATTAGTTTAGTCCAAAGTCCGAACTGCAATGAAACAGGACACAGTGGGATCACTGATATTGGTTATTTTTGTGAGGCATTTTATTAACTTGTTTGTAACATATTTTAAGTTTACTACAATAAAGAGAACTAAGTGCCAAATACATTATCTGACAGTTAACTACAGGGAAATACATTAATGTTCAGTACACAAATGTACAGTACAAAGAAGCAAAAAATAGAAAGAAAACTTGCAAAACAAGATCAGGCGACATAATGATGAAAAGGCGTATAAAATCATAAGGAACAAACGAATAATAACAAATACTCACATACTAGATTAATTAATGTCGTGTTTTACGGACACCTTAAAAGAATTACATCGCTCCATCTCTTTTTATGGATGTCGTATAAAGCGACTGAAGGAGTACTGCCAGAATAGGACAGGCAGCAGCGTCCTTTTTCTATCATTGGCAAAACTGAGATCTCCAAAATCCTTCTTATGAAGAGGCCTGTCTCCAGAAGCGGACGGATGTAGGTGATGATGATGAACAAGAGATATATAAATTCAAACACATAATATTATTTAACACGGAACTCATGTCTACAAGCCTACAAACACACCATTAAATTGTGTCAGAGTACGGGAATTGGTACTGGCCACCTAGACAAAAAGATTGCGGGCACAAAAAAAACTCTGTAGATTACAACATTGATACTGGCCACATAGATAAAAGTACACCTACTTTATTCCTTTCTGTTATGTAACCAACTTCTTCGGCTCTTAATTAAATTAATGAATTCGCTGGCACTAAGTTTGAGGCGATTATTTTACCCACTGAACTGTTCGAGTCGATCGTACGCTCAAACGCAACTATCAGATTTCGAATCATACTCGTCTCGCAATACTTTCTTTTGTATGAAAATATGAGATTGATCACATCATCATCATCAAAGCCCCGTTGGCCTAGTGTCGGCCTGTATGTCTAGTAACGCTCTGTTGGCCTAGTAACGCTCTGCTGGTATAATAGCGGAGCGTCCGTTGCATTGTTTTAGTAACGCCCCGTTGGTCTAGTGTCGCCCTGTAGGTCTGGTAACGCTCTGTTGGCCTAGTAACGCTCTGCTGGTATAATAGCGGAGCGTCCGTTGCATTGTTTTAGTAACGCCCCGTTGGTCTAGTGTCGCCCTGTAGGTCTAGTAACGCTCTGTTGGCCTAGTAACGCTCAGCTGGTATAATAGCGGAGCGTCCGTTGCATTGTTTTAGTAACGCCCCGTTGGTCTAGTGTCGCCCTGTAGGTCTAGTAACGCTCTGTTGGCCTAGTAACGCTCTGCTGGTATAATAGCGGAGCGTCCGTTGCATTGTTTTAGTAACGCCCCGTTGGTCTAGAGTCGCCCTGTAGGTCTAGTAACGCTCTGTTGGCCTAGTAACGCTCTGCTGGTATAGTAGCGGAGCGTCCGTTGCATTGTTTTAGTAACGCCCCGTTGGTCTAGAGTCGCCCTGTAGGTCTAGTAACGCTCTTTTGGCCTAGTACCGCTCTGCTGGTATAGTAGCGGAGCGTCCGTTGCATTGTTTTAGTAACGCCCCGTTGGTCTAGTAGTTTAAATATCGGGCCAAGATCTTAGGGTCCTGGGATCTATCTTCGTGTCGGGCAAAAAGTGTTTCGAATTTCCAAACATTGCTCGGGCTTGTGATCATCAAGTCGCATTTGGCAAGCGTGGTGATTATGCCAGTACCCATCATTGCTATGATTACTTGAATTCAATGATGGAGGCCTTATTACTTTGTTTTATTAAAACCGCCAAAAATCATCCCACTGCAAGGCAAAGGCTGGAAAGATAGCTGATGACGACAACACCTTTCATCATCAGTCCACATCAGTCCACGGCTGGACACAGGCCTCTTCTAACGGTGGATTTAATAATCATCAATCGCAAGGTAATGTTTTTTTGTTGTAATTGAAATGGGATCAACTTGAACCACTTTTAATGGCTTTTATCCTATTGAATTAATAATCAGTATATAAACTTGAAAAAATATGTCTCAGACGGGACTCGAACCCGCATCTCCTCGCATACCGGGCGCGGCGCTTTACCATTTAGCCACCGAGACACTACGTCACAGGCGTCAATTTTTCCAAGCATATTCTTATCGCTGTAAGCGTAGTGTGTAGCGTTGTTTCATCAAATGTTAGGAGTTATGCACTCTTAACACCCGAAAGAAAAATCTCTAAAGATGTTTGACAGTCAGTTGGATGAAAAAGCGATTTATATACTTTATAATTGATATTTTAGCAACTTAATTGCAATTATAATATCAGTATATAAACTTTAATATACTGATATTATAATTGCCATTAATTGCTAAAATATCATTATTATAAAGAATTAACAATAATCATTAAAATCAGCCAACTCAGAAAAAAATATGAATGTTCATTCAAATAAAAAGACACGACCAAAAAAAAGTGTAAGTTTTCGTCGTTTAAAAACAGTGTAATAGCATAGGGAAAGAAATAATCTTTCCCTATGGTAATAGTAATTTATTGTTTCATAGTCAATACCTTAGTAAATCAGAACGTAATCAAATAAAACGCTGCTTTATATTAATTAGGGACAACTATTTGATCAAAAGGCTTCAGCACTCTTTTCAATTATCTAACCTTCGTTCGCTTCAATTAGTAAAACCAAAGATAATTAAAGGGATACCTTTTTTCTTGACTGAATAATTTTTAATTGAAATTGAATAGTCTTGAAATAAAATTCTTTAGAAATCGGAAATTATTATTCACCTTAATCCCTCAACCCCCAAGCGACAACCGGTTGTCGCGATAACAATTGATTTTAATTGTGTCTGGAATATCCGATCGTCAAAGGATTAAACATGAAATGACAAAAAGTTATTTCAGCAAAATCGAGGTTTGACTTATTTTTCATGCAAATTATAATAGTAATAATCGGCTGAAAAGTAAGGAAGGGTTTTTTTAATATAATCTCAAAGCACTAATATTTATTTTAAAAAACCGGACAAGTGCGAGTAAGACTCGCGCACAAAAGGTTCCGTACCAAAACGGCCAAAAAAACGGGTTTGTCGTATGGCCTTTATATATTTATAAAGGCCATACGACCCTTAAATATTTATTTTATTTCGTTTTTAGTATTTGTTGTTATTGCGGCAACAGAAATAGCTGTTGCGGCACTTGAGATACAGCCCGGTGACAGGCAGACGGACAGACAGCGAAGTCTTAGTTCTCCATGAGAAACTACTCAACTTCTATTCATGACCAATTTATTTTAATAGCACATTCTTGTATGCCAGACCAACCATGTCTCTGTTGCAAGATCACTGTCACGGATAATATCAAATACCTTGGTATAGTAATAGACAGGACCCTTAGTTTCAACCACCACATAAACCTTCTCGCATCCCGAACTCGCAAGCTAATCTTTATATTCAAGAATCTTCGTCAAATTGCCGACAAAACTACAAAAAAAATGGCATATCAAGCTCTTTGCCAGTCTGTTTTATCGTACTGTATTACGGTATAATGGGGAGGTGCCTGCAAAAGTATTTTAAAATAAAACTGGAAAGGGCTCAGCGTTCAGTCCTTAAAGTAAGCCACTCTAAACCATTTATTTACCCCACTAAGGACCTTTACTCTTTGGCTGATGTCTTAAGTGTTCGTCAATTGTTTATCCTTCACACAGTGCTAAAACAACATTCGTTAACTTATTATGACCCTTCTCTGAATGTAAACAAGCGTCTCAAATTCAAAGTCTGTCATCCAAACATAAAGTATGCTACATCGTTCGCAAGAAGATTTTTCGTTTTCCTAGGTAGTTATTTATATAACAAAATAAATAAAGTATATAATATTAGGGGTTAAAATATGAAATTGCCGTTTTATTGTAATAGGTTCTTTTTAGAATTGACATAGAATCTTCATGGTTTGAGGTTTTTGAATAAAACTTTTTTCACATGGTTTCTATGATGTTCTTCTTTTAAAAAATGTGAAACATTTGAATATCGACTTTCAATTGTTTTTGTTATTTAACTTAGACAAGAAAGATGGATACTGCGAAAATTCGAGTGATTTTTGAATACGAGTTCCGACGCGGAAGTAACGCGGCAGAAACAACCTGCAATATCAATGTTGCGTTTGGAGAGGGATCTGCTAATGAACGCACCGTGCGATTTTGGTTTAAACGCTTTCGTGATGGAAACTTCGACTTGAAGAACGAGCCACGAGGAAGACCGCCCACACAGGTGATTAACGATGAATTAAGAGAGATGGTGGAAGCCGATCCTAGTCAAACTACCCAGGAATTAGCGGCATGGTTTAACGTAACCTTACCCACAATATTGACTCATTTGCGTCAAATCAATAAAATAAAAAAATACGAAAAATGGGGGTGCCTCATGATTTGACTGATGTGCAGAAAGAAACGCGTGTTGAAACTTGTGTTGCCTTGTTGAATCGGAACAGAAATGAATGGTATGGTGGCAGAAGTGAATGAGGAATATTAAATCGAATTGTGACATGTGATGAAAAGTGGATTCTTTATGATAACCGTAAAAGAAAATTGCATTTTTCTTGCTGACCCCAGATCAAACGCCACAACAGTGTCCTAAAGCAAAACTTACCAATAAAAAGGTAATGGTAACTGTTTGGTGGTCTCAGCATGGTGTTATTCACTATAGTTTTCTCCGATCTGGTTAATCAATAACGGCAGATGTCTATTGTGCCGAACTCCGAACAATGTTGGCAGAACTAGCAGTAAAACAGCCCCGACTCATGAATCGATCTTCACCATTATTGCTTCATGACAACGCGAGACCTCATACAGCACGAGAAACCGTTTTGACTCTTCAGGAACTGCAATTAGAAACCATTCGACATCCTCCGTATTCGCCAGACCTTGCTCTACCATTTTTTTCGTGATTTGGACAATTATCTACGTGACAAGAAGTTTTCTTCCCAGGAGGCAGTACAAAATGCTTTCACACAGTTTGTGCAGTCTAGATCCTCAGAGTTCTATCACAAAGGCATAAATGACCTTCCTATTAGATGGCAGCAATGTATAGATAATAATGGTAACTATTTTGATTAAATAATTTTGTTAAAAATAAAAAATAATCAATTTAGATTTTCAGTACAAATCGGCAATTTCATACTTTAACCCCTATTATCTATCCACAAACTAAATATGACTGTAAAAATAATACTACTTATTGGCTGAAAACACTAGATTATAATGCAACTGAAGAATTGTTAACAGTTCTCTCATAACTCATAACACTCACTTTTAAAACACACACACACGTACACACACATGCGCGCACACACACACACACAGACACACATGCGCGCACACACACTCATACACACACACACACACACACACGCACACACACACACAACTTATAACTTGTAGTTGTCGATTTTGTTCTGATTATTTTTATATATTATTTTTTCACATGTAACAGCCTTCGTAATGCCTCAATAAAATATTCATCGGTTCGGATGTGGAGAGACTGGCGATCTGTCATACAGGGCCTCCTAGTACGGCCGCCAGTCTCTTGCATAGAATAATTTGTACTACAATTTTAGGTTAAGTCATTCTATGTAACTAATAATTCTATGTGAGAGAAGAAAAATAAAGTTATACTTATTATATTATATTATTATATTAGTAACCCTTTTATACACTTCGAGTACAGAACCCTAAAAAAAATTAAATAAAGCAGGTGATCTTCAAGAGTGGTCAGCATAAAGTGACATTATAATAAGGAACCACGGAATTACACTAGTCATTGCCCTCAACAAGACCCAAAACTATTAAAGCCACCGCTTACGACTCAGCAGGAACGTGTAAAACCTAATGCCACGTGGACGGGTGAGTGCATTTTATGTTATAGCTATGATTATCGTAAATTAAAAAATACATACTAGCTGACCATGCAAACCTGGTCTTGCTTGCCTGGTCTAATTGTGTTCGCCAACTATTTAGGAACCCATTAAAATACACCCCCAAATTTCGTCCAAGTCGGTTTAGCTATTTGAAAAGAGTTAGGTAACTAACACACGCACAGAAAAATTACAAATATTATGACATATAGGTGTCACACAGAGAAAAACACCTCTTTTTTTGTCATCTGTTGAAAAGTTGCAATCTAAAAACGAGCCATAAATACGCCGTAACCATATTCCTGTAATATTCATCCAACCACGGGATTGCGCTAGTCATTGGCCTCAACTAGACCCAAAACTATTAAGGCCACCGCTTACGACTCGGCGGGAACGTCACAAATCTAATTCCACGCGCGCGCTGCCCCGTCCGTCCGTGCGGGCATAAATCAGAGGAAGACGGAAAACCGCCCCTAATAAATCCAGTAGTGGACACAGAATATTCATGAACCACACGAGGCTTTGGGCTGAGTACACGTACAATTTGGCGTGTTAGTGACCCAGTGTACGCCGAATGTAAAATTAGGTTGGGATTATTTAAAGGATATGGAGTTAAGTGCTGTGTTAATATTATATGTGCTTTTCATTCTGGAAATACGTAGTTATGATTTTGTGTTAGATGGTTCTATATCTCATGACGAATTTTCTTCTATCAACGGTGTAGAAAAATCATTCTTGCAGCATCTCAAGAATGGTGTTTTGCAGCTTTTCTAATGGCTCGGACCTTTAATACAGATATATTTTTATCCTCACACATTAGTCTACTACTAAACTTCGCCATAATCGCCATGCTTCTGAAAATCAGTGCCTTAGGCTGTTGCGACTAATGCTATTGTTGTAATTATTTTTTTTTGTAAACTTTTTTTCGAAGTGCCAAATAAACATATATATATATTCATTCATGCTTGGCAAGTGGTAGAACGGTTAGATTTCACGATATTTATTTGCATACCTATAACAATTACAATTCAAAATACTTAACTATTCATCTGATATTTCCCTATTTAAATCGTGATTATGCCAAGATAGCGTAACTCGTGCCTTGCTGAACCAGTCAGCTGCTTAATTAGTCCCGGATCCGAAACATATTACAATTAATTTATAAAGTGTCTGGAATTACCCACATACAAGGGTTTAACCACAGAACATGGAAAAAAGTACTTTATATGATATTTTAGCAACTTTATATACTGATATTATGGAAAAAAAGGTTAGAAAGGCGATGTAGGCGGGGCAGGCGCGCCACATTATTTAGTTTATATCTGAACCTACTTTCGAAGTCCACACCATGTCCACACAATCGTAGTCGTGGGCAAAATCGAGTGATTTTTAAATCAATCTACCCCACTTTAAAATTACTTCAAACTCTCTACATTTTAACTTTAATTAACCCTAAAGCTATCATTAAACGACCACAAGTGGCCTATTAAGACTCACAAGGGTCCATTAGACCCTATAAAGGGCTGATAAATCAATCTCCCTCAACAGAGTGGAAAAAAGGCACATCAGTCCATACACTAATCCATTTAACGGCATACGTGCTTTGGAATTTATAACCAGCAACCACGACCCTATAAATCTCGCCGCTCGGTCGAAAACGAAGAGATGATGTTCGTGGAAGTGTCATGCGTGTGACATTAATAAAGAAATAAACATTCATTTGACATTAAAAAACAAAAGAGCATAAACATTTAAAAAAAGGAAATACGTGTCAAAAACATTCCCGCTCAACATTTGATGTGACAGCTTCATGTTGTTGTTTTCTTCACCCATTCTGGGTAGGCAAAGGGAACTATGCCCATACAGCCAATTCTTTAGTAATATTTTCTTTATTTTTGCATTAAAACGTTGATGTTAGACATTTTAATGCTTCGATGGAGTTTTTGGAGACAGTGGAAAGATTGAAGGAATGTAGAGAAGTCCCCAAGAAAGAGGTGAACGATTCGCGATCCCGCGCAAAATTCACGGTCCACTTTTCTTGGTTACGACCCATACACCATGTTATTTCACCGAACTGTATATTGTTCACTCGCACGACACTTTGTTTCGCAAAATAACACCACTTTTACGACCCAAAAATCACTATAAACAATAAAAATTCAATAAAATAAACGGACTCCTAACGTATCTCACGAACTTCCGCCAAAAACCTGACAGCTTCATGGTTATCACGACCCTGACCCTGTTTTATTTTTTTAGTAAGTTTAACGGCCTCGGAAACTTGTCCATACAGCCAATTCTTTAGTAATATTGTCTTTATTTTTGCATTAAAACGTTGATGTTAGACGTTTTAATGCTTCGATGGAGTTTTTGGAGACAGTTAAAAGATTAAAGGGATGTAGAGAAGTCCCCAAGAAAGAGATGAACTGTTCGCGTTCCCGCGCAAAATTCACGGTCCACTTTTCTTACACCATGTTATTTCACCGAGCTGTATATTGTTCACTTTTTGGAGATTTGATGAGATTTTTTATGACAGTGGCGTAAGTCTAGTTGTTGCCCACGATTTTGTACAAGTAGATTTTCTAATTTGAAACTATTCTACGTGACTTAACCCAATTAAACTGACTATAATAATATATCCCGGTAGAAGCCATCAAGTTTTTCTTTTTTGTTGATGGGCTTACTCTGAAGTTATTGTGACAAAAATTATTCATCTTCCATTTCTTCCCGCATCTGTGTTTAAAAGCGATATTCTGCGTTGAACACGCGCGCGTCACGCGTCAAGCGATAACGCCGAGTCGTTACGATAACGCTACGGCCTCGCACTGCTCGCGGGACAGTGACGTGTGAATAATACTACGAGCTGACTGACGTGACCATTTTTTAAATAGTATGGGACTCTGGTATAGGGATAAGTGGATAATTAAGTCAGTATCCCTGTACCAGGGATTGAGGTATACTTTTGATAACCTTGTAATAGTTAGTATTATTTATCGAAGAATGATGACGATTGCTGTAGTAGTGCGGAAGACCGCCGTTAAAAGGAAAAATAATCTAGTCCTATAAGATAGGGGACAGAAATAAGGGATGATTGATTGATCAATAATTGAATGCAATATATGACCACTCATAACTTTTTACAGGTTACCCCGAGTTTGATTTGCTTAATTTCAAACTTTTTTTATTATTTTTAAAGTAAATAAACATTAAACCTACAGTAGCGTACGTATTAGTTGATAGTCACAAAAAAACATAAAATAACTTCGTTATTACGGTTAAATAAAGTTGTTCATTATTTTTAAATTTATTCATGTATTACTTATTTTAATTTGGTAAAACGTTTTTGAATCCAACAAATCCTTGAAAACATTGATAGCAGATGACAAGGATGCACAAATTTGGAATTTTTATTACAATTGTTATTATTGTTTTTGGGCTGGTAGGTTTTGTAACAAATCATGTTATTATGGTCACATTACTCATCCAGTTTTCGTGCATACGTTCCGGATTTGCGAAGTAGGTCGTTGGAGAGATCCGAGTAAATGTTTTACATGTAAAGTAAAGGGAATGGGGTCTGGAATGATCCGACTGGGGTAATAAAGTTGTAAGATTTGTAGCGAGTAAAACGGGACAAAGATCTTAAAACGTGTACTTCTAGGGAACTTAGTTGTAAAACAATTTGAATTAAATTAAATTAAATTACTAACCTTTAAAAAAAGGTATAGTTTCTGATTTTATGTGGTTGTAGGGGAAATCATCACTGGGACTTCCGAACCGATTTACTTCATTATTCTATAAATAAAAATCACGTTTTTTGTGAGTGTCATACCCATTGACAGTTGCCGTAGGAGGTAACGCCCCGTTGGTCTAGTGGTTTAAATACCAGGCCAAAATCTCGGGATCCCAGGTTCGAATCCCGGGTCGGGGAACAAAAAAGTTTCGAATTTTCGAACGTTGCTCGGGTTTGTGATCACCAACCCGCATTTGGCAAGCGTGGTGATTATGCCAGCACACCCATCATTGCTGTGGTAACTTGAATTCAATGATGGACACCTTTTCCCTGCAGTGGTATGATTATAGGCTGTTACTTTCCATTCCTTTTAGGAGATGCAAATTCTACGCGGGGGACAACAGCACGGCAACCTACCACAAAACATCAAAGTTTCTCAACTGATATTGATCTCTACTTGTTGGAATTAAAGTTGAAAATCAATTCAATGACCTTTAACTTTTTGGGTAGGTAGACCTGCCCTTGTCTGTACGAAAATTTGAGCAACTAAGTTTAAATTATAATTATATTAATAGAAAATTGTAATTCTATTAATAATTAAAATTATATATAATACATTTGAGCAACTAAGTTTAGAGTGAAATGAGAATTAACAATACCAACACAAAATCTGTTATTGAAAGTTCGTTGCAATAAATAAAATCATTTCCACTAAATGACGTCTATAGCATGACAAACGGCTTGAATATACCGAATATATACCTAGTCAGGTCATAAGTTCTGTCACATGTGTAATATGAAACCATTTAGACATGTTTATTATTTATGTAACCATTTATATAGCAAAATGAACTTAATAAAACATAGATTCATATGGTAATAAAGTTTTTTCAAAATGACCCCCGCGATTTTGAATACAGGCCTTCAATCTGCGCGGCCAGTCGTCTATCGCAGCACGAACGAGGTCCATGTCAATATAGGCGGCTGTCTTAATCAAGGATGCCTTAAGTGACTCTAAATCCGGATTAGGCTTTGAGCAGGCCTTTTCCTCCGAGTGTTGCCATATCTTGTTATCTAACGGACTCAAATCTGGACTGGAAGAGGGCCAGTCTTCGTGCCGGATGAAGTCGATTTCACGCGCCGCCAGCCAGTCTTGTGTGCTTTATGCTCTATGAGCTGGCGCAGAATCTTGTTGGAATACCCAGTGCCTGTTATTAAACATGGTATGAGAAACAGGTTCCACAAGGTTCTTGAAGACTGTATTTTGATACACAACTGCATTCGTTTTTACGCCTTTCTCACAAAAATGTACCTCAGTTAAGCCCCAATAAGAGACTCCCAACCAAACCATGAGCGAGGATGGAAAATGACCTCGTTGGACACGCGGAATACGGTTGTTCGCTTCTTCACTGCTGTGTGCGTACACCTTATCATTTTGTTTGTTGTAGCTCTCTTCCTCGGTGAAAATTTTTTCATCCGAAAATAGAATTTCCCGATGCTTTTTTCCCGCGTACCGCTTCAACAAAGCGCGGCATCTTTTCAGTCTCAGGTCCATTAAACGAGCGTCCCAACGATGTCTTGTTTTTCTTCGATATACCCTAAGCCCTAAGTCTTCATTTAATACCCTTTTTACCGTGGTCCTGCTTAACACCATCTGAAGGGCCAAAAGTTTCTGCTTACGTATGGGATTTCTTTGAATTCGCGCCTTCACAGCTTTATCACTACTGGAGTCCTAACAGAGCGAGGGCGACCACTTCTTGACCTGTCATCTACACTAGAGTCTTCTTCATTGTATCGTTTTATGGTCGAAATAAACGAATCTTTTGGTTACTTACATTAAAATTTTTCAGTAAGTCGAAAATCTGAATTGGCGCCTAACCGCAACGATGCAACGCAATAACCGCGACACGGTCTTCTTTAAGTGTCCACTCCATATTTAAAAATGAGGAAAATCCTAAAAAGTACACGTTTGTGGCCAGCATTCTAAATTCAAAAGTTTTTATTGTGTGACAGAACTTATGACCTGACTATGTATAATAATTACAAAACATTAAGAAACTATAAGTCGGAGTCAAACTACCTCAAACACCATTCGTCTACTCAAATAGTTACTCAAACACGTTTCTTTTTTAATCTTTATTTGTTCAGTTAAAACCTTCTCATTCGTACATCATACAATCGGACGTTAAAAACTCCCTGTCAGCAACCTTCACAGACAGAGAGCTCTGCAAAAAACAATATTATTTCAAGCCGGACCGGTTACATGTTATTTTAGCGATCGCAAACATTTATATAGTTCTATTTCAGTTTGTTGTTGCTTACCATCGATATTATGATAAGAACTAGATAAACTTCCTATACAAAAATGACACCTGAAACTGTCCTTACTTGAATGATTGACGTTGATTTTATGTCAGTGTTAACTTTATAACCCGGCCAAATTGTGTTTACATGCCATAGTATGGATATTCACGTCACGTTGTTACTATTAAAAGTGCACCCTTAATTCAAATGGATGCACTTATGGTAATGTTATCGATATTATTAATATGCTATCTTCATCGATGTAATATAAAAATTTGATACACAATCAGAGTCAAAATAGTACCCCAAGTGTAAATGTCCCATCTGATGGACATTTAGTAAACTGTATACATCAATCGAATAGCCACAACTTGACACAAATATAATACTGTTGCATGTTAACGTAAATTGTCCGTGTTATAAAGTTGTCTCTGGCATTAAATCAACGTCAAATATTCAATCGAGATCAGTTTTAGCTGTCTTTTTTTTTTGTTTTTTTCAACAAACTAGAACTATCAAAATGTTATGAGCTTAATATTAATACAATATTATATTTTGCTTTAGCTATGCGAATTAAAATATTACTTTTGTCGACCTCCGTGGTCCTGTGGCTTACACATCGGTTTTTATTTTATTTTATTTTATTTATTTGGAACAACAAACAGTTATACATTAAGTAGTAGTACATTATTATGTATATTTGTAGTTTGAATAAATGCATAACCAACCACGTTATTCACAGAGTAACAAATTAATAAATTATTAGGTATAATATATTCACTAGGGTGGCTAGGTTCGAGTTTTAAGAACAGGATAATCCATAGCGGCAATAAAGCTACAATGATAAACTTTTTTTAGGCCTACCCGCCGCAATTGACAAACAGACTGACGCCAAACAAGCCAACATCATTCAGGACCCGGCGAGATACACAATATGTAGATATTATTTAACAAAGATTTATTTATTTATTTATTGGTAGTGGTAATATATTTAGTTGTTATTAATTTATATATGAAACCGATATATAATATAATATTTCATGGCACAAGTGGTAGAAATCACACTGGATGATTAGAACATCATTATAATTACTACGGAATGCAATGCTATAGAGTAATTATTTGTAATGAATGACCTTATTGCTTATCAAGAATATCAGTGATATGTTTTTTAAATCTGGGTGCTGAAAGTTGGAAGATGTCCACCCCACCGAAGTGTCTGTAATAATTATCAACCAATCGACGCATTGGAGATCGTTTACCCGCATTTGTTCTGCATCTATAGGTGGAAAAGAGATGTGGGACCCTACTACTACGTATGTGCGATAATCTTGGGACATTATAGTGGAGTTTTTCAATTAATTCAATGCAGTCGAATACATTATTGCACAGGTTGTGGAGTAAAGTGGCATTAAGGAATAGCCGTCTTGATTCAAGGGATGTTATATTGTAAGTTTTAAGTAGTTCAGGGTATGATAATTTATGACGGTGACATCTAAAATTGACGGCGTGCAGAAATTTTCGCTGCACTTTTTCAATTAGCTGTTTATATTTGGCATAGAATGGGTCCCAGACCGAAACCGCGTACTCAAGTTGGCAGCGAATTAATGATATTTCAAGGGGTCACTGGCTCTATGTTCGATGCCCGAACGGGTTTAATGTACAGAAACACCTTTCTTTATTTCCTCGTTCCTCGATTTTTCGTGGTGATTTCGTTGTTTCAACATGTATTTAATTCTTAAAGAGATTTCATAACAAAAAGTAGTAAAAAGTATTGAAAGCTGATTTAAAACACGTGCACTTACAAAATATGATAGAGCATCATGTAACAAGATGACGGGACGGAAAAAAAATATAGAGTGTTCTCGTGGCACACTATGTACGCCAGAGGGGGGAGTCCCTGGAGAGCGTGTCCATTGTCTTCCTCCCATGATTTGGTGAAGATAGATAAGGTTCCAGCCTTCAGCCTGCGCAAGGTGGGAAATTAATTTATGGGAATTTGCATTCGCATTTTCCACAAATTACCACAGTCTATTAAAACTTCCTGTATCTGAAATTACATCGTATGTTCAAGTTATTTTGAAAAGGACTACAATACTATTATGAGTATATAGCTAAATAATAAAAATACCGCTTTGAAAACATAATTGTTAAAAGAAGCTGGTGGTTTATCCAATTTGAATTGTAAGCTAATTTGTAGAAGGCTTGACTAAGATCGTTCAGCATTTCCACAAGCTATGACAGTGTCTCTTGTCTATGCTCCCGGCAAATCGGAGATGGTAGACGAATTTTATTGACTATAAATGTTGATACTAGACCACTACAGTTACTGTCTGTTTAACTAATTAATTTACAAAGCAACTGGTAAAACTTAGCCACCAATAATGTATGTCAAAAACAAAAACAACTTCCCCTGTGGCAAAAATCTCGCGTCGTAGGCATCAATGGAACTGCGCATCAGAGCGTTTGCTCCAGTACATTTAATGGACACCGTCAAAGCGTGTATTTAGCGCTAAAAGCGTGTCGTGTCTGTGAATTTTGAAGGCGGGTCTGTATGAATTAAGCACGTATTGCTACCCGTTGAGCGTGTGCAGACTTACGTAGAGTTTGGACTCTCAATACGGAGCTTAGGTTTAGTTAACCAAATATGCTAGTTGTTTATCAATGAGGGCTTATATTAAAAACTACTAAGTATAGGTTTTAGTTAACCCCCCCTTTTTCCGTAGTATCCGACAATGAAAAAGTGCTACAATGTCATTAGCTCGGTCGTTAAGGTAGATACTAAAGACATTATTTGTCACTGGTTTTTTGGCAAATGTTTCTACTGGAAAAGCCTGTCTCGAAAAAAAGTACTTGATAAACAATTACCTACTAGGTTGAATCTAGCTAGGTAAAGTTACAGCATAGGTACATGAGTCTAGGTAAAGTCACAGTAAGATGTCAGTCTTGCAGAACTTGCAAACTTAATTGAAGCTGCACTTTCTCTACGGATTCTCTTGCATTTTTCGAGTGCTCCATTTTTGTCGGACGCGGCGAGACGCTGGGGATATTAGGGTTCAATAATACTATAGTGAAACCCGTTATTGAGCACTTCCATATTTAATAATTGAAAATCGAATACAAAAAAGAATCATCAGCGCATATCAGTTCACTATTCGAAATTGGTCTGTCGATTCTCTATCTGTTAGGGATTGCAGTTTCCAGCCAAAGATGGCGATAGGATACTGCTGTCCGTCTGCTTCTGGCTGCCCTGTGTGAACCTATTTCTTTAGTCGACACCCAAAAAGCAATATCGAGGTCGAATCGACGTACCACGAAGAAGAAAAGTTTTACAAATTTTTTCGACTGTCCTAGGTTGGACTGGAAGCCACAACCTTACCTTTACCGAGTGTGATTCTTATTAATTAAGTTGTCGACACCTCAAAGACACAATCATCAACAAAAATAATTTTTAAAAGTTTATATTACTTATTTATTTATTTATTTGGTAAGAAGCTACACAATTGTTCCAATTTAGCAAACATGTTTGTATAAAGTACCTTTAAATACTATACGGAACCTCACCGTCTACCCGTCTCCCTCTTACCGCCCCAACAGGAAGAGACGACGCGACGAGTTTTTTAACTTAATGAAGGAAACTTCGGCGAGCAGGTGCTCTCCAAATGTTTTAGTTTCATCCTTTTTTGTTTAGCTTCCACGGAATGTAATGGGATTGTTCGTTGGTTTTTGCTGATTGTTTTGTTTTAAGTGATTTGTTTTTGTTCTAGACTGTTCTTTGCGTAAATAATTGTAATTTGTTTAAGAACTGTTCTTGTTCACGCTGTGAATTCTTTCAACTGTATTATTGTGTCATTTTATTAAAAAAAGTTTAAGTTTGTTATTAAGAGATGGCAGTGTACACTTTCACATCGCGGTGCTTTTTTGTATGGGTTTTTTCTTCACTATAGATAGATATATAGGATGCTCTTTATAACACACCAAAAAAGGCAATTCAAGTTAGTGTTTACGATATATGTCTAATTTAGGCGGTCACTATAAGTAGGTAATTATTATTGTCATTTACAAACATTATAATGTGGACTGATCCTGAAATATGTTTAAGCTAAACAAAATAAGTTTCGATTTTTAGATTACGCTGATGACAAAATATTATAAGTAAGTATTGTTCTGCACCGAACGCTTAGGTTATGTAGACACGGTCACACGAATCTTCAATAGAACATAGGAATTATGTAGATACCAATTGAAATCGAAGGCTCGTCTCATCTTCCTCAAACAATCGTTCGACTTGTAACCATAATGAAGTGATCTAACTTCGGGTGACTTGTGAAACTCATTATATTCCGTTTCAAGCATCAGTCACATTCGAATAGAATCAAATATACATATATTATAAAAGAAAGTTGTGTTAGTTACTACTCGCATACGCGGGCGAGGAGATGCGGGTTCGAGTCCCGCCTGAATTTTTCAATTTTAAATACTGATAGATTAGGTAGGCTCAATACATTCGTGTCTGTGAAACCATGGAATTACACATACAAAATTTAAATCCAATCCGTCAATCCGTTTAGTAGTCGACATGCCGACGCAGCGGCATCGCGGGCAGCGACACCAACCGAAGAAATGAAATTTTTCAAAGTTTCGGAGCCTATTCAATACAAACAAACAATCAAATATTTCCGCTTTATTAGTGTAGACAGTAAAGATAATTGAATCAAATTAAATTCTATGTTTAAAAGCTCGGTTCCTAAAACAATTTAATCAAATCAAATTAGAAATTTCTTAACCAAGCCCCAAAAAAACCTTTAGTTTTTGTAATTTGGCAACCCTGACAGTCCTCGGATGGGTAAATAGGATAACGTTGTGTACATAAAACCCTTATAAGACGAAAAGCAGTTTGTTGGGCCATGGATTCAGTCCCTAGTTTTGTGAAGATGTTATGTAAGTGTGCACAGAGAGATGTTACTAAGTACTCCATTAATACTTACAGAACAGATTATTCAAAAGTCCGCCATCATTTCACGGAGTCGACATTTGATAAGTCGACATTCGACGAAAATTGTTATAAGCAGGTTTTTATTTAATTGCGACTGTAAATTGAATTCTACTCCTTTAACACAAAAAATATATCTTATATATTTCCTAGTTAAAACATTATTTGATGTGCAGAGTTATGGAGGTTCCATAGACTATGGGCCATAGTTGTTAGGTCTCAGAAGAGATCTCAGTTAGGAGTCCTGGCCGAAAAAGACGAACAGAAGCGTCTGAAGGGTGGTGGGATCTACCTCCTAGTGGTCCACCCAGGGCTACGGCATCTTTGGTTTTCTAACCAATGATGACGGCTAACAGATCCCTCTGCGGTGGTAGGCTTCGTAAGAGGCTGCCTGGATGCTACCACCCTCCTGCCGGAGTCCAGCGCCAAACAGTTTGCCTGTGTTCCGCTGGTGTGTGGGAGAACCAGTACCTCTGGGTAAGCTCCATCTTATGCTTCTTTTTAACCGTATAGTTAAGTATGTAGTCAAGAGCAAGCCCATTATTTATTAAAAAAAAAGTCTTCCCTCTAGCAATAACCACACAGCCACTCATTCTGCCACGTGTAGCTAATATTATTGCTAAATCCTCTGATGGTGATGAGACTCTTGGCACTCTATGCAGTAATAGATCCAGAGGAAAAGTGTTATAAAAAATACGCATCGAGAAAAGAGTCTCCTATTTTTTAGGCGGTTGAAATAGGTTGTTTTCGAAAAGAGACCTAACATGGCGTGAGCAGGTCCCTCGCTCAGCGACTAGTTCCAAACTTTTCCAATATTAATAAATTATGATAATATTTCGATTCCACCAAACAAATCTGGTGTTGACTGTTCATGAGTTTTACCCGCAACCTAAACAACCACTCGAATGTTTGACGCAAAAAAATTAAAACGAGCGAAACGTGAAATTATCGTGACGTTAATCAGCTAAAAAGTTGAGCGTTTCTTTGCCGCCACAATTTTTACCTTCGCTAAAATTTTTTCGCTCTGCAAATATTATTTCGATCGATACATTAACGCGAGCGCAGGTCCCGATTTAGTGCCGTCAAATGGAAAAACATTGGCGGGTTGTATTTTGGAAGCATACGAAAGAAACGGTCGAGATTTTAGGATGATTGCTTTTTCGTGGAAACTCCTAAAAATCGAGGTGTCAGTGAATTTAATAGTTTTTAATTTATTTTTGAGAATTTATAGTGTAGTACTTTTTTTATATTACTCTGTTTTATGGATTAGACTTTTGTGTGTTTTAATATTGTTAATAAAATTATTATTTAATGGCATTTTATCTATTTAGTGCTCAGTAAAATTGGCCGATTGAAACCGATGTCGACGAGTATTTAAATTTATCTTTTAAAAAAAAGTTATTAAGCATGAAATTGGGTATAAGCAAAATTGATTAACTCCACGAAAGCTATTCATGGGCATACTTACATAAAACGCATGACATTAACCGAATTATGTATTTTTTTATTAGTAAAAATTACTTGTTCCTTGCCTTGCCTATTCGTGTATATGACATAGTAGGACGCTGAACGCAGGGACACAATCATTTTTTTTTTCAAGTTATATCACAACTACAAGGAAGTAGTTCCATATCTTGAGCATAAATTAATTTTAGTTGCCAAATGTACGAGCGAATCCAAAACATTGTCTTAGCTTATTTTTTTGGTTATGTTGTACAAACATGCAATGTTTAATTAGAAGATCCAAAATTTCAAATCTTCGTACGAAATGTGTGCAAGCAAGTGTAACACTAGATACACTTGGTTGTAAAAATCATTTGGTCTCATTCTGCGTAGGAGCCCACTAAGCTAGGCGGGTACACTATTCAATCGATAAAATCTTAGGCTATGTATAAGGCTAATCTACAGTACCGAACTAAGTTATCCTGTTTAGATGACGTGTCGCGCACTTCTCGAATAGACCCCAACCCGCCCCGCATTTCATTCCGACTGCCATTAAACAGATTGAGGCTGGAAAAACAAGGATCCGGAAAACTTACGTCCTCCGAGTGAGGCCCTCCTCGTAATTTGAATTTTTAATTAAAGAGGGCGCCACTGACAACTTTAGTTTATGCACTGCATGTAACATATATTTTAATTAACTTTAAGGATTATTTTATGGGTACGAAAATGTGTAAGTAAAGTAAATGTTTTTTTCTGTCGAATATTTGAGATAAGCCTAATTTGAAGAGTATATTAAACATAATATACTAACAATAAAGGTACAACCTACCTACAATATTCTGTTTACCAGAAATGGTAATTCATTCTAAATTTTATCACTTTGGACAGTTTTAAAATTTAGAAATGAGAAATTTCTAAGTAAAAATTGCTGACTTCCAGTGGCAGTAAACGGGTTACAGGGCAAAAAAACTGATAGCTGTTGATGCGGAAAATTCTTAAGGGAGGAGTAAAGAGGTACATACTTAAAAAGCGTTGCAAGTACTGGTATAATTACATTCTATGTGTCAAACTGCATCGCCTATCTCATCACACAACTGCGTACTTGTTCTGTTCCCAATAGCTACCTATACGGGAAAGATATTTTATCTATAAGACCGTATTCTATGCTACTTAGTCCACGATTTACCTTACTTATGTTATAAGTGCGAATCTTTGGATGGGTGTTAGTTACTCAATCACACCAGAACAGCTGGGAGGGTCTGCATAAAATTTCAATATGACATAGACAGTAGGCTAGAACAGCACATGGGCTACTGTTTCAATAGGTAGGATTGTTTCAAATTCTTTTTTCTACGCGTACGAATTCGCGGGAAGCGGGTTGTTATATTAAAGGTACGCTTCGATTTCAGACCCTCCACCTGTTTGTCGAAAAGTGCTTTTCAAGGAAACTTTCAATTTCAATGTCGTTTCACTTTTAATTGATACTTCTTCTTCAATAGAATTTGTTTGAAAGATCCGATCAAGACGCTTAAATATAGTCCGTCATTAAAACTTGTATCGCGCCCCGGCATTGTCTCAGATTGGAGAATTTCCCAACAATTTTCCGAGCGCGGACGCTCTTGATAATGTCTCGAAGACTCGCCTCGTTTGTTAGCAATCGGAATAAGATCCACTGGAAGTGTCAAGCAAGCTCTATTTTTATATAGATCTAATGACTACTATGCGTTACGTGATACAAAAAGAGTTATTTGAAAAAAACAATGAAATAGAGATATTTATTTTGATTTTATTTATTTAGTCTTATTTGAAATAACACTAACATGATCTTAGTAGATGTATGCGTGATGATATATTTACAATACCTACTTTTTGAAATCAACAAGTATACTTTTGAAAAATACTTCACATAAAACTTTGAAGTAAATACATCTTTGACAGAACTGCTAAATGGTATGAATGAGTCACATATCATGATACAAAATCAGCGCCTCTTAAAGAACCTAGTTAAACTGAATCCTCCAAAAGGCTGAGTCTGGCTGAACTGGGGCGTGATGGACCTCTGAAGGCCGGCGTTGACGTCGAAGCGGGTCGTAGGCGACTGGAACAGGTTCAGCTTGCCCATGGCGGAGTAGTCTGTACGCTGCAGGAACGGAGTGTGGGAGGCCCCAAGGGTCGCGCCCACTCTATCCCTAGAGGTGAAAAAGAAGACTTAGTAACTCATAATTGGCCAGTTAAGCTCGCAAAGCCAGCCAACATCATTTAAAAGTAGACAGATGTCGTCTGTAACTCCCAAAAATCATCATAAGATTCTCCTTTTTTTCTCATTTTTTTTTAAATCATGTTTCCCTAAAATCTTGCGTTACTGAGTAAATTTAAAGTACGATCAAGAACGCTTTATAATATTTATTTTTTATAAAAGTTATTTGTTTTGGTATTTCTACCATGACCCACCATGACCTTAATCAAGGCAATCATCAGTCAGTGGTTGACAACTGATACGACATCAATCAAATGTCAGTTTTTCGCACCTGTAGCTAGGTGTTGTAAGCACCAAGATCACGGTAAATTCGTAAGAACTGACTAGATAGAAACTTATGATAGTGACCATGAAACTATAAAACAGTATATTTAGATCATAATAAAACAGCAATGCAATCTTACTTGAACATGTAGTCCACGTTCCCTCCAACAGTATTGAAGTTGGGCACCCCAGGGAATTTAGTGGGCATGTTCCTGGTGGCGAAAGCGTTAACGTCGAGGTTGTGATTGCTGTTGTGGAGCACGTTGACTTTCCCGGCGCCGGTCAGCTGCTCGCCGAAGGCGGGGAGCTTGGTATGGGATACTGAGAGCCCGTGGCCGTTACTGGAAGAAGGAATGTAAAGGTATTAAATTGGGAAACGTATTATTGTAAACAACTATCGACAAATCTAACATGTGCAGTGTGATGCCACCTAAAATGGACTAGCCCCTCCCTTTTGAGTCTTATGCACCGGTCCTATGGGTCTTTAAAAGGATACAAACAGAGTCTGCCAGCCTCTTGAGTCCTTAGATCTAAGGGAGGCGGCAAAAAGAGTATTTGAAAAGACGGCTACCACCAACTTCCCTCCACCATGCGATCGCCAACCTGCCTGCTAAGCATGGTGATCATCGCAAAGTCCTCCTTCCGGAGAGGTCTACGTCTAGCAGTGGACTGATGTAAAACAGATTTTCACAATATAAATACTGGAACAGGGGTGGTGGGATCTACCTCCTAGTGGTCCACCCTGGGCAACGGCATCTTTAGTTTTCTAACCAATGTTGATCGCTAACAGATCCCTCTGCGGTGGTAGGCTTCGTAAGAGGCTGCCTGGATGTTACCAACCTCCTGCCGGAGTTCAGCGCCAAACAGTTTTTCTGTGTTCCGCTGGTGTGTTGGAGAACAAGTGCCACTTTCTGGATAAGTTTGCTCCATCTTAGGCTTCTTTTTAACCGTAGAGTTAAGTATGTAGTCAAGAGCAAGCCAATTGAATATAAAAAAAATATGATATACTTACATATTGTCCAACAAGAGCCCTTTAGTGATAGCACCGGTCGGCTGAGTTATCTGCGCAATCGCACTCAGCTGGTTCCTGTCGTTGCCGACCAGGGGCAGCTTCCCACCGAAGCTGTGGGAACCGTCAGAGTTCATCCCCATGGTGATCGCACCTTGGCTGTTCACTCCGACGAATAGGAAACCCAGTACGAAAGATAATGCGATCATTTTGGTTTTTGTTTTATTAGTTTCAAATATAAATATCAATGAGAATATCTCACAAGTGAATGCTGCGGCGGTTGAGATGTGAATGATGATCGAAGATTTCATCCCGCGTTTATATATTAAGTCGCGGGACTTTACAGTTTCCAGTTTCTTAACAAGATAGCTTCACTATAGTTGTGATGTCATAATGTTGGTGATAAGAAAATTAATTAACGCTTTCTTATTTATAGCATAGTACTCGTATTATTAAATAACTTCTGTGATAAGAAAAAAGGTGAGACTAATCTAAAATTTTTAATGGAATTTCTTGAATTTTCAAACTTAAATTAGTTATTTTGAAAGAAATGATTTCTACAAGAAAAATCAGTGTCAAATAAAATTGAACCAACTATAATTTGGACTCGATATCTGACAAAAACAAAAACAATGAAATCGTTAAACCTTCTAAAAAGCACTCGTGTTCATACTGATATCATCCTCATCATAACCAGCCATTTTCAGACCATTGCTGGACGAAGGGCTTCTCTGAAAGGAGAATTTGCCATAATCGCCACGCTTGGCAGGAAGATTGGCGATCGCATTTTGTCCTATGGTGGAGGGGTGTTGCCATCATTTTAACACGCCAGCACCACACTACTGAAACATACAAAATAGCGTCAAACTGAAAACATCTTCTATTTTCTGTCGGTTGAAAATCAAACCATATCATTGAACTTTTACAAGATAATAAATGATAAGAGAGGAATCCCCCAATCCAGAATGAAAACTATAAATATTTAGATATCACTCACACTAACGTAAGGTCGGGGGTCAATTGCCGCTATCATTTATTTGCTTGTAGTTAAAGGGGACTCCCGTGTCTTAATTAAGCTTGTCTGGCTGAGGGCTCACACACATTACACGATACGACATCGAGTCGTGCATCGTGACTCGTTGCGACGTCGTTTTGTGGTTTTTTACTATGTAGATTTCCATAAAACGGCGTCGCAACGTGTCACAATGCACGACGCAGCGTCGTATCGTGTTTATGAGTGTAAGCCCTTATCTGGTAATTTAAATTTATTTGCCGGCAGGAAAGTTGGTCGTAAGGATACATATTATGTAGAACAACCAATGGCTTAAGAGGCGGTAAGGTTATTGTATAGGGGACTCACAGGTAAAGTAGATGTTATTTGGAGATAGGTTGTAAAATGGCGACAGTGCACTGCGTTGAGCGTCGTTACGCTTGTTGGTAGCTTAGTAGGTAGTGGAGCTACTAACAGATTGTAGACCTGGTAGACATAAACCTCTGCAAAAGGATGACATTGCGATGGTCGCTATGCTTGACGGGTGGGTTGGCGATCGTGCCAATGGTGGATTCTCTTCACCTGATGGTGCTGCTCGTCTTTATCACAAGGTACTCTTTTTTTACCCCTTTTTTTGGTAGGTATATAAGTTTATGGGTAATTAGTAGTACCGGATATTCGTGTATTAGTTGAATCACATAACAGCTAAATAACCTAACCTTATTTAACTTTTCCGCGGGTTGAAACAGTTTATTTAGAA
The DNA here is from genome assembly GCA_949315895.1 of Anania crocealis. Classification (NCBI taxonomy): domain Eukaryota; kingdom Metazoa; phylum Arthropoda; class Insecta; order Lepidoptera; family Crambidae; genus Anania; species Anania crocealis. The sequence goes on along the minus strand of OX438872.1, from coordinate 9,026,701 downwards.
GAAAATTAGAAAATAAGTAAGTGTCTAACCTTGATGTGAAACACAAACTAAAAACACAATCAGTAACAAAAAAACATGTTGAACATTTGACTGCTCTTTTACCTTTTTTGTATTCAGCTCGTATGATTGAACTTGCTTTAGGGTTATGAAGCTTTATAAAATGGACTGTTTAAAATGAAATTTTTGTTAAAACTGTAAATCTAGTTTTAATACGTATATCGATAGATACAGTTGGTACAGTTGGTACTGACCAAACAAGCAATCATTGATCTGATGAATCACGTTCATTCATACCTACATTGCAAGAAATCAATCACTTTTTTTAGATAGACAGATAGCTCTTTTTTGCACACCAAACAAATCAATTTTAACACAAGAAATACAGAACTGTACAATTAGGAGATATACTCATCGCTAGAAGTGATCTCTTTCAGACAAACTTCAAATGGAGAATAGTTTATTTTCGTCAGAGTAAAAATCTGATTTTTATCCCACTAAAAGATACTTCCAAAGGGTTTTTCATTAACCGGTGTAAAATTATTGTTGATTTTACTGTAGATAATTATGGAAATGTTTTCAATTTCATACTCTTTGTCGCTTTCAGATGGGACAAAAAAGTAAAAGAAGTTAAAAGTACAAAATATTTTTTTTCAAAATTTAAACAAAATAGAAATAACAATAATTTAACAACAATTTGCGACAAACCTTCGAAAGTCTTCTTTAAAAATGTCGCTTCCAGCGCATAAGCGGCGTTGTCCCGTTTATTATGATTTTAACTTGCGGCCCATTGAATCGTGGGACAAAAGATTTACTCCAACGAAATATTCCGACGAGGAGTCCCATTCTGTGTATTGACAGGCACACTTCGTCCTTTATGCGCCATTCGAGCCGGCACAAAAGGTTTAACGCGAAAAAGGTATGATGTTACTCATATTGGAGTTTCTTAAAAGAGGTTTGCACTTTTTGGAGAAAATCGCGAAAAGGCAGGCCTTCATCATTCGATAACAGATTAAAACCAACTGTGCTCAGCGCAGTTCAGCGCTAGAATAATGCTGACAGAGTAATATGAATGGGCAATGGCTAGCCATTGCCCGATACTTAGTTCGCGGGTAAAATTTAACCGACGATGACCTTGAAAGAGGTGACCAATTTTAAGTCGGTGCCAATCAAGAGTTCACCGGTAATCTCCATGCACCGCCGCAAAATTTGTGTCTTATTTCAATATTATTATTTATAAAACGTGCTCATGGGGACTCAAGAAAGCGTTTTTCGAAGTTCCACCATTTTATCCCAACACTGCTTCAGGACAATTTGGGCTAGTGCCGAGAAGAAGCAGCGCAAGAAGTTCGGTCACTGTTTGTTGGTTGTAGTATATATTATTATGTAAGTATTTGTGTTTCAAATTCACCAAGTTAGATTTATTTGATTCCAAGATTTGGCTTATCTAAGTTTCTTGATAAACAGTTTCCGGTCGAAGGGAGTCCAAAGGATGTTGATATTGGACTAGTTGGTAAACTAAATCGAGTCAATAACGTGGGAAATCTACTTTTTTACCGACAAGCTACATATTATGTAAGTTATAATTTTCTAAATGTAACTAAACCAAAGTAAATGTTTCTACTTCCATAGGTAAGACTTGAATCCACGATAGCGAAATGGATGTCATTAGCAATTAAAAGCATAAATAAGAGGTGGTACGAACTTAGTTACTAGCTACTAATAAAAACCTTATTAATCAACATCTAATAAAAGCGTTTATCTAATTTCACAGTTCAATTTCGATCCTGCAATAAAATGCAATTAACTACGTTCAATTTTCAATCCAAATAACTTATCCTATTTATTTTAAATCAGCGTCTCCAATGAACACTCTTTCAATACAGGGATGGACCCAGGTATAATAGAGTCCCGAAATTATTGGGGGTCTTAGGATTTATCTATTTTTGTAGGTAGCTATAGGATTTCTTTTGTTGGGTTTTCAACATCAGAATTATGAAGTTCTAGGAAAGGCGGACGAGTGTCAAAACTTACATACATTACATGGCTTTTAACTAATTCAATGTGACACATACCGACAGTTTTCTCTGTAAGCATTACACAAGTAAAAAAAATAATAAGTAACCGCGTATAATCATCCCACTGCAAGGCAAAGGACTCTATCATAGAATTAAATCATACATCCATATGCAACCATACATCCATTCATGAATCCATCTTAAACAAGTAAAAGTATTACAAAATTGGATAAACGTTTCTTAGAAATTTAAAGTGTTGTTCATTTTTCATGTTTTTGACATAATAAGAATTACGTAAAAATATACCTGTATATATAATATTTAATTATTACATTTAAATAACATTAAGTTTTTACAATTTGTAGTACCGACATTACAAAATTTCATTTATTTGCAATGTTTAATGCCTACTTACGAGGATATTGACAACTTGATCTTTAAAAACGGTTTTATTTAGCTTGTTTAAAATTAATTACCTATGCTAATTTTTACTAAGCCATCAAAAAAAGAAGGTCTGGCCTCCTAAACTGTGATGATAATTGAAGTTAGGTAGCACTGTAATAACAAGTAACATTTTACGGATTTAGGGCCCTTTGAACCCTGCTGCAAAACGACCCCCATCAACTAAATACGTCTCTTTAAAGATCCTTCTCATTTCGACAAAATGCTTGTTCAATTGTATCAAGGAAATTGTCTAAATCGAAACGTAAATTACCGAGGGTTTTCATTGAAACGACTTTTTAGGCGATTAACTGTTTTCTTGGAAAAGCTCGTTAGACAGTGAGCTTTCATATCGCTTTGGAATGGCTTTTTACGACTTAAGGATTGCACATAATGGAGTTTTAGCGAAAATCTGATTGTCTGGGGTAAATAATAGTTGATTGTTGCCATATTATTAACCAAATGTTTGCTTTGAGAATTCTCACGATTTTGCCTTTGAAAGACCTTTTAAGTTAATAGTAATATCTAACTTTAGCTATAAATATAAACTTCATTTAGATTCTCCCAGTACTTAGTTAAGTTGGTATTATTTTTATCATTGCAAAACTTTTATTATTAATGTTTCTTGTGACAACATACGACAAGCCTTTGGAGAATTTTAGCTATAATAGAGTATGGGTGCTGATAATCAATTATATTTTCAGGATTATGCACCTCTGAAGGAAAAGGGGGAACTTAATAAGATCACTTCTTGTCTGATTTCACAACAACACATAAAAAAAGACATACAATTGAAACACAGGTCGAAATGTTTATTTATGGAATTGTATTTTAAATTTTACACTAGCAATTCATTTGCCTAATAAAACCGGCCAAGTGCGAGTCGGACTCGCGCACGAAGGGTTCCGTACCAAAACGGCAAAAAAAACTTTGTTTTTGTATACTTAAATATTTATTTTATTTTGTTTTTAGTATTTGTTGGTATTTCGGTAACAGAAATACATAATTCGTCAAAATTTTAACTGTCTAGCTATCGCGGCTCTTGAGATACAGCCTGGTGACAGAGCGACGGACAGACGGACAGACAGCGAAGTCTTAGTAATAGGGTCCCATTTTTACCCTTTGGGTACGGAACCCTAAAAAAGAGTTTAAAAAATATTAAAAGAACTTGCACCTTAACCGAATGTTAAATATCTATTTGTAAAATATTTCTCTCGGATGTTAGATGAATAAACGGAAATATTGAGCCAGCTCAATGTTTTTGGTTGCCCTGAAGCTTTGAATAAATTTGGCGACACAAAATGTCTGGGTACCTCAATGGTTGGAGTAGTCGCCCTGCAAGCGTACGGTTTTGTACTCCAGCCCCTTATAAGGCATTCGATATTGTTATCCAAGGAAAAAAAAATTAACTGCAGCAATTAGATTTTTTTTTAAATAACATATATACATACATACATACACTCACGCCTTTTTCCCGGAGGGGTAGGCAGAGACCACATCTTTCCACTTGCTACGATTCTTACAGACTACTTTCGCTTCATCCACATTCATTAATCTTTTCATACACGCTCGCCGGTTTAGGGTACTCTTGACCTGACCTTTCTTAAGAACTTCCCCGATTTAATCAAGATAAGTTCGTCGAGGCCTTCCCCTTCCAACATTTCCATTCATACTCGCCATATATATCTTTTTAGTCAACCTTCTTTCATTCATCCTCTCAACATGTCCAAACCATTTGAAAAATAAAATGAAACAAAAAGCAATTTATGTAACAAGAACACAAGTATAAGAAAAAATGTGACAGGCATAATCAGTTGTTACATCAGTATTGTATATTATCTGTGGTATTGTGATCCGGAACCCTTAATGTGAGAAAGCAACTCGCACTTGCCCAGTTTTTGTTTTTAATTTTATAGTTCATAATTAAAGTGGTCGGATTTCAGCAGTTTGTCTGAAAGAAAGTCGAATGGTATATAATCTAACAAAGTCTGACATATTCTTAATAGGTATTTAACTCAACTCCATTCCAATCTTTCAATTTCAAGGAGGAAAAAAGCGTCACTCTGAGCAGAATAAATGGTGGCAGAGTCAAGACCTTTCTGGACCCTTTTTCCGATTTCAATAGACGGTGTTTTATCTGACATCTTAGTACTTCCCCACAAACTCTCGTATCGATCTTATTGTGTTGCCGATACGGTTCAAAATTGCTAGAAAGTTAGCATTTCAGTTTCAGCTTTGTTGAACGTTTTATCGTGACATTGGAGCTTTTTTATTTAGTGCGATATGGTAACGTAACGCCTGTATAATATTTGCCCTAACCAACCTTATGCAGATGTACACCTTATTCCTATTGCACCAATGGCGAGTTTTGCATACAAAGAAGTAAAGGGTATGCGGCTTAGTGTTGTATTGAAAGTTTATTTGATCCCTTTGAGGGAAATACTTGGTTTCTTTGTGTTTGCAATGTGGAAAATATTTGGTTTCATTTGGTTCAGAACCTGTTGTATCATGTTTAATGTTTAGTGATGTTTTATCATACTCATTATTATACAGGTTAGGTCAATGGTATAAAAAACCAAAACTACATGTTGAGATATACATATAAATAGTATAGTAAAGTCAGAAATTTGATATGATAATTGTTTTTAAGCTATTGCATAGCTTCTATTGCGGGCCTTGAGCGTGGAGACCGAATCTAGAAATTGCGTAATACTTTTTAGTTTTATAATTGCATAAGTTAATAAAAAATGCTACGCAATAGCTTTACCGCGGCAGTCTCCGAGTGCCACAAATTTTTTTTTCATATAATTAAAAATTTTAGGTTTCGATTTGTATATTTTTTTTTTTCAAAAGTTATGAAATTAATTTCACCGTCCATGACTGCATGAAATATAGGTATATTTATATGTATATACTATTTACCTAACACCCTGTATACTTACCTATTAAGTATTTAGTAAACCGAGTAAAAATGTTGAGGCTCTTTATTTTATTACTTAGTAAGTAGTTTATGCAACACTGTCATTTAAGAAAACACGAGAGTAGGTTTTCGGCTTCGTCTCACGCTTCATAATAGATCGACTCGAGTGTTCTAATAACTACATTATATACTTTCCCTATGATTATACCACATGAGTAAATATACTGCACTATTAACTTCACTCATCATAGGAATAGTTTCAATATAATTAAATTTCTTCATAGCACTAATTTCTTCGTTGGTCCACTAGACCAACGAGGCGTTGGTCTGGTGGACAGTGTGAACACCAATAAATACCAGGCCAAGATCTCGGGGTCCCAGGTTCGATCCCCGGGTCGGGCAACAAAAAGTTTTAGAGATTTTTTTAGTAGAGAATTTTCGAACGTTGCTCGGGTTTGTGATCACCAACCCGCATTTGCCAAGCGTGGTGATTATGCCAGTTCCCATCATTGCAGTGGTAACTTGAATTCAATGACGGAGGCCTTTTCCCTGCAGTGGGATGATTATAGGCTGTTATTTTTTTTTTCTTTTTACTATATTTCTTCATACATTACCTTCGGCTTGACTTTCAACTGCTAGTGACTGATTCTTCTCGGTTCTTCTAACCCTCGAATATCCCGAAGAATTAAAAGGATTATTACAGGCATTAGACTATAGGTTTTATTTCAGGCTGGCAACCGCCATGACTAATATTACTCGTCTAATAAACTTATGAAGACATACAGAAATCTGGGAAAACTCTTTAACAGATTCTACTGATTTTCGAAAATAGCGAGATATGGATATTTCCCTTAAAGTAGTTATACTGTAACAGTGAAGTGCAAAGCTGAAATGCGGACTTCGTTATAGACGAGAGATGGCAAAGTTTATGAAAATAAGTGGGAATACGGAGCACACTCGGAGCAAGATATCTTATTAACGTGTCTGATGCTAGGTTTTAGACTAACTTTTACCTCTGCATTGAGATTAGTCGAGGTATACCAACAAAGCGTACATAACGTTTTGCTATTTCATTGTTTGGTTTTTAATTTTAACACTTTGCGATTACTGGCCATAAATATAATATAAAATACTAATAAAAAATAATTATTAGAAGAAAAATCGAAACTAAATTAAAAAATCTGTTCCACGAAAGTTAAACGCGCAGCGCTCGAAATTTAAATTAGGGAAGGCGGTAAAGTCAACATGTGACCTTTTTACTCGACCAATCGCGTGCAAGATTTCTCAAAAGGATGCTAGGAATCTAGGATTTTGTTCTATTATGTGTTAGATTGTTTTCGTTAATATAATTTTACGCACTCAACTATCTAATTTGATATAATATGTATAACCTTTAAGATACATTCTGTTTAAATGCAAAAAACTTCTTAACTGTCATAATATGTCAGAGGCTTACTTAATTTTACGCTCTCCCTGTGTCCCAGACGAACCAGCGGAGCGTCCCGTTTCGTCGAAGCGCGAAATGGGACGGGCAACTTGTTAGCACAGTCTGTCTCCAACAAAAAGAGACGCCCAACTTTGCCCTTCGAAATACAAGTCTGGATTTGTTTTACTAGATTCTTGGCAGCGTCTAGCCTTACCTGGAAATAAGCTTGGGATTGTACAAATCCCTTTTAAACAATGCTAGACCCATGGGTATTGGTCACAAATCAGTTAAAGAGGAATTAATTATTCTGCGAGAATTGCATCAAATCGATGTATGATATTAAATCAATCCAGCAAATCGATGTTCGCAATAACCTTAACATAACTATTTTAATAGAAACTTTTTTTGTTGAAAGCTTATTATTATTGCAAAGACCGTCCAGGAATTGTACCCACGATCTTAAAAAAAAACGTCGTCGAGTAATAAAGGCTTGGCAATGGCTTATGTGACTTCTAGTAAAAAAAGGAAATATTAAAACACGCTTCAAAAACTAAAGAACGTAACGTGGCATTTGCTACACCATTGCACCTTTTGGTTTTTGCCAGAACTTAATTTGACCATTTGCGGATTTAGTTTCTTCCAAATAAAAAATATTTGGGAGAGACTAACCAAGAAGGAAGTAGTCACTAACTCCCGGTTTGCGGGATTACGACCCCCTAATTTTCATTTTTTATAGAATGATGAAGCAGTTTAAGCATCATAAACACTTCCAGTAAAACACACTAACGCAACTGAGCACATTCTTACTTCAAATGAGACTGGTTGCTGGAGAAATTTCTATAGAGCAGGAGGCCATATAACAGCCCTGGTCACTAATGTAGTGTAATGTAGTCTACGCCAGGCACTCCGGTAGTGCCAAGATGTTTCTTATTAACAAACAAAACATACGAAAGTGTATTCGGGACGGTTATTATCATCATTTTGAAAAACGGAAATTGAAGATAGACAGGTGAGAACTCATCTGATTATAGAGTCGCGCTGATAGTAACCTTACCATCAGCGCCGAGCGTCGAAATTTATAGAAATCGCTGTCAGCGCTGTCGGCGCTCAAGTTCATACATTTTGACGGTCAGCGCTGATAATCAGCGTACAATCAGCGTGACTCTATAATCAGCCTTATAAAACAAGGTAAGGTGTCATGTAGTGCCAGCACATACAAAGAAGAGACGAGCATCCAGTGCCTTGCGTTGCACACCATACATGCTAATAAGCACTACATACATACCCCTACCATAAGTCTAAGTAAATAAAATAGCGATCCCTGCATAACTCCTAAGTTAACTTTTTTAAAGCTTAGGTACTGCATATCCTACCCAAAATTTCTGTGCACGGTAGAGAGAGGACGCTGATGCACGCAGGGGAGCATCAGCGTCCTCTCTCTACCGTTAGCTAAACTGCAAAGGCCAATATATTAGGTGTTAAAATATGAAATTGCCGTTTTGTATGGATAAAATCGAGAAAAGTCATTTTTCCATACTAACAATTTTTTTGTTTTTTTAAAAACGCCTGAACCGTTTTCGATGCAATTAAAGGTAAAAGTTAGATGGTTATAAAGCTACGCATTATAGTATTTAAATTTCCTTTGAAGTAATAGGCACTAGTATTGCATTTTTTTTAGTCAAAAGTTACTTTATTTAGTTTTTGATACAATACAAAAAGAATTACGCAATAATATGACTTAAGAGCTATAAACAAAATAAAAAGTGGGTAAATAATCGGCAATTTCATACTTTAACCCCTATTACCTCCCAAGCGTGGACATTATGGCAACATCCTCCTTGTGGATAGGCCAGGGTCCAGTGTAGACTTTTATAGGCTGACGATGATGTTAAATACATGGCAGAAATACTGAAAACAATCAACTTTAGTAATATTTTCAATGCAATGCGGTTAAATTTGGAATGTCTCTAAGCTAATTAACACATGGCAAGAAAGCCCTATTCTCAATCAGGGGTAATTAAATGAATGGCAAGAAGAACAATGATGGCTGGTGAGCCGAAAAGGTTCAGTAAGTAAAGTGATGCATCGGTATCTGTGGGTCGGCTCTTGACTCGGTAGACCAAAGGTCCGTATATAAAGTCCCAGTAAACTGGTAGGCCGCGTGAAACTGACGGTGGAGATTAAACATTGCTTAGCTAAAAGAGAAAAAGAGAGTGTCAAGATATCTTTGACGACAAACGAACTTACTAATTTCTTCGGTCTTTAATTACCCCACTTTTGAGCAAATATGAAGAGTACAGGCATAATCACCACGCTTGCTAAATGCGGGTTGGTGATCACTAAGGTCTCCCCACACTAGCGTCTTTCAAGCGTCGACGTCGCACTGCTGCGAAGTGCGACGTTTGTGCGAGTTTAGTGCTGAACAGTGCTGTTCAATCAGCGTTAAGTAAATGCCGCTGCGCAAGCGTTGTGTCAACACTGATTGGATGCTGCCACGACGTCGACGCTCGAAAGACGCTAGCGTGGGGGATCTCTAACCCTAGCAATGTTCGAAAGTTCGAAACTCTGATGTTGCCCGACCCGGGGATCGAATCCAGGCCCCGAGATCTTTGCCCGGTACATAAACCACTAGACCAACGGGGCCTTAAGTTTGCCTGTATTTGGATACAAGTTGAGGTTTCTGCCGTTTGTTTAATCAACTAACTTAAGTTGCTAGCTGGTTGGAATAGTAATGAATCTCGTGACATCGACGAGAGAAAATTGCTGCCGTTAAATTATGCAAATTTGGATTTTAGTGCTAAACGTGTAAGATCTAATTCTGATCTTCACACTGGCTGTCATTTGAATAAACTAATTAAGACTATTGATGTTGTACACAGATTTGATTTCTAAAATATTAGGATAAACAACTAAAGAAAGTATTAAACACACTAATATGATTTGAGGATTTCACCAAGAGTTAATTTGAAGAATGCCACACTCAAACCCCGTTGGCCTAGTGGTTTAAATAAATACCGGTCCTGGCTTGGATCGGTTATATGTACAGGCCGTTACTTTGCCTTTTTACACCCCCCATCACACCCCCATCACACCCCACAGAATATGGTAAAAGGTTAGAAAGGCTGTCATGCGCCATTTGTATGAGAACCGATGCGCCCACAACTACTTGTACACATAATAAACACAAGCTTTCGCACACATAAACGAATTCTAGGAATACCAATCAAGCGAATTCTGTTGACGACAAAAGAAACCAACCACAGCGCTCACTTACATTCATATTTGGGCAGATGTATGATAGCTTTTGCTCATAACCTCTGTGGCGCGTCTGCCCCACCTACATCGCCTTTCTAACCTTTTTTTGCTTGTTCTGTGCCACATCCAATTAACTGCCAATAGTTGTTAGACCGCGGTTATTGCCCCGTATATTTTCATTTCAACCTACTTATTTAGTTTAATACTGGAAGTTCCAGTTTGAGCGCAGGCAAACTTCGTAGAATCTAATAAGTATTACTTTTAGTGTTTTTCTTCGAGATTGCATTTTCACTCTCTTATACGCCTTAGCGAGTTCTACAATATTCAAATTCGCCAAAACACTTGAGCATTTTGTTTGTGAAAACATTTTAGTTTTACAAACTTTCTTGTAGTGAGATCTACTGTAATATCATACTTAAAATAAATTTGTAAAAAAAAGATAATAGTTATTTAATTTCATCAATATACAGTTCAAGTTAAAACAAAACTTAAAATCTAAAATTAAAAAAGCCTACCTATGTACAAATACAAAATCAAAAACTAAATCAAAAATATTTACAAGTAAAAAATGTGTCCTAAATCGCAGTCCACTGATCGCGACATAGTACCGAGAAGGCTGGCCGCATTTCCCCGTTGAATAGCCGAACTGATACATTGGCCGAGAAATGCGCCAGCCCTCCTATCACCTGTACAGTCGATTAGCCGCTTCGCTAACTGGCTGTACAGCCGATGAGCGCCAGGTCCCCACGGACCAAGTGTCTCGACCCCAAACGGCTCAAATATGCAGGAGCTCTGTACCCTACATATTTGCGACGCTTGAAGGGTTTCGGCTGTATCAGCAGCGGTACCAGCTCCTGACGAGGTTTGCGGAAGATGGGTCGGAGCAAGTGTGTCAACACAGGTTGCGTCCCACACTAAGGGCCGACCCAGCTTCCACGGAACCAAAGTCATTCCATCAGACCTCCTGCCATCACTACGCCATTCGGTTCAAGAATAGCCGGAATGGAAGCGCTAGCAAGAGCCCTGCGGATGATGTCGTTTAGGCTGGCGTGTCAGGATAATCTCCCAGCGCTTCTGCTGCAAGACAGACCGTGATGACCAAGCGCATCAACCATATCGCCACAGGGACAGCGATGTGGGATATTACAGGGTGCCCCCAAACGAATTGAAATGGCACGGTTAAATGTGATGTTACTTAGAAGTGTACCAATGTGAGGAGATGGAAGTGAGTAAAGCCAGAGTCCCGATTCCCACTCGGCCACGGCAAGAAGGCGAGCTCGATCTGCTGGACTAGTGGACGTGTCTAGTAATATATACCGTACCAGTCTGCAGAGCGGCTCGTCCCATTGCCTATGTGAAAAAACAGAAGAAGGCATATCTTCTCCACACATTTGTCTCCAAGCGTTAATGGCCTCGGCTTGGTAAGCAACTGATGGGTCACCAAAAGACTTGCTAAGTATTTTGATGACCAGCTCCTTGGTGCTATGAGCCGTCGCCAAGAAAGCAGGCAGAGCAACACTAGAAATTATGCGAATCCCAAGGCCTCCGAACCTGATAGGTAGAGAGGCCTGGGTCAAGGTTCGACTATCTAAAGACATGTTAAAAACAGATGAAAGAATGTTTCTAACGGATTCGTCTAACTTCGTAGTCAAACCCGGAAATTAGTTATTTGTTTCTGAAATGAAACGAATTTAACTCGCGTAAATACTTTCAGGATGCTGTTGGTGCTGCCTCGATTCTGTAGCGCTTCAGGGATGTTTGCTGAAGCGCGCATAGACTGTTTTTACGCATTGTAGTGGCGCAAAAGATGCGCATCCCTGGTGAGCTGAATGCGGACCAGCTCCAAGAGCATCCTGAGGATGATTGCAGATAGGCTGGACTGTGCATATTTGAGTCATTACAGTGCAATGGGCTTGCACTGCAATGACCTGTGTATATAGTTATTGTTATTTCATTTTATTATTTTTATTATATTTTTGTTTATATTTTTTGCCCTAGGTTAAGACTTTTTGTTTAAAGTATGATTAATCTGGACTTGTTAGTCTGAAATAGAGTTAAATAAATAAATATGTCAACTTGTAAGACGTAAAAATGCTGTAAAACATTGGGATATAGTAACAAAGTAAGATGTTTGATGTAATTGTTGAAGAAAATTCTAACAAACGCGAGCTCACAAATTATTTATTACAATTATTTACATATAGGTAGTGTTCGCGTTAACTCAAGACACTAATTTGTTTGTTCCTTCACTCATCATCCTCATCATATCATCCCTATATTCTTTTTAATGTGTTCGCCATTTCTATCTGTCTGTATGTCTGTCTGCACTAATTCTCAGATCTGATACTCTTATTTAAAAGCTGTCATTTTGCATGGATTATTATTAGCTGGGTGGGTTATTGTTTGGCCCCGTTGGTCTAGTGGTTTAAATACCGGGCCAAGATCTCGGGGTCCCAGGTACGATCCCCGGGACGGGCAACAAATAGTTTCGATTTTTCGAACGTTGTTCTGGTTTGTGATCACCAACCCGCATTTGGCAAGCGTGGTGATTATGCCAGTTCCCATCATTGCAGTGGTAACTTGAATTCAATGAAGGGAAAGGGCCTCCACCTTTCCCTGCAGTGGGATGATCATAGGCTGTTACTTTTATTATTAGCTGGAATAGCACATAAGCTACTATTTATCCCGGTAAACGTACGCCCCGATCGTACTCGTACGTCTTTGCTGCCTAACCAGTATCAAACGAAAATAGCTTGCTGGCCCCTTTCAGCTAACCAAATCGTATCACAATCGTAATTGAATAGCAGGTTTTTGACAGTTCTAGTATGGGCTAAATGTCAAAATCGCCCAATCCAATCCCGATCGAACTGCAATTTTAATAGCTGAATAAGGCCCCAGTACTACACAAAAACGGACGTCATTTCAAACAAGAGACGACGCGAGCCGCAAGCGGTTTTGCTCTTAGGTAATCGATAGTACCTAACAGTTCCCGTATGATAGATTCAAATTCAAAATTCCACGCGTAGGAAGTCGCGAGCAGAAGCTAGTAAATGTAAAAAAGTAAAGTAACTGCCTAGGTATAATTATCCCACTACAGGGCAAAGACCTCTATCGTTTAATTTAAATTACCACAGCAATTATGGGTATCGGCATATTATCCTCGCTAAATTCGGGTTGGCTGGTTGGTTCGTTCGAAAATTCGAAAGTCTTGATGCCTGACCCAAGGATTGAATCCAGGACCCCCAGACCTTGGCCTGGCACTCAGACCACTAGACCAACGGGGCGAGCAATAATAGCTAGTACCTAAGTAGGCACAACAAAAAATATACGTTCGAAATTCCGAATTATCGCTAGTCTAAACAGTTTCAATTGTTGACTTTAGAACAATAATTAACATTCTATATTTATCCTTTACATATTCGAAGTCTATACTACTTTATTAGGTATCAAGATTATACAGGGTGTGCATCATCACACAATAAACCACGCATTATTTGACGACCATTTAGATCAGCGGTAGTTGAAGCTGCTTCTGAGCCATGGGTCGCGGGTTCGATCCCCGCACAGTACAAATATTTGTGTGCATGAACATGTCTGTTTGTACTGGTCTGGGTATTTTCTATGTATTATAAGTATATATTTACAAAAAAAAAAAGTATATAAGTAATTTTATCGGTTGTCTAGTACCCCATACGACAGGGTACTTAATAGTACCTTAATTTGGGACTAGATGGCTCAGTGTGGCCCAGTGAGGCATGTCTTAAATATTTATTATTTATTTATTATTTATTATTATACAAGCGGCGTGGCACTCTGTCATTGACATATCTATACTAATAATATTATAAAGCTGAAGAGTTTGTTTGTTTGTTTGAACGCGCTAATCTCCGGAAGTACTGGTTCGAATTGAAAAATTCTTTAGCGACCAATAGGAGCGAAGCATCAGTGAAAAATGTTGCAAAAACGGAAAAAAATATTGATATCAATCGCGATTATAATAACAGAAATTGACGCTGACGAAGTCGCGGGCAACAGCTAGTACCTAATAAGCGCCCTATTTGGTACAGTCATAAATATGTTGTTTTTTTTACATTTTTATTATCATCATCATCTAAGCCAAACAACACCCACTGCTGGACATACCTAGGCCTTCCTAAGGATCTCCACAAAGATCGGACCGCGCCACCCACATTCACCGGCTTGCCGCAACCTTCATCAGATCGTCGGTCCACCTGGTGGTAACATCATAATATACTGTACGTTTTACTATCTTATCTTATCTTAGTACATCTTATCAAACTACAACAAAATTGTATAAAATTCTCAGTTTGCATAAAACTCTCGTTCGACTTAAAATGATCTCACAACTTCGTCTGTCAGGATTTCAGTTACCTAAATAGCGTTTCTTAGAACAACTTAAAATGATCCTAATCACTTTATTTATGTAATGAATCTGAATAAAATGTAACCTGCCAATAAAGTTAAGATAGTTTCCTGAATTAACCCGACTGGAAATCGAACCCAGAACCTATGCGGACATTTACAGCACTACAACAGCTACTGTTGTTGCTTTCGTTATAATACTAGGTTTTTCAACCGCGGCTCTGCCCGCGTGTTCTACTTTTTTTATCGCACGGGCGGAAATCTGTGTCAGAATTTATGATATCTTTCAGTTTCAGTTTTATTTCTGCAAATAGGCCCCAGGAGGCGCTTTTAAACGTCCCAATATTTAAACCTACCACTGCTTCTGTTCCTTAGTGTACCTCGTTTTGTTATATCTTTTAAGTCTTTTCGGTAAGTTAATTGTCTATAATTTATAAAATAGTTGAATAAATGCGTTGTAATATACAAAATAGCTAAGTCTTTTATCAAAGTCTAATCTAGGTTTCAATTTCATCAAACTTGGTTCAGAAGTTTAACGCTGCGTAACGGACAGAGACAGACAGAGTTTCTTTCACATTTATATTAGTAAAGAAGTATGGACTAATAAGGATGGATACAACCCGCAGAAGTATGTCGGTTTAATATAACGCCCTGTATACTGTGTTGGCGCTAACTCTAATCAATATTGGTAAAGTTGTTCCCGTCCGTACCGCAGAATAGATCCGAACGTCTGTTTACCTTTGAAAGCGAACACAATGAACTAATAGGGTTGGCGACTACAGAAATACACTTACAAAGCGATTCTAA
Source organism: Anania crocealis (assembly GCA_949315895.1). Lineage (NCBI taxonomy): Eukaryota > Metazoa > Arthropoda > Insecta > Lepidoptera > Crambidae > Anania > Anania crocealis. The sequence continues at coordinate 9,011,454 of OX438872.1, read as the reverse complement.
CTGTCCTACAATTATATTAAATTTTGTGGTCACTTATTTTTAAATTTGTTTATTTATTTAAACTTTATTGAACAAATACAAATAAGTACAAAGGCTGGACTTAATGCCAAACGGCTTGTTCTTAAATAATAGGGGTTAAAGTATGAAATTGCCGATTTGTACTGAAAATCAAAATTGTTTATTTTTTAATTTTTAACAAATTTATTTAATCAAAATAATAGGGGTTAAAGTATGAAATTGCCGATTATTTTCCCACTTTTTATTTTGTTTATAGCTCTTAAGGCTAGTCATATTATTGCGTAATTCTTTTTGTATTGTATCAAAAACTAAATAAAGTAACTTTTGACTAAAAAAAAATGCAATACTAGTGCATATTACTTCAAAGGAAGTCGTTGAAAAGACCCCTTACAATGTGTCAGCTGACCTTCTTGCTTCAATTAAGTATATTTGTTTTATATACTTTTTTTTTTTTTTTTTGCACACGAACGACCGGTCGTTTCCTATTGAAACGATCGCTCGAACGGCAACCCTCCCACGGGGGAAGGAGGTGGTGAATCCTCATGGATACCTCACAGCCGGCTGTGAGGTTATGTGAGACTCCTACTCACTAAACACCACCTATAATCGCTATCACCAAATGGTGTTATAGCATATCTGAGCGACCACACCCCCTGGAGGGGGTGTGGTGCAGGGCGTCACTCACCTAGGCGAAGTGCGCACTGAAGAGGGCTGGCATTCAGAAGGAATGATCAGCTGAATTGAATTTAAAAATAGGCCTGTGTCCAGAGTGGACGTGGGCCGGAATGGAATAAATTTAATTTAATTCGACGGACTCCCAGAAGGGGTGACTGCCGATTGAGAGGACTGGGGTTGACCTGAAGGGTCCTGTGGAAGTGAGTGGGGTTGACCTGAAGGGTCTTGGGAGAGAATGGCTTCTGCGGCTTCCTGAGCCTCCATTAGGCGGTTCAGGTCGGCCGTGAGCTCGTCGGGCGGGTCGTTTAGAACAGATTTGGGTTTGCGGGATAGCGGAGGGTCAGAGGAGGTGGGTGGGTCATAGTCCGCCGCGGATTTGATTAGGGATTTATATACTTTGATTTTCAGAAATTTAAATACTATAATGCGTAGCTTTGTAATCATCTAACTTTCACCTTTAATTGCATCGAAAACGGTTCAGGCGTTTTTAAAAAAACTAAAAAATTGTTAGTATGGAAAAATGACTTTTCTCGATTTCGTCCAAACAAAACGGCAATTTCATACTTTAACCCCTAATAGTTACCATTATTATCTATACATTGCTGCCATCTAATAGGAAGGTCATTTATGCCTTTGTGTTAGAACTCTTGAGGATCTAGACTGCACAAACTGTGTGGAAGCATTTTGTACTGCCTCCTGGGAAGAAAACTTCTTGTCACGTAGATACTAATTGTCCAAATCACGAAAAAAATGGTAGTCCGTTGGAGCAAGGTCTGGCGAATACGGAGGATGTCGAATGGTTTCTAATTGCAGTTCCTGAAGGGTCAAAACGGTTTCTCGTGCTGTATAAGGTCTCGCGTTGTCATGGAGCAATAATGGTGAAGATCGATTCATGAGTCAGGGCTGTTTTACTGCTAGTTTTGCCAACATTGTTCGGAGTTCGGCACAATAGACATCTGCCGCTATTGATTGACCAGATCGGAGAAAACTATAGTGAATAACACCATGCTGAGACCACCAAACAGTTACCATTACCTTTTTATTGGTAAGTTTTGCTTTAGGACACTGTTGTGGCGTTTGACCTGGGGTCAACCATTGCATTTTTCTTTAACGGTTATCTTAAAGAATCCACTTTTCATCACATGTCACAATTCGATTTAATATTCCTTCATTTCTGTACCTATTCAACAAGGCAACACAAGTTTCAACACGCGTTTCTTTCTGCACATCAGTCAAATCATAAGGAACCCATTTTGCGTATTTTATAATTTTATTGATTTGATGCAAATGAGTCAATATTGTGGGTAAGGTTACGTTAAGCCATGCCGCTAATTCCTGGGTAGTTTGACTAGGATCGGCTTCCACCATCTCTCTTAATTCATCGTTAATCACCTGTGTGGGCGGTCTTCCTCGTGGCTCGTTCTTCAAGTCGAAGTTTCCATCACGAAAGCGTTTAAACCAAAATCGCACGGTGCGTTCATTAGCAGATCCCTCTCCAAACGCAACATTGATATTGCGGGCTGTTTCTGCCGCGTTACTTCCGCGTCGTACTACTTTCTTGTCTAAGTTAAATAACAAAAACGATTGAAAGTCGATATTCAAATGTTTCACTTTTTTTAAAAGAAGAACATCATAGAAACCGTTTGAAAAAAAAAATTTTTCAAGTTTATATACTGATATTATAAGTGCAATTAAGTTGCTAAAATATCAAATAAAGTATATAAATAGCTGTTTCATCTTAAACTGACTTTCAAAATGCTGTCCGATCCCCCCCTCCCAGATCGGGCCCGCCAGAATGGAGCCCGACCGTGATCCGGCATGCCACGGCATCTCCGGTTCCGGCGGCGCCACCACTGGTGGGTTCGCCATTTGGTAGGGTGCCCTTAGCACCCCACACTGGCCCGATCACGCCCGCTAGTATGGGCCCCGGTGCGAGCGAGCCTGAGGCTTCGCTTGGCGAAGCCTCACCCTCGGCCGCACCGGAGTACCGCTAGCGTTGCGGACCTAGGCTGAGCGCCTTCAGCGCTCGCCACACTCTGCCCGGTTTAACTGATTAAAGCCTCCCATATGGGGTTTCAGTGATAGGTCCGTCCACAAAAAAAAAAAAAAAAAAAAACTGATTGTCAAACATCTGCAAAGATGTTTATTTCGGGTGTTAGGGTGCAAACTCCTAACATTTGATGAAACAACGCTGGCTCACAGCCTGAGACAAAATTTTTCAAGTTTATATACTGATATTATAAGTGCAATTAAGTTGCTAAAATATCAAATAAAGTACATGTGAAAAAAGTTTTTTCGAAAACCTCAAACCATGAAGATTCTATGTCAACTCAAAGAACCTATTACAATAAAACGGCAATTTCATATTTTAACCCCTAATAAATTGCTAAAAAATGTTTATTGTAGAGTTATTTAATTCGGGGTTTATACCATGTACCTTATAAATAAAGTACATGGTATAAACCCCGAATTAAATAACTCTAGTGATAGTGACCATAAAAGTTTAAATCAGTATATGTTTATTGTATTGTAAATTTACACTAGACGTTTATTAGCTTAAAGAAAAGTATTAAAATAATTTAAAAAAACTGTTTTTCTTAACTGATTAATATAAATCTAAAAATACCGCCTTTATTAAAATCTGCGTCACAAACAATATTATTATCTTAGTTGCTTAATTGGTCAGTTCAGTCGCCCGGTAAGCGGAAGTTGCGTGTTCAAGTCCCTTCTTTAGCAGGATAATTTTTTACTCGAGGAATTTTGTTTTTGATTTCGTGACAATAATTTTTCTAAATTGTTGTGGTATCAGTATAATAAGTATCGGAAGTAGCTATTAGAATATTTTTACATAGCAAAATGAACCTTGTTATTCTATGACGCGCGAATCATTTTCAGCCTTAGATTTTTAGACCACTTTCTTGGTTGACCTACTTCAAAATAAGGATATATCAGTGCATATTTTTTTAAGATATGACCTTGAGTTCTGCGTCAATAACCTATCCCAAAATAAGGTAAATAACCTTATCAGTGCAAATGACTCGTGACTCGTGACCTGACCAATACAAACATCGGGTCATTATTCCGTGCTGTAAACGGGAAGTTTTGCATATCTACTCTCGCAAATGATAAGAATGAAGTCATAGTTGACGTAATATTTTTGTAACTACAATTGAACTGCAAGAGAAATGATAAATCGATTCATTAATTCATTTGTACATACACTGAAATTATTTTTAATTGATTTTCATTAGGATGAACCTTAAGATTTAAAGATAGACTAGCGGAGCCGGGACTATCTCCTGCCTTGAAACGTAGCGCCATAAATCTAGTCCAATTCAATTGAGTTTTCAAACCATCCGGGAACCTATCGAAACATTATATCTGTGATTTAGGTGACACACACTACGAGTATATTAAGATACACACACACCCACACACATTACATATTTAAGTTTTGCGTATATCTTATTAAAATATTGTACAAATTACTTTGCACTTGTTTTTGATACCAATAAAGTTATTTGAATTTGAATTATTTGAATACATTTAATTGCACTAAACAGAAGAAGACAAATTATTACAAAGCTGATAAAATTGTGCAATGTCCGCCTGGTCTTCTCGCTAAAAGCACTTTCTTCCAGGCAACCAAAAGCCTTGTCAAGAATGCTCAAGTGTCCTAAGTAATTAAAGTCATAACCAACCAAAATATCCAATAAAACATAATAATACCATCGTTCAAAACATTCGATATCACTTCGCTTTAATGATGCTCCGAAACAAACTACTTTGTTGAATACATAAAACCGCAAAGTTATAATTGCAGGGTGGAATCAGAAGTTATTCGATTACTGCCACGGTAATATCCATTTGCGTTGTCCCGTCGTATTAGGGCCACCAATTAAGGTGTGCTCTCCATTTAAGCGAAAAGGCTGGGGTGACCATCTTAAAACCTATGAGTAATATTTATTGTATTTTTTTTTATTTATTTACAACGCTCCGTTGGTCGAGTAATTTAAAAACCAGACTACGATCTTTTTCGAATTTTCGAATTTTCGAACATTGTTCGGGTATGTCATCATCCCGCATTTAGCAATCGTAATGATTATTATGACTATACACATCATTGCAGTGGTAACTTAATTTAAATTCCCCTGCTGTTGGATGATATAATTATCCGTTATTTAACTTTTTTTTAGGTTTAAATACAGACATTAACTTGCGTTTAATAGTTTTTGGATTGTCTTTTTTTATCCTAACGTTCTGAACACTTTACAGCGTTCATGGTCACTGGTAGACTTAGGTGTTATTCGTCTTAAGAAAATGATAAGAGATTCCTTTATGAGGCGATACCATACGACACATAAGACCAATTTTTCACCAAAATAAAACACTCAAACCTTCCACATAAAAGTCTCGGCTTATCCCATTAAGAAACGAATAGATGGCCATCCCAGCTAAGGCATGCGGTTTGACGAGCCCGGATTAAATGGTTCTCCCACGGGAGCGGAATCCCTGCTCCGTAAATATGCCCTGATGGTTGTGCTAGAATAATTATAATGTCGTGTGCACAGTGAATGACGATTAGGGTACAATAAATCGAGCTCAACACGGTAGGGAATCCGCCTTTACTGGATACCTAGAGACCGCTATAATAAATCCTTAGTACGGATTTGTTTGTGTCCACAATTCCGGTCCTTTTACCACTACGAACCGTTTGGTGTAGTAAATTGTAGTAGTGGTGGTACGACCACTGTGCAGAGGTTTGATGCCCGGTCGGATCAATTTGGGAAACGATTTTTTCTACCTGTCCCGAGTTTGCGGGGTTATAGATATGGTTTAAATGGCTCATTAAGTCGTTGATCCTAGTTTCTATCGCAATATGTAAGACAGTCAGACAGAGGCCTGCAACAGGCGGCTTGGAAAACCCAGACAATAAACAATCCCTCAGGGAAGGTCATACGAAAAAATAAAAAAACGTTACCATTAGTAGCATTGCTACATGGTAACCCTATGCACTTCAGGCGCTCGATACATCTTCCAAAATATTATTTAATCTTCTGACAACAATCTTCAATCACATACTCAGATTAAACACCACAAATAAACTTTTTTTTATATTTATAATGGGCTTCCTCTTGACTACATACTTAGCTATACGGTTAAGAAGAAGCCTAAGGAGCTTAACCAGAGACACTGGTTCTCCCACACACCAGCGGAACACAGAACAACTGTTTGGCGCTGGACTCCGGCAGGAGGGTGGTAGCAAAAATTATAAAATTGGGAGCTTTTCCTTTTTAAGTCAATTTAAATAGACGTAGCAATCACGAGTGCATCCCATCCACTTCTCCAGAGAGGCAGTAATATGATCAGCAGTGAAACGTCTTGCAGATTGCCACTGGCGCGGCGCAAACCGAGACCTATTAGCATGGCGCTGAATTAAATTGCCGGGGAAGGTCGCTACCACACTGACTGACTGAGCGATTTTGATGCTTTGATAAGCTAAATAACGATTTCTTATTAATACAGCGTATATTAGTCTACTGGACACTGGCCTCTTCGAAATAGGTTTTGCTATAATCGCTTCACGCCCTGATGGTCTAGCGGTTTAAAATCCGAGCCAAGGTATTAGGGTACTGAATTTGATTCCCACGTCGGGCAACAAGATTTTTGATTTTCGAATATTGATCGGGTTTGTGATCATGCATTTGGCAAGCGTGTTGATTGTCTGTACCCATCGTTGCTGTGGTATAAGAATTCAATGATAGAGGCCTTTGCTATGCAGTGGGATGATTATAATAGGCCCTTACTATCACGGTTTTACATAATATTTTGTTTTGTTTACACAGGTCAAACAATACGCAGACTCGAGTAAAAGGACAATAACCGATATTAAAAACATGCGTATAACAAAATTTGCAGTCTGTGGTCATGAGTTTGATAACCCCGAAAGGTTCATTAAATTCGACAAACCTCAGGTGCTGGCCAAAGAAAAGCGCTTTGTAGCCAGGATGAAAGGTGAAGCTTTAAAAATTAAAACTTCCTTATGTCAATAGCCACGATGGTTGGATTCTACCAGCTGCTTGATGGTACCCTGTCATATCATCATTAAGTCCATAAATCATAGCAATACTGCATAGACTCCGGACACAGTTAGCTCATATTGTGTGGATAGGAATCGTTTAGGACAGAAGCACAGACTCGAATTTGTCTCAAAATTGACGACACAGACTCGAGACTGGTAGCTCATTTTAGGCTTTTATGAATTTTTTGGAAATTAATATTTTGGAGTCTGGCAACCCTATTTTTATTCCCTTTAGAGATTTTTTTTTATTTCGATTGGGTCAGAATTTTATCTATATTGATCTAAACCATAATCCCAAAATCAGTTAATCTTGCTTCAAAGTAAATAAAAAACATAGACTAATTTTTCAAATTGAGAACCTACTCTATTTCCCATCCATACTGTAACCTCTCCTGATCCATATTGTAACCTCTCCCTTACATCCTGCAAAATGCAGGATTTGCAATCCGAAGTGCACCTTCCTGCCTCCTCATTAAGTCTACAGTAGCACACCAGCGGTATACCCGTTCGCAAACTTGAGTAGCGGCCTGGTGGCAATTAAGATTGCATGTCACTTCGAATTTAGTTAAAGTCAGTCCAATTTATAGGTCCGTTTGTGACAAGTATCGTCTTGTTTGGACGAGCTAATTCAGGGTACGTGTCTAGAAGATGTTCATGAGACTTCATGAGACTGAGGGTTGGGAGTTGGGATGTGTTTGAACTTTGAATCGTCAATGATGAGTTTACAACTTACTAGTATCAGTATACAGGATGAAATTTTAACCACCTTCCAAATTTTAATATGTATATCAATCTACAAGACAAAAAACAAATGACGTATATTTTCTTTTGGTATAGCCCAGTACAAAAATGTCAAGATAAAGCACTTAGAAAATGTCCGCATAAAATCTAAAATTTTTGATACGGCCGCCTAGCAACACTTTTTTTACGCGATTCACATCTCTCTCATTCAGTACGATACTATTCATACGTCTTTTATTTTCCTTTATACCTAATCAGGCCTAGGATCGCAAAAATTTAAAACTATATTGCGAAAAATATTTTCGGGTGAAAGCTTGATTTACATTTTTGACTTCATAAATGGGCTCTAAATACGATACCGAACGCCTATAAAAATTTTGGAAAGTGGTTAAAATTTCACCCTGTATAAACTTGAAAAATTATGTCTCAGGCGGGACTTTAACCCGTTCTACTCGCATACCGAGCGCAGCCTTTTACCAATTTAGCCACCGAGACATTACGTCATAGGCGTCAATTTTTGTTGCGTTGTTTCATCAAATGTTAGGAGTTAGGACCCTTAACGTGCCCTTAACACCCGAAAGACTACTTATACCAAATACTATTTATAAATATTAGTACTATAAGTAGTCTTTCGGGTGTCTCGGTGGCTAAATTGGTAAAGCGCCGCGCCCGGCATGCCAGGAGATGCGGGTTGAAAGCCCGCCTGAAAAATATTTTTTCTTGTTTAAATACTGATATTATAATTTCAATTAATTGCTTAAAATATCATACAAAGAACTTACTAGTAGTTTAGAAATTTAAGATTATTAACGGATTAACAAGTCGTGTGGTGCCGCGCCGGCACGTTAAAAGAATAGTTCTTGTTCTCTTCTGTTCTTGTGAGTGTCGTAAGAGAAGAAGAAGGGCCTTTCCTCCAGCATTGGCCTAACTGCGATCGCCAACCCGCCTGCCAAAGTGGCGGTTATGGCTAAATCCTTATCTTGGAGAGACCTGTGTCAAGTGGTGGACTCTCGTTTATTAGGGTTTTACCGAAGGAATTAGATTTTTAGCTAAAATGAACTCCTCAAAAATGAGATGCGTCCTACGCACACCACAGAACATGGAAAAAGGTTAGAAATAGAAAGGCGATGTAGGCGGGGCAGGCGCGCCACAGATGTTATGAGCAAATGCTTGTAAGTGAGCGATGTGTTTTTTTTTTTTTTTATTTATTGAAAGAACCACAAACAAGTTTACAATAAGCTTATATACTAAAACATATTAAAATACAGACACATTTTAAACAATTGTAAACTCAACATCGATGGTTACATTTTACGTAAACATTAGAATAAAACATGCGGGACTCTAATACAAATGAAATTAAGTTCATTTATTGTTGGTGATGTGTGTATGTGGGTGTGAGTTACTGTAATATAAAAAAATTAAATAAATTATCGGTAGATGTGTGTCAGATATGTTACTTAATGTGTAAGAATTAATACTAGCTGTTATTAAGTAGCTTTATAACTTCTTTATTGTAAGACCTGGCACTACATGCAAAGATATCCACAGAATTGAATTTTTTATTATAACAATCGAGCATGCGACGTAGAGGGGATCGGATACCAGCCTTTGTTCGGGACTTTGTAACCGCGAAAAGTGGTTTGGTGCGTGATGATCGCTTATGTGTACGTGATGGAACCGAGTAGTTGATGCGATTTATTATGTCGGTGCAGTCATATTTATTATTGCAGATGTCATAAAGTAGCCTTGCAGTAGATTGGTTTCTTTTGACGTCGTGACTCGTGCGACGTCAATATAATTCGCTTGATTGGCGTTCTTTGAACTCGTTTATGTGTATCAGTTCTCATACAAATGGCGCATGACAGCCTTTATAAGTTCCTTATTCCATGTTCTGTGCAAATAACACATCGCTTTAGCACAAAATGCCCACCTCTGCTTAGTTCTTTCTGCTTTCGGACACCCACACGTCTCCCTAGAAATCCTCTTCAACCCATGAATCCACCAAGGCGTAGGACGAAATTTGGTTCAAACTCTCCCGTATCCAGGATAAGTAAACTATATAATGAGTGCAGCGCATCGATAGACATTTGTTCAGACTCTTTTACTGGCTTTCGTGATCGGATTATGAATTTCGCTACAAATAAATTTAAATGATAATATTATATCTATATATGTTTTTGTTTTTCATACACAGATAATGCATGATGTGTTCCCTTGTAATTAGTTATGCACCTAGTATAAGACATGTTGGAAATTGTTACTTATGTAAATGTATTGTGTAATAACTGTAAGGAAACCCAATAAAGAAAATAAAATAAAATAAAAAATAAAATCTTACCTAATTTTATACAAGATTAGATTTTAGGATTATGCAAGATTATGTTTTCAGTATTTCATTTTAGTTTCATGGAGGGCATGCCGGAAGTAGCGCACGGTAACAGGAAATTGCTCTGGTAGTACAGGATCGGGCTCAGGAACCTTAACTTGGTAAAAATAAAACTTTCTCGCGTTAAATAATTTAAAAAAAATCAAAGTTTTAATTGGATGCGACCGTGATGTGATCCAGTTTACAAGATTTTTATCCTGTAATTCTTTTCGGCTTTTTCTTCTCAATTTTATTGACATAGTAGGTAGGTACTAGTTTTAGTTTGAAAATAAAATAACATTAAATAGTTTTTCTGTAAGTAACTGATTTGTTATAGTGTTGTAAGTCATCATAATCATCAGCCTATCGCAGTCCACTGCTGGATATAGGCCTCTCCGATTGCACGCCACGTAGGTCGATCCTTGGACTCTGGCATCCAGCTCCTGATAGCCATCTTGCGCAAATCATCACTCCACCTGGCTTGTTGTAAGTAAGTACCTATATACCTATTTATAAAACTGTTTTTAGTACTTAATTAAATTACTAGTGTATATTTAAAATACAATTTTTGTAATAAATTTCGGTAGCTTACAGCGGAAAGCCTTGAATCAATTCGTCGACACACAAAATTTCTGAGTACCTAACTCAATGGTAAGAGCAGTTGCCCGGTAAGCGGCAGTTGTGGGTATGAATCCCATCTCAGGCATAGGATTCTTCTATTCAGTGCATTGTATTCTTTATTAAGTACTTATTCATTTAAATTAAATACTATTTTACGACTAACATACAGTATCTGTATACATATTATAATAAATAACTCACACAATGTTTGTTTAAAAATACAACTGTAATATCACAATTTGCAAAGTGGTTACGTACCTACTATCCGAAATCCGTTTACAGTCTGTATAATGATTGTCACGTAAAATACCTTCAGCTTTAAATACAGGCCTGTTTCATATGGCTCCTTTCGACAGTTCTCAACTTATGCACCTAATTCCTAATTATAATAATTCATATTTTGGATGGTAACCACTTTGTAAATTGTGATAAAAAGCAGCTGTTATCTTAAACATATTTAGTACAAATGAATTAGTAAGTTCTTTGTTAAATATAATCAAGTCCTCAAAACTTAATCGACCGAATTCCGAAGATAATAATAACCGAATTTGACGCGTACGAAGTCGCGGGCAACAGCTAGTACTGAATAAACACGCTTCAAAAGTTCTTCTGTTGTAAAACAGCAACATTTATTTTCAAAACAACTAATGGCGTAATACAGACACTTATACAAAGAAAGTATAGCAAGCGCAAACTCAGAAGCCAAGAATAATTAGCAGAATGTTCATAACAACACTTAGGTACTTACTACCTAAACCGGACAAACAGCTCCCAGGGGAATCCTGCAAGCCCGCGGCGCATCGCATCGCTTAGACTCCGCAAAATCTCGGAAGTGTTGCGTTTAATTATATAAATTTTGATAAGCCTCTTTCGTTTTCCTGCTTGCTCGTTGCCTAACAGAATGAGTCACAGTCAGGGCCGTCTTTAACCTATTGGAGGCCCTGGGCATGTTAGGATAATGGGGAATATGACTTTGACAGAACACTATTTTGTTAGAATAGACAAAGAAACCACCTAGACGTCGAAAAAAATTCTCAAGGACATTTATTTATTTATTTATTTAAAGACAGCCAACAAAGCGTACACAGTTACATTCTTGTGCTTATATAAAGTAGATACATCCAAACAACTTGTCCATGGAAACTCAAGGTATTAAGGAGGAGAATTTGGATCCATCATACCACACTTATTTGTTAAGTACGAAAATAATCGTCATGTTGCGAATGGATATTTGACAAATTATTGTTTTTATGTAGAATATACGGAAGTAATAATAAAGAAGTATTCATTTATAATAAAAAAACCTTCGGTTCAAAACTTCGGTTCACTCAATGTGAACCGAAGTACTCAAAAAAAAAACAAATCTATCAGATCACAAATTCCATTGTTTTATTAAAACTAATTGTAAATAAATAAAATATATACATATTATTAGCATCTATATACCTAACTAATGTAGCATAAATTATTCTTGGACATCGATATTCAAACCAGGGCCGAACTTGTATGGGATTCCATTCCACCATCTCCTTAAATATAAAGTCAAACACATTTTGTTTCAATTTTCTATGTAATTTCTCAATTAAATTAATTGGCTAATTCAAACTTGGAGCTTCATGCCTCGCTTCGTTCGCTCAATTTCAATGGAGCTAGTCACAACGATGAGTGTACTACTGATGATTTTTCTTTAAAATGTGTATGTGCTAGTATACCATTATATTATTATATTAAAATTTATCTAAGCATGCTGAAGACGGAAAGCCAAATTTTTGGGGGAAAGTAGAATAGCTTCGCGCATTTAAAAGCTAGTAAGTTGGTATTTTAGTCAGTAATTTAGGTTCGATTTCTTCGAATTAAATAAGTTTTTTGGTAATAAATATTGGTTATCGTTTGATGATCTGACAGGAACTAGGAACTTGCCCAAAGTGCCCACTGGGAAAGAGGGGTCTGGACACAGTAGATCTAAGTTTCAAACTAAAACTATTACATCCGTATTTATAAAGTCATAATAACTTAAAGTGTTCATACCTACCTAAAATAGGTCACCATTAATAGTCATACTTATTATTTGGCTGAGAATGCAAACTTTTGATAGTTATCACTTCTAGTAATGACTTGATTAAGAAATACTTATTGTCACTTTAGTAATTACATATACTTTTAGTCAAGTAACTACCTTTACTTGTTTATAAATACGAGTGTTGAATTCTTGGAATACCTAAGTAATTAAATTAATAACTAAAGTAGACAGCCCAATTTCAGGTTTCGTTTTTTTGATCCAACTAGATTTTACATTTCGATCTATCTAGTTTAATCTAGCAATTGACTATCCCCCAGTTTGGTAAGATGTTTGTCAGTGATTTCTTTTTAACAAATTTGTAGCTTTGTTCATGTTTTTTTTTCTAAAGAGTAAATACTGTCTATTGTCATCCTTATCTTTCTACCCTTCAGGGAAGCTTTTGTTTAGAGTTTAATCCCTCAACCCCCAGGAGGCACTCGGGTGCCACGATAATAATTGATTTCAATTGTGTCTGGAATAACTCACGATCGAGGGATTAAAGGACCAATTTAATTCATACACTTAAAAGTTAAACGTTAAAAGTTAAATGCTAAACGTTAAAAGTTAAAACGCGTCGAAAATAGTCGAAATGGGATCCGCCTCCTTTATTCGTCAGTTGACAAATTCGCACTTTGAAATTTAATAAGTCACACTTTGCTTCCTGAATTGATATGATTATTTCATGATTAATAAATAAATATAAGTTCCCACGCCAAGTTACAGATTTCTAGAAGTAATAAACAGACAGACAGACCGACGAATAGTAGTCCCAAATAATATCTAAACAGTGAAAACAGTCATTTGTTTTCATATTTTTTTTACTTTTAAACAACAGACCATTCAAATTTATTGAATGTTCTGATTGTCTTGCTTGTATTTTTTAGGCTTAAAATATCTAAACATTTAAACGAGGAAGTACTTATGCTATATTTCCGTATCTTGCTGGATTCAGTCAGTAAAAATATTATGAATAGTTAACCACCTGTAAACTAATCAAACATGCGAAGCCACAGGACTAAGTTATTTGCGTACATTAATTAATTAGTTACAGTTAATGAATCACACACTGATAACAGGAGAGCAAACGCCTTATCATTCAATTGCATGTTTATAATTAGTGGGGGAATCACTTAGTACCTTTTGTATACGCTATTGCAATTTCAACTTTATTTCAGTAGATAAACGAAACAAACTGTTGCTATTCTAAGCTCCAACACAGCATTTAAAATGAAGTGTTTTATTTCCTATGGGTAGAAAGGATTCCCCGGCATCTCCAGAAATGGTATAAAACCATACACGAGAATACGATTGGTATCATTCAACTTGAAGTGTTTGGACTGTAAAGTTATTTGAACATTAACTCAACTTTCAACTAAAAAATCTGGTAGGTACTTTTACTGCGTGCACATTTAAAAATAAAGGTTTTTTCCCAAAACAAAAAATTTCACGCTTTTAAACATTATTTTTCTGTAAAGCTGTTAACTCTTTTTTTTTCAATTTGAAATTTACTACCTTTACGTTTCGTTGTCATTATAAATAAATAAATAAGTATCTTATTAATGTTTCCAGATAAAATGAAACTCATCATTTTCGCCGCTTTTGTAATGGCTGCTGCAGCGCAGGAGTACTATGAAGTAGTACCTCCTTACATTCAGGAAATGAGGTATTTACCTACTTAATCCCTCAACGCCCAGGCGGCAGGCGCCTGCCGCGATAACAATTGATTTCAATTGTGTCTGGAATAACTCACGATCGAGGGATTAAGTTTGACATGTACAATGAATTTGGTGGTGAACGTTTAAGTTCGTCGGTAACTTCATGAAAATGCACCTAAATTTTTTTCTCTTTTTTTCTAGTGTCGTCCCAGAATCAGAAATTGAGCAAGTATATCCAAGGTACAGTCAAATTCATTTCCTATGTACTGTTTTCATCAGTAAGCCAACTATAAAAGCTTCAAAGAGAAGACTGATGGCAAATATTAATAAAGAATTGCTTTATAATTACAGTGATGAAGAGTTAGTGCCCCATTTCGGCATCCACCCCAGGTTCAGAAGGGACATCAGCATGGACCCCAAGACAGGCGACATCACAGCCGACCGCAAGACGGCCGACAGCAGAATATTCGGGACGGTCGGCTCAAATGACGCGGGCTTATTCGTAAGTAATTGACGATATGCCCCATTTGGTCTAGTGGTTTGAGTATCGGGCGAAGATCTCGAGTTCACAGGTTCCATTCCCGGGTCGGGCAGCAAGAGTTTTTCAAACATTGCCCTGGTTTGTGATCACTAAATCGCATTTAGCAAGCGTAGTGATGATGCCTGCGGGCATAGCTGTGATAATTTGAATACTTGAATTTGATGGAGGAGTTTGCCCTGAATTGGGATAATTGTACGAAATTAATTTTTACTATTGCTGTGCCAATCAGGGTCCATAGAGATACCACCACATTTTAACCTATGTAATGTAATAACATTATTGTGTATTCATCATCATCATCAGCCTATCGCAGTCCTCTGCTGGACATAGGCCTATCCAGTTGCACGCCACTTAGGTCGATCCTCGGCTTCTCGCATCCAGCTCCTGCCCGCCATCTTGCGCAAATCATCACTCCACCTGGCCTATATTGTGTATTGAGTATTGTCATTACCTATCCAGGGCAAAGCTGGCTACGAAAAGACGATCTTCAACGACGACCGCGGAAAGCTGGCTGCGCAGGCGTTCGGCACGCGCACGCTCGGCCCTTACGGCGACACCAGCGCCCTCGGCGGCGCCGTCAACTGGAGGAAAGACAACGCCGCCGCTTCCTTCGATATCAGCAAGCAGATGCATGGACCCACTTCGGTAAGAATTCTTTTAGTGGAAACGTGGACGTATGATTTTGTTCAAACTATTTACCATCATGAGAAGTCTTAGGTACTAGATATTTAGATCAGCGTTATGTAAATAACCATACCTAGTGATTATTATGTTTGAATTAATCTGGTTTTCTTACCTCTGCGAAAAATCTTGTAGATTGCTTTTAATACAACGAAACAGTCTCTATCCAATGCGACGGGATCTGTACATTTCATCTGAATAAAAAGTATAGCATACGTTATTTTCTGACTTTCAAACTGCTGCTATCCAAAAAATCATATTATCGGTTTCTAATCAAGTCTATCCCACAGGAACAGTTATTTTTCCAGAATAAAAAGAAGCCTATTTTTTCAGCCTATAATCTACATCTGTGTCAAATTTCATTCAGATTTATGTTTTAGCGTGATTGAGAAACAATCATCCTTTAAAACTTTATGAATGTAAGATTAATGGACTCTGCCAGAATTTATTTATTTAAAGCGATATTTCTGCTTATTCATAATTTCAGTAAAAAAAACTACTGATATACATAATTTCTAACTATTCTAAGAAAAAAGTGGTCCCTCCATTTTGATGTCAAAACCACTATTCAGATAACAAAAAACACAATATAACGTGAGCTTAAACTAAACTCAACAAATTTAAATACGATATAGTAAGACTACGTGAGAATCGTTATAATACTTTATAACTACAATTTAAATTAAAAATTAGAGCAAATTAAACGCCTAAATGAATTCTAAGAGCAATTAAGGCTTTAAGCACTTTCAGGCGCTTTTGTGTAAAAATATCATCTAATTCAAACGTCGTCCTACCCACCACTTTTTAAACTGTTTTAACGCAATACATTTGTTCACAGTGGACAGCGGCGGGCGGCGGGCGCTGGCCGGTGGGCAAGAACGGGGACTTCGGGCTGGAGGGCACGTACAGCCGCATGGGCGGAATGAAGGACTACGGCGGCCGGGCCAGCTACAACTACCGCTGGTGAACAAGCACAAGGGACTATCAGCCTTGAGGCTCAGCTAATAGAGCGCATTTCAGTATTACCAAGCCTCTTGAGCCCTAGCTGATAACCGCATTACCGTATCACAAACAGCGATACGATAGTTACTCTTGATCCTTAGCTTATAAAGCGCATTTTCGTATCACAAACAGCGATAGTAACTCCTGAGCATTAGATGTTTATGAGCAGCCTGATTATTGACTAGAGACTGTTTTATAGGCAATCGAAGGTTATATTATTTTGTATCGATATATAATTTTAATGTTGTCGTCCTTTTTTTAATTAACACAGAAAGAAGAGATAACAATAGTTTAATTTTAATAAATAGAAATGTAAACTTGTCAATCAATCAATCACTGAATTATATCATTTGTAAATTCATCGTCGCATTTATTAGCAGTAATTGTAAATATTAGTATTAAATAAATTATTTCCGAATTAACAACAAAAACAACAATTTTTATTCAATCCTTTATTTCCTCCATACCGCATACACTATTTACAATACCAAACTATAGTTAGTCATCAAGTAAAACAGTTAAAATAGTCTTTGCGAATACAATGGCTGACAATATTACCACAACTCATTTCATACTACAGTGTGACAAGGTTCTATAAAAGATATTTTTACAACAGATCTTCCAAGCTTGTCGTCGCTCTAAATACAAACGTTGCTTGATTGAACATTAAAAGTCTCGGATTAAAATGACGCTCACAATAATTAGACCCGATTTCACCAATTCCTGATATTCAATAACAATTTTTTTTAAACTACGTTAAAAAAAGAACTAGAAACAGTCCCATACAAAAACGACATTTCAAAATGGCCGCCAATGAATCAACGTAGCCGTTGTCATGGTTCATACCAGCCATAATGAAAATTCAACCTTACCTACATACTATCGGCTTCTCGTCGCCTGACCACCTTTAAAACGAGAATAGCGTGCAGTACTACACAAAAACGGACGTCACTTCAAACAATAGACGACGCGAGCTGCAAGCGATTTTGCTCTTAAAGAGGTTAAGCGTCAGACATTTCCCCCGTACATTTTTAGGTTGAATGCTACTAAATTTAAAGAGCACCGAAAGGTTCTAATGGCGTTAGTTTGGTGAAGACATTTTTCACCCGCTGACTGCTTTTCTAGTTTTTCATTTTATATCTGTGATTATAACAAAATATTGTAGTGGGACTGCCAAATTAATTTCAAATGTATACTAAGTGTATAAATGGCTCGAATTTGCTTGTACAGGAAGACGTCCGTGACAAAATTCAGTGTGTGATACCTATACGATATAACAGTAAAATGGTATATTTAGTTTAAATTTCGAAAATAAAGATAATCTGTTGATGATTAACGGTGATTGATGAAATTGGGTCTTAGATGCTGATTCTGCAAATTATTTCATTTTGAAAAATCACAATTTGTCCGTTTTCGTATACGTGTCAAAGTCGCCTACATGAAACATGCAATATGATAAAAACAATTTTAATAGTTGATCAAGTGTTGCCATGTAAGTACTGACAACAGCACGTCAACCTACCACAAAACTTCAATTTTTCTCAATTGATATTGATCTCTACTTGTTGGACTTAAAGTTGAAAATCAATTCAATGACCTTTAACTTTTTTGGTAGGTTTACCGTTGTCTGTACTTCAAGTTAAAATATCTTACATAATACAAAATTATGTCTTTTATGCAACCATGATTAATATTGTGTGATCATGGGACTTTTTTATAAAACGATTAAAACCTATTAAACACAACACCATATATTTTTAATCACGTTATTGATAATTGAAGAAATATCAAAAAAATACAAAAACTCCAGAATCAACATCTATTAATTTATTTTGCTATCGTACCTACTCTGAATTATAAACGCACTAACATTAGGAAGAGGCATTTACGTAAAAAATTCCGAAGCAAAATAAACACTAAAAAATAAAACGTACAATAAAGTTATGTATAATATCGTTAACATAATAAAATTGAAATAAATATTGCTTCGCTTCACTGCCTATGGAAACTTCTTAAAAAAAACTTAAAAATTAGTTTACTCCGTAATTTTAGAATAACCCCAAATATCTTTTAATATTAAAACACTTTAAAATAGGCATTGTGATACTAAAAAGAAAATAATATACAAAAACTTAAATACACTACCCGAAGCGAAGGCGTTATAAAGTCAGAAATGTTAAAATATTCCCAAACGGAATAAAATTGTTTTATGTACAAATTTCTATTGCATTTATAAAATACAATTAATATTACGTTTGTACTTTATCTTCTTCCGGAGAGGACACATAATTTCAGTTATTGCTGGCAATCAAATACACTATAGCAAACACAGTTAAAACAAATCCTTGGAATTACCAACGCCGTGGCAAGGACAAACATGTATTCTGTTAAATGCAGTACAAAGTCTTCTAAAATATAAGCTATTTTATGAATAAATCCGAAGATGGCACTCATTTATTCTATTTTTATTTGGTCACAATAGTAAAATTATATGAAAACAGTGCAGTACACACAGAAAACACCCACAAAATGCTAAAAATATAATTCTTATGAAACATAACTTAGATAGTAACATGATACTCTGTTAATAATTGACATAATATGAATACTAATAGAAATATATTACAAAAAAAAAACTATTTTTTATTTTATTTTCTCATATTATATCAATCATTGATACATTTTAAAACCTTAATCCTAAGAAACATACTCTAATGCTTACGTCTAGAATCACACATTTTTATATACACACATTAAAATTACTTGTTTAAAAAGAATCAGTCAATATCAAATTGACAATACGAATAGTTTCTGCAATTTTACGAGTACATGTATAATACATACTCCCTTATTCATAATAACGCAAACATTCTAATATTAGCTATTACACTGTTTTGTCACTTTCTTTTAAATGATGACAGCGCTAAGAAAGAACGAGACAAAACAGTGTAATAGCTAAAATTGTTTTATTAGACTGGTTGCGTTATTATAAATAAGGGAGATAGTATTTAGTGACCCATTATATGACCATAAGCGTAATTGAAAGAAAGTTGATGCACTGCATCGAAAATGTGAAGCATTTTTGAGGAATCAAAATTATACTATACATATACGAAGTCGTAAGAATCATATAGTAGTTCCAATAATTATGTTTTCTTTATACAATAAATGTACAGTTACAATTTATGTCTATTAAACACAAGTTCTTTAATAGACATAAATTGTAACATTCGATTTCCAAAAAATATATTAGCACTGTGAACATTCCTAACTTGAGGCCATGCATGCACCACACGCTACAATCTTAATTCAAAAACATACAGTTTACTGACTTATTAAAAAAATACAATAAAGATAAAGACGTATTACAATTCTTAAGACTTCGTATGCGAATTAGAACTCTAATGATTCAACAGTAACACTTGTATTCTGGGGTATGTGTACTGTTCCTGGAACAAAGTTCGCAAAACACATGCATGTATACGTCCAAACCCCAAAACCGGAAAGATTAACAGACCTATAACAACACTTTTTCAGTTAAACGTCAAAACTTTGTCAAGCCTCTCAATCTCAGATGGAACGTAACGATGGTTTTGACGCAGATAGACATTTTCGCAAAATGTCATCGCGAAAAATTTGGTCACTTTCGCAAAATGTCTTTTCGCAAACGGTCACTTTCGCAGAATGTCATTCAGATTTTTTTTTATGTATATGCACAATTCTGCGAAAGCAAAACTTGCGAAAATGACATAATATTGCAAAAGTGATCAGTTGATAAAATTACATTCTGCGAAAGTGACCATTTGCGAAAATGACGTTCTGCGAAAGTGACCAAATTTTTCGCGATGACATTTTGCGAAAATGACCATCTGCATTATCTAACACCAACTACAGCTGTATGTAAGACCGATATCGTATTTGATGAAGTTAATGGATACAATATTATTATCTTAACCCGTAGATCGTTCGGTTTAAAGACGACAACCATTTTCGTAAACAATGAACGGTCGACCAAGAAAGTGGTATACCAGTTTTGACAAAAATTCATAAGTAAAACAGCTATAAAGTTGAATTCATGGACTTATTACCTTTTTAACAATGAAAGATGACGTGTTAGTATTTCTTAATAGCTGTCAGACTATTATTGAAATTTGAAAATCAACCCTGTTGTTCTATGAGCTGCAAATGATTTTCAACCTTAGGTTGATAGACCGCTTCCTTGGCTGACCATACGAGCGAGGTAAGAGAGTTTTGTTTTTTATTTTAAAAAGCTCCATAAATAACCAATCGCTTGGTGTATTTGGCATGTTTGTTCGTTTGTAATTCAAAAGTTAAGCGACCTGGGCTTGAGTGCTGTCTTCCTCAAGTATTGATGCGCCAGCACAGTGAGGTCAAGCTGATCTTGAGTCTTGCCACATGCGAAAATCTCCCATTTGTTGTCACCCTGAAAAAAAAACATTTCAAATAACATAATAATATTTTTACTAACTAACATAACACCATCATGTTTCTTTTGAAATTGTAAACAGTCAATCGTACTTAAAAAAAAGACTTACACTTAAGGGTTTTTTTTATTGAGTCAGTTCATAACAGTCTTACCCTAATAAATATCCCAGGCAGACGAACAAAAAACTACTCAAGTGCGCTCGCGCAGATGTGTATTCGAAACACCACGTGTTTTGGCAATAACACTTTACTCCCAAAGGTTAAATAGCTTTGGAATTTAAACAGAACATTATAGTTTCAGAGAAATTTATAGTTGCTTAACTTGACTACTTGATTCACGTGATCCGCTTGCACAGAATTAGACTCTACTAGCTGGTTTCTAATTCTGTGCTGTGCAAGCGGATCACGTGGCGAGAATTCCGGCATATAATAAAATACAATGTAGGTGTCGTAAAATGTGACTCAATAAGCTGTGTCGGACGACACTAAAATTTTATTCACTTGATTAGGTATGTTATACTTTTCACATAGTATTTTAATTAATTACGTAAAAATACGCAAATTATTTTTTATATAGGTATGTGTAATAATTTAAAAGGTGGGTAATTTTATTATGTAGTTGCTAACATAACTGTGAATTCCTTGAATTCACGCGTAAACCCATTGAAATGAAAGATAAATTTATAAAAGTTTTAATTTATATGGGTATTCGAAACGTCGGGTTAAAAATATAATGTAATAATCATACCTTAATAAACGCAAGCTAAATACATAAATATATCCTTGAGTTTAATTCTAAAGTATGTATTGTTTACGCTACATACTAGCGACTTTGGTTTTATTTGTATACTACAAGAACTGGATGAAACACCTATCCACAATTATAGAAATAAATATTTTGATATGATTTGATTTGAAGGACTGGCGGTAGCGTCTTCTCTCCACCATTGGGCATACTACGATCGCCAGCCCGTTTGCCAAGCATGGCGATTTCCACCATAGGACATACATAGGATCAGGGGCGGATCTAACTAAGAACTTTTTACTGAAGGCCCTCAGTCTCCATTAATCCCTCGATCGTGAGTTTTTCCAGACACAATTGAAATCAATTGTTATCGCGCCACGCGCGTGCCTCCTGGGGGTTGAGGGATTAAAATGTTGACATCACATAGGTACATTGTATTGTGAAAACCAGAAACAAACTAATAAGCACCCAGACCCGAGAAAACATAGAAAAACCCTTTTTTTTACATTTACCCGTCCGGGATTCGAACCAGGGTCCTCGGAGCAGGCGACACCAGTGTGTAAGCCACACCGCTATGGAATCCATTGAAAGTGAGAGACGATATTTTAAGAAAAAAAATATTAAAAATACGATATAAAAGACTACTGCCTTAGGTGCTAGTCGAACTCGCAGCCTTTCTTAATAAGCCCAGGGCCTCACAAACACCCGATTCGCCACTGCATAGGATCATAATCATGGACCAAAAGGCTTTTATAGAGGCCAATATCCAACAATGATGATGGTTAATGATGTAATACTAACCAATATAAAAGACACGGGTTTCTCCTCTTCAGCTTCCGAAGGCTGGTCGAACTTGATCGACCTCACTGCAGATTTCTTGACCAATGTAGGCTCGTCAGAGTTACGCCTCACCTATAAAATATTTTTGATGCTATCTCTAGGTCTTTCAGGTCTCCTAACCTAATCTAACCTAACTGAATTGAACTAAATTCCGTATGCAGAATACATAAATCATACATTTTTCTTGTAAGTAATATAGCTTGTAGGATAGTTGCGACATTTAGATTGTTTAGAACTTTCCTTTTTCCTTTATAATAGTAATAAGTCATTCGTGTCATCATAAGTCATATCATTTCTTACAACCTAAGAAAATATTATGATCATTAATTTGCTTAACTGCTTTATTTCTTATCTTAATTTAAGCAGCTACAAAACAAACTTTTTATAGCTGCTTAAATTAAGATCAGAAAAATGTGATGCTGCCCACATTTATTTGATTCCGTTTGTGTTTTCTATGGCAAACTTAAAATCGTTTGGATGAAGCAGTAAACTGTTATGAAGAACTATCAGTTACTCTACTTAGACCTAGGTATTCTGTTTTCAACACTCAGAAATGCATGTCTGTGGCGATAGGTCTAAGGCAACATAGTCTTGGTTGTTAAGGCACCGGAAGGATAACGTTTTTAGTGGGTATACGGACCTTATGTTGAGGTCCGGCAACATTTACTTACCCCAAGGGTGCAAGTATGAGTAACGCATTTTCCCAGCCACAAAAAAAGCTTCGTTTCTGCTTGTAATACCATTATATCTTACCTTTTACTTTTAAAAATATTTAGGTACTTTTTCTCAAAGCATAACTTTCTTACAACAAGAGACATTATTTTGCGTTGATACTCGTAATATCAACCAAATTTTATACTAGCCCTGAAGAGCGTGTGTTAACTTTCGTTTAATTCTATTGTACTTTGACTTAATCCAACAACCTTAAACTAAATGTAGTTGTTATTTTACTGCTACAGTTCCTAGTTTTTTTTTATTTATTTATCATGTACCAAACCTAAATAACTAACCACGAGTTCGTAAGTATCAAATCTTTCAATAACTGTACAAAATTGTTGATATCTATTACTTTATCATTACCAAAGCTTGTCAGCCGTTGTCAGCCGGTCAAAATGTATAATTTACTCGATGGATATTTAACTAAATACTTTTGCTTTTTAGTCACAAATCGATTGAGGAAATTCGATCTTAACGGGTAGTTTAAAGTGCTAGGCCCCAATTCCTCTAATTTACAAATGGCTCAATAGAATCGTAATTGCATCTCGATCGTATATTTTGACATTACTACCTTAATAAATGTGTCAAAATATACAATTGAGATGCAATTGCGATTCTATTGAGACATTTGTAAATTAGCGAAATCGGGGGCCAGGTTGGGTGTACTACGTGTGAGGGAACGTTCTGCGACATTTCTATTTTAAAACATTGACATAGAATAAACAAATTCAATGAAGAAATCACAGATACTGTTCTATAATACTATCGCAGAACATTCTGAGTAAGCTGGGATAAAATAAAAAGGAAAAAATTACTGAAAATACATTTATTGAAATAAAAAATGACATTGGATTTTTTTGGACAGTGGAATGAACAATATTGACAGTGATACTATACTAACTCAAAATATAAAGTAAAAAACAATTTGTATAATACAAAATGTTACCATAGTACAGATAGCCTACAGAATAAATTAAAACAATTTATATAAAACAAAATAATAGTAACAAAAAACAATCGCATTAACAAAATTTTAATAAATAAGTTTAAAAAATAAGAAAAATAATATGTAGATTCAACACTGGTCTGTCAATATTGTGATGGGATAGGAATTTGGATGAAATATACAGAAAGGATTTCTGGGAAGGAAAATGTCATTTATTTATTTCAAATAAAGTATTAAAAAAATTAAGTATAGCTGCCGATGTGTATAAAAATGTTAAAAATTTAACAAAAAAAGAAAATGATCGAAATAAATAACTTCACAACCGTTGCGACAGCAAACGAAATTCTATTCAGAATGTACGAAAAGTGTGCTTTAATTTTAGTTCTAGTTCACAACAAAACTACTTCCACATATTATTTTTATCAAAAACTATTACACAAAAATTCAAGTATCAAAACTGTTACATCCATATGATAATATTTTAAAAAATCATGCGTACTTGAAAATCATGGTTATTTGTACCAGTGTTGAGTAATGCAATTATTTATGATGTTTATACTATATTTGTTGTTTTATGTATGGAAGTAATAGTGATGTGAACGGAATATCAAACGATGAACTGATGTAACCCACTTTTCTTACTATACAATGTCGTATTTTTACCGCAAATTACAAAGCAAAATACTATCATTAATAGACTTTCTAAATAAATAAATACAGGGATAGGATAGGCGGCCTAACTAAGGATTTGTTAGTTCCTACCTAGTTTTAACATTATTGGCTCGCAGGAATAAAATCCTTACAGCCAAGTTTTAAAATACTGAAAGCGAAGTTATCTTCGCGCCTTCATAACTATAATTTGTACTTGTTTTTTGTTACTACAACGAACAAGTTTTTAAACCTAAAACCCTATGAATTAATACTTCGAATTCTTAAAAAGTTTGTTTTCCTAACTAGTAACACTAAAAAACAATTTGGTGCATGGTAAACTTGAGGTATACTTTTTGCATTAAATAAACTAGATTAATAATTTTAAAACTAACTTCACCAATATATTAATTAAATTCACAACGATATTCATTTGATGAAAATTTCATCTTTGGTTCCTTATGACCTAATCTCGTTAAACGTTAACATTAGTTTGGTGCGCTTATAAGTACTTTATAAACCTACAATTAAAACGTAATTTTAAAATTAATTTTTCTTTTGTTTTTTCTTAAAATTATTCGAAAAAAGGCAATCGTAACTCAGAATTGCGTAGTCGTCGCCAAAAACTTATCTATTATTATTTTTAAACAACTTATTAATAAATGTAACGCACACCTAGATCAAAACAGCTCAAACATACCCATAATTTAGTCCATGTTACCTTAGTGATGATCTTAATATAAACAAGTACTAGGCCGAATCCTTTTTAAAAATTAACACATTTTTTTATTTCGATATTTGTTTCCGTATTGTGTACAATTGATTAAACGATTTTCGTCAATTTAAAGTTATTTAGTTTTAATCTAGATATGCGGTACTCGTATATATTATTGTTTATGCTTTGGAGCAGATTTTGGTGTCAAAGTTTACTTATTTAGAGGTTTATTGGAATAGATACCTTGTGTTTTTTAAATATTTACATTTTTTTTACATTATCCATCGATTGTTTTATTAATAATAATTTATTTTAGTTAAGTATCTCATGCACAACATTTTTATATTATTTTGGTTCACCAACATCTACTTATTTGAAAAATAGACTTTAATTTGAAAAAAAAAAAAGCTTAAAAGAATTCCGGTCATTCCCCGTACCCGCTTCCGAATACAAAATAATCACTAGAAAACATGTTTTCCTCGTTTTGATTCGTCCTATCCATTTGCCACCACTGGTTCTCTTTGTCTACAAACTCATTTTTCTCTTTGTCCAACTCATTTTTAGCTCCCATCATTTTATTGGTTAGAATCTCGTCTATACGCGACGTTGACGGCTTCTGATTGGTCACTTTGTAAATGTGATCCGCGAACGCATTGGCTAACACCTCTTTGGGTGCTATGAGGTTATTCTCGCATGCCAATTCGTTTGACGAAGTAATAGTTCTGAGTCTATCCGCGTTTAGCCTAGCAAAGCTTCTCGGCGATTCGTTCGTTATATCCCTAAACACTTGGTTCGGTTCGATTTCTCTGAATTGGTATGGGTATATTAATCGGTCGGGTAAGTTAGGTGTGGGATTAGTAGGGAGTGAGGACCGGTGTTGTACCTTGGTTTTTTCGCTGATGACGGATTCGATGTCTAGGTCTTCGTATTTGGTGTCGGGCGTGTTGTCGGCCGACATTAGACTGTGGAGGCTGGTAGACTCTTCTAGAAGGGAATGCTTCACGATTGAGGGCGGGGAGAACATCACGGAGCTGTCTCCCGCTAGCGTTTTGCTCTGTAACAATATTTTATGTTTTTCATTAATGTCGCAGACAAAATTTATTATGATACAATAATTAGAAATATAATAAACTAGCGGACCCGACAGACGTTGACCTGTTTTAACTATGAATATTGATTTCAAATTGGTATAATTATTAAAATAATATTTCAGATTTATCGACATTGCAAATGCTAACCGCACTGGAAATTGTAACCGTTTGCAGCACGCTTTCTGTCAATGCTATGTCAAACGCCATAATGTTACATTTAAAAAGTTTAAATTGTCAAAAGCGCTAAGGATACATTACAAATAATTTAGTATGGTGATTAAGTTTTCTTAAATTTTCTGATTTTCCGGGAAATTTTCGTATTTTTTTCTTTTATAAGAACATTCTCCTGACAATAACAAACAAAACAAAAAAAGAATTAGCGAAATCGGTCCAGCCGTTCACGCGTGATACGATAACCAAGGGAAATAGGGATTCATTTTTATACATATAGATTACTTTGGAGACTGTGACAGTTGCACTAGATTTTGTCAGACGCTGTTAAAATACTTAATAGTTGGCTTGATTTATGGATGAATTTACTAACTTGTATACGACTTGTTATGACCACGGCTTTATTACCGTTTCACTCATGCGGAAATAAGTTTTAACACACACTCAATTTCACACTATACTAGAGCTCGTCTAAGATGAAACGACGCGCCCTGCTACTTAATTAGTTGATTTCGATGTGCAAATAGTGTAAATATTAATAATGACCCTTCATCTGTGTGGGAGCGTCGACAGCTCCACGAACTACGATCTGTATGCCTACGTCACGGTCGACTAGTCGCGTGATAAATCTGACAACGCTCTTCTTAGGGAGCAGCGCTGGCGTATTGTATGAAACAAGACGTCCGCTCTCTCGAGCGTTAAGGAAAATTATGACAAGTTAGACAACAAATCCAAAAAAAGCTTTGAATCTCACCGGCAACTGAATGACCAATTACAACGGCATTTGTATATGTATTGCGTCCATATTTTTAATTTGCTTGTGTGCGTTAATGCGATAGTGGGGCGCGTCATTTCAGCTTAGACGATCTCTACCAATTTAGTATTATCGGCCTACATCAATATAGTAAGAATGAGTTACACAAGGCATCTATAACTGTCGTCGTTTTTTTTTTTTAAAGGACCTATGCTGTGGCCGAAGGCCGTTAATTTTATACTCTACTTTACAACCCGGCCAAATTATGTCGACATGCAATAGTATGGGCATTTAAGTCATTTTGTATCTACTCGATTGATACAGGCTGTACTAAAAGAGCACTTTTATGTCAAATTGGTGCACATTTCGTGTTTATACAAATTTGTTTAAATTACATCACTGAACACCTGAAAATTACATAGTGACGTTTTTTGACGACCATTTGGATCAGCGGTAGTAAACGCTGCTTCTGAGCCATGGGTCGCGGGTTCGATCCCCGCACAGTACAAATATTTGTGTGCATGAACATGTCTGTTTGTACTGGTCTGGGTGTTTTCTATGTATTATAAGTATGTATTTACAAAAATAAAAGTATATAAGTACGTTTATCGGTTGTCTAGTACCCCATACGATAGGGTACTTAATGGTAGCTTAATTTAGGACTAGATGGCTCTGTGTGGCCCAGTGCGGCATGTCTTAAATAAATATTTATCCTTAAAATTATACCTATAGTCCTTAAAATATAGCTTGATTAGAATGACACCTGTCAAACTGAGGAGACTAGTGCTGGGACTGACTCGACTGATCAAACGAAAAAAAATACAGATAAGGTGAATAAAATAAAACAAAAATTAGGTACTTAAATAAAGATTTAACAATGAGTAAGTATTGTGATTATCATCAGAATCACTGGAACAATCATGAACCTCAACTGTACATTCGTCATTGCATATGGATTCGAATAAATCTGTACCTCTAGCACAAAAAACTATCGAATTCGAATCGTTTGCGTGTTCGTATCGCCATCGAAATATTTAGTATGAAAACTTAAACAGCGCTCGCGCTGTCAAAACGAGAACTACAAAACAAAGTACGAACTTTGTGTCGTTTGCTTTCGATACGAAAACGATTCGAAGTCGATAGTTTTTTGTGCTAGAGGTACTGAACTTTTTTCGTAAACAAATGAAGCTATTGAAATTTGGTGCTTTTGGCATTTACCAATGCTTATTAATATATTTGTAACATGTATATTACATTACTTCTATTCTGAAATATTTTTAACGTACCCTGATCCAGAAACTTTTCGTGTGCAAATGTGTATCACTTGTATGACGTTTGTACAAAGTTACGTCGTCTCTTTCAGTGACACCTGTAATTCTAATCAAGCTATATTGTAATGATTAAAGAAGAGTTTGAAATGTTATCACAAATACTGACCGGCGTCTCAACAATGAAGGATACTTCAGGCACGATGCTGTTGTTATTCGAGTGTGCGTGCGGTGTACTAGTAGCGGCCCCCCAGCTCGTAGCGAGAGCCTTCCTCGCCTTCTTATGGACCGTGCCTGGCACGTTCTCTTTGCCATTTTGCGATGATTCTGACACCCTACGCTTGAGGCTACCGATGCCAGAATCGTTGTTCACCTGTGAATAAGGAATGTGGTTAGAAAACTGGTTAAAGTATACTAGAACATGTGTCGTGTGATGCTGGCACAAAAACAGAATATCCCTACCCCTTCGCTTCTTTGGGGTCGTGAGAGGCGGCTATAGGATTACAACCAGACAGAATGGGTAGCAGCGTTGCAACAGTTACTGATCTGCGGCCTTAGACAAGTGGCCAGACGAATAAATAACAAATGTATGAAAGTTATATTAACAAACGATCGAACGATCGTAAGCTTATATCATTTTCATACATTTGACATCTATTCGTCTAGCGTAAACGACATTAGAAAGCCACTTGTCTAAGGCCGCTGGACTGGTGATGATGACCAGGATGTGTAGAACCCCATTTATTTTTGATATTTAAAAAGTTCCGTAGAACTTACAATAAAACAGCACAAGAAAAGCTTCAGTCATAATGTAAGTAGCTTTCACCCCTTTTTAGCAGATTGTGGTCACCAACCGAAAGTACCATCTATCGTCTGTGTCACGTGACTTTATACAAAATTTTGGGATTAATAAAGCCTATATCTTATTTCATTGTTAAATTTAATTAACTCCATGCCGTAGTTTTTTCCAAAAAGAGCAAAATGCATCCGTAAGTACATCCAATCGTCAATACAAACCTACGCGTTACGTTTGCTTTTGAAAACCGAAATATCAGTAAGATTTCTACAAAACAAAAACTTAAAGTTGAATATACTTTATTTGATATTTTAGCAACTTAATTGCACTTATAATATCAGTATATAAACTTGAAAAATTTTGTCTCAGGCGGGACTCGAACCCGCATCTCCTCGCATGCCGGGATGTTTCTTTCGGGTGTTAAGGGTGCAAACTCCTAATATTTGATGAAACAACGCTGGCTTATAGCGTAAGAATATGCTTGAAAAATTCGCGCCGTGTCGCAGTGTCTCGGTGGCCTAATGGTATGGCGACCGCCCGGCATGCGAGGAGATGCGGGTTCGAGTCCCTCCTGAGACAAAATTTTTCAAGTTTATATACTGATATTAAAGTTGAATAGCTTAAACAAGGTAAGTATTTTCATTTCAAATTCACATAAATTAAGTTTAACTCTAACTAAAAGAAAAAAAAACCAAAGTCATCAGAAAGTAATTCGACCGAGTTAAGAATTAGCCACTTAGGTAAGTCGTAAATATTGCCAAGGGTTGTGAAGTCTCAAGTAGAAGGTGCGACGCCAAATGTGAATTCAATAAATCAATCACTTAACAAAAAAAAACTTACGAGTCCATTTGTTTTTGTCGTTTTCTTATATTAACGTTTTGAAAGTAAGTTAGTTGCGAAGGAACATTTGGCTGGTCAACACGTCATGGGCACTCCATCGGTTATGCAAATACATCAACATTTTGGTATGTACTAAATTTCTATTTAATATGCATTGTATATGTATTTGTTACTTGTGTGATAGTGTTAATATCAATTGATTTATTTACATCCAAAGCTAGAGTAAATCAATGTATTTTTTATGCATTACTTGTGTTTTTGTTTAGGTGATATTTGTATATTTATTTTGTTTCCTTTATGCGAAAATAAGTATTTTTCTCCCGCTCATTGTTTAATGCGCAGCTACATGATGCGATTACTTTTTAATTATTATTGAACGTTATTAAAAATAATGTCATATAATCTTAGAAATTTTTACCTGTCATACAATGGCGAGACATGCCGATTTGATCTCAAACATTTATGCATCGTATTGTACCGTGTCTCTAGAGTAAATAAATGATTTGATTTGAATTGATTCGATTTGTAATAAACATGTTTTTGTTTACAGAAGTCGAACAGTTTGAAGAGATTTACAGCCTGACTGGTGCTCGCCTACAAGCACCAATCCTAATCGATATCATGGATACAACATCATCCAATCAATCATCATCACGTAAGTTTTTTTTTTTATAATCGTTGGGCTTGCTCTTGACTACATACTTAACACTACGGTTCAGAAGTAGCCTAAGATGGAACGAGCCTACCCAGAAAGTAAATTAACACAAATTGTTTTTCGATTTCAAATATGTAGTTTATTTTGTTTAATAAAATAACTACTTTTCTTCTACTATATTCCTATAAAATATGTTTAGGTCACAGCAAAAATCTATTTAATTTAGTTTTGTTTTTTTCATATTTCGATAGTCTGTTTCATAGAATGGAAGAAATATCGATTGAGAGCCTGTATTTTCCATGATTAATTCTACATTACATTCAAAGGAAGAATGAAACATATAATGTAAACTAAATCTTTGCAAAATATTTTCAATTTAAAATGTAACGCTAAATAAAGGTTCATAGTAAGTTTCCTTCCAAACTGACATAACCCAAACCCTAAATCCGAACTCGTAAAAAGTGATACTAGCTAGGGTTTATAATCCTCAAGCCTTTCAATCTAGACAAAGCTATACTCTTTAATCTGACGCAGTCAACAAAAATTAGACAAAGCTATACTCTTTAATCTGACGCAGTCAACAAAAATTGTTAAAGTAAAATGTCTCTAATAGATTTGTTTTTACAGGTTCAGCAAGGCAAAGAACTCGTCGACAGTTTCTGAATAAACAAAATGCAATGCTGTGGAGAACGTAGATTCGTTTAGAGAAAGCTCGTGCGGTCCGCGATGAGAAAAAAATCGAAGAAATGAAGAATATAACGAATGCTATGATTAGGCTGTGTGCGGTTTTGGAGAAATTAACTGAGCTAACAAGATCCTATTATAGCGGTACAGTTTAGTTGATAAAGGGAAAACGGTTAGTTGAAATGAAAATAGAATACTTTGAATGAAAATTAAAACGTTTCTCTCTATCTAGGAGACTGCTCTGACATTTGAGGACCACAGCATTAAAAATTGTTATTTAAAGAATTATATTTTACACTACCATTTTAACTTCATAAAAAACAATTAATAAACTATTATAAATATTACATAAAGAATATGGTAGGTTGGAATATTGTCTATTAAACCAACATTGTATTACTAAATAAATATTATTTCCATCACTCAAAGGTTGTTTGGTTGAGACAGTTTTTAGAGATAGCAGCCTAA
The DNA here is from genome assembly GCA_949315895.1 of Anania crocealis. Taxonomy (NCBI): domain Eukaryota; kingdom Metazoa; phylum Arthropoda; class Insecta; order Lepidoptera; family Crambidae; genus Anania; species Anania crocealis. The sequence continues at coordinate 8,979,227 of OX438872.1, read as the reverse complement.
TTAACTTTATTTCTTCCATTATGCTTGTAACTATTGTTCCCATACTGTGTTTGCCTAAAATAGTTGTATTACTTACAGTTTTGATATTTTGTTATGTTAATAGTAGTTTAAAATTTGCAAGGCAAATTAATTAAAAATAAAATATGATAAAAACTGACTGACTTTTTCATATTTCGAACTCACAGGACTTGCGCCTTGTAACGTACCATTCCTAAGTACGTATCTGACTTTCGTTTGGGTAAACATGTTTGTTTTCTGAGTTGAAATTAAAAGTAACATTAGCAATATTACAATAGTGTAGTAGTTTTAATAATTAGTTAAAATATTTGTTGAGACATTGACACTTTGACACCAGTAAAGACTAATTTCGGTTGTTGTTTTACACTTTGTTTATTTTATGACTCGGTTATATTGTAAAGATAAGGTTAACATAAAACTCATAAAGTAGGCACTGTATTACAAAATAACTAGCCAAGTGCGAGTCGGACTTGCGCTCGACAGGTTCCGTACAGGTCCGTACAGGTTCCGTTCAAAAAAGGGCAAAAAAACGGGTTTGTGGTATGGTAGAAATACATAATTTGTAAAAATTTCAACTGTCTAGCTATCGCGGCTTTTGAGATACAGCCTAGTGACAGGCAGACGGACAGACAGCGAAGTCTTAGTAATAGGGTCCCGTTTTAACCCTTTGGGTACGGAACCCTAAACACTAAATGATGTTATTCATTTCAGCGAGTCCAACTAACCTGGAGCAGTGTGGTGCCTTCCTGAAAAAGCATCACCCCTTCTCACTTAATGGGTGTCGCAAGAGTCGTCTAAGAGCCCTACCAGAAAAATCACTGTAGTATTTTCTTTACCACTAACCATCCAACCTTCAACCTTCCAACGTGGCGACTACGCCAAAATTCTTACGATTGGCTAAACTGTAATCGCCAGCCTTCCTGTTAAATTTGACTACTAGAGCTATGTGCAGCCTCCAATTGATTTAATTTTATTACTTCTAAACAAAAGTAACTCTCAAAAAACAAGAACAGTATCATTTTAGCAAACTACCTCTAGTATTTATTGAATCACTTAACTGCTTTTCATTCTGGCATGCTTTCGTATTGTACATTATTGCTAAAAGCGGCCGCTTTTGGCATTAGCGACAAATTCGACTTAGGGGTATTTGATCGGGTTTTTAATAGGCTTGTTTTTAAAAACCCTATCCGAAAGGTAAACCAAACAATGCGATTAATCCAGGCAAGCGCTTACCAATACTGAGAACTTACCCTATAAAGTGTTTTGGAATGCTGTTAGGCTTTTTTAATTTCTATGCGCAACCCATAATTTGTGGTGAGCGGTTAAACCTTATTTAATAGGTTACCGAACTCATAAGCTGACACAATCAAAGGTAACCGCTATCACATGGGTAACCCTATCAAATGGATAACCCTATAGCACGGGTAACCCTATCACATGGGTAACCTTTTCATTAGGCTTTCCTTTTTAATAGGGTTACTCTTAAAAAGAGGTTTTCCGGTCCCAGGACTAATGTAGGTTATATAGGATAACAAACTAACCTGTACATTCCCCGCATCCTGATCAGCAGTTGAAGAGAGCAGCGAGTCGTTTAGTTGCACCGTACTATCGGAATTCTCTTCCCGTTTGATCATCTCAGTTATATCCTCAACCAGTAATCCTGGACTAGACGGTTCATACTTCAAGCCCGACTTCTTGCCGATCTCTGCCATCGCGATCTTGAAGGGAGTTGGGGTTCTGGAAATTAGGCAATAACTATTTGTATGGCAATTATTATTGAGGTGGTGCCATCTAGTGGCTTGGTGGGTTTACATTTCGATTAAATTTCGCTAGACCATTAGATTTATTAGAAAAGATACAATTTACTAACTAAACTTCTAGGGGATATTCTTAATTATAATTTATAAAAAAAATATCTTTATTTCATTCGATTTTATACACTATTTTTACAGATAATTTTATTATATTTTAACCAGTAAATAACAAAAATTTTGAATAATTTGATTTATTTTTAAAAATGCTTTAAGAAAAGATAGAAGATTATTTCAAATACATAACATTATAGCTTTGTTAAGGTTTAATTAATATATTTTTGTCTTGCTTCGGGAATATTTCAGTGGCAATATTTCATAACTAACACGGAAGAAGTTTTTGGCCCATTAATTACTTTTATTGTTTAAGAAAAAACAACCAGGTGTCAGAGCTTTTGAGGTCGCCTATTACAGGCCCTTGATGTGACTTGTTCCTACTTCTTATTATTGTCTAAATACGAGTAACTCAGTAACTTACTTGGGCGTTGCATTATTCCTAAGATTGCTACTATTCCCTGGCGTAACGTTGGCAGGCGTTGGCGTATGCAGCAATGGACTCGCCGCCCAGTCCTGTATAACAAGGAAATAACATACATTAGTAATTTATTATATTTTAAGTCGAAACTGTGATGCGTTACTACTTTTCATAAGATCTGTACCGTCATCTGATTGTAAATACCCATTCTCGAATAACTAACGAACCAGAAAACAATTAGAACGCAAGGATTCTACTTAATGGATCAACAACCGTTAAAATTCAAAACATGCCATTCCAAAAGCACTACGTAACACGAACTACGTTTATACGGCTATATGTGTCTCTTTCAGCAGATACTCGTAGACATCAATTTGAGTGACAAAGACGGATGTATTCGAATTTACGGACATTAGCGGAGTAAGGCCTCAGGTTTCAGACAGCATAGAGTGGGATAATCGTTCATGGAAAAAGAAATTCATCCACGGAAAGCACCGCGATTCCATTGCGAACAACGCCATCTGTTGATAGCTTCGGTAACTATTACACTAAATTGATTAATAAATTCTATGTATCTCATTATAAGTGAAATGTAATTTTCTTATGAGAATAAAGCTCTTTAAACCTTAAAATAGTTGTACGAAGTATTAGGCGCCGGTACTTGCTGCTGTTATATAGCCGAATACCTATAAATAGCTAAGTAGATATAATTTATGTAATCTATTATTTGTTTGATGTTGCTGTTGGTGTTCCGAATAAAATAAAATAAATAAAAAAATAAATATGTAACTTAAGTTTGCTGTTAAAAACATGTATACTATTATAATCCTTCAAATCGTTTGGCAATTTGTTGAACAGTTGTGAGGGAAATAGTATAGTCTTTGCTCCATAGCTAGTTCTCGGCGTAATTGTTTTTACTACATTTACATACCTTAGTGGGCGCGGGTCGTAGCGGTGTTAGGGCGAATTGCGCCGGTGAGTTGAGGAACTGCGAAGGGCTGAAGGGCAACGCCTTGATAGGGGTCACTCCCGGCTCTAGTGACTTCATAGATTCGGACCATAACTGGAAGGATGATAAAAACATTATGACATAAGCTGGCTTAGTTTAATAAATTAAACTATAATTATTTTACTAAACTATTTTATAGCTAATTCACCGTTGGCCTAGCGGTTTGAATACCAGGCCAAGATCTCGGGAACCCGGGTTCGATTCCCGGTTCGGGCAAAAAGTTTCGAATTTCCGAACATTGCTAGGGTTTGTGATCACCAACCCGCATTTGGCAAGCGTGGTGATTATGCCTATACCCATCATTGCTATGGTAACTTGATTTCAATGATGGAGGCTTTTTCCCTGCAGTGGGATTATATAGCCTGTAACTTTTTTTGTTTTATAAATTGAATAAATAAAAATAAAAAAAACATATTGATCATAGGTAAGTTGAGGTTGAGGAATAGAAATAATCAAAATTGGTACCACCGATACAATACTTTAACTCACATTATTAGGGTTTGGCGTTAGCATTTTCTTGGGTTTCCTCCTCAATATAGGCGGCGGGCTGTTCGTTTCCATAAACTTCTTTTTGGGCGAGGTATACACTGAAGGCACTACAATCTCTTTAATGCCTTCAGACTGGACCGCGAAGGTAACTGCAAGAAATGGATGCTTGATTTATAAAATTCATTTATTAATTTAACCAATAATTGCGACAGTTTCGATGGCTATTACCATAGAGAAAGTAATCTTTCCCTATGTTATTACTCAATCACACCACGCTAATCGGATCTGAATGAAATTTAACCCAAGGTTTAAGTTGATAAAATATAAGGTGTTTTTATATTGAACGAGCTAGTAGATATATAGAATACGATACAACAAAAATCTCAATTACAATTAAAATAGTTTTTATCCGAGATCTTTTTTATCTTTTAAGGGGTTAAAAGAGGGTGGAAGTTGGTACGGGGAATAATTATTTGTGAACCGATTCAGGTGAAATTTGATATTTTGAACAAAGACAGATTGAGACCTTAAATAAATATGGCTAACATCAAGCATTCTTAATCCGATTTAGAGTAAAATCAGTTTTTATTTCTGCAAATAGGCCCCAGGAGGCGCTACACGTCTCAATATTTAACCTACCACTGCTTCGGGACAGGTCTGGGCTAGTGCCGAGAAGAAGTGGCGCAAAAAACAAGCGATAAACAGATAGCGATTATAGAATGGGTTAGAGACAAAGAGGGGAGAGCGATGTAGACGATTAATACAAACTTACCTGCATTTGAGTTGTCGTGATTGTTTCCTTGATTTAGATAGGTTTGACTTAGATAGTTTCTAACAGGTGAATTCGTCGGCAACGTTTCAATATTCACGAATCTGTGTACAAATTCTTAAATAAGTAAAGAAATACAAACATTTATCATTATTTATTCTTTCGGGTATCTTATTTAATTTAACTTAACTTTATCAAACAATAAAATTATTAGAAAAATCGAAATCTTCTTGTTATATTTAGTAATGGCAAAGGACTGGAATACTGGTCGTAGGCATGCCTTTCACACTGTAGTCTAATGTTATTATTAGCTTTGGGCCAATCCAGGATCATCAGGTTATGAATGTCAATTTTGCCCAGTTCAGGCTTTTTTCCCCAAAAATACTATTTTTTATACTATTCCCTAAAAGTGTTCGATTGAATTGTTCCCAAAATTTTCGGAGCAATTTTCATTTCTCCTATAATTAATTCCCCATTCCCCAATGCTTTTATATTTACTCAAACAGAGGATAAAGCCTTTATTTTTTTTTCTGCGATGCGTTTTACTTCTCCAGACTAGGGGGTGGTTGGTGACCCTCCAATGTGGCCTATTAGGATAGTAAAACTCACCTGAAAGACTCCGGTAAGAACTCTTGTAGACGAGTTACTTAAGGAGATTTCCCCTCCTCAATCTGGAGAACTCACATGGGCTTTTGATGGTAATACTCACTTGAAAGACTCCGGCAAGATGGCTTGTAGACAACGACTTGCTTAGGGTGGTATACCTACCCAAAAGCAGTCATTTTTCATTTCGGCGGTGCTTTTATTTTCCCAGAATAGCTAATCAGCCTGGAGGACTCCGGCAAGATATATCCTCGCTTATACTGAAGAGTGCTGACGATAGTAACACATTTAACTCTGGGAAGACCTCGCTCGTACTGATGTGGGCCTCGATCCTGTTCTGACCGTGGCCCGATGCCAGTAAAACTCACTTGAAGGGCTCGGGCAGTATCTCGAGCTCGTCGGCCGGCACGAGCCCGCCGCGCTCGGGCGAGCTGTGCCGCGGCGCGTGCTGCAGACTGCTCAGCTGTTCCTTGAGCACGCGCCTGAAGTGCAGCACTGTGGGCGTTTGGCTCGTGGACGATGAGTTGCTTTGGGTGGACTCGTTGAAGTGATCCGTCCAGGACTGTGGGGAGAAATGATTTAGGATTATTGATACTGCTACAAAGCAAAATATTTATTTTGCATTCTTGATGCAATGTACAACGGTATACATTTTTTTTAACATTCAAGCTTGTACATACTATGAAGATGAAGATAAAACTAAAAATAAATGGCACCGAAATGGTCTTCCAACTCAGAATGTTTAAGTTTAGGTATGGTGAAAATCATCTAATTAGAATAATTTTACAGGTATTGGCTATCTAAATTAGAAAAATTTCTATGATTGTAAATAAATTGCGATAATTTTTTGTTGTTCCAAGCAATTTAAAATAATTTCTTTAAATTTAATTATGACTTAAAATAGCCAGTTATAAACGCTCTCTTGTATGGTCATTTAAAATCTATTTATAAATTTATTGCAGCAAATTCTTTACTGATGAAAATAAATGATGTTAAAATTAACAATAACATAAAATATTATTCTTGGTTAGCAAATACAAATCCAATTTGGCGACATTATAACATTTCAATTAAAGAAACAACTGCTTAAATTAAATTATACAAAATACATCACAAGACTACAACACTGCAATATGATACACACACAAATGACAAACTACTAGCATTATTTACAGTGAACAAATCTGTGCAAACTATTCACAAGTAAAGGAGCTTGAAGATTCAAATGAAAAAATAGTAAGTGCTAGGTGAGGAAGGTTGAAAACGCATTTTAAACCAAACCCAAAGACTAAGAACAGGACTATACAGGATATAACAGGATATATGAGTTTTTGTAGCTCAATGAAACGAATGATATTATGCAACATAAAAGAAAAAGCAAACCAACTAACATCGTTATACGCGATTTGAACGCACTCTGACTTATTCCTACTTAAGAAAGTGGATCTAATTAAGGTAGTCCAATGTCAATCTAAATCCAAATATATTTAAAAAATCTAGGATCATGGCTAAGAGTTTGCAAACAGGTCAAATTTCGGACTTGTTTGTGTACCTCTCTATTACATCGGGATGATGTTATGCAACATAAAGCAAAGCAAACCAACTTATGTCTATCTCTAGTAGCCCTAGGCTCTTTTCTAGAGTTGATCTAAGAATTACGGAGGTCCGATGTCAATCGCTTCATATGGATTAAAAACATCTATGTCATGGCTAAGAGTACGCAGACAGGTCAAAACACTAAAGAAAAGTAAAAAAAATTTTTTTTCTTTACTTGTTTCTGCAGCTTCTCTATCGCGTGAGAATGATGTTATGCAACACAAAGCAAAGCAAACCAACTAACATCGTTATACGCGACTTGCACTCTCGGCTCGTCGCTACGTACTTCTCGCTTGGGCCGCTTCCGGCGAAGGCACTCGTACGAGTCGATCATGTCGGGTTCGTACTTCCGCCTCATCGTAGAGTTCCAATGGTTTTTGATGGCGTTGTCAGTTCTGTGGAAGAATAAAACTGTTAGTTATCACTTGTCATTCATAATGACTTATATATTATTAGTATGTATCCTTGTCCTATCAAGAGAGGTACTGGGGCTCTGCACGCCTAGTTCAGACTCAAGTCTCAAGTACAGATAACGGCAGGTCAACCTACCCAAAAAGTTAAAGGTCCTGTTTTCTTGAGTTTACGCGAACACTATACATTGAAATGAAAGATAGTTTACGGATTAAGACGAATAACACCTTAGTCTACCCGTGACCATGAACGCTGTAAAGGGTTCGAAACGTCGGGTTAAATCAAAATAAACGCGTTCTAAATCCGTAAACTATCTTTCATTTCAAGTTAAAGGTCATTGAATTGATTTTCAACTTTAAGTCCAACAAGTGAAGATCAATATCAATCGGAAAAAAAAGACGTTTTGTAGTAGGTTGACGTGCTGTTGTCTGTAAAATGTCAAGGTTGTAAAGGCAATGCCATTGATGTAATATGGAAAACTTGATACACAATCAGCGTTAAAAATATCTTAACCATATGTGCACCCATTTGACATAAGGGTGCACTTTTAGCAGAACCTATATAAATCGAATTAAGTTGAAACTGACGTAAAATCAACATCAATCATTCAATCGAGGACTATTTTGGTAGTATTTTATTTATCAGACCGTATTTAGTTCTAATTATAATATCGATGGGCAATGCAAAAAATAAATATAAAATTTTAATAATCGCTATTCATCGCATTGCATGTACGCAGCAATGTATGTGATGTTGTCGACAATTATTTATTTAATATATCAGTATTTAAAATTAAATAAATTGATTCAATATAATTTAAAGTTATTTAATATATACTTTATTTGATATTTTTAGCAATTAAATTACAATTATAATATAGTTTGAGCAGTCTACTCACCGTCCAGGCAATAACTTGGCGATCTTGGCCCACTGGTTGCCGAGCTGCTTGTGCGCTTGGTATATGACGCGGTCCTCATGCTCCGTCCACGCTGTTTTCTTTATCGAGGGATTTAGGTGATTGTGCCAGCGCTCTCTGTGCACAAAACCAAATTAATAATATTAATGTAAACTTGTAGCAGGATATGATTTAACTTAGATAATTAGGTAAATAAGGTAAAACATGGTCAAAGTATTTTTTTAACTGTCTTTTAAGAGAATACAATTCCAAAAACATTAATGAAACTCCGTTGGCTTACAGCGTAAAGCCTTGAATTAATTCTTCAACAGAAACAAGCCGAGCCAGAGTTCAAGCTCAATGGTTAGATCAGTCACCCTCGACCGGTAAGCAGAAATTTGTGAGTCCCATCCCATCTTAAGCTGTCGAAATTTTCAATTGTCAAGTAAGAATAAAAACGGGACAGAACACAATATCCATACTTTATATGATATTTTAAGCAATTAAATTGCAATTATAATATCAGTATTTAAACTTGAAAAATTATGTGTCAGACGGGACTCGAACCCGCATCTCCTCGCATGCCGGGCGCGGCGCTTTAACCATTTAGCCACCGAGACATTACGTCATAGGCGTCAATTTTTCAAGCATATTCTTTTTCAAGTTTAAATACTAATATTAGAACACAATATTGATTATGTATCTATACATAATGAATATTGTGTTCTAATATCAAATTAATAATCATACATGATTTTTAATTTGATTGTAAAATTAATGTGACTTAATTGCCTAGTTGACATTTATTTTATTTTATTTATAATTCACGAATACCTATACCTCGTTGAGGTCATAATGTAATTACTTTTACCATCTCTTGTACCTAAATGTTTGTAGCCGTTCTAATTATGTTATGAGTGATTAAATGAATATGAATATATGAATATAAATATCATTATGTACTTATATATTATCTTGAATATTGTGATCTTCATTCTTGCTTTGTGAATACGACCACGGCCACTGTACCACGACCGTAACGTCGTTGGAGCAAGTTTTAGGAATATCAAATACATTTTGCAACGTGGAAATCCATAAATCAATGAAAAATTAATTAATAGTAAGTAATTAATGCGCATATAAAAGTAAAGTTTTATGATTGAAGATATTAATAAAAATGTTACTCGTTATTATATTGTAGGTAATATGATTTCACTGAATAGTCTGTTTTTCGTTATTATATTGTAATATGATTTCACTGAAAAGTCTAGTGTAATAATAGTTAATATTACCACTCACCTGCACTGTTTTCCTATCCTGCCTTTCAAATGCCGGGCTATAAGAGTCCATTTTTTTGGTCCGTATTTGGCTACCAACTCTACCACTTTTTCGTCTTCCTGTAAACGAAAGAAACAACTGTGTCAACAAATAAATTTTATAACGCTGCAGCGCTGTAGTCCGTCAAACTAATAAAAAAATTAAGACAATTATCATATTTTAAAAAATAGAAGTTTTTTCATGATGATGTTGGTTCAACCCAAAGCAAATATTGGGCTAGCAAATACATGAGTATTCCTCAAATAATTATTGATTTGAACTTTTTTAAGTCATAATTAAGAGTCTAATACATGGATTTGAAAATTTTGAAATTTTTTGACTTATAATTTAGCGAAAAATCATTATAGGTAGTCTTAAAAGTTTCTCTTTTGCACATTTATTGAATGCCGCGGCCGCTTCCTTTTCGTGAGAGGGAAAAAACGTAACGAAAACTTATTCTGAGGAAATTAATGAAAGACATTAATTTAAAAGTGGGTACTATATTTCAGTGTTTGGGCGTTTGTTTCATAGTTATTTGTTAAAGGCGACGCATCTTACAATTTTCTTTTTCATAGGTTAAATTTGGTCCTGGTTCTTAATTACTATTGTAATTGATATAATTAATATAGAAGGTCACATTGCGTTTTATAGGAGAGTTCTTTGTCAATCAGTGAACTTTTAAAAGGCAGATGACGAATCAACATTAAAAAATACATGAAATTATGTATAAATCACAAAACGCAACCGAAATGTACTTATTACAAAAACAAAGAAAACGATGTCAGTTAACCCTGTACACACAATCATTCCATGGCCTCTTTCATACAAAAATCTCAAAGCAACACGTCAAGGTGTTCAAGGATGACTTCTCAAAGTATATAATGATACAATCATTTAAAATAACAAGGCGGTCCCTTAAAGAGCCTCAGTCAGGATGAGAAGTGATACATGAATGGTGATAGAAAAAAGCATGATCAAATCGTGTGAATATTCGTTACACTACAAGGTGAGCGAGTTGGTGTGGGCGTAAAAAATATGAGAAGCGATTCAGCCGGGTCCACGTGTAAGAAGGGTTAACGACAGTACCGGGTGAAACGTGGGTTATCCTTAAGAACGTAATTATATTCTGTAAATAGATCAAGGTAAAAATCGAACAGAAAGAGAGAGAAAATCTAGCTATCTGTCTTCAAAAAAATAAAAAAACGTAAATGTGTTGCTATAAGCGCTAATCTCAAAAACGTTATTTTTTTTATCATAGTATGCCCTAAGGAAGGATCTATCGAAGAAATAATAAAAAATAAAACTTTTCTTGTCCTTTCTCATACAAACCTAAAATGAGACAGACTAGTAACTTTTGACAGAATAGACTTCAATTGTGCAGCCAGTATTAGATGAAAGATTATTATTATTATTTATTCTAATATCGATAATCGCGCGTTTGAATAGTCTTTTCCGATAGATAATGTCAAAAATCATTATCATGGATACATAAGTAATTAACACCGGAACTAAATAGCAAATAACCGTGAAGATATGTAAACTATGGACAATCCAAGAATCAGGGGCAAAAACTGTGTAGGCTAAAATAAGCGTGAAAATAAGATCTTACAAGACAAAAAACTACTACAAAAGAAAATATAGATTTGATATATTGTAGCTTATTTTTTGTACGATTTTGTTCTGTAATTAACTTGTACGAGTACCTATCAAAGCTTACTAATTGGTAAAATAACGAACTATTTCACGATTGCTCCAATTTTCTTGAAATTTTAATTAACTATGGAATCAATAATAACTTCAGGTTGTGATCGTGAGAATCATATGTCACGCTTTTAAATTGTATAATCTACCTATTATACAATTCAAATCTATTACAGAACAGACTAACATTGCGAATTTTGCTGCTTTTCAATATGTTTATGACAAATGTATTTTTTTTTACATATTTTTTGCCACAGACTTGACATTAAACTTGAATACAGTTTAATGTCAAGTACTGGCTTTAGTTGAAAACTAACCAGAACAATTTTATTTTTTTTATTTACTAATAAAAGCTGACGAAGAAATACTAACCACGAGTAAAACCAGCCAATCCAGTCTAACCATTGGCTAGTAGACCCAAAAGTTAATTGATTCGGAGTTTACACCACATAGTTACCTTGATTTTATGAGTTTCTGGAATCTCCATGGACTTGGAACCTATATTAGTGCCGAAATAACAGAAACTCATTAAAAAGATATATAAACTCCGAATCAATTATCTCTTGTTATAGTAAAGTAGCCATGAAAATTTTAATCAGTACACCTACACACGTATCCTAAGCATTTTGAGGACCAACAGCTTATACCCACCATTTTGAGTTCTAATCCATACATTTGCAGACAACTCAGCACACAATCCATCATCATCACGTGTCGGGCGGTGTGGAACAAACACACAACAACTTTGACCGAGTCAAGGCTATAGGAAATGGCACGGTCTATAGAGGCCAGCTGGTTATCAACTTATCAGTTTATTCCTGCTTAAAGGACAGTTGAAGTCAACTTTATTCCCTAAGATAAAACCGATTGTTTATTTTTTTTTTCGAAAATAAATAAATATTTTTAATATTCAGATTTAAACTTTAATTGTGACTAGCATTTAAAGAGTTAGTCGTCTCAGGAAACTATTAATAAAAAACAAGTTGCTTAATATAAACCCTGAAACAACAATCAAACATTTCACTGTTGTTATAAATGAGTAAAAAATCTCTCGATGCCATTATGTTTTAAGATGTCGTCATAACTTTCAAAACAGTCGACGAAATTAGTTTACCTGATAAAACGATACAAAACTTAGTATTGAGAAGTTACTGAATTAATTAAAATATAATTATCCTTTTTTTTTAAACCTTGTAGATGTTTATTCAAATGACGTCATTGGCGACACAGTTACAGATATCTTATGAATGAATCCATTGTCTTGAGGTACGCGCGCCTTTGGAATACCAATAACAACTTATTAGATTTACAAAGTCGTAAATAGTTAACTCTTTCTACGTGTAAATATGGCTTGATAAAAGATACTATTGTATTATTATTACAAGTAATACTTAAGAGGTTCTATATTAGATTTTGTAAATGGTATTTACTGACAGTACCTATGTGTAGAAAATCGCAAGCAAAGTATATCATTGAAATTAATCTGAAATCTTGTTTGTTCCTCTATTATATAGAATAAATAAAAATCTGTTTTATTGCTATAAAAACCCAGTCAAATAAACGCAACTTGAATCACAGAAAAAAATCAGACACCGGTCTCAAGTCTTTGCCCTGATGTAGGATTAAATGTTAAAAAAAATGTTCTCTAAACAATGGCTTCATCCATCATAGATAGTTTGTATTCTCAGAAAACTTGAACGCATACAATTACACCGATAGAGTTACATAAACGCAACATTCCACAGGCCATAGATTAATTCGTAGAAGTGGAATGAGGAAACGCAGGGCCGACCGCACACGCAGAACAATGAATGAACCGCGTTAATTATACGCGAATTCTATGCGTCCACGCATGGATCCGAGGTCACCAAGCTTTGTTCGGAAAGCTATAGAGAAAGGGGAAGTCATTGACCATTTTTGCATTATTGTTCATTTTATTTCATAGTAAAGCTAAAATAATTGCAGTTTTTAAGTAGAATCGCATACATTGTAAATTCTTATTTAATGTAGGTATTTGTGCTCTACTTTATTGTAAACTACAATGAATATATGCGCAAAATAAAAGGACCGTTGATTTAAATAAAAAGGGTAAACATGACACATTCTATCATTGTCGTAACCAAAACTGGGCTCTGCTCCACTACTCAGGTGTTAAAGTAAGTCACACACGCTATACCTTGATAGCGAGCGGCGAGCAAGATAGAGTGATTATCTTTAGCAGTGTATGTAAGAGCAAGACTATGATTCTGGCAGAGTAGCCACTTCATCATTTTGTGAACGTTGCATATAAAATATTATATTGTCATCATGTCATAGCTTAGATTGTCAAAACAATTTCAAGTAATTTCTAAACAAAATAGTTTTGTTGTACTTTTTAATGATAAGTCATGCAGTGGAATTTGATTCAGTTCTCGATCTACTTATTTGCTATTTTACTGAATGCAAAATAATGCATTCTTTTGGATGTGTAGAACATGATTTGTTATAATGCTCTAGCCATGTGCTACTATTACATAGGTGAGCCGTATTGATACTAAACGAAATCATGTGCAGTGAACCTAATTAAACTGTAGCGGATGAAAGGAAAGACGCTAGTACCATATCCTTTCTTTAACTCTAATTAAGAGCACACCCTGTATAAACCGCTATACTTTCTACAGACGTCTCACTAATTCATTGACGCATGGTTACCCTTCACACTTGCATAGTGTTAGTGACCTGTGATGGCTGAATCAACTACGTTTCCTTTCGCCGAGACAGATAGGCGTTATTGATCAATCGATCACGACCGATCTATTGAATGCATAACAATCGTACGAGTAAATCGCTAATGAATGCGCATAAGTCTGATTCATTGACGCACTTCATTGACTCGCATCAACATTGTGTTAGTTTATTGATAATAATAGAGTGGCAATAAGTGCTGGTCTACTCTTCTACTACAAGGGCATCCATACATTTTTATTTATTTTTATAAATAATGGGCTTGCTCTTGACTACATACTTTACTATTCGGTTAAGAAGAATCCTAATATGGAGCGAGCTTATCCAGAGGTACTGGTTCTCCCACACTCCAGCGGAACACAGAAAAACTGTTTGGAGCTGGACTCTTGCAGGAGGGTAGTAGCATCCGACGAAGCCTACCACCGCAGAGGGATATGTTAGCCGTCATCATTGGTTAGAAAACCAATGATGCCGTTGCCCAGGGTGACCACTAGGAGGTAGATCCCACCACCTCAATATACATGCTATTGCCTCACCATAAACGGTTTTTTTATCCAACAATCGCCTAATTACTCCCTGGAGTTAGCTTCCCATCACTTGACATAGACGGTTCTATAGAACAAACCATTGCTGTCCACTATCTCAGTCTTCATTTACAATGTTACAAAAAATGGGGGGGTGTTAGTGTAATACGAACCTCCTTGGTCCAAGGACCTTTGACTAGTTCAGGGTTGACGACCTTGGTCCACCGCTGCTGGCACTGGACGTCAGATCGGTCGGAGAACTGCGCGGCTATCAGCTCCCAGTTCTCATTGTACATCTTAACGTACATTTTTAACTCTTTATCCTGGAAGGAGATAATTTACAAACTGTAGACAAAGAAATAAAGAGGAAAACTACATTAACTTGAGAACAACAGTGGCCAGTATTCAAGAGCCAGTATTTGATTTTGTTTGTTATACTAATTACTACATTACATTCTATAAAAAAATTAACAGTGATGGAATTCCCCTATCGAATTGAAATGTAGCAACATTTACCTAGCCCCTGGTACCTACTCAAAAGATATGCGAGGTCGATATAAAAAAATATGATTTATTTATTGTGAGAAATGCATGTTACGTATTTTTTAAATCGATTGCAGTCTTGCTGTGCCCGAACGCCCAACAAAGTGGTTGAGACAACTGCAGTTCGGATAAGAATATCTTTGAAAAGTAACTAGACAAAATCTAAATTTTTCCTCCCAAAATAGGCCGATTTGATTACTTTCTTTTCTTCGTCAAATATAAAGAAATAAGTTTTCCCCTTTTTGAACTGTATATTTCTAAATGGTTATATTAACAAAAAAAAACACATTGTGGACTTGCCAATACGGCCTTAGATTTTTTATGGTAACGGCCTTTAATTTTTGTCATTAATATCTAATACTACATACGGTATGTAACATACCTCCTCCTTCGTCCACCGCCCCCTATTGACATTCTTCCGCGGCCCAGAACTTTTGGTTGCAACCTGCACATCCTCGTAGGCCGCGGAGTCCTCTGAACACTCGCTCGTCTCCGACTCATAGCCGCTTCGCCTGTGGACAAACAAGCGGACAAATGAATAAAAGAAAGTCGAACCATAAATCTGCAACTACTGAGGTATCAATTGCGTCATCCCCTTATAAAGTTGCACCCCCTTCTTCACCTCTTTAAGGGATTATTTCCTAGATAAAATATCACTATCTGTCCTTCCTAGTGGAGACCCCAAACAAATGGAACGTAACAAATACAAATCACATCCTAACCCCGTAATCGTACGTAAAAGATGATATACAGGACAGAAGGTTAAAAAATATCCTATGGACTAAATGTTACCGAGATCAGTTCACCGGCTTCAGCGTAAAGAACAGTATAATAGTAATAAACAAACAGAAAAACAGACACACTGTAGCATTTAGAACACCTTTATCATAGGTACTTCAGTTTAATCGTTCATACAAACAAATGAATTCAACATTTTTAAGTAATTTCTTTAACAATCAGTCATAAATGATTAAGCAGAAATGTAAAAAAGAGAGGAATAAAAAAATATTGACGACAAATTGGGAACCTCCTGTTTTCGGTTGACAATTATTAATCAATTTCAATGATGATCCACGCGATCATGTTAAAATGAATGGCCGGTAAATACTAAGTAAAAATAATGATCATTTCAGTCAAGACTGGCCTGTTTTTGTAGGCTTTACGGAAATGAATTAAAGCAATCTTAATCCAAAGGCTTCCTACAATCTTCATCAGGTCATTTGTATTGTGTAGTAAGGACAGTGATAACTGATTTATTAACACAATTTCTTTTAAATTTCACCTCTTATAATGCTTGAAAATCCGAATAACATTAAGTACCTATTTAAAAATTAGATTTTTAATTGTTTCAAGAACATTAAATGGTTTGTTTGTAAATTGTGTTTCTTTCTTAGTCATTCGAGTATGGTATCTTGTCGTGAAGTCATAATTCATAATGCTATACAAAAATCTATGGCAAATTGCGTTTGCCAGATCATAAAAAGTATCTCAATTGATTGAAGTGTCAACTACTAATGTTGAACTGAAGTTTGGGTATGATCATTGTCAATTATTTGTTTGGCATAAAACTAGTTATTAGATCTTTTTCATTGGTTAAGATTTATATTTTTGTTTGTCGACCATGCTGTTCTAAGTTCAAAGTCTCAACCTTCTTTGTAAATTAAATACCAAACTTAAAACATCACCATTGATGTAAATTATATCAATGAACAACAAAATACGAATAGGTCAGCCGCGAGATCCAAAAAGTACCTAATGAGAACCTTTTTTAATTCATCGATTGAGAACTGACTAAAAAGGACAAAGCACTGTAGTTAGAATTGGCTCCTACCTAGGCTACAGGTAGAGTAAACATTGACATCCTTTCGTAAAACGAGGTATGTCAGAGCAAACAACTTAGAACACGATTCACATTTCAAGTTTGGAAGAGAGATAACTCAATAACATTCCGAATCGTGGGAGATTACATCCGGGTGTAATAAAAGTGATAAGCAAGCACATGTCTTCACCACAAAAACATATCGCATGCCACAACCGAGATAAACGAACTAAGATAAATTAATAATCAAAGTAAAATAAATAAATTATAATAAGGTTTTGCTTACAAATTCAAATCAAGAAATTAATGTACAGACACTATTAATATTGATCACATTTATTCGAGAGCAAATCATGGCCTCAATAAACAATATGGCCTCTTCAGTGCTTGGCCAGTTACAGTTTGACTTTAAAATATACCAAACACTCTTTTATTTTATTTTCATTAGATTGTACAAAACTCCTTGAAACGAAGAAGCTCAACCAAAAACGAGTAACAACTTTTGTATTCAAATTCTAGATCCATAACGCATTAATAAACTCAACCCAACCCATAAAATTATTAGCATTGTTAATAAGCTATCTCGAGATTAACAAACTGTAATAGATCTTACGATTAGCAAAATGATATATGGTTCTCTTGTCGGAACACGTAAGAGCCTTTGGTTTAAAATAGACTTCTCTATGAAAAAAGCTTAAGTTTTAGCCATGACAGAATACCAACAGCCCAGCGAAGGTTACGTAATTCATACACGTGCCTTTTATTATTAAGAGTTACAACGATACATGGTCAATTTGAAAGAGATCTACATAATATTAATATGTATTACATATCCAAAACTGCCTCACCGCTGTAAAAAGCTTTCCAACAACCTATACTACCATTCCAGATGGAATTCCATATGGAATGGTAGTATAGGGTGTTGGATATTGTCAAAGGCTCCTAGTTGATTATCAGAAAATCGTTCAGCTCTACGATTTCACAATCATGAAACCATCACCATATGCATGAGGCTTCCTCAAAAGGGTCAATCCAAAGGAAGGCTGACTATTAACTTAATACTTTGAAAATAAAATGGTCAAACTCAAATACCAATAATCACACAGCTCTTCTTGCGAAAATTTTATGTACTGGATTGTAATTATGATTTATTGTGATGAAAAATCACATTATCACATCCAAAACGTAGACGATTGATCTCAATCGCAACTTTAATTTAATGATTTGAATGTACATATTTGATCAAATAACAAAGACGTTGGTTTGACATTATTTCATCCTCTGCCAACTCCATCCATAGGTGATCTGAATGTTAATATCGACAGGTTGATAAAAATGTATTTGTAAAATGACATCGCTTTGAAACCAAGATATCCAAATTCGCAGAATACTTGGTTGACCAGTGTAAGTAGAAAGACAAAAAAAAATGGTCGGAGGCGCCTAAATTCCCGATTTGTAAAACATGTAGTTGATTCTCAGAAAAGGGACTAAGTACTTAGGCGGTCCTTTGAATCTCATTTCCATTGATAAAAGAGGACTTAATACTTTAAGAGATAAAGTCTAAAATGACGCAGCAGAACATATTTTAAGTAGAGAGAAACGAGTTCTTATAATAGTCGTGGAAAAATATCTCACACCGGTTATAAGAGCTACAATTCCTATATCGACTTTCGATGAGGTAAAGAATCTGACAAAAAAACAAGTCAGACAATATATGCAGTGTCCAGCCATCAGCTGATAGCGAAACCAGTCTTCGTGCTCATTCATTGATGGCTGCCTACATAAACTACATTTCAAGATCGCTAAGTGGGTTCAATCGGTGTTGTTATCCAATATTGTATTTAACTATTCAAAATATTATTAATAAAGATTATTCTAATTTAAATGTTTATTGAAATTATAATGAGTTTATTGTGTTGAAATTGAAAAAATTACTCGTTGCGCTTGCAATATAGCCAAAAACATTAAAAAAAACTCATACAAAACAAAGAACATTGCAGAAATTGTTTCGGAAAACATATAAGTCTGACAAGTGTTGTGTTGTGCCAGCACATGAAAAGAAGAGCATCACCCTTTCTTATATTGGAGTCGTAAGATACAAAAGGTGCTACATATCTCCAACCTGCCTACCAAGCATGGTTATCATGGTAAAATCCTCCTTTTGGAGAGGCTCGTGTCCAGCAAAAGGCTGATGATTAGTGGTGATGATTACAGGTAAATAAATAAACAATAGACGAGCGCTATACTTTCACCGTTATCATTATTTTTAAAACATAAAACAAAACGATAGATCTTTTTTTAAAATTACCAAGACGAGTAGATCTGATTTTTATTTAACTATTGATATTTCCATTTCCAAATTAATCACTCACTCATATAACATCACGCCGAATTATCCAATAAGTGACGCGACGACAGACCCCGGCAGAATAAACTCCATTTTCACATCAAAACAATAACAGAAACATCATCAAAATTAAACAAAACACAAAATGCCGAACAGTTCCCGCCAAATCCACTTCCAGTCACATTTCTGAACACAAGCGACGCGAACGCACCAAAAGACACGACTATAGCATAGCAATAAAGAAAAATTATATCCCTTGTTCCCACACTCACACAAGCACATTACACACCTACACGACGCGCATACGCAAGACGTAATAAGGGTGAAGGGATCGACAAAAACCCTAGAGGGACGATGAAAAGGACAACATGCAGAAACACACTCGAGTGAGATAGGGACGCACGATCAGGTACAGAAATCATACCCTGCAGTGGGGATGTGACGCAACACACGCAAAGGAAAGCAGGTGTAAGAGACTGGTATTGAAAAAGAACAAAGAAAATCGATTTTATACTTTTTATTGTAGGATAGGTCAGCGTCTAGTTCACAGAAACGATGTTAGAAAAAATCGTGCATGATCATTACAATAATTCGAAAGAGTATTCAAAGTGACCACTACGAAATGTGTAATTTTACAAAATCTTGATTATTTAAAAGCATAACTTTGTATGACAGCAAGCGGCATGCTTTAAGTTGTTTTTCCTAAGAAACAGCAACAAAAAATCGGGAAGGTTGACCCCAAATGTTTAGCGGATGTCAAACCAAATTCAAGCAACGGGATTTGGTTTCTGCGAAGTATAAATGGCTCCCAAGTGTAGACTTTAAATCAGCTGATCACCGTACGCAATTTTGGAAGTAGATTGTGATTGAATGAATGACTACTTGTGTATGATATTATAACATGTCCTGGTCAAATATCAGATGTTAAAACATACTTCCTGTCATATTGATAAAGTTATTCTTATTAATTCATGTTAGATTTAAGGGCATTGCCAGATACGAATGCATTTAATCAGATAGTAATGATAAAAAAAATTTTTTTCACACAGCGATCGTATATCAAAGGCGGTGTCTAGACCAGAAAGCAACTACGCAAAGATGATAAATCTGGCAAAATAAAATTCTACACATTTGCATTGTATGTCTTGTATACAATATACTACCCTTTGAAAGCTATTTTAGTGTACTCCAGGTACAATTACTTAGTAACTATTTGATTCGTCGATTCGCAAACATGTGGTGGGACATTTTTCACTTAAATATTCGAATTCAAAAAGTCAGTATCTACGTAGTCGTTGATTTGTGGTTTCGAAGTATTTATTACTTGAATATTTATTTACATGAATATAATTTTGCGACATTTGTCTGTAATACACATTAATTAGGTAGTTAAGAGCAAGTATATTTTTCGTGATCGTGACTAATGTCATCTTTAATGTATTAAAATTCTTTGTTCCTCCTATAAATTTAGATACGGGCACCATCAGTTCATTTCACACTTGAAGATTACTCATTAAAACAAGGAAGCAACTCATTCCCACCTGTCTTCATTGAATCAGACCTTTTGATTTCACAACCGATTTATATCAAAAGGAAATGAGTAGTAAGTAACTTTAAGATATTTATGTAAAAATAGTTTTCTTATGTGTTTCCTAATTGAAAACGAGAGATGGAAATCAGGAACCACCGACAAAAGTTACGAGTCAAACCGATTACAAAAACTGTATCCATTGTACGTCGTTCTTAATTACTGATTGTGTATTCTAGAATATAATTACTTAACATACATGTTCCAATTAATGTTGTTTTAAGAAGCTCTAAGTCTGCAGTTAAACTTTTAAATTATATACCAACAAACGTTAATATCCTTACAGAATCAAGACAAGGAATAAATTGTGGCAAAAAATTGTCCCCTGAGGGGTTCCTCGAGGAAATGTCCTGTTAACTCACGCATCGCCCGTGTTTCCTGTCTTGTGTCCCCTTTTATTTGTATGAACTACTTATTACACTCGTCTTTTCATTTTAGAAAGTGGTCAAGTCAAGACATATCTGATTTCATTATGTTTCGGAAGTCAGGGTTGTTCATCCGGTGCGTGCCATCTAGCGTAAAAAAACACGAAAACAGAGTCAAAAGAATTAACATTAATTTGTACTAAAGTAAAATGTTCCAAATACTCAATGGATCCTAATAGACGTGTCAACAACAAATGAAATTGTCGATACTATGACCCGCTATCTTTACTCATGAAATGCTGTTTCATTAAGATTCAATTAAGTTTATCATACGTTTCATAATATAGTTTGCCATTTGGGTCACACGATAAACCAAAATTCAAGCACAATAGAGAGTAACATGAAATAATTGTAATGATTTGATGACAACACGGCTGTAGACTACTCGTATAATATTTAGTGACATTTACACATTATAGTAACATATGTGAACGTTGTCAGCTTAATTTATTTATTATCAGTAGCTATATTTATTATCAGAAGTTAGAAGACCACAACTGGATCTACCCCTTAGAACACCACAACGTCATTGGGCTGTTTGCATTTAACAATCCAGTGGCAAGTCTAACCGATCCTGTATACTACTTCATCTAGGTAGTACACAGTTGTTGGTTAAAAGCTTAGTTCTATTGAGGATCTTATGACGAAAAGCCAAGCACACTCTTCTCCATAGCCTGTGACCGAAAGCTTACTTTGGAAAGTCATTTAATTCGTCCTGTGTGGTTTTAGCATACATTTTCCATGAAGTCTCAATAATATTGCTAATTAATTAAACTAATGCGAATAACAATGGCGTCCAGTTACGCAGTGTGAACCATATCAAAATAATAGCTTAGAGCGATAACATACCATAGCTCCTGTTACTCACATAAATGTTACACTAATCGTCTGAAGCTTTATTGTGCGAGAAAACTTATTAATTAGGACATGTTTTATGAGTAATGGTATATTTTTAGTCTGAGGCTGCAAATGCGTAATCTAAGAAGGTTCCATAAGAATAGTTTTTGTGTTTACTGTCAATTTGAACCACCTTTAAAACGAAGCCCACGTTATTGGACCATTATGTATAACATTAAGGCAGTGTTATTTATTTTTTGTTAAAAAAAAATGAAAAATATTTAATTTTTATTCAGACTTTTATTTTTGTAACACGCTATGGCGCGCACAGACGAATTATTTTGCTGCGGCGGGGTCTCGGTTGAATGGACCTTACACAGCTACATCTGTGCGCGTCACAGCGTGTTTCAAAATAAATAGTTAAACCACTATTTAATGTTTTTATTAAAAAAAATTGGGTAAAAAAATTAAATAACACTGCCTAGATGTTATACATAATGGTTACATAACGTGGGCTTCATTTTACAGGTGGTTAAAAATGCACTTTGAATATCACATTCAAAAACGTTACTAAATCTTATCTCCTAAAAAATGATTTCATCCATGCATGCACTTAATAAAATAAACATAAAAAAATAATAGGAAAATAATTGAACTTTCATTTCAGTAACTGTACGTAGGTATAGTTTCCAGATGATTGATACACAAGCTGCATTATGTTTTACTTTACGTTATTTACGTATCTGAAATAATAGATCAAGTAACTTATTTATAAGCTTCGGTAAAGGTTCATTCTTATAAAAACACGTCTCTAATCTATTGATCCATGCAAAGCTGCGACCTAAAACTGGTATTTCCGAAGACGCTCTTAATTAGGCTCAATCGCCAGTATTTAGTAAGTCTGCAAAAAGATATAATCTTTTAGAGAACTAATTTGATGCACTTTTATTGCTACTAGTTTCTTTGATTTTATCTGAAAACACTCATTGTTGTTTTGACTTTTTGTTATCTATCGAGGCCATACACAAAGCTAGGAATTCTTAGCCTTAAGTAAAGGGTAGCCGGATATACGAGTATGTTACTACCTACGTTAATATAGAAAAGTTTTCAGATTTTACTCTACCACGCTGATCGAGTCGTCGATTTTTCAGATTAAGTAAACTTCTATATTACGAAGAGCAAGAGTCTCAACGTTTATTGGATATACGATACCGGAATCTACATCATTTTGCGGTCCACATGTTGGTAACTTTACACTGACCAGTCGACTGGAATTAATGGTTCACATCCTTTAGATGAACAAGAAAAATCTTACACAAAAGAGGTGCGACGGAGATCATAAATCTCACTTTATTATCTTACTCGTACATATTATATTATGTAATGCGAAATTTTGGATGGATGTTTGTTACTCATTTACAGTATAAAGGGTAAACGGATCTGGATTAAAGGCACGTGCACAGAAAATTTATGGTGGCAGGAAAATCACTCGCCTCATCACACCCCGCAAAAAAATTACGGTTCCTGTAGAGTTAAATTTTGCAATGGATATTTTGGTAAAACAAGATCAGTGTCTAGACTATTTATTGTAAAAACTCCTATTTTACCATCATTATCATCGTCCTCCTATAATCCATTGCTGTAACTGCAAACATCATTATATTTTAAAAGATGTTAGTAATTTGATTCTATGAATAAAACTTTTTTGACTGCTTCAAGGTGGGTCTGCTCGAATCCACGACCTTTCGCTTTATGGGCGACTTTTCATTTTTCTAGCAACTCATTTGCTCAGAAACTGTTTGAAATACATTAAACAATGTTCTGTCGTATCTGAAAAATAGTCATAAATAGTACCCGAAATAAGTAATCAAAGTGATATCGTGATTTTTTATAAATTATTAAATAAATATGTTAAGATAAACCGCACTAAATCTTGAACTTAATAACCACCACATAAAGATAATTGCGTATACTGTGAATATACAGTTTATTAAACTAAACTTTCAACTAGACCCAAGTAAAGTAAATAACACTCCTAATGCACTATGTATAGGAATATCTTGCAAAACTCTACTTTGCCTGCGAAAATATTCTCACAGACCGCGATGAATTATGGGCTGTAGCCATAGCCACATTATAAATGATTAGAACACCTGAGTATATCTATGAAAGAGACCCTTCTAATACCAACGTAAACAGGTTCACTGGGACTGTGAATAGACAAATAGATTATCCAAAAGGATGGCTCACGTGGGATAGTCACAAAAGAATAGGAATTTGAGGGTCATGATGAGAAGGTTTGACAATCTATTCATGTAGTACGTTGTTTCTCACGCAAAAATAGTGTTGAGATTTTGAGACTAAGTGACTCGCTGTCTAGAGGTCATTCGAGTTATTTGCAAATATTAATTATGCAGGCAAATATCAACATTGTTTCTATTGTCTTGAGTTTGATATTGAAACCCTTTTTATGTCATGTATTTCAAAAGCTATAGCGCAAAAATAGCTAAACCTTAAACCAGATAGATACTTATCTGGCATGACATTTCCACGCGGTTAGATATTTTTGATATTTGAAAACCATATTTTTTTTAACTCCGTCAGTTGGCTATAGTCTGGTCAGTCCATTCCAAAGCAAACCATAATGAAGAAATTTAATACAGAGAGCTCGATTAAAATTGGTATCGTTTATACAACAGAAGCTTCTATTTATTTACAAACAAATATACTTCCCACTGCTAATGCTTCCGTTAAAAAAAGCCTGGATTTTGCTACCTTATTTAATTAGAGGGGATTTTTTGTTAGCAAACGTTGCGTCTAAGGGGCCAGAACATATGCCAGTAGATGACACATTTAAACCATGTGCCTTGTTTTATTGGCAAAGTATCGATACAGTCAGCAACCCATCTGAATCTTATCTTGAAACTGATAGTTAAGAAGCGCCAATGATTTTTCGGCATTCCAAATTTGAAACAGAGTTTTCATGACCCAAAACTAAATTGAAAGAAGCTATTACGCGTACTGATGACATTACGATAGAGGCAGAGGGGTGGAATGACAAAGGACCAGCTGCTCTCTTTAAAATAGTGATTAAACCACGCGATAGACCCTTGCCGGTGAATAATGAAGCTTCATACATTCAAATGACTTGGTCAATACACATTTTCATTCTGATTAAAGCCATTGATTCGCATATGTCAGACGGGCGGTAGGTAACCAAAATTAGCATAGCCTGAAAATGTTGAAAACTACTTTTACATGCAAAATATTAAAATGTTGGTATTGTCACCATAAACACACCACATCCAGATAAAAAATGAATGTAGCTTGATCCAACGAACACTGCCTAGGGTGACATAATATTTTCAAATAATTAGCAATTAGCTGTAGGATAGTATCTAGGATCATCAGGCAGGAGCGAAACAGGCACTAAAGAGAATAATAATATACACTTAATTATCACTGTATGCTCTTGTTTTATTGACGAACTGATATCAGCTGATCATTATTTAAACCTCTTTTTATAGGAACTACAGGTCTACGGTATAGTATCTTAATCAATCTTACTTATTTACTTCATTCTGGTCAAACGCCATTTGGTATACATAATTGTCAAAGTCTCGCTAACATCGGGTTCTTTCTTCAACAGAGGTCAACTCTTCAATAAAAATAACGTCAAAGCAAACACTACACTATGAAATGGCCAAAACCCTCATTGTTAAAGTACAAAGGTCTTAGGGTGTTCACCTGGCCATTTCCCCTATTGCTTCCAAGATTAATGTCTCAAGACTCCGTACAATGACTCCCGCGCACATGGTCTGACATTTCTACCCCGTGTTTTTTTTTTATTTCCTTCCCTTATTATATCGTCTTATTATGACCCCAGCACGCGCCCGAAAGGTGTTTAGTGAAAGCTCTAATGAACCATTCATTAAGTTTCCTATTTTATAAATAAATGTTCGGTTTTTTTTACTGTAATTACATGTTTAGCTTATTAATTCCTTCCACGCGCCGTTAACGGGGGAAATCCAAGTTTTATGCTCATGTTATTCGAGTTTATATCGACATTTGCAGAAATACTAGAGTACAATAGCATCTAAAACTATTTTAAAAGGAACAGCAAACATAAAACGTGACCATAATTCATACATGCCAGTTTATGTGAAACAGATTGGGAGCGAGGGGCCTCTTGAGAGGAAGATTGTGTTTATTGTATGAGGTCATTGTTCCAAGCGCCAGGGCCTAAATTGCTTTAGGTTATTATTTTATCAAAATATGAGACTATGAGTGCTGATTCCACTGCCGTTAAATTCAGGCGGCTAAATAAAATCTAACAAGCAATGAAGAAATCCAAAAACAAAGTGCAAATAAAAAAATCGAACATTTCATGTCAACGACCGGTAGTGATGGAAATACGTATTCCTAAAGAATGCGGTCCCGGACAATCGAGTTCCGCAGTCTCGATGGCAGACAGTACCCGCGAATCGAATGCGAGCAGGTGATGCACCAACTGGCCTTTGCCACGTGTCAAGGAACGGTGAATTTACGACAACGATTAGCAATAATCGGAAATTTGATTTTAGAACGGGAGAAGTAGCCTGCTAAAGTGTCGATTTGTTTTATGGGGGTCTAAACTAATTTAGAAAAGATAATATTTCTTTATACTGACAACACATCAATAATCGCACCTGGCCAAAACCTGGTTTTAAGTCGCAAAAGGATTGGCAGTTCTTTTCGTTTTCATCTTTTTATATTATACCTCTTAAAAACCGACATTGAATAAAATACGAGGCTTTGCATTAATTTAAGAAAAAACAGTTTCCGAGGTAAAATTAATTAAACTTTTCATATTAGGATAATGATTAGAAATTAGAATATTTATTGTTTTGAAAGTCGGCCAAGGCCGAAATAGTAATTCAAGGAATTGCATTTTCAATTAAAACTAGCTTTGTAAGTTTACATTTTAATCATTTTAGCACCCGCTAATATTACTACACAGTACAGACAACAGCACGTCGACCTACCACAAAACGTCAAATTTTTTCAATTGGTATTGATCTCTACTTGTTGGACTTAAAGTTCAAAATAATTCAATGACCTTTAACTTTTTGGGTAGGTTGACCTGCCGTTGTCTGACTACAATTACAGTAAACTTAAAAGAAGATATCTCCTTCTTGTTGAATTTGCCTTTGTGCTTGGAAGACAAAATCTATCAAATCAATATAAAATATTTTTTTCTTACAAAAAATTGTTGGTCTAATTGAGAATGCAAGAACCCCCTCTTTTTTCATCTGTTAAAAAAATGTCTCAATTTTTGGAAACCTTAATAATTATAAGAAGCTATCATAGAATTACAAATTCTAAATCAGACAGCCCTACTTAACTACTTTTTAAAAACTTAACACCTTGCCCGCTTGAACGGAAGCCTACAGGATTCCTAGTGCAAGTATTTTATCTATTGCCATCTGCTTCCCTTCACGAAGCAACGTAGCATTTTTTTTAACCGCTTTCCTTCTTATAAAAGAAGCCAACACACGAAACAAGAAGTCCAATAAGACAATGTACGTAAATTTGTTTTTTATTATTGAAATTAGGTAAAAACATCTAACCATCATACAGACAAATCGATCCTGGGACGCGTGCTATGCCATCTGCGCCCCCCACGCACAAAGCCACGTTGATTGGCGAGCAGCTGCGCAAGCGCCGGGGGATGCGCTAGCTAGGGTAAACAGCAAAACGCACGCGCGTGGACTTGCGGGTAAATGTCATTAGTTTAACTGGTTTAACTAACATTTTAATTAGTTTTGCCAGACACGTTGTGTTTGCGGCAGTGAATTGTCAACGCACTATTTGCAATTTTCTACACAGAGTGCTCTGGTATTACTCGTATTATACGTAAAAAATGCCAGCAACCTATAAGCCTTTCCGCTGATTTTAAGATTCCACAGAGGCTACTGGTCCCGCCAATGAACTGAAATTTTGCAAGGAAACTTTTTTAAGGATCGTATTAGTTCCTTATGAGTTTCATGGAAATATACTTATGTAAAAGCGCCTACTAGGGCCTATTTCCAGAAATAAAACTGATTTTATCTTTTAACTTGATGCATCTTGTGTTGTGGTACTTCCAAATACAGCTGTTTTTTATACATAGTTTAAAATGTATTATAAATAAATAAACTTGAATTCGGTAGTTTCTACATTTCTGATGATCTGGTCACCCTACGAAACTACAGGCGGGCCCGTAACAAACGCCCGAACGCGTGAAATTATAGAACGCACAGCGAGCAAATCTTTGTCCGGCACTCTCCCGCTAAGCCTTATTATGGCTGGACGATGTGATAGCTAGCACTTTAGGCTTCAAGCTGCAAGAGCTCGAAGGGTTTATATGACAGTAATGATACATTTATGGACAAGAAACTAGATGGGTTTTGTAATATTGTCAGATTGCTATGATTGGACAAGTATATTATTAACTAAGTTCTTTGTTTGATATAGACAGCAAAAAATTGGCTCCTTATTATTTTATTAATCTATATTGTAATTTTAAATGCCTAAATAAATTCAGAAGAATTTAGAGTAGGTATATATTTTACTAAAGGTCTTGGTTCGCTGGCTTGATGCAATCTATCCAATTGTTCCAAATGTTTGGCACAATATCAATCTGAAAGCAAAACAGGGAGACCTACTTACGTAACGTACGTAGCCTATGTATGACCACCTAACACTTTGATTTGACGAAGAATCCAGCAGATTTTCATAAATGAATCATAAGATTTGTTAGCAGAAAAAATATGTAAAGTGGAAGATAAACCGAAAACCGGGCAGAAGGCAATTCAAAAGTTTTTGTACTGGAGACACTATACGCAAAAATGATAACTTGCAATGTTCCCAGTAGATCAACGACCCCGAATATTTTGTTTTAAATGTACTGACTTGGAAACAATCACAGACTGCTAAGCGGTCATGATATTCTTAATTCGAAAATCATACGTGGACCGTTGAAGATCGCAAAAAACAAAATAATATGTAAGCAAGTCCAAAAATATTTATTTAATTCTGCAACAAAACAGGTCATCAATATTTACATTACGATTTAATTACACGTCCACACCATGCTATCAGTGAACAATGTTCCTGTTATACGCTTGTATGTGTTGGTTGGTAGCGATAAGCTCTGAGGAATTACGGATGTTGTTACTGAATTTGTTTAAGGTCTTGTTATATTTTGAGGTACGAGTTACTACAACATAATGCTTAGTGGATAACACAGGTTCATAACTCACTACCCCCGTCAGCGATTATTTAATGAATAACATACTTAAGGTAGGTACCTCAAATTCTGCAAAGTTAACAATTTAAAATAATAAGGAGTGGTTTAATCGAAGAAAAAGTTTTCATAGAAATAAGTCGATGATACAATTATAATGATGCAACATGTGAAGTTCGAAAAAATCTATAAAGAATACACGTCAAGCTATTTACTCTCACTAAAATATCAATAGTTGTATATGCAATACATGTATCTAATTGACAATTGATATACATGATATACATAAATGTAGTTTGACTTGAAACCACATAGTACATACCAGACATGTAAGTAACAGGAATCCAAGAGGTGGTTTAAACATACCATTAAACCACCTCTTGGATTCTTGTTGATATTGTTACGAACGTGGAGTTCGGGATTTGGATAAAACACCGTTGACTTATTAGAAGATTTTATTAGACGATGAACAGGTCGCAGACCACTATCACAAAAGCCAAATCACAAGAATCGTAGTCCGGTGGGTCGCTGAGGTCGTTGGTTCTAAATCACTATAAGCCAATCCGCAGAGTAGTACTTTAATCCGTTGGTATCGCTAAAGTCGTCGTTACTTCGCACTAGATCACTTTCCGCAGGTATCGCACCGAAAGCTCAGAATGAACTGACTCGGCGTCTCAAGTCCTGTTATTTATATATCTCAACATCGACGCCGGTCGTACATACTAGAATGTTCATTTTCCAGAAAAATCACAAGGACGTTTAAACGTAAACAACTCTAGTGAGTTAAGCCATTTTGCGCCTTAAGCTGTAAG
This sequence comes from Anania crocealis, assembly GCA_949315895.1. Lineage (NCBI taxonomy): Eukaryota > Metazoa > Arthropoda > Insecta > Lepidoptera > Crambidae > Anania > Anania crocealis. The sequence continues at coordinate 8,949,247 of OX438872.1, read as the reverse complement.
CTTAAAGTTCAATGTCGCTTGCACTAAGGTCTTGTTATTACTTTGTGGCCGAACTTAGGTAGTTATGTACATTCCTCTAGCGATATCTCGAACCTTCTAGCATGACCGCGACACTGCCCTCCTCTTAGAGATGCTCGTCCCGAGCGTCATCGTTATTGCCGTTATAACGTGCCAAGCGATCGATGTGAACTACCTTAAGTGCTCCTCTCGGTGGCCGTTGGATCCGGTATGTAACATCGTTTATTCGCGTGACAACTTTGTACGGCCCTTCCCATCTTGTCTGTAATTTAGGTGACTTCCCCTTTTTCCGTATCGGGTTATGTAGCCAGACTAGTGCTCCTTCATCAAAACCACTGGTATTTGCTTTCCGGTCATATCTAGTCTTCATGTTTTCACTCGACTGCAAGCCGTTTTCTCGTACCATGGCATAAATGTCCCGCATCTTGTCTTGCAAATCGGAGACATAATCCTGTACGGTGACGTGATCGTCTGGCGCTCCTCCGTTTACAAGGTCTACCGGTAACCTTAGCTCTCGTCCGAAGTTAATATATGCCGGCGTCGTTTTCGTGCTCTCATGTTCCGAAGTCCTGTAGGCGAGAAGGAACGGTGCAATGTACTTGTCCCAGTCCCTTTGATGGTTGTCCACCAATTTTGCTAAATGCCTCTCTAGTGTTTGGTTAAACCTTTCTACCATGCCGTCGGACTGAGGATGATAAGCAGTGGTTCTCGTCTTGTGCATGCCCAATATTTTGCAGACTCCTTGAAACACGTTCGACTCAAAGTTTCTGCCCTGATCGGAATGAATTTCCAGGGGTACACCATATCGGCATATGACTTCTTCAACCAATTTAGAGGCTACGGTCGTAGCTTCTTGATTAGGTATAGCGAAGACTTCTGGCCACTTGGTGAAGTAATCCATAACGACCATAAAGTACTTGTTCCCCGACTCTGTCACAGGGAATGGTCCGGCAACATCCACTGCTATCCGCTCCCATGGTGCACCAACGTTATAAAGTTGAAGGTGTCCTCGACTTCTGGTGGATGGACCTTTCACCGCAGCACAAGTGGTACATTTCCGACACCAATCTTGTACATCAGCTCTGCAGTTAAGCCAGTAGAATCTATCCCGTAGCTTTGTTAAGGTCCTTTTTACACCCAGATGCCCTCCTGATATGCCATCGTGTACCTCTCGAAGAACATCCTTGATCCTTTCCCGCGGGACGACCAGCTGTAGGTGGAACTCTCTACCGTTAGGTTTTTCCCATTTCCGATAAAGTATCCCGTTTTGCAAAATGAAACTGTCCCATTGAGCCCAGTACGCTTTAGTCGTAGCACTCGTAGGCGCAACTTCATGCCATCTCGGCTTAGCGTTACCGCGTTTCTTCCATGCGACGATCAGTCGTATGTCTTCGTCTTTTTCCTGAGCTTCTCTCATGGACTCATCTTCCCAGGATCTCGGAGGACTTGTCCTCGTTATTTGTACACAGTCCTCTTTAGACTCCAGCTTGATGCAGTGCTTGCACTCTTCTGGGCACGGTCTTCTTGAGAGGGCGTCAGCATTCCCATGTGTCTTTCCACTACGATGTTCGGTAGTGAAGTCGTATTCTTGAAGCTGTTCAATCCACCTAGCAACCTGACCTTCGGGACTTTTAAAATGAAGCAGCCACTTTAAAGCAGCATGGTCGGTACGAAGCACGAACTTTCTGCCGATAATGTACTTGCTGAAATGTTGTAGCGTTTTGACCACTGCTAAAAGCTCTCTTCTTGTCACACAGTAGTTTCTTTCAGGCTTCGATAACGATTTGCTGAAGTAGGCAATCACAACTTCTCGATCTCCTTGTTTTTGAGATAGTACTCCACCAATAGCTGTGTTGCTTGCATCCGTATCGACGACAAATTGCCCATTAGCTTGTGGGTATCCCAAGATTGGAGTCTCACATAAACATTGCCTCAACCTTTGGAAGGAATCCTCGCAAGCGTCATCCCAGCAAAACCCTCTCTTTTCTTCCGTCAGGCGATGCAATGGCTTGGCAATTTCGGAGAATCCCTTAACAAAGCGTCTGTAGTATGAACATAAACCCAAAAAAGCTCTTACTTCCGTTTTATTTTTGGGAGTTGGCCACTTCTGCACAGCTTCTATTTTAGCTGGATCAGTCTGTATTCCATCACTGGTGATAACGTGTCCGAGGTAGTTTACCTTGTTTCTGAACAGATCGCATTTCTTCGGGTTCAGCTTTAGGTTGGCTCCACGTATCTTTCTTAAGACTTTTTCCAGGTTAAATAAATGGTCTTCGAAGTCCCGACCCATGATGATCACGTCATCCAAATATACCAGGCAGGCTTCTCCCACCAATCCTGCCAGGATACATTCCATGAGTCGCTCAAAAGTGGCCGGCGCGTTGCACAATCCAAATGGCATGACGTTAAATTGCCATAGCCCTTTCCCTGTAGAAAATGCTGTCTTCTCCTTATCCTTTGGATGAATTTCAACTTGCCAATATCCAGATTTCAAATCAAGTGTCGAGAACCATGTCTTGCCACTTAGGGTATCCAAGGTGTCGTCGATGCGCGGTAGAGGATAGCTGTCCTTCTTCGTGATGTCGTTCAGTCGTCGATAGTCCACACAAAACCTTGTACTTCCATCTTTCTTCTTAACTAAGACGACAGGAGAACACCACGGACTTGCAGAAGGTTCGATGATCTTATTCTTCCTCATGCTCTCCAGCATATCCTCAACTTCTTGTTCCTTGGCAATCGGTATTCGCCTTGCTCGTTGCCGGATAGGTCCTTCATTTCCGGTGTCTATCTTGTGTTGTACCAAGGATGTCCTCCCCAAATCTCCTTCTTCTGAAGAAAACACGTCTGAAAAGCGCTGAAGCAGGTCTTTGGCTTTCATGCTTTGAGAATAACTTAAGTTACTTTTGCATCCTTTAAGAAGTTCTGCGATAGTAGAATTATCCTTGGTTATCGTCTTACTCAAAGTTGTTTGGCACTTTCTCATCCAGACAGCTTCTTCGCATCTTCCAATAACGTCACCTTCATTTACTTGGATCTCGTGGTCTTCTAAATTCACAACTCTAACTATTGCAGTTGTGGACCCCTTGACAAGTGTTCTGGCTGCCAGAAGCTTTTGTGTCTTCGACTTGCTAAGTGTATCTTCGATCAACACACACCTATTCTTCTCATTCTTCTTAGCACGTGGTAGCTTCACCAGCAGTTCTGCTTGTGTTCTTCCGGGTATGTTAATCTTCTTAAGGCATGTTACTTTCCCTTCGGGCCCACCCAGGATGAAAAGCTCTTCATTACCACATTTAAATATGCCATTGGTGACATCAATTTTGCAGTCATATCTTCGCATAAAGTCGAGGCCCAATACGCACTCATCCAGAATTTCGGCCACGATGACGTTGTGAGTATATGTTGCTTCACCTACTTGTAATTTGACCGAAACTTCCCCTAGGACGGGTATTTGCTGGCCGGAAGCGGAAAGTAGCCGAATATTGAAGGTGCTGTTGCGCTTCTTCGTGGTTTCCACTAGTTTCGGCTTGATTATTGTCCTAGAGGCTCCTGTATCCACCGTCATCTTGCAGTCAGTTCCATTTACCGAGCCGCATATCATCAAACTGTTCCCATTGCATGCCTGGGAGACAATCATCGTTGGGGCTTCTTCCGTTCCAGCCAGCACCCGCCCCTTAGTTCTGGCTGTTACTCGTTTCCCTGCTTCCCAGCAGAAGATGGGGTCTCCTGCTTCTTTAACAAATCCAGGCGTTCCTCAAACATCTTGCTCATCATTTCAGCAAGTTTAGCTGTCTGCTGCGTCTCGTTCTTGGGACAGGTGAATTGCAGATGACCCTTTTCTCCACATTTATAGCACATAGATCCAGTTATTTTTTTCTTAGGAGGAAATGATGTCTTCTTTTCCTGTACTTCTTCAATCACCTCTCGTATTTTGTGAGTTGGCCGAAAATCTTTCCTCAGGGCTTCTACTTCCAGAGCGTGCGCTAGAGCTTCCTTCAGTGAGGCATGGTGGCGCAGCCCCACTGCAGCCCTAATCTCCATGTCTCTAATCCCATCGACGAATGCTTGGAGTAGGGTAGAGTCCACCATCTTTGCATCAGCAGATGGGTATGCTTTGCGGACTAATTTTTCAATCTCCAGAGCCCATTGCTGCAGTCCTTCTCCTGAACGCTGAACCCGGTCCCGTAGTTGAGCGCGGAAGACATGCTCCAGATGGCGTTCTCCATAACGAGCTTCGAGTGCCCCCATCAGATCGTTGAATGTGCTACCCGAGGATGGTAGAGCCTCCAAAACAGAAAGAGCCGATCCCCGTAGAGCAACAGTGAGAGCTGTTAGACTCTGTTCCTCTGTCCATCCGTTAGCAGCGGCAACGGTCTGAAACTGTTGGCGGTAAGCGGTCCAGGACGTAGTGCCGTCGTAGGATGGTACTTTCACTCTGGGTGCCGGGCTGGTAAATACGACTTCACTCGGCGCGGGGGGTCCAGCGGTCTCCAGTTTCAGAACCTTTTTCTGTAATCCAGCGAGGTCCACTTTCACGCTGTCTATGTTGTCCTCCAGATTAGTTACCCTTTCTTCTACCAGGTCCACATTCTTCTGTAGGTTTTGCACCATATCACCCACTGAACCTACGGCAAGCAGCACCTTTTGTTGTTCTTGTCGCATTTCTTCCTGTTTAGCTTGAATCGCTTTTTGCATTCTATCCTGTTTTCCTTGCATTTCTTCTTGTTTAGCTTGAATAGCTTCTTGCATTCTATCCTGTTTTCCTTGCATTTCTTCCTGTTTCTGGCACATGAAGTCCATCATCTGCATCAATCTACTAAAGTCGAATGCAGATGCTCTGGCTTCTTGAGCTGATGATGGCGTAGTAGCCCGGTTAGCGGAGACAGTAGGCGAGGCCGGCGACGCAGTGGGTAAAGCTTCCATTCCGGTAGGCGTGGACTGGTCGATGGACGATGCTTGGTGGGCGGAGCAAATAGGTGTAGTATCCCGATGGTCGGTAGCCTGTCGGGTAGTAGCCGTGGCTTCCGCAGCTTGCTGTGCCCTAGTTCTAACGCCAGCAGTATCTTCCCTCGGAGTCACTGGCATTTCCAAATCTCACTTCTGACACCAAATGTTACGAACGTGGAGTTCGGGATTTGGATAAAACACCGTTGACTTATTAGAAGATTTTATTAGACGATGAACAGGTCGCAGACCACTATCACAAAAGCCAAATCACAAGAATCGTAGTCCGGTGGGTCGCTGAGGTCGTTGGTTCTAAATCACTATAAGCCAATCCGCAGAGTAGTACTTTAATCCGTTGGTATCGCTAAAGTCGTCGTTACTTCGCACTAGATCACTTTCCGCAGGTATCGCACCGAAAGCTCAGAATGAACTGACTCGGCGTCTCAAGTCCTGTTATTTATATATCTCAACATCGACGCCGGTCGTACATACTAGAATGTTCATTTTCCAGAAAAATCACAAGGACGTTTAAACGTAAACAACTCTAGTGAGTTAAGCCATTTTGCGCCTTAAGCTGTAAGCTTAAAGTTCAATGTCGCTTGCACTAAGGTCTTGTTATTACTTTGTGGCCGAACTTAGGTAGTTATGTACATTCCTCTAGCGATATCTCGAACCTTCTAGCATGACCGCGACAATATCAAGCTGATGCTGATATCTGCTCACAAGCAATAACTCTCTCTGCTGTCAAGCTGATACATATCTTCGTATTCTCTTGTTACCAAGGTTTTATTCTAGGTTAAAAACCGGACAACTCGGGCGAAAAACCGTCCGTGAACAGGCTAGTTTACTGCAGGATTTTTTGAAGGAGGGAGATCAGGACGTGTCAACTCATGCGTAAAAACTGGAACCCGTGTCCTCGACCAAATAACAAATAGTGGCAAAGCATAGCATTTACAGAAAGGTCACAAAACTACTTCGTTGATATAGGATTTTAAACCTTCTTGTTGCGTTAAGTGTACTTCGTTGATATATTTTAATTAAAAAAATACTGGTAAGTACCTAAATAACATGCCTAATAAAAACTTACTATTAGTTTATTATGCGCGCTTTTTTCAAGTTGTACATTTCTCAGATGAAGTTTTTACATCCGGATCCTACAATTAAGCTTTTAATATAATATGGGCCATACAAAGCTAAAATAAACGCACACTATTTACTATTTGTCATCATGCAAATTAAAATAATAGTCCTGTCAAAAGTTCATAAAAACGAGTTTTAAGCGAAACAAACTGAACAATATGAGCTAAGCAAAGTGCAAATGACCCATTTAAAGGGCAATGCACTACAAAATAATGTTGGGAATCTTAACAATAGAGGTAACCCTTAAAAGGGTTTGAGAACCAAAAAACAAGTATGGATGAATGAATTCCATTTCAAGGAACGGGAGATGGATGTCTAAAAAGCTCACGAAATGTTTGCAAATTAAAGTCATCAACGCCATTTTCTTATTACCAGAGGAATCTAAGCTAGCAATTACTTGATAGTGTATGTAATCTACTAACAACAAGTCAAACTAGCACTAAACTTTTGAAATGAATTTGAAACAAATTTGCATCCAACGAATAAGAGGTAATCGTAAATAGAATTATTACAAACAAGAAAAATAGGGATGAAACTCATCATCAAGTTAACAAAATCAAAAAAGACAAAATTGAACCAGGAACTAGCCACTGAAGAATTATTAACATGTTTGCGATCTTAGATGACCGACCCAAATAATGGGGTCATGGGAACCGCAGGATTAAAAAAGACTCCGTCACTCCATCTGCCGTAGCATTTACAAATTTAGACAACTTAAAAAGATCGGAGGACATGCACCGAAAGTCCTTTGTCCAAACTATGCAGGCCCCCCGTTTTTGAGTCGTGGGAATTATGCTTACCTGTATAGGGTGTTATAACTACCCTTACACATTAATTACGTGTGCAATAAATTACAATCAGTATTTTGATTCCTTATACGCGTGATTAGGTTTTTCGATGCATGAATTACGACCGTCCTTTGTAAGTTATAGAATGCACGTAAGCTATGAATTAAATGAGATCAAAAATAATCTTTTATGGACAGAAAGTATATAAGTGAAATAACATATATTTTATTAACGACATCTTATATCATAAAGTCAAAGCTAAATAAAGAAATAATATAAAAAAATTATAGTCAGAGAGAGCCGAGTTAAGATGATTAAGCAAAGCTGCTAGGATATAATATGATGAAAAAAGCCAGCATAAAAAGCTGACACAGATTAGATGGAAATGAAAGATTCATTTACGGATTTATCTCGCGGTTTCTTAAAATTCTAAATTTTACATTTTAAATTTTTCACTTTATAGCGTTTTTGGTCATGGGTAGACTAGTGTTGTAGGTTCAGTTATGTGAGCTAGCAGTATCCAGAGTTTTTGCAGTGTTGACATGTTTTGTGTACTTCATTGACGGTATGACGTGATCTCAAGCAGCTGGTTGTTTTCAACCATTAACATTTTTGAAATTAGGGAGTATTTAGATTTTGACATACCTACCATCATTGATGTTCAGGAAACCTGGACAGCAGGCTTGTGTGGTAATACCATATCTCTTTAAAATTCAAATGAAGGTATAAAAGAAGAAGACCTTAATAAGAAAACAAAGAAGAAAGCATTGATTAAACAGGCTTACATATATGCCGTGATTCACCCAAGACATTTTAAAAGCTCTCCTGATTTCGACATATTCGACCAAATGTGATAAATTTAAAGAGGGGTTAATTTAAAAACAACATACGCATTACGCAAACATCTGTACTGAAGGATGCCCAAGTAAACATTGGCGTTCCCACAATCCCTCATGATTAAGACCCGACCGACCGTGACAATGACCCACGTGCAATATGGCGTCACGGTTGTTGATACCTAAACGATTACTGAATTAATAAGAGATGTAAAACTAATTAAGCAAATGAGGGAATCGTTTATACGGTCTAGTTATGCCGAGGTTATGGGAACTTTTCATTATTTGGGTCAGCTAGGCCGATCATCATGTTTTCCACTGAGGCCGTACACTGAAAACTAAGGAAAAATTTCTTTACTTTATTTGAAACTAACACAGTATCCATTCAACTTGGAACCTTACGTAACACGATAAAGTATAAACAAAGATTAAGTAGATGTAAAAACATAAGTTCCCATTTATAAAAATATCTTAATATTGTTGTAAAATTATGTTTAAGACTTCCTCTATCAACAAACATAACTTAAAAAAGTATTTAATAGAAGAATATAACATTTTAGACTAAAACCATCACCTTGCTAGACCCATAAAATCGATTTCAAACTCGGTTACCATATGTTCATCGGAAGTAACATCAATCGATACTATTCAACACCCTCATAATATAAACTTTTATCATTATGTGTATGTGTAAGAACATACTTTTTAAAACAGTAAAATTATCTACATGAGGGCCAAGCGTTTGTCTTGGATAAAGTTTTGTAATGTTAGCCCGCATAGTGATAGTCAAAAGGTTTTTGTTACTATGCGGTTTCAGAACAGTAGCTACGAGTATTATTAAAGGTTTAATATGGGTGTTTAAAGTTCTTGTTTGAGTGCATTACATTTTTTTACGTACTTCTCATTTTTTGGGAAGGAATCTATTTCTGCACTAATAATTGAATAAACTTTTCCAATGTCTTTAATTAATGGGCACTTCACGAGTACTTTTTTTAAATCACCTCGTTGACGATAATTATTGGCCCGTTTTTGCTTGAATACAAGTAGTTTTTAGTTGATTTAATTGGCTAGTTCTTAGTTTATCATATAGTATATTACACCTACCTTAATTTTGATAAGAAACGTGATCGCTTTCCCTTACAATAATATCAAAAATGAGCACGACGGATATTACTCAATCGGTTTAACTTAGTGGTCCAGTGTTAACGAAACTTTGTAAAGTGTTGACTTCTTCCGAACTCACACAATATTGATTTTCCTGTTTCACTTCAATCGTCATGTGAATGTGAGGATATTTAATTCTTACTTTACCGTCGTTATATTTTTCCGTTGCATCATCTGAGTTTTTAGTAAGTAACCACTTGTACTCGTATGTCTCAGGAATGTGTGTTGCTACAGAGTTGTAGGACAACTTTTAGCTTGTGTTTTTTACGTACAGTAAAGCAATATTTATTTTCCATGCACGAAAATTAAACCTTCTTTCGATAGTCTACTTATTGTAGAAAAATAACCAAAGGCAATTTAAAACGCATCAGCTTGCTTTATACCCAAAGACTGACGCATCAAGACATGTGCTAGCAAAAACCTAATTTAAATAAACCCTTACTATCCTCGGTGCATATGTTATACGACGCACCCTAAGACTGCGTGGGCGCAGCCGTCGTGGCACGCGCTTCCACCTACGATGGCATTCATTGTTGTTGCAAGCTATTGTAGTGTAGCGAAATCAAAATCAGATGACGATAATAATGGGCTTTGAGAGTCGTGTTATTGGAGTAAAAAACTGTGTCGTTTACACAATTTCTTAGGATAAAGAAAATATCGAATATCGACTTAAGTAACTGCTGGTTTGATTAAGCTTTATATTTCTCAAACCTTCAACAAATCTGCATTCATCACACAGTTTAGATTAAACTCTATAGAGGAATAATGGAGCACATCTTCAACTCCTGTTGTGACACACTGTGTATAGCCAACTAACTCTGTGCTTAATACTAAGGATTAGGCTTAAAATATACTTAATTTAAGTAAAATACCATATATTTATTCATGTGTCAATATGCTACTAAAGGCGAAGCAATGTATTTCTTTGCTATAAAAACTTTACAAGATTTCTTTACAACTTTTAACTGCTGTCAGTTCGAAATACCAAGCTAGGGGCGCATTGCATCGATAATCCAGATTATAAATAAGCGACCCCGATTTCGCAAAAATCTGAAAGAACCTTGATGAACTTTGACACAAACACAAGGTAACCCATGTTATTTATTCATGAATGAAGAAATATACCTCCGTCTACCATCGCGAATCTGTCTCGTCGCACAAAGACTAGGCTTTTGTTTGGCAAACGTATTCGATATATAATAAGCCCGACTCCCCAACTTCTTGGGTTCCCCTTGTAAAGAGTATACAATATTTCTTCGACCGGGCGTCAAACCAGCTGGTCTATTCATGCTTTTTTGGATCATAAAAAAAATTGTTGCCGTACCACGTGGTCGGAAATTCGACTGGCCTTTCAAGTAGATAAATTCGTCCTCAAATTATTAGTATTATTTCATTGAACTTCGACAGACTGGTTGACCCAAAAATCAGCCCGTAGCAATTAGTCGCCAGTATTGCTCTTCCATGCCAAAATTAAACCAATTTTGATATTCTTGGTACCTTAGTTCAATCTCACATGGATGAAAGAGGAAATAATCTGCTTTTTAGCGGAAAGAGATGAAATAGAGTATTTGTATTTCCAATCATTATGCAATGTAGGGATAAAAATATTATACACAAACAAAAATTTCTATGATATTAGATCGCTGAAGTAGCTTTTGAACTAAGCCGTTTTACCATTAAACCACGAAACGATAAAATATTTCATCAAAAAGATGAAATGTTTGTACGGTTAACAAAGCAGTTTTTTTATATTCGAGGTAGGTAGGTTATAACTATAATAAGATTGTAACAGGCCGATGCCTGTACATTATAGATAAGTATTTAAGAAAAATTTATAAGGTAGGTTTTATTTATATATTTCTTTAATTACTTTATTGCAACTTCAAATTTAATTAAATTATGAGTAAAGTTAACAATTTTAGATAAAAGTTTTGTTACGTTGTAAATATGATTTATCATACGCGCAAAATTAAAAGTACACAATCATACTTTGAAGGTTTTTTTTTTTTAATATGACGTCATATACTTCCGTACATGCATTAAAAAAATAGGATATTTTGCACAAAGACCAGATTTGCTAGTAGTAGTACTTTTGATAAAAGCTCCATTTTACAATTTTAAATTCCACGTGTAGGAAAAGCTGCGGTCAAAGCTCCCTTCTAAAAGAGCAAAATAGCGGCGAGTGACAAGTTGCACATTACGCATTAAGCCACAACTAGTAATTCATAAACACAGTTAGTACTTTTTATGAAATTTATTGCTAAGTTATTACAAGAAAAACTATTTCCTAAAATGTCAACATCGCATCGCAAAAAGTTCAAAGTAGCCTTTAATAAACACATAAATATCTTAGAGTCATTAAGGGCTGCATGTGCATTAGAACCAGTTGCAATCGTGTGAAAGTTGCGTCCTGCATTCACCCCAATTACATTGGTATTCATAGAAAAGTCACGTTAGATACGTCCGGGCCGCGCTTATCGAGAAAGGTTATCGATATCGGCAGAATTTATATGTAGCTTTTGTCTTCCTTTGTTGTTTAGACAAACTTCATCAATTAAGCTAATAACGATGCAAAAATATTAGGTAAGAAACCTTTTTAACAGAACAAAAACGTGACACCGACTGTTTCATTAAAAATATTATCACCAAGATGATGTCATTGGGTGCCGAATGCCGATAGCGAAAACTCAAACATTTGCCGACTTTGATTCGGAATTTATGTACAGAAATAATTTGACTTATGTACGCGTGATAAAAATTGCTTAGAGACAGATCAAAACCTTAGTTTTATCACAGCTTGGTGAAATCAAGTGTATAACTTAGGTATTCAGGAAAAAAAACTCTGCATCATTAGTTCACAATATGCATTAATAAATTCAGACCTTTGCATGCTTTGGTGGGCTAGCGACTGAATGAATAAATTACCGATATCGATAAACAAAGCGAGCGCATCCCTGGCTCGCACCTTGCCTGCCATCTGCCTCACGTGAAGTAATTGCGTTTGGGGGTGCCACCCTCCGTGTCGTTTACCTCCATAGGGGAGGCAATGGTCAATGCACTGATGTCTTTCAAGTTCTCACAGGACTCAACTTGTTCAAGTGTAGGGAATAGTCTTTTTTTTTAATTTTGATTAAGGCAGAGATAAAGATGTGATAACTGAATACTTATGATTAAAATGCGACTAATATTTAAGTTTACCAATGACAACTGCAGTTCCTACATAAAATAATTCTGTAAATAGCTATCTGTCTACTGATCTAGATGTTTAGCGCAATCTCTTCACATTAAATACTGCTAAACAGAACTTGGTAATGCGCACCTCAAAATATTTTTTACTAAAGAAGATCGTCGGTTAGTCCTTGATAAAAAGCATTGTTTTTATTTTTTAATATTTTAACCCCAAGTAAGTACCGACTTAAAACTATAAAACAACATTTTAAAAAATAGTTTCCCCGAAAACAGACATCGTAAGCAAAAAAAAAACTTAATTTTTTGTAAAAGGACTAAAAGCGAACCTCCTGTTTCTTTGATCGGACAAAATTCATACAATTATAGCCTTTGGCCACAAGTTACGTGATGATAATGATAACACAACTCTTGAATGAAGTATGACAAGGCCCATTCAAGTTGGCCGCGAGGCATAACTTGTTCCTGAGACACCCACTCAGATAGTTATGAAGTCCTCCCAAGTTAGTAACACGTTCTTAATAGAACAATAAGAAATGTATTATCACATTACGTACCGTGTGAACACCATCGCGGAGATATATGAATCGTAAGGAAAGTTTCCCACTAGGATGATATTACCATGATTGAATAAAAGTGAGGGTAGTTTTGAATTCGGAATAGGTGTGAACGCTAATAAAAATACTTTTAGTACCTACTTTACAGCTTGTATGCGGGTATTTTCAAAAACATAGAAATCAATTGTCCTATGGCTCACTGAGACGAAGCAGCTGACCGGTTAATACTGTGGTTCTTAAAATGACAATGTAAGTAATTATTTGACAAGATTTTTGTAGCTAATTCATGGCTTGCTGATTATTTACTTTATTTGATATTTTTAGCAATTAAATTGCTAAAAATATCAAATAAATTGCGAGTTCGAGTCCTGCCTGAGACATAATTTTTGAAGTTTATATTACTGATATTATAATTGCAATTTAATTGCTCAAAATATCAAATAAAGTATATAAATAGCTGTTTCATCTTAACTGACTGTCAAACATCTGCAAAGATGTTTCTTTTGGGTGTTAAGGGTGCAAACTCCTAACATTTGATGAGACGACGCTGGCTTACAGCGAAAAGAATATGGTCTCGGTGGCTTAATGGTATAGCGCCCGCCCGGCATGCGAGGAGATGCGGGTTCGAGTCCCGCCTGAGACATAATTTTTCAAGTTTATATTGCTGATTATTTATTTATAGGGGAGTTTCTGCGCACGCGTAAAATAAGGTTTGCACCTCTATTCGCTCCTTTCAAGCAGAACTTCAAGAAGCGGCCTATTTCCTGACCGTTGCCGTCGATTTTAGACTTGAATCATCTTTAAATTTAATTTAAATCGTTATACTGTAAAATAGTTAAAGCAAAAGGCATGATGTAGTCTTGTACTCGTACATGTATAGGACAGTTATTTATGGTTTGTAATCTAAGCTGTAGTAGTAGGCATACAACTAGGTAGAAGGAAGACCGACGACAAAGCGTAATAATATAATTCAACATCGATTAAAGATCATAAATTTATGTGTTCATATAAATAAATATTATACTAATTTAACAAATACGAATTGTCCAGCTCAAAATCCACATTTGTTCATTAAGTAATTCCAAGACGCAACCCTGTCGTTTAACAAATGAGAACCAAACGGAGTTTACACCCACCCCACACAGGCTTACAGTATGAAGACATAATTATATCAATTTCATCTATGCTCTCATTGGACTACAAAGTAGTTCATCAAGACAGTCGTCAAAACATGATTTCGAAATTCAATTACTGAGTATAAGTACATCAAACTTATTTATTTTTAAAGCATTCTCATGCAATTGCCTTTTTAGTTTTTTAATCATTACTGAATGGTATCCATCTATCTATCAGATCCCATCTGTACTCAGTGGGCTAGGTGGAACTCGTCTCGTTGCAAAATACAGCCAACAGAATAATTTTATGTTTATTATCTCTTAGCATATTATATTATCTGTGGCAGTAGCAAGCAAGGTCTGCTTTCTTTGAATCCAAGCGTTTTAAGCCTCATTATTAACCGGGAAATAGGCATTGGTATTATGATCAAAGGAATCGATTGAATTATGATGCTTGACTTAAACGTTAATTGAGAAATCTCGTGACCACTGTCGATAATATTGGATCAATTATATGTAGAAAGTAATTTACACCGTCAGCACTTTCAATGCGGGTCAGATTTATGGCCCTTTTCCCTTTTCGTAACCTATGAGCCAAATAAGATAAATGAGAGTTTGAGACCATTTACGAACATTTATTTCGTAAACGCAATTCCATGAAGCCCTAAATATTTGTTAAATAATTTTTAATTGTTTAGAAATCAATAAATAGTTAGTCATTTGAATATGGTAACTCTTGGCGTCATAGTCCACGACTGTCACACAAAACCTATGTAATAATTGCGTTTTGACAGTTCATAAAAGTTTGATTTCATTGGTGCTGAACTCCCTGTACTTACATAAACTTAAATCGTATTGAAAAGTAATTTAATGAAAAAGAGCTATTATACTATAGTACTTACATGATTATTTAAATGACAGAAACGTATGGCTTTATATTGACATAGCTCGCACTTGCATATCTCTTTTGTGTAACATTTATTAAAAAATAGGCTGACAATAGTGACCGAGTTTTTGGCGCTGTTTCTTCTCGGTATGCACTAGCTAGCCCAGACTTGTCCCGAATCATTATTAGGTTTAAATTGGGACGTGTAAAAGCGCCTCCTGGGGCCTACTTGCATAGAATAAAACAGATTTTACTGGTTTGCCATTGTTTAACTAGCCATCATAACTTTATTATTCTAATCTCTCCGTAGTTTAGTTGCTGTCGGTACCCGTACGTGAGGCCTTGGTCCGGTTTCAAGGTCTCGGAAAGCACGCAGGATAATCCGGACTTCCAACCGAGTTGAAGGTCAGCTGATACTGGCATTTGAATTCATACCTAAATGTTTGGCGACAACGTGGTTTGGGCTTTACGTCATTTCCAAGTAATAAATCTTATAATTTCGTGATGTCATTTCAAATAAGTAGGTGAAGATCTATGTTGTATTTAAATTATGGAGTCCATTGATAGATAAGTGTAAAAAATCGCTTTGATCAACCTCATCGTTTTTGAAGGTTAAAATGAAAAAATTAAACAGACTTCAAAAAAAACTCACTAAAAAGTACAAAATAACACAAGAACAATGTTTTATTTTAAAACCTATTTACGTACTTACAATATTAATTAACTACTAACAACTAAACAGATCGAAGTCGTTGCTGAGCCAAATAGATTAGGAGTACCTACCTACCTATACCTACCTATGATCACTACTGAATTGATTGCCGCTCGGCACCATAAAGAGAGAGAAGGGTATCTGGTATAAGACGATACAGCCCGAACCACTAACAGTTCCATGGATTGATAACTGCTCATTGAATAGGAGAACCATTGTAACTGCTGTGAGGCTTCGCTCTGGCCACATTCCATCCAGAAAGTTTACCTTTTTAATGGGTATTTCACCATCACCTCTCTGTGAGGAATGTGGTATATTAGAAGACGTCTACCACGTTCTGATGGGGTGTGTACGGGGTGAACGTCGCAGGAGACAAATATTGCATGGTATGGAAGGAGAAGTAGGTATTTGCAACAGCATACTAGCCGAACCCACGTCAGACAAGGCTTTAGCATTGTATAGACTTTATTCGATTAAATAGGAATTTAAATGTGTAGATAAATTAATTGTAAAGTAAGAACAGAACTGCAAAGTATGGTTATTACGGAGCAACGTTGTCAATTATGACAAAGCTCCTAAAATTGAGAATTAAAAAAAAAAAAAAAAAACATAATTAGTAGTAGGTACCTACCTACCTGAACCTATGTCTGAACTGTCCGTCTGCCGTATAAATAGGTACCTACGCAACTTCGTGGTTTCAATTAAAGCTATCGTTTCTATTGTTAATGTTTCTGTTCTACGGATTTCGCACAGTCAACATGTAGGTACCTATCAACCAACAATACATTCACGATAGGATTAATCAGGATGCAACTAGTTCTCGCACTAACCTATTTTACGTAAAGTAGGAATTTTTAAATTTCAAAATGCCGCTATTATTAATTCGAAATTAAATGCCTTAAACTATTTACAAAACAAAGTGTTTACGGCGTGTAGGTATTTTATTTGTATAACGGCCGATGGCCGATAAGAACAATATCCTCAGTAAGAGACACACACAGCATATTTTATCATCCTCAGATCATATAAAGAATTTCTTTATATGATCTGAGATATCATCAATTCATTATATTCCAAATCATCAATAACATAGCATTTACTGAAGCAAGTCCTACCAGTTTCGACTATTTTTATTTTATTTTTTTTAATTTATATTCAAGGTACAGCAACAGAATATAAATCAAAACTAATACTAAGTTACATTTTGTATATTATTACATTAAATTTGCATCCCGATTATAGCTGGACACGACATTATCAGTAAATTAATACATAAAATACAGTGAGCTAAAATTTACTTTTACATCTAATACTTACTATACATCATCATACTAATACTATTATATAATCTACACATTCGGTATATTGGATTATTATACCTACGTAACATTATTTCGGCATAGGTACTGGTAGATCAAAAATTTGCTGCTTTCTCCTACTACCACTTGTCTTAAATGAAAGACGGCTTAACAAATACTCTGTGTCCCATTCATGATTAGCAATTTTGTAAGGTGCCGATGTCTATCACACTCATTTTGTTATCCCACACTACAATCGTCCTGCGCAGACTCAAAACCAAATTATTTTTAAAACGTGCTTTCAGCTTTGCTTCTGACCGTACGCGGCACAAAATATTATAACCAACTTTTTTATTTATTTTTTAAGAGCAAGATAAGACGAAACAATACCACTTATCAGAATACGGGTTAATCATTTATATGTTATAAAATGTACTTAGATGTATACCAGTATACTCGGTGATGACGTCATTCTTTTTAAGTAGTGCCTAGGTAATCCGACAGCTGCTAACATAAGGTTGAAAGCATGGTAATGCATTAGCCTCAAGTTAATTAATTAATACTTCCTTTACCTAGTAATCATTAAATTATTAATAAGAAGGTATAATTATTGTTACAGGGTAGGGTAGGTAGCAGCGTAGCCAGACGCCCCGATTATAGCGGGACGTCCCGATTTTTAAATCAACATTAAATGTCCCGCGCGGGACAGGCTCAGTCCCGCTTTTCGGGAATAACTCGACCGTGCGAGAAGAGAAAAAGGATAGGTACTTACCTACTTTAAAAGAAGTTAATTTTTTTTTAAATCTTTACAAAAATATTATGAATAATTAATTCTTATAAATAATTATTCTCCTAATGTAAGTTGCAATTTGTAACACCCATTTCTTAGACTATTAGATATTTTTATAAGGTATAAAACTTCTTGATTTTGATTTCTTTTTTTTAATTTATTTTTTTATACAGAAGACGAATAAGATTCAACTTTATAACGACAGGGTAAATCTGATTTAAAATATCATATTATTTTTATTAAAATACATTTTTATGGATATTTTTACTATGATCTAATATCACGTAAACGTAATTTGAACTCAAATAAAAAGATAAATATTCAAAAACTTTTGATTATATATTAGGGGTTAAAGTATGAAAATGCCGATTATTTTCCCACTTTTTATTTTGTTTATAGCTCTTTAGTATAGTCATAGTATTGCGAAATTTTTTTTGTATTATATCAAAAACTAATTAAAGTAACTTTTGACTAAAAAAAAATGCAATACTAGTGCCTATTACTTCAAAGGAAGTCGTTGAAAAGACCCCTTACAATGTGTCAGCTGACCTTCTTGCTTCAATTAAGTATATTTGTATTATATACTTTGATTTTCAGAAATTTTAATACTATAATGCGTAGCTTTATAACCATCTAACTTTCACCTTTAATTGCATCGAAAACAGTTCAGGCGTTTTTAAAAAAACTAAAATATTGTTAGTATGGAAAAATGACTTTTCTCGATTTCGTCCATACAAAACGGCAATTTCATACTTTAACCCCTAATATCTGGCAACGCTGGTAGGTAGTATGTTAGATAATAAGTAAATACCAATAATAATTTGCACGTAGGTACTAAGTCTTAAGACCGCCCGAGCTAAATTTATAATAGGTAGGTACCTAGTTAGGTAGGCTAAAAACCGATAAAAAAAGTAGGCCTATAGGTAGGCTTAAATATAACAGAACTTGTTTTAAAAACATTTACTTAGGTAGGTACCCACTATTTTCTGATGTAGACAAACTGAGACAAACTCCATGTTTACCTACTTGTTCCTCAACACACTAATGGAAGTTGTTCGGTTATTGGCGTGATTGATAATGAAACTTATATTAGGTAAGTACCTACCTAGCTATGTATGGTTACTAAAACAAACGACAGACTACGTAGATATAGACTTTTCTAGCAAAATCGCACTTATTGTACCCAGGTAGGTACCTACCTACCTATATAACTATAAAAGATGCACCGGTTTAAAGATTGATATGCTATGCTGCAAATGCTGTCTGTATGTATTGGTAAATATAGGTACCTACTTACCTACCCGCGACTCCTTACGCGTCAATTCCTGTTAGTTAGGTAGGTATTTAGGGTAGGTAGGTACCTATGTAACTACCTACTTCCTGAGATTGGTGCGTTCAAACAAACAAACAAACTCTTCAGCTATATAATATTAGATAGATATCATAAATAAGAAGAGATTATAGAGAGAATACATTAACCAAACGTAAAGAAAGAATAAGATTAAAAAAACAACCTGGTTTGAGCTAAGCCCAAGAAAACTATCGACGCGGCCACGAGCGAAATTAAAATAATTTGTTTAAAAAATACACATAAATAATGTCTAAGAACATCGTGTAAATTTAGCACAGTTAAATTTACAAAAAAATACGGGACGTAACAAGAGTTAAATTTAATGATATTTAAAAAGTATTACTTACGTACTTATAAACATCATTGGTTAAAGTCGTAACTATTCCCTGCCTACTGCTAATGGATTATGTATGTACCAACTCATCAGCTGTTTCAGCAATAAGCCGTTTAGCCGTACAATATTATGTACCTATACTTATATTCTAATCAAGGGTTTAAGCAAATTCCTGCCTAGGAAGGTCTCGTGGTATGGTACGTAACCAACCTGA
Organism: Anania crocealis; assembly: GCA_949315895.1. Taxonomy (NCBI): domain Eukaryota; kingdom Metazoa; phylum Arthropoda; class Insecta; order Lepidoptera; family Crambidae; genus Anania; species Anania crocealis. The sequence continues at coordinate 8,929,914 of OX438872.1, read as the reverse complement.
TTTGGGTGCTAGGTGCTAACCATAATTTCTTAAAACAATTTTATTAATCGTGATAAGTTTTTCGAACCGTAGTAAAACATTTCGTACAGACACAGCGCAGGAAATCCTTTAGTTTCTTTTCTTTGTGTCTGTTGATGCCTGTACCTTGCTAAATTCTTATAATTAGGAAATCATTTGTATGAAAAACAGCGATTTAGAGATCAAAAACAGAAAAACTTACTTTCTGCGGCTACCGGAGATCGAGCTCTCGTTCGGCAATGTGAAGGATTCACCAAAAATCCGATATTGCAAGTCGACATCTTCATTACTTTGATATTGCATCGCTCACAACAATTAAATATCACTGCGAAACAAACCCTTACGGTTTGACCTCAGAATCATCGTTGAACATACTAAGTCACAAATTGGCCGCAAAACATTTATAACCTAAAAATTATTGCCGCGTAAATTAAAGGACATGGATTTTTTTCTTTTTTTTATGGCGACGACCGCGAACGAATCTCGGCTGTTACGCGCGCGAGGCCGGACTGACTGTAAGAAACGAGCTACACGGTCGGCCTGTTGATGTCCCCCGTCCTGCCCCCGGCCGTGTTATAATGGCCGTAGAATTCCAGAGTTAATAGTGGTAAGACTACGTTTTATTGCCTGGATGAGACTAGGAAAAATGATTAGGTACTAGTCCTGGAACATTCGCTTATTTGTTAATGATAGATTTATTTTTTCCTAAATAGAAGAAAAAAGATGGACCTTGCCAAGATGGTTAGTAGAGACGCTCTATTGTCATTTGTTAGTAGTATTCTAAGATCCTGTTCTGATTTGAATAAACTGTTAATTGACTAAAAAGGATTATCGTTGATTGAATCCTGGCTGTACGCCTGTACATCAAACATCTCTGTCTATGTAGGTACCTACCCATCTTTCCTTAATTTTTTTATCGTCTGGTGCTTGTTGTTAAGTTTTATTTAAGTCAACTCCATCCATGACACTGAGGCTGCCCGCCCACGTCCGATAATCGGTGACCGATTTTTTGTAGGAGAAAAATAGAACGTACTGAGAGCAATGGAGCAACGCACACGTCCTACAAAAAATCGGTCATGATGGTGTATGCTGCTACTTACTATAGTAAAATCGGCCCGATTATCGGTCCTACAAAAAGTCGGACGTGGGTGGGCAGCCTTAATAAATTGTTCAGGATCATTTTTACAACAATTTTGCAGCCCTCTTTTATGGCCTGCGCAGACGAAGGACTTTTCTCCGCGGCGGAGAAGAAAGTACGCTCCGCGTATACCTAAAAAGTCCGCCGCGGATTTACCGCGAACTCAACGCACACGGTGTGCGATCATAAATTTTTTCGTTTATCGTCGTGCATACGTACGTCACTCTCGAGCGCACAACGCGGACTAAAGTCCGCCATGTGCGTTGCTTCGCCTATTCACACGAGTCCTATTTTTTTCGGAGACTCCCCCGTACTTTTGTCCGGTCCGCTCTCTGCATGTCCTCGTCTGCGGAAGGGAGGGAGGGAAGAGGGATTTTTGTCCGCGGACTTTTTTGTCCACTAAAATAGATTGCTTACAACTGTATCGAGTAACGCAAACGAAAGGGTTTAAAAGTACCGCGTACAAAAAGTCCCCCGACTTAGCGAGGACATGCAGAGAGCGGACCGGACAAAACTTCCAGCAACGCGGCCTTCCGTCCCGTAAGGGAGTAGCCATACGAAGCGTTTCCCCTCTGTCAAAGGTATAAGCCCAATTGGGCATTAGCGTTTATAAAAACTAGTTGCGCTCAGATTTCTTCCTAGACCGAGTCCAGTCGCGCAAGTGAACGCTGCCGTATTAAAAATGCCGAATTGCTCAGTTTTCTGTTGTAAAAAGAGGTCTGCAACATCAAGTTTACAAAATGATGGTGTTACATTTCACATGTAAGTAAATTTGTATCGTATTATTGCTATTTAATTACATTTAACACTAAATTCGCATATTTTATTCTTGAATAGTTGTTGGATTTGTTCAACAACATCCAGGTCCGCTCGCCCGTGCAAATTTCAGATTTCTTGCCGCTGGGCAACATAGTGAGTTATTACTTTCGCATGACATAATGTTTGTCGATAAAGGGTGGTGGTTATCGACGAGGTTATATTTAATCACATTAGACAAATAATTGTTGATATGGTTTTATGTGTGATGTAAAATCTCTTTTCTGTTATTAAGTTTGAAACTCTTTAATATTAATAACATAATAGTAATAATTTATTTTTATTTGATTTAATCATTCTAGTTAGTAGTTTTTAGGGTTCCGTACCCAAAGGGTAAAAACGGGACCCTATTACTAAGACTTCGCTGTTTGTCCGTCTGTACGTCTGTCCGTCACTCTGTCACCAGGCTGTATCTCAAGAGCCGCGATAGCTAGACAGTACAAATTTTCACAAACTATGTATTTCTGTTACCGCAATAACAACAAATACTAAAAACTAAAATAAAATAAATATTTAAGGGGGCCTCCCATACAACAAACCCGTTTTTTTGGCCTTTTTAGTACGGAACCCTTCGTGCACGAGTCCGACTCGCACTTGGCCGGTTTTTATTATGTATTGTGTGCAACTTGTTTCTTTTCCTTTGTCATTGAAATATATAGAAATGTTTTTAATGTAATCATTTAAACTCGGTGTTTTTATTAACTTTTTTTTATTAAATAATTGCAAGATCAATCATGGAAAAATATATTGACACCAGAATTTCTATTTTAATGAAAAAATTGCATCCGCCAAATTTAATATACACAAAATTAATTCATTTTAAGAACCAATGAACTTCTTATCACTAATTTTCACGCAGATACGTAATTTACTATTCTCAAATTCATTATTAATCCATAATTAGCGGATCCGGCAGAGTTCATCCCTCCTATCCCTCAACCCATACCTCCAATCCCTCCAGTCCTTCCCATCCCTCTTAATATTTTTAAATGTCGTGTCACGGTTTAGAGGAGTGACACTCCTCTAAACAGCTCATTTGTAGCGATAGCGGTATAAAATCATCAGCTCTCAGCGGTATAAAATTTAGTCTTCGTCCTAGTTTCGTACCCATCAAATCTAACATAAAAAATCAACATCAAAATCGAGCGTTATTTGAATATCAAAAGTTGTTGTTAAGATCCTACTAATAAATAAATATTATAGAAATTAAGTTATAATTGTTTTTAATTATAATTCATAATTTGTTCTATAAATAAAGATAATATTTAATACATAAAATGTTTCACATTGTTACTTTTATTCCGTCTTCAGAAAAAAAATATCGATATTGCTTTATTAACAGTTAAGTGCAACTCTATTTACGTTGAAAACGGGGCAATGTGTGAGTTGTAACTCATCTGTACACGAATTGTTGCTGAATTGTTTAATTTTTTGTGTGTGAGTGTCGTCACTACAGTGTTGTTTTTGTATGTGAGTATGCGAACCTGCGCTTGTGTGCACATTTCCCCCCGCAAAAAATGCCAGAACTTTTTGTATAGAATAGAATCGCTATGCCTACTCCCTTCCGGGACGGAAGGCCGCGTTGCTCGAAGGGACAAAATAATAGAACTCGTGTGACTAGGCGAAGCAACGCACATGGCGGACTTTAGTCCGCGTTGTGCGGTCGAGAGTGACGTACGTATGCACGACGAGAAACGAACAAATGATCGCAAACCGTGTGCGTTGAGTTCGCGGTAAAGCCACGGCGGACTTTTTATTCGCGGAGCGTACTTTTTTCTCCGCCGCGGAGAAAAGTCCGTCGTCTGCGCAGGCCATTAGTTTTATCAATTAAAGTGTCTTTCCCAAAATATTATCTATACCTTACCTTACACATTACTGAAATTCATCAAAATCGGTTTTATCAGCGTACGCTTTAATGAACTTACAGACAGAAATAATATGTAATTAGGTAGGCACTTTTGCTTTTGTTTGGAAGTAAAGTAAAGTGAAAGTGAATTTCAGATTACAAATATCGACATTCCGAAATAAACATTTAATCCGGAGGTAACTTAGCTAGACTTGCAGGCATTATTCTCAGTGTGCTTGCCAATAAAACAAAAAAAAAAACAATGACCAACCAAATGCCAAATTGCCAAGGCGCGGCAAGCACTGGCAAGCAGAACTTCTTTTCTTTCTTCAAATTTAAATTTATTACGCATATTTTCTACCTCTAAGCATTGTTCAATAATTCATTCTAATAAACAGATGCCATCATTATCTGGTTTTATTGGAATTCCGAAGTTTTGAGGTTTAATTCCGGGGTCGAATAAAATAAAAGTAAATTAATAGTTATTATTAGGTATGTAGAGGCCGCGTCAAATTTGTAGTTCGCTCTTAACTGGTTTTGTATGGGTTTTAAAAATGTTTTACATTTATCATGTTGCTGTATATTTACAGAATTGAACCATACTGATATTGTAATAAATTTTACAAACATTCGTCTGTACCGTAAAAGAAAACTCAAAAGATAGACGGAAAGAGAATTAAAGCGGCGAGATTTAGATTTCCGACTCGCCTACTTTGAGTAACTGACCTGGTAAATACATAATATAATTTTATGTATTTACTTGGAGGCTCAAAGTTGATCCCATTTTATTTGAATGCGGACCCGACAGACGTTGTCCTGTTTTAACTATGAATATTGATTACGAATTTTGTCCAACAAATTTATATATCGACGTTGCAAATGCTAACTGGAAATTGTAACTGTTTGCAGCGGGTTTACTATGTAATCTCGAAAGCCAAATGAGCGAATTTTATTTCATCGAAAACTATTGATCGATCGCTCTATTTGATAGTACGAAGTTTTAATTCGCCGATGTAACGTTTCACCGAAAACCACGTTACCGATGTTTATTTCATATAAGCTATACTTAACCGACTAACTACATCGTCGAACGTAATATTTCACCGATAAAAGTGTACTGTAACTGTACTTTTAAATATTTTGTTTTTTGTTTATGTCGTATATAATAATTATGTGGTGTTGATAATAAAAATACTAGCATTAACAAAAAAAAACCGTTTACTCTCAATTGTAATCAAAATATTTGTGGATCAACTTACAAAAAAATCAATAAATACAAAATTTATAGCATATAATCATAACTCTAAATGGTTTGCGATAGCTCGCAAAAATGGTATTATCTCCATATTTTCACGCTCTGCGCAAATCCTCTGTATCTATAGCATCAGATTTGATGCTATACATAGGATTTGCGCAGAGCGCGAAAATATGGAGATAATACCATTGATTGTATATACAATGATATTTCCTTTCTTTGTAATATCATTGTCTATATATATATATAAAAATGAATCCCTATTTCCCTTGGTCATCGCATCACGCGTGAACGGCTGGACCAATTTCGCTAATTCTTTTTTGTTTTGTTTGTTATTGTTAGGAGAATGTTCTTATGAAAGAAAAAAATAAGAAAATTGTGCTGAAAATTAGAAAATTTAAGAAAACTTAATTTATTTAAAACTTTATTGCACAAAAAATAAATATAATTGTACAATTGGTGGACTTAATGCCATGTGGCATTCTCTCCCAGTCGACCATTGGGCTAAGCAGAAAAGTTGTGTAGGCAGTGCGACAGACAAAACTAAATGAAACTAATGTAATAATAATTATAAGTTAAAAAAAAGGGCAATAAACTACACATAGTACCTTTCATATATAAACTAAATACTAGAACAACTACTTATACTAAATAAATACTATAAATATAAAACATAAATAAATAAATATAGAATGACGACGCGTAATAATGTGAGAGCAAAGTTCATGATGATGATTCCGATTGATTTAGAAAATAAGACCGAACATTTTTCTTAAACGTGTATTTACTGGCAGACATTTTGATATTTTCGGGTAGTGCGTTCCAGAGCCGCGTGGATTGAAGAAGGAAGGAGTTGGAGACAAAGCTAGTGCGGTGAGAAGGTATGGAGAGTGTGAGTTTGTTGGAGGAGCGCAATTGGCGCGAATGTGGTGAACTAAGGAGGTTAAATTGGGATTTAAGATAGGAAGGGGAGTTGGGATCGTTTAAAATAGAGTACAGGGTACATAGAATTCTGACATTTCGCCGAAGATGAAGGGGAAGCCACTGTAACTGCAACCGGTGCTTGGATATATGGTCGAATCTACGTAAACAGTAAATGAAACGCACACAGTTGTTGATTAAGCGATCCAGTTTATTGAGAAGTGATTTATTTAATTCGGAGTAGCACACATCAGCATAGTCTACGATTGGAAAAATGAGTGACAGGGCAAGAGAAATTTTGGTCTTCACGGGGAGAAAATGCTTTAATCTGTAGAGGGAGCGTAATGTGGCGTTGACCTTACGACCAACCTCACTCACGTGAGTTGTCCAACTAAGCGTAGAATCGATGTGAAGACCTAAGTTCTTAACACACGAGCAGAACGGGATTACTACTCCATTGTATTTGATCGAAACGACGCTGGATACATCAATATGACTAACCTGCCGCCGACTACCGACAATAATCGCTTGGCATTTATTGGGATTGACAGCTATTCCATAGCGATCCGACCAAGAAGAAATGCGCTCCAGGTCTTCGTTAAGTTGTTGTACGGCTGGGTTTATTTCGTTATAATGACACTGTTTATATATTTGTAGGTCATCAGCGTACAGGTGGTGAGAACAGCCAACGTCGAGAGTGATAGAATTAATGAAGATAGAGAATAACAATGGAGATAGTATCCCTTCCTGAGGCACACCAGCAGGTAGATTACGCCAGTGGGACAAATTTTGATCTACACGAACCGCCTGCTGACGACCCCGCAAATAGGAGGCAAACCATTCCAGAGCATCTGACGTAAGATTGAAGTAAGCTAATAAAGATAGTAAGACATCGTGGTCAACTGTGCTAAAGGCATTAGAAAAATCAATAAGAACTAGGATGGTAACTTTACCATGCTCCATGCCATCCCTAATATCCTCGGTGACCTTAAGTAACGCTGTGCTTGTGCTGTAGCCAGGACGAAAGCCTGATTGGAAAGAGCTAAGAAGGCTGTTAGCAAAGACAAAATTTGATAGTTGGAAGTGGACAACAGCTTCGAGGACTTTGGAGAGGAACGGGAGGATAGAAATGGGTCTAAAATTATTGAGTGCGCTAGGATTGGATATTTTGGGAATAGGAGTAACAAAAGCTCTGCCCCAGATTTTGGGATACGAGCCTGAGTTAAGGGAAAAATTTATAATATGTGTAATATAGGGGAGAATCTCGTTAATAATCATTAAGATCATAGCGCGGCTAATAGAATCAAAACCAACAGCGTTAGACTTTATGGCAACAATAGCCTTCCTGACCACGTCAATTGACACTTGTGCGAAAGAGAAAGACTCAAGTATAGGAGGGGGCCTGGAAGCAATTTCAGAAATGGTGCGAGATTTAGTACCCTGAGCAAAAGCAGAAGTGGAAGAAAAGTGAATGTTGAGATCCTCCAGCGACAAAAAGGTAGGAATGTGGGCTTTGACAGAGTTATTACCTATACCCAAGGTTTTAAGAAACTTCCACACATAGGCAAGAGAGAAATGAAATGTTTTCGTGGATATATCGACGTTTAGCTGATCTCACCATCTGATTGCAGCACTTTCGGATCTGCTTAAAGTTACTCCAGCTTTTATCCGAGCGTTCCTGCTTGAATTTGCGAAAGGCTCAGTCACGTTCGGCCATAGCCATACGCACCCCTTTAGTGATCCAAGGAGCAGGGATCACCATACTAAATTATTTGTAATGTAACCTTATCGTATACAAAGTATACAATAAGATAAGATGAAAATACATTCCGTACGGTTCATACTGACAGGCTAAAAAATTAAATAAACAAAATATAAAACAATAATTCAAACCGTTCATTCTGATGTAGGCATGCATGATGTAGGTGATTTTATGTTTAGCATCGACTCATAAGAACCTAGGTGGCTTATTTATTTTATGCTTTCAAATTATTTTACTAGGTGTTATGTAGGAGCACTAATCAACTCTTATTGGGAGTTTTTAATTAATATAAACATATTAAATACTTTACAGTGAAAAAAAACTACGTCCACTGTGAACAAAGCGCGTTAAAAGGGTGACGTAACTACCATAGTCCCATACATCGCCATTGACCATGGTAAGATGTTGGATGATCATTTTTAATGTGTTAGTGAGGTTTTAAATGTGTTTGTTCCAGGTCTTTCTATAACGCTGATTATCTACATCTTTCGAGGTGCATGAAAAATTAAAAAATCATACACTTACTCGGTAAGCAGCTCTGTTTTAATGACGAAATCTTCTTCAGCGTCTGTTGACAGCTTGGCTCTCAAAGCTTTCAGCTTCTCAATTTGGATTTGCAGAAATGACTTAGTGTTTTCATCCTCCATGCTGCAACAAATATGATGAGTTATCGTTACGTAGTTGTAAAATGCATTCACTGTAAAATAAGTAAAGTAACAGTGCACATTCAACCCACTGCAGGCCTCCATCGTTGAATTCAAGTTACCACAGCAATGATGTATACAGGCATAATTACCACGCTTTTTAAATGCGGGATGGTGATCACAATCCCGGGCAATGTTTGTAAATTTCGAAACTCTTATTGCCGGGGGATCAATCTCAGGACCCCGAGATTTCGGCTACGTAGTTGTTGAACCACTATAGGTACCATTAAGGCCGTTATTCCCACTTTTGAACTTGCCGAACCAATTTCCAACTGTAAGATTATAGCATTAAGGAGCACTTTACCGGGCAGGCACTGGAATACTAGCGAGTGACGCGCGCGTTCATTTTGTCAGTTTTTCGCCGATTACGTTAAATGCATAATAATAAATAAAAATCTGTTTCACCCAATCCCTAGAAAATGACAAGCTGAATCGAATGGTACAATTTTTATCTCATTTAATAGTTAGTTTAGTGTGTAAAACTGATTCTCGTGTATTTTTAGTCCTATCTTTGGATTTTTTTCTATCGAGCGAAGTGCCGTCAATCATGTTTTGGCTTCTTGGATCCCCTAGAGAATATTCTTAACTACGACAAACATGAATTTCAGGGGTGTTAGTTTTATATTTGTGATGATACAGAGAACCGGAAAACCGGTCAAAAGGAATGGACAGTCTTAACTGTAACTTGTTAGATAATTTCGAATGGATATCACCGTGGAACAAAACTTCTTGCATAGAACATTTCCCGACTAAGGTAAATTGGTTGTCACCATAGTTATCAGAAAGGATTCGTATTTCTATGGGTCCGCTATCTTTCTCAGCCCACATCAGTCCGATGATGGACATAGATATCTCTGTAAAAGGAGTTGTGCCATAATCGCCACGCTTGACAAACGGATTAGCGATCCAAGTTTAGTAGAGGAACACAGTGCCCCTCCTCTTTCGCCAGTACCTAAGCTACATACAAGTTCTATATGTATTTTGATATTGATTTTTCATTGAATGATCGTTACATACTAAAAGATATTTGGTACTATGTTTTTGTGTTATTTCTACGCATGTAATGTGATTAACAGTGTCGAAGCGGAGATGGTATCATATTAGTCAACCTAAGATTATTAGCAACTTCGCAGCTTCGGTATGCTACTCGTCTCAATCAAATAATTTATTCTTCTTGTAAAAAGTGGTTACAAAGCCATTAATTACAGGCCACTCTGAGGTAATTATTTTTTCGAGTTACATTTTGCGACGACTGTACTACTAAGGCTGGTTTTAGTGTCACGCGGATCGTCCAATACGGATCGCTCCGTAATACTCGTAACTAATACCTATGTAGGTATTAAGCGCTTTATAGTGAAGCGGACAGGTCCGTGCCGATATGAATTTATAACATTTTGGGCGGTACGGAGCAATCCGGTGTCACACTAAAACCTGCCTAACAACTTCAAGTGCCTTCCGATTCCGAAGCCCAAGATTTTTTTCTTAAAATAATCTGGCCGGGAATCAAATTCTTGCGTAAAGGCACACCATTTCCATCCATCAACCATAGACTACACCAATCGTCGTTGTAGTATTATGATTTATGTTACTGAACAACAAAAACGAGTAATTAGACAATAGGTTGGGTTGGATTAGTAACCAATTTAGTTAAAAATAAAAAATTCGAAGGTTACTAAAACGCCTCTTATTGTTGTTTGTTTCTGGGATCTCAAGGTGCTCTATCATTGCAAATTTCTAGCATTTAGTTGCGTTTTTTTTTTGGAAATGGCGCTTAATTGTGTCATCAGTACATCATGGCTTGTGTTATCAGAGGGTAGATATTTAGCAATTCGTTGGTATAGCTGTAAATTGATTAATATAAACATTAACCCTGAACAAAATCAGCAATCCATCCACATTGCTCGTACGTAACTCATGAAGCCTAGAAAAGATAGAATAAATGATAAATGTAGTTAAGTATACCCTAATACCTACGAGTATTAACCGTGAGAAAGCGCCTCAGAGTTTGTATGTAATGTGCTCGTTGAGACTGTTTTGTTTTGTTGTATGTACCTACGACAAGCGATTTAATCATCCGTCAACTCAAGAATGACCTAGATTAGATTGCAGCGCGGTGCAGCGGTCCGAATCAACCTATTGCCTAATATTATTGTAATATATAAACCTTAGAATAATAACACCTAGAAGCCGAGTCTGATGAACCAAAATGTAAGCGTAAACGCGTGCCATTTAACTATTCTTGTGTGCGTAAGCTGAATAAATCTACGCTCTTCTAACGCACACAAATATGACTTTAGTGTTACCATCATCGGGCGTTTACCCACAAAAAATGGGAAATCAAACGTGTTGTTTTGTTATACGACGATTTGCCATGTGTTTGGTATGATCTTTAAATACATAAGAAAATATGATTACATTCATAAGTATATTACATATTAGGGGTTAAAATATGAAATTGCCGTTTTATTGTAATAGGTTCTTTGAATTGACATAGAATCTTTATGGTTTGAGGTTTTCGAATGAAACTTTTTTCACATGGTTTCTATGATGTTCTTCTTTTAAAAAATTTGAAACATTTGAATATCGACTTTCAATTGTTTTTGTTATTTAACTTAGACAAGAAAGTGATTTTTGAATACGAGTTCCGACGCGGAAGTAACGCGGCAGAAACAGCCCGCAATATCAATGTTGCGTTTGGAGAGGGATCAGGTAATGAACGCACCGTGCAATTTTAGTTTAAAGGCTTTCGTGATGGAAACTTCGACTTGAAGAACGAGCCACGAGCCAGACCGCCCACACAGGTGATTAACGATGAATTAAAAGAGATGGTGGAAGCCGATCCTAGTCAAACTACCCAGGAATTAGCGGCATGGTTTAACGTAACTTTACCCACAATATTGACTCATTTGCGTCAAATCAATAAAATAAAAAAATACCTTGTTGAATCGGTACAGAAATGAAGGAATATTAAATCGAATTGTGACATGTGATGAAAAGTGGATTCTTTATGATAACCGTAAAAGAAAAACGCAATGGCTGACCCCAGGTCAAACGCCACAACAGTGTCCTAAAGCAAAACTTACCAATAAAAAGGTAATGGTAACTGTTTGGTGGTCTCAGCATGGGTGTTATTCACTATAGTTTTGTTAAAAATTAAAAAATTAACAATTTTGATTTTCAGTACAAATCGGCAATTTCATACTTTAACCCCTATTATTTATTAATCTAATGATGAATGCCACCGTTCAATGTGTTTAAATTTAAATGCCTGTATGATTGTATAAATTCACATTAAGAAATTATTTTCATCGAATTAATAACACCAACATTTAGTCTAAACAGTATTAAAAATCCCTCAACCCCCAGGAGGCACGCGCGTGCCGCGATAACAATTGATTTCAATTGTGTCTGGAATAACTCACGATCGAGGGATTAAATAGCAGTTATGGCAAATTCAATATTTTTCTCAATATTAAAAACCAACTAAAAAAAAATGTGTGCAATTTTTTTCCCCCCAATTAGCAACACTGATGTTGATAGGTTTTGTGTTTCAAATTATCCGTTTTTAAAATGTTTATGTAAGTACTACTTACCTGTAAAATGAAACTTTATCCATCACTTTCTTTTTGTTTCTCTGATAAGCTAGAACACTTCTTCATAGTGCAAACAGTCATTTTAAATTATTTTTCGCGAGCTGTGTTTGACTTAGCCATAAACGTAGAATATAAAATCTATGGACTTATCGTGACGTTGAGCACTGACAGCTCGCAGAACAAAGTAAGCCAGATTTGGCTATGCTTTAGTTGCGCGCGCGTTTTTCGTGCTTACATTCGGTTTCTAGGTGTTATTATTCTAAGCTTTTGACAATGAAAGCGTTAAGGAAAATTTGTTTTCGTGGCTACGTACGTAAAAAAAACACGAAGTATGCTGCTGAGATGGCGTTATCTCAGCAGCATACTTCGTGTTTTTTTAGATTTTCGAATATAAAACTAAACATTATGGATCATCAAGAAATAATACAATACTTACTTAATAATATAATGGTTATTGTTATGAGTAAAAGTAATTGTTATCCTATTGCCTTCTGTTAGATAGCTAAATGAAGTAGGACAACATCTGATAAGTTCAGAGAGTGATTCGGACCAAAGCGCTGTACGGACGGAAAGCTAGAAAAGAAAACAATGAAATACCTAACCTATAAATAAATGGGACGAAGTTGGATGCCAATTTATGAAATCGCACTAAAATAGGCCGAGTACCTAGCTATCATGATATTAAATAAATAATAAATAAAGTCAGTATATGTACGGCAACAGCATTGAAATAATATTACGTAATAACTGTATCTGGTGTGAGAGCGACATTGACCCTAAATAAAACACTTGAATGATAGCTCGACAGCACACATAGAGCGTTACATAGTTTACTAAAATAAAAACAATCATTTGTTTACATTTCGATTCATTCACAACGTCATTTCATAGATAAATAACTTTCAAAAAGAATCCGTTAATATTCGAAGATCAAATTCGAAGTAAAAACGAACGTTACCTTGACGGTGTTTTGGTAGAGATGAATTTGACATTATTAGTGCAGTTGGCAGGCAATACAACAAGAATTCACTTATTTATCATACTTAACTAGTAATAAGTTAGATTTTCTATTAACGAAACTGAGTGAAATAAGCAAATTGTGCTTGGAATACATACGTAATGACGACATTATCGATTAACAACATACCTTGTACTTTCATTCTTCTCCATAAAATCGGTTAGCTTGTAGAAATAAACGTAAAAAATAATTATGTTAACAATAAATATACCAAATATTGGATAAAATACTTAAGATTGCACATTAATTTTGTAAAAATAAATAATACTTTAATTTCCACAATTCGTTAATATTCGTTAGACTCAAATTGGGAATATCATCTATCTTTGTTTAACCCATACGTAAAGTCATATGTTAGAGTGAGAAAAAAAATCTAAACTACAAAGCATAGGCTTCCACGTTGACGTAACAGCAGCGCCATCTTGCAGATTATCTACAAATAGTCTCAGTCTATGGTCAAGTTAAATGTAGCCATGAATTTTAACGAAAAAACTACTATAACCAGAGACAACAATACGTTCGAAAAACCTATCAGCATAGGCCATAGATATAGGATACAAGTAGATCCACTGACAGCCCGATAATGCGTGACCAGTTTTGATTTGTCAATGTGTGTGTTAACTAGTGACGTACCTTTAACATTTTTAGACTATCGATAATAATTGCAGTTTGTCGTTTGGAAAATAATGTTTACTGTCACACTGTTTTTATCTCGAAATTATGCACCTACTTTGCGGCATACCTAACTGCCCTCACTTCTTACAACTATAATAGTGGGCAGATAAATGTGCCCGGTGAGTATATTTTTTACATATAATTTAAAAATAAACAATCTTAATTAATAAAAAAAAATGGTTGCCTGCAAAGTCGGTTTTACGGGCGAAGATTTTACGTGACAACGTCTTTTCACTACAGACACAGCTGACGATACTTTAACCACACGTGTGAACTTGTATTATGACGCTTTCTTGTTTTTCCAACGCCAAGAACGTTCGAGAAAGACAAAGACAGAGACACAAGCATGCGCCGATTCAATGCGCCTAATTCTCTAGTGCTGCGCGCGCAGACCGATCATAGTTGAGTGGGAGAGAGACGCAAGGCATTCGGCAGGCCTCTCTCTCGTTCGGTGACTCATCGTAACGTTACCGAGCGTTACACTTTTTCATAAGTGACTCCCAGCCGCAACCTAATTTAAGACGTTGTCACGTCAAAAAATAACAGCCATTGTTAATTAGTTTTCTTTATTTCTTTCTTCAAAAGATTTTCCCTTGTCATCTGCTGTGCCGTGTGAGCTTATCAATGGCAGTAAGTGAAAAAGAACAAGTAAACTAAATCTGAATGAACATTTACATTCTGATGTATCAAACACTGATTATTGACTTTTAAACAAGATTATCTTAGTTATGTGATTCCTTACAGTTTCCTTCTTCAAATTGTTAAGTTGACATTCATTTGAGACGCTAAACGTAAAATAACATCAAATTTCTCCGGAAACATTCAATATAAATTTCGACAATATATATACACGCGCGGGCGCTCGCAGCGAACAGACGTGCGCATAGTCAACAAAAATATATTTAAAAAATTTATAAACTATTACAAGTGAATTTCAAATCTAAGTGATAAGAAATAAGACTCAATTTTTACGGAACGGTATAGCTGAGCGAAACGCCTCGGATCAAGTCGGTGTATGACTCGGAGCTATAGAACGGTAAGACAGCAGCTGACAACCGCTCACTTTGGGATCGCGCCATGAGTTCGCTGCACAAAACACCGCCTAAGGCCTCATTATTGGGCGCAAGCGGAAGCGGAAGCGTGGGCGGATCGGCGCCCAATCTCTCGACACTAGACAATGAGGAATACGTTAACATCAATTCCAGAAAACGAAAGGAGCGCAGTCACGACCATGATTATAAACAAGATCTTTCGGATTTTCGGGCAGAAATAATGAGCTTTTTTCAAGAATTTGGCAAAACACAAAACGAAAATATCTCTAAGATAAGTTCAGAAATATCCGAAATAAAAGAAGAAATGAAGTCTATGAAAGCTGTAACAGAAAACCTAACCCAGAAATTAAATAACGTGTGCTGTGAGATGCAAGAAATTAAAACGGAATATGTTAGAACACAGGAAAAAATCACACTAATGGAAAGTGACATTTCGCAAATAAGAGAAAACCAGCTTGCTCAAAACCAAACTCCGAAATCGCTAATCTCAAGTAATGAATACATCATCTCAGAACTCAAAGACCGAAATGACCGTGAAAAAAATGTCATAATTGTGGGTATTCCGGAAAATAATAATAAAAAATATGCTGCAAGACAGGCATATGACTATGAAATGGTGACAAAAACTATAGCAGTTTTATATGATGGCTCTCCACCTAAACCAAATAAATGCATGAGATTGGGAAAATACCACCCCGATAAAAGTCGATCACTAAAGGTATGCTATGATAACGTTGATATTGTCAGGCACTTGCTACGACATAAATCAAAACTACCAGAGAGTTTAAAGTTATACTCGGACCAAACTCCGTCGCAAAAGACCTACTTGCAGACTGTAATAGAAGAACTAAAGCGACGGGAAGATAATGGAGAAAATAATCTCACAATCAAATATAGCAAAGGTGTACCTAAAGTCGTAAAAAACCAAATCCCGCCAAAAAACTAGATATCACGCATAAATACTTAAAACCAGATAGTGTCGATAAATCAAGGAACATAAGCTACTTCATTGTAAATAAATACCAAGATCTGTCTATACACCCCTCATCATTAAGACTTTTCTATGCGAATCTCCAGAGCATACGATCACCAGGAAAATTTGACGAAGTTAAATGCATCCTCAAGGCCATTCAGTCAACATTACATATTCTTATATTTGTAGAAACATGGATAACATGCGAAACCGATGCCCAATTGTATGATTTACCAAACTATAACCACACGTACAACTTGAGAACGGACAGCAGAGGGGGTGGAGTCTCCATATACACACACAAAACAATTAAATACGAAGTGTCAGAAAATCTGGTTGATAGTGGAAATCATTACCTTTGGCTGAAAATAGACAAGCTCTCTCTGAATATTGGCGCAATTTACAAACCACCAGACACAAATGTTAATAATTTTTTGGAACGATTAAATACCCAATTAGAAACGAGGAAAAGGTCTTTTATTCTTGGAGATTTTAATATAGACTTGTTAAACAAGAATAACACGTCAAAGAAGTATCTGGAAACAATAAAAGAATCAGGTTACGATATTCTTAATAAAATTGCAAAAAAATATAATACTCGTGAGACACCTACTACAAAAACAATTTTGGATCATGTATGTACAGACATAAAAAACCATGAGTTTAATCTCACTATCATTAATTCATCACTCTCTGACCACAAGCAAATATTTACAGAAATTGCAAAACTAAATATACCAGTTAATAAACGGGTTAAATATGAAGCGCTAGACTACGAAGGACTTTATGAGACTACCAAAGAGACCATAAATGTAAGTAATACAACGAAATTCAGACATCTTGAACAGAAAATTATACAGAATATAAAGAAAAATAAGATATCTAAGACCAAGATACTAAATCCTCCACAAAATGATTGGATTAAAAAGGATATTTTGGACGAAATAGATAAGCGAAATTTGATGGGACTGCAAGTGAAAACGGGTTGTGGCGATGTGAACACCTACCAAGCACTGCAAAAAAGTGTCAAGAAGATTATCAAAACAACCAAGAAACAATATTACCACGATCTGTTTGAAGGGTGCTTAAATAATTCAAAGAAAACGTGGGAGCTTCTGAACACTTTAGCCAGGAACAGAGCGCGTGACGATTCTATACTACCTAAATTGGTACTAGATGGTGTAACCATAACTGAAGGGACTAATATCTGCGAAGTATTTAACCACTTTTTTTCAACCGTAGGTGGCAATTTAGCTAACAAAATACCAGATACGTATCATCAAAGTACTACTAATATCCTAATGTATGAGGCAGACTACACACATGACATAACATTATCACAACTACGACCATGTAATAAAGAGGAGGTGTCAAAAATTATAGATGATCTTGACAATAATTCCAGTGCTGGTATTGACGGGGTGAGTACAAAAGCAATAAAATGTATAAAAAATGCAATACTCGAACCACTGACTTGTTCCATTAATGATTGTCTATCGGAAGGATTATTTCCTGACACACTTAAAATCGCTAAAGTGAGTCCCATCTACAAATCGGGAAATAGAACCGACCCCGGTAATTACAGACCCATCTCTGTGCTTCCAGTCATGTCTAAGATTTTTGAGCGAATTATTTACAGTCGACTGTTTGAATATCTGACTCAAAAAAGCTTTTTCAGCGAGAGTCAGTATGGTTTCCGACCAAAATCTAGTACACTTTCAGCGACAGTCGACCTAGTTAATCAAATTAAGACAAGCATAGATAAAAAACTCTTTGTACTGGGTGTTTTCATAGACCTGAAAAAGGCTTTTGATACAATAAGTCATTTAAAATTGATCCAAAAGCTTACTAACACGGGTATTTCGGGTACGGCTCTAAAGATACTTCAATCATATCTCAAACATAGATCTCAAGTGGTAAAAATTGGTAATTTCACTAGTAGCACCCGTAGTATAACTTTCGGCATCCCACAAGGATCAATTATTGGGCCATTACTTTTTCTAATTTATATTAACAATATAAATAACATAGGGCTCACAGGACACGTAACCCTGTATGCTGATGACACATGTCTCTTTTACTTTGGTCATAGCATTCATGACATAATCACTAAAGCTCAGGAAGATCTCGACATGCTCAATGTGTGGTACCTAAATAATTTGTTAACAATAAACGTAGCAAAAACATCGTATATAATATTTACAGCAAAAAATAAAAAAGTGCCAGATTTCATTCCACTTACGATTAATAATACACCAATCAGACGTTCACAGAAAGAAAAATACTTAGGTCTCTGGCTGGACGAAAGGTTAACGTGGGGAGCGCATATTGATCATGTTAGGAACAAACTGAAGCCAATACTGGGATCGCTAAGGAGAGTATCTCACTGTATACCACAGAGTGCTCGAATTATTTTATACGACTCACTTGTTAAATCAAATTTGCAATACCTAATAGAGGTCTGGGGATCAGCCTCTGGTACGGCATTGAAAGACTTACAAATATTGCAGAATAAAATTATTAAAGTATTGTATCACCTAAATTTTTACACACAAACAAAATTACTTTATAGAAAAGCAAAAATATTCAATATTGAGCAACTTTATAAATACACCACCTGCATTTTAGTGAAGAAGATTATTACCAAAACAATACACACAAAGATTAACATTCCGCAAAGAGAATACACACATAGCTTGCGAAATACAAATAAACTTTGGGTCCCAATACCAAGAACCAAAAACTATGGCAGAAAAAACTTCACGTACGAAGGGGTTAATTTTTATAATAAGTTGCCTGAAGATATAAAAAATTCAGACAGTATAAACATATTTAAAAATAAACTTAAAACACTTATACTTAGCGAACAATAAAATGATATATATAAATAAATTAATTAATTAATACAAAAAAAAATACAACATTATAATGTGTTTATTAAAATACACAATGTGATATATAACATATTTACTTTTTATACACTTTATACTCGTCTCCCTGTTAAGATAGTTTATATAAAAAAAAAACCACAATATATTTAATATTTAACTTAACACAATATAAATAAACTTATACTCAAAATTGCTTTTATTTATGCAAACATTACAATACAATATATACATAGTTTGTTTCTTTAGTCAAACAATAATTAAATCGTATTAGAATAATCTGAAAAATAACCAAATAAAATAGTACACCAAACGACTCGACGGATTCCCTGTGCTCGGCTTCGACCGGCCGGCTAACAATCGCAACCTGTTTGACTGTGAGTGAATGGTGTAAAAACATTTAGGTACTATGCGACTATTGTATTAGGTTGTTGTGGGCCATCGGCGTTTTTATCTGTGCAGAATGACGGTAGCATTAATAGGTTTGTGTTATTGTGTGTAGGTATTAGTCAACATAATCAACATTAGTGTTACAACCCATTTGATGTTTTTGTTTTATTTGAAATGTTGTTTGTACAAATTGTTAATGCAGCTGCGCTGCGCCAAAATGTTTTAAAAATAAATGTAAATTTTTTCTAAATCTCATTTTAAGTGAACTGTATTAGCATAAGTTCTTATGAGAATAAACTCTTTAAACCTGACAATAGTATCGATAAATTTGAGTCAAGCTCTAGCGTACATGTAAAATATTTCGATAAATTATTTATCCACCAAAATAATGTAAATAATCAATACATAGAACTTTATCTATACAAAATATTAAAATGAACAAGTGGATTGAAATAATTTTATATTTACAACTTATCAACAAGATCAAATTTAACAAAATAACGCGTTTTTACGATGACTACTTTCTACGTATTTACCTGTGAAATGAGCAATTTTCTGGATTATTTTTGTGGTTGACTCCACAGGCACTTACAGAACATGTGACCATTGTTAGATAAAACTGTATTTACTTTAGATAATCTACGATGTACTAGATGATTACATAAAATGTTGAACCTTATATCGTATATGCCACTGGATGTCACTCTGTCAAATACGACAGGTCACAAAACGAGAAGATTTGTTTTCTTTTTCTATCTTGCTAGATTTCCATAAGAGGTTTTCTTCTATCTCGCAGGCTTTGTCCGTCTATTATATTCTACGTTTATGGCATAGGCGCACCATTAATTCGTTTCTTACCGAAAGTGCGCAAGACAAATAGGGACATATACTTATTGTGAATCAAAAATGATATCATTATATAAAAAAATACGACTTCCTCATATCGGGTGACT
This sequence comes from Anania crocealis, assembly GCA_949315895.1. Lineage (NCBI taxonomy): Eukaryota > Metazoa > Arthropoda > Insecta > Lepidoptera > Crambidae > Anania > Anania crocealis. The sequence goes on along the minus strand of OX438872.1, from coordinate 8,909,912 downwards.
AGACTGCTTTTCCTGTGCAGTTACTAACAAACTGAGTAAGATATTATTATAATTTGAGTAGACATACCTATTCAATGCTTCACCCAGTAAGCTGGGGTCTCACTTGGTTTAGCTGTAAGTTACTTGCAAAACCAACTAATAAAATGATTGCGTGCGTGACCAAATTTTTGTTGCCATGATTTAAATTTCGTGTAACATTTTGTTTCATCTAACAACCCATAACCTAACATTCATAGGACAGATTAATCATTCGCCTATTTCGCCATAATTACTTTGATGTTATTTATTGTTTAAATTCGAATTTTACCTCATACAATAATTATTTAAATAACCTCTTGATCATACGTATAACGACCAGTTTTTTTATATTGCATAAGTACATTTTAAGTTTACTATACTTACCCTTAATGCCTAATTTACGTTTTGAGGCCATTTCAGAATGAATCCACTTTAATTTGACGACCAGTTGGATCAGTGGTAATAAACGCTGCTTCTGAACCATGGGTCGCGTTAGTTTGATCCCCGCACAGTACAAATATCTGTGTGCATCATGTTGGCTTGTATTGGTCTGGGTGTTTTCTATGTAGGTATGATAGGTTTATAAATATTTACAAAAAGTAGTAAAGTATATAAGTAAGTTGATCGGTTGTTTATTACCCATAACTCCAAGCTACTTAAAAAATATCTTAATTTAAGCACGTTCAGGTCACATAAAATACTTGTATCATGATTACAGCCTCAGAATATTTACTAGCTACATCAACCTATATTCATAAACCAAACTGAGCTATCGACAGTATCGATACTATTCATATGATGATATGACATCGATATCGATGGACAATCGATAGACAACTATCAATCGGCAACACTATAATGTTAAGCGCTATTTCGAATAATGTAATGAATAAAAAATTATTAAATTTGACGATTAATCCCTCAACCCCCAGGAGGCACGCGCGTGCCGCGATAATAATTGATTTCAATTGTGTCTGGAATAACTCACGATCGAGGGATTAATGAAATGAATAATTTAACTTAACACTTTTGAACTACTGCCTAGCAACAGTTTAGGGTCTATCTAGCGCAAAGCTGATGTCAAATCATTTGAGTATTTTATGTTTTATATATTGCCATTTTACTCGTTTTATTATCAGTACGTTTGTTAGGGTCCTAAGACTACAGAGATAAATGAATAGACGTGGACTGTATATACATAGGTTATATTTCTCTGACTGGTTATAGTATTCGTAATAATTTGATCGCGCCTATAAGGGAGGAACCGCGTGCGGTGCTGTTGGTGGTCGAGAGGCTGAGTGCGGAGGAGGGCACCTACGGAATGCGCCCGCCACTCGCGTACACGAGTATTGCCGATGATGCCCGAAGCGCCTGGAGTGCCCGGGAGCGCCAACATACTCCCCGGGTTGAAGTTAGTCTTCAATGAATGGGAAGAGGGCAGATGCAGTTGAAGGCCCGACGGATGGTCCCCCTCTTGGTCTTGATTTCGGCCACCCTCGTGACGCCGTCCACACCTGGATAGGTTTTCTTAACCCGCCCTAGTGACCAGAGCAGTGGTGGGGTCCTCTCCTTGATCAGGACTAACTGACCAGGCTCCAGCTCGCCTGTGGATGCGAACCATTTTGTCTTGGTCTGTAGCAGAGAGACATATTCATTAGAAAATCGCTGCCAGAAATGCTGCTGGATGTGCTGGATTCGCCTCCATCGGTCCAGACGAGTGATGTTGATGTCAGCCACCTGTGGGTACGGTACAGTTAAGAGTGGTCGTCCAATTAGAAAGTAATAATATAATAATAATAATATTTATTTCAGTAAAAAAGTTTCATCTTACATTAATAAGTGGCCGGAGTCTCCTTTTAAGCAAATAATGCCTGTACCAGGAGACACCGCTCTTCCATTACGTCAATTTAAGATATATTATAAAATAGTTACAAGATTATGTTAAGTAAAAGATTATAACAAACACATTCTTAAGTGTTTCTGAGCGTGTAAAAAAAAAAAAAAAAAGTAGTGTGTGTGTGTGTTTGTGTGTATGTGTGCGTTTTTGTGTATGAGTGCGTGTGTAGGGTAAACTATGGTGGAAAAACGAATACGTAGATGTATAAATGGTGATGTAAATGCTTTCAAAATTATTATTTAGGCAAATAGTATTTAAGGTAAATAAATTTAGTTAGTATTTATTTAATTTGTTGCAAAAATAACTCTGTTCCCTGATAATCAAGAAGTTTTAACCACGTAAGAATCATCTTTTTACATTCATTGTATTTTTTTGGATAGATGTCTAATTCTTTATTAATATAATTATAAATTTTAGCAGAAAGACTACAATGCTGTGCAGAAGCAAATTTTGTTTTTGTGTTCGGCACTTTGACTACATTACGTTTTCTTCTACTTTCTTTTTTACATGTAACATAAGGTAAGATCCTGTGTTGTTTTAAAACTATATTCATTATAAATAATTTCCTTACCGAGAGCAATCCACAGTCAAGATAAAGCTGTTTAGTAGGATATCGTGGTCGTTTAAAGAACATGGTCTTAAGTAAGGCACGCTGCGACCGCTCAACGTTTATAAATTTTGTCTTTGCTGTGCCACCCCAAACAGAAATGCAGTACGACAAGATGGATTGAACAAGTGCTAGGTATATCCTAATCAGTAGGTTGTTTTTGGAATCATGATTATTATTTCTAGGAACCACATGCCGCATTGATCGGAAGATCCAAGTTAATTTCCTCACTCTTCCAGCCAGTTGCTCGAGATGGGGATACCAGGAAAGTCTCTGGTCCATTACAACTCCTAGATACTTATAGTGCGTGACTTTATCAATGCAAGGACAGTTACAGTTTAAGTCAGTGGTGTCATTACAATCATGTATCTTGATATTAAAATGTTCAGCTGGCTGATTATTATCGTAAATACTGAAACATATGTATTTCGTTTTAATTGTGTTTAGTGATAGCAATTTTTTTTTTAACCAAGATGATATTTGTTTCATTCCTGTTTCAGCACTTTTCTTTACAGCTTCCCAGGAGACATCAGCAAAGACAACCGCCGTGTCATCGGCGTATGAGAAAATGTTGGCCTTATTTACCCCCAAGTTACATATATCATTGATGTAAATTAGGAACAAGGTTGGTCCTAATACGCTGCCCTGAGGCACGCCGTAAGTAACCTCTGTATCCCCACTTAAATGCTCCTCCAGTTTGACTTTTTGCTTTCTCTCAGAAAGATAACTTTCAAAAAGAGTTAGAGGTGTTCCCCGAATTCCAATACTTTGTAGCTTGTTCACAAGGATAGGGATAGAAACAGTGTCAAAAGTTTTTTTGATATCAAGGAACACTGTTAAGCACTTACTCTTTTTATCCATATGTTCCGTCACCAATGAACTCAAAGAATTAACTGCATCTTCTGTAGATTTTCCTTTTCTAAATCCATATTGTGACGGAGACAGAATGTTATAGTTATTAAGATATTTAATTAGTCGATTGTTTATTAACTTTTCCAAAACTTTAGATATACTGGGCAGAATGGATATAGGCCGGTAGTTATTAACGTCCTCTTTATCCCCACCCTTGTGAACAGGGACAATAATGGAACGTTTAAGTGGGGCAGGAAAGATTCCCTTGTCAAAACAGAGGTTGACTAGATGTGTAATGATAGGAACGATATCATTGCTTACAAATTTTAAATACTTAGTTGGGATATTATCCCATCCAGGTGTACTGTTCGATTTAAGGCTCATTAATACACTATAAACTTCGTCACAATCTGCATCTAATAGTACAAAAGAATTTAATTGTGGCGAAGTTCTACTAGCATTATGATTATTTGAAGAACACTGTTGCGTGAGTTGAATTTGTTGAGCAAGTTCTTTGCCGATGTTTGCGAAGAACTTATTGACAAAGTCTGCTGACTCAGAAGATGAAGGTTTAGCATTTATTAATTCTGTGTTCTTAGCTTTAGATTGATTTGAGTATGTAATTTTTTTAGTATTCTTCCATAGTAATTTATTGTCAGACATCGAATTTGTAATTAGATCTCTTTCATATTTTCTTTTCATTTTTTTTATTAAATTGTTACAAAAGTTCCTGTATCTGTAATAAGTTATTTTTAATATTTCATTGTATGGATCATTCTTTAAATTCCTTTGTAGTCTATTTCTATTATTTATGCACTTGAGAATACCGGTGGTAATCCACGGTTTAAAGTTCGTTTGCTCTTGGGTATTTTAACAGTAATAGTATTGTTCTTAATTGAGTTTGTTAAATTTTCCAACAAAAGTTCAGTTAATTGGTTAGGATCATTAAGATATAGTAAATCGGCTAATTTCGTATTTTGTAAGTCCTTTCGCGCATTTTCATAATCTAATTTATTTAAAGTCTTATTTGATTTATGAAGATGTTTAATTTGAGATAGGCATAAGAATGTGGTAAAATGATCTGTAGTAGTTGTAGGTAGTACTGCAATGAATGCTGAAGTTTTATTTCCATCTAATTTTAACATGAAATGGTCCAAACATGCACGTTCCCTAGTGGGTAATGTGTGACCAGGAAGTATACTAAATTCTGATAGCATGTTAGTATAATTTATTCTATTCCTGTATTCATGAGAAGGCTCTGGATTTCTTGGTCTAATGTTGATATTGATGTCACCAGCTATTATAATATTTTTATGAGCTGGGATTGCCTCTAGGTGGGCGCTAATAGAGTTTAGAAAAGGTTCATGGTTTGTGTTTGATGGAGAGCGATATATGCACAGCAGTATGTTATTATATATATCTACTTGAATTTATATATATCTACTTGAATTACAGTGTGACGGAGAAAGAGCCGAAAAATCATGAGGGTCTGAAGAAAGAGGAGTAAGTGGACGAGAATTAAGGACTGCCTCGATTTGGCATAAACAAGTTGTCATTTCTTCGAAGGTGAAATGAGTAAGATGTAACAATCTTTTTAAATAGCTCTTACAAGCCTTTACGGCCGATTCTGCCAACGAATTAAAATGTGGAGCATAGGCAGGGACAAACAGAAATTCAATACCATCCTGCTCCATCTCAGACGCAACATTTGAACCAAGAAGGAACCTTTGCATATCGTTTGATGCGCCGACAAAATTAGTTCCGTTATCGGACGTGATACTTCGAGGCTTGCCTCGACGCGCCATGAACCGATTTAGAGCAGCCATGTATGCTTCAGTAGTGAGGTCCGTAACAAGCTCCAAATGCACAGCTTTTACTGCGGAACACACAAAAATGCACAAATAAGATTTTAATAATTTACACCCTCGTCCCTTTCGATCGGCTATCAACACTGGACCGGCATAATTGACATAACAATTTTGAAAAGGGAACTCTAATTGTGTTCTATTAAGAGGAAGCTGCCCCATGATAGGTTGTATAGTTTGTGCTCTATATCTAAAACAAATCATGCAGTTTTTAACAATTGATTTAGATAAATTTCGGCCTTTAAGAGGCCAATAAGTTTGGCGTATGCTTGCCAACAGCAGTTGAGGGCCGGCGTGTAAAAGTTTGATATGTTGCATTTGAAATATAAGTTTAGTTAATTTATGAGAACTTCATAACAATATGGGATGCTTTGTATTATAGTCGTAGGGTGAATTATCAAGCCTACCACCTACGCGAATAAGGCCATAATCATCCAAGAACGGTGATAATGACATAAGCCTGTTTTTGTGAGGCAATGTCTTCCCGACGTTGAGCAATTAGTATTCGACAGGGAACATTTGAAATTGAGCACATTGTAAAATTAAATTATATGATTTTTTCAGTTCAATTAAAGAGAGATTGCCACACAGTTTATTACTTTTATTTTTCCGAGCCGGATAACCATATCTCTTTCAGTACACAGTCTTGCAACCTCACCATAGAGTCTATAAGCTGTCCTTACAATATAGATATCGTATGTCATGTATTGCCTGAGATCACTAAAGTGCTGCCGTCTTCATTTGTGAACATCAATCACGTTTCTCTTCCCCCAAATCTTCAGTTAGCTGACCCTAGTTTTAATATTCCGTCGGTCATAGACATCCTAGTTGGTGCGGAAGTCTTTTGGAACGTCTTAGGCTCTGGCTATATAGATTTAGGTAAAAATCTTCCCAAGTTATGTGAAACTAAATTTGGCTGGTTAGTATCAGGTAGCATATCACGCCAAAACGGAAACATTCCGGTTCAAGTTTGTAATTTCACAAAGTCAAGCCCTACTCCCGACTTATCTCAATTTTGGGAACTAGATTATGTTTCGCCGAAATATTCTTATTCTCTAGAAGAAAAGTCATGTGAACAACTTTTCCTAGAAACCACTTTTCGTAAGGACGATGGTCGTTTCGTCGTCTCAATGCCCTTAAAACAAGATCCAAGTTTACTAGGTCACTCTTATGAAAACGCAAAATGTAGATTTCTATCGTTAGAACGACGTTTTTATCGTGATCCTTTGTTTAAAAATAGTTATTTTGAATTCATGCGGGAATATGAATCATTGGGTCACATGTCGTTAGATAATGACTGTGCCACTTTGCACGACAACTATAAAAATAATTATTTTATTCCTCACCACGGTGTTATTCGGGATTCTAGTTCCACTACCAAGCTTCGCGTAGTTTACCGGCTCGGATCGCGCCAACACGTTTCTACATTACATTAATCGATAGTTCGGAATGAATTGGCTAAATGGTGTTGGGGGTTTATTAGATTTTATTTGTCGCATCTTAACAATGCCTCGTATTTTTCATAAATAACATTGATATCGAACAAAAGCAGCTAATATTAATATTAGATGAACCAAATGTACCATGAACCAAACCACGAATAAATTATTAAAATTTTTGCTTAAAAATATAGTTATCCCAATTACCTTTATTTGAAACAAGAGCCTATCAGAAGGATATTTTCCACAAGTTTGGAAATCAGCAGCCATCATTCCGGCACATAAAAGTGGAGACAAAAATGACCCCAGTAACTATCGCCCAATCTCCTTACTCGGGACATTTTCCAAAATTCTAGAAAAGCTAGTTAAAACAAGCGTTTGTGCAGCTTCCTTGAAAAACATGCATTACTTTCTGATCGGCAGTTTGGTTTTCGCCGCGGTAAGTCAACTGAAGGAGCGGTTTCATTTTTAGCTGATTGAATATATGGCCATCTAGATGAAGGCGAGGCGTGTGTGACTGTATTTTTGGACCTTGCCAAAGCATTTGACACCGTCTCAATTCCTATTCTTCTACGTAAGTTGGAAATATTTGGCATTCGAGGATTGGCTCTTAAATGGTTTGAAAGTTATCTTGTATATCGTAACCAATGCGTGAAAATAAATGAAATTACAAGCACTCCACAAGGCAGTATATTAGGGCCCACACTATTTACTATACACCGTGAAATTTTAGTGGTTGTTTTCCCGCAGTAAAATGATTCTATCTTAGTAGTACAATAGATTTGTGCAGTATTTACTTATTCAAATAAAAAATTATAGTTTAAAAAACTAAAAAACCACGCTTTTAAAACAGATTGAACTAAAAAATTAAAAATAAAACTGTAGTAATCAATTGAAAAATTCATATTATTGTACAAAAAGCGTGGGGTGCTTGTTATGATATCCACAGATATAGTAAATTATTGATAAAATATTTACAACAATCTAAATCAAGCCCCCACGCTTTTTGTACAATAATATGAATTTTTCAATTGATTACTACAGTTTTATTTTTAATTTTTTAGTTCAATCTGTTTTAAAAGCGTGGTTTTTTAGTTTTTTAAACTATAATTTATTTTTTACTTTTTAGTTTAGTTTATAAGATTTGATTCCTTCTTTACCGACTGTAAGTCCAAACCTATGCAGGAAACATAATTGATACAGATCGCGCGCTAGCTCTATCTCTTTTACTCCCTCTTACAGAGGAAAACTGGGAAAACTGTTATTAAATTATTGCATTGTCATCGGCCCTTGATACGTGTGCAAAGTTTCAAATTAATCAAACTTCTGGAAATCGGTCAAATTTATGCTCAAAGATTCCATTACATACATAGATACATAGATAGATACAACCCAAGCTAATAAAAGCGTGGTAAAAAGTAGCAGTTTCACGATGGTGATAAACGAAACTCGAAAGCAACCTCGAACCAATGGTACCAGCCGCGCCGCAGCCGGTCACCGGTCGGGGTCATTGCCCCTCGCGCGGTGCAGTTTATGCTGTATTACTTAGTGCGTAAAGCTTCTTTTGCTTTGAACATTGATTTCGTGCGGCAAGCAGTACCCAAACACGTCACATTTTGTAAAGATACTATCGTATCTCACGCCTTTGAGTTGATGATTATTTTTTTGATTAGTGGAGAACAACGATATCTTTATTTTCAAAAAATAACTCGCACGATTCGATGGTGCTATTAAAGGTAAATCGTTCTGTTGCGGGAAAACAACCACTAAAATTTCACGGTGTATATGTAAATGATATAATTTACTTAAACTTAATAAATGCTGAAGTTATTTGTTATGCAGATGACACAGCGATTCTATTCCACGATGGAACATGGAATGAGGTTTTTGAAAAGGTCAAACAGGGCATGGCAGCCATTGCCCTGTGGCTTCAGAACAATCTCCTGACTCTCAACTTAGATAAAACTAAATTCTTGTTTTCATAAAACTTCTGCTTCGACGCCGCAAACTCCGGATATTAGAGTGCATACATGTGTATCGTACAGCACCTCACTCTCCAAATCACTGTTGAAATGTAACTGTAGTAAAATAAGTAGGTCTCCTTTTATAAAATACCTCGGGATAATGATTGATAAGAAACTGACCTTTAAGGAACATATTGTCGCGACTTTGAGTAAAGTTCGTAAACTTATTTATATCTTCAAAAACTTATTTTTGATTACTGATACTACATTGCTAAAATCGATATACAGTGCAATCTGTCAGTCTGTCATCGGCTATTGCATTACGGTTTGGGGTGGTTCGAGTACCACTAATATGATTATGCTAGAGAGGGCTCAACGCTCTGTAATTAAAATTATGCTGAAGAAACGACGTAGATACCCAACTAGTGATTTTTACAAAGAAAATGAAATTTTGACAGTTCGCGGCCTTTTTGTATTTCGCATTACGATTGGTGTTCATCGTTAAATTTTGGATTCTGTGGAACATGAAAACTTGTTGAGGAAACGAATATTCAATCTGCCTCTACCCTGCATTAAATCTTCTAGCTTTGCCCGGAGAAATAAGACTTTCCTAAACCCATTTATTTATAATAAAGTAAACTCTAAGTGTTTAGTATGTAATTGCTCATTGTCAGAAGTAAAATTAAAACTTCACAAATGGATAGTAACACTATCCTTTTATGATTTAGAAAATTTGCTTAGATCACTTAGGTAATACGTCAAAGTATGCACGCGTAACACACACACACACACACACACACACACACACACACACACATAGACACTCACACATACACGCACACGTCCACACATACTTACTTTTATATGAATACTTTAAGATAATTAGGTATTATATTTTTATTTTTCATATTTGTCGTTAAATCTTATCAAGTTACTACACTATTTTTATAAGTTCATGTATTTTGTTGAAAGATGATTACTACGGGACAGGCCTAGCTTACAGTAGGAATCATCGCAAATAATAGGTATTGTAAAACTTTTTATTGTGACATAAATAAATAAATAAATAAAAATAAATAGTTAAAGCTAGTAATTTAGATAAACTGAATGTTTAAACAAAGTTGTTCATCGAAACAAAGGTGAACTAAAATATCCGACACAACACACGACACGTCGGAAAGAAAAAATATCTTGCTATTAATCCCTAATAATAAAGTAAAACTGAAGTAAAATTTTAACATGTAGAAATTTTTGCTAACTTCAGTCTAAACTACTAAAACAGATTAAAACTAATAAACTAGTAACATTTTAAGAAAAAAGCTGTCAAATATTTATAATACGTCAAAGTTCAAACAATGTTGCTCTGATTTGCCCGCGGAAAACGTTGATTGTTTACATTTTAGTTTTACTTGCTTAGTTGCTTTAAATTTTTTGGAATTTAAAGTTTACTTAATTTCAACGTGTCTTTATAATAACTAAACTTAATTAAGCTACTATGAAGTTCCGTTCTGTGATGATAGACGCTGGGCCGATGAGAGAATTTGCAAGTGAGAAACTTCGAATGATCACATCTTCAATTACTTATTTGTTGTAAACCAATGATATTTTCCTTCCTTCCTTGTATTGTCATTGTTATAAACGAATAATTATAAAAATCTTTTCGATTTTAGACATAGTTACGACAATATCAAAGCTATCTAAAGAGTGTGTGTTGAGGATAGCCGATGATAAGCTGTATTTTATAGTGAGTGATGAAAATAATGCTCCCGCACCACCAATTCTATGGTGTGAAATACCCCAGCGTTTGTTTTTCTCCGAGTATCAAATGGTTGGCTTAGATGATGATCACAAGGATATATATTTGGGCTTTGCGGCTGGTAGGTCATTTTGGTGTAAGCTTTCATTTATTTAATATAACTTCAAACAAATGAAGATCTAAATCTGTATCTACAATTTAGTTTATCATCCTCAACCTACATCAGTCCATTGCTGGTATTTGCTATTATCGCCACACTTGGCATGTACGTAGTAGATGTGTGGTTATAGGTTCGCCAATGGCAGAAAGAATATGCTGTGGTCTGTCATAATAATATAATACACAAGTTTAGTAATATACTTAAATAGAATGTGAATAAGTTTATTGACTTCTATTGTATTTATAATTTAATAATCTTTGTTATTTAAGCAAATCTAGCGAGATCTTTAATAACATTAAAATCGGCAAAGTCCCTCAAAATGAAGTTAACCAAGAAACAGTGCCCATGTCTCACATTGGAGATTGAAATGGTGAGTCGCAGTAATTACCGTCAAAGTTACATAGTTTATCAGAGGTTAATTAAGAAAACCACTTTTCTATACTGGCTTTTGTACTATAGTCATTGTGGCTTGGATGCAAAATGTGCACTTCTCTTAATCCCTCAACCCCCAGGAGGCACTCGGGTGCCACGATAACAATTGGTTTCAATTGTGTCTGGAATAACTCACGATCGAGGGATTAATGTGCATTTCGTAAAATATGCACTTTACTTATACTTTTTCTTTTACATTTTACTTTTCTAAGGTAAGATTAAATGTATTGTGTAATAAAGGTAAGTAGTCCCAAAGTTAATGCAAAAAAAGGTTCTTTACAGGTGCCAGGTATTAAAAATAAGATAGTAAAAACATAAACTTTATTTGATATTTTAGCAACTTAATTGCACTTATAATATCAGTATATAAACTTGAAAAATTTTGTCTCAGGCGGGACTCGAACCCGCATCTCCTCGCATGCCGGGCGGGCGCCATACCATTAGGCCACCGAGACACTGCGACACGGCGCGAATTTTTCAAGCATATTCTTACGCTGTGAGCCAGCGTTGCTTCATCATGCATGCATGCCCGCCCGGCATGCGAGGAGATGCGGGTTCGAGTCCCGCCTGAGACAAAATTTTTCAAGTTTATATACTGATAAAAACATAAATGTGAAACTTAAAAGTTAGATGATGATGCAGCGATGTTTATAGTCTTATACTAATATTATATATAGTAATTGAAAGAAACAGCTTGGTCGCATTGTGTGATAATGTGAAATAAGTATAATATGTATGTATCACGAACAGGTTTCTATATCTCAGTTACCTACTAAATTAGTGGAAGACATTTTTTCTATTTTCACCAGCCATCATCAACTTCGCAGCAAACAAGACATGTGACACATGACATACCAGTCGTGGTCATCCCGAGGAAGATGTGGGAAGACTTTCAAGAACCAAAGACTCCTAAACCTGATGTAAGAAATTTGTTTTACATACATGACACAAATGGATGGATAAGCTTTCAAACATCCTAGTGGGCTCTTATTTTGTTATTACCTTTACCAACTTGTTGTCAGATTATTTTATATCCATGTATTTTGAAGATACATTTTTTCATACTTAATTAGTTTACTGCTGGCCATGGGCATCGCCAAACCCTAAGCCGGTATAAACTTATGCCAGTCAGCCATAAACTTGAGGCAGTAAAAAAACGTTTTTTTCAAGGGTCATCAGCAGCCCACAGCAGTCCATTGCTGGACATTTTTCCCAAAACACAACAATAAGCGGGCACTAGAGGGTGATAACTACTTAAAGCCTTAATTTTAATTATTATAAAACCCCAGTGTTTTTACTCAAAAATCAATCATAATAACGTTTCTTTCCAAAAAAGATTTTTACTATCAGTCCACTTTCACTCATTGTTTTGTAAAAAAAGTTAGCGCCAAACCAGAAATCAACGACATTCATCGCAGACAAGACACTCAAAATTGGTGGTTTATTTCCGCTTTGTCTTTGTCTAACGCCCCGTTGGTCTAGTGGTTTAAATACCGGGCCAAGATCTTGGGGTCCCAGGTTCGAATCCCGGGGCGGGCAACAAAAAGTTTCGAATTTTCGAAAGTTGCTCGGGTTTGTGATCACCAACCCGCATTTGGCAAGCGTGGTGATTATGCCAGTACACCCATCATTGCTGTGGTAACTTGAATTCAATGATGGAGGCCTTTTCCCTGCAGTGGGATGATTATAGGTTGTTATACTATACTACTTATACTTTTTTGTGTAACAGTTTAATGAAAAAATTTGACTTTCAGATATCAATAGAGCTACCGCCACTAAAACAGCTTCGCACCACTATAGACCGTATGCGGACTATGGCTTCCGAAGTGGTGGTACGCGCGTCTGCCGAGGGCCGCCTTACGCTGCAGATCAAAACTGACATGGCGAAAGTGTCCACACGCTTCAAGGATCTGAGGGTCGAAGAGTTTGGAGGTGAGAATCTGAGCTAGGTGCAATTGATATAAAAAAAAAACACGCTTTTAAAACAGATTGAACTAAAAAATTGAAAATAAAACTGTAGTAATCAATTGAAAAATTCATATTATTGTACAAAAAGCGTTATGATATCAACAGATATAGTGCATTATTGATAAAATATTTACAACAATCTAAATCAAGCCCCCCACGCTTTTTGTACAGTAATATGAATTTATCAATTGATTACTAGTTTTATTTTCAATTTTTTAGTTCAATCTGTTTTAAAAGCGTGGTTTTTTAGTTTTTTAAACTATAATTTATTTTTTACTTTTGAGTTGAGTTTAAATGTATTTTTTCTTTCACACCAGTTGGGTTGGCTGGAAGAGATCTCTTAAAGGGATAAGCTTACCTTTGTAAACTATTGTATTGTAACAACTTTTATGTAATTTTGTGCGCAATAAAGAATATATATATAAGATTTGATTCCGTCTTTATCGACTGTAAGACCAAAGCTATGCAGGAATCGTAATTATTACAGATCGCGCGCTAGCTCTATCTCTTTTACTCCCTCTTACAGAGGAAAACTGGGAGACTGTTATTAAATTCTTGCATTGTCATCGGTCCTTGATACGTGTGCAAAGTTTCAAATTAATCAAACTTCTGGAAATTGGTGAAAATTATGCTCAAAGATTCCATTACATACGCAGATAGATACAACCCAAGCTAATAAAAGCTTGGTAAAAAGTAACGGCCTATGTATAGTCATCCCACTGCAGGGCAAAGGCCTCTGAATAATTTTAATCTATTACAGCAATGAAGGGCACAGTCATAATCACCTTGCCAAATATGGGTTGGTGATCACAAATCTGAGCAACATATGAAAATTCGAAACTCTTGCTCGGGGATTAAAACCCCGAGGTCTTGACCCGGTATTTTAAATATTGGGCCCATTTTTTTTAAAGCGCATGGATATCCTGCTACCTTTTTCTTCTGGCAGTTCTCCTTTACTTGCCAAAGCGTGTTATTTATTAGGCCAACACCACTGAACATGGAAAAAGGTTAGAAAGGCTGTCATGCGCCATTTGTATGAGATACGATGTCGCCGCTTGCGCCCCACTACACATATCTTGTTTGGGCAGAAGTATGAGCATTTGCTTATAACCTCTATGGCGCGCCTGCCCCCGCCTACATCGTCTTTCTTACCTTTTTTCCTTGCTCTGTGGACAGCATCAAGTTTTCAAAACATTATTTGAAATGAAAGATAATTTTACGCATTTTCGCGTGTTTATTAGGGGTTAACATTTTATTTTTGTTTATACTGACATTCTCGAACACTTAACAGCATTTGTGGTAGTAGTAGACTAAGGTGTTATTTCTCTTATGGAAGGTAATTTAAAAAAAGGTTGAAACTTTCTATTACAGGTCCCATAGAACATTCAGATTCTGAAACTGAATCACAAGTGAACGAAGACATTTCCCGAGTGTGCTACTGTAGAGTTGACACAAAGAAGTTATCGATATTCCTGAGCGCTGATCAAATATCTCACAACCGGACTGTGTGTAGTATTGTGCATAAAAGACTAGTAATTATGTGCTTGCAGACCGAAGAGAATGTTAAACTTCAGTGTTTTATCAGTGGTATTGTGTATTAGTGTGAGTTCTGGTGGCAACACCGATTTTTAATTTATTTTCATGGTATAGTTGGAATATAAGTTACTATCGTCATGCTTAGTACCTACAACAATGCAAATTTAACCTCATTTACTTAAGTGAAAGTTGGATTTAGGAAGCAGTCAGTTTTCCTTTTATATCTGCTCAAAAGACATAGTGTCACATATAGGAGTTGAAAACCCTGCTTTTGGCTTTTGGACAGACGGCAGCAACAGCATCAAATTATATCAAGATTCTTTTATAACTGTCCCGGTTACCTACATCTGAAAGAAATAGTGTCTTTTCCTTTTTAAGCAGTAGAATATTTTTTTTAATGCAAAAGCATATCAGACGTAGTCTGTCTATAATTTATTGTGCATTACCTATTAGATAAATGTCTAACGGCGCCTATCTAGAAAAGAGTTGCAGTGTGCAGACAATAGTATGTCAGGGTTAACACTTATGTATTTGAAATAGGTATTATTAATATATGACTGCAACAAAAAATATACATAGGCCATTTTACCAATGTACTTTGGTTAGTTTTTTATTCTAAATCAATACTTAGTGTTGATTTGCTTGGGTCTCATTATGTACCTATACACGCTCATATCACTTTAAATTCACAGCATTTAAGTCATAATAACCATTGTCATAATTTTATATCACAGATATCTTTACTTAACGCCGCAATAGTTTTTTTATCTGAAAATATGAAACTGTGATACTTAATTATTATAAGAGTGATCAATTAAAACAATTTTTAATAGACAAATTATTTTTATTTAAATTACTTACTAAAATAATCACATTACTGCCAACAACTGAAGTAAATTAATAATCATTAAATATTGTAACATACCATTTTAAATTCAGTTATGTAACATTTGAGAAATTATAGGTATCACTGAACTGATTATAGCGAACTCTTGTACAGGACCGTTTCAAAGAAAAATATATTTAGGTAAAAGAAAGCTTTTGTTGGGACTCAGTAATTGGTCCTGCAAAAGCCATTGCTACTAGTACACGAGAATCAGTCCTTATAAGGTCAAAATTAATACTGACCATTTACAGAATGAGGTTTCTATTAATTGTTTGCAATTGTCAGATATAGCATAATCTACAAAGGTTAATTGATTCGGGGTTAACCATGTTTTTTACGAGTTTCAGACATTTCAGCACTGTTGCAAGCTCCATATAATGAATATACAAATATCGGAAACTCATAAAAAACAAGGTTCATGGTTTCGCCCCGAATCAATTACTTCTAATGCAATTGACCATCTAAATTTTAATCATAGTACTAATCTAATGGCACTAGTGTTGATCAGTTGTAAGTAAGATGGAAGGATCTCTCGTTGTCTCTACGCAGTTCGTCGTGCGTCGCTCGCAGTGCGTCGAGGCGCGTCCCGATCAGAGCGATGGCCGAGTCCACCCACTGCATCGATGACATGTGAGCGTTCAGGATGCGACCGATTTGCACGATCTGGATTAATAAAATTGTACTTTTGAGTGTAAAAATGTATAGTATAATGTCAATGTCACGATTTAATTTTAACACCTTGATGAAAAAGAAATAGTTTTTGAAATAATAGGGGTTTAACCCCTATTATTTCAAAAACTATTTCTTTTATATATGAAATTGCCGATTATTTTCCCACTTTTTATTTTGTTTATAGCTCTTAAGTATAGTAATTCTTTTTGTATTGTATCAAAAACTAAATAAAGTAACTTTTGACTAAAAAAAAATGCAATACTAGTGCCTGTTACTTCAAAGGAAGTCGTTGAAAAGACCCCTTACAATGTGTCAGCTGACCTTCTTGGTTCAGTTAAGTATATTTGTATTATATACTTTGATTTTCAGAAATTTAAATACTATAATGCGTAGCTCTATAACCATCTAACTTTCACCTTTAATTGCATCGAAAACAGTTCAGGCGTTTTTAAAAAAACTAAAATATTGTTAATATGGAAAAATGACTTTTCTCGATTTCGTCCATACAAAACGGCAATTTCATACTTTAACCCCTAATATTTAAATGCATCTCAGTCTAAGTCTAGCCGTCGACAAGCTTGTAAGTATGTCTATGTCCGAAAACAAAGTTGGTCGGTCGAGATTGACAATAGCTAGTTATTTTCGTGTCATACGGAATACCAATGAAATGTTTAAAGTCTTGGGTCGTCATTTAACGCTTTGACTTTATATTGGTTTGTTTATTTTATATTCCATAAAAATAACAAGTTGTTGTCGACTATTAATTTAAGTTTGTTCTTTTGCAACGTAAGATTACACTATACACTATCCGTGATCCAAGTACAAATGCTAGTGTTCAAATACATTCGTCTTTTGCGGCATACGAACTTAGACCTCTAGTTTAGTAACTTTGTCAAGGACTACTTACAGGATCATTGCTGTCTTGACTTCTGTTGGTCTCGTTCAAGTGTTCGATAACTTCCTTCAAGTCTTCTGACATTTGCCTCAGTTGTGAGTCTAGGTTTTCTGCCAAGGAATACCTTTGAACGAAAATTATCTTAATAATGTTTCGCCCCTGCAGATAGAGAGATAAGATTTTCCTGTGGACTTTGGGTTCGTGGAACGAGAAATGTGTGCATTAAAAATATTACAACAGGCAGCGCCATCTATCGTCCGTATCATATGACTTTATAAAAAATACACTATTATGCCGTGTTCTCGCAGAGACTACACGGAATACTGGAATAAATGATAGCCAGTATGTTTTATCATCAACGGCCCATTTCAGTCCACATTTGAACATATAAAGACGATGTTGCCACAATGCCATGATGTTGTTGGTTTGTTAATTGGCGATCGCTGTTTGGTCAATCGTGAAGGTAAGAAGGGACTTCCCGTCTTCATATAGGAGTACTCCAGTCACGCGGGTCCGCATTTCATCTACATTACAGGCTATATTTGATAGATGATACTGGGGGGCACAAGTGATCTATCAAATAAAGCTAGCAATGTACTCAAAATGCGCGCAAAATGTAACAATAAAAGAGCCCAAAGAGAAGGTTAGTGTAGAGTGGTACTAATTTATTTAACGTGCGGGCACCGCGACACGAAATACAATATTAGTAGAATATTAAAAATTGCCGTAAGAGGCGTTGGCCCAGAGGCCTTACTCTGCAACACAATGTCCGTATATTCGAATCCATCCGTCCCTATCACTCATACTGATGTCTTAAAGTGTCTGAAAGGGACAGATATATCCGTAAATACGAGCTTTGTGATGCAGAGTATGGCATCTGAGCTTCTATCTATCTATTTACCACTACAATATAATAAAAATTTTGATACGGCCTCCTAGCGACACTTTATTTACGCGATGCGCATCTTATTCATTAATTACTATACTATTCATAAGTTATTGATTTTCCCTTCATACCTTAACAGGCTTAGGACCGTAAAATATAATGATAGGAATGTGTGGCTTTAAATTGTCCCAGCTCGCACTGGCATATATCATATTTAAACATTTATTTAAAAAGAGGCTGACAATATTGACAGAGTTTCTTGCGTTGCTTCTTCTCAGCACTAGCCCACATTTGTCCCGAAGCAGTGGTAGGTTTAAATATTGGGACGTGTAAAAGCGCCAGGGGCCGATTTGCAGAAATAAAACAGATTTTACTGATTTTAAAAATCGAAAACTATGTTGCGAAAAATATTTTCGGGTCAAAACATGACCTACCTTCATAAACGGCTCTAAATAAGATACTGAACGCCTATAAAAAATTTTTAAGGTGATAATAAAGTCATTCTGTATACTCACATGTGATGTATCTCCGGGTCACGCGGTCGTTCGTTGTCCGTTAGCAGTTGCTTCTCAAGAGGCGCCAGAAGCTGTTCCAGCTCCCTCTGCTGGGCTAGAACGAAGTCCAGCTCGTGTTCTAGACTCTCTTGTTCGTTCTTGACCGATTGGACAGCGTCGTTTAGTTCTACTATCTAGAAATTCATCATGATTATAAACAGAGATGAAGTGGCAATGACAATATGACATAGAAAGGTCTGAAATGGTGACTGCACACTAAACTAAGAAATATACATGTGGGGAACAAGGGTTGGAACCACAAATGAAAATCTTCTCGGGTAATTCGTTACGTTTATTCGTGAAAAACCTCGTAATTGCCTCGTCGTACCTACTTCACCGCCATTTCCAATCTAACTCTTGTGTCCAGTCATCCCTCCCACTCATACACCTCTCGATCTCAATCACTCGTCTTGCGTTCAAAAACCGTACAGCCATCATTCATTCGTCCAATCACCTTTCTAATCATGTCGTTAAGAAATCAATCCCACATACATAATAATAATATGTATATTCAATCCTATCAAACTATTAAAAAAAAACTATCTTTATATGCTTACGACTTTAAAACCCTTTCATGAATTTCGTGTGAACACTATGTGTAACCTACATTGAACCTATAATATAAAAATGAATGTATGTGTTTCTCTTTTTTTTTTTAGAATATTCCTATGAAGAAGGTTCTCACGCAGAGAAAAATTGCCTAAAAAAATAAAACACTCTTTTCTATACTCCTACAAAAACGATTGTTTCCAACCACGCCATATTTGATGACGATGACATTTAAGACTTTGTCCGCTAGTTAAAGACAATATATTTACCCGTGCGTGACTACTAACAATATAGTTTTCGAAAAGTTGGAATAAACCAAACGACTATAAACGACTAAATACAACGATATTTCGACTTTAAAACTACTCAACCAATGCCCAAGCCAGTTTTATAACAACATAAAATCATTGAATAAATTCGTCGATAACGTTGTCTTCGTAGGACGTATCCCAGGGGCCTAATTCGCGTAACCGAATCGCAGTTCGATCGTGATTGAATTGGACGATTTTGACATTTAGCCCATTCTAGAACTGTCAAAAAACCTGTCTTTCAATTACGATTGTGATACGATTAGGTTACGCGAATTAGGGGCCAGGAGGATCGACGATCTGACGAAGGTCGCGGGAAGCCACTGAATGCGGGTGACTTCGGAACTATGATTGTGTTGTTCCTTTACTCTTATGTGGGTAATTGACGGGTCAATGTAGATAAAAATGATTTTTTATATTTCTCGGGTCTGGGCCTTTGTTGTTTCTGATTTCCACATTACGAGTGCTTTGAATTAGGCATGAGTTCGATATATCAAAACGTAACTAATAACCGTTTTCGGCTAGATATCGTATCGTATCGATATCGCATAACTACATAACCGATATCACAATAACTAAACGCGCGCGTAAACTCGATACGAGAGCCAGAACTAACGGGCAACTGAAAAATGAAAACCGAACAAAAACGATACGCACGCAACTAACTTAGGCAACGCATCATGCTATCATGATATTCGCTTCTTCTCTTTTCTATAAACGTTCTTAAGGCGGTGTAAGAGATGAAGCGAATATTGCTACCGGCGCGGCAACGGGAATGCTCGGGTGATTTGGTTATTCAGTAGAATATCGCTATTAGTTTATTAGCAATAAGGTTCAATTTGTATATTGCGTAATGTAGAAGCTGAGCCGTCGGCCGATGTCACATAGCGAAGCGAGTGTCTTACAAAGGAAAATGTAACTAAACAACATATGAATACTTTTTAATTTTAATTCAGGATATTCATAATATTTGTTACGACTGATATCGATATCAAAAAACTGTTTTTGATATCGATATCAAAACTAAATATCGGTTGTCTAACAGTTATCGTAAAATATCGAAAACGCCCATGTCTACTTTGAATAGTTACTCATTTTGGTATCAGAATAATGTATGTGATATTGTGATGTTGTCCGCAGGCAATTCGCTTAGTTCAGTAGTCACCGTTAATTTTCGAGACCTTTGTAAATATTTATTATGTAATAAAGATATTCTTATTTTTATTTATTTATTTATTATAATCCCTCAATTCCCAAAAGCCAATAAGTCATATCCAAAAAGGGACTATAGTCCCTTTTGGGAGCTGAGAGAATCCTACCTTTTCACCGTTAGCAATGAGCAGTCTGTCCCATGCGTTGATCTGTGTCGCTTGATTGATGAAAGTCTTCTCTTGCTCCTCCAGTTCCAGCGTCCATTTGTTGATGTTCTCCTCGAGTTGAGCGAATGTTACGTTGGATATCATCGCTGGTGGGCCCGCCGCTGTAGTACTGTGAAATGGAATGCTTTATACAAAAAATATTTTTACAAAAAACTTACTGACACGAACTCACAAAAAAATAAATTAAGTCCTCGATAATTGTAAGTAAAAAAGTAACTATATTGTATAAACGCTGAATCAATTAATTCTTATTTGGTATCGAAAAAAAAAATATTTTTTATGTTTGAAAGCTTTTCATACTACCTTCCTTAACCCCTGGTATGAAAAACTGACGCGCAACTATGTACCCGTCATCTGCGCAGAGTTCGCGATGGGTGGCGAGCGCGAGCGCCTCCTCTTATAATTTGTTGAAAACCTCTTTTTATTTATATTAAACTTACTTAACTGAAGACTGTTCTTTAAACCTAAAAAGCTGTTCTACCTTTTGCACTGAGTTTTATAGATAAAACATGATTTGTTTTTATTCTACAGGCCATTAATCACAGCTAGTTGACCAAAAAATTACCTGTCCCTGAAAATGAAAGAATTTTCAATATATTTAATTATCCAATTTTTGTTTTATTGCTTATGCCACAAAGTAAACTAAATTTACAATCTACTGATATGAAAAAGTTATTACTTATAACCGTTCTTGAGTAGTAAATACTAATTTGAAAATTGGAAAAAATATGTTGAGTGTCACCATTTTGCATTTGTTTACATCGTACTTTATACTTCTCTTGGCGAGTAATTATTTAGTTTTAGACACTTTTGAGTTCTTATTTACGTAAATAATTTATCAATTTTCACCTTAATCATGTAAAATATGCCAAAATTCTAATAAAACACCACTTATTTAACTAATAAAGTGAAGAGTGTACGTAATAACCTTACTTTTTTTATTTACTACGTTTGAAATTTTTCGATTGGCTATGCTTTACCAAAAGACTGATGTGGCAAGTTTGAAAAATTCTCTTTCCTACCTTATATTACAGCACCACGGCTTTTATAGACAATATTGACGAAAAACAATAAAATAAAAACTGTTTTATTCCAATATTTGTGTGCATGTGTGTGTGACTTGCTTACTGTACTAGGCTGTGTAGTCCCGGATCCGATCCAAGATGGCGGTACGCGGTAGTATCCTATTTGGTTTGTCCCGGATCCGTGCAAGGCAATTATGCGCCAATTTGTTTAGGCCCGGATCCGTGTAAATATACAGTATGTTCATAGTTATAGTCATGATAGGAATAGAAACAGATAGTATTTTTGGTGATTTATTGATTAGTATAAATGAAATTACGACAAAAAGTAATAATATTCGTATATTTGGGCAAAATATAGTTATTTTACCAAAAAATACTAATAAAAATCAAATCAAACTTATACAGGTAAAACTGAACAGAAACAGTTTTTGGAAGTCGAGTGCCACTTTTCAAATTATAAAAATCAATATCAATCCGATCATGGAAAGCTTTTTATTTAGAAGCTAGTTTATTTTGTAAAAATAAACTATAATTTATACATGTAAAAAGTTTCGCTTTATGTTCAGGCGAATACAGGAAAGTGGTGGTGGAAATCATGTCAAGTTGACATAGTTTAACGCGAGTTCCCTCGTGAGAAGACAACCCTGACTGCAGCAGCAGGCCATGGTGTAAGGCGGGTGATTTTTTAAAATGATTTTTATGATAAAATGATTATTTAGACAAGCTCTAATGGGTCTATGTCGCAAATGGTCTGTTTGAGAAGTATGGAAAAAAAAAACATCCGTCTATGTACTTTTTATATATTTAGAAAATAAATATTTTAGGTAGATCACTTTTCAGTCTTCTATTGCACACAAAGAATGATTATTAAATAAGTATTGATATTGATTTATATACTAGGCTAGGCCTCAGTAGACAATCTTTTATAATTAGTAACCTAAGTTTTGAATATGCGGCTTTCGTCAGTAAATATTAATAAATTACAAACAATTTGCTAAATTACAATTTCAATATTAAATCAAGACTTTGGTCTATAATATATTCACTTACGAGTCGATGATGTACCGCCTGAAGCAGTCGACATTTATATTCAAATAATTATTTTTTCAATTTACACCAGTAATTATTGATTAATTAATTCATCACGACCATCAGACGAGGTCAATATCCTCTGGTAAGTTTGAAGTGCCTACGGTAAGTAATTATTACGGAGATAGAACAATAAAGAAACGTCTACCTTACGTACTTAATGGCTTACCGGAGGATATAAGACTCGAAGATAACAAGGAAAATTTAAAAAGTAGTTAAAATGTTTTTTAGTTGAGACTGTTTAGTTATTTATTCAGTTTACTTACTTAAAATGTAGATTAATAAGTTTTTTTTTATTGAATTTTATGGATGTACAAAGAACCCAGTCACGCCGACTTCTCGGCTTTGTGTGGCTATATGTCAGTAAAACCTGACTGTAAACTTGTTCTTGAATAAATAAATAATAATAATAATTTAAATGCTTAAAATACATTTTTAAAATATTCACTTACGTTATGGCTGTAGTGAGAGCAGGCAGTGTGGCGGATGTAGTGCTTTTACCCAGCGCTATGATACCGGAAGGTGCTGTCGTTGAGGCTGAAAAAAATATATAAATGTCAGTTGACATGATAAATAAATTACAAAAATAAAATCATATAAATAAATACCTAAACACTTTAAATAACCCAATTATGTATTAAAGCAATAATTTTGGCACGCAATCGATTTGAGTCTTAACAACTACTTATTAATTTAGTTAACTATTTGGGTTTTAACTTGAAATAATTTTGAAGTGTCACATGACATACAGATGACAAGAAAAATTAACAGAGCTGCTTTTTGAAAATCTTATAAATTATACTTTTTAAATATTGTAAACGCGAAAGTCACGCAAAATTTATAACTGGTCAAACACTTGTTACACAAAATCTGAATTAAGATCCAATGTTGTTTAAGTCAATTAAAAAGTTAAGTTTGCGATCTTATTTAGTTGAAACCATGAAAATTTGTATTGCTACTCAGCAATTTAGTTAAAACAATGGTAAAGTAATAATTTAAACGTAAATAAGAAATGTAATATTATTTATTTGCTAACACTTAGTACATACTTTAAATTACTATTTTACTTACATAACTGGTCAAACACTTGTTACACAAAGAAAATCTGAATTAAGATCCAATGTTGTTTAAGTCAATTAAAAAGTTAAGTTTGCGATCTTATTTAGTTAAAACCATGAAAATTTGTATTGCTACTCAGCAATTTAGTTAAAACAATGGTAAAGTAATAATTTAAACGTAAATAAGAAATGTAATATTACTTATTTGCTAACACTTAGTACATACTTTAAATTACTATTTTACTTACTAATTTTTTAAAAACTTATAACTGATGTTTTTGTCTTTTGCTAAATGATGATTAAATCTGAGCTTATTGATCTTTCTATGTATCGTAAATTTTAAATCTTACCTGTGCTAGAAGTTGCAGTTGCAGCCGTTGTTTTAGCTCCAAAACTAAGCGCACCCGAAGTTGCTATTGTTCCGAAACCAATCCCAGTGGCCGGCTGGGAAGACGGCGCTGACGTTGCAAAACTAAGCCCAGTCGCAGCAGACGAAGCCGGAGTTGTAAAACTAAGCCCAGAAGTAGCTGGGGTCGTAGCAAAACTGAGTCCAGTCGATGCTGCGGCGGACGGCTGGCTGAAACTAAGCCCAGTCGATACCGTGGCTGACGGCTGGCTGAAACTAAGACCAGCTTGGCCCGTACCAAGCCCAGTTTGACCTGTACTAAGCGTAGTTTGACCTGTACTAAGCACGGTTTGTCCTGAACCAAGCCCGGTTGTCGACGGTGCTGTCGACGTGGGACCAAAGGATAAATTTGGTTGAGTTGTTGCAAAACTGAGACCAGTTTGAGCGGTTGAGATAGGGTTTGGTTTGAAACTCAAGCTTGGTTGTTGGGTGCCGAAAGCTGGTTGAGTTGAAGTCTGAGGCTGGGTATTGCTGGCGAAGTTTAGACCTGTAGGTGATTGGAAAGTGCTGAACGCTGGGGTGGATGTACCGCCGAAAGATGATGCCTGAGTCATAGTTGGGGCTGAAGTTTGGGCCGTTAAGGGTGACCCGAAAGCTGGTGCGGGTTGATTAGGGGCTGATTGTGCGGTAGAAGTACCGAATGCTGGGGGTTGAGCGGCCTGACCGAAGCTAGGGGTGGCCCCGAAGCTGACGGTCTGAGGTTTAGACGCGGGGGTCGATTGAGGGTTCTGTGCGGGTTGTTGGCCACCTAATGCGAATGTGGGAGATGCGGTCGATCCGAAGGCGGGGGGAGCTGAAATAAAAATAGTATTGATTAATCAATAAAGTTTGTGTTTGGGGCACGGACTTACAGAACAGAGAGAACCAAATTTAAGTAAATCTCATGTAAGCAAACGCAATTATAACAATGATAATGAAATATTGAAAATTTTAAGGGTCTCTGACTAGTACAACTTTACAAAAATGTTAATTACATATTCAAAGTAATTTTAACTAAGCTTTATGTACAAACTAGGTGTGAGGCTATCTGCTCATGAAAAAAATATTTAATGCGACATGAATTGCCTAACTAGTACACCGCTACTTATTATGTTTCGTTGGCCTACATGGTCTACAATACTAATACCAATTATATATTTTTAATTTACGCGAATGCTTTACATTGAAGTGAAATATCAATTTACAGATTAAACCTGCGTTTTTGAAGTTTTTGTAATACATTTTGATTAAAACCTGACATTTGAATAGAGCTCGAAAACACCTACGCGTATTAGTAATCCATAAATTAATCTTTCATTTAAATCTAATTAATTAATATTATTAATATTAATATTTAAGACATGCCTCACTGGGCCACACTGAGCAATCTAGTCCCAAATTAAGGTACTATTAAGTACCCTGTCGTATGGGGTACTAGACAACCGATAAACCTACTTATATACTTTTTTTTTGTAAATACATACTTATAATACATAGAAAACACCCAGACCAGTACAAACAGACATGTTCATGCACACAAATATTTGTACTGCGCGGGGATCGAACCCGCGACCCATGGCTCAGAAGCAGCGTTAACTACCGCTGATCCAAATGGTCGTCAAAGAATTTAGATAAGTTAACTTCAATTAAAGTAAAGTAAGTACTTTTATTGAATTCCTTAATTCTTAATTGCTGTGTTAACTTCAATAATTAGCATCTAATCACCTGTACTAGCAGCGGTGGTAGCGGCCCCGAAAGCCGGCGTGGATGTCGAGCCGAAACTGAAAGCCGAATTAGGTTTGGCGCCGAAAGACGAACTCTGTCCGAAAGCGGGCGCAGCACCTAACGTAGACACCGAAGTAGTGGCCGTTAGGAAACTAGGCTGGGTCGATTGGGGGGCTGGGGCTGCTGGCTGGAAGATAGAAACATAACAAATAAAAACTCAAAAACAAATAAATATGGATTTTGAAAATTATTTTGCCAATAATTTTCGCTTGTTAACACCGGCCTAGGTACCTTCACCACACTAGCCGCACTGACACTGATTGAGCAAGCACTATTTCATGCATGGAAACCGCCCGCCCACCTTAAACAATGCAGCTCCGACGACATTGCGGAGCGCAGCGAAGTCGAAAACATCTCCTGAGGATGCTACGTGAAGTGGCGAAACGCGTCGAGGTTTTTCTTATATCGGTGTTGGGTACTAATAATTGCATTAGTGTGGTGAAGGTACCTAGGCCAGAGTTAACAAGCTGAAATCATTGGCAAAATAATTCCGAAAATCCATATTTCGTTATGGATTTCCGAAAAGTAACCCCTGAATCTATTAATTTTATTAAAAACAAATGTAAAATAATTAGAAAAACTGGATATACAATCATCATCAAAGAACATCCCAACTAAAAGTGCATTTGACATAAGAGTGCACTTTTAGTACAATCTATATCAATCGAATAGTTACAACCTGACATAAATATACATACAATTATATGTTGACATAATTTGGCAGGGTTATAAAGTTGACTCTGTCATAAAATCAACGTCAGTTGTTTTAGATGTCATTTTTGTATCAGACTGTGTACCTAGTTCTTATAATACAGGGTGTTGGGTAAAGGGTATAACAAGCAGAAACCAGCCTATGTTAACATATGCATACAAATACTATAGTGAAGTCAGAAATTTGATATTATCAATTATATTAGGTGTTAAAATATGAAATTGCCGTTTTGTATGGACGAAATCGAGAAAAGTAATTTTTCCATACTAACAATTTTTTAGTTTTTTTAAAAAACGCCTGTACCGTTCTCGATGCAATTAAAGGTGAAAGTTAGATGGTTATAAAGCTACGCATTACATTATTTAAATTTCTAAAAATTAAAGTATATAATACAAATATACTTAATTGAAGCAAGAAGGTCAGCTGACACATTGTAAGGGGTCTTTTCAACGACTTCCTTTGAAGTGATAGGCATTAGTATTGCATTTTTTTAGACAAAAGTTACTTTAGTTTAGTTTTTGATACAATACAAAAAGAATTACGCAATAATATGACTATACTTAAGAGCTATAAGCAAAATTAAAAGTGGGAAAATAATCGGCAATTTCATACTTTAACCCCTATTATAACAGACCTTTGTGGTGAAATGGTTAGCACATCGGTTTATTCCCGAATGGAAAAATACTCTCAGTAGACAGCAGTGACTAACAGTCTCGTGTCTGGATGTTAGTAATACAATTGTTGTTTCTGATTTCCACAAAACAAGAGCTTCAATAATTCCTATCTTTGGGGGATTATAACAATATTTATTACAAAGTGTCCGCATTAAATTCAAATTAATAGAATAAAATAAAAACTATTGATTTATAAACACGGTCATACAAATGCAAAACCAGAGGTAGACTCTTCTTTTGAGTGCGATACGCATCTGTACCAGAAATAAGCCACACTTACATATCTTCAAATATATCATAGCTAAGCAAAAACTGTTCCAAATAATGTGTATGTGTGGTCTGCCTTTCTGTCTGCTGTGTAAGCGTCTCTCTCTCTCTCTCTCTCTCTCTCTGTGTGCAAGTGTCTGTCTGTCGACCTCTGTGTGTGTGTGTCGGACTGTCTCTGTGTGTTATAGACACATAGAGACAGCCCGACACTCACACCAATACCTATTTTACACACACTGGTTTTAGAATTACCTTTCCACGTGTTTTTGAATAGTATTTCTCTACTTACAGTGGCAGTCTGTGCAGCCGAGAAACCAGAAGCGGGCGTGTTGAACGAAAACCCAGTTGATGCAGCCGTCTTGCCAAATGCAAAACTACCTGTCGTCGCCCCAAAAGCTGGGGGCGCTGTGAATAAAATATCAAATGATGGAATATTTGACTGCCATGAAACTAAAAAATTATTGGATTAAAAAAAAAAGAAGTAACAGCCTATAATCATCCCACTACAGGGAAAAGGCCTCCATCATTGAATTCAAATGCGGGTTAGTGATCATAAACCCGAGCAACGTTCGAAAATTCGAAACTATTTGTTGCCCGACCCGGGGATCGAACCTGGGACCCTTATTTACATACATTACATACATTTTTCATTAATCAAATTGAAATCGGACTAACTTTGAATTGAACAAAAAATAAGCTACTGTTTTCTTGAGTTTACACGAATACTATAGGTACATTGAAATGAAATATATGTTTCTGGATTTAGTACACGTTTATTTTTTATTTAACCCGATGTTTCGAACACTTTACAGCGTTCATGGTCACGGGCAGACCATGCCGTCTGTCCGTGACCATATACCTGTTGTACCTGAGAATGGAGCAGCTGATATAGGAACCTCTAGACTATTAGACATTAGATTGCTCAATTGTCAAGACAAATAAAGAGTTTACCTTGAGTTGCAGGTGTACCAAAAGTAGAAGCAGGCGTTGACTGCTGTGCAGCTCCGAATGACAGATTTTGAGCCGCATTCTGTAAAACAAAACAAAAAACCTATTTAAGTCAAAATCATATTTTACCTAAATATGTTCTCGACTGCCTAAGCTAGGATTTAGGAATAATCTTTTGGCAAATTAGGGCAAACGGAGAAAAATCAGCGCACGTTACTTTCACCCTCAGAAGAGAGAATTGTCCTCCAGTGACACTGAACGACTCCCAAATACCACAAGCTGAGGATGTGCGATACCTGGGGTTGCACTTAGATCGAAGACTGACTTGGAGAAAGCACATATGGACAAAAAGGAAACACCTAGATACAAAGCTAAGAAATATGGAATGGCTTATAGGAAAACAGTCCCAATTATCTACAAGCAGCAAAATGATGGTCTACAAAACGATTCTTAAGCCCATATGGACATACGGCATTGAACTTTGGGGTACAGCTGCCAATTCTAACTTGGACATCATCGAGCGTTTTCAGACCAAAATTATACGCAGGATTTACCAGATCCCCTGGTTTATTAGCAACAAGCTCATATACCAGGATCTACAGCTGCCAACTGTCAGAGGCGAGATTGAAAGACATACCCTCAGCTATAAGGAACGACTCTCACACCATCCAAATACGTCAGTCCAGCAGCTGATGACCACTGAAGGCTTTTGTTTCAGAAGACTGCACAGATCAAGCGTCAAGGGCAACTTGATACGATTTGAAACACACAAATGAAAATATACACATAAATACAAAGCAGGGGAAACAGAGTCAGTGGACTCCACCCTAAAACATGCCAAAAATACAGTGACTGACACGGACATAAGAGTGGATTATTGTAGTTTACTACAGATTGCTGCTGGACAGAAATAATAAAAGTGAAAAATAATCTTTTGCTATCGCTGTCACTGTGAGCCAGAATTCCTTACCCAATCAGAATTGATAAACAGATTCCTTATATGTAATAAGAAATCTCCAGTCCCGTCTGAGGAAAACAGACTTAATATCAAAATTTAGAGTCTGCTCATGTTGAACAATTCAAAAATAATTATAACATGCTCTTCATCATATAGATCTTCGGTCAAACTTTTTCCTAAGCAGATTTTACAGGAAGTCATAGAAAATGTAGCATATTCATGATTTTATAGTTTTAACTCTTATCTTAATAATAATTTAATTACAGTAATTTAGAATAAAAAGATTAAGAGCTTTCTCTCAACTAGAGTTGTAGAATAAAGTCTAATTCTGACCAGTCACAATTGTCATAAACCTTATATGACCGGTCATTTACAGTCAAATTCAGTCAATTTGACTCAAATGTTACTGTATTGTCTACTTTCAACCTCTGCCAATATTGATTTATTTGGGCACCCAATTTATAAGTTTTAATCAAGTAAGGTTTTATTTATTATTATTTCATTAGAGAATAAGACTGCCTCAAAGTAGGCACGCGGCAATGCGACGTTGCCGTTTCGCCCGTAATGCACAGAGGAGCGGGGGCGGGGCGCACGCGGCGATGCGACGTTGCCATTTCGCAGGTAACGCGCGCGTGGTGCGGGGCATCGCGCCAAAACATCGGGGCATCGAAAATAAACCTGCATTTTAAAATGTTTAATATTATGTAATAACTCATTACAACCCTTTTTTGTTGTGTTTCAATTTAAACTCAGAAAATACTCAGAAAAGCTTAAAAAGTACTAAAATATGATTGAAATAAAAATGACTGAAAATGACCATTTTTGACAGTTTATGACCATTTTTGACTGATTTTGAACGTAAATGACAGTCAGTCTAATACAGTCACGTTAGTCATTTTCATCTCTACTCTCAACTTTTAGTTACGATTCACATCATCTGGGCCGTTCAACTGAGATGACGATGAAAAACAACTAGAAATTCTTGAAATTGAATATAGAGGTTGCATACCTGACCAGCTGGCTGCCCGAACCCTGGACTGCCAACTGTCTGGTTTGGTGGTGAAGTGAATCCACCGAAGCTCAATGTTTTTGTCGCACCAAAAGCTGAAGATGCCGTAGTGGCTGGTGTAGTGGCGACTGAAGAGAAACATAATTTTGCAATTGTAATATTAATAGTAATTCAAAATTATTTTATCATCATCATGTCTCTTTCTATGGATGTTGTAAGAGACGAGAACGACCAAAGGAGAACTGCCATATGAACTGCAAACCCGTATGTATGCTTAGTTTGCTGAAGTATGGACAGGCCTGTGTCCAACTGTGGACTGATGTGGGCTATTGATAATGATGATGATGACATGATCAAAGCTTAAAAGTCTTTAGTTATTTATATAAAACTAGCAGCCCGTCCCGGCTCTAATGGATCTAGGATCTCTAATCTTTTCTAGCAATAAAATTATAGCCTATGTCACTCAGGGTGAGAGTAGCTTTACAATGGTAAAAGAATTTTTGAAATCAGCACAGTAGTTTTTGAGTTTATTCATTACAAACATACATACACACAAAAATACAAATCTTTCCTCTTTATCATATTAGTGTAGATGTAGATGTAAATGGTGTTGTAATATGACGTCTTCTCTGCATAAATTAAAAAAAAAATGCAAATACAAGTTAGTTTATTAAATGTTATTTGTTGATAAAATATGTTGTTATAAGTTTTATGTCTAATGTCCACATCAGTAACATTCCTCATTATCATTTATTTACTGTTTTAGAGAAAGTAAAGAAATACCAGAGAATAGTGAATAGAAGCAGTAAATTCGTCCAGAATTGATTCCTGTCTGGCACCCGCAGGAAGAAATGGGGTTAATGGATATGACACGGCTTTTCTTTTAATCCCTTGATCGTGAGTTATTCCAGACACAATTGAAATCAATTGTTATTGTGGCAAATCAATTGTTGTTGTGAGTGCCTCTTGGGGGTTAAGGGATTAACAGACATCACACTTCACATTGATCACATATAACTTCCTTAATTTTGATTACATAATAACTCTAATAAACCTTTCATATTGTTTTATTGAGGACACCGTAACTACATTTTTAACTTAAATTGGTAGTATAACACATTGTTTTCTCTTACAAAGTACTTATAAATGACAGTTGAGATAATGCACAGTGTACTATTCCAAAGGATTGGTTACATACCTCTTTTTTTAGAACTGAAAATAGACCCTTTCATATTTTTTTTGCAATGCACAATTATATAAATAAATTATAAATACACTATGGTCCAATATAAAAGAAATTCATTACTAATTTAATATTGTATTAAGATTCATTACATTAAGATTAATTACAATAAGGCCTATAGCAGGTATCAACTAATTTTATTTTTTAACTATACCCACGTTATATCAGTGAAACAGCACTGGCACACAGTGAATAATTACGAAAAAAAAAACTGCCTTGCCATATTTAAAAATAATAAGAAAAAAACCGAATACAGTGGATTGCTCGTCATGTGCTTAAATTTTTGTTGCAAAATGACGTATATTTGAACTAAAAAGAGGTTTCAGTGTTTAGCCTGATGTGTAGGCTGTTGTCTGTACAATCAGAAGGTTTTATTCACATTTATTAGTATGGATTACAAAAAATAAAAAAATAAAAACTTACACAATGAGGATGCTGTTGTGGTTGTTGTAGCTTTACCTCCGAATGCAAACGTAGAAAATGCAGGTGCACTTGCCGTGGGACTCGTGAAGTTAAACGGTTTGTTTTCTGTTGTTGCCAAGAGATGAGGTGAATAAAGTAATCAGTACTCGAATAAAACAGAATGAAGTAGGGGTATACCATGTATATTACCAGGTTTACTCAGTTATAACTTGATTAACTGAACAAAACATTTTGAAAATTGAAATATGCTGACCTGTACTTGTTGAACCAAATAGTGGTTTTGAAGCATCTCCACTGCCAAATGCTAAGCCTGTAAAAAAAAGTTGATTTGCATGTATTTTTTTACAAGAATTACATAGCCAATAGATTGGTACAACAAAAAGATATTGTGTTAGTTTAATCTCAAAATGCTATTCACATAACTGTTTACTTAGGAACCGCACTGGGAGACAACTAGTAAATGAGGTTATGACATATCGTAAATAAACTAATTTAAAGCCCAAAAATATGTATTCTGTACAACAAAAATCAATAAGAATTGCATTGGTAATGCTTTATTCTTATAGCAAGTATTTGAACATGTTCATTATTGTGTAATATAACGAAAATACCTGTAGACGGAGTTGTAGTTCCAAACGTGCTTCCAGCCGTTGTTGTCGGGCTTCCAAAACTAAAACTCATGATGAAATGTTACACTGTTCCAATCACTTATTGTCTAATGGTATATTTAATTTTATATTTAACTTAAACGCACAATAACTTTCTGAAGTTAAGTCAAAAATAATCGTTTCGTTTGGCAACAAAATAAATAAACGACAACAATTGCCGCCATTTGCCGGAGTTAATCTTTTTATATGTCACACTTACCGTTCAAGCAAGGAAATTTGTAATATACAGCCAAGTTGTCCTGAGAGGCTGAGAATTATAAAAGTATGAATTCGTAGTCTGTCTGACTAAAAGATTTAATATATTTATCTCAATTATTGACCAACACTCAAGAGGCCTCTATTGAGATCAGCTAAAGTTGAAGAATTCAAGAATGTCCTTGTCCTGCAAATCGAAAATAGGTAATTTGTAGTATAAATTCCTTGGTACAACAAAGATACAGATGGCGCTAGCTTTTGTCTTAAAATATGTCTCTAGATATAGCTGATAGATAGCGCTACAAAACTTTTAAAAAATCTTTAGAGAAGTATCTGAAGTAATCTGAACATTAAAAAACCGGTCAAGTGCGAGTCGGACTCGCGCACGAAGGGTTCCGTACCAAAACGGCCAAAAAAACGGGTTTGTTGTATGGGAGCCCCCCTTAAATATTTATTTTATTTTATTTTTAGTATTTGTTGTTATTGCGGTAACAGAAATACAAAATCTGTGAAAATTTCAACTGCCTAGCTATCGCGGCTCTTGAGATACAGCCTGGTGACAGAGCGACGGACAGACGGACAGACGGACAGACAGACAGACGGACAGACAGCGAAGTCTTAGTAATAGGGTCCCGTTTTTACCCTTTGGGTACGGAACCCTAAAAACGTCAGATAAAATAAGATTTTCTAGCAGTCAAAATTTCCTTGAATTTTTAAGCTTGAAAGCTGTGCTCTCAGTACCTACGTTGCCGCGTTGATTCGTTCGGAATGAAAACTTAACAATACATGGTTCAAATTTAAGTTCATGTCTTGGAAAATACAGGATGAGGAAAACCCAAAAAAAAAACAAATCTTAAGACTGAAAAGAAATCATGGAATTGATTACCATATTATTTTATGTACCTACACCTAGACGTGTTTAATTTTTGGTACCTATTAAAATATAACCTATTACAATTGTTTTGAGACTATTTTTAAGCATAAATTGCTGGTGTTTTAAAAATACAATTTCTTGAGTTTTTTGTTCAAATGTATTATTATTATTAGTCCTTTACAATGATATTGGTCCTTAACCCCAACTTACGCTTACCGGGCGACTGCTCTAACCTTCGAGCAACGCGGCCTTCCGTCCCGTAAGGGAGTAGCCATACGAAGCGTTTCCCCTCTGTCAAAAGTATAAGCCCAATTGGGCATTAGCGTCTATAAAAACTAGTTGCGCTCAGATTTCTTCCTAGACCGAGTCCAGTCGCGCAAGTGAACGCTGCCGTATTAAAAATGCCGAATTGCTCAGTTTTCTGTTGTAAAAAGAAGTCTGCAACTTCAAGTTTACATAATGATGATGTTACATTTCACATATAAGTAAATTTGTATCGTATTATTGCCATTTAATTACATTTAAACACTAAATTCGCATATTTTATTCTAGAATAGTTGTTGGACTTGTTCGACAACATCAGGTCCGCTCGCCCGTGCAAATATCAGATCGGTCGCGCGATAAATCCGATTTCTTGCCGCTGGGCAACATAGTGATGTTATTACTTTCACATGACATAATGTTTGTCGATAAAGTGTGGTGGTTATCGACGACAACGTTATATAATATATTTAATCACATTAGACAAATAATTGTTGATATGGTTTTATGTGTGATTTAAAATCTCTTTTCTGTTATTAAGTTTAAAACTCTTTAATAGTAATAACATAATAGTAATAATTTATTTTTATTTGATTTAATCATTCTAGTTACTAGTTTTTAGGGTTCCGTACCCAAAGGGTAAAAACGGGACCCTATTACTAAGACTTCGCTGTATGTCCGTCTGTCCGTCGCTCTGTCACCAGGCTGTATCTCAAGAGCCGCGATAGCTAGACAGTTGGAATTTTCACAAATTATGTATTTGTGTTACCGCAATAACAACAAATACTAAAAACAAAATAAAATAAATATGTATTTAAAGGGGCCTTTTGGCCTTTTTGGCACGGAACTCTTCGTGCGCGAGTCCGACTCGCACTTGGCCGGTTTTTATTATGTATTGTGTGAAACTTGTTTCGTTTTCTTTGTCATTGAAATATATAGAAATGATTTTAATGTAGTCATTTAAACTCGGTTTTTTTATTAACTTTTTTAATTAAATTTACTTGCAAGGTCAATCATGGAAAAATATATTGACACCAGAATTTCTTTTTTATTGAAAAAAATTACATCCGCCAAATTTAATTTACACAAAATTAATTCATTTTAAGAACCAAATCAAATCAAATCAAATCAAATAATTTATTTGTGATACACAGGTTAATTAAGATGACATATATAATTATATTTAAAGTGCAGGCTGTGATCGGCCATTTTGGCATACAAATATAAAAGAATAATTCATAATTAATATGAATTCCAATGAACTTCTTATCACTAATTTTCACGCAGATACGTAATTTACTATTCTCAAATTCATTATTAATCCATAATTAGCGGATCCGGCAGAGTTCGTCCCTCCCATCCCTCAACCCATACCTCCAATCCCTCCAGTCCTTCCCATCCCTCTAATATTTTTAAATGTCGTGTCACGGTTTATATGGTGTCACTCCTCTAAATAGCTCATTATTTTGTAGCGATAGCGGTATAAAATCATCAGCTCTTAGCGGTATAAAATTAAGTCTTCGTCCTAGTTTCGTACCCATCAAATCTAACACAAAAAATCAACATCAAAATCGATCGTTATTTGAATATCAAAAGTTGTTGTTAAGATCCTACTAATAAATAAATGTTTCACTTTGTTACTTTTATTCCGTCTTCAGAAAAAAAAATATCGATATTGCTACATGAACAGTTAAGTCCAATTCTATTTACGTTGAAAACGGGGCAATGTGTGAGTTGTAACTTATCTGTACACGAATTGTTGCTGAATTGTTTAATTTTTTGTGTATGAGTGTCGTCACTACAGTGTTGTTTTTGTATGTGAGTATGCGAACCTGCGCTTGTGTGCACATTTCCCCCCGCAAAAAATGCCAGAACTTTTTGTATAGAATAGAATCGCTATGCCTACTCCCTTCCGGGACGGAAGGCCGCGTTGCTCGAAGGCTCTAACTAATTGAGCTACCAAGACATTGTTTGTCTAGAAAATTTTGTGGATTCGAGTTCCTACATAAAACAGTCGAAAAATGTTTATAATATTACACTCAGAACAACAAAATTACACCATTCTGCATTTATACAAAATAGCTTTAAAAAAACCTATTACCTTCTTAGTACTGCCCCCGTTAGTTGAAAAGACGTAGGTATCTAACATTTTATGCCAAATTGAGTTACATACATTGCCGGAATCAGGAAAAAAAGGCGCTTCTTCCAGTATTTTTTATATTTTTCTATCTCGTTCCATTGCAGTTTTAGAACAACAAAAAAAGGCGCTTCTGCACATTTTTTGCACCTGATTGATGATGAAAAGATGAATTTGCCTTAAACTTAATTGAAAAGCCACATTTACGTATAAATGCCCTTTTGGTTTGATATTTTTGTGTAAGTTCGGCAATATTTTAACTTTAGGTGTAATTTTTTTATTTTTCAATAATAAAAAGGGGTTTTAATATATAATTTTATGTACTTTTTATCTAAGTCGACCATTATCGGTATGGTTTTAGATACCTACATATGGAAAAAGGCGGATATAGCCAAATACGCCTATTCTTCTTAGGAATACAATGCCCGAATAAACTTGAAAGGGTGCATCTGGCTATTTGCGTCTATTCAATTAAGGACTAAGTATTTTTTTCAACTTAAATTTAATATTTCTAATTAAATCATTAAAAAATCATAATATTTTGTAAATGGAGATCAAAGAAAAATATCTTTGCTAATATTAAAAATTTTCAACATGTAATTATTTTCCTTTACTCAAGAACAGCAGACGATTTTCTATTTCATTTATTCAAACATTTTTTTCTCCGTTTTTACTTTTTGTTAAATGCGGCTTTTCAACTATCGGGGGCAGAGTAGCGGTTCTACGTAAGGTTACCAGATGGAGGATTATCAAGTCTAATACGTTTCATCAAACCCGGGACAATTTAATAGCCTGCCACATTGGCAGGAGTACCCATATTCTTTATTTTGCAGCTGCACAGGCAGCGACAAGATATGGAGTGCGTATTATTGAATACAGCCATTTTTGACTAGGTAATGGCTATTTACATTGATTTACATTACTTTGATTGCATTTTTTTTTAAGCTATTGCATAGCTTCTATCGCGGGCCTTGAGCGCGGGGACCGAATCCAGAAATTCCGTAACGAAAAAACCTCACGCTCCCCACTTCGACCGGCACAGCGGTGATACGGCTGTTCGACGAGGTGCGTGCGGTTTGACGAGGCGTTTGCCATTCGACGAAGTGGGTGCCGTTTAAATAAGTGGGTGCCGTTCGACGAAGTGGGTGCCGTTCAACGAGGCAGGTGCCGTTCGACAAGTTGGGTGCTGTTCGACGAGTGGGGTGCTGTTTGATGTGGTGGGTGCTGTTCGACGAGGTGGGTGCCGTTTGATGAGGTGGGTGCCGTTCGACGAGGTGGATGCCGTTTGACGGGTGGGGTGCTGTTTAACGAGGTGGGTGCTGTTTGACAAGAGGGGTGCTGTTTTTCGAGGTGGGTGCTGTTTGACGAGAGGGGTGCTGTTTGGCGGGTACGCTGTTTAACGAGGTAAGAGCTGTTTGACAAGCGGGTGCTGTTTTACGAGGTGGGTGCTGTTTGACGGTAGGGGTGCTGTTTAACGAGGTGGGTGCTGTTCGACGAGCGAGGTGCTGTTTATCGAGGTGGGTGCCGTTTGATGAGCGGGGTGCTGATTAACGAGGTGGGTGCTGTTCAAAAAGCGGGGGGCGTTTGCCATTCGACGAAGTGGGTGCCGTTTAACTAAGTGGGTGCCGTTCGACGAAGTGGGTGCCGTTCGACGAGGCAAGTGCCGTTCGAGAAGTTGGGTGTTGTTTGACGAGTGGGGTGGTGTTTGATGAGGTGGGGTGCTGTTTAACGAGGTGGGTGCTGTTTGACGAGCGGGTGCTGTTTTACGAGGTGGGTGCTGTTTGACGGATGAGGTGCTGTTTCAAGAGGTGGGTGCTGTTCAACGAGGTGGGTGCTGTTTAACGAGGTGGGTGCTGTTCAACGAGCAAGGTGCTGTTTAACGAGGTGGGTGCTGTTCGACGAGCGGGGTGCTGTTTAACGAGGTGGGTGCTGTTTGACGAGCGGGGTGCTGTTTAACTAGGTGGATGCTGTTTGACGAGCGGGGTGCTGTTTAACTAGGTGGGTGCTGTTTGACGGGTGGGGTGCTGTTTCAAGAGGTGGGTGCTGTTCGACGAGCGAGGTGCTAATTAACGAGGTGGGCGCTGTTCGAAAAGCGGGGGGCGTTTGCCATTCGACAAAGTGGGTGCCGTTTAACTAAGTGGGTGCCGTTCGACGAAGTGGGTGCCGTTCGACGAGGCAAGTGCCGTTCGAGAAGTTGGGTGTTGTTTGACGAGTGGGGTGGTGTTTGATGAGGTGGGGTGCTGTTTAACGAGGTGGGTGCTGTTTGACGAGCGGGTGCTGTTTTACGAGGTGGGTGCTGTTTGACGGATGAGGTGCTGTTTCAAGAGGTGGGTGCTGTTCGACGAGCGAGGTGCTGTTTAACGAGGTGGGTGGTATACAAACTACACTGTTTGAATATTAAAACGATAAAAGTGTATGGAATCAAAATGAATTAGCTCGCAGCCTAAGAAGTATTTTCAGAAATAAAACTGTATTTACTGATTCTGCATGTGCTACTCGTATTAAAACTAATTTGCATGCAATTTATTTGTTAGTGTTGTTTGAACTTGCACAATTTACTTTGGTACTTTTGGTACATACAATTGTAGCTATAGGTACTTGTAACTATGTAAAATAAAGCTTGAAGGCTTTGAATAATTCTGGGGAGGTAGTCAAGTCAAATTACTTTACAAAACAACTATAGTACCTAAATTATGTAGATATTGATTAAAATAATTCATGGTCCATTGTTTCGGGATCTCTGCCATGTATCTTGTTGTGCAGGAATTACTAAGGAATTACTGATATTTTGGCATTTTTGCACCATGATCACGTAAGAACAATACAAACTGTGCAACATGGCCGAAATAAAAAAGAGTATATAAAAAAAGACGTGTGGCACTCGGAGACTGCCGCGGTAAAGCTATTGCATAGCATTTTTTATCAACTTATGCAACACGGACCTAAAAAATTATGCAATTAACAATTAATTATAAAACTAAAAAGTATCACCGCTGTGCCGGTCGGAGTGGGGAGTGTTAGGTTATTTACGTTACGGAATTTCTGGATTCGGTCTCCACGCTCAAGGCCCGCGATAAAAGCTATGCAATAGCTTAATTTTATAATTTTATGTATTTTCTAATTTTGACTTTTGTAATTAATTTTTTCTGTTATTTTGGCAGATATGGTTACCATAGGCAACCATACTGTCAAAATTCTTATTTTCTTCTAAATTCTTTTAAATTTCGGAAATTCAAAATTGTTCGATCGTGCCTCGCCCCGCGTGTTAGGTTAGGTTATTTTCGTTACGGAATTTCTGGATTCGGTCTCCACGCTCAAGGCCCGCCATAGAAGCTATGCAATAGCTTAAAAAACCTACGTGATCTTCTTCTTTTAAAAATTATCCTTTATATGATGTGTGATGTCAGTGTCTCTGACGTTCGTTACTTGTTTTTTCAATTTCACTCTTGTGTGTGCATCAATGTGGCATAACTAAGTATTTGACGTGCCTTT
This sequence comes from Anania crocealis, assembly GCA_949315895.1. Lineage (NCBI taxonomy): Eukaryota > Metazoa > Arthropoda > Insecta > Lepidoptera > Crambidae > Anania > Anania crocealis. The sequence continues at coordinate 8,870,086 of OX438872.1, read as the reverse complement.
CAAAGCACGAATAAAAGCTCCCTTACCACCTCTTCCAACGTCGGAGAAACCAAGAATGAACCAGGAACCAGGTTTTGGTTTAAAGTAAAAAAGTAACAGACTATAATCATACCACTGAAGGAACTGTGGAGAAAGCCTCCATCATTGAATCCAAGTTACCACAGCAATGATGGGTACTGCTGGCATAATCACCAAGCTTGCCAAATGTGGGCTGATAGTCACAAACCCGAGGCATGTTCGAAAATTCGGAACATTTTGTTGCCCAACCCGGGGAGCGAACCCGGGACCCCGAGATCTTGACCCAGTATTTAAACTACTAGAGCAACGGGGCGTCCTTTTCTAATCATGGACTAAAAATGTTTAAAACATTTTCGCACAAAGACGGTAAGGTCCTTTTATATTATATCTATACTAATATTATAAAGCTGAAGAGTTTGTTTGTTTTTGTTTGAACGCGCTAATCTCAGGAAGTACTGGTACGAATTGAAAAAATATTTTTGTGTTGGAAAGTTCATTTATTGAGAAAGACTTTAGGCTGTAAAACATCACGCTGAGACCAATAGTAGCGAAGCATCAATGAAAAATGTTGCAAAAATAATCGCGATCATAATAACAGAAATTGACGCGTACGAAGTCGCCGGCAACAGTGTAACAAACTCAATGGAGCTGAGATATTCTAACGTAGATTTAGGTAGAACAACATGCATTTCTCTTTTAGTATTTAGTTTTTTCCTCGCAGTCCCAAAAACCGCTTGGCGCGTCCCAATCTGCTCCGTATTCATTGATTCAGTGTTCATAACGTACGCCCGTACTATCGGCTGCTGTAAACCGGGTTATACCGGTTTAGTCCGGTTTAAACATCCCGAATGTAGGCCTGGCCTCTTGCCAGGCGGTAGGCGCGTGATACGTTGGTTGCTCTGTGTAAACACAGTGTTACAGGCAGATTGTAAAGAGTTGCAGATTTATACCATCGCTTTGTGGTCAGACCATAATGTATTGATGTAATAGATGTCGATATTAGCCGGGAAATGCGAGGCATAATACAGTTTTAGTGGCTTACGATAGCGTGGACCAGCCTTAAATGTTACTAGATCAGCCATTTTGCTTATAATTTACACTTTCGCTACGGGCAAGCCACAATATTGAATTATCTGGGATAACTTCTATTTAGCTAGAGTATCCGACCATATTATCCGGCTTTCCGGAAATCAATCATCAATCAATAATATCCGGATATCAAGCTACGGTGTTTTTAGTGACAATAGAATACTACTATTTCAAATATTTTTAAACTTTCGCTAACGTGACTACTTAAAATTAATATTTCAAGTATTTATCTCAATAAATTGCCTGAGGCTTTGACCGGATAACGCCGCCCGTGGTCACAAGCTAACTCTACTCTATGGCTTTTAGTCTATTACAAAAGTGTAATTTCTTATACCCAAGTAGAGATCGTCTAAGCTGAAATGACGCGCCCCACTACCGCATTAACGCACACAAGCAAATTAAAAATATGGACGCAATACATATACAAATGCCGTTGTAATTGGTCATTCAGTTGCCGGTGAGATTCAAAGCTTTTCTTGAATTTGTTGTCCAACTTGTCATAATTTGCCTTAACGCGCGAGAGAGCGGACGTCTTGTTTCATACAATACGCCAGCGCTGCTCCCTTAGAAGAGTGTTGTCAGATTTATCGTAGGTGTACGCCTCGTATCGCCTCGCATCGTAGTTCGTGGAGCAGTCGACGCTGTCGAAGTGTCATTATTAATATTTGCACTCACACATCGAAATCAACTAATTAAGTAGCGGGGCGCGTCATTTCATCTTAGACGAGCTCTACTAGTAAATAAATAAATATTATTTTAAATGTAAATAATTTTATTACATGAATACAAATTAATAATTACGTTTAGATCTCACCTGTACAAGCCACTTTATTTCATAGGTAGGTACAAACATAGCAATCCTTCAAAAATACTTTACAAAATACCCATAATATTTAATGGGACGATGTGATTTTTATTTGAATACATAAAGGTGCAATGAGTCTTGAATATCACATTCCAGAATTAACTCTAAGATTTTGAATTCACTTGATATTTTCATACAACATTATAACGCGGCCGGGGTACAAAAGGCACAGGATTCGCGTCGGGTGACAGTAGCAATCTCACATTGACATTTGCTCGTCGCCACCTATTCCACATGACGTAATGATCCTTCCATAATAAATATACTGTGACAGAATACCCGCACAGAACTATCGCCATGAAGAAGTCCATCGCTGTTTCGGTGATGCGATGAGATATGCCTGGAAATAATGATTGAAATAATTGAAAGAATAGTTTTAATCCATGTTTTATCATTTCTCCTTGAAACTCAAGCGGTGTCATTACAAAAAAATAAAACAACGTTCAAACCGTGTCCAATTATAAGACGGCCAATAAGATTTGTTTGACATTTGATTTGTACTAATATCAAGGATGCATATTTTCAAATTAGTCGTCCTAAAATTAGACAAGGCTTAAACACCGTTTTATTTTTTTGTAATAACACCGTAGAGCTTTACGGCCGGTCCCAATAATCTATCTATCTTCAGTTTTGGCATATCGGAGATAGAAAACATCTTCTGTCTCTGATTTTGCCGTCCAGAGAAACAAAAACAGAAGTTGTTTTCTATCTCCAAAATGCCAAAACTAAAGATAGATAGATTATTGGGACCGGCCGTTAGTGGCATTTGCTAAGGGTTCTTATTTAGCTGTTTCCTTTTGTGGTAACGGGTAGATTGAGGACTTCGTTTTATTCGGGATTTGTAAAGTATTTTGAATGTGAAAAGTTCATGTCGGGAAAGATAACATTGGGGTGGTGGGATCTACCTCCTAGTGGTCTACCGTAGGCAACGGCATCTTTGGTTTTCTAACTAATGATGACGGCTAACAAATCCCTCTGCGGTTGTAGGCTTCGTAAGAGGCTGCCAGGATGCTACCACCCAGGGTGGTCCACCCTCCTGCCGGAGTCCAGCGCCAGTTTTTTTTGTGTTCCGCTGATGTGTGGAAGAACCAGTACATCTGGTTAAGCTCGCCCCATCTTAGGCTTCTTGTCAACCGTATAGTTAAGTTGTAGTCAAGAGCAAGCCCATTACTTATTAAAAAAACACGATAATAACATTGTCATCTGCTATTGATTAATTAACTAGATCTTAAATATTGATTTCTTGAGATAAAATATTGGTAGAAATAATATTATGCCAGCCGTAGAAAAATGAAATTCAATTAAAACATGTATTTCTTTATATTCAAAACAATTATATTTATTTCGTGTGAATTCAATTCATCCTCTTTTAAATTTCACAAACTGGCTGAGTGCTTTTTCGACGGTGACATAAAGAAAGACAAAATATTTAAAAACAGAATGCAAAAAAAATGTTACACACACCTTCCTCCTTTCTAAGACTTGCATCGAGCTTACCAAATTTGTTGCCCTCGATAACAAAGTATTGCGTGCCAACGATGCATACCGCTAGCAGGCCAGCTGTTACGGTGGATAGCAGCCAGAATATTAGGCAATCAGACTGTGAACAAAAGACAACCTTATACAGCAAACGATAGAGTCAAAAACACGTTTACAAAGTTAAGTAAAAAACTACAACGTAGGAAGATGGTTTACAGCGAGTGCATGCCCAGTTCCAAAACCGCTAACTCACTTTGAACCTTATGTGGCAGACGATAAAAGTTATATAAAAGTGTTTGTTGTTTTACTGCACCTTGTAAATGTTTCGAAGTTGGACTTGGTTAGGTGTCTTGTCTAGATACTTTAAAACTTCAAGACTTTGATCTTAAAAGCAGAGGGAATAGTTGAGTAACAGGAATCTTTGGAAGTTACTAACATTTAAAAACAACTTCGGATCCGACGTCAAGAATGACGGTTTAATTAAATGCACTTTGTTTTAGTTAACGAATAAAGATTTTGAGGATCCAGCGCGACAGTTTCAGTTAAATATGAAGCCCAATATTAAAGAAAATAACGGTCATAGACCGTCATTAGGATTCGGCAGTATACTTTTCTTAAATTAAAAGTGTAATTATCATTTTTTTAAACAAAATTTTGATTATATATTCAAAACTGTTCTTTGACCAAATAAAATGGCTGATGTAAATTTAAAAAATCAATTCTTAGAATAAAAATTTCGTCCGGCTGAGGTGGGAGCTTCAAGAACAGTTTTAGAAACATAAAACATTCGTTTATCACGTGCGAAAAGGTTTGAAAAAGATTACATAAGTTGGAACTCGAACCCATAACCTTCCGCTAACCGGGCGAATGCTCTAACCTTCCTTGTAATTTTTATTTAGGGAATTGTATTTTCAATTTACAATAGCAATTTATTTGCTTAAAGAACAAACAAAAAAAAAGTAATTTGCTCTGTACATGCAATAATTTTATGCAATATTTTTGTATAGGTAATAAATAAAGAAAGTTCATTATAAAATTAAGTGAAATAAAAAAATAAACTAATGATGTACACTCTTACGTATGCAAAGTTTAAAAACATTGGGTTGCGTTAAGGTAATGCACCATACAAAAACTCTAAGGGATAGCTCTAGAAGGCTGGTAGTGACGTTTAGTCAATGGTACGTCTAGATCGTGAACTGTGGTGGCCATATTTCCCGTAAAATCTGAATTGAAAACGAAGGCCTGACACGGCGACACGGCCATATTATCAGGTCATGCTCCATCGGTGACTATCTCATCCACATCGGCGGAAAAGAGTCTGCTTCATACCATAACTACCTTTGCAACAAAAACACCATGCAAAACAATCTCCAAACAAGCCTGGCCTGGGCAACCTCGTCGCAGTACATATGCGTATAAGTACATAATTATGCGTAAGCATACCCCTACATCAAAAAAGGTCACGTCACTACTGGGCACAGGCTTCTCCTTAAGAAGGACTGCACTGAGGAAGAGGAGGTTTTGCCATAACCACCATAATTGACAGGTGGATTCCAGAACGCTTTGATTTACCAATCATACCAATGCTGAAGACAAGACGCTGCTGGCAGTCTTCTTCAAAGGCAATGTAGCAGTGTTTGATGAAAGCATTAAAGATTTTTACGTATTTGTGTACCAAATCTGTCTTTGGTTTTCTTTTCATTTAGGATCATAATATCCAGGGATCTCGCTGGGCAACGTCCCCAAATATTTTACGACAGTTTAAGCGTCACACGTTGTGCGATATATAAATACAGGGATTTAAACAAATACGGCATACAAATTCTGGGTAAATCTATTTTGGGAATTGCCTGAAATTCACCATTGGTTGAAAACATTGAATAAATAAATCTGACAGGATCACATTCAGTCATCAAAAGCAATAAACGGGTGCGCTCTGCAAAATCTAGATGGAAAATGGTTGGATGCGTGAATATTTTATTTTTACTGGATTTAGGCGCGATGTTGCTTTGATGCGTCTAGCTGGATATTAAAATCTATAGGAATATGTAATGCATTAGGGTTAACGGCCTCACGTTGATTACTTGATTACTATGGAAAAGCTGATTCAATCTAATGATTTTAACTAGAGTTATTTAATTCGGGATTTATACCATGTACCTTATTTATTATGAGTTTCCGATATTTCGGATTACGATTGTAGCTTATAAATAATATAACCTATCACTTGTACAATATCCTAATAAATAAATGACCTTAAAAATAAATGAATAGTGCTTTTCTTAAAGTGTGGACACCGTATACCAGACTTAGTATGAAAATCAATATAAAAGTTAAAATAACAAAAAAAATAAAAAAAAAACAGTGACAAGATAAAAAAAGATCGATAATATTAAAAAATTACTAAGCACTGAAAGGCTCCACATTTTTGTAATTGTTGTCTTTAATTATATTTTAAACAATTAGCATTTGCATAGTGTGTGAACTGAGGGCCCACCAACAAAAACGTAAAGTTCACAATATTTACCACTATTTGTGATGTTTCTTAGTTTAAAAATTTTTAAATTTTTTAATCCTTGTATTTTTTACTAAAGACTGGCTTATGATAATTTAATGTTCCTATTATAATCTAAAACTTATGAGATAAATTTATGTGGGCCTTCAGGGACCACAGAAAAACGTTTGTAATTTTTTTATTATCTATTCACATTAGGTTTTTTAATGTTATGCAGATGTTTATTCATGTTTTACTAAAGGTCTATAACCAAAATTTGTTGGTGAACTCATTATATATCTAGATTTGGGAGCTTATGTGTGTGAACTGAGGGACCCACTTAAGACGATATATCTTTTGAATTATGTCTTTACAAACTCTAACCTTCGTTTTACAAACATTTTCACAACTTTTACTAAAGACTGTCGTTAGTTAAACTGCAAAGATCAGCAAAAATAAAAGTGGGCTCTCAGTACACACACTATCATTTTCACTATGGCTCGTAAATCAGATATAAAAAATATAACATAGAAAGACTGACGAGTCAATTAAAGTCACTGGCAAATGCTACACCATTTATGCGAAGTGACAAGGGACAGAAATCCAATATACGCATGTCTTGTCAGTACATGTCACTAGATATACTCTCAAAGGGGGCTGCGGAGCTGACAGCCGCGGTCAGGGTGGGCGGTGACTGATGTTTGAGAACCGATGGCGGTGCCAATCTGTTATGGTTTGCTCGCGATTTGTTAGTTTACGTCAGGGTTGGCAGATACTGGTTTTGAAATTGCCCATAGTAATTTTTTCTTCCGAAAAATTATACGGCTTTTATCAAAGACCATAGATTGAAATTGTGTCGACGTTGAGCTTTCATGCTATTATGTTGTCTTGTGGCAAAATACGAAGATTGTTATTTCTTGATTTAGATTATATCAATTGATAGTGGTTTTACAGTTCGTTGTTGTCCCGGTGCTGTTTTTAAAAAAAACTTTCCTCAAAAGGCAACACCTACCAAAGTTATGATTTCAGATTTATTATTTTTGAAACGATTAGTTAAGTGGAGTTTATTTTTAACAATTTTATCACAATATTCATATTAATTTACGAAAAAAATAAATGCTTATTAATATGCCTCTGATATAAAATGCCACTCTATATTATTGTAACCGTTTTAAAATTTAAAATGCGATTTTAATGGAAAGGCATATTTTATTCCATCCATATACAAGTTTTTTTCCCGCAATCACGGAAGAATCGATCTGGTAGCCCTAGTTCACGTTGTTTGCGCTTACGTAAGAGATTTATGGACCCATGGTAAATTAAATTGTGTTTGTTTCAGAGTGTGCATGATTAACATCTCAGCCAACGCTGAGTAGCTGTAAATCGACAAATGGATGTACCAAACTTCAAAATGATGTAAACTCATCAACATTATCACAGCCTACCGACGCCCACTGCTGGTTATCTCTCTCCAAAGGTAACAAGTCACTCGTATCCAGCGGCTTCCTGCGACCTTCAATAGATCGTCGGTCCACCTGGTGGGGGACTACTACTGATTGTCGTTTGGTGCGCGGTCAACATTACAGACCTTTATGTCCCAACGGCAATCGGTTCCACCCACTGCACAGTTTAACAATTCTTCAAGCGTTGTCGGTTATCTTAGTTCATCTTCGGATTACCTCATATCTGATTCTATTGCGTAGCGTAATACCAAGCTTTGCTTTCTCCATTGCCTGCTGAGTGACGTCGGATCGTCTTATCAGACACACATTAAGCGACCACGTTTCAGTCAATTGCTGAACTCTCTGTATATAAACTCAAATCATATATCAAAGTTATTTTAATGAATAAGGTCTCTTATACTATTAATGATTATATAAATGATAGGAAAGTGAGGCTTTAAATTGTCCTAGCTCGCACTGGCATATATCTTATGTAAACATATTTATTTAAAAAGTGGCTGACAATAGTGACAGAGTTTCTTGCGCTGCTTCTTCTAGGCACTAGCCTACAATTGTCCCGAAGCAGGGTAGGTTTCAATATTGGAACGTGTAAAAGCGCCTCCAGGGGCCTATTTGCAGAAATAAAACTGATTTTACTGATTTTACTGATAAGTCATCAGTGGCAACACGCACTGGTCAAAGACTGTTGGCCCGATCATCAGCGGTGGAGTGAAGTACTGACCGGTAAAAGTGTCAAGCCGCCAGCTCCGAGTAATTCGATTCTCGGACGGGTCAATAAAGAAATTCACTTGTTTGTATCTGGGTATTGGTCTTGGGTATATATCGGGATGCCTAATTATTTGTACTCCTAATTGTCATTGGCGCACAAACTATTAGCCTAAAATTTTTTCGCACATTTTTACTATTCCTAAACGTGTTTAGCCTATTTTCACTACGTTTAACTTTATATCGCCGTATTATAATTTCCCAAATGCGACATTTAGCCGAATATATCATATCACCTACCCTTTTGCAGTTCCAAATTTTTATTCGCAGAAAGTTAAAAACTTTATCAGCATGCATGCATGCTTGCAAAGAAGTAAGCATGCATGCAAGCAAGCAAGCATGAATGCATGCAAACAAGCATGCATGCATGCAAAGAAGTAAGCATGCATGCAAGCAAGCAAGCAAGCATGTATGCAAACAAGCAATCATGCATGCAATCAAGCAGACATGCATGCAAACAAGCAATCATGCATGCATCCAAACAATCAGACTTCCGTGACGGCTTTGGCGCTGCGGGGCTCCGGCGGTCCTACGCGTGCTTATCGTCGCAGATGGCTTACGCTCACCACCGCAGCTTCGGCTTTCTGGCCGGCTGCGCCGGCCGGCCTCAGCCGCGGCGCCTCGCTTACAGCCTCCTGCTCCTCAGCCCGCGGGCCGCCTCGCCCCTCCGCGCCTACGCGCTTTTGAATTACACTCTAGGGGTAGGGCAGACAAGACTGCTTGGGGTCGGTTTGTGAGCGATTCGTTTCTTAAACTTTTCGGTTTAAAAAAAATAGAGCGTAATGCCAAAAAAAGATGCTAATACATTTTAGTGCTTTCGATATTAGACATACTGAAATTAGGGTTTTCAATTTTTAGACCAATCTATAATAGTGCGAAAACAACTGTTAGACGAGACAATAATTATACGTTATAAGTTTAGGCCAATACGGTTCGGCCAAATGAAATTAGGATTTTAAATTTTAGGCGAACCGAATGGCACCCATTGGTCTTACCTCCTGAGTATGTGATTTCCACTCCTAGAATAAGAAACTCATAAAGATAGGATATTTTGGGATTCAAACAATACAGCGTTTTAGGTAAATGGTATAATAAGCCGAAACCATCCTATGATGACATACTATAGATAGATAGATAGATAGATAATTCTTTTATTGCACAAAACAAAGGTAACATAAATTACAATGTGACACATATGTACAATAAGGCGGTCTTATTGCTAAAAGCAATCTCTACCAGACAACCTTTGGGTAGAAAAAGAAAATTACGTCTCAGTGGAGTAGGGGTGACGTGGTGCAAAGTAATAAATGTACTATCTTACTTATTACTATGCATATACATACAAAATTGATACCCTTTTTTTTTATACAAAATAAAATTTTGAAATTCCGATTTGTATGAATATGTAGTGACCACCGACCGCACTCAACACAAAGTAGAAAAACATTACATATCTTTTTAGCAGTCGGCTAAGTCCAAACTTCGACCCGCAGTCGTACGCGCACCGCGACTGTACACCAACGCTCGCGCATCCATCGATCGGTCTCGCTGCCGTTTGTAAAACAGTGCGAATCAACCTGCGACGGCGAATGCACGCTCAAATTCCCTCCGCGCCTACTCACGTAATACTCGTACCTAACAGCGATTCAATTTACAAATTCGTTTGGTTAGAAAGTGATAGATATTAATTTCGCGACTTCCTTTGTTAAAAGTGTAAAGTATTGTGGAAAGTAATAAACTGTTTTAATAGCAAAGTAACGGACATTTTTGATTTGTATCCTAGAAACCGTTAGGACTTGGCTATAAATATATTTTTTCAAAAATGATGATGTCAAATTTTTTTATATGCATACATTAACCTATGGCTGGATTCGGCTTGTTTTTTTTTGTAAACATGTACGAGTACTTATTATACATACATAGAAAACACCCAGACAAGTGCAGTCGACCAAATTGAATCATGACCTACTTCGCCGATCATTCCTTTTAATCTGTGTTTATTAATGAGACCGTATATAGTAAGGTTTGTCAGTGACTGTCAGTGTCTAATATAACCGGCCAAGTGCGAGTCGGACTCGCGCACAAAGGGTTCCGTACCAAAAAGGCCAAAAAATCAGGATTGTTGTATGGGAGCCTCCCTTAAATATTCATTTTATTTTGTTTTTAGTATTTGTTGTTATTGCGGCAACAGAAATACATAATTTGTGAAAATTTCAACAGTCTAGCTATCGCGGCTCTTGAGATACAGCCTGGTGACAGAGCGACGGACAGACGGACAGACAGCGAAGTCTTAGTAATAGGGTCCCGTTTTTACCCTTTGGGTACGGAACCCTAAAAATGATAACTAGTTAGTTCGTTCAAGCGAATTTCAACCTACTTGTATAGAATGACAGTAGAAAAATTACCTTTTGGTGGTTCATGATTGAATTTGGTCGATTGTACAAACAGACACAAAAAATTGTACTGTGCGGGGATCGAACCCGCGACCCATGGCTCAGAAACAGCCTTTACTACCACTGATCCAACTAGTCGTCAAATATTTGTGTATAGACTTTATTTACATTTTATTTTACCGTAAAATTAGTGATCCATTTTGTTACTATTTATTAGTCGAAATGTTGTTTATGAAATATATATAACCCCGCATGACCCACATATTTCGAATCCACCCGCTTATGGTCAACACCGTATATTTACCTTGTGACGGGGGTCGTGCCATAAACCAAGTTTTACGACGCGGGTGGGCGTTTAAACGGCTATGTATCGCTGAAAAATCCACCCGAATTCGGCAAGAAAGACGAATGTTCGCTCCGGTAAACTATTGGGTCAGTGTGTCTATATTGGATTTATACTAAAGAAATTAAAATATAAGATAAGATAAATACTCTCTATTGCACACCATACAGGATAAATTTTGTCACTTATAATACATTTTAAGCTGTACAGTTTAGGCGGTCTTATAGCTGGAAGCGTACTCTTCCAGACAACCTCAGTAAGGGACAGTTGAATTGGAGAAGGCGGCGAAGAGTACTTAAGAGTAAAAATTAAATATGTAGGCAAAAAATACATACATATTCTACTCAATCAATATACATACTTACGAATACAAATAAATATATATAAATACACACACAAAATGACCCAATAACACTTTAGAAAGAACCTAGATCCTAAAAATGTAAAAGGAAAATAAGAGAATAAAAGTAAAAAGTGTTTCAGACTGCAGAATATAAACAACGGCAGAGAGTTCCATAGCCGAACGGATTGCACAGAGAAAGACTGTGAATAGGCGTGAGAAGAATGAGGAAGAAATGAGAGACGAGAGTTTTTTGGATGACCGCATTTCATAAACCAGAGCGACTGCAGGAAATGGAAATATAATGTTGTTATTGCACCAAAACGGGCCCACCGTATTTGTAATAATAAAAAAGGCGTGTGGCACTCGGAGACTGCCGCGGTAAAGCTATTGCATAGCATTTTTTATCAACTTATGCAATTATAAAACTAAAAAGTATCACCGCTGTGCCGGTCGGAGTGGGGGGTGTTAGGTTATTTTCCTTACGGAATTTCTGGATTCGGTCTCCACGCTTAAGGCCTGCGATAGAAGCTATGCAATAGCTTAATTTTATGTGTTTTCTAATTTTGACTTTTGTAATTAAATTTTTCTGTTATTTTGGCAGATATGGTTACCATAGGCAACCATACTGTCAAAATCCTTATTTTCTTCTAAATTCTTTTAAATTGCGGGCTTTCAAAATTGTTCGATCGTGCCTCGCCCCGAGTGTGTGGGTGTGGATGTTAGAATTGTTTTCGTTACGGAATTTCTGGATTCGGTCTCCACGCTTAAGGCCTGCGATAGAAGCTATGCAATAGCTTAATTTTATGTGTTTTCTAATTTTGACTTTTGTAATTAAATTTGTCTGTTATTTTGGCAGATATGGTTACCATAGGCAACCATACTGTCAAAATCCTTATTTTCTTCTAAATTCTTTTAAATTGCGGAAATTCAAAATTGTTCGATCGTGCCTCGCCCCGAGTGTGTGGGTTATTTATTTTCGTTACGGAATTTCTGGATTCGGTCTCCACGCTCAAGGCCGCGATAGAAGCTATGCAATAGCTTAATAATATCATACTTCTATTGTTCTCTCTATTTCTATTTGTACTAATAATAATGGCGTGTGTTGCTGATGCCGTAAGAGGTGACTAAATGTGTACTGAGAGAAGGAGACAGGCAGCAGCTTCCATGTACCATTGGCCAAACTGCGATCGCTAACTTGCCTGCCAAGCGTGGCGATTAAGGGGACTACTAGAGCTATGTGCTGCCACCAATTGATTTGATTTTACTACTTCTAAACAAAACCAATTCTCAAAAAACTATAATACTATTACCTTAAAAAATTACCCTTAGTATTTGTTGAATCTCGTAGATTGTGGTATTAAAATTTGGAAGGTGTTTAAAATTTCATCCTGTATATGTCAATGAAAATATACAATATGTTATAAAAACCCTGTCAGATCCGAAAGGGTCATAAAGTTGCTATATTAACATAACCAAAATAAGTATCAAAATTACGTAATTCATGAATACAACTTTTTTATCGATTTTTAAAGTCAACAGGTTTATCACCCATTTACCCTACAACGGGGAAATTTTCAAAATGTGTTAACACTCCCCGTCGCGCGGCTCTATTGTCGGCATTGACGCAAGCAAACTACTCGCTTTTCGGCACCGCAATAAACATAGGCGGCGCCTTTGACATAGCGTAAAGGTAGCCGCCCGCTTTGATTCAACTCGCCGCGCGGCACGTGTCGGTGGATATATCCTGATCATGCATTATTATTTATTATTACGACAGGTCAGTTTCGCGAAGACATTACTTCCGAGTGGTCGAACCGTTCTTCTCCGCAAAATGTCGTATTCTACAAATAGTTTTCATAAAATTATGTGACAGTGAAGCAAAAATGCGTGTGCGGATTGTTGCGCTTAAAGCGGATACGAGTGTGTTACAATCGGTGCGGGACAACCTAGTGCAACGCTGTGAAGCCTGTATTTCTGACGGTGGCAGAAATATGGAACAACATCTTCGCCACAACCATCAAATCAGTGTCCTTATTGAGTGACCTCATACTACCAAATAAAAAAGCTACTTGCAGAGCTTCCAAGAAGTCTTAGTTTCGTACAATTGACACATTATTATCTGACTAATAAGTACCGGGGTCAACTGGGGTCATGACTTCGCTACCTGCGAGTGCGAGCGCCGGCGCATCTCCGCGCCTCCCGCACGTCCGGTCACCGCCTCTTGGGATTACCATGTAAGCTTTTTTAATGTAGTGAATTTTGTATTTTTTTTTCATGGGGTAATTTCTTTCTAATGTTTCATGAAAATTATTACACAAATAGAATCTTATATAGATACCTAATAACACCTTAATGGATCGGACAGGGTTTTTATAACATATTGTATAATGGTGAAAAACGCATTCAATTTTAAAAGACAGCGCATTATAATGATGACAAACTAAAATGGCGTTCTTTATTTGAGCCAGTAAAAATAATGGTTGACGGCAAAACTGACGAACAAAAATTCCATTAACCTATATTTTGCCTTTTGTCGCTCTAGTAAAGACTCCCATTTTAGTTTTTCTTCAATATAATGTACAGACATCATCTTTTCACCATTTTGTTATGTTCATTGATGATATTAATCTGAAAACGTATCAAAGTGGAAATGTTCGGTTCCCGTAGAATAGATCAAAGCGTAAGAAGTCACGGGCATCAGTTAGTTGAAAATAAGTCTATAATTTCAAAAGTACCTGTAAGTGGCTCCTATTCCGCGGGTTACCAAACCAAAGCCTCAGAGCTTGGACTACTGTGTACCGAGGAGTTCGTATTGCAGGATAGCTGTGAAAAAACACATTATTCATATTATATATTTTAAAACTTCACTTATTCTATAACTTAAAGGTAAAAGAAAAGATGTAAATTATTTGAACCGACGAAATAAACCAAAGAATAATGTGAAACCCTGATAAACGCAAGTTCAATCGGTAAATTTATTTTTCATTTTATTATTATTAATTTCTTAATTCAGATAACAATTAATCCATTCGTTAGTAACAAAATTAACTTACAGCTATGTTAGTAGAAAATACATTTATTTTTTTAAGATCTAATCAATTCATATAATAAATATGCTCCGAACTTGGGTTAATCTGAGCGGTATTTTAATGTACAGTGTTTACGAAAAATCAAGAAACTAATGACCAGAAGAAGTATGCAAAATAAAACGTATTTCGATAAAGTAACCATAATTATATGTATAATTTAATTTACTAAACACGACGCTTGTTGCTGATTTTGTTTGTAATCTTACCTATACCCGAAAAAATGTAGAAAATAATTTTTTTATACATTTTTCCGTCCGGAAATCGATCCCAGGACCTCAGAGCAGGCGACACCTTGAAAACCGGTGTGTACGCTCCCTCCGCCACGGAGGTCATCATATTTTGTAATCCATTTATCATTATTACACACTGAGGAAAATTTGATACATTTTCAACTGTAAATGCAGCACGTTTAGAACTTCACAAAGCATTGCGAACCTTGATTGCAATACGCCCGAAACTTTCGTAGCACTATTGTAGCAATCTACCGTAGCACGTAGCGTACACGCTACGATCTGTAGTTAGAAACGCTACGAAGTTTTTGTAATTTTTGGTTCTTATTGGAGCATGAATTTTATGCACATACATATACCAAAAAAAGTGTGCGTTTTCCAACAAACTTTAAATGAAAATTACTATTTTAACATAGAATATTTCATCTATGTTAAAATTTCATCTATGTAAAAATAACAATTTTTATTTAAAGTTTACACAATAGGAAAAAACCGGCCAAGTGCGAGTCGGACTCGCGCACTGAGGGTTCCGTACCAAGTTTACGGTAGACGACCATTTGGATCAGCGGTAGTAAACGCTGCTTCTGAGCCATGGGTCGCGGGTTCGATTCCCGCCGCACAGTACAAATATTTGTGTGCATGAACATGACTGTTTGTACTGGTCTGGGTGTTTTCTATATATTATAAGTATATATTTACAAAAAATAAGTATATAAGTAAGTTTATCGGTTGTCTAGTACCCCATACGACAGGGTACTTAATAGTAGCTTAATTTGGGACTAAATGGCTTTGTGTGGCCCAGTGAGGCATGTCTTAAATATTTATTTTTATTTATTTATTTATTAAGTTTAACAAAAATACCACAATATTTTGATGGCTGCAAAAAGTAACTTTGTTTTTCATAGTGTTTGTATGGAGGACAAAGTTATGTTTGCTATTGCTGAAAATGTGCTAGATTTTCAAAACTACCAGTTCGATCTCGTTCGAACCAATTTTCGTTGAAAGTATTTTTTAAGATCTACATTATAAGTATGTATTTTTTCCAAAATGTTCACTTGCTTATTTTAAAAGTTAGATGGGGGGACACTCATTTTACCACTTTGGAAGCGTCTATCTTCCAAATGTTAGACTTTTGGAAAAAATGGTGATAGAAACCTCTATGTTATTTTAGAATACCTATCCATAGATACCCTATATGTATAGGTTTGAGTAAAAAAATAAATTTTGTTGTAGTTCTATGTATTCCCATACATAGAACTAAAACAAAATTTATTTTTTTGCCCCCCTTAAATATCATTATTTTTTGTATGAGAATCGTTAAGCGGTTAACAGGATACACCTACCTACCAAGTTTTAACTGTGTCATGCTAATACTTTCAGAATACAGTGGCTGTGACATACGGACGGACAGACAGACTTAACGAATCTATAAGGGTTCCGTTTTTTGCCATTTGGCAACGGAACCCTAAAAAATGACAATGCGAAATATCCGCAATTCAAATTATGTAGGTAGTTAGCGTTTTGTCATAATATCTCTCTAATTACGGCCGGTCCCAATAACCTATCTATCTTCAGTTTTGGCATATCGGAGATAAAAAACAACTTTTGTCTTTGTTTCTCTGGACGGCACAATCAGAGACAGAAGTTGTTTTCTATCTCCGATAAGCCAAAACTGAAGATAGATGGATTATTGGGACCGGCCGTTAGTGTCATCATATTGTCGCGGACATGCTAGATGCTTCGAGATATCGCTAGAGGAATGTACATAACTACCTAAGTTGAACCACAAAGTAATAACAAGATGTTAGTGCAAGCGACATTGGACTTTAAGTTTACGGATTAAGGCGCAAAATGGTTTAACTCACTAGAGTTGTTTACGTTTAAACGTCCTTGTGATTTTTCTGGAAAACGAACATTCTAGTATGTACGACCGGCATCGATGTTGGGATATATAAATAACAGGACTTAAGACGCTGCAGTCAGTTCATTCTGAGCTTTCGGTGCGATACCTGCGAAAAGTGATCTAGTGCGAAGTAACGACGACTTTAGCGATACCAACGGATCTAAGGACTACTCTAAGGATTGGCTAATATTGTTTTGGAACCAACGACCTCAGCGACCTACCGGACTACGATTCTTGTGATTTGGCTTTTGTGATAGTGTTTGCGACCTGTTCATCGCCTAATAAAATCTTCTAATAAGTCAACGGTGTTTTATCCAAATCCCGAACTCCACGTTCGTAACATTTGGTGTCAGAAGTGAGATTTGGAAATGCCAGTGACTCCGAGGGAAGATACTGCTGGCGTCAGAACCAGGGCACAGCAAGCTGCGGAAGCCACGGCTGCTACCCGACAGGCCACCGACAATTGGGATACACCCATTGGCTCCACCCACCAAGCATCGCCCATCGACCAGTCCTCGCCTACCGGAATGGAAGGTTTACCCACCGCGTCGCCGGCCTCACCTACTGTCTCCGCTCACCGGGCTACTACGCCATCAGCTCAAGAGGCCAGAGCATCTTCATTCGACTTCAGTAGGTTAATGCAGATGATGGACTTTATGTACCAAGAGCAAAAAGAAATGCAACGGAAGCAGGATAAAATGCAAGAAGTACTTCAAGGAAAACAGGAAGAAATGCAACGGAAGCAGGACAAAATGCAGGAAGTGCTACAAGAAAAACAGGAAGAAATGCATCAAGAACAACAAAAAGTACTGCATGCCGTAGGTTCAGTGGGTGATATGGTGCAGAACCTACAGAAAAATGTCGACCTGGTAGAAGAAAGGGTAACTAATCTGGAGGCCAACATAGACAGCGTGAAAGTGAACCTCGCTGGATTGCAGAAAAAGGTTCTGAAACTTGAGGCCGCTGGACCCACCGCGTCGAGTGACATCGTATTTGCCAGCCCAGCACCCAGGGTGAAAGTACCATCCTACGACGGCACTACATCCTGGACCGCTTACCGCCAACAGTTTCAGACTGTTGCCTCTGCTAATGGATGGACAGAGGAACAGAGTCTAACAGCTCTCACTGTTGCTCTGCGGAGATCGGCTCTTTCTGTTTTGGAGGCGCTACCATCCTCGGGTAGCACATTCAGCGATCTGATGGGGGCACTCGAAGCTCGTTATGGAGAACGCCATCTGGAGCATGTCTTCCGCGCTCAACTACGGGACCGGGTTCAGCGTTCTGGGGAAGGACTACAGCAATGGGCTCTGGAGATTGAAAAATTAGTCCGCAAAGCATACCCATCTGCTGATGCAAAGATGGTGGACTCCACCCTGCTCCAAGCATTCGTCGATGGGATCAGAGACATGGAGATTAGGGCTGCAGTGGGGCTGCGCCACCATGCCTCACTGAAGGAAGCTCTAGCACACGCTCTGGAAGTAGAAGCCCTAAGGAAAGATGTTCGGCCAACTCACAAAATACGAGAAGTGATTGAAGAAGTACAGGAAAAGAAGACATCATTTCCTCCTAAGAAAAAAATAACTGGATCTATGTGCTATAAATGTGGAGAAAAGGGTCATCTGCAATTCACCTGTCCCAAGAACGAGACGCAGCAGACAGCTAAACTTGCTGAAATGATCAGCAAGATGTTGAAGGAACGCCTGGATATGTTAAAGAAGCAGGATACCCCATCTTCTGCTGGGAACCAGGGAAACGAGTAACAGCCAGAACTAGGGGGCGGGTGCTGGCTGGAACGAAAGAAGCCCCGACGATGATTGTCTCCCAGGCATGCAATGGGAACAGTTTGATGATACGCGGCTCGGTGAATGGGACTGACTGCAAGATGACGGTGGATACAGGAGCCTCTAGGACAATAATCAAGCCGAAACTAGTGGAGACCGCGAAAAGGCGCAACAGCACCTTTAATATTCGGCTACTTTCCGCTTCCGGCCAGCAAATACCCGTCCTAGGAGAAGTTTCGGTCACATTACAAGTGGGTGAAGCATCATATACTCATAACGTTATCGTGGCCGAAATAATGGACGACTGCGTATTGGGCCTCGACTTCATGCGAAGATATGACTGCAAAATTGATGTCACCAATGGCATATTTAAGTGTGGTAATGAAGAGCTTTTCATC
Source organism: Anania crocealis (assembly GCA_949315895.1). Lineage (NCBI taxonomy): Eukaryota > Metazoa > Arthropoda > Insecta > Lepidoptera > Crambidae > Anania > Anania crocealis. Next base: position 8,851,433 of record OX438872.1, on the reverse strand, counting down.
CTGGGTGGGCCCGAAGGAAAAGTAACATGCCTAAAGAAGATCAACATTCCCGGAAGAACACAAGCTGAACTGCTAGTGAAGCTACCATGTGCTAAGAAGAATGAGAAGAATAGGTGTGTGTTGATCGAAGATACACTTAGCAAGTCGAAGACACAAAAGCTTCTGGCAGCCAGGACACTAGTCAAGGGGTCCACAACTGCAATAGTTAGAGTTGCTAATTTAGAAGACCACGAGATCCAATTAAAAGAAGGCGACGTTATTGGAAGATGCGAAGAAGCTGTTTGGGTGAGAAAGTGCCAAACAACTTTGACTAAGACGAAAACCAAGGATAAATCTACCATTGCAGAACTTCTTGAAGGATGCAAAAGTAACTTAAGTTATTCTCAAAGCATGAAAGCCAAAGACCTGCTTTAGCGCTTTTCAGACGTGTTTTCTTCAGAAGAAGGAGATTTGGGGAGGACATCCTTGGTACAGCACAAGATAGACACCGGAAATGAAGGACCTATCCGGCAACGAGCAAGGCGAATACCGATTGCCAAGGAACAAGAAGTTGAGGATATGCTGGAGAGCATGAGGAAGAATAAGATCATCGAACCTTCTGCAAGTCCGTGGTGTTCTCCTGTCGTCTTAGTTAAGAAGAAAGATGGAAGTACAAGGTTTTGTGTGGACTATCGACGACTTAACGACATCACGAAGAAGGACAGCTATCCTTTACCGCGCATTGACGATACCTTGGATACCCTGAGTGGCAAGACGTGGTTCTCGACACTTGACTTGAAGTCTGGATACTGGCAAGTTGAAATTCATCCAAAGGATAAGGAGAAGACAGCATTTTCTACAGGGAAGGGGCTATGGCAATTTAACGTCATGCCATTTGGATTGTGCAACGCGCCAGCCACTTTTGAGCGACTCATGGAATGTATCCTGGCAGGATTGGTGGGAGAAGCCTGCCTGGTATATTTGGATGACGTGATCATCATGGGTCGGGACTTCGAAGACCATTTATTTAACCTGGAAAAAGTCTTAAGGAAGATACGTGGAGCCAACCTAAAGCTGAACCCGAAGAAATGCGATCTGTTCAGAAACAAGGTAAACTACCTCGGGCACGTTATCACCAGTGACGGAATACAGACTGATCCAGCTAAAATAGAAGCCGTGCAGAAGTGGCCAACTCCCAAAGATAAAACGGAAGTAAGAGCATTTTTGGGTTTATGCTCATACTATAGACGCTTTGTTAAGGGATTCTCCGAAATTGCCAAGCCATTGCATCGCCTGACGGAAGACAAGAGAGGATTCTGCTGGGATGAAGCCTGCGAGGATTCCTTCCAAAGGTTAAGGCAATGTCTATGTGAGACTCCAATCTTAGGATACCCACAAGCTAATGGGCAATTTGTCGTCGATACGGATGCAAGCAACACAGCTATTGGTGGAGTGCTATCTCAAAAACAAGGAGATCGAGAAGTTGTGATTGCCTACTTCAGCAAATCGTTATCGAAGCCTGAAAGGAATTACTGTGTGACAAGAAGAGAACTTTTAGCAGTGGTCAAAACGCTACAACATTTCAGCAAGTACATTATCGGCAGAAAGTTCGTGCTTCGTACCGACCATGCTGCTTTAAAGTGGCTGCTTCATTTTAAGAGTCCCGAAGGTCAAGTTGCTAGGTGGATTGAACAGCTTCAAGAATACGACTTCACTACCGAACATCGTAGTGGAAAAACACATGGGAATGCAGACGCCCTCTCAAGAAGACCATGCTCAGAAGAGTGCAAGCATTGCATCAAGCTGGAGTCTAAAGAGGACTGTGTACAAATAACAAGGACAAGTCCTCCGAGATCCTGGGAAGATGAGTCCATGAGAGAAGCTCAGGAAAAAGACGAAGACATACGACTGATCATTGCATGGAAGAAACGCGGTAACGATAAGCCGAGATGGCATGAAGTTGCGTCTACGAGTGCTACGACTAAAGCGTACTGGGCTCAATGGGACAGTTTCATTTTGCAGAACGGGATACTTTACCGGAAATGGGAAAAACCTAACGGTAGAGAGTTCCATCTACAGCTGGTCGTCCCAAGGGAAAGGATCAAGGATGTTCTCCGAGAGGTACACGATGGCATATCAGGAGGACATCTGGGTGTAAAAAGGACCTTAACAAAGCTACGGGATAGATTCTACTGGCTTAACTGTAGAGCTGATGTACAAGATTGGTGCCGGAAATGTACCACTTGTGCTGCAGTAAAAGGTCCATCCACCAGGAGTCGAGGACACCTTCAACTTTATAACGTTGGTGCACCATGGGAGCGGATAGCAGTGGATGTTGCCGGACCATTCCCTGTGACAGAGTCGGGGAACAAGTACTTTATGGTCGTTATGGATTACTTCACCAAGTGGCCAGAAGTCTTCGCTATACCTAATCAAGAAGCTACGACCGTAGCCTCTAAATTGGTTGAAGAAGTCATATGCCGATATGGTGTACCCCTGGAAATTCATTCCGATCAGGGCAGAAACTTTGAGTCGAACGTGTTTCAAGGAGTCTGCAAAATATTGGGCATGCACAAGACGAGAACCACTGCTTATCATCCTCAGTCCGACGGCATGGTAGAAAGGTTTAACCAAACACTAGAGAGGCATTTAGCAAAATTGGTGGACAACCATCAAAGGGACTGGGACAAGTACATTGCACCGTTCCTTCTCGCCTACAGGACTTCGGAACATGAGAGCACGAAAACGACGCCGGCATATATTAACTTCGGACGAGAGCTAAGGTTACCGGTAGACCTTGTAACCGGAGGAGCGCCAGACGATCACGTCACCGTACAGGATTATGTCTCCGATTTGCAAGACAAGATGCGGGACATTTATGCCATGGTGCGAGAAAACGGCTTGCAGTCGAGTGAAAACATGAAGACTAGATATGACCGGAAAGCAAATACCAGTGGTTTTGATGAAGGAGCACTAGTCTGGCTACATAACCCGATACGGAAAAAAGGGAAGTCACCTAAATTACAGACAAGATGGGAAGGACCGTACAAAGTTGTCACGCGAATAAACGATGTTACATACCGGATCCAAAGGCCACCGAGAGGAGCACTTAAGGTAGTTCACATCGACCGCTTGGCACGTTATAACGGGAATAACGATGACGCTCGGGACGAGCATCTCTAAGAGGAGGGCAGTGTCGCGGACATGCTAGATGCTTCGAGATATCGCTAGAGGAATGTACATAACTACCTAAGTTGAACCACAAAGTAATAACAAGATGTTAGTGCAAGCGACATTGGACTTTAAGTTTACGGATTAAGGCGCAAAATGGTTTAACTCACTAGAGTTGTTTACGTTTAAACGTCCTTGTGATTTTTCTGGAAAACGAACATTCTAGTATGTACGACCGGCATCGATGTTGGGATATATAAATAACAGGACTTAAGACGCTGCAGTCAGTTCATTCTGAGCTTTCGGTGCGATACCTGCGAAAAGTGATCTAGTGCGAAGTAACGACGACTTTAGCGATACCAACGGATCTAAGGACTACTCTAAGGATTGGCTAATATTGTTTTGGAACCAACGACCTCAGCGACCTACCGGACTACGATTCTTGTGATTTGGTTTTTGTGATAGTGTTTGCGACCTGTTCATCGCCTAATAAAATCTTCTAATAAGTCAACGGTGTTTTATCCAAATCCCGAACTCCACGTTCGTAACAATATCTATCGTAATAAAAATTCAAATTTACATACATCATATAAAGTTTCTACTAAGTGGTAAGAACAGATAATGCCCTTGTGGGCGCTCAATATGTGTGGACGTTTTGCAATGATTGTGTATCTGCTTTTTATGTCTATGTATATAAACGAAGCCAAAAGGAATTTATTTGTTTTGTTATAGTTAGTTGAAAAATACATGAAAAATTTTTATTTTAGCTATAGGTAGTTGATTTATTAGGGTTTTGTTTTTATTTGTAGAGCTTTCTCTTTTCTTGTTGTTAATTTTCTTGATATTTTGGTAAATTTGAAGTCAGGAGATTAGTTTTCATAACAATATCACTTGCTTATGCGAGTTGATAGCAATAAAAGGCAATTTAAATACTGTTTATTTTATTTTCGTTCAATTATATATTTTTTGTATTTTTAGTTATTCACGACCTTACCCTATCGTCTTGTTAAATTGTCGTCTATCTGGATATATTTCGATAAATAACCTTTCTAGCTATAAGACTGCCTATACAGATGACATTTTAAACACTATCCAAAATTTTTATAGGCTGTCAGTATCGTATTTAAAGCCTATTTATGAAGTAAAAAATGTAAATCAAGTTGTCACCCGAAAATATTTTTCGCGATATAGTTTTTAATTTTTACGGTCCTAGACCTGTTAAGGTATAAAAGAAAATCAAAAACTTATGAATAGTATCGTATGAATGAATGAGATGCGCAATGCGTAAAAAAAGTGTTGCTAGGCGGCCGTATCAAACATTTTAGTTTTTAGGCGGACATTTTCTAAGTGCTTTTTCTTGACATATTTGTACTGGGCTATACAAAAAGAAAAAATACGTCATATGTTTTTTGTCTCGGAGATTGATATGTTAAAATTTGGAAAGTGGTTAAAATTTCATCCTGTATAGTAAAGCTGTTCTAAATACATTTAGTGTTACATTTAGTGCGTGTAGTGTCCTATGTATAGTATCAACAGCCTGTATAATTTGAACATGTATTTACTAATAAATTTTTTGCAGTTTTTTTGTTTATTATGACGCTTTTTTATGATTTTTAATAGCTTTGAAAGATTTTTGTTTGTTTGTTTTTTATTGATATTTTTAATTTAATTTTAATTTTCATGTAATTCAAATGTTGTTATGTATTTTTATTATTATAAGGACCTATATAGTAATGCCCTAGCAAGGCTCATTTGCGGGCAATATTATTGTTTAAGACTTTGTAAACCAAATGAAACCACAATAAATTATTATGATTATCATGATTATTAGTACAGAAATATTAAAATAAACAGTCAAATAAATACACAAATTCACAAAACAAAAATGTTAGACAAGAACCAAAAACATTGTAGCATTGCACCGCATCGCGTCGAAGCAATTTCCCTCGTAGCCCGTAGCATGCTACGAATCGCTACGAGGGGCGTTCGCTGCAAATTCCTGGCGGATTGCAAGACGCTGCCATTTGTAATCTGTGCATTCACACATTCTTGAGATATTAAAGTACCAACTAAAAGTTAAATTAAAATGTTTGTGTATAAAATAATATTTAAATAAATTACTTGTTATAAAACAGCAAACGGATGGTTTATTCAATAATTTTAGTAGTAAGGTGTCATAATCAAAAAACCAAAAACCCGACTGCGAAATTGATATATTAAACTTATATTAAAAATAAATATCAAATTATAAGTGATTAGCGATGTATTGAAAAGACCGAAAAATGCGATGTTTTTATAATTGCCATGTTTTGTTAGTAAATTTATACATATAACTTTTATATCCTTTTTATTTCCTTCATTTTAAAACCCACTTGACTGGTAAGGTTAAAAAAGTATAACATAAAATTTTGCGCCAAAATGCGCCATTTTGTTTTTTCCTAAAAAGAGAGACGAATTTTTGAGATGACTGTAACAATACCAAAATTGACGGAATCTTTCCAGCCGTCACAAAGATATGTAAGTGCGAAGAAATTTTCAAATATTCAACCAATTTTTAAAATATGTAATACCAACCGAGCTTCCAGAAATGGTTTTCAAGTAAAACCGCAGTTATTCCTAGTTACGGATAGACACTCGCTTAAATTACGAGTGCTGGAATTCGACCATCGCAGATTAAACTTCAGCGCATATTTCGTTAATTAATTCGTTTCATTTTGTGGTTTTATATGATATTTTCTACGTGGTTGATCATTTACAACATTGTAAGTGAAAGTTTATTGTATCATATTATTTTAATTCGAGCTGAAGCACGCGACTACGTACGCGTAGAATTTTGTAATGATATTTTTACGGGATCAAAGTTAGCTTAAATGCTTGATGTAATCAACTGAATTTTGTACATGGTCAGTACAATGTCACCTGTTACCGTGTTGGAATACCAACAAACCAATTATATACACGCCAGAAAAAAAAACAAAGAATGTTGTAAATCTTAGCATAATAATAATAAACAATTGGTATTTTTTTTTTATTAAACCATTTCGTAATCAATATTCATAGTTATGACAGGAAAACGTCTGTCGAGTCCGCTAGTAGGTAAAATAAAAAAAATCTAAATCAGAGGTCGATAAAAACTTTAGCAAAATGTATAAACTACAAGTCTGAATAAGTCATATACGGTTATATATCTATTTTTAGTGACAGAAAAGCGACCAAATGAGCAATTATTAAACATTTGGGTGCTTTTCACCCTAGTTGCATTCATCTTGAAGTCAAATACTTGAAATTACATTTACATTATTTAGATGCTAAGCAACTAATGCTTATATTTCGTGAAAGTTCGAGGTGTCATTTCTGTATAGGACTTTTATCTTGGTCGCATATTAAATACTCTTAAATTTATTAAAAGTAAAGTTACAATTTATTTCGCTGGTTAGCATCTCTCTCCTTTTTATAGAGAGGGGTTAAGGCCTTAGTTCTGCCACTCTGGCCTAGTGCGGGTTGTTGGACGACTGTGACAACATTACCCCGCCGTTGAACGTTTCCCAAGCCGCAGAAGGCCTCCAACAGGGCTTAACGACTGTTGTCTCGTGACAACAGCCGGGACCGACGGCTTTACGTTCCTTCCGAAGAACGGAAGTGCTCATGGTGTGATGCCACAAACGGCCACACATCCAGATAGTGACCGCTCCCAGCGTTGCTTAACATTAGTGACAGAAAATGATCACTGATTCTTCTTGCATTGGGCTATAAGCCCTTCTGAATTTATCACCTCCTTTTTATTCGTTGGTGAAAAATAAACATTCTGAAACTTTCTTTTTGTATAAAGCGAGAAAAAGCTAAGTACAAAATCGTAATTATGAAAGGGTTCAAGCAAAAAATCGACAAGAACGCTAATGATGATTGGCATCGTTTTAGTTCGGAGAAGGGTTTGCCCAGAAAAAAACATTTTAGAGGGAAAAATGTAAGGCTATATTATTTTTTTTGCAAATATTAAGAATTTTCTTTTACAATAACAACGCCACTTGTTTAACTTGTAAATTAAATTGAGATAACAAGGTGAGACAGAGTTTGTAGTTTGTGTGAAATTAAAGTACTTGGAAATAAGCAATCTGGAATAATAAATTCTGCAAGTCTGGGTTTTATATTACAGAAATTTCAGTCTGACCTTCGTCCATATTCGATGTTTGATTAAGTTATTTAAAACTTAACACTTTGCGGGACTCACTGCAAACAAATTAAATATTTGAAGGCGCAGACTGCCCGTGACCATGATTCGTGCAATCGGATCGAAACGCCCGAAAGGTAAAATACTATTTACCTTCAAATAATTAATTCAACTGCAGTAAGTCCCGTGAAGTGTTAAGTATTGAGTATAAAAAATGCAACAAGACAGTTTAAAATCCTATAGGCTATTTACATTTTACGAAAGAGATGTTACACCAGTTTAAAGTCGTTCAGCAAGCTACAAAACACGCTATGCTTGCGTGGAGTTTTTCTAAAAGATAAACTTCAGGTCAATCATCGTATGCGTGGACAAATTATCCCACGGGAGCCATATTTATATCTTGAATTATAAGTTGCTTATGTCCTATTAACAGCCTGTTGGTCTTGTGCTTTAAATTCCAATCCAAAAACAATATCTCGGGGTCCGGGGTTCGATCCCCGGGTCGGCCATTTTTCGAATATTGCTCGGGATTGTGATCACGAACCTGCATTTGGCAAGCGTGGTGATTAAGCCTGTGCTCATCATTGCTATGGTAACTTGAATCGAATGATGGAGGCCTTTGCCCTGTAGTGGGATGATTATAGGTCATTACTTTTCTTTATGGCATGCTTTTTTAGCCTACAGTCTCTCGTCGTGACAAATTTCATCTACATACGCTCCAGCGTGATTAATAAATAATAAAATAATAAATATTTCAGACATGCCACACTGGGCCACACAGAGCCATCTAGTCCCAAATTAAGCTACTATTAAGTACCCTGTCGTATGGGGTACTAGACAACCGATAAACTTACTTATATACTTTTTTTTTGTAAATAAATACTTATAATACATAGAAAACACCCAGACCAGTACAAACAGATATGTTCATGCACACAAATATTTGTACTGTGCGGGGATCGAACCCGCGACCCATGGCTCAGAAGCAGTGTTTACTACCGCTGATCCAAATGGTCGTCTACAGATTAAGTAAGTACAGACAACAGCACGTCAACCTACCACAAAACGTCAAATTTTCTCAATTGATATTGATCTCTACTTGTTGGACTTAAAGTTGAAAATCAATTCAATGACCTTAAACTTTTTGGCTAGGTTACTTGTCGTTGTCTGTGTATATTAGTAAAAACTAAGATAGTAAAGAAGAAAGAAAATCCAAAATCCTAAAAAGCAATATTGTACACAACAGGTATATACAACAAACACATCCAGTTTTAATACCGAATTGAGACGGAATCTGTAAACTTTCTGAAACTGTTCAATCCAGTGGAAGCTCAATCTGCTTCTCAGTACCCGCAATTAGTTGTTACCATTCGGGGTAAACAAAGATGTAGGTATAAATGGAAAACCATTTCATAAAAGCAATTTGATTTAATTAAATAATAGGGGTTAAAGTATGAAATTGCCGATTATTTTCCCACTTTTTATTTTGTTCATAGCTCTTAAGTATAGTCATATTATTGCGTAATTATTTTTGTATTGTATCAAAAACTAAATAAAGTAACTTTTGATTTAAAAAAAAATGTAATATTAGTGCCTATTACTTCAAAGGAAGTCGTTGAAAAGACCCCTTACAATGTGTCAGCTGACCTTCTTGCTTTAATTAAGTATATTTGTATTATATACTTTGATTTTTAGAAATTTAAATACTATAATGCGTAGCTTTATAACCATCTAACTTTCACCTTTAATTGCACCGAAAACGGTTCAGGCGTTTTTAAAAAAACTAAAAAATTGTTAGTATGGAAAAATGACTTTTCTCGATTTCGTCCATACAAAATGGCAATTTCATACTTTAACCCCTAATACTAGCTTAATTTAATTTAAGTTACTTAATATTCAATATTAAATAACTTCATATTGGAATGGTGACGGACTGCGCGTATTTAAATCACTTAAGGATTTATACTACAATGATCTTACATCTTTACCAATATTATAAACGCAAAGATTGTATGTAAGGATGTATAAATATATAGATATTTTATTTATTTACACTTTATTGCACATACAGAAACGGTACGATTGGCGGATTTAGTGCTAGTAGTATTTTTTAACAGTCAACCAATAGGCCAAGCAGCAATGTTACATTCGGTGCAAAGGATTGAATATTTGAAATTTTCATTTTGATGTTTGTTACTCTTTAACCGCCAGTCCCAATAATCTATCTATCTTCAGTTTTGGCATATCGGAGATAGAAAACATCTTCTGTCTCTGATTTTGCCGTCCAGAGAAACAAAGACAAAAGTTGTTTTCTATCTCCGATATACCAAAACTGAAGATAGATAGGTTATTGGGACCGGCCGTAACACAATAACTATATACAGGGTTGTATAGTATAATCTGGTTCTAATATTTTGTGTCGCTTCCATCGCACTAACCGTGGATACACCTGGGCTCCGCCGCTGTCGCCCTCGAGCATTAAAGTTTTAACAATCGCCATCGCTCAACTATCGATTAAATCCGCTTTTTGAAACGCAATCGAGTCGAAATAATCGAGCACTCAATTTTGTAGTGATTACCGCAAGGAGTTTGCTCTCGTTTTTAACAATGAGATCGTTTAGGTAGTTGTCTAATGGTTCTTTTGTAATTTTTCCGGTAAGTATTTGATGAGAACAAGAAAATCTTTCAACGGTTACAAAAAAATCTTGCAGTGTTATAAAAGAAAATGTCAATAAGATATTATATTCTTCATCAAGTTATGAGATAGCCAATTTGAAATGTATATGATATTTGTTGATATTCTCATACTAGAGACAATGTTTTTAAATTATCCGGCTTATGATTAAACCACGGCAGATATTGTTATTAATTTGTTAAGAAAAATGACAGAAAAAAAAGGTGTTGTAGTAAAAATTTATATCAATACAAAAATACAAAAAGTCTTTCATTTGATAGTTGATAGTTATAACTTTTAGTGATTTCTTGATTAAGGCATACAAATTGTCTCTCAAGTAATTACTTGTAGTCAAGTAATTACTTTTACTTGTTTATAAATACGGCAAATTGAAAATATTTGACATTCAAGAATACGTCAATTAAAAAATATATAAAACGGTCAAGTCTTTTTCGAGTAATTGGTTGGTATCCATAAAACAAAAATCCTAAATGATTTCATCGACCTGAGAACCTCCTCCTTTTGTTTAAAGTTGGTTAAAAATAAAAATATTTGAAATACCTGTATCCACATAATTCACAGTGATTTCTCCCCACTTGATTCAGCCATCTCTCCAAGCAACTCAAATGCACGTTTGCTAAAGATCCCTTGCAATTGCACGGTGATATTAACCTGAAACAAAAAAGAAAAATTTGATAGAAAAATAACACGGTTATGTCAACGAAGGTCAAATTAAGAGTTCGACGGCCTCGACACAGGGCAGTAGCCTCGTCTCTTTTGCTCTTATTACTGGCCAAACTGTGATCGCCAACCCGCATATGCAGCGTGACCATTTCGCCAAATCCTCTTTCTGGAGAGGCTTCTGTCCAGCATTGAACTGATGTAGAGTGATAATGAGATTGAATGTCGATTCATAAAGTAAAAGTGTAAACCTGACCTCTCCCGTCCTCTAGTCATGCAGATTCTACAAACATTAGAACCGATGCTCGACAGCGAATCCCTTTGAGCCACAGGGAAGTCTCTCTCAGTAGATCTCTCTGACGAATTCCCCGAGTTCTTCTTCTTGTTTGATCCTTTCGACACTTTCTGTTCTACTCCCTTAGATGTTACAACTACAACGTTCTCTTTATCGGGAACATTATTGAAACTTGTATTTGGTACTTCTTGTACTATTTCACCAGTAATCACAGGAGCCGCATGAACATTTGGAATATCACCTAGAATAATATTACTGTGGGTGTCCTTATTAATCTTAAAACAGGATGCCATGAATTTCGTTAGATCGACAAATGTTGTCGGGTCTGCATCTTCTTTTTCATCTTTGTCCAATATAGGGACTTTTAGCTCTTTCATGTTAGTTTTTATTAAAGGATTTTTAGCACTGATATTTAAAGTTCTGAGAGCATTAGCTACATCTGTGCTGGTAATGATATGGCGAATACTGTGTTCGGACTTAGATAGCCCAGGTGTTATTTGTAGGTTGATCGTAATGTTTTCTGGTATAGCCCCTGGAAGAGATATTGATCCGGAAGGTCCTGCATCATTTTGGTTTGTTGTGTTATTTGTTTTCACATCTTTGTTAACTTTTGGTTTTTCATTCCTTGTCTCTTCTACGTCTTTTCTGTTCTGTTTATCTCTATCATCCATTAAAATGTACGTACCATTTGTAAGTATTTAGTTGAGAAATATTAAAATAATATTGTAAATGATGCAGTTTTTGACCAATCAACATGACGTTTTTATTGTCATGTCATTATTTTTAAATGTACTTTCATTGTAGTAGTGTTGACAATGAGTTTGAATACTAAATTAATGACTTTTAGGAACTGAAAAATGTAGCTAAAGTATAATTGATATAGATTTTAGTTAGGGACTACTCGTATATTTACAACGGATAAGTTAATTTTTTAAAATCGAAATACTAACAAAATAAAATTATTAAAATTGAAATTTAAATTCGTAATTAAATCTTTCATTTCAATATATGTGTTACCTTGTGTTAGCGCAAATTTAAGTAATCAATGGGTACTCAATTATATTTCTAAAGCTAGAAAATAGAATACAATCCTTTAAAAGATGAATGGAGTAAATTATTTTGAGCCAGTGTGAAACAAACAATCATCGACGATTAAAATAATGTCTACAGATATGAGCTACAATTTTACACCGAAAATTGTTTGTACGTTTCGCTATAACTTTTTCTAACTGAAGATTTGTCATTTCATTAACAATATCACGAAGGTAATTATTCGAATAAAATAACTTTTTATCCAATGAAACTCCGAATAGAAATTCTAACAAAGAAAATTGTCCGTGTAAAAACAAGCCAATAAGAACATCTTCGTCTACTAAAAGATATGAAACAAAACTTTGAATTCTAAGCGATTCAGATTTTCCTCCTAAAAGAGAATGTTCAAACACTTTCCCAGCTTTGAGGATTTTAATATAACTAATCTGGAGGTTCTAAGGGGTTCCAGGTTCCGTTACAATAGGAGTCAAAGACGGTAGGGCCTGTCAAAACTGAGTCATTTAAAAGAGTAGTGTCGGGCAGTTAGTGTAGTTTAGGATAGGGCTTGCCGAACTTATTTGTACAGAAACGCCCTTGTAAATCATTTTTTTAAGGATTTTATTTCATAGCGCTCACTGTTGAGTGAGCCCGCTCTCTTCTATTCTCTTCTCATAACTCGCTTGCATGGACACAGACAATCAACTAATGTACCACTTACGTCGCCCTACGAGTGCCCACGATACATCATCCCTGGGATGAGTAGAAAAGCCCTGGGTCTAGAGACTCTACTTATTTCTAGATTGTTCTCGACTACACTAAATGCTTGAAGGATACAATGTGCAATGCTATAAAAATATATAAATTCGTACTTTCAAAGGTAGATATAAATAATTTATTTCAACATATGAAGGGCTTGGAGATGCACTTTTTGGGGGTAGATTCAGGTGATTCGATCACGATTGTTGTCACCTGATCATATCGTTAGGTTTCATCAGAAGGTATGATAGTGTTTAATTACTATGTATCTTATCGTTTCTGGGAAAACATGTAAACGTACCTATTATTTTTTAATCAAGTATAATACGCTTTTAGTCGTATGCTTCAGGCCTGAAAGACTATGGCACCAACCCTTTTCGTTCTATTGCTGTCGTCCTATAGGTTGCTAAAAACTACTGTTAGAAAAACACAAGCAACAGCGTCTTCTCTGCACCATACGTCAAACTTCGACTGCAAACTTTTGGAGAGGTCTACACGCGGAAAAAGGTTAGAAAGGCGATTTAGGTGGGGCAGGCACGCCACAAAGGTTATGAGCAAATACTTTTAAGTGAGCGCTGTGATTGGTTTCTTTTGATGTCGCGCGACTCTATTGGTCGCGCAACGTCAAAAGAATTCGCTTGATTGGCGTTCTTTGAACTCGTTTATGTGTTTTAGGGCGCAAGCGGCGACATCGGTTCTCTCATACAAATGGCGCATGAGAGCCTTTTTAACCATTTTCCATGTACTGTGAGTGAATTATTATGATAATGGTGATCAATCATATAAAGCAATGTTTTCAGCCCCGTGCCAAATGGATTGCCAAAAGGAACTGTACCCTCAATTTTCTTCGAAGCGTATTTAAATGAGTCTACTGCATCCAAATATTGTGTTCCAGTTAAAATTCAGACGGTTAAGATTATTTTGCTGAGATTATTTCGGTTCTGTCTGGTTGCTAACGCTATGTGGTTGTAGGATTTGCGGCAAACTAATACTAGGGAACTGTAGACCTTATTGTTATTATGGTTTTTACTTAAATTGCACTTAATTTAGTTGATAGTTTGGTAAATGCAATTTATGCAGAGTTTTTTAAGTGATCATTTGGTTTTTATACAAAATTTTGGCTGGCAACAGTTAAAAGTCTATTATATGAACTTAGCTGTACGTCCCAGTTTTACACGGAAGATAATGCAAGCAAATGGTCAGTTTATGACCATGGTAAGGTACCCTTTGCACATTTTTGCATCTCAAACATTTTTTTCCATACAAATCTTTTCCTGTCACTGGACAGTCATAAAAATAAAGAATAATCTTATTTGGTTCACTCGATCGGTAGATAGACGCGTTCATTCATTCCGGTAATTGATTTTGAATAATATATAAATTTTGCCGATGTGTTTTTTTTATTTAGTTTTTAAAAGAATCTGAAGGAGTAAATTTTTTTTATTTAGTGCATTACGCTACATAAATATAATGATCGAATTTTGACTGGCTATCTAAAAATCTTTAAAACGAGCAACGGATGACTGACTATATGTACACCCCGGAAAACTTAAGATTCGAGTAACATTTAAGTAACAGCCTATAATCGTCACACTGCTGGGAAAAGGCCTCCATCAAGTTACCACAGTAATAATGGGTACTGGCATAATCACCACGCTTGCCAAATGCGGGTTGGTGATCACAAATCCGAGCAATGTTCGTAAATTCTAAACTTTTTGGTGCCCGACCCGGCGATCGAACCCGGGACCTTGGCCCGGTATTTGAAACCTTAGACCAACGGGTCGTTAACGTAAAGTAACAGATAGTCCTTAGCAACTCCAGCAATAAAATATTATCCTAAACAATATAAAAATCTATGCCAAGGACAGCGAAATACAAAGAAAAACTCTAATTAAAAGACGTTTTCGAAACGCTTGTAATTAAATACAATCTAATTAATAGCTTGCGGTATCACCTTACCGCTTTTACAAGTAAGCAAGAGACAGAAGGGTTGTGCGTATCTTGTCTGATTTAATCACTTATACACAAAAATTTGGCTTTTAGTGCAGTGAAAACACTTAGCTGGCTTTTTGAGTTGGTAACTGGCAATATTCTGGTTTTAATTTTATTCTTTATTTTTGTTTTTGTTCTTAGCTATATGCTTTTATGTTCCTGATGTGTATGCTTTTTGCTTTGCAAATAAGAGATAAATATAAGATTTTATCTATCTATTTATCAAATAAAGTCCATTAAAGTAACATGTTTATGACGTGGCTATACTCCATAAAATATAATAATATATATAATAAATAATTTTGGACATTAGTAACTAACTATAGTAAACAGTTATTTATCACCAGCCCATATAAACCATGACGACCATTTGGATCAGCGGTAGTTAACGCTGCTTCTGAGCCATGGGTCGCGGGTTCGATCCCCGCACAGTACAAATATTTGTGTGCATGAACATGTCTGTTTGTACTGGTCTGGGTGTTTTCTATGTATTATAAGTATGTATTTACAAAAAAAAAAAAAAGTATATAAGTAAGATATCGGTTGTCTAGTACCCCATACGACAGGGTACTTAATACTACCTTAATTTGGGACTAGATGGCTCTGTGTGGCCCAGTGAGGCATGTCTTAAAATATTTATTATTATTATTTATTATTATTATAAACCAACGGAAGGCTATAGGCCTCTCAAAAGGAGAACTTTGCCTTGGAAAGCTGGTTGGCGATGGCAGTGTAATATGTTTTCTTTCTTTCTTTCTTTCCTTCTTCTCTATTTTTCTTTTAGTGTAGCCTCACGGTTTGAATGCATTCAACTCGTGCCTTTTGTACGGGACAGTGTTACTTTCGTTTCGTATGTTTTTTATCATAAGTCTAGATAAGCATGCACACTTGATAACGAAGCATGCCTACTATTACATTGTTTATTGTGACATAGTGATACTTTAATAAAATATTAAAAACCAACTTATATATGCAGTGTGAAAACTAATTATAAACCTTATTTGCATAACGAGAGTTTGACTTATTATTTACGCAAAAGCAATTACAAAACTGTGCTTCGAATCACCGTTGCAATCGTAACACGTTAATAACGAAACATTAACGAAAATAATGTTGAAATTTTACCGTTAACTGTTAAATCAGTTTTAGGGATCATAGCGCAAGATAGAAAACCAATATTTATGATTTGCATAATCACGACGACCTAGAATTTTGTGTCGTGTGATGATGCCGGCACATTAAAAAAATAGCACTATAATTTTAACCACTAACTTTAAAAATATTTTTGGGTGAAAACTTGATTTACATTTTTTACTTCATTAATGGGCTCTAAATACGATACTGAATGCCTATAATTTTTTTTAAGATGATGAAAAAGTCATGAACTGCGTTTATGAACTCGCCTAACAAGCGTAATAATTACCTATGGCAAGTACTCCATTTGGAGAAAACTGTTCAGCAGTGGACTGAAATAGCCTGGGGATGTTTATTATTAGTTAGAGAATATGTACTAGAATATAGATTACCGGGCACAAAAAATTTTTGAATTTTTGAGATTTGCTCGGCTTTTTGAACACCTACCATTTGGCAAGCGTGGCGAATATGCCTGTACCCATAATTGCTGTGGTAACTTAAAATTCAATGATGGAGGCTTTTGCCCTGCAGTGGGATGATCATAGGCCGTAACTTTATTGATTGCCTTGCATGCGTGGATTTTTAAATGTAAAACTATCCAACAGGAAACATACTTTTATTGAGGGATAAAAAGAAGCCTATGTGCAACACTGTATAATGTATTTTAATTGTGTTAAGTACGCAACATTTACTGCATACAGAACCTACTATTCCAAACCCGAATTTCGCTCAACAGCTTTTTGCAGTTTCCGCATTGAAGCGACATTGTAGTTTATAGCTTGAATTTAAGCTGTAAAAGTTCAGGATTAATTAGTAAGCTTTATTGTAGTAAGTTTCATTTGTTTGGTTATTTCTGTAACATATTTGCTAACGAAAGTTCTGAAATTATCTGTGTTACATTAAAATTAGGGGCTTTGTTTGTTTAGTACAATCAGTATCAATGTCGTTGTGCGATTTGAATACTGTTAGTTTATAATCTATCTCGCTACGCTAGATAATATACAATGTCGCAGCCAACTACCTTAATCAGGAATTTAGTTTACAGCCTAGGCCGTTGACTAAATGCCGGCATCCAGTTAAATAGCTGAACAACAACCAGCCAATTAATTGACCGCAACGTTTAAGCAGATGACTAAACGTTGTGTAGTCATGTAGTTAAATTAGGTTTTCTTTGAGATCCTTAAATTAATAACACTAGTTTACTATGCGTTATTTTGATAATAACGCAAAACAAAGTAAACGTTAATGAAACGCATAATTTAGTTAAAATAACAGGTAACCAACCTTGATGTTAAAGTTCATATTCCGTAAATTCGACTTCTATTTCTAGTGAAAACTCGTATTATTTTCCACCTCCATGTTTTATATGAATTTCACAATATATTACGTAAATTTTCATTTAAAAATGCAACGCAAAACGCAAACTCTCCAGTGCTACAGTAATAAACTGAACTAAATTTGAATCACTTGAGCTTGGTTATTTTTTCAAAAGGCTAACTTTTAATACGTCAAGTTTTTAAACGTTGAGTGATTCTGGTTCAATTAACCATCAGCTTAGTGATTTAATTTATTGCCAGCGTTTAATGAACGGCCTAGGCGTCAAATTGGCTGCCTAATTTAACAAGAAGGCTGCGACATATACACTGTAAAAATATTATGAATAGACAATTATTGAATAGCTCAGTGGTCAAGGGAAGTTATCAATGTTTTGCCGACTCAGAGGTCCCGGATTCGATATCCATTCGACAACATGCGAACTGTTTTTTAATATGTTGGTCTGGTTGTTTGTGGTACCTTCGTTGTTTCTGACTCCTGGAGTCCTGTAGTTTATCTGCTTACTTTTAAGTCAGAGCAATGTATCTTATGTTGATTAGCTTTACATACTTATTTAAGTGTCTGATCAATGCAAAATGTTTGTTTTTCAATAATGCTAGAACGAATGACAGGATTAGAATGAAATTTGGTACGCGGATAGATTTTAATAGGCTTTATATCTTGAAAAAAATTATGTTTTTTTTGGAATAACCGATTTCAAACAAAAAAAAGGACAGATTGAAATCAGAGCCGAGCCCAAACTATTCAAAAATAATTCTACAAACAAAACAAATCAAATATGAAATAAAAAAAAAAATGTTGGCGAGCGGCAATCAACACACGAGATGATTATACCGATTCTATTCTCTCGGCAACGACTTCAAACGGTAGTTAAAATAATATTGTCAATACTCGTATAATAAATAGATTTTAAAATAAAAACGTTTTTAGTGTGTTATTTTTTGCCTTTTCGCACATAGAAGATTTTTAGTGAGTTTTTTTTAATATCAGTATATAAACTTGAAAAACTAGTTGCTAAAGTTGCTAAAATATCAAATAGAGTTTTTTTTAAGTTGGTTTTTAGTTCAATGTTCTATGCGTACAAAGTCGTGGGCATCGTCTAGTAGATTCACGTCATTCTTATTATATATATATTATCTTAAATGTGTTTTATCATTAATATCATTATATGTATTTTTATTTTATTTATTTTATAATTTCTTCGATATATTATTATGTTCATATGCCATCTTGTTGTGTTTGTGATTTAACTAAATGATTTGAAGCTAGTGTTCTGTTAATTCATTATTATTTTTTCATTTTACTCTTTTAATTATTTATTTACGATTTTTGTTGAATAGTTGTCTTTCATTGTTTTATTTGTGTAACGGAATTGTCAAAGTTATAAAGAAATGCTATGTACATACAAATATGTAAGTAGGTAGTAGTATGTTGACTCGTTGTGCATTGCCGGGTCTCGACGGTTAGAGTTTGGGGCCTTTAACAGGGTTCTAAACCGATTATAGGGATTCGGTGTTGCCTGATGGGTCTGTATATGCCATATACGACGTCCCTGTATCGCGTCCCAGCGTCAAGGTGCCCACTGAAAACCAGCGTCGTCATATGTTTAACTATCACGATTAATGCTGAGTGGGAACCTATTTGACACTCTTTATCTATATATATATTTTAATTTCTTTTGTTTACAATGTGTTTTCTGTAATTTGTGTCAAATAAATATTATTTTCTTTTCTTTTCTTTTCTTCTTTCCTTTCTTATGAAGGTCCACAGCATCCAGCTGTGGACTAATATAATTATGCTGATTTTGTAGATGATATCAAAAATCTCGACCTGAAATTAACTTTTAGGCATATACCTATTTTTACTAATTAAAATCGTGCTACGCCACCACATTTCGCATTGAACGCAATAATAATTAAATTAATTATTTTCTTCCACCCTCTGGTTTTCGGGTATCGTATAGCGTACTTTGCGGGTCTCGTGAAAATTAATCGTATTAATTTATTAAAAATCCGAGTAATAATTACGTTGCACTTAGCCGGCCTTTTGTGGGTTGGCGAAATATTTTAATTAGGTGGTCCGAACTCGCAGTCAAGAGCCGATGTGGGCGAGGATGGAGTCATGCGACAGTAGTCAGTAAGAAAAATAATTGTTAATACTATTTTATATTGATTTCTAACAAGGTAAATTTCGGTCAAAGGTCATTTAATTTTAAGTTCAACAACTTTTGAACGTTTTTTTTTAATAAGTTTAAAATGACTGTTACTGTAGATCGTTATATCAGTCATTGTTTACCAGTTGTCGTCATGAAATACTCAGTTGCTGCAATAGTACCTAATAAGCTTATTCCTCCTTCAACACACTAACACTCCAAATAAAAACACAGGTTTCTGCATCATTCCATTTTCAGAATTTTTGTGAACCCATTGAAGTGTCAATTTAAAGCAACATTCTAGATATTCCAATATGACACACTATTTATACAGGATGAAATTTTATCCACTTTCCAAAATTTTTATAGGCGTTCAGTATCGTATTTAGAGTCTATATATGAAGTGAAAAATGTAAATCAAGATGTCGCCCAAAAATATTTTTCGCGATATAGTTTTCACTTTTTACGGTCCTAGACCTGTTAAGGTATAAAGGGACAAACAAAAACTTATGAATAGTATCGTAATGAATGAATGAAATGCAAAACGCGTAAAAAAAGTGTTGCTAGGCGGCCGTATCAAAAATTTTAGACTTTCGGCGGACATTTTCTAAGTGCTTTATCTTGACATTTTTGTATTGGGCAAAAGAAAAAATACGTCATTTGTTTTTGGTCTCATAGATTGATATATTAAAATTTGGAAGGTGGTTAAAATTTCACCCTGTATGTACGCAAATTCACTTACCCACAGAGCATGGAAAGAGGTATTTTCATTATTCTGTGCACTTACCCTTCCCGGTATTCGAACCTGTGACCGATTGGTTTTACAGTTTAAATTTTTTCAAGGTATTTTTTCCAAATTGCATTTTTACATTCTTTACAAATAACTGCTGGTATATTTAATGAGGAGAAAGTTAAAAATAAAAAATAACTATTTCGATCTTAATCCCTCGATCGTGAGTTATTCCAGACACAATTGAAATCAATTGTTATCGTGGCATCCGCGTGCCTCCTGGGAGTTGAGGGATTAATCAATAGGTTTTATTTGAGTAAATTCTGTGTATGCTTCATTATTAATTTAATAACAGCATAAAGTAAAATATGTCAGCAAAATTAGATGTTTAATAACTACCGTGTGACAAGAGGCAATTGTGAGTTATTAGATATTTCAATATCATTGATGTTAATTAAGAAATAGGCCTCTAATGACGCTGTTGCTCGTCTCGCTGAACTTTTAAATTGCTTCTTACTACTTTCTTTATCTCTTGGAAGAGAAAGTATGGTTCTGTTATATTTTTGTAGCAGACTTATTATTGTATTGGTTCCAGTTTTATATAGCGTTTGTTGCATCAACATTCATGTGTGAACATAAAGTGATATTAATTACAACAACAAGAAAATTCAAAGTGTCATTTAATTGTGTTCTAAAATGAATATTGCGTAAAGCCGTCCGTCCCTGGTTGGTCTGACGCCGCACCTGAGTGTGTGCACTAATTTGTAATTACATCGCCTGGGCTAGGCCCGGGCCATACTACATGTGCTTTCAAATATTAACACAACTGGATTGATATAACCACAATTAATTAAGAATAATTAGTTCACAGACATAGTAATAAAATCGTTTATTCAGCAACATAGGGTAGACTAGCGATAATAAGGGGCAGTTGTAACATCTAAGTGTGAAATTAGCCACACATCTGAATTAAATGTCCAATAAGAAATCACAAACAAACTTCACGCAACAAAATTAAAATTTTTTTTTTGGAGAAAAGTTTCTTCGGCAACTAGCCAGTGACTTTAGAAATTGAGTTTAGAGAGAAAAGAAAAATGCGTGTTTAAATAAAATATAGAATAGATCGACATTATTCTGATGTATAAGGTATCATAACATCATCTTTAACTATGTTATTGGAAAGTGTCATTGAAATCGATGCTACTTCAAGCGTGAAAAATACACCGAACAAGAATCGATCCATAAAAACTTTGGCGTTTATCTATATATATAAAAATCAATTGCTGTTCGTTAGTCTCGCTAAAACTCGAGAACGGCTGGGCCGATTAAGCTGATTTTGGTTTTGAAATGTTTGTCGTAGTCCAGGGAAGGTTTAAAAGGTGAGAAAACATAGAAAGATTGCGAGGAAGATAGTAAAAACGTTAATTTCATATTCCCATATAAAATGCTCTACATCAAATTTTTGAGCCATTAAGTCAGTTTCAATGATGTTAGGATCAGGTGATATGAAGTACACCGGAATATATATAATTCTTCTGTGAGTGTGTATGTCACTGAACTTCTCTCAAACGACTGGACCGATTTTGATGAAATTTTTTGTGTGTGTTCAAGGGGATCTGGGAATGGTTTAGATTCACAATTTTTGGGGGTAGGGTAGGGGTAGGGTATGTGTAGGGTAGGGTAGGGTAGGTTAGGGGTAGGGTAGGGGTAGGGGTAGGGTAGGGGTAGGGGTAGGGTAGGGGTAGGGTAGGGGTAGGGGTAGGGTTAGGGTAGGGGTAGGGTAGGGGTAGGGTAGGGGTAGGGTAGGGTAGGGGTAGGGTAGGGTAGGGGTAGGGTAGGGGTAGGGTAGGGGTAGGGTAGGGGTAGGGTAGGGGTAGGGTAGGGGTAGGGGTAGGGTAGGGTAGGGGTAGGGTAGGGTAGGGGTAGGGTAGGGGTAGGGTAGGGGTAGGGTAGGGTAGGGGTAGGGTAGGGTAGTAAAATATTAAAATTTTATAAAATATATACAAACCTAAATTTTTACCCTTTTACCACCAACCCCTATTTTTTGTTAGCCATTTTAGTAATTTAATCATTTTTATGGCAAAACAACGTTTGCCGGGTCAGCTAGTTTATTAATAAGTATTAGCGGACCCAAAAGACGTTGTCCTGTCTTAACTATGAATATTGATTACGAAATGGTATAATAGAAAACAAATTACCAATTGGTTATTATTATACACAACATTCTTTGCTTTACGGTACACAACATTGTTGTTTTTTTTCTCTGGCGGGTATAAAAATAGTTTTGTTGGTGTTCCGACACGGGAACAGGCGACATATTGCTGGCCATGTGCAAAATTCAGTTTTTTTACCCCCTATTTGACGATATTTTCAGCACGCATTCTGTCAATGTTATGTTGAACGCCATACATTATAAAAGTCTAAATTGTCAAAAGCGATAAGGTTACATTACAAAAAATTTAGTATGGTGATTAAGTTTTCTTATATTTTGTAATTTTCCGCGCTATTTCCTTATTTTTTCCTTTTATAAAAACCTTCTCCTGTCAATGACAAACAAAACAAAAAAAGAATTAGCGAAATCGGTCCAGCCGCTCACGCGTGATGTCGTGACCAAGGGAAATAGGGATTCAGTTTTATATACACGGTGCAATTTTAACCACCTGTAAACCGAAGCCCACGTTATGTAACCATTATGTATAACATCCTGGCAATGTCATTTAATTTTTTTAACAAAAAAAAAAATTTTTAATATTGAATATCGGTTCTGCTATTTATTTTGAAACACGCTGTGACGCCCACAGATGTGTAAGGTCCATGCAACCGAGACCCCGCCGCAGCAAAATAATACGTCTGGGCGCGTCACTGCGTGTTAAAAAATTAAAAGTCTGAATAAAAATAAAAAAAAATAAAAAATTATTTTATTAAAAAAATAAATAATACTGCCATGATGTTATACATAATGGTCCAATAACGTGGGCTTTGTTTTACAGGTGGTTAAAATTGCACGGTGTGTATAGATATACAGTTTGTGTGTACTTATCTTAACACCAGTAGCAATAAATTTTAACGCTTTTTTTTCAATTACGTAACAATAGCAACGGGCTGTGGGGAACCTTCCCACACTCAGATGTTCTGTTACTGACACATAGGTGAAATCCACTTAATTATTATTATTTCATTTATTCTAACTTATAAAATAACTATTCACAAATCAAATATTTAAATACACATATTTAATCCAAGACACTTATTAATACACTGTAATTTATCTTATTAATAATATCCTAATATCTAATATTTACATTGTTTATATTTTGTATTATTTATTACGTTTTCATATATTTATTTATTTCATAAATTCTGATGCGTATCAGTTTGTCGATATCGACATCGATGATCGACACTTGGATGCACTGCGTCAAGTATGATACATAATGTATATAGGCGCGATCTGCGCGCAAGCGCATGCTCGCCAGTCGAGACTCGATAACGACGCGGAGCGCACGCTTCTATGCCTAAGCTTATGTACTTTCCGCTAGTGCTTATATACTCAGACTTTCTTACGCTATTCTCTTTGAACTATCTTGCTTCTTTCCTAAACTGTCTATTCTGTGCTGTGCTTGTGCTTATTACCGACTTCTGTGCCTTCTGTTTCTTGTGTGTCTTGGATTATAAACTATAAACCGTGAGTTGGTGTTTTTATTAACTGTGCCTACGTAACTCATACGCACAATAATAAGTAGGTGTCAGGACCGTCGAACTAACTATTCTTACACCTGACCTACCTACATTGGTGACCCTACTTGGACACAAAATGTCGGACAGTGAAGCACGCGGTCGCAATGACATAGCGAACACTAGTGAGGGGAAAGTGTCGATAGATCAAACATCTGTTCACAATATCAGTATACGCATTCCACCATTCTGGCCTGAAGAGCCCGAGATTTGGTTCGCGCAAGTCGAAGGTCAATTCGCCATTTATAATATAAAGAGGGATTCTGCCAAATTTAATTATATAATTGGTCAACTGGATAACCAGTATTCCAGAGAGGTGAAAGACCTTATTATAAGCCCCCCAGAAGAGAACAAGTATGAGAAGCTCAAGACGGAGCTAATCAAGCGACTTACGGCTTCTAACGAAAAAAAGCTGAAGCAATTACTCATGCATGAGGAGCTTGGGGACCGTAAGCCCTCACGCTTTCTCCGTCATCTACAGAGTCTCGCCGGTCAAGAGGTTAACGACGAGTTCATGAAGACCATTTGGATCAGCCGTCTCCCACATGGTATCCAAACAGTTCTCGCAGGTCAACCATCATCAACCAGCCTCGAAGTCTTGGCTGATTTAGCGGATCGAGTGAATGACCTCGCCTCAGCATCACCTAAAGTCGCTGCAATAAACGATGCAGGTCCCAGTTCCATCCTAAGCGACCTAACAAGAGAAGTCGCAGAACTGAGGAGGCAGTTTCAGAGGCTTGCATCTCAGCAAGACAACAGGTCTGGCTCCCGTTCTAACCGACGGCGCAATCGATCATCCTCCAGGCAACGGTCGCAGTCCAATCACCGGAAGTACCCGCTATGCTGGTACCACAGCAAGTTTGGGGAGAAGGCTTCGAAATGCGTCCGCCCCTGCGATTTCAAGGCGGAAAACTCAAAGGGCAGTCGGTAATGGCGGCTGACGATTGCCCATCTTCTGCTGGTCGCCTTTTTGTCACTGACCGTTCCTCGAAGACGCAATTCCTGGTCGACACTGGCAGCGACCTCTGTGTCTTCCCTCGTTCGGTACTGCGTGATCGTCGTGCTGCGACAGGGTTCCAACTGTGCGCTGCGAATGGCTCCAACATCTCAACATACGGATACGTACACTTTGAGTTAGATTTTGGCTTACGTAGAACTTTTTCCTGGCGATTTGTAGTTGCAGACGTAACGAAACCTATAATAGGTGTAGATTTTTTAAACTTTTATAGCCTAATAGTAGACTGTAGAAACAAACGACTCATAGATTCTACCACATTTGTAACTGCTGTAGCTAGTCCTGTAGTTAGTAGTAGTAGCCTTTACTCTGTGAAAGTCTCCACTGGTGATACTCGGTATCACAAAATTTTAAGTGAATTCCCTGAGATCACACGACCAGCTGGTACGCATCGCACAATCACTCACAACACCCAACATCACATTCGCACGACACCAGGCCCTCCAGTATTTTCGTCTCCTCGCCGTCTCGCCCCCGATAAGCTGAAAATTGCCAAGCAAGAGTTCCAGTCCATGATTGCCAATGGAATTGCTAGACCTTCGGAAAGTTCCTGGTCCTCTCCGCTACACCTTGCTCCTAAAAAGGACAATGGCTGGCGTCCGTGCGGCGACTACCGCATGCTGAATGCCCGTACTGTGCCTGACAGGTATCCAGTTAGGCATATTCATGATTTTGCCCAGTCCATTGCTGGCTGCAAGGTCTTCAGTACCATTGACCTTGTTAAAGCTTTCAACCAGATTCCTGTCAGTCCAGAAGACATACCCAAAACCGCCATTTCTACACCCTTCGGACTGTTCGAATTCCCTTTTATGAGTTTCGGACTTCGAAATGCAGGTCAGACTTTTCAGCGATTTGTGGATGAGATGACGAGGGGACTGGATTTCGTCTATTGCTATATCGACGATTTTTTAGTATTTTCCAGAAACCAAATGGAGCATGAAGAACACCTCCGTATTCTTTTCAGTAGGCTAAGGGACTACGGAATGCTAATAAACACGTCCAAGTGTGTTTTCGGGGCAGGTGAGGTAACTTTTTTAGGTTATAGCATCTCCGAACGAGGCACCCGACCATTGGACAGCAAGGTGCAGGCAATCAAGGATTTTCCTATCCCCACCACTATGCGACAGCTTAGGGCATTCTTGGGCATGCTTAATTTTTATAGAAGGTTTCTTCCTCGCGCTGCTCAAATTCAAGCTCCTTTGCATAGTTTACTAACGGGACCAGTAAAAGGATCACATCCTGTCACTATATCTGGTGAGTCGTTGACAGCTTTTAACAAGTGTAAGGACAGTCTGTCTGACGCTGCACTCTTAGCACACCCAGACTGCACGGCTAAACTTTCCCTTGTAACAGACGCATCGGACAAGGCGATCGGTGGAGTTCTTCAGCAGCTAAAGGACAACGCATGGGAGCCTTTAGCATTTTTCTCCCGAAAGCTGAGTCCATCACAGATCAAGTATTCGCCATACGACAGGGAGTTACTCGCCATTTACGAGGCTGTCAAACACTTTCGGCACATGCTCGAGGCCCGGCACTTCGTTATCTATACTGACCATAAGCCGATCAGTTTTGCATTCCACGAAAGGAAGAAAAACTGTTCGCCTAGGCAGTATAGACATCTCGATTTTATTTCCCAGTTCACAACTGATATTCGACATATATCTGGCAAAGACAATGTCGTTGCCGATACTTTGTCACGCATTGAGGAACTGGGAATGCCGGTAAACCTCGAGACATTAGCCAACGGTCAAGCAACAGATCCTGAACTCCGCAAACTCCTTGATGAAGGATCATCACTACGCCTCGAACAACTTCACCTACCTGGAAGTCGTGTACCCCTGTACTGCGACGTCAGTACACCGACATCCAGGCCTTTTGTTCCTAAGTTTTACCGAAAACAGGTTTTCAATAGCCTGCACTCCTTTAGCCACCCTGGTGCCAATGCATCGGCCAAGTTGGTAGCTGAACGATTTGTTTGGCCAGGCATACGCAAGGACTGCAGGGATTGGGCGCGCGCATGCTTGCCTTGCCAGCGAGCTAAGGTGAGTCGTCACGTCACTGCACCTTTAGGCTCGTTCACTTTACCTAGAGCGCGCTTTAAGCAGGTCCACATAGACCTTGTGGGACCCCTTCCTCTGTCCAGTGGTTACCGATATTGCTTGACGGCGGTAGATCGATTTACTCGATGGCCGGAAGCAATACCGATCGCGGACATCACGGCTGAGACTGTTGCCAAGGCCCTGTTGTCAGGCTGGATATCTCGGTTCGGCTGCCCGACAGACATTATAACTGACCGTGGTCGTCAGTTTGAGTCGGCCTTATTCCAATGTCTGTCTCAAATAGCTGGATTCGAGCATAAGCGGACAACAGCCTACCACCCGGCATGTAACGGCCTGGTGGAACGATTTCATCGGCAGCTTAAAGCCGCGATCGTATGTCACGGTAACGACAGGTGGACCGAATCTTTGCCGTGGGTATTACTGGGCATAAGGACTTCCATCAAGGAAGACTTGCAAGCTTCCTGTGCAGAACTCGTGTATGGTGAGCCTTTAAGGTTACCAGGTGAATTTTTCGACCCATGTACAACCGGTACCACAGACACGTCTGAATTTACCGCCCGTATTAGGAAGTTTGCCAAAGATCTTCAACCAGCACCTGCATCACACCACGGTAAGCCCAAAACATTTATTTTTAAGGATCTCGCCACCTGCGATCACGTTTTCCTCCGTGAAGACGCATCGCGTGGCTCACTCCAACCTGCCTACTCTGGTCCACACAAAGTCATATCACGAGGAGACAAAATTTTCAAAATCCTCCTCAAAGGCAAAGAGGTCACGGTATCAATAGACCGAATCAAACCAGCCTTCATACTAGCTGACCACAATTGTCATGACCATAATGATGAATCCCCACCAGGATTTCTAAAAGATTACGTCACACGATCCGGACGACGAGTAAAATTTTCTGATTTGTATCGCCCGTGACGGTCTCTGGAGGTGGGTGGTGTGGGGAACCTTCCCACACTCAGATGTTCTGTTACTGACACATAGGTGAAATCCACTTAATTATTATTATTTCATTTATTCTAACTTATAAAATAACTATTCACAAATCAAATATTTAAATACACATATTTAATCCAAGACACTTATTAATACACTGTAATTTATCTTATTAATAATATCCTAATATCTAATATTTACATTGTTTATATTTTGTATTATTTATTACGTTTTCATATATTTATTTATTTCATAAATTCTGATGCGTATCAGTTTGTCGATATCGACATCGATGATCGACACTTGGATGCACTGCGTCAAGTATGATACATAATGTATATAGGCGCGATCTGCGCGCAAGCGCATGCTCGCCAGTCGAGACTCGATAACGACGCGGAGCGCACGCTTCTATGCCTAAGCTTATGTACTTTCCGCTAGTGCTTATATACTCAGACTTTCTTACGCTATTCTCTTTGAACTATCTTGCTTCTTTCCTAAACTGTCTATTCTGTGCTGTGCTTGTGCTTATTACCGACTTCTGTGCCTTCTGTTTCTTGTGTGTCTTGGATTATAAACTATAAACCGTGAGTTGGTGTTTTTATTAACTGTGCCTACGTAACTCATACGCACAATAATAAGTAGGTGTCAGGACCGTCGAACTAACTATTCTTACACCTGACCTACCTACAGGGCAATTTATTTTCGCAAATGAATGTTAATATGTTAACAGAACCGTTTTTTAAAGTCGCAGGACGCTGTTAAAATATTGTGTTCGCTTTTTTACGTTCGAAATTTTGACTTGAAACGATTAAATTTCGAGCAATAGGAATTCTGAGTATCGGCCATCTTTGGTGTCGATTTAATTAAAAAGTGTCAATGAATTCTGTGGAATAAATAAGTGTCGAATAGAATATTCAAAGGAATTTCATTTTATTTGAAATTTGATTTGAAAGGACACAAAGATTGGAAAGAATATTTAACTGACTCGCTACGCTTGGCAGGTTAAAATCAGTTTTATTTCGGCAAATAGGCCCCAGGAGGCGCTTTTACACGTCCCAAATACTTAAACCTACCACTGCTTCGGGACAAGTCTGGGCTAATGCCGAGAAGAAGCAGCAAGAAACTCGGTCACTATTGTCAGCCTATTTTTAAATACATTTTTACAAAAGGTTAAGCAAGTGGGATCTGGGACAATTTATATTTCTATCATTTAAATAATCATTTACAGTGTAATAGCCCTTTTTCATTTAAATTACTTTGTCAACCATTTAAGTTTATGTACAGACAGTTCAGCAATACCGTGTGGTAATTTGAAAATACGAATACAATTTCCCATGAACGATTTTCCTACTTTTCGCAGTCTGAAGCCTGGAACGGCAAGTTAAACTTTATTTCTGGTATTGAAATTGTGTACGTTACTTTTCTTAAGATATAATGTATGTTCTCACGATTTGCTTAAGTTCGGGATCGCTGTTTGACCGACGCGACGGTCGAAAAAAGACGCTGATGCTGCTCGTCTTCTTCAAGCAGTCCTTTAGTCACCGCTTTCACAACCTGTAAAAGATAGGTGGGGTATGTTTCTATATCGTCTTTTCTATCATGTTACTGGTCAATTCAGATGTTATTTAATGGTTTTTAATTGTCATATGGCACAGATATATTTTAAGAAGGGTTACGGGTAGGTAAAATTACATTCAGTGCCAAAAAAAAAGGGAATCGCCCATAATCGGTATGCACTGAGTGGATTTTACTACTTTAATCATTTAAGTCGGTTAAAATTGTAACGAAATTTGAAAGTTCAGTATTCGTGTCAAATCAAATCACCAATGTGTTCGCGCAAATTCTGGAAACCAATGGGCTAAGTTTTCACCGCATTTTATTGCCAACATCTAATGAATGACCATGTGATTTACCTTTAAATTAGAATAGCACCGTATTTTCTTGACAAAGCGACCAAAAAAGTACAGCCAGCAGCGTCTTTTGGCCATCAGATGCCTTACTCTGCAACACGAAGCTTGTATTTACGGATATATCTGTCTCTTTCAGACCCTTTCAAGACATCGGTATGAGTGATAGGGACAGATGGATACGAAAATACCGACATTGTGTTGCGGAGTAAGACCTATTGCGATCGCCAACCAAACTTCTCAGTCCTCCTGTAAGAGGAGCTTGTATCTATGTGGGCTATAATGATCCCACTGCAGGGCAAAGACTTCCATCATTGAATAAAGGTTACCACAGCAATGAAGGGTACGGGCATAAACACCACGCTTGCCAAATGCGGGTTGATGATCACAAACCCGACCAATATTCGAAAATTCGACCGGCTCGAACGAACCCAGTAATCTTGCCCAAGTACTCACCTTATTAGACCAACGGGACGTCATTGGTGGACGTTAAAAATCTAATTAATTCAATCTTAAAACTTATCTCCCCTTTTGGAAGCTTAACGTATTTATAAACTCTGTCCCAATGTTTATTCTCATTTCAATACCCAATATATAAAAACAATAACATCAAAGAACCAACATTTGCTATTCAGAAAGAAACGTGATATAATAAAATTTTATGTAGGATACTCCGCGTAGACCGTACTATTCTGCCATATTAAGTGGCACTTATATTCCATCCTTCCATTCAGCTTCTAAGTAAAGGTACAAAGGATTTTACATTTAGCAGAGTATGAAAAAAAAGTTTTTATCTCAATGGAAAAAGCGTTTCTGATATAAGTAAGTAGTATTTAATAACTTCAGTAGTTAGGGAGCCACTAAAACTTAGCATTCACTATTTAAACTTGAAAAATTATCTCATAGGCGGAACTCGAACTCGCATCTTTTACCAATTCAGCCACCGACACACTACATTACAGGTGTCAATTTTCAAGCATATTCTTATCGCTGTAAGCCAGCGTTTTTTCATGATAAATGTTAGGAGCTTGCACCCTTAACACCCGAAAGAAACATCTTTGCAGATGTTTGCCAGTCAGTTAAGGTGAAACAACTTTTTAAATATTTTATATGATATTTAAGCATTTTAATTGCAATTATAATATCAGTACATATTTACACTTGGTAAAAAATGTTTTTATTTATTTCATTACAGGATGACTTTTTCATGACCTACCAAATTCTTTATAGGTGTTTAGTATCGTATTTAGAGCTCATTTATGAAGTAAAAAATTTTGTATCGTCTAAATTTTCGAAAACCCGAAAATATCTTTCGCAACATAGTTTTAAATTTTTACGGTCTGTCTGTCTGCCTGTCAAGGTATAAAGAGAAAATCAAATTATTGTAAATTGTTGTCCCTTTTATTTTTAATTTTATACTAAGAACCCACAGTCAAGCCGACTAGTCGGCTTTGTGGGTATAAATGCCTGTAAAACTAATTATAAACATTGTTGTTTAATAAATTAATAAATAATAATAAATGCCGTATCAAAAAGTTTAGAAAACGTCATTTGTGTTTTGTCGGGAGTACGGGAGTACATTGATGTATTAAAATTTGGAAGGTGATTAAAATTTCATGCTGTATTAGCTTGCTTCGTCCCAGGTCATCTGGGGTCATCGGATCGTCCACCCCCTTCTCCATCATATCTTTTTTAACACTATCAATCTATCTCTTTCAGGCAGCTTTCGAACTGTTCACCCAACAACCATCATAAATAGTCGTAGAGTCAATTATCTTTTAAATGTCAACATTTCTCAATTTACATGAAATTCGTTCCGTATAGCGTAAACGTTGGTCCCGTGGTTACAAATTATATTTTTTCAGACATGCCACACTGGGCCACACAGAGCCATCTAGTCCCAAATTAAGCTACTAGTAAGTAGTTTGTCGTATGGGGTACTAGACAATCGATAAACTTACTTATATAATTTTTTATTTTTAGTTAATATATACTTATAATACATAGAAAACACCCAGACCAGTACAAACAGACATGTTCATGCACACAAATATTTGTACTGTGCGGGGATCGAACCCGCGACCCATGGCTCAGAAGCAGCGTTTACTACCACTGATCCAAATGGTCGTCAATATTGAAATTAAAATATCTTTATTGATAACAAAGTTACATTTTTAAATTAAAGACCTGGTTTAAGTACCAGTCCAAGATCTCAAGGACCTGGGTTGGATTTCCGGGTCGGACAACAAGAGAATTTTCAAACATTGATCTGGTTTGTGATCACCAATCCGCATTTTGATTGTGAATTTGTGGTGATTATATCTGTCCTCATCATTCTGTGGTAACTTAAATTCAATGATGGAGGCCTTTGCCATGCAGTAGATGATTATAAGCCGTTAATTTTTACAACATTATATAAAACCATATAAAACTCAGGTGGAGATAAAAAACCCTTGCTAATTTGTAACATTTTGTGTTAGTTTTATGAGCTGCCGTGACTGTAATTCGGAATTATTGGATCGAAAAATGTAACACAGTCCTTTAAATAGCTAGACGTTAAAATTATCTTGAAGTACTGTTACTTAAAATGTACGCCCTTAGTGAAATAGTAATTATAAATTTAAAATCTGTAGCTACCATAGTGATGTTCATCTTTATTTTCTTTGTGTTCACCTAAACATCGTTTCTCTGGTTGCAATTTGTCCGAAGTTTAACAAAATTTCATTGTCAACGTGCGTGTGATTTTCCGGACGCAATATTAAGCTTTATTTGCTTAAATAGTATGCGAACGCCCTAAACCCTCGACTACAAACTTACAGCCATAAGGGTCCCTTATAAAAGCAATAAATAGCCGAAGGGTTCCGGATACTTTATATCAACACATTCCCTTTGAAATTCAAATAGGCAGTAAAAGGCGATAGCACTCATATACAACGAGACGGCCTTATTTTTCTGGGAATCTGCAAACGTAAATAAATATTTGTATAAAAACCGCGTTACATTTGAATTTATGTGTAGTTTAGTTGCTTTTTCTAAAGTAATACTATGTTTACAATAATCTTCGTCTTTTGATGGAAGAAATGGACTAGTACGAGTAGGACTCGCCAATTTTTTTTAAGGCCCTTCCCTGTCTGCGTAAGGCCGTCACAGCTTCATCGGGCGGGGGACTCGCCTACCAAGAGTTCCGTGATACATATTCGACGATCCAGTTGGCTTAGTGATTCGGTGTTTTGCCTACTACGCAAAGGTTCGATACCCGGTCGGGTCAATTTAGGAAACGATATTTTCTAAATTGGCTTGGGTCTGGAAGGGTTGGGAGTGCTTCTTGAGATATCTGTGTCTGGTCGCCGCGAAGGAGCCGAATGCCAACCCAGGCATGCCACCACTGTGGTCAAAGTCAAAGTCAAACATTTATTTGCACAACATTGTGTGGTACATTTGAAACAAGCTAAGATGTTGGGTGTGTTTTTAGAGATATGAGCTCGTGGGTTCTTCTTCAGCGCTCGGAGAACTGTACTAAGAAACTGTGGAGGGCGCCACTTGCTTTAACTCAGAAGCAAGAAAGAGTTAATTAAAGATAGAAAAGAAAACAAGTTATTTTCAATTTGTCTCCCAATATATTATTTAAATGTGCATTACACTCAACATAGATATCAGCAACATAAAAGTTAAGCTATATAATATAGACTTAAGTAGGTATATTAGTTTAAGAATAAATTATGACTATGCATCTAAACAAAAGTTCTGTACTTAAACTTAGTCTTAGATACAGTGAAGGAAAGCTTAGAAGCAGGCGTTCCATCACTCACAAGTAACTAGAATTAAGGTTGGCCTAACCTATGAGCTGAGGAGTGTCATCAATGGATGAAAACTATCAAAAGAATAAATGTTTATAAATACCTAGTAGCATGATATTAGATCATGTCACCGATAATAAATTATAACGTCACCGTGGAGAACCACACGTATCCCTCCGTCCCTGGAGCAGAGATTCTCACATGCGCGCAGGATGCAGGAGTATGTCCTAGTAGCTAGGAGCGAGGAGGGCGATATTTCAAGCCTGGAAGGTGCACACCAAGCATGAGTATAGCAGTAAGAAAGCCACATGCTCGTGGGGTCCACACGTGGGCATGGGCACATGGCATATGAAAGGAAAATGTGCACTAGCACAGCACTAGACATGACCGCAGGTGCATTCACAGCAGGGTGAGATGAAGACATTCGCTAGCACGTTGTCCACACGTGGGCATAGGCAGATACACGTGGTGAAAAGAATCAAACATGCTTACCCATAAAAATGCAGCAACAATCACCAAGATGAGGCGATGCATCATGTAAATTTATCCATCAAGGGACAATATAAAAATGTTAGTCCTGAAAGATGAAACAACACACAATCAAAGGTTCACAATCTCTTAGAAAAGAGAACAAAGTCTTGGAAAAGACATTTATAGATGCTTACCATAAGGAGACAAATTGAAGAGAAAATAAGAAAAAAGAAATTAGCCCTTTGGCTTTACATGCCCACAGGCATTTTGGCACGCTTGACCGCCATTAAAAATTTACTTGTTCGCGAACAAGAAAGCTAGGAATCCAAAATTCAGGAAGCGTAGTAAAAAGACTGGCCACCAAATGGCATCCGCTTATAAAGCCAATCCAACCTCTCCCCTCTATGACAAGCAAGTTTTTTTTTTTTAATTCTTTGCATTCACGACTTGGAACCACTTAACTTGACTGACACATGAAGCCAAACAACGCAGAAAACTGCTCACCCCTGAAAAAGTAGAAAACTACCTAAAAAAAAATCAACACAAATAGACATTTGCCTATTAATGTAATAATATAAAAAAGTAACATTCAAATTATTAGATAAAGAAAGGAATTGTGGGATGACAGACACAAAGTTGCACCTATAGTATTCCATCAGCCGGATAGATGGCGTTATCAGTAAAAATCCTTAGCTGCGCACGAGCTGTTGAAACAAAATAAATGCAAAAAATGTAACGACGTGTTACAATACATCCCCACTAAAGAAAAAAGAAAAAAAAGGACAGAAAGTTAAACTACCAATGTAAAAATTTACTAAGTATTGAAGGTGATCTGTGAGGAGAACACTCGACAGCATCAGACAGTGAAATATCACTTAACACAGGCCGTCCAACTGGATTATCCACCTGCCTACGAGACCTATTGTAAAATGTCCTGCTGCGACTGTGGCATTTCTTCTTAGGAGATCGATCCCTGCGAAAAACGTCCCTCAGTCGTTGAGGTATAGGATGTGATCCCCGTACTGATGGTTGAACTTTATTATTGGTAGCAACCACAGTCTTACAAGAAGATAACATCAAGTTTGATGCAGGTCTAGTAGACGTCTGACTTAACTTTCCTGTGTCAAAGATGTCCCTACATAAACTAAAGGAATGAAAAAAGTCAGCCCCTAATATAATAGGCACGTTTGTATCACGACAAACAACAAAGTGAATAAAGTTTAATCTACCAGAATAAGAAATGGGCAGTATTACTTTACCTACAACACTCAGTTGAGCATTGTTACCCACTAATAAATTTTTGTGGCAGTGAACCACATTAGGATTAACCCCTAATTGAGAAAGATTAGATAAGGCGTCAGTGCTGACTAAGGATACAGAAGCACCACTGTCTGCCAGAGCACTGCATTTGATGCCTGAAACGTCAATATTAAGATAAGGCCTATCATCATCTAAGCCATGATTATTAAACAATGGGGTAACAACAGAGGTTTTCCCACTAAAAAAAGAATTAATAAATTTTAAATGGTTTTGCCATTCAAAGTCAGAAGTATAACCCTTCTTAAAAGAAACACGAAGGTTTGAAATGTTGTTTACCCCTGAACGATCAGGACGTGTCTTCTTCATACAAGGGCAATCTTTTGAGAAAACACCCGGCTTCTTGCATTTAAAACAATGTAGACCGACATACACGTCGCAATCTCTGTAGTGATGAGCACCATCACACTTTAAACACTTAAGAACTACAGTGTTCACAGAAGAATTCCTCATTGGGGTAGATATAGGTTTTAAATCAGACAAAATAAGATCAGGACCAGGATTGAGATAACCCCTGTACTCACACCTGTGCTTGGCAATTTCTAAATTGACACAAAGCTCCTTCAAATGATCAATAGAGTAAACATTAGTTAAAGATAAACGAGATATATAGAAAGGATTCATATTAGTCATAATAATATCAAGTTGTTCCTTCTCAGACAAAGGCACAGAAAGTTGAGTAAATAAATATCTCATAGTGTTAATAAAAGTTCTAATTTTTTCTTTAGGCTGTTGTAGCCGTGACCTAATTTGGTTCAATAAGGAGCGCTCACATTCAACAGATTGAAACTCAAGTTTTAATAAATTCAAAAATTGAACACAAGTGGTAATAGAATTTTGAATGGACTTGAACCAAATTAAAGCCTCGCCTGACAAAACGTAAATAGCATTATCTAAGAAATCATTATCAGAAATTCTAGAAGACTTAATGTAATCTGTAAGTTTAATGATGAAATCATGGACTGGTGTATCTCCGCTAAAATTCAAATTCCATTTTAAAATTTGATTGAGCACAGGCTTAGAATTAACATTCGAACATGAATTTTGATGATTAACCTCATCACCAAGGGATTGAATAATTAGAGGTTGAGTACCTACAGATACCGAAGGTATAGGTTCAGACACAACACTAGATGATGTGGTTCCGCACTTAATATTGTTAAGAAGTAGAAAGGCATTAGCAAGCAAGCTAATTTTAAGTGCCCTGTGTTCCTCACTGGTGACACTCACTCGCTCAAGTCTTAGTATAACATGAGTTAATATAGAACAACACTTTTTGATACAACCAGCATGGTTGGTATTCAACACTTCATTATATTTTAATTCACAAATATTCAGCTCATTAGCAGAGTCTAAAGAAAATAAAAACTTATTGCTTAATTCCTGATTGGTGATACCCTTACCAGAACGCAATAACTTCCTCAGCTCATCGACAGTAGTATCATCTGATACTTCAAGGCCCTTAACACGAATTTCATATAAAAGTTCGTTTTTACTAAGATAATTAATATCTAAAGAAAGAGACATGATTACAAAATTAAATTAGTAACCTAAGTTGAGACAAATTAAAAAAAACACAGCTTCAAAGTACAAATCTCTAAAAGAGGCCTACCCGTTGAGGCGCCAATGAAACAAGCTAAGATGTTGGGTGTGTTTTTAGAGATATGAGCTCGTGGGTTCTTCTTCAGCGCTCGGAGAACTGTACTAAGAAACTGTGGAGGGCGCCACTTGCTTTAACTCAGAAGCAAGAAAGAGTTAATTAAAGATAGAAAAGAAAACAAGTTATTTTCAATTTGTCTCCCAATATATTATTTAAATGTGCATTACACTCAACATAGATATCAGCAACATAAAAGTTAAGCTATATAATATAGACTTAAGTAGGTATATTAGTTTAAGAATAAATTATGACTATGCATCTAAACAAAAGTTCTGTACTTAAACTTAGTCTTAGATACAGTGAAGGAAAGCTTAGAAGCAGGCGTTCCATCACTCACAAGTAACTAGAATTAAGGTTGGCCTAACCTATGAGCTGAGGAGTGTCATCAATGGATGAAAACTATCAAAAGAATAAATGTTTATAAATACCTAGTAGCATGATATTAGATCATGTCACCGATAATAAATTATAACGTCACCGTGGAGAACCACACGTATCCCTCCGTCCCTGGAGCAGAGATTCTCACATGCGCGCAGGATGCAGGAGTATGTCCTAGTAGCTAGGAGCGAGGAGGGCGATATTTCAAGCCTGGAAGGTGCACACCAAGCATGAGTATAGCAGTAAGAAAGCCACATGCTCGTGGGGTCCACACGTGGGCATGGGCACATGGCATATGAAAGGAAAATGTGCACTAGCACAGCACTAGACATGACCGCAGGTGCATTCACAGCAGGGTGAGATGAAGACATTCGCTAGCACGTTGTCCACACGTGGGCATAGGCAGATACACGTGGTGAAAAGAATCAAACATGCTTACCCATAAAAATGCAGCAACAATCACCAAGATGAGGCGATGCATCATGTAAATTTATCCATCAAGGGACAATATAAAAATGTTAGTCCTGAAAGATGAAACAACACACAATCAAAGGTTCACAATCTCTTAGAAAAGAGAACAAAGTCTTGGAAAAGACATTTATAGATGCTTACCATAAGGAGACAAATTGAAGAGAAAATAAGAAATAAGAAATTAGCCCTTTGGCTTTACATGCCCACAGGCATTTTGGCACGCTTGACCGCCATTAAAAATTTACTTGTTCGCGAACAAGAAAGCTAGGAATCCAAAATTCAGGAAGCGTAGTAAAAAGACTGGCCACCAAATGGCATCCGCTTATAAAGCCAATCCAACCTCTCCCCTCTATGACAAGCAAGTTTTTTTTTTTTAATTCTTTGCATTCACGACTTGGAACCACTTAACTTGACTGACACATGAAGCCAAACAACGCAGAAAACTGCTCACCCCTGAAAAAGTAGAAAACTACCTAAAAAAAATCAACACAAATAGACATTTGCCTATTAATGTAATAATATAAAAAAGTAACATTCAAATTATTAGATAAAGAAAGGAATTGTGGGATGACAGACACAAAGTTGCACCTATAGTATTCCATCAGCCGGATAGATGGCGTTATCAGTAAAAATCCTTAGCTGCGCACGAGCTGTTGAAACAAAATAAATGCAAAAAATGTAACGACGTGTTACACATTGAGATGGAAAACAATGAATTCAAGTGCCAACAAGGTTCTGCCCTGAAGATACTACGTACCAAACGCTGGTGGAGTGCCCCGCGTGGAGTGGGCCGCGATCGGTGCTAACTGCGGCCCTGGGAGGAGGAGTCCGCTCGCTGCCAGCCATCATGTCGAAGATGGTACGCAGCGAGCAGGCGTGGGAGAGGCAGTGGCTGTCTTCTGCGATGACGTCATGTTGCAGAAGAAGGCCGCCGAGAGGGAGAGAGAGCGGGATCCACATTCTCCACGCCTCCATCGGCGTAGGCGGGGCGGTAAGCCCCGCCAGGGTCCCGGGCGGCAGGTGCGGGGGCACCAGCTGACTAGAAAACAGGACCAGGACGGCGCGCTGTTCGCCCAAAGGTAGGAGGGAGGTGTCGTCACAGCACCCCGTCTGAGGAGGTCTGCTCTTTTCAGGGTGGAGGTGGCCGCTGGCGGGGTCCGTGGACTGTCGAGTCACCATAGACCCTGCCCTCAGTCAGCGCGGCGGGCGACAGGAGGTTTTTAGTGGGTATACCCCTGGGTCCCCTTCCCAGGAGCAGCGCCCTTTTCACGACGCCGGGTGTCCCACATACTAAACCAGTTTTTAGTTATAATATTTAAGACATACGTCACTGAGCCACACAGAGCCATCTAGTCCCAAATTAAGCTACTATTAAGAACCCTGTCGTATAATAATACATAGAAAACACCCAGACCAGTACAAACAGACATGTTCATGCACACAAATATTTGTACTGTGCGGGGATCGAACCCGCGACCCATGGCTCAAAAGCAGCGTTTACTACCGCTAATATCCGGAGTTATGTAGGTACATGTAAACAAGTTTTTGGTTATCTTCTAGTTCTAGTGCTTGAAGCTACTTAGATTTTATTCTTCTTCTTTTTTATGGAGATGAAGTTGTGGTAGTTTTCAGATAACATATCGCGGAAAACGACACGAGCATATTATCAAAATGTGCTGAATATAAAATTGTAAGCCTCAAAATCTACCTGCATATCTACATTATATGTAGAAAAATACTTGAACTCAAAACCTTAGTATCGGAAACGAGGCATAACGCAGCTACCGAGCAATCTTGTAAACACCGTGTAGTTACATTTGGAACGTAAGGTGAACGTAATAGAGTCCAGTTTGCAGCACACACGGCCGCGTGGCAAGACAATTGGCCGGGCATTAGATGACCACGGCCAATGCTTGTTAGCTTGGCCACATTCCAGGAGCACCTCGAAGTACTGCTTGGAACACGAAAAGGAGCAGAGATTTTTACAAAATCTTTCATGACGCTATATTCAACAATTTTTTTATAACGGCATGTAGATACCGCTAAAAAAAATTGTTGTTCATTGAACCTTCCTTGTCCAAATTTTCTTTTTTTAAGCCAAAATAGACCTTATCACTGGCACATTTTTTGTGATAATATCGCAAATATGTAAAGAAATAAGTCATGTCAATAATAATAGACAAATATAACATTTTCGATTAATATTTTTATGTAACCAATGCAGTGTCCTAAAGGTAGTGAGCGCATTGTTATTTCGTATAAAAATAAGTTACACAAAAAAAAAATACAGACTAATATTTCTGAATGTGTCACTTTCGTGCGTATTCATAGGCATCCCATTTTTTTTAGTATTAAATGTATGCATTTCATTTCAAAATAAAGTGACGTGTAAAAGCGCCTCCTGGGGCCAGTTTGCAGGAATAAAACAGATTTTCTCTGATTTTAGTGTCGGTTTTGACGCCACTAGCATTGTAACCCACAGTACGTTCACATCTATTTCCAAGTAGACTGTCCGGCAAAGAATCCAATTCACCGTATGTGCTGCCCTGAGTGGGAGCCCGAATGGAAAAACCAGCTCACTTTGAACAAACTGTAAAAATAAGTTTTTACGAAGTTACCTGACATTACTGACGGAAAAGTAGTGGATTTTTTGTTTAAGAATAAAATTCTTTAACTAAAAATTTCAACTGCCTGAGGTGAGTCTCGAACCCACAACCTTCCCGGTAACTGCAGTG
Source organism: Anania crocealis (assembly GCA_949315895.1). NCBI lineage: Eukaryota > Metazoa > Arthropoda > Insecta > Lepidoptera > Crambidae > Anania > Anania crocealis. Next base: position 8,810,846 of record OX438872.1, on the reverse strand, counting down.
CGATTCTCTTGGAGCAAAGTCATAACAGCTTTGGTTACAGCAATGAATGCAAAATTAGTAACGCTGATCGACATTAGCGCCGCATTAATCCCTCGATCGTGAGTTATTCCAGACACAATTGAAATCAATTGTTATCGTGGCACCCGAGTGCCTCCTGGGGGATTAAAAGCCATGACAACAGCGGTCGATATTATGTGACGGCTGGGATGTCTTAGCTGTCAATTGTTATGATTCGTAGAAATAAAATAAACAACAATGGTACCACCATAACACCCTCATCCGAGAAAATATAGAAATTACTTTTTTTCTACATTGACCCGTTCGGGCATCGAACCCTTGAAACCCAGTGTGTAAGATTATGTAGATTACGTGAGTAACTATTTAATAATCTGCGACATAGATAGAAACCCGAGGTAGATCTTGCTTACGAATATATTGATAAGGTAGAGTATTCTAAATTTGACTCATAACATAGTTGTGTTGGGAGTCAAATTTAAAATACTCTTCCTAGCAATCAGCTCTAGCCACGCAATTGCCATCACCACTCACTCCTGACCTTGTCTGGCAGTCTCAAAAAGGAAAAACGCAGTTAGCGTGAAAACCCGACAGATACGCGAACAACGCAATTTTCCTGTCCTCGATTTACGAAAAATGTTTCATGAAAAATGCATTTCATTGTAGACAAAAATTCCCAGATTTAAAAGCAAACTACCTTATATGCTTTCCCCGTAGCAATATTATGTTCTAATCAATGTTTCAGACTATTTTTCCTGGCTTTACAACCAACAGGGTAATTACGGCCAAAAGCGCAGCGACGAATCGTATTTGAGAGAATGCAAGGGCTGCTCTAACCAATGAGCTTCGCAGACATTCGGCGTGTTGACGGATTAGTTATTTTTAATTTGTTGCTTGTTGTTTTGTGTTGGATACTAGTTTTTATTTGTTCTAAGTTTAAACCTTATATTTAAAAATATGAAATTAAGGTTTTATCTAATTCCGTGTGCTGTTTGTTGTTTTTTCGCTACATCAGTGGTGTTTTTATCTATCAGCGGAGTTCCATGAAGTTTTTATCAAGAAACAGGACCAGATGTATACTAGCACGAAAATGCATTCAGGCATTTTCAAAGCGTTTGAACTTCATACAGTCTGCCGATATGCATACCCTTTTGAATTGGCTTTATTTAAGGAAAGCGTATTTTGTGTGGAATTTGTCAACCTTGTCTGTGAATTACTTTTGAGTATTGATGGGTTTTATACAGAATCTACCGCTTCGATGCGACTTCGTCCGCTGGGGAATAGGCTATACCTCATTCTAAGTGTATCATTCCAAATCGATCAATGTGTTTTTAGTATAGATAGTATAATTGTTATTCAATTAAATTTTACATTGTTACTTAAATCTTGTTATTTATACTTGTTAAGACCTCCGTGGCGGAGTGGCGTACACACCGGTTTTCAAGGTGTCGCCTGCTCCGAGGTCCCGGGTTCGATTCCCGGACGGGTCAATGTAGAAAAAATGTGTTTTTCTACATTTTCTCGAGTCTGGGTGTTTGTGGTACCTTCGTTGTTTCTGGTTTCCAAAATACGAATGCTTTAAATAGTTATTCAAATTGGGATCAGAACAATGTATGTGATGTTATCCACATTTATTTATTTATTTATTTATACTTTCTTAATGCAGATGCGTTTGTAAATTAATTGTAATTTTTAATTTTTAATCCTAAATTTTTAAATAATTACTATGCCTTAGCAGGGCTCATTTGTGTGACTTTCTATTATTAAGACCTAGACAAACAAATGAATATGAATACAATATGTCGCGGATATAACCTCGTTCGATCGACAACCACTAGGCAAAATAATTCTTATGTTATATAGAATCACCACGTAGAACATGTAACTATCAACCGATGGAGAACATAGAGAATCGATTTGAAGCGGATATTTTTTGTACTTATACTTACTAAATTACCAATATTCACTTCAAGAAATTGACGTACATTAAAAAAATCTTTATTAAACTAAATTAAATGATTAGCTTTGGTCTGCTGTTTCAACTTCGTCATTTTGAGGAAAACAACCTAATAAAATATTCCATTACTGTACAAGTATTACTTATATTACTTAAGAATCTATTTTATGAACATAACCCTATAATAACTTTGTAAAAGTATCTTAAATAACCGGCCAAGTGCGAGTCGGATTCGCGCACGAAGGGTTCCGTACCAAAAAGCCCAAAAAAACGAGTTTGTTGGATGGGAGCCCTCCTTAAATATTTATTTTATTTTGTTTTTAGTATTTGTTGTTATTGCGGTAACAAAAATACATAATTTGTAAAAATTTCAACTGTCTAGCCATCGCGGTTCTTGAGATACAGCCTGGTGACAGAGCGACGGACAGACGGACAGACGAACAGACGAACAGAGAGCGAAGTCTTAGTAATAGGGTCCCGTTTTTACCCTTTGGGTACGGGACCCTAAAAATCTTTATTAAACTAAATTAAGTGATTAGCTTTGGTCTACTGTTTCAACTTCGGTATTTTGAGGAAAATAACTTAGAACTTTTAAAACGACGCAAGTTTGTCGTATTTGTTTTTTGAACCGCTAACGCGGCACATCACAGCAAGCTACGGAAGCTCTCAATCGGATTATTCTTTCGCGTTTTTAAAATATATTTCATTGATACTTCAAATCTATTAATTGTAGAGTGATATAAAGCCTTCCTCGATAAATAGACTATCCAAAATGAAAAAAATATTTATTATATAGTAGTTGGAATTTAATTTAATTTAAAAATATAACTGTAGCTTTATTTCTCCTTTACTAAAGTAAAGCTAAATAGTTTGTTTGGTTGAACATGCTTATCTTAGGATCGAATTGTTCGAGTTGAAAACAATTTTGTTTAATGTACTGTACATTGATAAAATAAGAAAAAATAACTGTAATTTACACTAAAAATTCGTTTAAACTTTTACATACTGATGAAATGTGGATATTGCGCATCAATACTCTACTTTTCAAAGTATATATTAAATACCAAATAAGGTGAACCATGCGGTTTTCTAGGGTGCCCTTCGGTTCGCCTAAAATTTAAAGTCCTAATTCCATTTGGCCGAACCGTATTGGCCTAAACTTATAACGTATAATTATTGTCTAGTCTAACAGTTGTTTTCGCACTATTATACATTGGTCTAAAAATTAAAAACTCTAATTTCAGTATGTCTAATATCGAAAGCACTAAAATGTACTAGCATCTTTTTTTGGCATTACGCTCTATTTTTTTTTAAACCGAATAGTTTAAGAAACGAATCGCTCACAAACCGACCCCAAGCAGTCTTGTCTGCCCTACCCCTAGAGTGTAATTCAAAAGCGCGTAGGCGCGGAGGGGCGAGGCGGCCCGCGTGCTGAGGAGCAGGAGGCTGTAAGCGAGGCGCCGCGGCTGAGGCTGGCCGGCAAAGCCGGCCAGAAAGCCGAAGCTGCGGTGGTAAGCGTAAGCCATCTGCGACGATAAGCACGCGTGGGACCGCCGGAGCCCCGCAGCGCCGAAGCCGTCACGGAAGTCTGATTGTTTGGATGCATGCATGATTGCTTGTTTGCATGCATGATTGTTTGTTTGCATACATGCTTGCTTGCTTGCTTGCATGCATGCTTACTTCTTTGCATGCATGCATTCATGCTTGCTTGCTTGCTTGCATCCATGCTTACTTCTTTGCAAGCAGGCATGCATGCTGATAAAGTTTTTAACTTTCTGCGAATAAAAATTTGGAACTGCAAAAGGGTAAGTAGGTGTTATGATATATTCGGCTAAATGTCGCAATTGGGAAATTATAATACGGCGATGTAAAGTTAAGCGTAGTAAAAATAGGCTAAACACGTTTAGAATTAGTAAAAATGTGCGAAAAAATTTTAGGCTAATAGTTTGTGCGCCAATGACAATTAGGAGTACAAATAATTAGGCATCCCGATATATACCCGGTTTTCTATTAAGTTAATATTCATATTAGTGTAATGTAGGTATATTGATAATTTATAATATTCATAGGATTAAGGTAGATGTAAGTTTTTGATCTGTGTGTCAGTCGACAATAAACCGTGGAATCGCAAATACGCTGTTTCATTGTGGCTAAATCCCAAGATACTTCATTGGCGATCGAGGTAAAAAATTGTTTTAGAAGATGTCGGTGGGGAAAATATCAGAGTTTGAGGTCAAGACTGGAAATTGGTCACTGTACATTGAGCGGTTGCAAATGTATTTTAAGGTCAACAAAGTAGTTCCAGAGTTGTGGTTACCAACTTTGATCACCGGTATGGGAGATGAAGCGTACGAACTATTAAGTAGTTTATCAAGCCCCAAATCACCGGCCGAAATGAACTTTAAGGATGCAGTTACGCTTTTACGTGACCACCTTCAACCGAAACCATCCATAATGGCGGAACGGTACCGTTTTCGTCAAAGGCGGCAAGGTAGTGACGAAAATGTTTCGCAATACATCACAGAGTTGAAAAGGTTATCTAAAGACTGTGATTTCGGAAGCAATTTGGAAGAAAATCTACGGGATCAATTGGTTTGCGGTGTCAAAAGTGAGGTAATCCGGCAGCGTTTATTTGCGGAGGACGATTTAAAATACACGGGGGCAGTTAGAATTGCATGTGCATTAGAAGCTGCGGAGCGGGACGCGGCGATAGTGGAACCAGTTGTGTCGGCGGTTGCGGCTACGACCGGAACGGTTCACACGGTAAAAACATGGCAAGGCGGCTGGCAGGGCGCGCGCCAGCATGGTAGCCAGCATGCTGGCGGAAGCGACAAACGGTGTAGTGTGTGTGGTGCGACTGGTCATACTAGCGAGGACTGCCGCTATAAACATTACGTATGTAGTAAATGCAAACGAAGTGGACATTTACGCCGTATGTGTACTAGAATAAAAAAAGTGGAAAACCGGCGGCAGAGGGTCCATCGGGTGGATCCCAGCACGGAGAATTCCGACGAGGAGCAGTTTTCCGAAGAAATTGAAGAATTTCATCAACTGAGTTTGAACGGTTACAAACCGGTAAGCTTAACTGTTAAAATTGATGGTAGTTTAGTTAAAATGGAGATCGATACAGGGTCAGCTGTTTCTTGCATAAGTAGGACAACATACAATAAGTTTTTTAAAACAAGGCCTATTGAGAAAAACAACCTTATTTTTAAATTTTATGACGGTAGTGTTATAAAACCGTTAGGATTTATAAAACCAGAAGTTAGTTATGCTAATACAAGTAAATATTTAGAATTATTTGTAATAGATGGAGGAACCACTTCCTTGTTGGGCCGGCAATGGTTGTCAGAGTTAGGTATCAAGATCCCGGCCTTTCAGAGTAACCTAAACTATAGCGGGAGCTCGGGGCAACCTTGTAATAAAATATCAATGTTAATTAACAGGTATAAAGATTTGTTCAGCGGGGGCCTGGGGCGCTTCACCGGGGGCACGGCCCAGCTGCGGGTGCGCGCGGGCGCGGCGCCGGTGTTCTGCCGCGCGCGGCCGCTACCCTACGCGCTGCGGGAGCAGGTGGACAAGGAGCTGGACTCCATGCTGCGCGATGGCGTTATTGAGCCGGTGGCCAGCTCGGACTGGGCGACGCCGTTGGTACCGGTACGTAAACCAGACGGGGGACTTAGAATTTGCGCAGATTATAAAATTACTTTAAATCCCGTCTTAATGATCGATAGATATCCCTTACCTAAGATAGAGGACTTGTTAGTTAGTATGAATGGGGCTGACTTATTTTCGAAAATAGATTTATCTCAGGCGTACAATCAGGTGGAACTGGACGAATCGAAAGATCTCACGGTAATTAATACTCATAGAGGGCTATTCAAATATAATAGGCTGGTATTTGGTTTATCCTCGAGTCCTGGTATTTTCCAACGCATTATGTCTAATTTACTCAGTGGTATCCAAGGTGTGGAAGTGTTTTTAGACGACATAATTATTGGAACACGGGGTGGAGTTGTGGAACACTTAGCGACTTTGGAAAAAGTCCTTCATAGATTGCATTCCCACGGCATGAAACTAAAAAAAAGTAAATGCTCGTTTTTGGCGGAAGAAGTTAGGTACGTAGGATATATCATTTCTAAGGACGGCATAAAGGTAGACCCGGATAAAGTCGCAGCAATAGTTAGGATTCCTCGTCCGGAAAATATAACTGAATTGAGATCATTTTTGGGATTGGTTAATTTTTACGCTAAGTTTGTAAATAATTTAAGCACTATATTATTCCCACTATACGACTTATTGAAAAAAAGTGTTATATGGAAATGGACTAAGTTATGTGAAGGAGCTTTTGTAAAAGTTAAAACAATTCTAACTAGTGCAAAGGTGTTAGCTCATTACGATCCGGATAAACCGTTAGTGTTAACGTGTGACGCCAGCGCGCGGGGCGTCGGCGGGGTGCTCACGCAGCCGGCGCGCGCGGGCGGCGAGCGGCCGGTCGTCTATGTGTCGCGCGCGCTCAACGAGGCCGAAAAGCATTACTCGCAGATAGACAGGGAGGCGCTTGCTATTGTTTTCTGTTTGCAGAAACTGCATCAATATCTTTACGGCAGACGATTCACGTTAAGAACGGATCATAAACCGCTTGTTAGTATATTCGGCCCAAATCATGGAATTCCTGCGATGGCGGCCAGTCGTATGCAGCGTTGGGCTATAATATTATCGGCATACACATACGATATCGAGTATGTGAATACTAAAGATAACGGGGCGGATGGGCTGTCACGGCTACCGATACCTAGTGTCCCTAATAATGACTCATCAGCACTCGACGTGCCCGAACAAACATTTTTACATTTTGCACAAAATGAGTTATTATTAGATCATAGTATTATTAAACGTCAAACTCAACGTGACCCAATTTTAGGTAGAATTTTGATGTTCATTCGAGATGGTTGGCCAGCGTTAAATGAGATAAGGCAATTGCAGCCGTATTTTAATCGACGTAAGGAACTTTATGAGGAATTGGGATGCGTTATGTGGGGACACCGAGTTATAATACCGGAAAGTTGTAGGAGCCAAGTTCTGAAGGAATTGCATGAGTCACACATGGGGGTCGTCAAAACTAAGGCTATGGCTCGTAGCTACGTGTGGTGGGCCGGCATCGACGAGGCGGTGGAGGCGCTGTGCCGCTCGTGCGCGGTGTGCGCGGAGGCGGCGGACGCGCCGCCGCGGCACGCCTCGGTGCCGTGGCCGTGGCCGGCGAAGCCTTGGTCACGGGTGCACTTAGACTTTCTAGGACCGATTTTTGGAAAAATGTTTTTAATTATGGTAGATGCCAGGACTAAGTGGTTGGAAGTTTTTCCCGTGCCCAGTACGGCGGCAACTCATACGTTGGAAAAGCTTAGAGAGGTTTTTGCCCGCTGGGGTTTACCTAAACAAATTGTTACCGATAACGGGCCACCGTTTACAAGCAAAGATTTATCAGATTTTTTAGTAAAAAACGGCGTTAAACACGTTTTTTCTGCCCCGTACCACCCGGCATCTAATGGAGCTGCAGAAAATGCCGTGCGTACGGTAAAAAGGGTCATTAAAAAAGCAGTACGACAACGGGAAGAAATTAATACTTTTATAAATACATTTCTGCTGCATTATAGGAACACCGAACACTGCACTACGGGGGAAAGTCCGGCTTTGTTGATGTTAGGGCGAAGGTTGCGTACGAAATTAGATATTCTAAGGCCAGATCGCGGGGAAAAAGTAAAACAAGAACAAGAGCGTCAAAAGAGGTTAGGTACTGAGGTGGAACGTGATTTAGAACCAGGAGAGGACGTATGGCTGCGCCAGTATCAAGGTGGGCAAAAGTGGGTAGAGGGAAAAGTAGCGAAAAAGTTGGGTTCAACGGATTACCAAGTGGTAGATTCGATAGGTAGGGAGACTCATAGACATATCGATCAATTAAGACGGAGATCACGAAGTTCATTAGTCGCCCCCTCTAGTTATTCTGATTCGGGTAAAAACGTTCCGGAACCTACCGGCGACCGCCCGGTGTTGATAGCATCGGAGACACCAGCGAATCGTCCACTGGCTACCGACAGCCGAGAGATGGTAGACCAATCTGGCGACACCATTCTGCCAGTACCGCCGGCGCTCGTGACGCCCGCACCCGCAGGGGACTCGCCGAGTGTTTACGCCACCCCTCCCCAAACTAGACCAATACGCAAGTGTCGGCTAGAGAATCCTCCACGCTATAAATATTAAGTTATTTTTCATTGTTTACCTTATTCAATAAGAACCTAATTAGTATTAAGTTTTGATAATCCTTTTATTTCTTATCATCAACAGTTCAGTTCGTGTTCGTAGAATAAGAAGGGAGGATTGTAATGTAGGTATATTGATAATTTATAATATTCATAGGATTAAGGTAGATGTAAGTTTTTGATCTGTGTGTCAGTCGACAATAAACCGTGGAATCGCAAATACGCTGTTTCATTGTGGCTAAATCCCAAGATACTTCAATTAGGATTAACGATCTCAAATAACTGCAATCACTATTGATTTGTTCTGTTATTAATTGAGTTTTATTTACTGCCCAGCTTTGTCAAAAGTTACCTCAAGGGAAAGTTAGGCTGGGCGTTGAAAATAGTATTATTTTCGTGCGGCACCACGTGAATTCGCAAGATAACTTAGTCAGTTCACCTTAGTGGTGGGTATTATGCCGATAGTTTTACTATCGATGTTTTGCTCAAACGAGTACTATGACCGAAACATATTTATCGTTCGTTCTTTTGTTACTCCCAATCATTTGTATTTAACTTAGTTTGTCAGATAAAATTTATGGACTCAGACATTAGTTTACTGAGCTATATTAGAGAAAATATTTTGCTAATAATTAACGTTTATTAACAACGGCCTGTACCTGTACCAAAAAAAAACGTGTGGCACTCGGAGACTGCCGCGGTAAAGCTATTGCATAGCATTTTTTATCAACTTATGCCGATACAACAAATGCCACCTAAAGGCGGGTTGCTGAACTAAAGAGACAAGCGTGATATTTCAAAAAGTCATTAAAAGTTCTGCTATTCATCGATAGATGGAAAAACTAAAAAGTATCACCACTGTGCCGGTCGGAGTGGGGGGGTGTTAGGTTATTTTCGTTACGGAATTTCTGGATTCGGTCTCCACGCTCAAGGCCCGCGATATAAGCTATGCAATGGCTTAACAAGAGTGAGCAAGCACTAACAAAATGCATGAAATAGGTACAGATAATTAAATTATTAGTACCCAACACCGACACAAGAAAAACCTAGATTCGTTTTAATCACTTTCCTCGATGTCTGACCAGGTTAGTATTGGCACTTATTTGTAGCTGAAAAATAATGTTAAATCGAATTTGAAAAAATAATAAACTACTATTAGATCTTTTTTGAAATTCGAATTTCATACACTGTCCGATACAAAAACATGATCTAGATTGAATAATTGACGTTGACTTTATGTAAAAGTCAACTTTATAACCTAGCCAAATTATGTGGACGTACAATAGTATGGATACTTATGACATGTTATAGGAATCCATAGGAATCTATTACAATGGGGGCTATCGCTAGTGAATTTGCCACTAGAGGCGCTTGTGTCGCGTGAGGTCCAATAACATTCACTTTTCACTGGTTTTAGCGAATTATTATTATTTTTAATTTACCTGCTGGAAAGTGATCTCCTTCGAAAATTATCGCAAATATGGATTATCTGGCGATTAATGTGAACGCTTTGAAAGCGGAATTAAGAAAAAGCGCAAAAATAGGCGGCCTCAAAGTGCAACTATTTCAGAAGTTAATTTGTTGTTATGAAGATAGTTATTTATATATTTATAATAGTAAACTTTAATCATATTCAAGATTAAAAACTTTTTTTCGGCGCCGATCTTATAAAGTCGCCTTTGACAGCTATACCTCCGGAACTCAGTCTACAGTGGCGCCAACTGGTGAGCAAAGAAACGGTAGTCCTCATTGATATTGTTTGATATTGGTTGTACCTACTGAATGTGCCCCCGTATACACTTTATCAATGTCAACATCACTTCGGTCGTGATATATACTTTCACAGTTCTATACACCAATACTTTTTAAGTATATCTAAAAAAAAAAAAAGGGAGTATCAGAACACGTTACTGAACATATCTGTGCAGTTAAAAGTTTAAAAAAAAATGTCCTAAAATTGTCTTTGAAATGTTATGATTATTACCTAAGTAATATTATTTTAACTATTGTGGGCGGGGCAAGGGTGTGAGCGAGAGAGCATGTATGTACGCTATCGCGGTGATTTTACGCGCGACTAATGAATGAGATTCAAACTCACAGTGTAAAATTTTGTCCTAAGTATGGGACACAAATAAACCTTAATAACAATTACATATGTAAATTTTTAACTTTTAACTGCACATATATAGTTAGTTAAGGGTAGAGATACGTCCTTTACTTTTTTAGATATAGTTAAAAAGTAGTGGTGTATATAGTTACTCGGTTGTCTAGTACCCCATACGACAGGGTACTTAATAGTAGCTTAATTTCGGACTAGATGGCTCTGTGTGGCCTAGCGAGGCATGTCTTAAATATATTTATATATATATATATTTATTCATCCGCACGGTCGTGAAATTGGAGATACGAATAACTAAGAATTCGTAATACTCTTTGATAAATTCCTGTAAACTGATACTCTGTCATCAATATTTTATCGATATTTCTATCCCAGCTCTCGTTTCCCGTAATCGAGTTTGCAACGGGAATTAAATGAGTGTCTCAACGTAGCACCGTACGTACGCCGAGACACTAATTTGTAGCTACACGGTAATAATATTATGATAAATGATATTTAATGCCATTTCGTTGCGAAATTTCTGAATAACTTTTATTTGATTGTAGCTGACGGTTTTTAATAAATGAAAAAGAGAGGTTCTGAATGCAACGCGTATGTTATTACTTTTATGTATTTTACTAGGTTGAATGATTTTAATGTTCTGTTGAAACGAATAAACAGATTCGAGTTTAACTTGATTCTGAAAATCCCGACGTTTCGAGTAGGTACTTCACACCGTAAGTAAAAGTTTATTATGCATGGCTCCAAGAATATATAATAAAATTCCTCTATCTATTAAAAAATTAAATAACAATATTTTAAAAACTAAATTTAAGAAATTATTAATGGACAAATGCTATTATAATATAAATGACTTTTTGAATGATACATTTTGATATTGCATAATTTTATTCTGTTTAATTGCTTCATAAGTTTGTGTTTTTTAAATAAGATATAATTAACACTTAAAACATTACACGCTGAATATCAGTAAGACATGTTGTTACCTACTAATAATATGGACACCAAGAATATGTTTCTACAGTGAAATTTATCTCACACATGCTTCTGTAAATAAATTTATCTTTATCTTTATCTTTACCGTTCATGGTCACGGGTAGACTTAGACAAGTCTAACCACCGTATTTATAAATAAGTAAAAGTAATTAATTGACTACAAGTAATTACTTGAGAGACAATTTGTATGCCTATCAAGAAATTACAAGAAGTTAAACCTACCAAAAGTTAGCATTTTCAGCCAAATAATATGACTATTAATGGTGACCAATTTCTTTTACTTAAGCACTAGGTAGGAACATCTTAAGTTATGATTTTCTTAAGCAATAAGTAATTACTTCTTTATAAATACGGGGGTAAGACTAGACTACGACTCGGGTTAAACCAAAATGTAATGTCAAATTTATTAGAACTGAAAGAATAAATTTATTTACAAGCTCGTATTAAAGCGCAAGTTATATTCGTAAATTTATTTATTCTTTCATTTCAAAATACAGATACAAAATCCCAAAAATAATCATACCCTAACTAGAGGTAGTGTGAGCTTAGAGGTGGAGTATAATTATTTCTACAGACGAAAAAAAGAACATTTTCGGCAAAATCAATAATCTTGGCAGGCGGGTTTCTGATCGGACTTTGGCTAAGGGTAGAGGAAAGAACCTGTTGCCCATCTTTTTCTAGAAGTTGGCATTTGAAAATTGAATTCCTTGAATAAAAATATTTTTAACGAATTCATTCAAGGCTTTTTGCGCTTCAAGTCAGCGGAGTTTCGTCAATGTTTTTGTTTATGTACCTGCACATCCGTGAAAATCATTTTTAAAAGTATTTAATTTACCCATTATTATTTAATTACTTGTAAATAGGACTGTAATACAAAGGCAATAATAGCTTTAATTACACAACCGCTAATTGAGCCATTAAACTCTTGAAGGGTAGGCAGTTCCGATGATAAGTGTTCTCCTGGGAGCACTATGTTTGATTTATAGCCTAGAAATATATTAGCAATGCATAGCCTGTCATTTCTAAGATACACTGACAAGTTGATAATTCACATCTTCACATGGTTAGCTTTTGGATGATTACTGGAACTGACGGACGGACAGACGGACAGACGGACAGACGGACAGACGGACAGACGGACAGACAGCGAAGTCTTAGTAATAGGGTCCCGTTTTTACCCTTTGGGTATGGAACCCTAAAAATAGAGCTGTTTTCAAATAGTCGATGTCCTACTATGCACAAAGTTGATATCGACAAACTTTAAGCATGCAGGACAAAATACAGGAACAGAACAAACAAAATCTTTGCTATGGTAACTTGAAATCAATGATGAAGGCCTTTGCCCTGCATGATTTCCAGTTACCTAATACAGGTAAAAATATTAGTTATCACCGAATGTATCGTCTGCTTAAAAGTTAGTGCTTATTTATTTGTTTTACACGTTGTAGACCGTTACTTTACTTCTTACATCAAAAATTAGCACATCCTTCCTCTTTCTATGGGTGTGCAGTAAGAGGTAACTTATCAAGTTTGCCAAGAGCACAAATAATAGCATCATCCTCCTTTTGGGGAAGCCTGTGTACAGTAGTGGGCAGATTTCGTACAAAATCTGGAAAGTGGCGGTGCTTTTACAAAAGTATTATTTTTTTCTAAGGTATGCCAACCAAGATCAGTCCACCATATCATACAGTTCGGCACACTCTTCGGGACATACTATGAAAACGTAGAACTGATGCTAAAGGGATAACAGTTTGATTAATTCCATAATAACCAATCACAGTTACAATCTAGTAATAAACTGTCGCCTTCGACATCTTTCAACTGGTCTATATTTTCATTCGAGATTTTTTTGTTTGAATTATCCTACAGGAACCGTACTTGTTTCAGGATAAAAAGTAGCCTACGTGATATACAAGTCTACAACCTCAGATCATATATAAAGAAATAGATATGAAATGGGGGCGTGGCGCGTGCGAATCCAATATGGGCAAACAGAATATTGCACACCGCGGCGAATTATTTAATGAAAACATCCATGTAACGATAATTGTATCGGCACAACATACATAGAAGGCTTAATACTAATTAGCTGCGTTGTGAGTACTATGAGACTGCGCAATGTATCGAGGTTTAATCAAAGCGTTCACTGCCCGATGTATGCGTCGCGACCACGCTTTGTTACGACGATACACTAATTTGCACACACCAAATGACGCATTGTGTAAGCGAGTAAGTGGTAGCCGCTGTGATTAGGTCCATGTTTGTGTGCGCACCAATGAGCGTTTCAAATTGATATAGTGCGATCTTTATGCTTACAAAAGTGTTATTGTAGTTGCGTTGCACACATAAATAATTCGGAGACACGGGTTCGCTAAGGATTTACGAGTAATTTCATATCTCCTTCTTTATATGATCTGAGTCTACAACTTATCTCTGTGCAAAATTTCATGTAAGGACGGATTATTGACGCTAGAACTAGCGTGATTAAGTAACAATCATTCATTAATAATATTAGTAAAATAAAATAAAATAAAAATGCATATATTAATCATCACGGAGAACCACTAATTAAAAATTAATATGTTGCTCAACTGAACACAATGTCATAACCGTCAATAAAGTAATTACATTCGACCGGTACATACAATAAACCAGGAAAGGAAGTTTATTAATATTGGGCGTTGCATTTAACACAAACCATAATTGATATTCAAATTAGCATCTGATAAATCTGTCACGCTTGACACGGTATACATATTAGGTTCTCCGTACACATTATATTCCTGATTCAGAAACATAGTAGAATCTATATACAGTAGGCTTTGAAATGTCTGAGTCGAGTTATGAAAACAAACATTGATCTGGCAATCTCCGTGGTGAAGTGTATACACACTGGTTCCCAAGGTGTCACCTGCTAAGAGGATCCGGACTTGATTACTGGACGGGTCATGTAGAGAACAGGTATTTTTATATTATAATGGCTCGGGTAAATACGGATTTATGGATATGGATTTTGAAAATTATTTTGCTAATGATTTCCGCTTCTAAACACCGGCTTAGGTACCTTCGCCACACTACCCGCACTAATACTGATTGAGCAAGCACTATTTCATGCAGGAAAACCACCCGACCTCCCTCAAAAATGCATGCAGTACAGTTAATGCAATTATTAGTACACAGCACCGACATGAGAAAGACCTCGACGCGTTTCGATGAGCTTCTCTTAACCTCTTATCAAACTCTCATCATAAAAAGAAGACGTTATTGCCTGTATTATTTACTTATCTATCTTTTTATCTGTACTGAATTCGAAGTACTCCTGGAGGCACAGATAACACATAATATACAGGACGACTGCTTAAATGTTAACAGTAGCTATAGTTATAAAATAGATAAGAACTTGCACCGAAAGACAATCGAAGATACACATACCTATAGCTACGATATAATACTGCGCCTGCGTCCATGAATAATAGCAGCGCGTACGCATACAAAAGAGGGCTGCATGTGGTAGAATGTAAGGACGCGTTTTCGATAGCAAAAACTGACTAACTTTTCTAGAAAGATTGAATTTATCCTTGAAAACACGTGCGTACACGGATCCTTCTAGAAATTTGTCCTGATATCGAAACATTCGAGAAAAAAGACGGGTCTTTCGACTTACTCTTCCGACTTACTGCGTTTACGGGGCAAATATAAACCGATCGACTCCACGCTGATTCATTCAGTCTTCTGGTGACAATCCGAACAGTAACAAGTGAAGAAGAGTTCCTACCGCTACCGAAGAGCTAAAGTGAATACCGCAACGACTTCAGCACCGAATATTGGACACCGCACCGTCATACGATTAGGATTCCGTACCGACGCCGTTTCTTCGATTCCGTACCGACGCTGTTCTTCGTCTTCCGACCAACAACGCCACCCACCGAACTACAGTGTGCATCGGCTGGAGACACCGCCTACCGGAGTGCCGTTCACCGAACCTGCCCATCGCCAGTAATTGACCGTCCACTCCGCTCACCCACTCCAGTCAACCGGCACACATAATGTGTGTTTGGATTATTTAGAATCCAAAAATGGTCTTATATATCTATCTCGTTGTTAAGGGATTTCGTATCAAAATATGTTTCCAATCTCCAAAAATAAATTAGTTGCGAACCAATCGTACATGTTAGACCGATGACCAGTTTTTCTGGATCTCGGTGCATGGTAAAGAATCCTCCGAATGCCTGAATGAAATGGGTCAAATCGCTAGAACAAAGACTAGATTAACCTGGGAGTGGACTCGCTGTATAAATTTCAACTGTAGTACTAGGTTCAACCCGTATATTCCTGCTCCAAAACTGAGTTTTTGTACCGACCTCACGTAGTGGGATCAGGGCAGTACATGACAGGAATGTAATATGTTAATGACGCGTCATTTGAGACAGGTCAACATTAATATTTATGATGGCTGATGTATGGTAGCGACGTAATTTGACTGCCAGATGGGAAAATGACTGGACTATGAGGGATTTATTAAAGTGGGTGGGAAAATGATAAAAACCTTTTATGGTAAATGCCGGTTTGCGACATTCAAGGGAATGAAAGAGTACAACGTGAAAATATTAGCAGGTTTAAGCCGATTCAGTAACAATTTTTTTATACAGAAATAATAATTTCAAAACCTAGTGAAACTTACATATATGCCGATAATGCCATAGTAGTTGATGTTAAAAGGGGTTATAGTATAAATATTGACTACATAAAAAGAACGTTCATGTTGAAATAAATGACAAATGGTTAAAAAATCAATATTTTTTTATCTCATGCCCTTTTTAATACAGCAAAGTTTGAATAGGAAGTAAAAGAAAAAAACAGAATTATATGTAGTTTTTTCAAAACATTTTAAAAAAATCAATTCTAATCTCGTACAAACGTACGTAACAAAGTAAATAACTTTATTATGTGATGGCATACGGACGCACTGTCTCTAACAAAACCGGCATGGCAAGAGCTTCCAACTAGGTGAAAAGTCATTTGTGTAGGCACAAGAAAATATGTTCCACCTTCAAACAAAAAATAATTACGTTATCACTTATGTGGTGAAGGTTCAATTTATTTTGCGAAAAATGTCGGATTCAAAACTTAAAATATATTTAAAAATGATATAACATTCTCTAAGTAAGAGACATACTTATATGTTAATGTAAAGTAATTGGCTATAATTTATTCCACGGCAGGGTAAAGGCCCACTTCATTCAATTCAATTCACCACAGCAATGATGGGTAACAGGAATAATCACCAAGTTTGCCAACTTTTTGTTGGTGATCACAAACCCAAGCAATTTTAGAATTTTACGAAATTCTTGTTGACCGACTCGGAAATCGAACCCAGAACCCCGTGATCATGGCCCGGTACTTTTAGACCACAGAGCGTTATTTTAATGATAAATTATTATTTGTTGCCTATCTCATCGAATAAATAAACCATGAACACCGTGCTAGCAAGCGTCAAATCGATTACTTTTTAAGCCAGTTAAAAAGACATCAAACAAAAGTACGTAGTTACTATTCAAGTGATCGTATAAAAGTTTAAAACATTCAAGATTTCTAAATGCATTAGCAATTTCGTTCAAACATGACTAGTACCTACTATACATCTTGGGAAAGGTTCACACTGCTTTTGTCGCAGTCACTGAGGAAAGTCAGTTAGTTTCTATAATAAACTAACTGTCCATCCCAGTTTTGTAGGGGTTTACAAATGAAGACTATGCAAGCAAATGGTCTATTTTTGACTATGTTTATCTTTTAGACCCTTAAGACGCACATTGACCAATATGCATAATAAGCAATGAAAATTGCATCATGTATACGCAAAATGACCAATACGACAAACGACCAATAGGCCAAAGGACCAACATGACATACGACTAATAGGCCAAAATCCTAGCTTGTAATAGTGTTGTCATGAAAGTTGGGACAAATGTTGAGAACAACCGAACACTTTTCGTTTAGATTTTTCTAAAACAATTTTTTTCCATGGGTTATCAAACATTTTCTTCCATACAAAACTTCTACTGACTATTACAAAAATATCGACTTGAACCGCACGTTTTAAAAGAATAATACCACCCTAGGCGACTACAGCAATACGGAGAACTGTCAGATGGAGACGGGTAGCAGCGTCTTTCTTTTACTATTGGCCAAACTGCGATCGTCAACTCACCTGGCAAGCGTGGCGATTATGACAAAATCACGAGGCCTGGGTTCTATGGGACAGTGATGAAGAAAAATACGAAATTAAATCATTCGTGCTAAGTCATTTTATCTGCTAGAGTTAACTGATTTGAAGTGCCATGCCGAAGTATAGGAAACTTATAATAAACAAGGTACATGGAGAAAACATTGAATCAACTAACTCTAGCGATAGTGAACATGAAAAATCATTTTATCCATTCCACCTGAATCCCGAAGTCCCCTTTAACCCGCAACCTAGAGCTCGCATAGGCACGTTCACACTCAAAGCACGTTCGCAAGAGCTCCGTTACGCAATGTAATGGAACTTCAGATCCAGCCGGGAACAGTATCGCGTAAGTGATGGACGTTTGCTCTTACCAATCAACTAGTCATAATACTCGTTAATAATATTGATGATATTTACTTTTTAGGGTTCCGTACCCAAAGGGTAAAAACGGGACCCTATTACTAAGACTTCCGTCTGTCCGTCGCTCTGTCACCAGGCTGTATCTCAACAGCCGCGATAGCTAGGCAGTTGAAATTTTCACAGATTATGTATTTCTGTTACCGCAATAACAACAAATACTAAAAACAAAATAAAATAAATATTTAAGGGAGGCTCCCATACAACAAACCCGTTTTTTTGGCCGTTTTGGTACGGAACCCTTCGTGCGCGAGTCCGACTCGCACTTGGCCGGTTTTTTATTTTTTGTTAACATTTGCAAAATGCTTTACACATACGACCGCCAATGAAGGGAGTGTGGCGGAAGTTATGTGGAACTCCCCCCTGCACACTCATTCGGTAGAAGTTCCATCAGATTGATGTACAGGAGCCTACCTACTACACACCACACGACATCCCTCGATCACCTTGGTGCCATTGAGTCATCGAACCACTCATCATCCTCGGACGATGAGTCGCTCAACGGCGCAATTACATCAGGCAGGGTTACTTACATTTATGAAACTTTAGGTACTGCCCGCAACTTCGTATGCGTGGATTTTTGAATTTAAAACTGTGTATTAAAATTATCCCACGCGAACCGTACCTTTTATCGGGATAAAAATAGCCTATATGTTATTCCAGCCAATAAACTAACACCGTGCCAAATTGAATTCAGATCCGTTGAGTAGTTTTAGCGTAATAGAGTAACAAACATCCATACATTCTTACAAGCTTTCGCGTTTATAATATTAATAGGATTTCCAACGTGAATTACATTTCATGTTGCGCGGGCAGCAATGGGATCAAATTAGCCCATTTCCTTTTCAAGGTCTTACCTATCTTTGTACCAAATTTAAATAGGTGCAGTACTTTAGGCGTAAAAGCGTAACAGACCGCTTAAAGATATCGCTAAATATCCCATTTGACCACGTTTAGTCTCCTAAACTAAAAAAAAAGGTTTCACGTTTTGACGCTTATTTTTTGATGTTTGATTTTTATGAGGTTTACTGATTTTGTAACAATTTCAAACTAGTCATCAATAATGTTTGCACTGTTTTAATTAGCAGCGGTGTATTTTTTTAATCTAACATATGGTGGGGAACATCTTCTGTGTTTATTTTATTAAAAATTTCGATATATTAAGATACATAGTTACAGCCATTAAAAATAGAAAAAGGTTTTTCTTTTTTACCTAAGAGCGACCTCTCTTTCATTCATATTCTGTAGTGACTCATGAATGAGTCAGTACCTATTTAAAAACCACTTTATTTTAAACCCAAAAGTTACCAAATCAAATATTAGGTAATTTTTCAGTTGTTTATTTTTTTCTTGCGTCACCCTCGTCATAATTTCGGTTCGTTTTAAAAAATTCTACAAACAAAAGAATGGTCCCGGAATTTTTCATTATTGTTACAAAACCACGTTCCTGTTATTACAGCTAATGACGGCGTTCCTCCATTTTGTCTAAATTGACCGGAAATACCGGGAGATGTTTTTATTTATTCTTCCTCATCCGTTTCTAAAAGAAACGACCTGTTAGCGCACTACAAAAGATGAATTATGTGTTCTGAACATCAAAACATACGTTACCGAGTATTTTATCCTTGTCTGGGGTTTTTCTTGTAGGCCTTTACAATCGCGCGATGCCGGCTGCGTATGCCCGGTCACGTGCTAGGTCATAGACTAACGAGGTAGAAGGTGCGCCCATTTATGGGATATAATTTTTAACCTAATCTTTTTAAAGTGTCTTACCAAATCACATAGGAAATTACGCGTGCACGAGATGGGAGTATATGATGATCATCAGTGATTGCTAGGTTGACACCAGCTTGACTTTGTAATATTGTTTGATCCTTTTTAAACGGTTTTATTTAGCTCACCTCGTTTGTTTTATTCTTTCTTGGGTCAAATTTTTTAGGTATCATTACACTGAGAAAATTCACAGTTCATGCGCTGAACAACCTGCGTATGTTTAACTATGTAAAAAGTTTTTAGCTTTACTTTTTTGTAGTAGCTTTTTCAGATTGATGCACATACCTCGGTTGTTTTTGTTTCTTGCTAACATACGGTAGTTTACAATATTTGAAACTGATAAGTAGCTAGTTCGTGACGAAATAAAAACATTTAAAAGAAATCAAAATCCGTACAAGTGGATTTTTTTGACTTGAAATTATATTTCGAGAATAATAGACTTTTTTCTGTATAAAAAAATGTCTAAGATCTATTTTATTAGGCCTGCCAACTATTCATTAAAAATTCGTTTCAGAAGATCTATAAGTATAATAAATATGAAATACGAGATTTTTATTTATTATAGACTAGCTGTTTCCCCCGACTTCGTATACGAAAAATTTAAAAAAAAGACCCACAGGTACCTTAAATTTTTAAGGTATAAAAGTTAGCCTATGTGCTATTCAAATTTCAACTAGACCCATTCAGCCTCTCTAGCGTGATTGTAAATAAAATAAAAAAAGTATTTACAATGTTAGTAAGATTAGATAGGTAATAAAAAGAAAATTATACACCTAACTAGTGTTATCACATAAAATAAAATAATAAAATACTAAAATACTTTATATGATAACCAAGCAGTTTAATTGCAATTATACTTTCAGTATTTAAACTTGAAAAGTTATGTCTCAGATGGGACTCGAACACCGCTTTACCAATTTAGCTAAATTAGTAAAGCGCCGCGCCCGGATTCGAGGATATGCATATTTACACCTGTATTTACAAAGAAGTAATTACTTATTGCTCAAGAAAGTCATAACTTACGATGTTAATATCTAGAGCTTAAGTGAAGGAAATGGGTCACCATTAATAGTCATATTATTTGGCTGAGATAGCTAACTTTTGATGTTTCTAACTTCTAGTAATTACTAGTTTAATACAAATTATCTCTTCAGTAATTACTTTTAGTCAAGTAATTACTTTTACTCGTTTATAAATACGGGTGTTAAATAATAAGAATAACATGATTATATGTACGTAATTTATCGAACAAGCCCTGACGGGATCCTTCAGTTTTCTGCCTAAACAACATTTTTGTTCTTTGACCCAGGCTAGCGTTACATCCCCTTTATGTGAACGGCCGCTAGAGATTGGATTGAAATTACAGAAACGGTCTCAAGATAAACATGTTTATGTATATGACTAGGATATGACGATGCCGTCCTCTAAGGATGCTTACACACTCTAATATTTGGTGGTAAATGGACAAAAGTTCCTGTTTATAAACGTTTCATCATCTATATATCTATCTATATGTATAAAACTGAATTGCTTTTCGTTAGTCTCGCTTAAACTCGAGAACGGCTGGACCGATTTGCCTAATTTTGGTCTTGAAATATTTGTGGTAGTCCAGAAAATATGGAAATATTGCGAGGAACATGGTAAAACCGTTATTTTGTATTCCCACATAAATTGTTCTGCATCAAATATTTCAACCATTTTAGCAAAAGGAGACTTTTAATGTTGTTAGGATAGGTGGTGCAAAGTCATCTAGTAGCATATAAAATTCCTGAGATGATTATTTGTAGCTTTGAATCTAATCGGGTCTTGAAATATTTTGATGCAAAACAAAAGCGTTACACAGATTCTCCAAACTTGACTTTAGGCTATGGTTGTACGGTTTTACACCGCGACCGATTTTAAGAGCAGCCATATAGGAGACGCCCCTTTGGTCTAGTGGTTTAAATACTGGGCCAAGATCTCGAGGTCCCGGGTTCGATCCCCAGGTCGGGCAACTAAAAGTTTCGAATTTTCGAATATTGCTCGGGTTTGTGATCACCAACTCGCGTGTAACAAGCGTGGTAATTATGCCCGTACCCATCATTGCTGTGGTAAGTTAAATTCAAAGATGCCCTTTGCCCTGCAGTAGGATAATTGTAGGCAACTTTACATACTAGAAAGCAGCAAGAAAGCAGAAGTTTGTAGGTTCGTGTCTCACCTAAAGCAGTAGACCTTTTTATCAATTCTTCGATTTTTTATTAAAACAAGTAATTTAGCTCATTGGACAGAGCAGTGCACGGTTAGCGAAATTTTGTGAAAATGCACATAGTAACAAAACGAGTGTAAATAAGAAGACGGAAGTAATCTGAACCAAGCCTAAATGTTCAAGCATTCAAAGGGACAGGGTTCAAAAACACGTTCAAAGGCGTCATTGAAGTTACGAGATGTTTGGCAAACGACGTTGCAGATACATTGTTGAAAAAAGCTTTACTTACAAATACAAAATTACGATTGCTTATCCAGGATGACTCTTTCATCATCTTAAAAAATCCGTTATCGTATTTAGAGCCCATTTATGAAGTAAAAAAATGTTAATTAAGTTTTCACCCGAAAATATTTTTCGCACCATAGTTTTCAATTTTTACGATCCTAGGCCTGTTAAGGTATGAAGGGAAAATCAAAAACTTTTGAATTGTATCGTAATGAATGAATGAGTAGCGCACGTAAAAAGGTGTTGCTAGGAGGCCGTATCAAAAGTTTTAGATTTATGATCTGGGCTATACTAAAATAAAAAATACATCATTTTTTTGTCTCGTATAGATTGTTATATTAAAATTTGGAAGATGGTTAAAATTTCACCTGTATATTTTTCTGCTTTTACTGTGCCCGGTCGGTCTGGTGATTTAACTACAGGGTCAACACATTGTCGAAGTCCTGGATTCGAACTCTGAGTCGAGCAACAGAAGTTTCGAATTTTCAAACATTGCTCACCATTGAGTTGATTACTACGAATGTGTTAGTTTGAAACTAATTTTAAGGAATTGTTTGTAAATCATTTACTGAAATTGTCGAGATACCAGTTAGTAATTGAACAATATAATTGACTTCCTGTTTTCTTGAATTTACGCGAACACTATACATTGAAATAAAAAATATATTTACGGAATTAGTACGCGTTTATTTTTGATTTAACGGGTTCAGTCTGCCCATGACCATGAACGATGTAAAGGGTTCAAAACGTCGGGTTAAAACAAAAATAAACACGTATTAAATTCGTAAATATATCTTTCATTTCAATATAATTGACTGTTCAAAAACAATGAATATACTTTGTATCTCGACATCTTGTAGTTAAAATATCAAGAGTTGGTCCAGCAAAAGTTGAAAGTGTGTGAAAAGTTGCTTAATATTGGTATAGTAAAATAAGGTAATGTTACTCAGCTACCACCAGATTCACCAGGTTGGTTGCAATACATTATTAGTCTAGTGTTGTGTGCAATAAAGTATTCATTAATTTATCTGTCTTAAAGTAAATACCAAAATTATTTTACACATACGTGTATCGTCTGATCTAATTAGTTTTAATATTTATCATATTCTAACGTAATTATTACACAAACCCTGTCACATCTCCCGTTTAATTTACGTAGATCGCCGTATACGTCACGCTTAATAGATATGTTAATTACGTCATAGCCATAGCTCAGACAGATAAGCCAGGCCTTGAGAAATAAGACTACGACTGATGTGCGGTGTGTCATGTATTGTCGAAAAAAAAAAATATCCCACCCTCATTCGACTTTGATCGTCGTAAGGCGTATGATATTAGTATATTTTAAGACATTCACGCTCGGCCACGCAGAGCCATCTAGCCCCAAATTAAGCTACTATTAAGTATTAAACATCCGATATACTTTTTTTGTAAATATATGTATACCTGCTTATCTATACTAATATTATAAAGCTGAAGAGTTTGTTTGTTTGTTTGTTTGAACGCGCTTATCTCAGGAAGTACTTGACGTTCGAATTGAAAAAATATTTTTGTGTTGGATAGTCCATTTATCGAGGAAGGCTTCAGGCTATATAACATCACACTGCGCTGCGACCAATAGGAGCGTAGCATCAGTGAAAAATGTGGAAAAAATAATCGCGATCATAATAACAGAAATTGACGCGTACAAAGTCGCGGGTCTCAGCTAGTTGATGATATAAATACCAAATTATATTCTCAATCTTGTAGGGCTTAACTTATGTCAAAGATAAATATAATATTTATTTGCCCAGAATATGTTTCACAAGATATAATAGAATAATATTGTGCTTATTTTATTTTTCCACCATATCTCAACATAATTATATGATATTAAAATTACAAAAAAAAATTTATAAGTTGAAAAATTTTAAATTAAAATTAAATTCAACCACAACATGCCAAAAGATTAGTTTGTAATAAATAATTATGTCAAGATCCAAAAAAATAACCGGCCAAGTGCGAGTCGGACTCGCGCACGGAGGGTTCCGTACCAAAAAGGCAATCAAAAACGGGTTTGTTGTATGGGAGCCGGGCTCCTTAAATTTTTATTTTATTTTGTTTTTAGTATTTGTTGTTACTACGGTAACATAAATATATAATTCGTGAAAATTTTGTCTGTCTAGCTTTCGCGGCTTTTGAGATACAGCCTGGTGACAGGCAAGCGGACAGACGGACAGGCGGACAGACGGTCAGACAACGAAGTCTTAGTAATAGGGTCCCGTTTTTACCCTTTGGGTACGGAAACCTAAAACTACAAGCAACCACATTACCGTAACAAGCACGGTAGCTGAAGTCGTTCGTACTAAAACGAACTGTTATACTTGGACTGTGACCTGACGTTGTATCACAGTATTATACTGTGGGCGTATTGTGTATGTATAAATGTTAAATGTATACGACACTGAAATCAATTAGCTAGGAACGATTAATCACTTGCCGGAGGCATCGATTCGTCACAAATCTCGATTGCCGATCAATCTAATCGAATCGCATTCGATTGTATTCTGATTTATGCTATTATAGTGTTTGGTGTCGGATATCAGGATGTTTTTTTGACAAAAAGATCTATTGATCTTAGTAATTTCATTTATTATTAATTTACTGTCTTATCTTTATAATCGTACCTTTTGTGTGTTATAATAATGCCCTCCTGTTTTATTGCCGTAATTTATACAGGTTGAAATTTTAACCACTTTCCAAATTTTAATATAGCAATCTACGAGGCAAAAAACAAAAGACGTATTTTTTCTTTTGGTATAGCCCAGTACAAAAATGTCAAGATAAAGCACTTAGAAAATGTCCGCCAAAAATCTAAAATATTTGATACGGCCGCCTAGCAACACTTTTTTTTACACAATGCACATCACATTCATTCATTACGATACTAAAAAACAGGCCTAAAACTGTAAAAATTTAAAACTGTATTGCGAAAAATATTTTCGGGTAAAAACTTGATTTACATTTTTTACTTCATAAATGGGCTCTAAATACGATACTGAATACCAACAAAAATTTTGGAAAGTGGTTAAAATTTCATCCTGTATACATTTACGAATATCGGTTGTTAACGTCACACACGGTGGTGTGTAAGAGTGAGGCGACCATATAAGTCGAGAACAGCTGGACAGATTTTTATCATTTTGATGTTTTTGGATTTGTCTTCGTCGGGAATAGGATAATAACTTTATTTGATATTTTAGCAACTTAATTGCACTTATAATATCAGTATATAAACTTGAAAAATTTTGTCTCAGACAAAATTTTTCAAGTTTATATACTGATATTAATAGGATAATAAGTTCTAATAACGTTGGAAAGTTAGCGTTTAATTTTAATATTTTTTCCAGCCACACCATGTTTGATGACAATGACATTTAAGACGTCAAAATCAAATACTATTCTGAGGCGATATGAATTTCGCAGGGTCCGCTAATTATATAAAAAAGAAAGTCGTGATGGTTACACCACTTTTAACTTGTTAAAATCAGTTAAAATCAGTTTTATTTCTGCAAATAGGCCCCAGGAGGCGCTTTTACATGTCCCAATATTTAAACCCACCACTGCTTCGGGACAAGTCTGGGCTAGTGCCGAGAAGAAGCAGCGCAAGAAACTCGGTCACTATTGTCAGCCTCTTTTTAAATAAATTTTTACAACTGAGAACTGCTGGACCGACTTTTATGATTTTTGTGTTTTTGGATTTGTTTTAAAGAGCAGAGTCTCTACTCTACTAGGAAGAGAGATAATAAGTACTAAAGATATAATATTCATTAATGAAAAATCATTCCTCTACCACTAATACTTAAATTTAAGGTAAAACAAAGTTTGCCTGGTCAGCTAGTTTATAATATTAGCAAAATTAATAAGAAGTCAGATAAAACTAAATTGAAGAATGTATAAATTGTACCAGAAAATTTTGTAGTAAAATCAAGCTTATTTGCTAGGAATTCTTGCTTGGCGTATTTTACAAATTTATCCATACTGAAACAATGTAAATTCGTCGCAATTTATCGTAGACCGATTCCTATGGGAGATCGCCGTGTTTGTACGCGTATAAATGAATGCTAGTTGAATGTAAGTGTTTCTGCAGGAAAATGAGATAATAATACAATACTTCTCCATAAAAATAGGTAAAGTATAGTAAAGTAACAGCTTATAATCATCTGTCTGCAGGGCAGAGACCTCCATCATTGAATTCAAGTTACCACAGCAATGATGGGTATAGGCATAATCACTACGCTTGCTAAATGCGAGTTGGTGATCACGGCCCCGAGCAGTTAGGAAATTCGAAACTCTTGTGACCCGGGAATCGAACCCAGGAAACTGCGATCTTGCTTAGAGTTGGTGCCAGGCAAGAAATCACCGACATGAATCAGCACCGATTCACCGCTTTCCATCTTAACACTTTTTTTGCAAAATAATTGACGTTGATGCTAGAACGTTTAATGGCAGTAAGAAGCTTTAATAACAATTCTGAATGTATTCTTTGATATCGAGTGACGGCAACTCCACCTTACAATGGACTTCTGAGAATATTTCCACGGCTTGCTTTCTTTTGCCATCGACCAAACTCTATTGGCTCCGTATATCGATCTAAGCTTTCAGCGCATTTAGGGTTACGTAGTGCATAAGAATAATCTTTACTGACATTATCAATTCAAAATAACTTACCTATATGCCGCAGACCTAATTGAAAACAGGTTTGTCAAAGGAAACCAAATCAAATTATTTATTTCAGAAATTGATTGATAAATAACAAGTAACTTACAACTAGTCACAATTCTTAAAAATATAACCTAATTTTATAAACATTGAAGCATTGAAGCTAAATTAATACACAGAAAAAAAATCATGACTTTGTACACATGTTAAGACATCTAAAAGATTTGATGCGTACATCCATTTTTGCACTGGTCTATGAAATTGACCTTTTACTGATGGTGAAAATGATAATTTTTTTGACGATCTTATACTCCTTGGCATTTTTAAGAAACACGTCTCTAAAAGCTACTAAAATTATTAATTTATGTGACGGTTATTTGTTTTATTTTTTCCTTCATTTTGTTTGTATTTATAGTGATTAAAATATTCTTAATATTAAAAAATCTTCACGAAACCTGATAGGATCATTTTGCATATTTCCCATAGTTTGGATTATCCTTTAATCCAGTTAATCATGTTTGATTTATGAAGACATAAATAATAAATAAATAAATGTGGACAACATCACATACATTGTTCTGATCCCAATTTGAATAACTATTTAAAGCATTCGTATTTTGGAAACCAGAGACAACGAAGGTACCACAAAACACCCAGACCCGAGAAAATGTAGAAAAACACATTTTTTCTACATTGACCCGTCCGGGAATCGAACCCGGAACCTCGGAGCAAGCGACACCTTGAAAACCGGTGTGTACGCCACTCCGCCACGGAGGTCGTCAATATAGCACTGAAATGGCTTCATTGATTTGTGGGTTGATAATTAATTATCTTTCCTTATGATTTGTCATTTGAGACATAGATAGTACAAGTGTATCTAGGAACACTAAAATGAGCTATCTTACTCACAGAACACGGAAAAAAGGTTAGAAGGCAATGTAGGCGGGGCAGGCGCGCCACAGAGGCTATGAGCTAATGCTCTTACTTCTGCCGAAACATGAATGTAAGTGAGCGCTGTGATTGGTTTCATTTAACGTCGCACGAACCTGTTGGTCGCGCGACATAAAAAAAATTCGCTTGATTGGCGTTCTTAGAACTCCTATGTGTGCAAAAGCTTGTATTTTATTAGGGGTTAAAGTATGAAATTGCCGTTTTGTATGGACGAAATTGAGAAAAGTCATTTTTCCATACTAACAATTTTTTAGTTTTTTTAAAAACGCCTGAACCGTTTTCGATGCAATTAAAGGTGAAAGTTAGATGGTTATAAAGCTACGCATTATAGTATTTAAATTTTTGAAAATCAAAGTATATAATACAAATATACTTAATTGAAGCAAGAAGGAATTGTAAGGGGTCTTTTCAACGACTTCCTTTGAAGTAATAGGCACTAGTATTGCATTTTTTTTTAGTCAAAAGTTACTTTATTTAGTTTTTGATACAATACAAAAAGAATTACGCAAAAATATGACTATACTTAAGAGCTATAAACAAAATAAAAAGTGGGAAAATAATCGGCAATTTCATACTTTAACCCCTATTATTATGTGCACAAGTAGTAGTGGGGCGCAAGCGGTGACAACAGATCTCATACAGATGGCGTATGACAGCCTTTTCTAACCCTTTTTTCATGTTCTGCGATCTTACTAATATTACCTTTCTTTACTCATAATATGGATGCTTTTAAAATGATTTGTATTGATGTTTATTACTCAAGAACGGCTCTACAGATCTGATAGAAAGACGCAGGGATGGAAATGGTTTGAAATAACACATAGGCTGCTTTTCCTTATCCCGGTGAAAAATTCGCTTGCCGTGGGAAAAATATGTTTGGTATTCATATTAAAAAGAAACGATATATTTTTTTTATATTGGTAGGTTACAGGTCGGAGTATAACATACTGCCAAACTGCGATTGGCAACCCGTCCGCCAGTGTCGCAATATGCCCATGCTTAGTGGACTGATGTGGGCTAACAAAGAAATGTATATGTTAATGTACTTTATATGATATTTTAGCAACTTAATTTCAATTATTATATCAGTATTTAAATAAATAAATATTTTAAGACATGCCTTACTGGGCCACACAGAGCCATCTAGTCCCAAATTAAGGTACTATTAGGTACCCTGTCGTATGGGGTACTAGACAACCGATAATCTTACTTATATACTTTTTTTTTTGTAAATACATACTTATAAGACATAGAAAACACCCAGACCAGTACAAACAGACATGTTCATGCACACAAATATTTGTACTGTGCGGTGATTGAACCCGGGACCCATGGCTCTGAAGCAGCGTTTACTACCGCTGATCCAAATGGTCGTTTCAAATTTAAACTTGAAAGGTTATGTTTCAGGCGGGACTAGGACCTGTATCTCCATGCATTTCGGGTGGTACGAGTGAAAAACTCCTAACATTTGACAAAACTACGCTGGCTTACAGCGATAAGAATATGCTTGAAAAATTGGAGCTGTGACGTATTGTCCCGGTGACTACATTTTTCGAGTTTTTAATACTGATAGTAAAATTGTTAAGTTTTAAAGAACTACAGAACCGTGGTTTGCCGGTAAGCTCTGCTTTACCACCTTTATTTTTCCATTCAACTCGTTTCGTCGGCATCGCGCAAACTTTGATGTCTTTACCGTGATGTCGCTATTGATTTATTTTTCTTTCCTTTTTATGTTAACCGAGTCAGTTTTCCGTGCCACCCTGTATTTGGCGGTCTCTGCCAATGTTTTTCTTTGCGGAGTTCAAATAATTGGATTAAATTGAGGTAAGACGTTTTCATTATGGTAATTGCCCTTTTAGGCTATGTCTTCAAAAGTTTAATAAAAATATTTGATAAGACATAAATGGTTGGTTGAAATGTTTTAGTTTGAAAATATTGTTAAGTTGACGATTTGTGTTGATTGAAATAGAAGTGTTGATTGATGTGCCCTAATAACTTATTTGTGGACATTTAACTATAGCCACGATAACCGTATTTCGTCAATACCTACGAGTATGTTGTGTTGGGAGTGTTTTTTCTGGAATCATGCTAGCAGAATATTGTTAACAAAGTATTACAAGTCTCATATTATTATGTAATCAATACTAATATTATATAGCTGAAGAGTTTGTTTGTTTGTTTGAACGCGCTAATCTCAGCAAGTACTGGTTCGAATTGAAAAAATATTTTCGTGTTGGATAGTCCATTTATCGAGGAAGGCTTTAGGCTATAAAACATCACGCTGCGACCAATAGGAGCGAAGCATCTGTGAAAAATGTGGCAAAAATAATCGCGATCATAACAACAGAAATCGACGTGTACGAAGTCGCGGGCAACAGCTATTTCAAAATAATTCATCATGTTAAATCTCTAATCATAGCTATTTTATACCGGGCAGAAGTTTTAAATGCACTGTCAGGCGTTCTTCAACACAGATTGATCTGTCATCAGTCATCAGTGCGTCAGTCCGCGGGTAACCAATGGAAAGACGGACTGATGCTTCAAAATGAGAATTAAACATTACCATCAGTCCGCTGTTCAATTACAAAATACTGATATTAGTAGAAAATTGATAGTGTAGCCCGTTTTTTTCATTCTCGCATCAGCCAGTGCGTAAGTCAATGGAGCTGGCTGGGTGACTGATCGACATCTCAACAGTCAACTATCATTCTGGTAAGATAGTGTAACCGTGCTATTAAATTATTCTGTTGTCAGTCAAACTTTGATAAATTAATAAGAAACATTGTTACTTGCAATAAGTTACTTTGTACGTATATTTTGTGAAACTCTGTTCATTGTTGTTTCCACCATTGTAAAATAAAGCTAACATGACAAGTTCATTGTACTCTAGATTACATTATAGAGAGCAAAACAGTTGATTTTAAAATAATTTTATAGCAAGGAAAGAAACGAATTGTTACAAAGATATTAATCAACTGATTCAGAGTAAAAAGTTCTTTTGTTTTATCTGACATTGTAATCGTTAAACAATGTAAGTAAATGATGCCTAATTAGATTAAAACTAAGTATTAGCTGCTGCCCGCGACTTCCTACGTGAAGAGTTTTAAAATTGAAAGTATCCCACGGGAACCATTTATTCCTTTTTCTAATAAAAGTAGCCTATGTACTTTTCCAGCTAATAATCTTTTTCCATTCCAAATAAAGATCAGTTTACCCCGTTTTGGCGTGATTAAGTAACGAACATCCATCCAAA
Source organism: Anania crocealis (assembly GCA_949315895.1). Classification (NCBI taxonomy): domain Eukaryota; kingdom Metazoa; phylum Arthropoda; class Insecta; order Lepidoptera; family Crambidae; genus Anania; species Anania crocealis. Next base: position 8,779,711 of record OX438872.1, on the reverse strand, counting down.
TTTTCGCATTTATAAAGTTCGCAAGGTTTAACTTTTGTAACATTTGTGCAACGGAAACAAAGGCAAAATTAGTTAAAGTAATTTTTAATAATAGGGGTTAAAGTATGAAATTGCCGATTATTTTCCCACTTTTTATTTTGTTTATAGCTCTTAAGTATAGTCATATTATTGCGTAATTCTTTTTGTATCAAAAACTAAATAAAGTAACTTTAGACTAAAAAAAAAATGCTATACTATTACTTCAAAGGAAGTCGTTGAAAAGACCCCTTACAATGTGTCAGCTGTCCTTCTTGCTTCAATTAAGTATATTTGTATTATATACTTTGATTTTCAGAAATTAAAATACTATAATGCGTAGCTTTATAACCATCTAACTTTCACCTTTAATTGCATCGAAAACGGTTCAGGCGTTTTTAAAAAACTAAAAAATTGTTAGTATGGAAAAATGACTTATCTCGATTTCGTCCATACAAAACGGCAATTTCATACTTTAACCCCTAATATAATGAGTAATGACCAACGAGAAATGGTTACTATCGTTTCGTCAAAAGTTGCTTGTTTTGTTGGAGTCTTTTCACAAGACGATACAGTGCTTTTGATACTGCCTTTAAAATTGTAGCTGCTTTTTCGAGTCATATTAAAACCTATTAAGATCCTAATAAATCCCAGAATAGGCAATCCCTTACACAAAACAACGGCTTAAATCTTGGAGTCTAAAGGATCAACAATACCAAAGGTCTAATCAAGAATTAAAACAATGCGATCCGCCTAGTTTACTCGCCAATCAACGCACCTAAAAGATGAGGGTGACCATAAGGAGGTTAGGATAAAAGTTTATTGATTTCCATCATCACCCATCATCAAAAGTTGCGAATTGTTGAACGTAGGCCTTCCTTTTATCATCATCATCTCAACTAAACGAAGCGACGCTCACTGCTGGACATAGACTTCCACTAAGCATATCCAGCGATTTCTTTCTTCAGGATCTCTATTATTATATAACTGGACTAGCTCTTCGCCCGCGGCTCTGCCCGTGTGAACTCCCCGTCATATCGCGCAGTGGGAAATCTGTGCCTAGTGGTAGCATATAGAAATATAGATTAGTTAGGCTTAATACATTCGTGTTTGTGAAACCATGGAAATACACCACTGAGCAAGTAATCACTACGTTTGAAATACACATACAAAATGTCAACCCAATCGGTCAAGCCGCTTAGTCGTTGACATACCGACAGCAGCGCCATCTAACGGGCCCCGCGGTTAAAAGTAGCCTATGTTCATCAGGGATAATGTCGGCTTTTAATAGTAAAATAGTTTTTCAAATCGGTCTAGTAGTTTCGGAGCCAATTCAATACAAAACAAACAATCAAATCTTTTCTCTTTATAATATTAGTGTTGATTAAGAATTTCACCGTTAGCTCAAAAAAATCTGAGAGTCTGGACTAACTTGAAAAATTAAGTTACTTAAGGGTTAGGATTCGATCCAACAATGTGTGTTTTGGAAGTCCTTAGCAAAAGATACTTACTGAGTTCCTAGCTCTAACATAGATAACCTGATAAAGTGGTTCGCTATTAGGACATTAAACTAGAATGATTATGACTATTATCTAATTTGTCAATATTTTTTTAATTCGGATGTCTTCTATTCAAGAAGAAAATAATATTAAAGAGTTCAATGGCCACGTTAGGCATCTATACGCGTTAAGCAGTGTAAAACGAGTGGTTCTTATTAGTGAACCTGACTTTATCCTATTGATGAAAATGAAATAGAAATAAAACACAACACTTAACAACTCTTTAATCATGGTCACTCTACAGTAAAGTGGAATCGGAACAAGCCCAGGTGTGTCTGATTAAACAAAGCCCAAATCGTTCGACAACAGCCCTGCAGGTACTTAATACGAGTTTTGGGTAAATAGTAGCGGATAAGTTTTAGCTATCGATGTTAGACTAGTATACATAGACGAGGATCTATGTGTTTAGTAAGTAGATTATTGCCGGCGTCAACTGAAAGTGATGGAAAACAAGATGTAAAAGTGTGTGAGTGCGATAAATTATTAGCTACTCTTTAGTTGGTACAATTTTGAAAGTTAACGTTCTGAATCTACGCCTGACGTTGAGATTTTATAATTCTAACCCCGGATTCCGCGTTTCTCTTATTATTTCAATTTATTAGAAAATTGTTGTATGTTCATATGGCAAGCAATTATTTGTAATTCTTTATGAGAATAAATTATATCAACAACGAGCAACTAGAGTTTCGAATATTTGAACATTGCTCGGGTTTGTGATAATCAACCTGCACTTGGCAAGCGTGGTGATTATGCTTTTATCCTTCATTGCTGTGGTAGCTAGAATTTAATGATGGAGGCCTTTGCCAGGCAGTAAGATGATTACAGGCCGTCACTTACATCTTAAAATACATGTTGTCATTTAAAATATCAACTAAATAAATTTCCTTTCCTATGTCTGGGTCTGACTACTTGTAATATACTGATTTAAACTTTCATGGTCACTATTACTAGAATTATTTGATTCGGGATTTATACCATGTACCTTATTTATTATGAGTATTCGAAATATCGGAAACTCATAATAAATAAGGTACATGGTATAAATGTGGTATAAACCCCGAATCAAATAACTCTAGCACTCTAGTGACTACTTGTAATGTTTGTCACTCTAACAGTTTTTACCTTTGATTGAAATGCTCTAAGGTTTTTACTCTGAGTCTTAACTCTTAAATAAATCCTATAAACAATACCTTTTTGGATGAACATATCAAACAGCACTGACAATATTTACCTTTCCTATGTCAATCATGTCATATTTACGTCAGATGTCGTCTGTATTTGTTTACAACAAATACAGATGACTATTTCAATTTCACATCAGATTTTATTATTTTCTAGCGAGGAATTTTATAAAAAAACTATTATTTTTACATCCAGTAATAATCAATAAGGTTATAAGTTATAATTTTCGTTATATATTGTGCATTTCTAACTAGCTGACCCAGCAAACATTATTTGCCATTTATAAGACAATTTATGATAGGAAGAGCATTTAAAAAAATTCATGAATACCATTTTTTAAGTACTTATTATCCTATTCTGTACGGTGAAAAATCTAAAAACAAGGATATCACTAAATTTGTTCCAGTCACAAAAGTTTTAAATGGTGTAATTATCATGACTTTGTTTTACATTTAAAGATTATGGCAAAAAGTGCAGAAGCCGAAGTAGAAAAGATGAAGATCCTTGAAGAAAGGATAAAAGCGCCCTCTATTTGGGGAAGAGTGGCCTGTGGCATCAGGTTTGAGGACCTTCAGGACAAAAGGTATGAAGACGCTGTTAGATTGCTCAAGAAACACTATTTACCAGAAGAAGTGAGTACCTATTGTGTATTTATTTGATAGATCATCATCGTCATCGTCAGTCTATCACACCGATGCTCGACCGTAACCCCCTTCAGACTTTTCTTTCTAAATTTGGCCCTGACGGGAATCGAATCTGGGACCCTTGCATAGTAGGCGGACCACCAAACCACTACCGGGGTCGTTATCAAGGAATCTAGCTAAGGAATCAAAGATGATGATGAGCTCGACCGGAAATCGAATCTGTGGCTCTTGCAAAGTAGGCTAACCACCGAACTACTAAACAAACCGGGGTCGTCATCAAAGAATCAAGGTAATCAAGGTGCAACGACAAAATTATTTTCTCCATAATTTGTTCCCTGTACCTACTGTTGGGACGGTACAGCAAGGGTTGTTTAGTTGACGAACAGTATTATATCTTAAGTTATAACATTACGGTTGAAATTGAAAAGAACCATTGCAATGTCATCCGTAGCAATATGACATAAGATACATTATTATTCCCCACTAAAAATCCCTTACCGTCCCGTCCCGATATGGTCACAGGCTCTTATCAGGTTGATTGTATTCCTTACAGTTAACGTACAGATCAGTGAAATTATCCGAGGACAGAGAAGGGACTGACGAATTCGTCCACAACGTTAGAATTTGGATGAAGGATAAAATGTCTATAGCAGCTGTCAAGGAAGGCGTCGACAAACTGGTGGGCGTTTTGATAATGAGGATACAGGAAAAACGTATGTTGTAGTTCTATATGTTATTGGTGATAAAAAGTACAGTATAGTGACGACCTATAATCATTCCAAGGCAAAGGCATTCATCATTGAATTCAAGTTACCAAATAATCAAATGTGGGTTGCAAAAGAAAATTTAAATTATATTCTTCAGACATTACCTACGTATCTTTTTATGTAAGTTCAGATGAATCGAGTTTATTAGCCTCAAAAAGCTCAGGCTATATTAGAGCTAGTCACGAAAAATAGACTAAAGCTTATTTTAAATTTAAGTAAGAATGATGTTACAAAACGTATTTCGTGTTTAGCCTCAGTAAATTTGTCGGTAAAGTTTTTCTATATGTATGTTTTATTGCCTGTCAAACTAATTTTATTCTTCCTTTTAGGATGGAATTTCCTTTTACGCGCGCAGATAATCAAATCATTTTAGCTTTTCTAGCGTAACTGATTAATCCCTCAACCCCCAGGAGGCACTCGGGTGCCACGATAACAATTGATTTCAATTGTGTCTGGACACGATCGAGGGATTAAAAACATTTGCATTTATAATTTTAATGATACAAAGAATATCTCACTGCTTTCCCTTGCCTACAACAGGTAAATTTTCCATCGATCTACTCCATCTCAAATAAAGTATGAATTTCAGTTCTTTCCCTATAAATTATGCAACGAAATTAGGTAGAGCTGTCTTAAAAAGTTAATTTTATCAGCCATATTACCTTTCAGATGTTATTGAAGTTTGATTTCAGCCGAATAAATATAACAGTTTATTTTAACATTCACGTATGGAAATATAAAATCTATGATTTTACATTTTAGTGTTATAGGTTTTGCCATTCTATTTGTGGAAATCATCGATGTTTGAAATAAGAAGGTATTGAATAGTATACGGTTAATATTATTTATGATGTGTTCTTTGTATTACAGTGAAAATGATGTGCTTTAGTAATTTGGTTGAAAATCCACATAAGAGAGTTGAAAATTTAATTCAAGGAAAATTTTAAATTTATACTGGAGTTAACTTACAAAACGATGCGCTTAATTTCCGTTTCTAATAGGTATTGATCAATTTAAAACCATAGGGCCAATGTGAATTATTTATTCCAAATTCAAAAGTTTCTCTCGGGCAAACACAATACATATCTAACCAATTTTCTTTACTTGCTCCCAACACAAAAATTCTTGACAGCAAATGCCTTGGTGCCCCAATATTAGATGATGCCATTCCTATATTTTTACAAAAACAAATTTCCAAATCTCAGCAGTCTTCTGACCGACTTTTTAAAATTAACCCCCACATGGCCTTATTTATCATTCGATTCTGCACGTTTGCACCAAAATATACGTATTTTCTTCGCTGTACTCATTGTTGGAGCGTCCGCGATCTTTTAGACGATTTAGACACTATTCTTCAAATCACTTTATCCAAAATTCTAAATAAAATTGTAACTTTACAGAAAGTTCCTGGACACAGGCCACCCACGGGGAGGGTTTCGGAGGACTTGGTACCCGAAAAATTTCCAGTATTGCACTGCCAGCATTTCTTTCTTCTGCATACTGTACAGACAATCTCTATAATAAAATACTGAGTCCCGCGTCTGGCTCAGTGGAGTTGGCTTACCTAGCAGAGGAAAGAAGTGCTTGGTCAGCGGCGTGCCTGGGGGTTGATGCTCCGTCATCACTTTCCTCCCAGAGGCACTGGGATGAGCCTTTTTGTTTGCGTGTTTAGAGTGAACTTTTTACTTCTTCTGACAGTGCAAACGGATCGCGCCCGCCTTCTCGCCGCCTCTCAAGCAGATTCCGGTTACAGGCTGCAAGCTCTTCCTTTAGCTAATATTGGGACCCTGCTTGACAAGACCACACTGACAATATCAATTTGTTTAAGAATTGGCGCCAAAACAAACCACCCCCATCGGTGCCGCTGGGTCACCACAGCCAGCCAGCGCCAGCGCGTCAGTGAGTTTGGCCACCATGGTCTTTCCTGCCTTCTAAGCGCTGGCCGTGTCTCCCGTCATGCCAGTATCAATGACGTCATCCGCAGAGCTCTAGTCGCCGTCAATGTGCCCGCTGTACTTGAGCCTAGCGGCATTAGCCGTGACGACGGCAAGAGACCTGACGGCATGACTCTCATTCCATGGAAGCAAGGTCGTCCTCAAACCTGCGCGGACACATTCGCGCCATCCTATATAAGTAGTACTTCCTCTACTCCATGTGCGGCGGCGGTCTCTGTTGAGGCTTTGAAACGACGGAAATATGCAGCTTTAAATGAAAGCTAAATATTTGCGCTGTTCGGCGATGAGACAATGGGTTCTTGGGGTCCAAGTGCCCAAGCTCTTTTTAAAGAATTGTCTAAAAGGCTCACCGACGCAACTGGTGATCAAAGGGCTGGCAGTTACCTCGGACAGCGGATAAGCATCGCTATCCAGAGAGGTAATGCTGCCAGCGTTTTGGGCACCATACTTGGAGGCATCGCTGGGGATGATATGTTCTATATTTTATGATTATTAGTATTGTTTTTTTTCTGCTTTCCTTCCTTTTATGTATTATAAGTGAAATTTTAGTGATTTCTGAATTGTAAATATAGTAGCATAATTTAGGTTTTGTTAAAAATGTTTCGTAGTTATTTTAAATATATTTTATTCCTACATAATCTGTTAATTAACTAAAATAACAGCACTTAGGTATATTGTTATATATATCCTTAAATTAAATTTTCAACTGAATAATAAGGATCTGTTTTTCATACATTTATCCAACCCTGCCATATTTGATGACTTAATGACATTAAGACGCCAATATCAATTCTGAGGAGTTACGAAGTTCGCGGGGTCCGTTGATTTTAGTTTATTTTATTTACATCATAGGTATGTGATGCTAAATAGTCCTTCGTTGTCGTTTGGTGCCATAATGAATCGTATTTTGTTTGATACAGTTACAGCAGACTTTTATTTTGTGACTTTTATTCTTTTATTCTTTCATTACTTAATAAGTAAGTTCTGAAGTTTTACATTTACTTGCCTGTTTTTATAGTTACATTTTAATAGATAATGTAAATAATATAAGTTTAATTGCTGTGGTAAACTTTTGTCGTTGTTCGTTGTAAGCTCAAGTTGGGAAAGGTGATGAACTGCCGTTTTTACTTGTGTTACCATTAGTTAATATAGAAAAACCTGTTATTGGCTGTACGTTAAATAAGTATTTTGTTGACAGTGTAATAATTGTAAAGCTGTTGGTTTTTTAATAAATAAAATAAAAATAAAATAAAAACTGTCTGAGGTGGAATTTCAACCAAATTACTTCCTATCATCGGGCGACTTCTCTAACCATTATTACATTTGTTAGTTTTGACCAATTAATTTAATACATGAGCAATTTAATGGCTCGAAAACCCAATTTTAAATTGATATTTAATCTAAAATCTCAAAATATCTTACGAATATCGTCTGGATGTATTTTCTGTAAGAAATAAGAATTCACGTCGGTATACTTCTACGGATGAGCATGGCAAAACAATATAGGCAAAAAGCTATTATATAAGATAACACGCTGAAGAAAGCTGCAAAATTTATGTGACGTAACAAAAAGTTACACGAAACCGTCAAAGTAAACAATCGATTTACAATTCCCTCTGTACTATTCGAAATCTATTTGCGTATCGATATCAACGGACGAGACTCGATCCGGGCTGTATCGATGGCTGTTACATTAGGGGCCAAATTCCTTCAATGCTTTGAGCCTAAATTTTTACTGCATCCGTAAAAAGAATTCCGATTCAGCTTTGGATTTGATGGATGGCCTGAGTTATAAGTGATGAAAATTTATTTAAATTTTATTGATTAAAACATTAAATTTATACTTAAAAGTTTCAAAATCAATAATCTTATCAAAATTGTAAAAAAAATTGACAAATATTTAAATTTTATTATGAATATTATTACAAATAGCAAAATATTAGGTCACGTTAAGAAATCTGTACAGCATTTATTCCACATAGTGGGTATATACGAAAATATACGTTCCACTTAGTTGGTGTAAGACTAAATGCTTCACAGACAGGGTGTCATACATAATTATTAATTTATTTAACTTAAACAACAGTTAAAATATTGTTTTATAATAATGAACTTTACTTGTGTCAAAGTGGTTTGTATTGTGCTAACCAAAATATAATGAAAATTCTAAAAGGAAAATTTGAAACTAGTCGAAAAAAAAAAGATAATGTTCTATTCATATCGCAGACTAATGTGAGTTGCATCGCATTTTGGCCAGTTATAAAAAGAAAACGCTGCTGCCTGTCTTTTTCTGACTGTACTCAATTAGTTCACCTAAAGAAATAACGAAATAACTCTTTTGGTTTTTATTTTACTTCACAAAATACAAGTAAACCACTATAAGAAAGTATCCTTAATCGATCGATTGTTTTCAAACTAATCCGCCATTTAAAAAACGCTCATCGCTGTCACTTATGATTAGACCACGTTTCTTATACGTAAATTGGATTCCAAGCAGTCGATCGGGATAGGTCTATATTAGGGAGCGCTGATGGTGCCGGCGGAATAAGAACGTAAGGTGAACTTGTTTGCCTTTCCAGTTCGCGATTACCGCGCATTTTATTGCCCACTTGCGTTTTACTGAGACGCCATAAGTGGTCGCTCGATTAATACTTAGACTTCGTGAGTGCCGTTGTGCCGTTCTTTGTTAAATTCTGACAAGGGTTTCAAAGATGGTTCTTCTAGAGTTGTGTGTCCTCTAAAGTGACGTTTCATCAAATGTAACCTTTCATAAATGTTAATTAAATTCAAGTTTTTGACTAACATCTTAAAATCTGGTGTCACAGACGAAATTGTTTGACTGGTTTCTATGTTTTTTTTTGTGTATACTTATTTGGTAGGTCAGAGAATGGTCGTAGGTCGTAAGCTTTTTTTTGTCGTGATAAAATGTACGGTTCTCGTGGGATAGTTTTAATTTAGAAGATAGCAGATACGCATTTCTATAAGATTTTTTGAATACTATCGATTAACGCTGTTCGTTTTCCAAATTGGAACAATTACAACAAATATATAAAATAACCGGCCAAGTGCGAGTCGGACTCGCGCACGAAGGGTTCCGTACCAAAAAGGCCAAAAAAACGAGTTTGTTGTATGGGAGCCCCTCTTAAATATTCCTGTGTCCAGTAATTGTGGACTGATGTAATGGTAAATAATAATTTATTTATTTAATATTCGGATGACCAACAGCTAATGCAACATAAAAAACATTAACAGATAAGTATCAGAAAGCCAATAACAGGTCCTCGCAATTAACAAAACCATATAATAACCATAAATAAGAACATAAATCAATAAATTCTTATATCTGTAATTAAATAAAAATGTGCTTTGCGCACCAGAATCTTTACGAGGAGCTTATTGTAATTTGTTAACATTTTTATTATTTGAAACACACAGCGACAAGAGTCTAAAATTTTCGAACGTTGCTCAAGTTCATGATCACCAACCTGCATTTGGCAAGAGTGATGATCATGCCTGTACCCAGCATTGCTGTGGTAACTTGAATTTAATGATGGAGGCCTTTGCTCTGCAGTGGGATGATTATTGACCGTTACTCAAATTACGTTGTTTCGAAGGTTTTTCCCTGAGAGTTTTAGTTCTTCCAGATGCCTTCTCTCGTACCTTCAGCCGGGTAAAGGTCACCCACAACCCCTTATATACAAGTGTGATGACGTTCTACAACGCTATAGAGAAACCGGTGAATCTTTTTGAAAAACTCGGCGTGAGGAAATACTTTAAGGTTTACATCTTGGCTCTGAAGAACAGATACAGGCATCGAGGTAAGATCATGATCATCATCAGCTGACCATAGTACCTAGTCTATTTTTAGATATAGGCCTCTTCCAAAAGGAGTATTTTGCCGTAATCGCCATGGTGGGAAGGCGGGTTGGCGATCTTAGTTTGGCCAATCATAATGGAGAGTTAACGCATCTGCCTGTCTTGTTTTGATAGCGCACCTTCAGTCGCCATTTCTAATATCTGAAAATTAACTGCTGTTGATTTGTCTCGTTTAAACTCGAGAACTTTTTGGCTGATTTAGCTGATTTTGGTTACGGAATGTATGTCGTAGTCCAGGGAAGGTTGAAACTGTGAGAAAATATGGAGTAGCGAGGAAGACAGTAAATTTTCACTCATTTAGCAAAGGGAGAATTTTAATGTCGTTAGGATAGGTGCAACGAAGTACACCGGGCCATCAAGTTTTAAATAATTATGCAGCGCGAAAGTGTTATTATTACACTATTAATGTATGGCATTAAATTTTCCTAGCTCGTACTTGCTTAAACCTTTTGTTAATATTTGTTTTAAAAGAGTTTCTTGCGCTGCTTCTTCTTGGCACTAGCCCAGACTTGTCCCGAAGCAGTGGTAGGTTTAAATATTGGGACGTGTAAAAGCGCCCCCAGGGGCCATTTGCAGAAAATAAATAGATTTTACTTATTTTACTGATTTTTATTATAAAATAACCCTTCAATTCACGTCTAAGGCAGTCAAAAAAAAAATGGCTAATACTCGCTTTTAATATATACGATATTGTTTACGATTTTTTTTTAATAATTTTATTTCCCGAAGCCAAGTTTTTTTTTTAAATGAAATCGAAATCTAAATAGGTTCTCAATTCTGTGACATACATAATACTTTTCTCATTTAAATTTTTTGTAAATAATTAAAAAGCAATAAACGTAGATTTATTGATCCTATTACTAGAACCTTTTGTTTAGTGCTTAGTACTTCAAGCAGAGATAGGCTGAAAAGTATTATTTTACTAAAGATCTTCACAAACGAACTGATTCTTAATAATACCGACAAGCTTCTGCAGAAATCTCATTTATATTTAAATACCATTATCCAGAATATTATGAAAATACAATTCATACATACACGAAAACTAAAGGTTCAAGAGCAAGGTTCAAGAAGAAATACTCATAGAGAGAGTTTTTTTTTATAAGATATTCTTAATTGTTTTCTTATGATGTCGATGGCTTAAAAAGTTGTTGAAGTATGTTTTTATTGGAATCCATATTTAATTTTGTATTATTAATTTATGAACACTTTACTTTGTAGTGCCTTGTTAGTAAAATCTTAGACATGTGTAATTTTTATAATTTACAAAATTACAACTAAACTTATTCTCTGATTCTATCACGCAGTGTATATACGAGGGCGGGTCAATAAGTCCGTGACTTTTGGAATAAAACACAGATTTTTTGATAAACAAATCATTTTATTTTTCAACGTAGTCTCCCTTGAGCTCTATACACTTTGTCCAACGCTTCTCTAATTTTTTTATCCCTTCCAAAAAATATGATTTGTCGAGGTCCTCAAAATAGGCCTTTGTTTGCGAGATGACTTCATCATTGGAGTCAAATCTTTTTCCACCAAGCCATTTCTTCAGGTTTGGGAACAAAAAGTAATCACTCGGAGCCAAATCTGGAGAATAGGGTGGATGAGGGAGCAATTCATAGCCCAATTCATGGATTTTTGCCATGGCAACTGCACATGTGTGCACCCTTGCATTGTCTTGGTGGAAAAGAACTTTTTTCTTGGCCAAATGAGGTCGGTTTTTATTCAAATCGTCATTGAAGCGGTCCAATAAGTTGGCATAATATTCCCCATTGATTGTTCTTCCCTTTTGAAGGTAGTGTAACGAACCCCCCTTTGACGCCCCAATGAATTTACTCTCTCGACTCAGGTACTAGAGAGATCAACATCGTCGTTAGCACCACCTCCTCTCAATAAAATAAAAGAAGAAGAAGTGGAGCAAAATATAATCCCCTTAATAATTAAATAGTTTGGCCTTGTGATCGTCTAGTTTTAAAATGGTAGGACCGTACGTTGTGTATGTAGTAGTAAACCTGATTCTTTTAGAGGTACGTGGATATCTAAATAAGTTCTCATAAGTTTCCTGGGGAATGCGCCTTTAAGAATTGGGAAAAGGAAGCCCCGAGGGGCGGTGAAGGAGCCCCACACCATCGCCCCCATTCACAGTGATGACCAAAACCAGGAGCTACTTGTCACCTCCATTGGAAAGGAATCTACCTGAATCACGGGTTTAACCGTAAACAGGCGCAAGGAGGTAGACTGGGATAAAGGAATCTAATATAAGTACTAATTACTTATCTAAACTAAGACTTCATGAGAAGTCTACCAAAGTTACTAATTTACTAACTAACCCCGAATACTTCCGATAAATACATGACATTAAGTGAGCACTGTACCAGTACCCATCTCCTTATGTATCTAATCATCTAGCCGCCAAAGCTCGATCAACTGATGATCAGGTGAGTGCTTACAACCCGGGACCTGGGAGCATCCTTGGTGCTCCGTACAGCCCTAAGGGGACAGGAGAAATGGTATCCATATAATCAAACACCTGGGCAGCCTCGAGAGTACACATAGATCTTGGATCGATAACAGTTACAATGGTGACTCCGTCTGAACCCATCGGAAGCATATATAACGAATTTCCTTCATAATACAAGGTTAATCCAAAAATACCGATGACTCCTTTATAGGCCTTTAATGAAGGAAGGCAAAGTGGTACGGCCTATGGAACCATCGACATTCCCACATCAACCCCTATTATTTAGATTTCATAGATTGAATAATTTTAAGTTCCTTTGGCAGTCTATTCATGATAGCCGGAGATAGCATTGTAACCATTTGCAAATTTATGAAAATGTAATTTGATGTCAAATTGACAATATCTTTACATTAAACTCTTTTCCCAGTCTACAGGATAAGGATGTATTGTAAATTTTCTAAAGGTAGGATGCCTAAAAATAGTCCAATGTTTCCAAAGGATCTATCTTTAGAGGTTAGGATATAGGATAGGGTTTAAAGGAGTAGGGTAGGATAAGGTTTTGCCTACCTAACAGTACCTCAGTCTAAATCTAGGACGAATATTCCGTATAGCCCTAAATCATAGTAGTTGCGTTTGTGTTATCTGCGGTTTGATATTAAACGTAATGTCGTAACATAGAAGTCATATTTTCTTAATGTAGTAATAATTATGTTCTTAAATAACTCTTTAAAATAAATGCTTAGTTTTAATTTTTAGGTGCTTAAGGGTGTCGTACAGGGTAGCGTACCTTATTGTTAAGCTCACTGAGAGGTATAGCCTCAAGGTGGTTCAAGCGTACGCACCGACCTCGAAACACTCGGACGAAGAGGTGGAGGATATGTTTGATGACATATCAAAGGCCCTCCACTTCACCACTAAGACTCACTACAGCGTTGTTATGGGAGACTTCAACGCTAAAGTGGGAGTACAGAATTGCAACGAATCGGTAGTAGGATCCCATGGATTTGGATGCAGAAACCATAGGGGGCAAATGCTTGTCAACTTCCTCGAACGGGAGGGGCTCTTCTTGATGAACTCCTTCTTCAAGAAACAGCCCCAAAGGAAGTGGACGTGGCAAAGCCCCGACACTATGACGAAAAATGAGATTGACTTCATCATGACCAACAAGAAGCATATATTCAGAGACGTCTCCGTGATTAACAGGTTTAATACCGGTAGCGATCACCGACTCGTTCGAGGCTCTCTGAATATTGATTTTAAGGCTGAACGTGTCCGTCTGATGAAGTCAAGGCTCCGACCTACTTTGCTCCAAACCATGATAGGATCTGAAACGTTCCAGTCAAACCTGGAAAACCGACTCGCTGCCGTGGAAACCACAACAGACGTAAACCAGAACCTCGAAAATGTGGTTCGGATCCTCAGGGAAGAAGGTACGAGATTTTGTGAAATGCAGCGTAAGGGCAGGAAGTCAAAGCTTTCGGAAAGAACTTTAGGGCTGATTAAGGAACGACGTGAAAACCCACCCGTCACTTCGTCAGGAAAGCGCGCTCTAAACCGAGAGATCAGTAAGCTCGTACGACACGACCTCCGTTGCTCCAATACTCTTGAGATTGAAAGAGCGATCGAGCAAAATCGGGGGTCGAAAGTGTTCGTACAATCTCTTGGAAGAAGCCACCTGACGAAACTGACCACAGCAAGTGGAGAAGTCGTTGCTTCGAAGCCAGCAGTCCTTTCCGAAGTAGAACGCTTCTATGGCCGGTTATACGCTTCGCATGCATCTCGACCTGATCCCGAAAATGAGGACCCTAGAGCCGCGTTAACACGCCACTACACTCAAGACCTGCCAGAAGTCAGCATTGACGAAATCAGGATGGCTCTTAAACAGTTGAAAAATGGAAAAGCCCCTGGAGAGGATGGCGTTACAACAGAGTTGCTAAAGGCTGGAGGTAAACCCGTACTGAGGGAGCTTCAAAAGCTTTTTAACGCTGTCTTGTTTAAAGGGAGAACTCCGGAGGCGTGGAGTAGGAGTGTTGTCGTCCTGTTCTTCAAAAAAGGAGATAAGACCCTGCTGAAGAACTATCGACCCATTTCCCTTCTAAGCCACGTCTATAAGCTGTTTTCAAGAGTCGTCATGAACCGCCTTGCGCGAAGACTTGACGAATTCCAACCACCGGAACAGGCTGGATTTCGGAGCGGATACGGCACCATAGACCACATCCACACATTGCGGCAGATTATACAGAAGACCGAAGAGTACAATCAGCCCTTGTGTCTAGCATTCGTGGACTATGAGAAAGCCTTCGACTCGATAGAGATCTGGTCCGTTCTGGAGTCCCTGCAGCGTTGCCAAGTAGATTGGCGGTACGTGCAAGTGATGAGATGTCTCTACGAAGCCGCCATCATGTCCGTCCAAGTACAGAATCAGCAAACAAAACCTATACCATTGCATCGAGGAGTGAGACAAGGGGACGTAATTTCCCCGAAATTGTTCACAAATGCAATGGAGGATATGTTCAAGACGCTGCACTGGAAAGGACGAGGCATCAACATCAATGGCGAATACATCTCTCACTTGCGATTTGCAGACGACATCGTCATTATGGCAGAAACGCTGCAGGACCTACAACAGATGCTGAATGACCTGGCTGACTCTTCTGTGCGTATCGGCTTGCGAATGAACCTGGATAAAACCAAGGTTATGTTCAATGAACATGTACTACCGCTACCGATTACGATGCACGGCGCCGTCCTCGAAGTTGTTCAGAAATACGTGTACCTCGGGCAGACATTGCAGTTAGGTAGAAACAACTTTGAGGATGAGGTGAACAGAAGAATTCAGTTGGGTTGGGCAGCATTTGGGAAACTACGTCGAGTCTTCTCATCGTCGATCCCACAATGCCTAAAGACGAAAGTCTTCAATCAGTGCGTCCTACCCGTCATGACATACGGAGCCGAAACGTGGACACTGACGGTACGGCTAGTCCACAAGTTCAAAGTCGCTCAGCGGGCTATGGAAAGAGCTATGCTCGGAGTTTCTCTTAGGGATAAAATCAGAAATGAGGTGATCCGGCAGAGAACTAAAGTTACCGACATAGCCCACCGGATTAGCAAGCTGAAGTGGCAGTGGGCTGGCCATATTAGCCGCAGAACCGACAACCGCTGGGGTAAACGAGTTCTTGAGTGGAGACCGCGTCTCGGCAAACGTAGTGTAGGACGCCCTCAGGCTAGGTGGAGTGATGATTTGCGCAAGGTGGCTGGCAGGAGCTGGATGCGAGAAGCCGAGGATCGACCTAAGTGGCGTGCAATTGGAGAGGCCTATGTCCAGCAGTGGACTGTGATAGGCTGATGATGATGATGATGATGATAAGGGAGGTAAATGGATGAAATATAAATGTTAACAGACCTAGCAGGATTCAATAAATTGTTAAAACCTCAATACGTCGTGTAAGTTTGATGGTAGATAAAATCTAACTTAAATTAGGTTTCAAAAGGTGATAATCTTCACAGAAGATCATCATAACTAATAAACTATATTTGTTTCAGGTTTAAAGTTTAACTGGGCATAAAACTCATAACATGTTTTGTATTTAAAAAAGAATAGATTCCTGTTCACTTTAAATCCGGAATTTGAAAGAAAAATAAATAATATTTCTAATCACTCAATTGAGCATAAAATGCCAACTTGTTATGTTTGTTTATCGCAAATAAACATGACGTCTTAAAACGTTTAATAAAAATTAAATTAGCACTTCAATTTCCACTCTAAGGGCAAATTAAAGCCGTAAATAAAGGCATTATAATACAAATGCCAATAATTGTTTTGGAATAAATATATTCATGTTCTGAACTTGTACAATTGGTTATTATTTAATAGAACCTAGTTTTGCAATAGTTAACCCAACTCGTACCTATCAGTGTAAATATTTGTATTTAAGTTGTTAAATCTGTATCTAGTAAATGTAGATAATCTAAAAAACCCCCCGATTCGTAATTTAATTGAGGACGATAAACAAAACACGTAAAATCAGTACATAACACAAAACAAAAAAATAAACTTTCAAATTAATTTAATAAGAAAATATTATTAAGACGTTGCATCGCCAGATCATGTAAATAGGTTTTAGATATTTTAAATCTGGTTGAAACCAAAGTTCATAAATTTAACATAAGAAATGAAGGCAAATTAATTAAAAATGCTTCAAATTTATAAAATAGGATTGATTTCGAATGTGTTAAATAAAAATCAATAAATTGACGATTAAATCATAAAATTACTAAAATATGAAAATAAATTATCTCTGATCAAACCCTTTTATGTTCCTACAAGAAATTTCAAAGTAGAATAAAATCAGAATTTATGTCAAAAATTCTGTTGAAAACAATATGAGAATTTAAAGAAAAATATAATTTATATTTTACGGGATAAAATGGGATATTAAATTATGACTTTTATCATTTTAATTAAAATATCAATCACAAATAACCAATTTAAATTGTAATAAAATTGTTGTAAGACAAGGTATAATTTAACCATTATTATTACCAATAAATAGACAAATTTCAACAGAAAATCCAACTAAACAAATTTCACATACCAGACACTGCAGCTCTCCATCCTACCTTTACCCTAAGTCTCAGTCTCAGCCTAAGCCACCCCGGCCAGTACCGCCCTAGTGCATTCAGGAACCTGACGACGCCTAGCCAATGCGAGTTTTCTTCGAGCACTCACGCACTAATCTCTTTACCATTGCGATCGGAACAGCAAATTAGTAAGAGGTCTAGAACTCATCTCCCGACGGACTGATCCCGAACCTCTACTCTCAACACTATTTAACTCTCCAAACATTCACGCCCCGCGCCCCACTTCCCTGTTTAAAAAATCCTTGCAAGCAAAGTTTAAGTTACCAGAGGTTCTAAACCTGTCTTAATTAATCAATAGAACTTCAGGCTCTGATAGATCTACAAAGATACTAGCATTTCTCTAATAACCAATTTATGTTATTCCAATTGGTATAAACGAATACATAGTTAATTAAAAGTTTACGTAGAGCCCTAGGTTTTCCTACTAATTACTTATTCATTACTTATTATAACGATAATAATATTAACTTATATCGGAAAAGCCGACTAAAGTTCCTATTCACCATTCAATCACGTTAAAGATTCAAAATTAATTAGCAATAGTTTTATTTTAAAATCCAACCCTAAGTTCTAACTTAATCATTAGATTACATTCGTTCCAACCTAAGATTGACAACATCTGGCTACCGACCTATGCTCTCACGCAAAACATTTACCACTTGAATGCAACACATGGACTAATATTTGACACAATCTTATGGATAGGTATTTATTTATACACAATAGGGTAAATTGAATTTATTAAAATATGATAGTATCGCTTACCGTCCTAAACGTAATTTGTTTGATTATAAAGTTACCGATATACATCGGAAAAAGGTCAAAGTGAATATTTTTAATTGTTTCTTAGTAAAGTATGATTTGTAAGGGTTTAGGTTGTTACAGTAGTCAATGTGGATTATCCCACGTGCATCCCAAAAAACAGTCGCCATAACTTTATTGGCTGACAAACCCACCTTGGCCTTCTTTGGCGCCGATTCACCCTTAGAAACCCACTGTTTTGACTGTTGTTTGGTCTCTGGTGTGTTGTGATGGATCCATGTTTCGTCCACGGTTACAAAACGGCGCAAAAACTCATTCATATTGCAATTAAACAACGCCAAACCTTCCTGTGAAGTTGTTACACGATTGCGTTTGTGGTCGACTGTGAGCAAACGCGGCACCCATCTTGCGGAAAGCTTTCTCATGCCCAATTGATCTTTTAAAATTGAAACCACTGAGCCATGCGAGATCCCTACGGCTTCCACAATCTCTTGCACTTTCAATCTTCGGTCGGCCAACACCATATCGTGAATTTTCTCGATTGTTTCGGGTGTAGAGACCTCAACTGGGCGTCCAGGACGTTCGGCATCTTCAGTGCTTTTACGGCCACAACGAAATTCAGTAAACCACTTTATTACCATTGAAATCGATGGTGCAGAGTCCCCATAGTATTTATCAAGCTTAGCCTTGGTCTCGGTAATGGTGTTTTTTCGCAAAAAATAATGCTTAATAAGCACACGAAATTCACCTTTTTCCATTTTTACCCAGTCAGGGTAGTCTGATAAAAATAGCTGTCAAACACAAACTAACTGACGCAGCAACTTCAAATTTTGATAGGAATCAACTGACAGATACCTGTTGACAGGAGTAGTGTTGCTTTTTCAGTAAAGAGGTCAGAAATTCAAAAAGTCACGGACTTATTGACCCGCCCTCGTATAATACCATGCATTGCTCTCTCCATTTCCGCTCGTGTGACCTTGACCCTTCTCATAAGATCCATATTAAGTAATTACTTACACGCACAGATCAAAGACTTTCATCTTAAGACACTGAGGTAATTTGGAAGCCAAGATTTTTCGTGGCTTCCCTTACGCCACCCATCCGAGTTGGATACGACGAGAGATCTCTTGCTCAAAATTGAACTTAGCTGGACTATCTGTCCCAGGTATATGTAATGGTCAAGATCCAGCAGCGGAAAATGGTATAGCATATGTCTTTGTGTTCAGATCGACAGAAATTGAATTGAAACTTTCCATTTGTACATACATTTCATTTTCGAGTTCAGGGTCTCCATTCTTTGTGTTCATGAATGATTTTTTTACGATTTTCCCCGTAATTTGTTTATTTTCAGGTATTGCTAAAGAAATGTTAAAGGCAGCGATTGCTTTAGCTGCTAGTGCCAATGTGCCAGCCATCGCTGGGATTTTCACGACAGGTCGGAGTCAGCAGATCGCCACGGAGATCGGATTTGAGAAATTCAATGAAATCTATTATATTAGGTATCTTATTGATGAGCAGGTAATTTGGTGCTGCTGCAAGTTCTTTCTGTCTCTCTCTCTCTCTAAGCCAGTCAATGCCCACAGCTGGGCATGATTATCCTAAGGATCTGTCACTGCCCACATCCAGCGGCTTCCCCCGACCTTAACCAGAATCTTTCGTCAACCTGTGCTAGTGGGTGTGTTTTTTAATAAATTGTGAAGCTATGACAATTTATCGATACAGCAGACATAATTTATTTTTGTTGATCGAGCACAAAACACCCAATTGGCTGAGTAGATTTTGAGTTTTTAGCGTAGTAACACAACTGGCAATTCATTTTTGTTTTATAAAGATTATTTTGCACACCTAGATTAAAATTGATGTAACTCATAAATATGCAAACCAATAACCAAATAGATGATAAATTTACATCCGTGTTTTTTGGTTGTTCACATAAACTGTTGTGCTAGTTAGTAAAAAGTTGAAAAAATAATATTATTTATGATGTGTCTAAAAATACAATACCACTCCGTTTGTCCGTTGGTTTATGTACCGGATCAAGATTCCAATTTTCGAACATTGCTCGGGTTTGTAATCACTAACCCGCATTCGGCAAGCGTGCTGATTGTGGCTATATACCCATCATTGCTTGTGGCCAATTTAAATTGAATTCAGTGATGGAGGCCTTTGCCCTTTGACCATTGAAGAATAAATGGCCGTTACTTAACATTTTTAAAATTCAATTTTAAGTTACAACTGTTCTCATCTAGGTGTGCGCTTCATGAAATGAGCAAATCTCTTTCGCCCTGTTGCGGAAAGTTTAAATGAGAACATTTGTTTCAGATAGTCTTTTGGGATACCGGTCTAGGCAACTATGGTGCAGCGTTAATGGCATACCGTATACCAGGAGTGGAGGAGCCCCAAGAAGTGCACGCGCAGCATTCCTCACGCTTCAACATACAGCCACTTGACGATAATGAGACATAGATGAAGTTTACTGAATTATACTTTTTGAAAAGAGCCAATAATGCTTTTGCTTCATGCATTCGGATGTTTTAGTTATAACCCTTGTATAATGCCAATACTGCACTGTGGGTTATTTTAGGCTTAAAATGATAAAATAGAAATTTCACAATCTATTACGTCAAATTTTGTATTCTGACTCATTAGAAATGCTATATGTTCATGAATTTAATTTTATTACATTGTATGTCAAAGGTAATAATTTTTTTTGGCCCTTTTTTCAAAGTGCGGGCCAACAAAAAAAAAGGTACGTATGATAAGAAGTAGTAATTTGGCACAATAGTTAATATGGCTTCAAAGCCGTAGAATTGCCGTGAGTCAAGTTATTTAAGTAGTTATTTAAGTTAGAAGTTTCGCTATTTTTATACATTTATTGGGTGCTGGAATTTTACCATCTCGCATCGTAGGTATGACCAGATAGAAGTGGCGTAGATCCTCATAGTGTCAGAGCGATTGTTTGGCAATCCAGATGGTCCGATCGCAGATAAAGGTCGATCGCTATGATTTATGATAAAAATACATGATTAAATCCGACACGAGATGATAAAATTCCAGCTCACTGAAATGAATAAATTTATCAAAATGACGAATCTTCTAACTTCAATAACTTGACTTTCAGCAAGCCTACAACTTTGGTGCTTAACAATCATACCAAATGAGTAGATCTAAACATACGTCCTATTTTTTTTGTTGGCTGTCACTTTAGAAAAAGGCCCAAAAATTTATGGAGCCTGAATATTCTCCTTTTATGTGTACAAATAAATACTATTTATTTTCTTACTATCTTAGCTTGCTACTTTAATGTCTCAAATCAATCCAATAAGTTACACACTGGAACTATCCGTGAACATCGTCATAATATCTTCAAAGACTTCTTCTTTTGAATTGTGGCGATTAGTGTTATGGATCTTCAAAGACAATTTGATCTTAAATTTTATTTGTGATAAACTTGAAATTGTCAAAGTCTCGATCGCGACGCCACCTGTAGCCAACAGGCGAAGATAGAAAATGTCCGTCGAAATTACGTCTTCGGGTGTCCAGCGATTAAGAATTTTATGGACGTCTCGTAAAATTCTTTCCAGGGTCCGGCCACCCTCGTTTGTAACTGGTCATAAAGACTTGTAATTTCGTATTAAACAAAGTTACAACGCTGTCCAAGTTTAACTATATTGCACCTGATGTTTGTAGAACGTTTGGCGAGCAATTTAAGTGCCACATGTACCGTATAGGGTTCCGGGTATCAAAAGGAATAAACGGGACCATTATAAGTTCTGTTTGTTGAACGTCCGCTTGTCAGTCCATATTTCCTCCGTCCGTACGTCCGTCCGTCTGTCTATTAAGATTGTTTGTCTTGTGAATGCGTGTGACTCGAAGTTCGCTCGTTACTATCGGTGCAGGCAAGTCTAGCATATTGTGTTCATATTAATAAACATACAGAAATTAATTATTAAGTTGTTATTATTAATTTTTGAGGTCCGATACTTTAAAAGGAAAAAAATAATTCCTTATTTATAGGATTACTTTGGTGTTTGTTCGTCCGTATTTCTGTCTATCGGACTGTTTATTTCGTGTACGCGTACGGTAAAACTATAACCGCATATGTCAGGTCTACAATCCCTTAAAACTGTGAAAAAATATCGCTGCACTAACATTTGATGAAACGACGCTGGCTTACAGCGCGGCAGCGATAAGAATATGCTTGAAAAATTCACGCCGTAGATGTAGAAGTAATAAAGAGTACTTATTTCCCTTTGAGCAAGAACCCAGAAATTCGGCAAGTAATACTGTCTTGTACTACAAATATTAAAAAAAAAACTAAAAATTATACATTTGTAACTAAATCTAAAAAATATTCGGGTAAAGTTTGGAAAAGAACTGCGAGATTAGATTCCAACCTATGTGTAATATATAAAATATAATATAAATATAAAATATAATATAAAATGATAACTAGCCATATTTTGTTTGGAAAAAATTATAGAGATATTTTTATTGTATACAAAACGGAGACTCTGTGTAAGTCATGTCATCTGAAAGAAGGTGACCTTATATGACTACGTACAGAACCCTAGACGAGTCTAACTAAAACTTGACTAGTTTTTTTATTTTTATTTTTTCGAGGCTGGGTTTAATCTTATTAGGAGTTGAAATTAGTGAAACTGCGATCGTCAACCCACTAGCCAAGCGTGGCGATTTAGACGAATTCCTTTTTTCGAAGAGGCTCACGACCTGCTGTGGACAGAATATAAGGGTAGTGATGCTACCTATTTAGAGTCTCGAGATAAGCTTCCCGAATAAATATGGAGCACGAAAAAAAAATTAAACTTTAAATGTATGTTTACTAAGGAACCCACAGAAAACCTTCATTTTATCTTTGGCGAGTTTAGAGAACAGGTCACTTTGGAAAACACTTTGTAGAGTTCCGTCATCAAAACGGAACCGTTACAGTTTTACCAAGTTCATTTGAGGTTTAGCTTATATGTCTTTATATGAAAGTTGTAGTTTGACAGAGTTTATATTGTTATATCGTCGCCATTATAGTGGAACAAATTATTAAAAAAAAAACCTGCATCAGATTAATACAGGAGGATCGGTCTCTCTCATGGTATAAGTAACGGCTGCAAAAGTAATCTGTCTTATTATAAAAAGTTTACATTAATGGATTGATTTAGATAGTCCAAAATAATATTGTGGAAGCACCGAAAAATATTTTTGCAATTTGATTTGATCAAAAGTCCGCTGGCTGGCTTACAGCATAAAAAGCTTTCAATAAATTCGTCGAACTATCTATCTTAACTCATTTAAACTTTTATTTTTTAAATAAAAGGTCAATATTGAGGTTCATTTTATACACGAACACTATTAACAAGTGGGAAGAAATATTCCCATTAGTTCTGTTAAAAGTCAAGCTAATTTTAACAGAACTAGTGGGATAAAAATTCCCATAAGTTCGGGCAACAGAACTGTCCTAGTGGGAATAAAGGACTATGTCTTGGTAGCAGCAGTGCCTAGTTAAGCGAAGGCGGGTGTATCCCACTATTTTTATTATGTACTAGCTGATGCCCGCGGCTTCGCGCGCGTGGGTTTTTATCTGTTACAAAGTTTTCGTCACGACTCACCCCCCTCTCCTCCACTCTTTTCCTCCACTTCCTTTGCCTACGGTGCTGAGGGTGCCCATCTCGGGCGAGGTGGTGGTGGGCACTTAGTGGGAGCCGATACGTCGTTCGGGGCCCGTTGATACAATAGTTGGATGAAAGGGGCCGATTTAAACTATCGTTTTAGGGATCCGGTGTTGGTTCTCCTAGCGTACCGTGGTTCAAGCGAGCTCACACCACATCTGTTTGCATTTACATGAAATCTAAAGTACAATATCATTTGAAAATTTAAAAATTGTCAATACTGTAGTACATCAAAACATTCAAAGCAGCTTGCAAGGCTTTATTCGAATATGGTCAACACTGGCGTAGAGCCCTGGAAGAAGTGGTCCTGTGTAAAATACCACATTATTAATTTCCAAACAAGTAGGTAAATCCATTTTTCTCGATCCATAAGCGTTAAAAAGGTGATTTTACAAAGACAATTTGCTTGCATACTACGTTTGGATAAAAGACCTAGATCGGACATCTAGGTGGACGACGACTTACGGCCGGTCCCAATAATCCATCTATCGCCAGTTTTGACATTTCGGAGATAGGAAACAGTTTCTATCTCTGATTTTTCCGTCCAGAGAAATAAAGACAGAAGTTGTTTTCTATCTCCGATATGCCAAAACTGAAGATAGATAGGTTATTAGGACCGGCCGCTAGACGGTGTAGTACCAGCATCGATGTAGAGCTCTGGAAAAGGCAGTCCTATGTCATTCTCCCTTCATGATCGATAGACGAAGTTTCAAGTACCTCAATATGATGTTAAACACAAATAATTAACCACACAATTTTCCACCGTTTTCACCCCCTCAAATATTAAATTATAAAGAAATCCTTATAACTTCACAAAATTTATACCAAAAAGCTGACGTAGTTTCACAAAACTTTCATGTGGGATTTGGGTTCGAGGCATGAATGGTAAAGGATGATCAGTAGGATAAATAGTGTTCAGAAACTTGACAGGATAGAGAACTGATTCGTCTGTACTGACCACTGTGTCTATACATTGTTATATTTCTTCAACTTCAAATGATGTCAGCAAAACATCATTAATTACTGCTGCTTGGTCATTAGTGGAAGGGTGGTGGTAGCTAATCCTAAGTTAAACAACACGGAATTATGAAGTGAGGTGATTTTTTTTCTCAGCGTTTTATTTTCATGTTTTAAAAGTGTATGGAATACGTCGCGGCTAAATGAAAATTGGTGTCACATTTTCTTGAAGCACTAATTGAGCTTTATAGTTTGATATACAAACAAGAGTTCCGTCAAACACCATTGTTAAATCTTCATAATCTGTCCAATTTTGAGTTGTTGATAATTTACTAACTGAATTTTAACTAACTCCTCAAATTCTAACTCACAAGGATCCCGTGGAGTACATAAATATAATATAATACGTTTTATGATGTAATTCTGGGCTCAAAGATGTCAGAAACGTGTATTTCCTTGTATCGATAATATCATCACATCTGTTCAGTTTTAAGTAAGTATACAACCGTTTAATGATGTTTTTGAATGTTTCGTCCTTGTCTAATGGTACTGAGTTCAATTTAGATGTCCTTAGATTTATTTGTGACCGACCTTTGCTCCTCAGTACCTTCTGCATACATGGAATTGTTGCGTGCTATCGAATTGAAACTCTGCAGTTTTAGGTTAATCTGTGTTGTAATATCCTGAAGGTTATTTTTTTCTTCAATCTCAGATTCCAACTGTGGGTCATCAGTAATATTATTTGTAGTCGTATCTCTTCCAAATTATTCTTGGTAATTTTGTTCATTTGTCACTGGTCACCAACTGGTCACTCACTTATTTCAATTCATAATCAGAAATTTTTCGTAGGGTTTGTATCTGGCTGCAGAATTTTGTAATGCAGCCTTTTATTTTATTAAAGTTCCACACGTTTTAATTTAGTTAATTCATCCATTTCGGCGCCAATTATTAAATTCTAAAATAATACCATTCTGTTTGTAAGAAATTACCTATTTATTTTCTGATTGACACATTGAATGTCATAACAAACTAAGTAAAGTCTGAGAGTACAAATATGTAAAGAGTATGGATATGACGCGGAACCGAACAACCTTTGCCCCCATTTTATATCCCCTTAAAGATTAAATTTTCAAAAATCCTGAAAGACGTCATTCTTAATTTCTAATCATGTAGCTTGATACCAATTTTCATCGACATAGCTTCAAAACTGAGGGAGTTTCATACAAACTTATGGGGCCCTTTTAACCCCCTTAGAGGCGGAATTTCCAAAATTCCTTTCTTAGTGCTCATCTACACTATAAAAGGAAGCACGGTGAAAATTTTCAGATTTTAAATCCCAGTAGTTTGGGCTGTGCGTTGATATGTCAGTCAGTCAGTCATTAAATCAGTTTTCATTTTTATATATATAGATAGAAGATTGCGTTTAGTCCCGTCTCGTCAAAGCAAATAAACATCACAAAACAGAAATATCATAAAATGAAATGATTTGAAGAAACAACGTCAATATCATGCATGATTCATTTGTCTTTTAATTATTACATATTTGTTTTTCGACATTCGATTGTTTGTGGCATAATATTTAATATCGACATTTAGATATTATCTAAATGTTGACATTAATTTGCTTCGCAAAACTTATTCATTTATTGTGACAATGATTTTCTAAATTTACATATTATATTTGTGGTTTGACTATGGTTCATTTGGGAAATATTTAGCCAGTCATTGGGAAAAAATAAAAGACCTGGTTTTATTTTAAATATTTAGACCACTTGTGTAGTTTTAGAAAAAACAGCTAAACACAAACGTTATGTGTTTATCTGCTGCGGTTTCGTAGTTCTTAGCTTTCTGATTTATACTCGTATTTTAAATATGTTTTATCAGTAAAGTAATTTTAACCGTAAAAATTTTGTTAAAGATCTCTTAAAATGTTTTATTTTTACTAACCCATCATTTGCATCACCTGTAAATTTATTCACGTGTTAAAGAAACATAACTCATAATAAAACGAGTTTGCGTATGAAAATAGCAATCATAAAATCTTTTAAAACTTATATCGCGCCCAAAATGAGTATCTGTTAGGATATAAAGGTCATAAAACAAGACGTCAACGACATATAGGGTTGTCAAACTTCCCATAGATTTGTGCGACATTTAATTTTGTAAAATTCTAGCGCTCTTAGCGATAAGGCCGCCTGTATTGTACATCTTTTTATAAGCATTTGATTGTAATTACCTTGTTTGGTGTACAATAAAGAATATTCTATCTATCTATCTATTCTAGAGTCAATTTTGTGATTTTTAACCTACAGCGAAAAATGAGGTTTTACATTCCGGAAAACTATTAAGATATTTTTTTTATGTATCGACGACACTCAACTTTTTACGGGGTTGTCATATCATCAAGTCATCGTATAGCATTAAGTTAGATATATGACTGAAAGAAGAAATCTAACATAATGGCCACACTTGGAAGATGGATTTGGCAGTGTTGACCAATGGCGATACATTGGTCTTCTGATAGCCAACTCTTTAAATCACCTCTTACGCCCATACACCGTGAAATTTTAGTGGTTGTTTTCCCGCAACAGAACGATTTACCTTTAGTAGCACCATCGAATCGTGCGAGTTATTTTTTGAAAATAAAGATATCGTTGTTCTCAATTAATCAAAAAAATAATCATCAACTCACAAGCGTGAGATACGATAGTATCTTTACAAAATGTGATGTGTTTGGGTACTGCTGGCCGCACGAAATCAATGTTCAAAGCAAAAAAAGCTCTACGCACTAAGTAATACAGCATAAACTGCACCGCGCGAGGGGCAATGACCCCGGCCGGTGACCGGCTGCGGCGCGGCTAGTACCATTGGTTCGAGGTTGCTTTCGAGTTTCGTTTATCACAATCGTGAAACTGTTATTTTTAATTTGAATAAACTGCACAAATCTACTGTACTACTAAGATAGAATCATTTTACTGCGGTAAAACAACCACTAAAATTTCACGGTGTAGAAAGAGAAGAGGGTGACGCTTGCAACTCGCTCCTTGAGTTTGACTGATTACGATGTTCTATTTTTGATTGGTCTTCACCAGACCTGCTAGAAACTACAGTAGGTACATATACAAAACAATTACAAAAAAACTCTCCCTTCGTAACATTTCTAGGAAACTCAAAAAAGAAGTTAATATTTTTATAAAGCATTAAGTAGAAAGTCTCGTACATTTGCAGGAACTGATAAGCGAAAGATCACGAGTGCAAAACTTACTTGAGACAGTCTTCTTCTTTTAGTATTATCTTATTGTTTAAACATTACATTATTAAGCGTCCAATAACATGAAAATGCTTGAAAAATGGTCGTGTTTAATCTCTTAATAATTTTTTTCAGTGATGTTATAGTAGATATAAAAATGTCATAAGAAAGAGACAACCCTATCCATAGTGCCGTTCGAAGTGTTCGGAGGTCGTAACTCCGAACTCGTTTTATAGTCTACAGTAAAGTATTTAGGGAAATGAAAATTTTATACAGACACCTATCCGTCGATGGGCTGAATTGAAAACAGAATCTTGGAATATTACTTGACTGACAAGTTACAGAAGGCTGGTTTTAAAGTTTGAACCGAACCGTTTGTATAGAATTAAAAAAAGAAACACTATTTACCACGCTTTTAAACGTTGCCTATCGAGAGGAATTTACGGTATTCAAATAACCTAGCCCTGTTCCCAAGTCATCTGGGGTCGGCGCAGTATGTTTTCCTCTTCCATACAATCCTGTCAGTCGTCATCGAGTCGTCTACTCCCTTCTCAATCATATCCTTTCTAAAACAATCAATCCATCTCTTTTTAGGTCGCCCTCTACCCGTCCATCCATCAACAGTCATATTCATCACTCTTCTTGTCACGTGCTCTTCGTCTCTTCTCATCACTTGTTCATACCATGATAGGCGATTTCCTTTCAACTTTTCTACTAATGGTGCTACTTTCATACTTTCTGTAACATAAGAACAATTCCTCTAAATTAAAAACAAGAGTGCAATAATCATAAAATAGCCATATAACTGTCAAAAGATATCACCCAGATTAGGAAATTTATTTTTTTAAATTACACTTTATTTAAATAAAGTCTAGTACCACAAACATTTATATTATACTCCACCAAAGTTGTGCAACAATTATTTAAGAAATAAAGTTATCTGAAAAAAATTAAGCAAGCAGTTATTTCAACAAAGGCGTCTATCTCTCCTCCTCCCTGGATAAAGCCAGTAGAGCAATATTTTTTATTAAAAAAATCTATGGCCACTATATGTTTCTATGTTTTCTCTTTTTTTCTGGTATTGATTGACACATTACTTTCATAATGTTTGTTGTTACTATGCAAGCGATGGCACTCGACTCTTATACACTTGACTCTTTTCATAAATTAATTATTAAAAAAGATATGAGCCCTCAAAAATCGAAAAAATTCGCCAGATTTTCCGCTGTGTTCAAACAACATTTGGCTAAATTTTAGAAAAAAAGAATAATATACTAACACGGCCCAAGCCTTTCTTTAGTTTTTAATGAAAAAAGTATTTAAATCGGTCTAGTTTTGGAAAAGTAATCGGGGGACTACGAAACGTTGATTTGGTGTGTTTTTAGTAGGTATTTTCAGTCCAAGAAGCAGTTGTCTCTATCACACTCTGCGGTGAAGGCGTTTGACACTGCGGGACAGCAATAGATTTTACAAATACCTATTTTTCAATTCTCTCGCCCTTAGTGTTTCCTCTTAACTTTCTTTTCTTGAGGCGGTGGTATTTTAAAATTCTATTGCAACATTTTTATGTCATCATCATCATCATCATATCAGCCGAACGACGCCCACTGCTGGGCATAGGCCTCCCCCAAGGATCTCCACAACGATCGGTCCTGTGCTGTCCGCATCCAGCGGCTTCCCGCGACCTTGATCAGATCGTCGGTCCACCTTGTGGGGGGCCTGCCCACGGAACGTCGTCCGGTACGTAGTCGCCATTCGAGAACCTTTCCGCCCCAACGGCCATCGGTTCTCCGCGCTATGTGTCCCGCCCACTGCCACTTCAACGATGCAATCCTT
Organism: Anania crocealis; assembly: GCA_949315895.1. NCBI lineage: Eukaryota > Metazoa > Arthropoda > Insecta > Lepidoptera > Crambidae > Anania > Anania crocealis. Next base: position 8,750,125 of record OX438872.1, on the reverse strand, counting down.
CGAGCGATGTCGGTTGTTTTAGTTCTCCTGCGGATCTCATCATTTCTGATTCGATCGAGTAGGGAAATACCAAGCATCGCTCTCTCCATTGCTCGCTGGGTGATCTTGAGCCTTCTTATGAGACCCATAGTAAACGACCACGTCTCACTCCCATAGGTCATTACTGGCAACACACACTGGTCAAAGACTTTCGTCTTGAGACACTGAGGTATTTCGGACGCGAAAATATGCCGGAGCTTCCCGAACGCTGCCCATCCGAGCTGGATTCGACGAGAGATCTCTTTCTCGAAGTTGGACTCGAGTCCAAGTCGAGTCGAGTTTTATGTAGACATACGATACTTTAAACAGATGAAAAATGTTAATGGAACCACGATGCACAAAATTGATTAACTTTTGTATTGTTAGCTTTTATTTTTGAAAGCTCTAGGTACATGAAACTTTATTTTAAATAACCTAAGTTTATCTACAATTACTTTATACATTATTTTTGTTGGTTGAGTATCTGATTAAAAAAGTTGGCTAAGAAAAATATTTCATAATTTTTCTACAGAGTTTTAAAACTTCTTTAGATTTTCAGAAATTGTGTGGTTAACTATGGCTCATTACTTTATGAAATATGAAAAATAATAAAGTAATTTTTTTTAATACAAAACATAGAGCTTTCAATTTTAATGTTGTCGTTATTTAACAACATGAAGGTTGGTAATGTTTTTTTACTCAATATCTACAACGTAGTTATTTTGTCTTGTTAATGAATTTATTGCGCTTTTACCTCCGACCAAATCCAGCGGAAATAAGCGGAATTATACATTGGGAATTATATACTACTTACAGCAAGCAAATATAGCCATCTAGTCCCAAATTAAGCTACTATTAAGTACCCTGTCGTATGGAGTACTAGACAACCGATAAACATACATAAATACTTTTTTTTTGTAAATACATACTTATAATACATAGAAAACACCGAGACCAGTACAAACAGACATGTTCATGCTCACAAATATTTGTACTGTGCGGGGATCGAACCCACGACCCATGGCTCAGAAGCAGCGTTAACTACCGCTGATCTAAATGGTCGGTCGTAATTCATATTTCGTGTATTTTTCATTTTAACCGACAAAAAGAAATGAGCGTGATCAATGCTGTCACTCGGCTTTTCGCCCCTGTTGGGGGGAAGGGGATTACCTAGCTATCTAGCTTTTGCCAGACCGCCCTTAGTGTAGTTTAAAATAGTCTGACAACCGGCGAAAAAGAGATGAGCGGATGCGAGGCAATTTGACGGAATGTCATGTATACAGGGTGTAAAAAGCTAAACGCTAAAACCCTGAAGCTACGCAATCTGAAAAGCAAACTTAGTCATATTAAACAATATTATAGCTGGAAAACTATTTTTATTTTTGGGAGTCAAAAAAAATTATAATTCATAGCACGAAATGTATAGCAGCCGGAGCGTGAGCCGCTGCGCTGGAGATGGCTGCTAAGTTCAAAATTCGTCCGCGCTGAGCCGTACATTGCGTATTGTAATTAAAAAAGTCTTATTATGAACGAAATAATAAAAAAAAAACACTATATTTTGTAAGAAGAAAAGTTTTTAAGTAACCTTTGGCAACAGTTTTTGTAATAAAATGTAAAACAAAATTGTGACTTTGACCCTCAATATCTTCGAAACCAGCTAGTTTTTCTGCTACCTAACCAGCTGTTTCCTAGGTATGTTTTTAATACGTGGTTCTCGGATCTGCGTTTCTTTTTTTTACACCCGTTATAATATGTATTTTATCATAAATTTAATTTAATATATACCCATAACACATTGACCACCGGTGACCCCCTTGGCGCGGGTCACCGGTGACCTCCAAAAAAAAAAATGTGTCTTTTACTTCGGCAGTTAAAGGTTTAAGAACTCTTCGCTACCTTCCCCACTCTTTTCCAATTCAACTGTCCTTTACTGAGGTTGTCTGGAAGAGATCGCTTCCAGCGCTAAATCCACCCATTGTAGAGCTTAGTGTGTTTTGTGTGACACATTTATCCTGTATGGTCTGCAATAAAGATTATCTATCTAATCTTATCTTACGCATAACTTTATACTGGGTATCATCCTTTTTATAGGTTAACTTTTTCGTAATAAAAGTTCTATCTGATGATCGGCGTGAAGTTTAATTGGACGACTCGTTTGGTGTTGTGGTTTGGTGTTCCGCCTACTGCGCAGGGATTGTGGGTTCGATAAAAAACGATTTTTTTAATTCGCGTCTGGAAGAGACGGCGGTTTTAGTCGTTCTTGGGAAGTTACGTGGTTCGTCCTGGCTTCTGTCACTAGATGGAAGTTCTAAAAAGAGTCACTTCAGAGGCCTGTAATATTGGCCGTCAGAGCCACGTCCGAGGAAACTCTAACACCAGATTTGAAGAATAATCTCACGACTTAAAGAAAACTGTTGATTACCCTTAGAGATGTAGCTTGGTAGATAAGATACACAATTTCTGACCCCACGTTGTGACTCGTATCGACGATTGACTCATCATCATCATTATAACCTCAGCCTAACGCCCAAACGCTGCTGGACATAGGCCTCCTAAGAATCTTCATCAACGTCTTCCCGCGACCTTAGCCAGAATAGTCGGTCCACCAGATCGTTGTCGCAATTCGAGAACCTTTCCACTTCAATGTCTAGTTCTTCTTACAATGTGTCCCACCCACTGCCACTTCAGCTCCGCAATTCTTTGAAACAATGTCGGTTATCTTATTTCCCTTTAAATTCTAAGTATTGCGCAGGAAAATTATATTTCTGTCTCCGTTACCCGCGCGACCTTGAGCCTTAATACACCCATATTATTGACTATCCACGCCAAATTCCGACTGAGTTTTGGCCGAAATGTCCCCAATAGTGGTTTAGTGTAAGCAAGCGCTGGTGTGCAGCGCTGATAACGCTTAAAATCATGCGTTGCATTATGTGGTCGGATGCACACCGCGGGCTTTAAAGCTTAGTTTGCACTGTCGGTATTATCGACAAATTAACTACAAATTCAAATTTAAAAAAAAGAGTTCGAAAACGTGTTTCTATACAGGATGAAATTTTAACCACCTTCCAAATTTTAATATATCAATCTACGAAACAAAAAACAAATGACTTATTTTTTCTTTTGGTATAGCCCAGTACAAAAATGTCAAGATAAAGCACTTTGAAAATGTCCGCAAAAAATCTATATTTTTTTACGGCCGCCTAGCAACACTTTTTTTACGCAATTCGCATGTCATTTATTCATTACGATACTATTCATAAGTTTTTGATTTTCCCTTTATACCTTATCAGCCCTAGGACCGTAAAAATTTTAAAACTATATTGCGAAAAATATTTTCGGGTGAAAACTTGATTCACACTTTTCACTTCATAAATGGGCTCTAAATACGATACTGAACGCCTATAAAAATTTTGGAAAGTGGTTATAATTTCATCCTGTATAGTTGAATAAAAACAAAATTTCATTTGATAATGAGCTTGCTCTTGGCTTTATACTAAATCCTAGAGTTGCATCTTAGATTCACTATGTTGCTTACCCAAAAGCGCTCTAGAAAGCCCGCACAACGACGGAATACAGAGAGTGCTGTTTGGCGTCGGACTCCGGCATGGTGGTGGTCGTGAGCCAGGCCACCGCTGGAGGGATCACTCGGCCGTCACCACAGACCGTTACCAACGTAAGAGACGTTGACAATGATCAACAGGAGGCAGATTCCACCCGCCCACCAATTGGGGTCAATTAAGTTAGTACATTGGCTCTAGTGAAATTGGCGTTACGTGCAAAACCGTTCTTATAGAGAGGCCTATCTTCAGCAATGGACCAGTATAAAAAGCCAATATCGAAAATTTATCAAAATAAATGCTTCTAGTTATTTATGTATTATTTATTTAATGTAGGCAGTGGTGATAGCAAACAGGATGGAGTTTGCATTTTTGTTTGTTTCACACTGCTTTCCATATCCCTCTGAAAGTACTCATCTTAACATACCTTAGGATGGAGCTCTATATATTCTCAAAGGCGGAATCACACGGCTTAAGAGGAAACACAAGGGCCGTTTTTCCATACAAACGTAGTCCCCTGTTTCCTCCCTGGACAAAAATCTATGGCCCCTATTAGCATGTTTTTATGTTTTCTAAACTAATATAAACTAATTAATAAAAAAGATATGAGCCTATAAAAAAATAGAAAGATTTTCCGCTGTGTTCAAGCACCCAGAAAACAAATTTGGCTAAATTTTAGAAAAAAAGGAAAACATACGAACACGGTCAAAGCCTTTCTTTAATTTTTAATAAAAAAAGTATTTAAATCGGTCTAGTTTTGGAAAAGTAATCGGGGGACAACGAAACGCTGATTTGGTGTGCTTTTAGTAGGTATTTTCGGTCCAAGAAGCAGTTGTCTCTATCACACTCTGCGGTGAAGGCGTTTGGCACTGCGCGACAGCAATAGATTTTACAAATACCTATTTTTCAATTCTCTCGACCGTAGTGTTTCTTCTTATGGATCGTGACAATAAACAACTGCAATTATAATTCATTTACCCATCTTTATTCATCCAATTCCAATTCATATACGCTGTATTCATCGACCCAAATTTCTAGCTGCCGAGGTAAAAAGCCAGTTAATCAATATCCTTTGGTCTATTGAATAACAACAACACAATATCAATCTAATTTAATCTAATGAGTCGCGTGCTTTCAATGTTATCTCAATTGGGTCCTGGCCGATTGTTTCAAATAACAGTGTGGTATGATAGAGCCGGCATATTGGCTGATTTTGCGGTTAATTCGGTGGAATTTTTGATAACAGCATGATACACTGATAGGTTTTATGATGCGACATATTTTTGGTGTCCATAAAGGTATGCTTGTCTAAAGAACTGTATGATCACATTGATTATGAACATTATTTTTAGACAGAGTGTAGTTCAAATTGTTATTCAAATTTTAAACATTAATTTATTATACTGCTTTCAGCTTCTTGCCCATATCAGTCTAGCCTATAATCATCCCACTCACACTGCAGGGAAAAAGCCTCTATTATTGAATTCAAGTTACCACAGCAATGATGGTCACAGGCATAATCTCACCACGCTTGCCAAATGCGGGTTGATGATCACAAACACAAGTAATGTTCTAAAATTAGAAACTCCTTTATTACCCGACCCGGGGATCGAATCGGGGGCGTTTGGTCTGGTGGTTTATTACGGTGTGAGTTAAAATATGTTAGATCAATTTAACAATAATTGTAAAATTCACTCAATACCCTTGCATTTAATAACGAAAGCCGTGAAATGCCCTGTGTTTGTTAGCAAACTTTCGATACAAAACAGCGGGTTTAAGTTTAATCATTTCCGTCATAATGACAGACATTTACGAGTAAAACGAAACTCGATCAATTTACATAAGCAAGTAAATTGAGAAATTCATTTCAACCATTAATTCATGCTTGAAGTGATATGCCACAAAAAATAATAGTTTCGGGCGTTTTTTCGGAAAAATAAAACTTAATTCATATATATGTATTAGTAAATTACAATATCAATTAAAAAATATTTTGGTAATAATTTTCGTTTGTTTAGATACCCAGGTTCCTATACCACTACCCGCATCGACACAGATAAAAGACCTTAATGTCATTTTTCTTAGAAATAATTAGTATTAGAAGGATTCTTAACAATGCATGGTATAAAAAAGGTTACTAAAATTTCATTAAATTTTGAAAATTTGACAAAGCAGCAGGCTCCCAGCCAATCGAGCATATATTTTTTTGAATATGATATTTGACGAAATAAAACATTTGCTTATTTTATAATTGACTAAATAAAACTTGACCAAGTAACATGTTGCCAAAGATAATTTGACCAAGTGAATAGCATGCGGAATGTAAATTTGTTAAACATTCATTTGGGAAATAAAAATCGTGCGAAAAGTTTTTTCAAATGTAAAATTTTACGAAAATCTTTGTGCCTTTTTGTTCTTGTGGCAGTACATCAACTGAAAGCAGTATGGTTTAGTGTTTTCAGTAATAATTTATGTTCAAAATTTGTATTTTTAATGTTTATGCTTTTAAGTCTTTAAATATAAACCTTTATGGGCACCAAAAATATGTAGTATCATAAATTTACCTATCAGTTTATCACGCTATTATCAAAAATGTATGAATCCGTGGACACGCCAAATGTCTGGTTAGATCAGTCGCCCGAAAAGCCGTCAGTTGTAGGTTCCAGTCCCATCTCAGGCAGACAAAATTTATACACGGTGCATTTTGAACCACTTGGAAAACGAAGACCACGTTATGAGACCATTATGCATAACATCATGGCAGAGTTATTTAATTTATCAATAAAAATATTTTTTGAATAATATTCATTATTGATTCAGACAGACAGAGTTGTATTTTTCACCTAATTAAGTTACCACATCCATTGTTTCTTATTCTCATTTCCGCTTCCAGTCAGCAACCCAAACCTCCATCGTAACGCTAATTAATAATATTGAAATGGATTGTTTTTGATTAAACTTTACAATCCCTCTCTTTCCCCCTAAACTTCATTATATACCTCTCTCCTTCTTTCACTAAAAGATCATTTTGATTGACGCTAGCCTTTTATTACAAGGATTGGATATTGACTTTGAGGACCTCTAATTTGTGTTCAATCTCGCTGAACTCGGTTTGGTATTTTGAACCCAAACATAAAGTGATTAAGGTTAAAAATCAAAAAGCAAGATGACCCCCTCGTTTTATAATTTCCTCCACAATAAATTTAATTTAGTTAAAACCTAATTACATTTAGTATTGGAAGCTAATTTAAATTTTGTAAAGCAAAGTTACTATGAAATTCGATTGAGTCGGGCTTTAATTAAGTGTGTAAGACAATTTCGATGTAAACAGGTTGATGTTATTTACGTTAAAACTCCTACTTAATATTCTTTTTAGAGAGACACAAATGATTAATTATCATCACGATTGTCTCAGCTATGCAAGGCCTACTGCTAGAACACAGGCCTTCTCTAAGAATCTCCACAACGATCGGTCCTGCGCCTCCACAAATTTATTATTTAGGTCTCAATTAAACAAAGCCTTAATCTTAATATGGACTTACTTTAATATATAATAATCGTAAAAGCTGGCCAACATCACATATATAATTGTTCTGATGCTTATGTAAGTAATTATTTAAAGAACCTATTTTCAAATCAAATCAAATCAAATATATTTATCGATAACAAAGGTACATTTTAATTTAAAGACTCTGATTCCCAAACTAGACGAATCTGTAGCGAATTTTAAATCAGAAGCGAAGGTACTACAAACACCTAAGTCCGAAAAAGTACAGAACAGTGCATTTTTTTTCTAAATTGAACACATCACGAAGCTCGTATTTACGGATTTGTCTGTCTCTTTCAGATACTTTAAGACATCGGTATGAGCATGTATGAGTGAAAGGGACAGATGGATTCGAAAATACGAACATTGTGTTGCGGAGTAGGGCCCTTTTAAAACAGACAGTTTAAAAACGGATGGGTACGCCACTTCAATAAAACAAGTGTTTTAATATGTAGTTACTTACTTTGAAATCATAACTAAGTGTTTGATGTTGTCCACATTTTTTTTTATTTTTTTTTTTGATAATAAATGGGCTTGGTCTTGACTACATACTAACTATACGGTTAAGAAGAAGCCTAAGATGGAGCGAGCTTACCCAAAGGTACTGGTTTTCCCACACACCAGCGGAACACAGAAGAACTGTTTGGCACTGGACTCCAGCAGGAGGGTGGTAGCATCCAGGCGGCCTCTTACGAAGCCTACCACCGCAGAGGGATCTGTTAGCCGTCATCATTGGTTAGAAAACCAAAGATGCCGTGGCCCAGGGTGGACTACTAGGAGGTAGATCCCACCACCCCAAGAAAACAAATTTATCTAACAATTTTTTAACTACAAACAAAATAACAACACCCGTACTCACTATCCACCTGCCAATGTTAATAGGATCGAGATTGTTATCTGCAAAGTTAAATTAAATAACTTATTTTTGTGTCATGAAGATTTAGATCTTCATTAAAATACTTCACCCGAGCCTTTGAAGGGACGGATGTATTTTTTTCCAGATTTCTACCAGAATTTTTAAAATGTTTTCTTGTGAAAGAATTCCTATAACAATTTATTCGGCGTCAAAAAGTTTGATTCGCGTCTTCGAATCAGAACTTTTACTGTTGCTAACGTAAAAAACCGGCCAAGTGCGAGTCGGACTCACGCACTGAGGGTTCCGTACCAACTTTAACTGAATTAGGGGTCCACTTATCCAAAATACCACAATATTTAATTGACTGCAAAAATAACTTTGTTTTTCATAGTGTTTGTATGAAGGACAAAGTTATATTTGCGGTTGTCAAAATGTGATATTTCTAAAAAAACTACCGGTTTGATCTCGTTCAAACCAATTTTCGTTGTAAGTTTTTGTTAAGATCTACATTATGTATTTTTTTCCAAATTTTCACTTACTTAGTTTAAAAGTTAGAGGGGGGGGGGGGACACCCATTTTACCACTTTGGAAGCGTCTATCTTGGTAAAATGGTTTTAGAAACCTCTATGTCATTTTAAAAGACCTATCCATAGTTACCCCATACGCGTAGGTTAGAGTAAAAATGTTTTTGTTGTTTTAGGTCTATGTATGGGAAGCCCCCTTAAATATCATATTTTTTATTTTTTAGTATAAGAATCGTAAAGCGGTCAACAGGATACACCTACCTACTAAGTTTCAACTGTGTAATGCTAATACTTTCAGAATAAAGTGGCTGTGACATACGGACGGACAGACAGACAGACTTGACAAATCTATAAGGGTTCCGTTTTTTGCTATTCGGCTACGGAACTCTAAAAAGCGGCAAATTACAAATCGAGAAAAACACAGTGTGGGGTTCTGTAGTTGCATTTATTGTAAATGGTTGATTTTGCTGTGTAAAAATTCTGCTTCGAAAATGTATATTTTTTGCCTGTTATGTAACTTAGAAATTTATCTAACAATTTTTTAATGGAATTTATGTGAGTTTTCCTGAATATTATAATTAACGTTCGCGGGTTTATCCCACTATTTCCATGGAAATCTATATATATAAAAATGAAAACTGATTTAATGACTGACTGACTGACATATCAACGCACAGCCCAAACTACTGGGATTTAAAATCTGAAAATTTTCACCGTGCTTCCTTTTATAGTGTAGATGAGCACTAAGAAAGGAATTTTGGAAATTCCGCCTCTAAGGGGGTTAAAAGGGCCCCATAAGTTTGTATGAAACTCCCTCAGTTTTTAAGCTATGTCGATGAAAATTGGTATCAAGCTACATGATTAGAAATTAAGAATGACGTCTTTCAGGATTTTTGAAAATTTAATCTTTAAGGGGATATAAAATGGGGGCAAAGGTTGTTCGGTTCCGCGTCATATCCATACTCTTTACATATTTGTACTCTCAGACTTTACTTAGTTTGTTATGACATTCAATGTGTCAATCAGAAAATAAATAGGTAATTTCTTACAAACAGAATGGTATTATTTTAGAATTTAATAATTGGCGCCGAAATGGATGAATTAACTAAATTAAAACGTGTGGAACTTTAATAAAATAAAAGGCTGCATTACAAAATTCTGCAGCCAGATACAAACCCTACGAAAAATTTCTGATTATGAATTGAAATAAGTGAGTGACCAGTTTAAAGTTAGTAGTTTTTAGTTAGTTTAAAAATTACCAAGAATAATTTGGAAGAGATACGACTACAAATAATATTACTGATGACCCACAGTTGGAATCTGAGATTGAAGAAAAAAATAACCTTCAGGATATTACAACACAGATTAACCTAAAACTGCAGAGTTTCAATTCGATAGCACGCAACAATTCCATGTATGCAGAAGGTACTGAGGAGCAAAGGTCGGTCACAAATAAATCTAAGGACATCTAAATTGAACTCAGTACCATTAGACAAGGACGAAACATTCAAAAACATCATTAAACGGTTGTATACTTACTTAAAACTGAACAGATGTGATGATATTATCGATACAAGGAAATACACGTTTCTGACATCTTTGAGCCCAGAATTACATCATAAAACGTATTATATTATATTTATGTACTCCACGGGATCCTTGTGAGTTAGAATTTGAGGAGTTAGTTAAAATTCAGTTAGTAAATTATCAACAACTCAAAATTGGACAGATTATGAAGATTTAACAATGGTGTTTGACGGAACTCTTGTTTGTATATCAAACTATAAAGCTCAATTAGTGCTTCAAGAAAATGTGACACCAATTTTCATTTAGCCGCGACGTATTCCATACACTTTTAAAACATATAAATAAAACGCTGAGAAAAAAAATCACCTCACTTCATAATTCCGTGTTGTTTAACTTAGGATTAGCTACCACCACCCTTCCACTAATGACCAAGCAGCAGTAATTAATGATGTTTTGCTGACATCATTTGAAGTTGAAGAAATATAACAATGTATAGACACAGTGGTCAGTACAGACGAATCAGTTCTCTATCCTGTCAAGTTTCTGAACACTATTTATCCTACTGATCATCCTTTACCATTCATGCCTCGAACCCAAATCCCACATGAAAGTTTTGTGAAACTACGTCAGCTTTTTGGTATAAATTTTGTGAAGTTATAAGGATTTCTTAATAATTTAATATTTGAGGGGGTGAAAACGGTGGAAAATTGTGTGGTTAATTATTTGTGTTTAACATCATATTGAGGTACTTGAAACTTCGTCTATCGATCATGAAGGGAGAATGACATAGGACTGCCTTTTCCAGAGCTCTACATCGATGCTGGTACTACACCGTCTAGCGGCCGGTCCTAATAACCTATTTATCTTCAGTTTTGGCATATCGGAGATAGAAAACAACTTCTGTCTTTATTTCTCTGGACGGAAAAATCAGAGATAGAAACTGTTTCCTATCTCCGAAATGTCAAAACTGGCGATAGATGGATTATTGGGACCGGCCGTAAGTCGTCGTCCACCTAGATGTCCGATCTAGGTCTTTTATCCAAACGTAGTATGCAAGCAAATTGTCTTTGTGAAATCGCCTTTGTAACGCTTATGGATCGAGAAAAATGGATTTACCTACTTGTTTGGAAATTAATAATGTGGTATTTTACACAGGACCACTTCTTCCAGGGCTCTACGCCAGTGTTGACCATATTCGAATAAAGCCTTGCAAGCTGCTTTGAATGTTTTGATGTACTACAGTATTGACAGTTTTTAAATTTTCAAATGATATTGTACTTTAGATTTCATGTAAATGCAAACAGATTTGGTGTGAGCTCGTTTGAACCACAGTACGCTAGGAGAACCAACACCGGATCCCTAAAACGATAGTTTAAATCGGCCCCTTTCATCCAACTATTGTATCAACGGGCCCCGAACGACGTATCGGCTCCCACTAAGTGCCCACCACCACCTCTCCCGAGATGGGCACCCTCGGCACCGTAGGCAAAGGAAGTGGAGGAAAAGAGTGGAGGAGAGGGGGGTGAGTCGTGACGAAAACTTTGTAACAGATAAAAACCCACGCGCGCGAAGCCGCGGGCATCAGCTAGTACTAAATATTTGTTTTACGTTAGGATTGTCAACGCATTGAAGTATATTATGTCTGACATATTATTCTAGAAACAATTGACTGTGATTGTTCTTCGTCCTTTTTGACTGCATAAAATTTATTCAGTACTATGTAGGTAATGAATAAATTTATTTCTATTTCTATTAACAGAAGAGATCTAGAAATTACAACAAAATTTTGCAAAAAAAAAAACTACAACACTTATACCCGTATTTATAAAGAAGTAATTACTTATTGCTTAAGAAAGTAAAAACTTACGATGTTACTACCTAGTGCTTAAGTAAAGGAAATGGGTCACTATTAATAGACATATTATATGGCTGAGAATGCAAACTTTTTATAATTCTAACTTCTAGTAATTACTAGCTTAAGGATTACAAATTGTCTCATAAGTAATTACTTTTAGGCGAGTAATTTTTACTTGTTTATAAATACGGGTGATAAAACACATGCACATGCAAACGCTTAAGTCGCGGCCTAAAGCTGCCCGCCCACGTCCGATAATCGGTGACCGATTTTTTGTAGGAGAAAAATAGAACGTACTGATAGCAATGGAGCAACGCACACGTCCTTCAAAAATTGGTCATGATTGTGTATGCTGCTGCCTACTATAGTAAAATCGGCCCGATTATCGGTCGTACAAAAAGTCGGACGTGGGTGGGCAGCCCTAAGGATGCCACGATGCTGGTCTTCCGCAGATAGGTACCCAGATTGTAGAGAGAACTGTCAAGCGCAGCAAATGGAAACAAACATATTATAATATAAGTAAATTAAGTACTTAGAGTGCGTAAACAATCTATGACTTTCTTAGTAAAAAAGATCGATTACCGGTCAGATCAAATAAGAAAACGATATTTTCGTAAAGTGACTTTGGTTTGGAGATAAGTGTCCAGGCTATATGTAGTTGTGCCGCAAGATGAAAGTGGTGAAATCAATTCACGTCAGAGGCTTTGTGGGGCCCAGGCGGTTTAGAGAACACCGACACCAGAAAGTCATATAATATTTCATTCATTCATCATGAGTCTCACTTTTAGTCTAACGGCCAGTTCCAATAACCTATCTATCTTCAGTTTTGGCACATCAGAGATAGAAAACAACTTCTATCTTTGTTTCTCTGGACGGCAAAATCAGAAATAGAAACTGTTTTCTATCTCCGATATGTCAAAACTAGCGACAGATAGGTTATTGGAACCGGCCATAAAACACGGACAGGCACAAACTATGCAGTAAAAAAGGTACTGGCTGAAAACAAAAAAAGCTAACATCAACAGTTTCCTGTATTAATTACCCAAGAGACGCAACAAAAATTAACATCAAAAGAAGTGCGAAGACGACATCAAATTAAGTTTATTGTCACTGTTACGGTGCGAGGCGGGTCGCGGTCGTAACTTATGCTACAACTAATTGAAATAAGCCAGCTCATTTAGTTAACGTAACATCACGTTGCTAATTCTGACCTAAGCCTAGTTTGTCAGTAGTTTAGTCCAGTGACTCGCTTTCAACTCTAACCGGAAAACCTTTCGTTCGCGTACAGTTCACAAGTGTGTGGTGTGTTTTGAATGAATTCGACTTAATTTTCAGGTTCGGGCTTGTTGAGCCGGTAAGCTAGTGGACAGGGACGCGTGGTGGGAGGTGGTGCTTGGTACGTGTACATGGTACTTGCCTGTGCAAATAGAACAAAATGGATTGCACTGAATTACTTACTAACCTACTCGACAAAATTTGTGGTATTTAGATGCGTTTAGCTATTAAATTACTCGCTACTTGACTAAAATACTGGCCTAATACGAACTAGGCTTTACATACTGGAAAATACATTTCCTTTTTACGGACACCCGGATGGAACGAAGTTCCTTTTTAGTGAAGGAATTGTAATAAAATTTTATTTTATTTTTAATTAATTTTAAAATAAATAAATTTCCTCTCAGAGAGAGATAGAGAGAGAGAGAGAGCGAGAGAGAGATAGAGAGAGAGAGAGAGAGAAAGAGAGAAAGTTTACACAGCCAATACTGGTTAAAGTCCCATTCAAAATCTCTAACCTTGACAGTATGTTTCCTTCGCGTATCGTTAGTTTTCTCTGGCTCTTTCCAAGCTTATCGTAACAACAGACAACACTGCACTAATATCTTAACGAAACACTTTATACATGACTCTCAGTGGAGTAAAGGCTCTTCTATATTTGCTGTGCCCAGTCAGAACATTAAGACCGAAGGCCGCTTGTATAGCCTTGTTTTGGGCAAATGTTCCCTAGTTGTAGGCGTAGTACTATTATAGTGGGCTGTGCTATTATGACTCGTTGTTAATATAAAAAAGGGGTGCCAGAATGCCTAATATATTTAACATTGAAAAGCGACGTTTAGCTATTCCTATGTGGGACTATCCTTAGGGGGACTACTGCTATGTGCTGCCCCCAATTTATTTAAATTTATTACTTCTAAACAAAATAAATTGTCAAAAAACTAGAACAGTATCATATCATTTTTATTTGATATTTTAGCAACTTATTTGTAATTATTTCTATCAGTATATAAACTTGAAAAATTATGTCTCAGGCGGAGGTGCGAGGAGATGAAGGTTCGAGTCCCGCCTGAGACATAATTTTTCAAGTTTATATACCGAGTATCATATCAGTATTTATATATTATATATATTTATACACCTATTCTCCAACTGTCGCAATAATTGATGTCGTAAAAGTAAGTGACGTCAGAGGCCTGTAATTGGCGGCTTGGAGAACACTGACATCATAATTATCCCTGTAGGGTAATCATACGATAAGAAAACTGTATATGTGGTGGCTGGGCTATTTCTAGGCTAACGTATAAGTTTACCCCTTAAGAGGAAACACTACGGGCGAGAGAATTGAAAAATAGGTATTTGTAAAATCTATTGCTGTCGCGCAGTGCCAAACCTTCACCGCAGAGTGTGATAGAGACAACTGCTTCTTGAACCGAAAATACCTACAATAAGCACACCAAATCAACGTTTCGTAGTCCCCCGATTACTTTTCCAAAACTAGACCGATTTAAATTCTTTTTCCATTAAAAACTAAAGAAAGGCTTTGGCCGTGTTCGTGTGTATTCCTTTTTTTCTAAAATTTAGCCAAATTTGTTTTCTGGATGTTTGAACACAGCGGAAAATCTGGCGAATTTTTTCGATTTTTGAGGGCTCATATCTTTTTTATTAATTAATTTATGAAAAAATAGAAAGCATAGAAACATGCTAATATAGTGGCCATAGATTTTTGTACTAAAAATTATTGTTCTACAGGCATTATCCAGGGAGGAAACAGGGGACTACGTTTGTTTGAAAAAACGGCCGTTGTATTTCCTCTTAAACTAGATAAAAAGTCATCAATAGACGAAAGAAAAATCTAGTTAGATTATTTGAGAGAACAATTCCTTAATATTTTTTTTAATAAAACATAAAACAGTCTCAACCAGTCCATATTAAGTTTGTGAAGTTATTAACTCCATACTTAATTGATGACTTGATGGGCAACCGTAGATAAGAAACCTCTTTGCAATTGCAATATCTAACGATTGAAGCTTATCGCTGAACAAAGAATGCTGATCAAACAATTTGCAGAATGAACTCAGCTTTATAGATACTAGTATAAATGAATGAAGTCAGATTTTATCAAAACCGTGATATGTATTGTAACAACCCAACCTGTTCTGATATGAGAAATGGTGATTTAAAAAAAAAAAATAATCCTTTAGATGTTTTCTTTTATAACCAACGTAATAAATAATTTCATCTACATCTAGTACATTTGCCAAAGTTCACTAATAGATACTATTTTAGAAAATAATAATGCAGTAGAATAACTAAACAATGAACTAATAATACATAAAATCAAAATACAGTAAATTCAGAAATAGTTTTTCGAATGTGTGTATATTTTGGTTTTTGGCTCAATGGACGAATCCAAGGACCGCCGCGCCGGTTTGACAGCTTTGACTTACATACTCTTTGGTTTTGACGTCTTCAAAGGGACGCGCTGGGAATTGCGCCAAAAGTGGAAGTTTGTGAGAAAACTATGTGATTGTTGAGTCAGGATAAATTGTTTGAGATATTGTAATAATAAGCGCGATATGATTTTTATCAATTACACGGCTAGTTAAAAGGTTTCAGCAACCTTGAATTATAATTTTATAGTTGTTATATGCAAGCTAGCATAGAAATTGAAGAGCCTCGCGTACTTTCCTAGTTTAGGAAGTGTAAAAGAAGTCCTGGTAAGAAAGTACATAAGAGTCAGCGATGCTTAGGGAAAAGGTATGCCAGGATGTTAATGGTGAGTGTTTGGCCAGTGATTTTAGTACAATTGTAAGATTACCAATTCAATGCCAACTATCTTAACAATCTATAACAACTTCTATGAAACTTTTGCAAAGTTGTTCTCAATCAAGACCTGTGGGGTTTATCTTATTTCTATTAAAATCTATAGAACCCAACAAATGTCAATAACCTTAACCTTTTTTAGAAAATTAATAACAATTAAATCACTAACACAAATGTTATCTGGCTCTAAATAATATGCAATTGTCTTACCATTCCTGTTTAGTTAGAAAGACTATTATTTAAATTTTATCTATTTACTTCAACATTCTATTTATTTTGTAATAGCCGGGAATCAAGAAGACAGATAAAGTTTGATCTTATAATATTTTAAGTTATGGCTTAATTTATAGTTATTAACTTGTGTTTTTTATACTGCAGATAAAAAAGCCATAATCTTATTAATGAACAGTTAATGAACTGTCACAAACTTTAAAGCAACTATCTTTGAACATACTTACTAATTAAAGCATCTCTAATTGCAAAACAATAAGTGAGTTTTAAGAATTTTGAGTTATTTTCTGATAATAGGCAATTAGCAGTTTGACTGAGATGTATAATAGATTACATACTTACATATTTGTTTTAGACTTGGGAAACTACAAGTAAAGTTATCTTAACCGCTACTCATATCTTATATGAGAACATTAATTAATCTCAATCGTTAATTTATTGGGAAGTAGGTAGGTCATTTTCTGATAAAATTGATATTGATATTTTTGAAACAAATCAAATATTATGATAATCTTCTAAATGAGTTAACATAAAATAGTTATGTATTTAATCTATAACTTGTTGAAAGGATTTGGTCTGAAAGTTGTGTACCTAATCTCATCAAATACCTAAATCTGCATTTGCAGCCAGATTTGATTGGGAAGAGAGAGAAACACGGTACGAGTAGTGAAGGTGAGTGTTGTTAACGTAAAGAGCTCTAAAACCTACACCCGAGTCACAAGTCTCGGGGCTACTCGGAGTTTCTCTTTCTGTCACACTACAGACCGGGCATTCACATGGTGAATCCATGGAGTGTTAAGAATTTGCCTCTTCCTTATAATATCTATATAATTCATGAATTACATAGCATATAATATAACAGATTAGATAGATGCCTGTTATAGACTTAACAAAATACAAATAAAGTTATCTTATCCGCTATTCAGATTTGATGTGAAATATAGTAATTTGATTTCAATTGTTAATTAGTTGTAAATTATTCAATATTTCCTAGAATTTTATTTCAGATTAAATACCTTCTTGTTTTAGCTTAATCAGAATACAAATAAAGCACACATAGCTTGACTGCTAATCATATTTTGTATGAATTATATACTTAGTTAAATTCAATGATTCCAATTTGTACTAGATGTAAACCTATTTCAAATGATTTATTTTATATTTTTTTATGAGTAGTATGTAATTTGTAGATTGACAGTCTAATAACAGGTTACATACTCATGTAAGATTGTCTCTAATCTACCAGAATATGAGTAGTCAAGGGAGCCAAACGGCAATTAATTTTTATATTTTATTATAATATAAGAAATTAAATATTTTAATAACTTTCAATGAATTTATTAGGGCATAAGATGGAGAACCATGCTTATAGAATCCTAGAAGTATATAGATTACCTCACTCTGAAAGTTATTTCATTAATTTAAATTTGTCAAATTGGCCAAATTAAAGGTTATTAAATGAGCTATTTTTAGACATCTATCATTAGGTTATTAGATCTTATTATACCATTTAATCAAAAGACTGAGACTGGAATTTAGTGTGATTTTGTTTATTAATTATGTTAACATTTTATTAAATACTTATTAAATTTCATGCCGAATAATTTTGAATAGACTACCAAAGTATATTTTATTGTTAATTTTGTTATTTGAATAAATTCCTCCTAATCCGAGCTGATGTGATAATACCGAGGGCTTTTAAGGTCGACCACTGATTTCATTATGGACCTTTAAAGGAGTGTTCGGTATTTTCAGATTAGTTTGAATTACTGTAGGATCTAAGTTTAGAATAGTACCTTTTAAAATTACTTCCGATGGGTTCCTTCTAAATTTTATTATTTAATTAAAATCCTCCTAATCCGAGCTGATGTGATAATGCCGAGGGCTTTTAAGGTCGACCACTGATTTCATTATGGACCTTTAAAGGAGTGTTCGGTATTTTTGGATTAGTTTGAATTACTGTAGGATCTAATTTTAAAATAGTTATATTTATGTGAATTCCTTCTGATTGGTTCAGTCTGGACTTGTTCAAGTTGTTAATATCCTCTTAATCTGGGTTGATGTGATAATGCCGAGGGCTTTTAAGGTCGTACCACTGCTTTCATTATGGACCTTTAAAGGAGTGTTCGGTATTTTCAGATTAATTCAAATTACTGTTGGATCCTGAATTTTCTCGTTTAATTAAATCCACTTAATCCAGACTGATGTGATAATGCCGAGGCTTTTAAGGTCGACCACTGATTTCATTATGGACCTTTAAAGGAGTGTTCGGTATTTTCGGATTTGTTTGTATTACTGTAGGATCTTGAGTTTGTTTCAATTAATGAAATCTTCTTGATCCGAGCTGATGTGATAATGCCGAGGGCTTTTAAGGTCGACCACTGATTTCATTATGGACCTTTAAAGGAGTGTTCGGTATTTTTGGATTAGTTTGAATCAATACAGGGTTTGAATTTGAAACAATGTTTAATTAATTATTTCCGGTTCGTTCAGACTGAATCTATTAAAATTAATAGAAACCCATCTAATTCGGATTAGTTTAAATTACTGTAGGATCTAATTTTAAAATAGTTATATTTATGTGAATTCCTTCTGATTGGTTCAGTCTGAACTTGTTCAAGTTGTTAATATCCTCTTAATCTGGGTTGATGTGATAATGCCGAGGGCTTTTAAGGTCGTACCACTGCTTTCATTATGGACCTTTAAAGGAGTGTTCGGTATTTTCAGATTAATTCAAATTACTGTTGGATCCTGAATTTTCCCGTTTAATTAAATCCTCTTAATCCAGACTGATGTGATAATGCCGAGGGCTTTTAAGGTCGACCACTGATTTCATTATGGACCTTTAAAGGAGTGTTCGGTATTTTCGGATTTGTTTGTATTACTGTAGGATCTTGAGTTTGTTTCAATTAATTAAATCTTCTTGATCCGAGCTGATGCGATAATGCCGAGGGCTTTTAAGGTCGACCACTGATTTCATTATGGACCTTTAAAGGAGTGTTCGGTATTTTTGGATTAGTTTGAATCAAAACAGGATTTGAATTTGAAACAATGTTTAATTAATTCTTTCCGGTTCGTTCAGACTGAATTTATTTAAATTAATTGAAACCCATCTGATTAGGTTGATTTAAAAGGGTTATCGGTATTTTCGGATTAGGTTTGTTTTACTGTTGGAGTATGGTTTAAAACATTTTCAAAGTAGCCCATCGCAAGGATTTTAGCTTAATCTAGTAGTTTTCTACTTTGGTGGATTATTCATTAAGTTGTAAAATTAAATAACATCAAATAATTATATTAGGTAAATGTCTGTAGGTTCAGTCGATGCCGGGTTGCATAACAATTCAGATTAGACTCTTGAAGAATATCTAATTGAACATCTACGTACCTCTAAAAGAATCAGGCTTACTACTCTCACACAACGTACGGTCCTACTATTATATCTAGACGATCACACTGCCAAATTATTTAATTGTTTATTCAATGGGGTTTATTTTGTATAAATGATATAGTTAAATTCAATTAAAGAAGGGGGGTTTGCTACAATTGGTGCCGTGACCAGGATTGAATAATCATCCTCACGGTTATTTTTATATAACAGGCTTTTTAGCCTACAATTGTTGCCGTGAAATGGAAAGAGGTTGAAAACGTCGATGTTCAATTATTTATAGATATCAAAGTTGACTGGCGTTTGCATTTAGGAAGTTTGTTATAGCGGGGGCGTGATGATTAGGAAAGTTTTGAGTTTTAAAACAATGATGAATATAACATCGATAAAATAATTAATGTCAATATTTTCTTTTTTATAGTTACTTAATATGATATGTTCGCAATTTTATTGCAATAATAACAATTTATAAAAAAAAACATAGGTATCAGTTTTAGGTTAGATTTTAGATAAGGTTCGTCTAGATCAGTTCAAATCTGAATCTTAAATTCAAATGGTCGATTATTATGGGGGCGAGTATTAAATTAAGAAAACTGTAGTGAGTCGTTTCGTGTAAAGCTGCGTAATAGAGGTAAAATATTTAAATTGCATGGGGGCGAAAAAAAATACTTTAAATAGTTCAAAGGTTTAAGAACTAAATCAGGCAATGGTTTTTCCCTAACGTGCTATGTGTTGTCAATTTTCACACAATGTATCATCGTTAGTAATAATTTAGTTTATTGCAGTTAATTATCTACTCGTGTTACGGAGTAGCGGTTTATTAACGTTTTAACCCAAAGCACTCACAACACTGAATTAATTGAGGAATAGGTGTTAGGTTAATGTGTTCAAGTTTGCTATCATTCAGTAAACTGAACAATGTCAGTTTTGTACTGGTCCTCAGCTGATTCCAACTCTACACCAAACCAGATCTAAGTACACTTCACATGCTCCATTTAGTTAATGGCTGGTAGATAGTGCTAATTTCTGCGTCAGAAGATTGCTTCTTGTAAAATGCCGTCTATTGCTGTTAAACGTGAATTATTTTCTTGTAGGGTTTGGTTGGCGGTATCAGTTTCCAACGTATGACGCGATGGGATTGATAAATTCAACTTAATGTCACTAGGACTGAGCTTGCCTCGCAACCAAGCTTCCTTACGGAGAAACTCTGATTCCCTGGCGATAGTACCACCAGTACTTAAGTATATTGGAGATTCGGAACTTTGTGCTATTGATGCAGCTTTTGCTATTTGGTCTAAATACACACAACTCGATATTTTGGGTACAAATGTTGATAAACTGTATTGGTAAATTATAACGTGTTTTATGTCTTTACATGAGAACATGCTACTGTTGAGTGGCATACCTAAACGTTATTCAGCGCGGTTGGCCAATAGATTTTGATAGCTTAGTGCTTAAAATCATTTAAGGTGAAAGCTGATGCCTGATTAGATTTTTGAAAATTTCGGTGAATATAACATAAAAAAAAACGCTGTATTTATATTGCATTTTATTTTAGAACCAAAGGGGTCGTGTAATTTTTTTTTATATAAAAGAGTTAGGTTTTAGCATTTCATGATTATAGGTTGACGTTTCGGGGTGAATTAGGAAATTGAACAATTTTGCTCAGCTCACATCGTTTCACTTTATATTATTTACCAATAAAGTAAACATTGACTAAAGTTGGGTTGTCCTTAGTTGAAAAATTTTCATTTCAGTTAATTTCATAAAAATTTTGGGGGCGATTGTAACAACCCAACCTGTTCTGATATGAGAAATGGTGATTTAAAAAAAAAAAATAATCCTTTAGATGTTTTCTTTTATAACCAACGTAATAAATAATTTCATCTACATCTAGTACATTTGCCAAAGTTCACTAATAGATACTATTTTAGAAAATAATAATGCAGTAGAATAACTAAACAATGAACTAATAATACATAAAATCAAAATACAGTAAATTCAGAAATAGTTTTTCGAATGTGTGTATATTTTGGTTTTTGGCTCAATGGACGAATCCAAGGACCGCCGCGCCGGTTTGACAGCTTTGACTTACATACTCTTTGGTTTTGACGTCTTCAAAGGGACGCGCTGGGAATTGCGCCAAAAGTGGAAGTTTGTGAGAAAACTATGTGATTGTTGAGTCAGGATAAATTGTTTGAGATATTGTAATAATAAGCGCGATATGATTTTTATCAATTACACGGCTAGTTAAAAGGTTTCAGCAACCTTGAATTATAATTTTATAGTTGTTATATGCAAGCTAGCATAGAAATTGAAGAGCCTCGCGTACTTTCCTAGTTTAGGAAGTGTAAAAGAAGTCCTGGTAAGAAAGTACATAAGAGTCAGCGATGCTTAGGGAAAAGGTATGCCAGGATGTTAATGGTGAGTGTTTGGCCAGTGATTTTAGTACAATTGTAAGATTACCAATTCAATGCCAACTATCTTAACAATCTATAACAACTTCTATGAAACTTTTGCAAAGTTGTTCTCAATCAAGACCTGTGGGGTTTATCTTATTTCTATTAAAATCTATAGAACCCAACAAATGTCAATAACCTTAACCTTTTTTAGAAAATTAATAACAATTAAATCACTAACACAAATGTTATCTGGCTCTAAATAATATGCAATTGTCTTACCATTCCTGTTTAGTTAGAAAGACTATTATTTAAATTTTATCTATTTACTTCAACATTCTATTTATTTTGTAATAGCCGGGAATCAAGAAGACAGATAAAGTTTGATCTTATAATATTTTAAGTTATGGCTTAATTTATAGTTATTAACTTGTGTTTTTTATACTGCAGATAAAAAAGCCATAATCTTATTAATGAACAGTTAATGAACTGTCACAAACTTTAAAGCAACTATCTTTGAACATACTTACTAATTAAAGCATCTCTAATTGCAAAACAATAAGTGAGTTTTAAGAATTTTGAGTTATTTTCTGATAATAGGCAATTAGCAGTTTGACTGAGATGTATAATAGATTACATACTTACATATTTGTTTTAGACTTGGGAAACTACAAGTAAAGTTATCTTAACCGCTACTCATATCTTATATGAGAACATTAATTAATCTCAATCGTTAATTTATTGGGAAGTAGGTAGGTCATTTTCTGATAAAATTGATATTGATATTTTTGAAACAAATCAAATATTATGATAATCTTCTAAATGAGTTAACATAAAATAGTTATGTATTTAATCTATAACTTGTTGAAAGGATTTGGTCTGAAAGTTGTGTACCTAATCTCATCAAATACCTAAATCTGCATTTGCAGCCAGATTTGATTGGGAAGAGAGAGAAACACGGTACGAGTAGTGAAGGTGAGTGTTGTTAACGTAAAGAGCTCTAAAACCTACACCCGAGTCACAAGTCTCGGGGCTACTCGGAGTTTCTCTTTCTGTCACACTACAGACCGGGCATTCACATGGTGAATCCATGGAGTGTTAAGAATTTGCCTCTTCCTTATAATATCTATATAATTCATGAATTACATAGCATATAATATAACAGATTAGATAGATGCCTGTTATAGACTTAACAAAATACAAATAAAGTTATCTTATCCGCTATTCAGATTTGATGTGAAATATAGTAATTTGATTTCAATTGTTAATTAGTTGTAAATTATTCAATATTTCCTAGAATTTTATTTCAGATTAAATACCTTCTTGTTTTAGCTTAATCAGAATACAAATAAAGCACACATAGCTTGACTGCTAATCATATTTTGTATGAATTATATACTTAGTTAAATTCAATGATTCCAATTTGTACTAGATGTAAACCTATTTCAAATGATTTATTTTATATTTTTTTATGAGTAGTATGTAATTTGTAGATTGACAGTCTAATAACAGGTTACATACTCATGTAAGATTGTCTCTAATCTACCAGAATATGAGTAGTCAAGGGAGCCAAACGGCAATTAATTTTTATATTTTATTATAATATAAGAAATTAAATATTTTAATAACTTTCAATGAATTTATTAGGGCATAAGATGGAGAACCATGCTTATAGAATCCTAGAAGTATATAGATTACCTCACTCTGAAAGTTATTTCATTAATTTAAATTTGTCAAATTGGCCAAATTAAAGGTTATTAAATGAGCTATTTTTAGACATCTATCATTAGGTTATTAGATCTTATTATACCATTTAATCAAAAGACTGAGACTGGAATTTAGTGTGATTTTGTTTATTAATTATGTTAACATTTTATTAAATACTTATTAAATTTCATGCCGAATAATTTTGAATAGACTACCAAAGTATATTTTATTGTTAATTTTGTTATTTGAATAAATTCCTCCTAATCCGAGCTGATGTGATAATACCGAGGGCTTTTAAGGTCGACCACTGATTTCATTATGGACCTTTAAAGGAGTGTTCGGTATTTTCAGATTAGTTTGAATTACTGTAGGATCTAAGTTTAGAATAGTACCTTTTAAAATTACTTCCGATGGGTTCCTTCTAAATTTTATTATTTAATTAAAATCCTCCTAATCCGAGCTGATGTGATAATGCCGAGGGCTTTTAAGGTCGACCACTGATTTCATTATGGACCTTTAAAGGAGTGTTCGGTATTTTCGGATTAGTTTGAATTACTGTAGGATCTAAGTTTAGAATAGTACTTCTTTAAATAACTTCCGATGGGTTCCTTCTAAATTTGATTATTTAATAAAAATCCTCCTAATCCGAGCTAATGTGACAATGCCGAGGGCTTTTAAGGTCGACCACTGATTTCATTATGGACCTTTAAAGGAGTGTTCGGTATTTTTGGATTAGTTTGAATTACTGTAGGATCTAATTTTAAAATAGTTATATTTATGTGAATTCCTTCTGATTGGTTCAGTCTGGACTTGTTCAAGTTGTTAATATCCTCTTAATCTGGGTTGATGTGATAATGCCGAGGGCTTTTAAGGTCGTACCACTGCTTTCATTATGGACCTTTAAAGGAGTGTTCGGTATTTTCAGATTAATTCAAATTACTGTTGGATCCTGAATTTTCTCGTTTAATTAAATCCACTTAATCCAGACTGATGTGATAATGCCGAGGCTTTTAAGGTCGACCACTGATTTCATTATGGACCTTTAAAGGAGTGTTCGGTATTTTCGGATTTGTTTGTATTACTGTAGGATCTTGAGTTTGTTTCAATTAATGAAATCTTCTTGATCCGAGCTGATGTGATAATGCCGAGGGCTTTTAAGGTCGACCACTGATTTCATTATGGACCTTTAAAGGAGTGTTCGGTATTTTTGGATTAGTTTGAATCAATACAGGGTTTGAATTTGAAACAATGTTTAATTAATTATTTCCGGTTCGTTCAGACTGAATCTATTAAAATTAATAGAAACCCATCTAATTCGGATTAGTTTAAATTACTGTAGGATCTAATTTTAAAATAGTTATATTTATGTGAATTCCTTCTGATTGGTTCAGTCTGAACTTGTTCAAGTTGTTAATATCCTCTTAATCTGGGTTGATGTGATAATGCCGAGGGCTTTTAAGGTCGTACCACTGCTTTCATTATGGACCTTTAAAGGAGTGTTCGGTATTTTCAGATTAATTCAAATTACTGTTGGATCCTGAATTTTCCCGTTTAATTAAATCCTCTTAATCCAGACTGATGTGATAATGCCGAGGGCTTTTAAGGTCGACCACTGATTTCATTATGGACCTTTAAAGGAGTGTTCGGTATTTTCGGATTTGTTTGTATTACTGTAGGATCTTGAGTTTGTTTCAATTAATTAAATCTTCTTGATCCGAGCTGATGCGATAATGCCGAGGGCTTTTAAGGTCGACCACTGATTTCATTATGGACCTTTAAAGGAGTGTTCGGTATTTTTGGATTAGTTTGAATCAAAACAGGATTTGAATTTGAAACAATGTTTAATTAATTCTTTCCGGTTCGTTCAGACTGAATTTATTTAAATTAATTGAAACCCATCTGATTAGGTTGATTTAAAAGGGTTATCGGTATTTTCGGATTAGGTTTGTTTTACTGTTGGAGTATGGTTTAAAACATTTTCAAAGTAGCCCATCGCAAGGATTTTAGCTTAATCTAGTAGTTTTCTACTTTGGTGGATTATTCATTAAGTTGTAAAATTAAATAACATCAAATAATTATATTAGGTAAATGTCTGTAGGTTCAGTCGATGCCGGGTTGCATAACAATTCAGATTAGACTCTTGAAGAATATCTAATTGAACATCTACGTACCTCTAAAAGAATCAGGCTTACTACTCTCACACAACGTACGGTCCTACTATTATATCTAGACGATCACACTGCCAAATTATTTAATTGTTTATTCAATGGGGTTTATTTTGTATAAATGATATAGTTAAATTCAATTAAAGAAGGGGGGTTTGCTACAGTATGAAGCTACTTAAAATGAGTGTGTTCAGTTGGCCTTATATTTAAATGAAACCAGGAATACATTACAACAATGTAATAGCAACATTTTAACAATGTTGCAAATCATCTAACGTTTCAAGTTTAATGTTAAATCCTTAGGGAGAGCTTATACAGCCACACTATCTTGAATATGACCTTTGAAATACATTGAAAGCATATGAGTTTTGTTTAGTTCTGTAAATGTGGGCACCAGCATGTAGCACAGCCGGTACCATATGGCATATGTGATATGTAAAGAAAAAAATCTGTAACCGGACTACGAAAATGAAATGATTTCAAGTCACCTGTATATTTGCTGTATTGTTTAAATATTTTTGTACACAAAATTTTGTCTTCTTTCATTTGATAGCCTACTCGTTATGATTGCAATTTCTTTTCAAAGTACCCCAATATATATATTTTGATCACAGATCGACAGAGAAGGGCGTATAGTATAAAACTATTCAACCACACCCGTTATCATCTCCGTGGGTTGATTGCTCACTCAGTAGAAACGCTACAATTATGGCTTTAACCCCCGTATTTATAAAGAAGTAATTACTTATTGCTTAAGAAAGTCATAACTTAAAGTGTTCATACCTAGTCCTTAAGTGAAAGAAATTGGTCACCATTAATAGTCATATTATTTGACTGAGAATGCTAACTTTTGGTAGTTATAACTTCTGGTAATCAAAGATTTAAAAAAAAAAGTACCCCAATATATTGTAGTACCATTCGCTATGTAGCTTTTTTTAACAAAGGCTAGCCTAGATGCTACCCGTACTATTATATTATCGAGAAATTGACACTTGAATCACTAAAATCTGCTAAGTAGTTCAGGCACACATGCGGAACCCACATAAATACCCCTATACATAGACAGCTAAAATCATAACCCTTCCTGTTCGCTTCGCCGAAGTCGAATAACATACGCGTCGAATTGTAAACTACCTCTTTACTGTTTTCTTGAAATTTACGTAAACACTATACATTAAAATGTAAGACATGTGTAGGTTTTTAGCTGGCGTCAATTAAGGTTTTATATTAGATTTTGACTAAATTAATAATCTCAGGCGTTACTTTGCGAAAAATCATGACAAAATTTGGATTTTGAAAATTTTTTTGCAAATTTCCCCCTTGTTAACACCAGCCTACGTACCTTCTCCACACTACCCGCATTATAACACTGAATGAGCAAGCACTATTTCATGCAGAAAAACCACCCTCACTACAAAAATGCATGCAGTACAGATTATGCAATTTTAGTACCCAACATCGATATATGAAAAACCTCGACGCGTTTCGCCACTTCACGTAGCATCCTTAGAGATGTTGTCGCCTTCACTGCGCTCTGACGACGGAGTTAACGAGCGAAAATCATTGACAAAACCATTTTCAAATCTATATTTATTACATTTTGGTTTAAAACGCGATGTTTCGAACTCTTGACTGACAGTCTAATAAACTCGAATCAAATTCGTAAATATATCTTTTATTTGTAACTTTCATTGTTGGATAAAAAGATATAATCTTGTACTATGGGTATTAAACATTAACTGAATACCTACACTCATGGGTTATCTCTAGGCAAACTCTACTTAAATTATAGCCTCATTATTTTAAAACTGGATAGTTAATATTTCCCGCAGGCTTCTACATTGATTAATACCGATTTTATCTGTTTACTGCTTTCAGTTTGCTCTGTAGGTAATGTTTGAGTTTTATTCAAACAAAGTTGGATATTAAACTAGTAAATGTTGAGATTAATAAGTTACAATATCAGCTATCGTTCGCAGAGAACTATTTGAAGTTTGATTTTGAAAAGTCAACACTGTGAAGTTAAAAAGATAATAGCGGCTTTTCGTTTAATTCAAATTTATTTTTATTTAGTTTTCGTGCCAATTGATTCTTAGCTGTCGTAGCTCATGCTGTGTTGTGCAAAAAATTTGCGCATGAATTTCCTTATTACTAAAATCATCACAGTCAAATCATATAAGAAGTAATGAATGAATGAATACTCTTTATTGCACACCACAAAAAAATTACAAGATTTCATTCTTAAATTAAAATGTACAACTTAGGCGGTCTTATCGCCGTCAGCGATCTCTTCCAGACAACCTTTACAGGAAAAACTATAAAGAAAGGGGAAGGTCCTGTATTTTCGTCTTCAGGTGCCAATGCAAAAATTTATATGGTAAGGGACACTTCATCCATTTCTTACAACTTTCATTCACAGTTAAAAATCCGCTTCAGTATGTTTTTTAAGATTCAATGTACATACAATATGGCTGCACACACAAGTGCAAATTCGATTATTCAAACTTTCTATCTATCGAGCAATTTGCTAACGGTTTTTTTACGAATGGTAGCTTACCTAGTTAGTGTAGTATACTCGTAGTATACCAGGACGCAAAACTGACTTTTTTTTACTGTAGTGTTTACCCAGAACCTGCAAGTGGGTGAAGTAATACAGAGTCTTACCCCTGTATTTATAAAGAAGTAATTACTCATTGCTTAAGAAAGTCATAACTTAAAGTGTTCATACCTAGTGCATAAGTGAAAGAAATTGGTCACTATTAATAGTCATATTATTTGGCTGAAAACGCAAACTTTTGGTAGTTATAACTTCTAGTAATTTCTTGATTAAGGCATACAAATTGTCTCTCAAGTACCTAATTACTTTTAGTCAAGTAATTACTTTTACTTGTTTATAAATACTGGGGTTAGGCTTACACTTACAAGCATTTTAGTATAAAATATTATGATGGTAATATTAACAATTAACAAAATGTAAGTGCGTATAATCGCAATAACAGCAGCTTTTTGGAGAATTCCATGTGAATTGTTGAAGTGTATAAATCTCTTTGTTTCCTACTAACTTATTCTGTCTAACAACATTACCTTCCCAACAGGTAATGATAAATTAACCCTGAAAGGCTTTACAGGCGTTTCACTACGCCTCATCAGTTAAATTACATCATATAAATCCGTCCGCGTCAGCGAAATGTACGGTAACAAGCTTTGCAGCGCTCTGTCTTCAAATGGAACAGCTATTTTCGCATATTTACTCTTTGAGTGGAAACATACGGTGATGTGTTATCGGCAGGCATGCAATACCTTTAAAATAAAATTACTAAGAAAAATACGGATTTGTACTGGTCGGAGTCGTCTACCGAGGGTTTCGTACAAAGTAGGTATATAAAGTAAAATAGAATAGAAAAGAATAGAATTACAATAACAATAACAAATTAAATTAGAATTACAATTACAATAACAATAAAAAATTACAATAACATTTATTTGCAAGAATATATTTGAGCTTGATGGTGTTGTGTGTATTTAACTAGACATCGTATTCAGTCTTTGAACAGACGTGCAAATTACCTTAAAAGCTAGCTACTTATTTATTAACTAAGCACTATGCTAAAGCTAATAGTTAACAGAGGTAATTAAGGTACTCATTAACACTGAAAAAACATTTTTCAGCTAACCTTTTCGACAAAGTAACCTCAAATTTACGCCCCTCTAATAGTTTAATAGAGTCAGGCAGTTTATTATATATTAAGATGCACATATTACACATTTTGTTTATAAATAAAAGCATGGGATGGTGGTTTATGCAGCATTAATGTATACTGACCTCTAAGTGGTCTAGTAGAAACGTCCGCATACTTTAAAAAATATTGCGGGTGCTGTTTCACAAAACAGCATATATCCTTTATACGCGTTAATTATGAATACCCTCAAAGGGTTCAGTTTATTCTATTCAGGGTTCAGGAACGGGGCCCAAAAAATGACGTAAAGCATAAATAAGGCGACCAATTGAGTAATGCATGATTGTTGTTGGTGATTTTTGATTTCAGTGCGATTCAAAATTGGTGACTTTTTAGTGTGTATTTTTTGTTAGCAGTAAAATTGTTTTTTAACGTAATAATAATTAAACGAAAGGGATGAAGTAACTAGAAAGAAAGGAAGAAAGAAATATTTATTTGACACAAAAACAAAGACTTAGTACAAAAATATGTAAAACAAAAAAATAAATTAGTGTCAAATAGGTTCCCGCTCAGCATTAGTCGTGACAGCTAGAGGCCTGCTCCAGCTCGTGATAACTAATTTTATGTCGGTACACGATTTCTAAAAAAAAAACACACATATAACTTCTCATCTGAGGTGACTTTTCTAGAAAAATCTAAAACAAAAAGAAGCATTTTAATACAAAAAAAAAATCCCTATCATCATCACTCCAATGACGGAAATAAGCTACTCCAAAAAAAAATTTGATATAATCGTCACATCATTGGCGATCGCATTTTCGCCAATAGTTGAGAGAAGATGTTACTTCTTCTAGTCTTCTGGTAATCCTTAATAAAGTATTATATTCATATTTTTATTTTGTCATTTAATTCGCTACTTCATCACACTAATTGTTATATTTCATTACTTTTTCATTTAAAAACGTAGCATTTTAATGTTTTATTAGCGAACGTATGTTTTCGACTTTATAGGCATGACTCCTAAGGTACGTATCGGTACTTTGCCTTGACTTTACGTGTGTGTATTGTAAATGCAAATTGTTCGTACCATCTAACGAACGATGTCATTCAATCTGTGATGAGTAATGAATGGTAACCTTTTCAAAAGAATACAGGCACGAAAGGTTATGTTATAAAGGAGTGTATGAAACCCTTTCCGAGCGAAGCGTCGCGGCCGCATGCGTCGCTCGGAAAGGGTTTCATACACTCATGGCCGCGTGGGCCGCAAGTGACGCATGACGCACGACGCAAGCCGCAAGCCGCATTGCTCCGGAGTCTACCTTTAGGTAATTACATTGAATGACTGTTTGTAACTAGTTAATTTATATACTTTATTTGATATTTTAGCAACTTAATTGCACTTATAATATCAGTATATAAACTTGAAAAATTTTTGTCTCAGGCGGGACTCGAACCCGCATCTCCTCGCATGCCGGGCGGGCGCCATACCATTAGGCCACCGAGACACTGCGACACGGCGCGAATTTTTCAAGCATATTCTTACGCTATAAGCCAGCGTTGTTTCATCAAAATGTTAGGAGTTTGCACCCTTAACACCCGAAAGAAACATCTTTGCAGATGTTTGACAGTCAGTTAAGATGAAACAGCTATTTATATACTTTATTTGATATTTTAGCAACTTAATTGCACTTATAATATCAGTATATAAACTTGAAAATTTTTTGTCTCAGGCGGGACTCGAACCCGCATCTCCTCGCATGCCGGGCGGGCGCCATACCATTAGGCCACCGAGACACTGCGACACGGCGCGAATTTTTCAAGCATATTCTTACGCTATAAGCCAGCGTTGTTTCATCAAAATGTTAGGAGTTTGCACCCTTAACACCCGAAAGAAACATCTTTGCAGATGTTTGACAGTCAGTTAAGATGAAACAGCTATTTATATACTTTATTTGATATTTTAGCAACTTAATTGCACTTATAATATCAGTATATAAACTTGAAAATTTTTTGTCTCAGGCGGGACTCGAACCCGCATCTCCTCGCATGCCGGGCGGGCGCCATACCATTAGGCCACCGAGACACTGCGACACGGCGCGAATTTTTCAAGCATATTCTTACGCTATAAGCCAGCGTTGTTTCATCAAAATGTTAGGAGTTTGCACCCTTAACACCCGAAAGAAACATCTTTGCAGATGTTTGACAGTCAGTTAAGATGAAACAGCTATTTATATACTTTATTTGATATTTTAGCAACTTAATTGCACTTATAATATCAGTATATAAACTTGAAAATTTTTTGTCTCAGGCGGGACTCGAACCCGCATCTCCTCGCATGCCGGGCGGGCGCCATACCATTAGGCCACCGAGACACTGCGACACGGCGCGAATTTTTCAAGCATATTCTTACGCTATAAGCCAGCGTTGTTTCATCAAAATGTTAGGAGTTTGCACCCTTAACACCCGAAAGAAACATCTTTGCAGATGTTTGACAGTCAGTTAAGATGAAACAGCTATTTATATACTTTATTTGATATTTTAGCAACTTAATTGCACTTATAATATCAGTATATAAACTTGAAAAATTTTTGTCTCAGGCGGGACTCGAACCCGCATCTCCTCGCATGCCGGGCGGGCGCCATACCATTAGGCCACCGAGACACTGCGACACGGCGCGAATTTTTCAAGCATATTCTTACGCTGTGAGCCAGCGTTGTTTCATCAAATGTTAGGAGTTTGCACCCTTAACACCCGAAAGAAACATCTTTGCAGATGTTTGACATTCAGTTAAGATGAAACAGCTATTTATATACTTTATTTGATATTTTAGCAACTTAATTGCACTTATAATATCAGTATATAAACTTGAAAAATAGTTAATTTATGATAGCATGGAATCCATACAGCTACTTTAGTGACTTCATTCAACAACATTGATGATACCAGGGAATGCTGCTGCTGAAATAAATGACTAACAACTAATTGACGCGAGGCTTAATATTTTTCAATTAATAACTATATGTGCTTTTAATAAAGACTAAAAGCTTAATTAAACACTAGCTGTTGCCCGTGACTTCGTCCGCGTCAATTTCTGTTGTTATGATCGCGATTATTTTTGCAACATTTTTCACTGCAGCTTTGTTCCTATTGGTCGCAGCGTGATGTTATATAGCCTAAAACCTACCTCGATAAATGTACTATCCAACACAAAAATAATCTATCAAATCGGATCAGTACTTCCTGAGATAAGCGCGTTCAAACAAACAAACAAACGAACTCTTCAGCTTTATAATATTAGTATAGATATTAAAGATGTAATAAATCGCATATAAAAATTAGAATCAAAACTTTCCTAAACATGACTACGTGCAAGTCAAATCACGTCTTTAATACGAACTACAAAGAATAAAAACTAATAAAGACATTGGCATTTTCATTTTATCGTAGTGAGAAAACATTTAGTCTAATTTTCCATGATGACCAACGTAAAAACAAGCCTGATGTACAGCGCTGTGGATTCAATGAATCACGTCTAGTGCCCACAAAAGGCATGCCTCAAGTGATGGGAAGGAGTCGATAGCATCAAGTCGATATTGTTGCTCAACAGAAGTTGTCTATGATAGTTAAGATAGTCTGTTTTAATGGGCATGTTAAATGCGGCTGCATTTAACATGAAAATTCAGAGTTTTCGGTTCGGGGCAGTTTTCGGTTCGGATCAGTTTCGGGTCAGAAGGCTTTGTGACCCGAAACCACAACTCGCATCATGTGTTATTGAGTAAGTAAACAGAGTGGCATAACATACCTTAATACAAGTAGTGCAATAAACGCCATACATTGCTCGCAAAAAAAATAAACGGAGTCAGACCAAAGCATCTGTCGTCAGTTCAGATATATTGCACAACACTAACTGGAGTGACGTGCTCTCTGTGCGGCTCAGTGCGGCAATAGGCCCACTGCCGCACCGAGTTGATATTTTTCACCGTCAGTGCGTGGGTGGCAGATAAACGCCTGCCGTGATGTTTTTATAGCAAACACCTATAATATTGACCACAATCTCATATATATATATTTGTCTTTGTCGTACCTTTACAATCACCTGAGATAATCGTTCCGCACCAGCGAGTGGGACATACGTTTTCTTTGTCCGCACCAGCTGAAATTTCGCGGCAGGCCGATTTGGGCCTGATCCGCAGTGAACGTTTTAAATGTATATCGACAAAATGTACTTTGAACAAGATATATCGTAACATAATGTGTGCTCATCACAGCCATTTATCAGACTTAACTAATTCTTTATCGATAATTACAAGCCCATCACTGTACTTTCCCTGACAGCGAGAACGAAGTGTTACCTTGTCGGGAATATTAATACAAGCTAATGCACCTCTCTCATTGCTCCGCGACACGCGAGGCTTCGTGTCTCGTCGTGTTTGCCGAATGGCCGCGCGTTAGCGATCTGTTAACACAACAGAATAAAATAAACTGCGAGCAAAAGTTGTAAAAATGGAATTTATTAAGAACTAGCTGAGCCTGTGGCTATGCCTGAGTTAAATGGTTTCCAAATTATAGATGACAATCTGTTATTGAGATCCATTAAAATGCTCAAGTGCGTACAGTGGGGCAATGAAGTTATCGATGCTTGGTATTTTTCAGTGTGAAATAGTCAGAAATGAGATTTCCTCATCGCTCGTGGAATATTGACCTATAGTGGTAGTAAGTTTAATATTACCATCAAAATTCCAAACAGATGAGTCAAAGTATTCACGTATACTTGTCCCGATAACTTCCATAGCATATCAATACTTGGCTCAACCAACTTTCGGGACCCCTATGAAACTTAATGGGACCCATATCAAACAATGTGGGAATCGTCGAAGGGATAACACAGTTGGGAAATGTTGGTCAATGTTATTTAAAGTTGGTTTAAGGATTTTGGGGTCGTACCTTTAAAAAGTAAACAATGTTAAGCTATTATATTCATAAGGTTTATCATCCTTACATTGCCGTTCCATTATTGCAGCAGTTTTTCCGGTTGCATATTTTGATTTATCTTTACGCTAAACTTGGATAATATTTAAAAATCTATTAATACTCGTATTAAGTACTGCTGTCTGTTTCAGAATAATCCGTGTTCCAATGAAAATAAAGGACAGGTGGACTCTTCGGGCGAAGACGATTCAAATGGGAATACGAAGTCTATACCGAAGCCGCTGCAAGTAACTGCTCTCCTGATTTCCTATTCAAGCTTAGATTTGGATTGTGTAGGAAATGATATTTTTCACCTTTTGTCTTTTGTTTTCGTAATTACTCGTACTTATTTCTTAAATTCCTATGTCCTCTTAACACCAGGCAACATGAAATTTTCGTAAATTTGCTTGTATGCATATTGTAAGAGACAATTTTGTTAAAAAATAATATAGGTATCTATTAATCACATAAATAAAAATGAATGATAGCATGGAATCCATACAGCTACTTTAGTGACTTCATTCAACAACATTGATGATACCAGGGAATGCTGCTGCTTAAATCGTAACTTCCAATAGACTGCACCAAGATGGATAATTTTTTTTTGTTAAATTTGTGCTGGCCAGAAAATGATTACACACACACACATGAAAAACATAGTCATAAACAGACCATTTACTTGCAAAATCCGTGCATATCAAGGACGGACAGTTAGATTTATTTTAAAAACGAAGTAAAAAGACATTTGAACATAAGAATGCCTCCTACGGAATATAATGGCGAGTGAAATCCTGCGTGCCAAATGAAATGTAAATTATCAAGGCCTTGATGACTATTTGATTACCTTGATATTTAAATCAGGGTTGCGTGCAGCTATAAATCAGAAGGAGTTATAGCGGGTTCTTTTTAAGAGTAATGATCATGTTACGAGTCAAGTGAGAGAGTAATTTCAGACTTTTTTTAATTTCATGAACATATTGTTTCAATCGACTCTCATTTTAAAGCCGTAGGACGAATATCTGTTTTACTTAGTATGTATCAGTTCAGTAAGTATCAGTTTTTACCAAGTTGATCGGTTTTTATGGTTTTTGGTTTGGTTTATGAAAGTTAGTGTTCATCATCTGCCAAAATTAGTTCACTCTTGGACATAGACCTCTCCGAAGAAAGATTTTGCATTAACGCTATACAAAGCTAACTAGGACCTAATTTGTAGAAATAAAACTGATTTTACTGATTTAGTAAATATCTGTCATTAATGAATTTCTGTAATGTCATGCATTTGTATTTTAAATTTATTGATGGCTTTCGTTTTTGGAGTAAGCCGATTTGGTAGAGCTGATTTAAAATTATTTTACATTCATGGGTACTTCCACCCATTAATTCCATGGATTCTATGACTCACAATGTATTGGTAGATGGACAAACTGTGATCCTATATTACCTTTAGAGGCGACCGGGTATAGTTGATTATAGTGGTAGGTTGACTATCTGTCAATAATTTTACCTGATTCAGAATGTGGCGTGATAAAACTAGGTATGAAAACTAAGTGTTCCCCCTCCCTCTAACTAGATGTCACTGGAAACGAGAAATCACTTACTATCTTTAAACTTTATTTATAACACAAGCTTTGTAACCTTAGTCAACCTACGGCTTTGGTCAACTAGCTCTGGTTGGCTCTAAATTTAATCAACTGTAGGTATATTACCTCATCACCATTATATCAGCTAAATGACGCCCACTGTTGGACATTAGGTTATGGGTATTATGGGTAATAAAGACAACCGATAAAGTTACTTATTATATGACATAGAAAACACCCAGATCAGTACAAACAGACACAATATGTGTTCATGTGTCTGGTCTGGTTCATGCACACAAATACTTGCACTATCCGGGGATCAACCTGCGACCCATGGCTCAGAGGCAGCGTTTACTACTACTTACAGATAACTGGTCGTCATATGTGGTTGATGTGTATCCATCGTAAGTTAATATGTTTATGTATCAAGGTAAACTCAATACTGTGTGATAGCGGAAGGAAATAGAAACGACGCATCCGCTCTCATCTAAGTGGGCAGGTAAGCAAACATATGGCAAACAACCCAGCCTACTTGTTGGCTCAGGCGGCCCGGAGTTTGAGCTAACATTTGCCGAAGGTTCGATTCATTTCACTCGACCCTTGCTTTTAATTCGATGGATCTTTGTTTGCCTTTTGACAATGTTTGGCCAGTGCGTCTTGCGAGGACACAGTATATTGTTACTTTAATGATCTATGGATCAAAACAGTAACAGTAAGAGTTCAATGACCTGAGTACCTTCGTGATGAGTTGACGACATTTGTAGTATTGTGGCGTACGCACCAGTTTTCAAAGCTGGCACAAGTTTGAAGTCCCGAGTTCGATTTCCAGACGGTTCAAAGTATGTTTGTCTGTGATTTCCATTAAACAAGTGCTTTTTAATTGTTATTTACTCTAGGATAAGAACACTGAATGCGATGTTGTCGACATTTACATAACAAGCTTTTAGCTCTTTTGTAGATGTGTTTTTTTTTTTAATTTAAATTAAATGAAAAAATATTTTTAAGTCAATAATATTTTTGTGACAATGTTTTTTGCAAATTCTGATTCTTTACCTTCTTTATTTTCACATATTTTTTTTACTTTTAAGTGTTAGTTATTATAAATTTCATTTGTCATTGGATATTTTCATTCGAAATTTATTCTAAATCTACTACTTGTTTTTTTTAATTATCTTTAAAAATTCTTAAAAATCACACACATCACATCAAAAGTGGGATTTCTCCTGTAAATGTTTTACGTCCATTTTAACCATATGTTTATTCCCGGCATTAGTTATACCCACGTATCAGACGGAACAATTCAATCCGGGCGCAGTAACTCGTGAGGACGGAACCGATAAATCAGTCGATAACCGTTCAGATACATTTTGCTCGATATCCCCCGGCGTCGTCGCCCCGGGTTATTCCCTAGAAATACCCTGTTCTTTGGGAACACACACATACGGCTTGTTCAGGAGATATTTACTTCTAAACTGTCAATGGGTGTTTGACCAGGGTTAATGTATATTACCTTCTTTTGTGTTACTAAGTTGTTACGTCGTAACGAGTGACACCTTTTTTAGATATTTAAAGACGTTATATTTTTGCTAAAGAGTCAATTTAAACGCGCATTCATATTAAATCGCCTTTTTGAGTGGCTTTTTTTAAACTTTTTAAATCATTAGTTTTGTTATACACACATAAGTTCATAGTTTTGCATTTCTTTTTAACTGGACTTCCATCAAAATGGCATTTGACCATGGGCATAGTCTCATTCTCTTAAATTCAAATTTCAGCCAGTATTTATAAGGTAGGGTATTTTTCACAAACTGTGTATTTTCCCGCAATAGTAAACCTTATGTTTATTACCGCTCTTGTTATACCTACGTGGGTATCTTATGGAACAATTATTATTCAATCCGGGCGCAGAAACCCGTGAGGACGGAACCGATAAATCAGTCGATAAGCGTTCAGATACATTTTGGTCGACTCCCCCGGCGTCCTTGCCCCGGGTTATACCCCAGATATACCCTGTACTTTAGGAACACACACATACGCATTGTCCATAAAACAAGTAGTTGCACTCTATTAAATATAATGTGTATTAATCCAAAAATTTATGTTTGTTTATTCCTATATTATGTAGTGTCTAGTGAGAGGCGACTATAGGAATATCTCTATAAGACAAGAAGCAGCTCATATTTTTACCATTTGGCCAAACTGTGATCGCTGACCCGTCTGACGAGCGCGGGAGACGAGCGACTATTATCAAAATTGATACATTCTGATGATCACTAAGCTAAGCAGATGAGTGATGATTCGCTAAATCGTCTTTTAAAGAAGCCTAATTCCAGCTGTGTGTGATGCGGCCTTTATGTTGTGCTTTTCTTCTTTGCCCTTATGTTCTTTAGTCCTTTATGTTTTCTTTCTTTATGTTGGCCGATTTTGATGATACGTTTTACTAAATTTGACAACTAAGTATGTCATTATCATTACGAGTCCATAACTTCTCATTCAGAAAACCTGGTCAAAGTTACGCGTCGCGCCATCTAACGCGAGTTGCATGTATTGTACATCCATGACATGAGAAGGTTATATTAGAGAAAAACCGTTTCATTTATAGCGACAATACATTGCCTTAAAGTCACCTACGTGACCTACGCGTCTAGACATTAGTGATACTGATACAGATCGTTACACTGCAGTCTTTTGTTAAATTTTTATCGATGAAAACCTGATATTTATTTTTGAGGATTTATTTTGTCTGTGACTCTCAGACGTAGAGGTGGAGCAGACTTTGGGTATTCATAATTTAATGTAATAAAGGAATGAATTTCTGTTATCAATTGAAAAGCCATTAGATCATATAAGTTCTAAAATAGAAGAGGACGCAAGAATTTGATATTTAACATTAAATAATTTCTGTACTTGTCGCGTAATTCTTTGTCTTTTACCGGCTTAAATTACTGTACAAAATCAGATCCTATTTGAGTGAGGAACTTAGAATGAAGCTCTGCGAGTCACTGATATTATCAAAGTTAAATTACTGTGACACAGTTTACGGGCCTTGTCTCTTATTCAGGACAGCCAAGCTAATACAGCGGGTGCAGAATGCTTGTGCCCGGTTCTGTTTTCACATCCCACCCAGGACTCACATCTCTCCCATATTGAACTCAGCTAACATCTTAAATATGGAAGCTCGTAAAAAACTCCACCTTGCTACACTACTGTTTGGAGTTATGAAAGCTGAGGGGCCACCTTATCTTTTTAACAAGCTGGAATTGGCTAAGGACCACAAAAAGTACCCCAAAAGAAGCTGTACTCACGTCTTCAACACGCCCAAACATAGGATTGTCAAATTCCGCGGATCGTTTCGTTTTGCAGCCTCTAAGTTTTGGAATGATCTCCCGCCTCCATTACGTGACCTAAAAACAATACATTCTTTTAGGAAGAAGCTTAAAAAAACACCTGCTTACTCAACAGCAACAAAACGCATAGAATTCAACTCACACTAGGTTTGTTCACATTTGCGGGGCGGGAAGATGAACTCCTCTGGTAGACACGGCTGGGCTGGTTGGTTGGCCTTCGTGCTCCTGGACACTGTGCGGCTCCTGGCCTTTTGTTCTTAATCGGCGTTGGTTTCTTCGGAAATATATTATCATGAAAAGATTTGAACAAGAATTCATTTGCTCAATCCTTTTTTTTCTTTTTGGTTATTATATTGGAAATTGCCAGCATGACACAGCGTGGCAGTGACGTGTAAGGAGGAGTGCGTTTCCGACCATAGATTGTATTTGTCTGTGATTTGCGTTCGGATACTTCCGATACGCGTTCAAAGCCCATAGCGACAATATTATTTATAAATATAATTTTATTGTATGTATGTATTCTTTTATGTCACCTAATTAACATTTGATATTTATAAACATATACTGATAGTTTTTATTTCTTTTTATTCTAT
Source organism: Anania crocealis (assembly GCA_949315895.1). Taxonomy (NCBI): domain Eukaryota; kingdom Metazoa; phylum Arthropoda; class Insecta; order Lepidoptera; family Crambidae; genus Anania; species Anania crocealis. The sequence goes on along the minus strand of OX438872.1, from coordinate 8,710,091 downwards.
CACCCATTTTACTTTTCTCAAAAAAATTGCCTCACATAACGTTATTTTTTATTTTTTATGTAGGTATAACGTTACGAATGCAAATAGCAATTGTTTTTTTTTTTTCTCTTTGTGCGTCTGTTATGTCACTCATATGGGTCCCACCAGAATACCAGCGCTGCAGCGGCCCTTGGCTCGTTGCAGCACATGCTGAGGTGGGACCTAATTGGCCATTTGTTTTTTTGTATTTTGTTTTGTCTCTTATGTTCTATTGTCTAGCTGTAATTTCGTCTATGCCTACTGTAATGTGCTTGTGGCCAATTAAACGTTTCTTTCTTCTTTCTTTCTTTCTTTCTAATTGTACTGATAAATATGTTAGGACATCTTATTTGCGTTATTATTACATGGAAAATTCTTATTTTCGACTATTCTGTATATTATGGTGTCAGATTTTGACAAGCCGCCCATAAAATGCTCCTGACGTGATTTGTTTTTACAACTTTCATCTTGCGATAAAAGACGGGACCAATGGCTTCATAACGTATCATTCAAAGCACGACCATAACTCGAGCCCTTTCTGACCAAAGTCAAGGTCAAGAATCAATTTAGAAGATATCGTTTTCTATAAAAGTTTTCTATCAAAGTGAAAGTAGAAAATCTGCAAGACAAGGATGTAAGAAAATAATATGTAAGAATATTGAAGGATGAATTTGGTAATTTAGATGATATGTCTGATATTGAAGAAGGTTGGAAGGGACTTAAAGAAGGAGTTTTGAAAGCTGCTACAGAAGTTTGTGGAGTTTCTAGACGCACGAAAGGAAATAAACAGAAGAGTGCATGGATGAGTAAAGATGTGCAAGAATTTGTTGGGAAAAAGAAAAAAGCATGGTTGGATTGGTTAGCTACTAAAGCTAACCAAAGAAATCAAGATGCGACAGATCTGGATGTAGAGAAAGCACGAAAGGAGTATAAAAGTTTGAAGGATGAAGTCAAGAAAACTGTGGCTCGAAAGAAAGATGAGAATAAGGATGAGTTTGACAGAAGGCTATCGGAAAACTTTCGTTCGAACTTGAAAGTTTTCTGGAAATCTATAAAGTCAGCTCGAGGTAAAACCGCATCATCCGAGTTGAGTAGAATTAGAAGCCAGGATGGTAACATAGTAAAAGGTGAGGAATGCGTGTTGAAAAGATGGAAGGAATATTTTGAAAGTTTGTTTGAAAAAGAAGAAGCAGCGCAAGAGTTGAATATACCAGAAGTAGATGAAAGTGAGAATGACAGTGAGATAGAAATGGATGAGATTCTAAAAGCGTTGAAAAGTATGAAGTCGGGTAAGGCTGCAGGGTATGATAGAGTATCAGTCGAGATGCTAAAGGCTGGCGAAGGTGCAGTAGCTAATCAGCTGTACTGCCTTTTCAACTTGTGTTGGAGAAGCGGTCGAGTACCAAGTGATTGGTGCAAGGCTGTTATAGTTCCGCTGTATAAGGGAAAAGGGTCACAGCTAGACTGCAAAAAATATCGCGGTATAAGCCTGCTTAGTGTCGTTGGCAAACTGTATGCAAAGGTATTGATTGAGAGAGTGACGAAAGAAACTGATGAAAAAGTATGGGATGCTCAGGCAGGATTTCGAAAGGGAGTGGGATGTACGGATCAGGTCTTTTCCTTGCGGTGCATAGCTGAAAAATCTTTGGCTAAAAACCAGAAAGTCTATTGTGCATTCGTGGATTTGAAAAAGGCCTATGATAGAGTGGTGAGGAATGAATTGTGGTCAGCACTATCCATGTATGGGGTGAACAATATTTTGATACAAGCACTGAAATCCCTATACAAGGATTCTAGTGCTTGTGTCAGGATCAACGGGGCGTACACTGAATTGTTTAGCATCGAAAAAGGTGTTAGACAAGGATTTGTAGCGTCACCATGGCTGTTTAACTTATTCATGGATAGTTGCTTGATAAAGTTGGGTGTGGCAGAGAAAACATGAAAGCAGAGTAAATGCAGTGGAAATGAGAGCGTTAAGAAGTATGATTGGAGTCAATCTGAGTGACAGGATTAAAAATAGTGTGATAAGGTATCGATGTGGTGTAAAAGAGGATGTAGTGACCAGTATTGAAAAAGGAATGCTTAAATGGTTTGGACATGTTAAGAGGATGAATGAAAGCAGATTGACTAAAAAGATATATATGGCGAGTATGAATGGAAATGTTGGAAGGGGAAGGCCTCGACGAACTTATCTTCATCAAATCGGGGAAGTTCTAAAGAAAGGTCAGGTCAAGAGTACCCTAAACCGGCGAACGTGTATGAAAAGATTAATGAATGTGGATGAAGCGAAAGTAGTCTGTAAGGATCGTAGCAAGTGGAAAGATGTGGTCTCTGCCTACCCCTCCGGGAAAAAGGCGTGAGTGTATGTATGTATGTATGTATGTATGTTTTCTATATTGACCCGATGAGGATCGAAGGCAATGGTCCAGTTAGCAAAGGCAATGCGTAGTAGTCGGATCAAAGCACTGCTGGGAATGCTTTTACGCATACTCTACAGTGGTGGGGGCCACCGCAGAGTTAAGTAGGACTCGACCGCTGTCAGCGACCCTACCCACTAAACCACCCTCTGTGTCCTCCGGTGCCATTAGTAAGTTTGAACCACGGGTTAGGGCCCCGGGCGTTGTTACACCTACTAAGCCAACTGGACCGCCTAAATTTTAAACAAAAAATCCTTGGGTGACAGGCTCGCTCACACGACTATCTCACTTGTGTCTCACAGAACAGAGTGAGGGAGAACCAAGATATTGTACAACGTTACTCAACACCTAGCATTCTATTATCAGATGTGTTAACAGTCTTTAGTATAGCCAAATGTTTGCCATATTCACCAACAGTGTGTCACCATTAAATATACCTGTGGAACACATCGCTGATTTCCTCGGGCCCCGAGCGTCAGATCCCGCGATGCTAAACCAACTGAACTTGCAAAGTTTATTTTCTCTGGATCTTTATGAAACTAGTGATAGCTAAACTGGAGTTTATTTGATTTTAAATGTGGCATTAGAGGACTCGTAGTTTGGAATGAGGATGTTATACTTGTGTAGCTATATCGTCCTATAGATCTACGCTGTCAGCAGAAGACCATCATAGTTTTGACATCCTCCGTAGTTGCCATACCGGTTATCAAGGACGCCAGCTTCGAGGTCCTAGGATCCGATGTAAAAAAACCTGATTATTGCAAATGTAGAATCTACAGCACTCCTTTTGAAAGGAAAGATTGACAATAGTATGTTCTCTCTGTACCAAGTACGTTTGTACAGAACTAGCGTTTTGTCCGCGGCCCACTTAAACTATACATTATATTGCAAGAATGGAAATCTGAGCCCAGCAATAGTATACAAATTAAGGTCTAATGTATCATTGTACCAAATTTCATCAAAATCGGTTCAGTAGCTTTGGCATAAAACCGTAACAGACTTACGATATTATGTAAATTTAAATTAAATAACTTTCCGGTATACGTAATAAATGTGTAGGTACTGATTAAAGGTCAGGTCTAAACTATGTTCCATTTACTGTTTTCTTGAGTTTACGCGAACACTATACGTTGAAATGAAAGATAGTTTAAGGATTTAGAACGCGTTTATTTTTGATTTAACCCTACTCCCATACATGAAGGGTGTCACAGACAAAATTGGGAACATCTTGAAGCGCGCTTCTATCAAGACCTACTTCAAGCCGCCGAAGAAGATCAACCAATTCTTACGACCAGTCAAGTGTAACATTCCCCTTCAAGTACCAGGCGTATACAAACTCGACTGTGAATGTGGGCTCTCTTACATAGGTCAAACTAAACGCAGTATAGGTACTCGGGTAAAAGAACACATAGCCGATATGAAAAACATGCGTATAACGAAATCTGCAGTCTGTAGTCATGCGTTTGATAAGCCCAACCATTTCATTAGATTTGATAAACCTAAAGTTCTTGCTAAGGAAAACCGATATGTACCTAGAATGATACGCGAAGCAATAGAAATTAAAAAACATCCTAATTTCAATAGAGAAGATGGTTGGAATTTACCAGCTGCTTGGGACCCTGTCTTATCATCATTGAAGTCCACAAACCATGGCAACACTGCGAAGACTCCGGACACAGTTAGCTCATTTTGTGTGAAAAGGAACATAACTGACGATAAAAATTAGAGGCGGTAGTTAAACATTTTTTCAAATTACCATCTTAAAGACGAATAACACCTTAGTCTACCCGTGACCATGAACGCTGTAAAGGGTTCGAAACGTCGGGTTAAATCAAAAATAAACGCGTTCTAAATCCTTAAACTATCTTTCATTTCTATGTTCCATTTGTAATAGCACGCGGAAACTGACGAAGCTTATCGCTATTTCTGTAGCGCGTTAGAACTCATGCGATTATGAGATATCGGTATTTCAAACACTTTGTTCGCTGTACGCATACGTTTCATCGATGCCAAAATAACATGCTTAGCGAAGGAATCTCCGGTTCAAATGCGCGTTCAATGCGCTAGTCCAGTCCTTCCCAAACTTATTTATACTTATTTAATGATGGAGGCATTTATCTTGCAATGGGATGAAAGGTCATAACTTTACTTTTAAATAGTTTAAAGTAGGTATCTTTAGATTACTTACAGTTTAGAATCCAAATATAGGTAGTACGTACCTAAAATGCACGCATGAATTTTCTGATACTGACAATTCTGCTATCAAATCTTCCCGTAATACACCAACCAGTCCGTCAACAAATCTAGTTCGAGATAGAAAGGTTGAAGATATCTTGATAGTCAACATAGGAATGAATCAGGTTAGCGATCAAATGCGTTTTGTATCGTTCAAACTTCAAAGAAATCACTAGGCGTGAGATCGAAGATTTTCTTCACACAGTGCAGATAGACTGAGCAGAGTCATTTCCTTTTAAGAGGTCCTGATTAAGGAGCGTAAATCAGTTGATATAGTACCATTATGATAGCCTGCAGAAGTTCACGGCTGGACCCAGGCCTCGCGAATAGTAGGTAGGTATCTCCATGTAAGTGGGTTGTGATCGCAGTTCGGCCAATGGTGTTAGGAAGAGAACGCTGCTGCCCTCTATAAATATAACGCTCAATATAAAAAATAAGAGAGACAAATTGCTAAGCGTTCATGGAACGCTTAGCAAGACACTCGCTCTAGTATAGAGCTTACTGTAGTTCTAGTCAAGCAACATTAAGAGGACATGTAAGACGACCATTCTACAGAGCACTAAGGAAATTAAAACCCTGGTACTTTCTCACCCTGAGGCCACCCCAACCAACTCAATTTATCAGTCAGCGACAATAGAGGCAGTGCGCCAGACTATCAGGGAGGAAATTAAGAAGATAAAATTACCCAAAGCCCTTCCTGCACCAACCTTCTCGGAGGTAGCTCGTATGCAGAGACAGGAGAGGACCTCTGCTCCCCCTGCCCCACTCAAAACCAAACCAGCCCTTATTATCGCCTCCAAAAAGAGCGTTTTGAACCCAGCCGAGACGCTCAAAAATTGGAAGAACTCTGTGTCCTTTAGGGACACAAAATTCGCACCGGCTGCGGTAAAATTCGTCTCCAATAATAAAATCAGAGTTGAATTCGACTCTGTCGAACAACGTAACACCACTCTCTCCAAAGTCAACCACCCCGACTCGAAGGTGCAAGCCGAAGCCTCTAAGAGCCTGCGCCCTATGATAATCGTCAAGGGTATAGCGGCAGATATACAGCCGGAGGACCTTAAGGACATTCTAGTAGGGCAAAATGAATGTATCCAAAATACTATCACCCAAAAAGAAGACTTTGAGTTCCGCTTTAAAAAAACAAACCGAAACAAAGAACTGTATAACGCCGTGTTCATCTCGACCCCAATAGTCTGGCGCGCAGCCACCACCACAGTCAAACTAAACCTTGTCCACCAACGTGTACTTGTGGAAGACTATGTGCCCCTACTGCAGTGTTTCCAATGCCTGCAGTAAGGACACACTAAGGCGAGATGCACACAGGGGACTACCATCTGTTCCCACTGCGCCACTCCGGGACATGAATATAACACCTGCCCCAACAAAAAAGATGCCTCAAAAGCCAGCTGCCATAATTGCACACAACACGCCAAGAACACAAATACCAAAGTGAAGACCAACCATAGTGCCACCTCCATCCAATGTCCTCGACACCATCTAATGACACAAAAGATCATCGCCCGCACCGACTATGGACAAAAGATCCACCTCCACAATTGCGAACCAAACACCCTATAACTCCTCTCTATCATGCACTCAGATTAATCTCGGCCATGGAATCAGTGCGCTCCATGAGCTGGAAATCTATTTAAATAAAACGTCTAACATTAACTCTCTCAAACCAATTGCTGGATACACCACTCATCAATTCCTGGACAAAAACCCAGTTAAATCCATCCTCTTAGTCCGAGACAATACGTTCAGTACCCTCGGCTTAGCTGAATATTCTGACGATCACTTGACGGTGATACAGCTCTCAGACAAGAAAGGCGTCAAAGTGTACCTCACTTCGCTGTACATCCCCCCTAAAACCGACGCGTATAACACACTCGGAAAGCTCGACCGCTTTTTACGAGCTACGTCGGCACCTCATTTGTGGAGACTTTAACGGGTGGCACGAAGCATGGGGCATGACCGAACGAAACCGCCGGGGCAACATCATCTACGATTTTATCACCATTCATAATCTGCAAATATGCAACGTCGGTAACCATCCAACATTTGAGGCAGTTACCCATGGAGTTTTGAGGAAGACTATCATCGACCTCACCTTAACCAGTAAACCTGAAGTCATCAACGTCTCGGAGTGGAAAGTGGATGTAGACATCTGTCCCTCCTCTGACCACCATGCCATAACATTTAAACTTAATCTTGGAAAAATTAACCCTACCCGAAAGTAAAAAATGTCCACCTTCAAATACAATACTGGCAACGTTAAATGGGAAAACATTCGGCAGGAGTTCTCAGCAGAAGTCCGAAGGATCCTACCGCCCACACCTGACTTTAACACCATCAACTCCAATGACCTCAACTACTACGTCGACCACTTCACTATGTCGGTACAAGCAGCCTGTGACAAAATACTACCAAAAACATCTGGCCCAGCGAGGCGGGCTCCTTGGTGGAATGAGGAGTTAGCAGAGCTCAAACGTAAGGTCGTGAAAAACCATCATGCCCTCAGCAAGGCTGTAAGACGACAACACCCTCTTGAGCACCTCATCGCGGAACGAGACCGGCTAAAGCATGAATACTCCGACGCCTTCTGCGTGGCCTCCACGCAACACTTTAAAGAGTTTTGCTGCCGCCAGAAGAAGGAGGACGTATGGTCGGTCACGAACCGGCTGATCAAAACGAGACCCCTTACTAAAGCCCCCACCACGTTAAAACTGGACGACGGGACATACACAAATAGCTCAAAAGATACTGCACGCGCCCTCATCGATAAGTTCTACCCGGATGACATTCCTGACTCTCCTGGCAAACAGACTCGCATGCGTGAAAATATGAACAAACCTATCCATACTGCTCCTGAACCAAACTTCACTCACGAGGAAATCATTAATTCACTTAAAGGAATGAATCATAAACGCGCACCCGGACTTGATCACCTCACAGCTGACATCTGCTATCACGTGGCGCTGTGGTTCCCTGAAGAAGTTCTGGGTATGGTCAACTGCTCATTACGCCTCCAGTACTTTCCAAAGCCGTGGGAAACAGCCACCGCCAAGATCATACCCAAGCCAGGCAAAACTGACTACAAGCAGCTCTCCAGCTATCGGCCTATTGGACTGATAAACGTCTTTGGAAAGCTACTGGAAAGGCTAATCACTAACCGTCTGACCCACCATCTGGAAAAAACGCACAGTTCGTCGCCCAATCAGTTCGGCTGTAAATGCTAAAAATCTACGGTACTGGCCATAAACAAAGCCCTCAAGGTCATTAACTTGGCAAAAAGTCGGGGTGAACAGGCTGTTGGAGTCTCACTCGACATCAAGGCTGCATTCGACTGTGCCTGGTGGCCGGCAATTTTCCAGAGGCTTCGTAACGTATACCAACTTCTGCTAAGTTACGTCCAAGACCGAGAGGTGCAAATCCAGTTTGCTGATTGCAAAACCCACAAATTCATGAGCCGGGGATGCATCCAAGGTTCAGTCATCGGCCCCACTCTATGGAATCTTATAATCGACGAACTCCTATCCATGCCGATGCCTGAAGGATGCCATCTCCAGGCCTATGCGGATGATATTCTCTTGATCGCTCACGCCAAAGACCACAAAGTTCTCGAACAAAACGTAAACCAAGCCCTTGGCCTCATCGTCAGGTGGGGTCAAGGAGTTAAATTGGAATTCGGTCCAGACAAGACGCAGGCCATCGCGTTTACCCACCGAGCTACTTGCTGCAAAATCACCATCGACACACACCGCCTTAAATTTGTCAACAAGATCAAATACCTCGGCATCATTATTGACCGGAAGCTAGCATTCACACAACACGTAGAATATATTATTGACAAGGCACTCAAGATCTACAACAAGCTGACAATTTTTGTTCGACCTACGTGGGGAATCCATTCAGACAACGTACGTACAATCTACACTCACGTAGTAGAACCAGTTATCTGCTATGGTGCAAGCATATGGTCGCACGCTCTCAAAAATAAATATATACAACAGAGACTCCTATCCTTCCAAAGAATATTCTCAATCAAAATTATTCAGGGCTTCCGCACAGTAAGCACAGCGGCCGCCGTTACACTAGCACAATTGACCCCACTACCTGACAACATCTTAGCTACTGCTGACATAGAGTCCTCCAAAATCGCTGGCACCACCACGTTCTTACCTGACGACGCCCCCCTGGAGATCCCCTGCCCACCATCCGAACTTTTACACCCATCTGAAAGAAGAAGCATAGAGTTCGTATAACTAAACTCGGCCCAGGAACTCTCTCAGATGGGCGCCAATAACAGCTGGCAAATCTTCACGGATGGGAGCAAACACGATGACAAAGTTGGGGCGGCCTTTGTCGCTTATAAACCTGGAGGGGAGCGAGCGGCTGTCGTCAAGCTCAAGCTTCATGACTGCTGCTCCGTCTTCCAGGCAGAGCTTCTAGCCATTGAAAAGGCGTGTCATTACATCCTTGACCGACATATCACACCGGCACTGATACTATCCGACAGCAAATCTGGACTTACTAAGCTCCAAAACGGCAACACTAAATACCGCCTTGCAGTACAAATACACAAACTTATTAAGCAAGCGAGCGAAACAGGTATTAATATAGACTTTGCATGGGTAAATGGCCCATTCTGGACTAAACGGCAACGAGGCAGCTGACTCCGCTGCCAAACACGCAGCAACACTCCACAAAACCCCAGATTACATCAGCATACCCATCAGCTACATAAAACTCAGAAACAAATATAGAAACATATCAGCGACCCAGGATCTTTACTCTAGTGTGAATAGCTGCCTCTACACCAAAACATTACTCCCAAATTATGACAATATGAAAGAGTTTCTCTCTATAGCAAAACCGACCTTCGCCCTAACTCAGCTGCTCACAAACCATGGATACCACAGAGAATACCTTGCACGCTTTAAAATATCCGCAGTGGACACTTGCCCCTGCGATGATATCTCCAAACAATCCTGGAAGCATCTGCTACAGCAGTGCCCCCGTTTCACAACCAAACGCTTTCACCACAAAATGACCTGCCAGACACTAAATATTGACCCATATATAATAACTGAACTCATAAGAAAAGAACAAACCCTTAAATCCTTCAACAACTTAGTAACATACATAGTCTCAAACCTAAAACAATTTAAAAGTTGTGCGTGTACTAGTGTACACACGTAAGAAGTGAAACTTCTTTATGGCCTTATTTTTCGAAAAATGATCTACATGCAACTTTCCAGAAATTGGTTAAATTGGTTAAATTAGTTAAATTAGTTAAATTGGTTAAATTGGTTAAATTGGTTAAATTGGTTAAATTGGTTAAATTGGTTAAATTAGTTAAATTGGTTTAATTGGTTAAATTGGTTAAATTGGTTAAATTGGTTAAATTGCTATCGTCTGAACCAACCGTGGTAGGGGCAAGAAAAAGATGGCGCGTAACCGAAAAATGTGACGCTGTGAAAATGTGACGCTGCGACGCGCAACCGAAAAACGTGACGGTAAATTTTTTCCAACGCCGATAAAGAAGTTTCACTTCAATAAATAAACCATTAATAAAGAAAACAATAATAGTAAAATTAATTTTAAATAACAACAGTATAGCCACTTTCTCTAACATAAAACCCCAAAACAAGAGCACTCAGTGTGCCCACGGAGTAATCCGATAGCTTCGTGGAAACAATGAATCCTCCATGACGAATCATTTCAAAAAAAATTAAAAGGTCTCTCAACAGGTTATAGATAATAAAACAGTGCCGAAATATCGGAAATTCATAAAAAGAAGGTACATGGTGGAAATCTGAAATAATTAACTCTTATTGTTTTATTCGCTTTTGGGTTCGTGTTTTTTTTTGTTTAATCATATATTTTTTTTATATTGAGTGTTAAATTCTTATAGTCCTACTCAGAGTTATAGTCCTATTCATATGAATGAATTTCAACCTATGAATGTAAATGTCGACCTGCGTATAAAACAGCGTTGCATAAGAGCAAGCCCACTACATGAAACTCCATTGCAACTCTCGTATCAACTTATGTTTGTTCATGAAACGTTTGCCAGATAACAATTCCTATTTTACTATTTTTCCTTTTCCTCCATCGTTGTTTTATTTGCAATCCTTAAGTAACTGGAAATCTTGCGACTTTTCTGTTTAAACTCGCATTATAGTGAAAGCTGACTCTCTGTTTGCCTTTGTGATTGTTACAGTGTGGTTTTATTGAAGCAAAGTATTATTCTGAGTGGTCCACGATGAATACACACCAAAATGAAAAATAAAATACAAAAATAAACTAAGTAAATGTTTACATTTAAGTTCTTATGTTGCATGTAGGGGAGACCGAGGGGAGTTGAAACAAAGGTGATTTGAAACAGAGCAGATTTCTCGGAACTTAAAGCTGTTACCGAGTTGGCAACATCGCTTTTTATTCACTTCCCTCCGCCCGCGGACGTGTCAGTTCGCGTCGGTGGCGTAAGTTGTGCGGTTGTGGAGTTCTGCGTGCCATGTGACAAAAATCGTGAAAAGTAAGTTTTTAACGTTTTTTTACGATGCCTATATTGTGATTAGGATTTTGTATTTTAGCTTATGTTATATATGTTTCGAAAGCTCAATATCTAAAGATTTATTATATATGTTTGTTTTAATTGATTTTTGTGTATTCGCTTCTCGGTTGTGGCTTAAATAAAAATTGGGAGATTTTTTCTTACTGAGGAGATTTGAAACAGGCTGTTTCAACTCTACTCGTTTTCAATTTTGTGTCAGACAGAAGTCAATAAATAACGGGCACAAGAAAACATTTGATTTAATTTGTTTCAGAATGCCTACTGATTATAAAAGAAAGACTGACAGAGGTATGGCGAGTCGCAATATATATGATCTCGCAGCAGAAGAAGGAACTTTGCGAGGAAAAACTTTTCGTGACGCTGCTTTCGAGTTACAACTTGAACCATACATCCCTCTACCTACGGGTATATTAAAAAAAAAACTGCTTATGATGAAAGGATAACTCTAATAATATGAAAAACTCCCGTAAAGGATGAACTAGCTGCAATTGAAGCAGCTAGAACAGCTAAGAAAAAGGTGAAAAAATCTAACTTTGAAGATATAAAAACAAGAAAAAGATCAAAACCAGGCACTAAAACTAAAAAAGTCAAAGTTGTCAAGAAACAAAGAGGAAACGAAGACAGTTCAGAAGAGGAAGAATCCTTTTGCCTTTATTGTTTGGAGCCATATTCCAATAGCAGAGCCAAAGAAAAATGGGTGCAATGTCTGGAATGCCACCACTGGGCTTACGAAGCTTGCACTGCTGGGGAACTTTCTTATATTTGCCATTACTGCTTGTCGGATTGAGGTTTTTTATTTTCATAATATTTTTATTTTTGTCATTTGTGAGAATACTGTAAATTAAATATTTGAAGAAATATTGATAAAGACTGATTGTAATACTTATGAAACGATTGAACGTTAATAATTATTTTATGTCAAAGATTTAGAATGTAAAACATTTTGTTAATCTGACTGTTGTTTTAATTAATGTTACGAATAGGACGTTATGGTACTTTTAACCACTTTAGGAGTTGATTAATTGAATGTAGTTAATTACCTACTTAACTGATATATCAGTAAAAAATGTTAATAAAAAAGTTTGTTTATTATTTGAAAAGTATAATTTTAATAAATACCTTTAAATTATATCATCATTTTTATTTTAAAGCCCTTAATACTTTTCAAAAATCATATGTTTCAACTCTCCTCGGCCTCTGTTTCATCTTACCTCGGTATGAGGGGAGTTGAAACAAGTTGACTTGTAACGGTTAAGTCGATTTTTCACCACAATATTTAAAGCTTGCAATTTTTTCATGTTAGTCATTCGCAAGTGTAAAGAATGACCTATCGATTGGTACTAATATCATACGATTTCTCTCTATAGTATTTCGTATATGAAACAAAATGTGAAAATTGTTTCAACTCCCCTCGGTCTCCCCTACAGGATGAAATTTTAACCACTTTTCAAATTTTTTATAGGCGTTCAGTGTCGTATTTAGAGCCAATTTATGAAGTTAGAAATGTAAATCAAGCTTTCAGCCGAAAAATTTTTCGCAATAAAGGTAGTTTTAAATTTTTACGGTCCTAAGCCTGATAAGGTATAAAGGGAAAATCAAAAACTCATGAATAGTATCGTAATGAATGAATAAGATGCGAATTGCGTAAAAAAAGTGTTGCTAGGCAGCCGTATCAAAAATTTTAGATTTTTTGCGGACATTTTCTAAGTGCTTTATCTTAACATTTTTGTACTGGACTATTCCAAAAGAAAAAATACGTAAATATTTTTATACAAAATGGTTATAATGGAAATAAAATTATTCAAACAAAAACACTGTTTATTTATTACTTCAACATAGTATTTAATTGCATTTGCTTCAATATGTTGGTCTTGGCTGATGTCATTTTACTATAGAAATACATTCTCTATATCTGCAGTTATTATTTTAGTCCTATAGGTATCATAAGCAGCGACTACTCCCCATACTTGGTGAAACTGCAATCATTTTAACAATACCTCTTAATTTGAAATTGAAATATCCAATTGTAATAATTATTATTATTTGCATGCCGTGGCGACCTGTGATTGAGACGGCACATAGTTTAAAACCTTAATCTATCTTACCAATTGCTCTTATTTTGTTTGTCTTGTTGGTTATCCTAATAAATAAAATAAACTCCATTATGAGAGTTACTTGTTTCAAGATTTCTACTATGTATCTTGTTGTTTTATGAATTCCCGATATTTCGACACTGTTGCAAGCGCCATTATCATAGAATAACTGATGAATGACCATGGTAGAACATGGTGGAAATCCCAAAATTCCTAACTCTAAGGGAACATGTAAAACAGTACAATCTGCTTTTACACGTCCCAATATTTAAACCTAACACTGCTTCGGGACAAATGTGGGTTAATGCCGAGAAGAAGCAGCGCAAGAAACTCGGCAACTATTGCCAGCCTCTTTTTAAATAAATATGTTTATCAGTATATAAACTTGAAAAATTTTGTCTCAGGCGGGACTCGAACCCGCATCTCCTCGGGGTTCGAGTCCCGCCTGAGACAAAAATTTTTTCTAGTTTATATACTGATATTATAAGTGCAATTAAGTTGCTAAAATATCAAATAAAGTATATAAATATGTTTAGATAAGATATATGCCGGGGCGAGCTGGGACAATTTAAAGCTACACGTTTCTATCATTTATATAATCATTAATAGTGTAATAGTCCTTTTTCATTCAAATTACTTTGATATATGATTTAAATTTATATACAGGAAGTTCAGCAATTAACTGTGATAATTTGTTGAAAATACAAATACAATTTCCCATGAAATAATTACCCACTTTTTGCAGTCCGAATTATGTCATTTTAGTCATGAAAGTTTAAACCAGTATATTGTTACTCCATTGTGCCAAATCAATTAACAGAACCGATGTTTCTAGTGATTCGATCCGTATAGTTTTTGCCTCACTATCTTTTTACGGTTAATTTGTCGGTTACTTTGGTATCGGCCCGTTTGATCTGTCCGCCGTTGGGTTAGGACATCTTTTAAGTTTGGTCAATTGGGGGTAAATCGTATTATCGATAGATTATCGCCTCGCCTTTGACTCGGCTTTAATTAGAGCAAGGTTAATTTGATTGAGGTTTTAGAAGTTAATTATAAAGATAAAGGCAAATTAGAGAGCAGAAAGAGAAGCGGCAGGCAAAGAAAAATAGATACTAAAGGCTTAACGTGCCTTCCGAAGCACGAATTTCCTCCCCCTCCCCCATCGGCTCCAAAAGTAGGTACCTATAATCATCCCGCTGCAGGGCAAGGGCCTCCATCATTGAAATCAAGTTACCACAGCAATGATGGATACAGGCAATGTTTAATAATTCGAAACTCTTGTTACCCGACCCAGGGATCGAATCTAGGACCCGTGATATTAGCCCGGTACTTAAACCACTCGACCAAACGGAGCGTTCTCTAAACGAGTCAATATAGAAAAAGTCGTTTCTTAAATTGACCCTTCCGGGAATCGAACTCGGGGTCCTTGCGTGATGGCAAGCCACCGCACAACTACACCAAACGGGTCTTCGTAGCCCAAAACGCATGCCGTAGAAATGATGAAATATCAAGCTTCAAGGTTCTACTCTGGAGACTTCAAACAGCATAACGAAATGTAGGCAGACTACCAGCCAGATAGATTTGATTGATAAGGATTATCGAACGAAGACTAAGTTGAAAAGAAAACCAAGATGCCGCCCGTCTAGCAGTTGACAAACGAATTATGCTGAAACAAAGATGAAAAGGGGTGAGAATTCAGAAAAAGATTAACTCTTTTAGCGCAATTGGTGCAAAATCACTGTTTCGTCTCACTAGAACGTCAATGAATACGAGTTCCACGCGAACGGTATAGCAACAAACGCCCAATCAATACCCTGCGAAAACATGAGCAGCGAAAATACTCGCTCTTTTATCTAGAGCCCCGGATATTAGGAGTGGTACTAGGGTGACCAAGCTTGTGATATCTGTGAGGAAAACAAAACAAAAAAACTTATTGCTTAAAAACGAAGCCCGTGTACTGAACTGCATAAATAAAATATGCTTATGATATCTGTAAGAAACACATAAAAAAAATCTTGAGTCTGGACTTGTTCTGTTGTAGAATATTACTCGTAAAATAAAGACAGTAACGCTAAGCTTGGAAGACGGGTCAGAGATTTATAAAGAGAAGACGCAGCTGCTAAGGTTTTCTGGCAGCACTCTATTGAAAACTTATAGAACCACATGGCATGAAAGTTTAACAGTATTTAGATCAAGTCTGTATGTTTGTTTGTTCTAGCTAATCTCTGAAACGTGTGAATCGATTTTTACAAGACTTTTCTGGACAGCTAATGTTAAAAGAAGTAGCTTAGGTTACTTTTATTTTAGAAATTTAATTACTGTTATTAATTTTTTCAAGAGGCAGTGAGACATGCCAAGCATCATGCAGTCCACGCGAACAAGGTCGCGGGCACAGGTAGTTAATCATAAATTCAAAACAAATTTTGGTCACACTATTGAAGAGTTATACTTATATTGTCTTAAGTGATCTAAACGTCGCGCCAAAATGAAATTATCTTCGAACAACGTCAGAGAGAGATGGCGATATGATCTAATAAATATCGGGTCTGGATCCGTTTTATGGGTTTTGCAACGGCTATTAAGTAAAATCTAGGTCGATATTCATTCCACTGAAACGCATTTCTTCTTTAACAGTTTGACCTGCCTTCGGCCTAAACGAAAATTTCAATTGGCTAACTTCTTTTATTATTATTTATTTTATTTATTAATAGAGCGTAGTATGGTGCAGGGTATTGCTGAACTGCCTGCACTTAAACTTAAATCGTATGTCAAAGTAATTCTAATGAAAAAGGGCTACTACACTTTTAATTAGTATTAAAATGATAGAAACGTTTAGCATTAAATTGTCCTAGATCCTACTTCCATTATTGTAAGCATTTATATAAGAAGAGGCTGACAATAGTGACCGAGTTTCTTGCGCTGTTTCTTCACTAGCCCATACTTGTCCCGAAGCAGCAGTTTTTTTTTTTTTTTTGCACACGGACGACCGGTCGTTTCCTATTGAAACGATCGCTCGAACGGCAACCCTCCCACGGGGGAAGGAGGTGGTGAATCCTCATGGATACCTCACAGCCGGCTGTGAGGTTATGTGAGACTCCTACTCACTAAACACCACCTTTATTCGCTACCACCAAGGGTGACGTAGCGCATCTGAGGCGCCCACCCCCCAGGAAAGGGGGTGGTGCCGGGCGTCACTCGCCTAGGCGAAGTGCGCACTGAAGGAGGCCGGCATTCGGGAAGAATGCGAGCCTGACATGAGTGACTGGGTTAAAAATTAAAATGGCCGTCGTCCAAAGTGGACGTAGGCCGGAATGTATTTGTTTTTAGTTCGACTGACTCCCAGAAGGGGAGACGGTCGGTTGAGAGGACTGGGGTTGACCTGAAGGGTCCTGTGGTATTGAGTGGGGTTGACCTGAAGGGTCTTGAGGTGGGGTGGCATTTACGGCTTCCTCTGCCTCCAATAGGAGGTTCAGTTGGGCCGTGAGTTTGTCGGGTGGGTCATTGAGGACGGATCTGGGTTTACGTGACAGTGGATTAGGGGAGATGGGTGGGTTATACACCGCCGCCGATTTGATAAGTGGGTTGGAATGGTCCTTTGCTGATTCAAAGAATCGCTCGGAGACCTTTTTGAAGTGCTGTTGGAGTGTGGGTAATTTGAGGTCCCTGTGTAAGTCCGCATTGCGAACATAGAAGGGGGCATTAGCCGCTCGGCGGCAGAAGATGTTCTGCACTCTCTGCAGCTTTGTAAGTGTTTTGTAAGGGGCATGGGCAAATACTACTGATGCATAAGACATCACCGGTCGTATGCAAACCTTATAGAGCGTTCGCTTGTTTCGTAGGGACATTTTACTATATCTACCTACCATTGGACTTAACCTGTTTAGGTAGAAACGGGCGTTTCGTATCGCTCTTTCGACGTGAGGATCGAAACTGAGACTCTGGTCTAGAGTGACACCTAAGTATTTTGTAGACGTTTGCCAGGGGATGGCTTTGCCTAGTAAGGTCGGGGGGCGTTCATCGGGAGGTAGTTTGTGTCGTTTTGAGTCAAAGTACACCGCGGAAGACTTTTCCGGGTTTACTTCGATTTGCCACTTACAGAATCATTCACCTAACTTGTCTATTGAGTCTTGGAGTCTCGGGAGGATTCCACTAAGGGAGGGGGCTTTTCTGTATAGAGCCGTGTCATCCGCGAAGAGGGATAGTTCGACTTTGTTAGTCGGGACGGGGATGTCGTTCGTATAGGCTGTGTACAGCAATGGCGCCAGGACCGAACCCTGCGGAACACCAGCTGTGATAGCCCTGGGAGAGGAGAGCGTTTTTTCGTGCCTAAACCGAAAAGTACGATTTTGAAGGTAGGAGGCAATCAGTCGAACTAGTCGAACCGACAGGTTAAGTCTGTACAGTTTGACTATAAGACCGGTGTGCCATACCTTGTCGAAGGCTTTGGCCACATCAAAGAAGACCGCTACAGTCTTGTACTTGCGTGGCCAGAACCCGTTCAGGATGTACTCGACAATGCGATGTACTTGTTGGGGGCACGAATGTTTGGCTCTGAAACCAAACTGATGGGGAATGATAAGGTCCTCTCCGTAGAGGTGCTCTTTCATGCGAGCCTGTATGCATTTTTCTAGGAGCTTCGCCATTGCCTTTACGAGGCTGATGGGGCGATGGCTCGATGGTTGGTTGAGAGGTTTACCTGGCTTTGGTATGCCTATTACAATAGCTTCTTTCCAGGAGTCTGGAAAGTAGCTGTGCTTGAAACAGGCATTGA
The DNA here is from genome assembly GCA_949315895.1 of Anania crocealis. Taxonomy (NCBI): domain Eukaryota; kingdom Metazoa; phylum Arthropoda; class Insecta; order Lepidoptera; family Crambidae; genus Anania; species Anania crocealis. The sequence goes on along the minus strand of OX438872.1, from coordinate 8,691,974 downwards.
AAATGAGAGAGAGGAAAGCCAGGACTTGTATTGGAAGGTACTTCAGCGCCATGTTGGAGACGCCATCGGCTCCAGGGGCCTTTTTGACTTTAAGCTCTCTGATGAGGGTTTTAATTTCATCAGTAGAGATCGAAATGGGGTCAGTATCGGGAGATAGGGGGGCGGAGTTCAGAGTACTGAGCTCCTCCTCTATTTCCCGTATGTGGTCTGGATCGCAGGGTTGAGTGCTGACAGAACATTGTGAAGCAATGCTGTCAGCAAAGCATTCGGCTTTCTCATTATCCTCGAAGGCTGTGGAGCCATCGGGACAGACTAGTGGGGAGGTATAGGTAATAGCGTCTGTGCGGAGGGCACGTGCCACTCTGTAGTACGCTTGGTGAGATGGGGTGATCTCGGCCATGAGGTCGTTGAACTGGTTGTTCCTCAGTTCTGTAATTTGGGTTTGAATCTGGCGCTGAAGGCGGTTGGCGGTGGCTCTATACTCGGGTGTAGGATATTGGGCTGCCCTTCTAAGAGCGCGGTTCTTAGCCGTAATCAATTTTCTGAGAGACGAGGGAATGCCACTGCGGGGTTTCACCGGGACAGACTTCACGTTCTCATCGATTGATTTTTGAATTAATCCGGTAAGGGAGCTCACCGCACTGTCTATCTTTTCCTTACTATCAAGATAGTCGGGTCCGATAGCGTACGGTGAGTTTTCGGCGTCCATTGCCGATGTAAGTGACTTCCCAAAACCGTCCCAATCGGTGATGGTTTTGGTTTGGGGCTGAGGGGGGTCTCGGTTCCCTAGGATGAGGGATACCGGCCTATGGTCCGTACCAAGGTCGTGAAGGGTTTCGATCGATCTAAGGTCGAGGGCCACGCCTTTGACTAGAGCGAAGTCTAGTACATCAGGTTCGTGATCTAGTCGATCGGGGTAGTAAGTGGGCTCATAGGGCGAGATAACAGATAATTCGAGGGATTCGGTGATTTCGAGTAACCTACGGCCAGCGGTGTTAGTTTGGCGGCACGTCCAATCGGTGTGCTTTGAGTTGAAATCACCGAAGAAGATAACTGATTCTCCTAGTGATAGGAGTTTTTGAAAGTCACTTAATAGGGGAATAGTACCGGATGGTATGTACACTGACACTACGATAATGGTGCGGTGACCAGTCATGGCCAGTCTACATGCCGTGGCCTCCATATTGGAGAGCGGGGGGGTTTGTATAGGTGAGCAATGCAAACTCTTCCTATAGTAGATGGCTGTACCGCCACCTGACGATTCTCTAATACGATTTCGAGAGGGGGAGGGGGGCTGTACTTTCCTATCGTTCCGTATAAGGGTGTACGATGGTATTTTAAGTCCTCTTCGGTCGCGTGGTTTTAGCCACGTTTCCTGGAGGAGAAGAAGGTCTACGCCCGTTTTGTTTACGAAATCCCTTAATTCGGGAATATGCCTACGTAGGGAACGAGTGTTGAAACTAACAAGCGACAGGCCCTTAGGTTTTGCACGACCGGCGCTGATGGCCCCGGTGAGTACCATAGGGGAAGAAGAGCCTAACATATTAATTAATTAATTAATCAAACAGTCAGCTGTACTCAGCAACTGTTTAGTCAATCAATCAATCCGTCAGTCGAACCAACAGTTAGTTGAATAACTATTTGATTGCTCTTCGAGAGGGGGCTTAAAATAGACTCCTATCTGCATAGAGCTGTTTGAGAGCTCTAAGGCACTTTTGGTGGTCGTTAAGTGCCTCTAGGGTGTCATTAATGGAGCGGGCGTTCCTAAATTTGGTAGCTACCAATGTGATTTCGTCGAAATCAATGTCAGCTGTCGCATTGCCGACATTGCTGATGTCATTGGTGCCGTAAGTAGTTTGGGACGGTGGCGCTTGGGGGCACGCTCGCGGGGTGGAGAGGGGGGGTGAGGGTGAGGGGGTGGCAATATGCTCCCAGCTCCCTGTGGGCATGGAAGCCGGGGGTGCCCTCTTGCCTCCCGAATTCGGGAGGGCGGGGAAATTAGTAGCTGTATTAGCAGGGGGGGCGGCTTGGAACCTCTTATGAGGTTGTGGCCTTGGCCCTTGCTGGGGGGACTTGGTCTGTTTGGGGCGCGGTGCGCGTGCACATCCCCGCCAGTTGGCAGGGTGGCCATAAAGGCCGCAGTTTACGCACGCCGGTTCCCCGGGGGTTTCGCGCGTTCTTTCACACTCCCTAGTGGAGTGGGGGCCTAAGCACTTGACGCACTTAGGAGGGGCGGTACAGTTCGCCGCTGCGTGCCCATAAAGTTGGCAGCGGTGACATTGTGCGGGGACCCCCCGGCTGCGCGGGGGTTCCACCCTGACGTTGGATAGGCCGCAGACTGTGATGTCTTTGTGCCTAAACAAGTCCCTGGCGTTGGGGTTGTTGGTCATCGCGACCAAGACGAGGGGGAAGCGTTTTTTGCCGCTGCCGTATATGGGGTATACGGCCTCGACGGGGAAACCTTGATTGATGAGATCATCTTTGATCTCATCAGTGTTCAATTCCTTCGGAATGCCGCGGAGAACCGCGCGAACTTTACGCTCTTCCGGGAGAGCGTATGTGTGGTACGGATACTTCCTGGAAGTCAAGAGGTTAATTAGACCTCGGAAGTTTTCAATAGTGGGCACCTCAATTTTGATTGCCTCACCCGTGTTGGAGGCACGGGTGTAGGCGATTTTCCCCTCTGCGCAGAGACGGGACACTTCGGTCCACTTCTCCTTGCATCGGAGGTATACCGGGGGCGGTGATTTGGGTTTGGCGGGTCGCGGGTTAATTCGCGAGTGCGGCCGGGTAGGGGGGGGGTGGTTGGCGGCGGGTGCGGGGGTTACCGTAAGGACGGGACCCGCTCCCTGAAGAGGGATGATTTTGGCTGGAGTAGCCGGGGTTGTCGGGGGGGTGACGGGAGGGGGTGAGTCAGGCGACTCGGGGGCCGGGGAGCGCCGGTTTTTGGCGCGTTTCCTGTTCTTGCGCTTACGCACAACAGGAGTGAAGGACTCCTCCTCGGGTGCTGAGGACTCGAAGGACGGAGACGGCGAAGAGGACCTTGCGGACAGGGTCCGTTTTAGAGGGAGAGGGAGTGAGGTCAACTGTTCGCACTCCATCTCGTCGGATGACGAATGCGAAACAGCGGGAGCTCTAGAGCCCGATGGGGTGGTGACACCCTTTAGGGTGGTGGCATTGTTGTGCCTTTCAAGGAACTCGAGGAGCAAATCCAGGAGTTCTGGATTTTCGTTAATGGACGCTAATAGTCTGGCCTTACGGTCAGCCATAGTGTGATTGGTATACTTAGTCGTATACCGAAACGAAATACTAATTTAATTTTTTTTTTTATAATGTAGATAAATTAACAGAGAACTAAGGGACACCCCCCGCCAGAGGCAGGGGGGAGGGGGGACGGCGAGCGAACAGGTATCCCTAACGGATAGCCGTTCTTCCCTTCCCCTTGGGACTAGACCCAAGTGCAGTGGGTCCGGGACTGCGGTTTTGCCAGGGCCTGGAGGCCCCGGAGAGCGAACCGGGTGCGCTCAGTTGGCTTAGTTGCCACCGTAAGGTATCAACCAACTCAAACGCGATCGGTTATTTAAAGTAACACTGTTTTAATACAAACAGTGAAACTAGAAATAACAGATTAGTGCACAACGATGCAAATAATGCGAGTGCAAGTGGTGTATGGCGTTCGCCTTTCACCGGAAGGAGGGGAGGGGTGTACGGGCAGACGGACGTCTGCACCGTACAAAGTGGAAATGGAGAGTGTCGAAGCAGCAGTGGTAGGTTAGGTTTAAATATTGGGACGTGTAAAAGGAGGAGGATGGGGCCTATTTGCAGAATTAAAACAGATTTTACTGATATCCATTCCACTGAAAACGACACTTCCTTTATAGCAGTTAGACCTGCCTGCAGCCTATACAAAAATTTCAAGTGGTAAATATCTTTTATTAGTACTTATTTTATTTATTATTAATACTTATTTTATTCATTACTAGAACGTAGGTACGTATGGAATCTGATATTATACGACGGAGGTCGTGCTTATCTTCTTTACATTAACAAAACATTCATAAAACGTTTGCCATTTGGATCAGCGGTAGTAAACGCTGCTTCTGAGCCATGGGTCGTGGGTTCGATCCCCGCACAGTACAAATATTTGTGTGCATGAACATGTCTGTTTGTACTGGTCTGGGTGTTTTCTATGTATTATAAGTATGTATTTACAAAAAAAAGTATATAAGTAAGTTTATCGGTTGTCTAGTACCCCATACGACAGGGTACTTAATAGTAGCTTAATTTGGGACTAGATGGCTCTGTGTGGCCCAGTCAGGCATGTCTTAAATATTATATTATATAAGATTCGGTCGAGCCATGCTGATACCGCAACCATAAACTTTTTTGCCGCAAAGAAGTAAGCGGTAATACTACCAGGTACGCAATGAACATCACTTAGGACCTTTATAATATCAGTATATAAAAAACAGAAATATCTGCTCCTGTGTTATAAATGTTGGTAAGTACTAAGTGATTGCCTCCAACCATCTCAACAAAGTTCTGGTTTACGTACATAGCGCGTTCGCATTATCCTCAGGTTTCAAACAAAGCCCGTCAAATGAACAGAGCGGGGAATGTCTAAAACAGAATACTGTTAGTGCATACTGTGTATGTGGGAACTGTTGAAATGCTAGAACAAAATGTTTCCTAATTTCATGACTATAAAGAGCAATACGTATACTTTTTGATTTAGTGCGTACACATTTGTTACCGATTTATATTTTTGTCTGTAACTGTAAATACATTTTTTTTACTGGCGTAAAGAAAGCTTTTAAATTGACTCTAATATACCACGTGTTAATGAAATCACGCAAAACCTCTTAGCCCATGAAACTGAACAACTTTTGAGGTGGTGGGATTCTACCTCCTAGTGGTCCACCCTGGGCAACGGCATCTTTGGTTTACTAACTAATGACGACGGCTCACAGATCCCTCTGCGGTGGTAGGCTTCGTAAGGCCGCCTGGATGCTACCACCCTCCTGCCGGAGTCCAGGGCCAAACAGTTTTTCTGTGTTCCACTGGTGTGTGGGAGAACCAGTACCTCTGGGTAAACGCACTCCATCGTAGGCTTCTTCTTAACCGTAGAGTTAAGTATGTAGTCAAGAGCAAGCCCATTATTTATTAAAAAACTTACCGAATGGAACGAAGTTCATTTTTAGTGAAGGAATTGTAATAAAATATTATTAAGCTATTGCATAGCTTCTATCGCGGACCTTGAGCGTGGAGACCGAATCCAGAAATTCCGTAACGAAAATAACCTAACACCCCCCACTCCGACCGGCACAGCGGTGATACTTTTTAGTTTTATAATTGAGCTATTGCATAGCTTTTATCGCGGGCCTTGAGCGGAGACCGAATCCAGAAATTCCGTAACGAAAACAACCTAACACCCCCCACTCCGACCGGCACAGCGGTGATACTTTTTAGTTTTATAATTGCATAAGTTGATAAAAAATGCTATGCAATAGCTTTCCCGCGGCAGTCTTCGAGTGCCACACGTCTTTTATATTATTTTATTTTAAATTTATTTTAAATTATCTCTCTCTCTCCATCTCCGTCATCGTCTCCGTCTCCCTCTCCCCCTCTCTGTCTCTCATAGACAGAGAAACACGCGCAACTATAGCAAAAAGTGTCGTTTAAAAAGTGTCGTTACAATTTTTTCCGTCTAGCCCCCTTTGGCAACGCGCGATAAGGAACTACGTTCCAACAAAAAAACATATTAATAAGCATTATGTTAATACAGGCTGGTTTCGAGTTGTTATACCATTTACCTATCATCTTGTATACCAGAACATTTTTGCGTGAACTAAATATCGACTTGTTTTATTTCTTGTTCCTAGTATTATTATAACTAATCAGAATGGATTCGCGATTATGCTTAATTATACTTTTCAAATGAAACCAAGAAGATATAAACACTTAAAACTTACGGGGTTTAATGCAACGAACCGTTATTTAAAGGTAAATAATAATTTACCTTCCCGACGTTTCGATCCGGTTGCACGAATCATGGTCGCGGGAAGTCTGCCCGCTGCATTAAAGTCGTTGGATTAAACCCCGTAAGTGTTAAGTGTTTAGTGTAAAAATGCAACAAGTAAGTTTAAAATCTTATAACAAGGTATAAGTCAAAAAGTAATTATGTGTAAAAGGTAGACAATAAGTATTAAGTAATTGGCCTCTTAATAAACTGGTCACTCTGCGAAGACAATAACGCACGGCAAACGCGTACAAAAGAAGTGTAATTTTTTAGTCAAATCCTTAAATGAAATAAAAACATGATTTTAAAAAGAACTGTTAACTAAAACTCAACCATTAATGCTAAGTTAGAAGCGTAGACCATTTTGATACCTACGGTGTTCGAATTTAAGTTTATTTTAAATATATTTTTACCTAAACTTTCTCCTCTACTGGAAAATACTTTACTAAATGCGCAAAAAACTGTCTTCAAATAAAATGTTTCTGACTCTAGATAAAATTGATAAAACAAGCGAAACTTCCTTGCAGCGCTGACGTTCTTTTTGAATATTTACTTTGATTTCTTTATTTTGTACGCAAGGATGTGGATATTTTAAACTATTTTGTTGATTTTATCCGAACTGCCAAGAAGTGGAAAGTTAAATACACGCATTTAGTTTGTTAGCAGGTGGCATTCTTTTTTTTATGTTATACATGATGACTTTTTCATTTCCTTCTAAAATTTTTATACGCGTTTAGTATCGTCTAAAGAGCCCATTTATGAAGTAAAAAAATTTAGGTCCAGTTTTCACGCGAAAATATTTTTCGCAACATAGTTTTATCATTTTACGGTCTTAAGCCTGTTATGATATGAAGGGAATGAATTAATGAGATGCGCATCGCGTGAAAAAGTGTTGCTAGGAGGCCGTATCAAAAATTTTAGATTTTTGAGGACATTTTCTAAGTTCTTTATCTTGACATTTTTGTACTGGGCTATACCAAAAGAAAAATACGTCATTTGTTTTTTGTCTCCTAGATTGTTGTATTTAAATTTGGAAGGTAATTAAATTTTCACCTGTATAGCAAATGGGTGCCGACTGCACTTTGCTTGTAGTTTTTTTTTTTTCTATTTTAAATCTTGTTTCAGTCTTTTTAGCTTATAGCGTATAAGTGACGCTAATAACATGACATTTCGAGGTCGGGTTGCTTTGCTCGATTTTTTTATTATTGATTTTCCTTATGAATTGATTCTCCCTCTCGCTTTGAAGCTTTTCGGGTACCGCAACCAGGACCTTGATGCGGTGGTCTCGTAAGGTAACAAAAAAGCCTTATTAGACCTTAAAGCTCGTAACCTTAAATTACGTTTAATTTATGTGTGATAGTCTCTAACTTATAATGTATCGTGTAGTGCCAGCACGTTAAGAGAACATCACGACCCCTTCTCTTCCTATGGGTATCGTAAGAGGCTACCAAAGAAGAACCCCAGAAGGAGACGAGTAACAGCGTTTTCCGATGACCATTGGCCTAACTGTGATCACAAACCTACTATGCCGACTGCGATTTAAGCAAAATACTCCTTTTGGAAACGCCCCGTTGGTCTAGTGGTTTAAATACCGGGCCAATGTCTTGGGGTCCCAGGTTCGATTTCCGGGTTGGGCACAAAGTCTCGAATTTTCAAACGTTGGTCGGGTTTGTGATCACCAACCCACATTTGGCAAGAGTGGTGATTGTGCCAGTTCGCATCATTGCTGTGGTAACTTGAATTCAATGATGAAGGCCATTTCCCTGCAGCGGGATGATTACAGATACTTTTGGAGCAGATTGGGGGGGGGGGGGGGGGGGGAGGGGGGGAGGAGGGCATAGTCGTGCATCGGAGGACACGTTAAGCCTTTAGTATCTTTTTTTCTTTGCCTGCCGCTTTCCTTTCTGCTCTCAAATTTGCCTTTATCTTTATAATTAACAAAAACCCCAAGATGAAGGCCTTTTCCCTGCAGTAGGATGATGATTATAGGCTGTTACTCCTTTTGTAGGCTTGTGTCCAGTAGTGGACTGATAGGCTGGTGATGATGATGATGATGCACTGATGATCAAATAAAAAAATATTATTTTTCATACTAAAAACCAAATCCTACATTTCTCTAAAACATTTCACATTGTAGCCAATTTACTAAATTGCTAAGTGTGTGCATGACAGCCGGACCAGTTATATTCGAAATTGTCTAATTTCGTTTAATAATAAAAAGGATAGCACGCCATAAAACGGAACATGTTGTGACGACATTGTTAAATTAATAGAAGTATATTGTTAAGCGTTACGATTGCTTTAGTAACAATATTCGATTTTATTTGTAACTAGCTGTTGCCCGCGACTTCGTCCGCGTCAATTACCATTATTATGATCACGACTATTTTTGCAACATTTTTCACTCATGCTTCGCTCCTATTGGTCGCAGCGTGATGTTATACAGCCTAAAGCCTTCCTCGATAAATTGACTATCCAAAACAAAAATAAATTTTAAAATTCTTTTTGCGCTGGATACAACGCAAAAAGAATTTTTCAAATCGAACCAGTACTTCCAGAAATTAGCGTGTTCAAACAAACAAACAAACAAACAAACTCTTCAGCTTTATAATATTAGTATAGATGGGGTTCGGTAGTAAATTGTGATAAACTAGCTGATGCCCTAGGCTTCGTACGCGTGAAGACATTTTTTTTTTAATTATCAATAGGCTTGCTCTTGACTACACACTGAACTCTACGGTTAAGAAGAATCCTTAGACGGAGCGAGCTTACCCAGAAAGTGGCACTGGTTCTCCCACACACCAGCGGAACACAGAAAAACTGTTTGGCGCTGGACTCCGGCAGGAGGGCGGTATAATAGGAGGTAGATCCCACTACCCCAACTGTACTCTTTTACGGGATAAAAAGGAGCCTATATGCTATTATAGCCTTTGAAAAAATCAAAAACAGTTAACATTCTGAAAATTATGTGGAAAAATGTCACAGCAAATGTATCAAATGTGTTTTTGAGGTTATAATGCAAAAATAAGGTCACCTATTAAATCTCATCTGTTTATTTAACTAAAATCTGAAACTAAATTGCAGACCTTAGTTATTTAGATACTAGCTGTTGCCCGCGATTTCGTCGGGTTCAATTTCTGTTATTATGATCGCGATTATTTTTGCAACATTTTTCACTGATGCTTTGCTCTTATTGGTTGCAGCGTGATGTTATATAGCCTAAAGCCTTCCTCGATAAATCGACTATCCAACACATAAAGATTTTTTTAATTAGAACCAGTACTTCCTGAGATTAGCGCGTTCAAACAAACAAACAAACTCTTCAGCTTTATTAATATTAGTATAGATTAATTTTAAAAGTGACACTTAACATTAAGCGTACACTTAACATACATTAAGCGTACATGTAATAAGTTTTACTAAAATTCGCCCCACTTACCTAGCTCTCACAAAGATGTTGCTAAATCTTGCACGTACCACACATTACGGAACCCGAGAGGCTTCCAAAAAATAAAACCGTCAGATAGAATCGGCTCAGTGAAAGCAATCCCGCACAGTTTTACGGGATTTCAAGGTATATTGGTTTTATGTAAATACAAATTACATTGTGTAGGTAATACTGTAAAACAGTTTATACCTTGCAAATGTATTGGTGATTTTGTTCGACACAGATTTTGATGGCATTACAATCTTAATGTGATACGGCTGTTACAAATAAAAATACGACTCCATGTATAAAACACGAAAATTTTTATTCGTCTATTGCCCTGAAACATCCTATTAAGCTATTATAATAGACGATAATTGAAACCATAGACATAGTATTTATAAGTCTATGATTAAAATCTGCATGCATTAGTATTTAAATTAAAAAAAAAGACGTGTGGCACACGGAGACTGCCGCGGTAAAGCTATTGCATAGCATTTTTCATCAACTTATGCAATTATAAAACTAAAAAGTATCACCGCTGTGCCGGTCGGAGTGGGGGTTGTTAGGTTATTTTCGTTACGGAATTTCTGGATTCGGTCTCCACGCTCAAGGCCCGCGATAGAACCTATGCAATAGCTTAAAAAGGTAATTTAAATTTAGAACGTAACTGTTAAGTTGCGTTGTTAATTTAAATTTAATCCCTCAACCCCCAGGAGGCACGCGCGTGCCGCGATAACAATTGATTTCAATTGTGTCTGGAATAACTCACGATCGAGGGATTAAAGCTAGAAAATGGTGGACGCTCTAGTAGTCAGCGTTTACTTCGACAGCGTCCTAAGTAAGATACTGTGAACGTGATCGATGAAACTAACTGATCGAACCATTCATAAAATAAGGAACTCAAATTTGTATAATTGAATTTAAAAATAATTAGTTAGTCTCATAGTCTAATCTATCTTAGTACTTAGTTTCATTAAAATCGGTGTCAGTCAAACAATGAAATGAATATGGCTCCAGAGATTGTAAGAGACATTTATTTCCTTGACTACGGTTTTTATACACATTAAAAATTTAGCGACATCTATATTTCAAAACAAACTATTTGATGCAAGCAACTTACGTTGCTATTGAACAGATGGCGCTGTTTACATGGTTCAGTAGATACATACAGTGCAGAGGTACTTTCGCATTATAATATTAGTAAAGATAATGATTTCTTGTTTGCGTGTACGAGTATGTTTTGGTCTGTGTGTATTCAGCTAAAGTACTTCAGTATTCAATCTTTTGAGCGGAAGCTGTTTGAAGCGTTTACTAAATATACTTCAGACGCAAACTAGCTTTTATTTACAAAATAAAAAGTAAAATTTACTTCCGTAGTTCATGTTTGCATTACGTTAGAAAATATTAACGTATCAATTACAGTTCTATCTCAATGCAAGCTAGTAAGTAATACCGTATATTTTGACATTACTACCTTATTCAATGTGTCAAAATATACAATTGATATGCAATTGCGATCTATTGAGCCATTTGTAAATTAGCGGGATGGGGACTACCGTTTCTTTGCTCACCAGTTGGCGCCACTGTACTCAGACTGAGGTCCGGAGTTATAGCTGTCAAAGGCGATTGGCACCGAAACAAAGTGTTACCTATATCTTGAATCTAATTAAGGTTATATTGTTTATAAATAACTATCTTGATATCAACAAACTAACTTCTGAAATAGTTGCTCTTGAGGCCGCCTATTTTTGCGCCTTTTCTTAATTCCGCTTTTAAAGCGTTCACATTAATCGCCAAATAATCCATATTTGCGATATTTTATGAAGGAGATCACTTTCCAGCAGGTAAATTAAAGAAATTATAATTTATGCAACAAATTCCGCTAAAACCAGAACAAAGTGAATGATATTGGACCTCACGCGACACTAGCGCCTCTAGTGGCAAATTCACTAGCGATAGCCCCCATTGGGGGCCTGCATGGTCACGGGTCTATCTTACATTTCAATGTATAAGTAAGTGTTTAAGTAATAGTTTGCAGTCTTGACGAGTGGGGTATTAAATAAAAATTCGAAGTACCAAAGTGTTTAAACAATACAGCAAATATAGATCATCATCATCATACCGTCGACACCGTATCCGGTGACGGTGACTCCTATAAATTACGCTGGTGGGCTCTAATATGGCTGGCAAAACCGAATTTGGTTTTAAAGACTCGGTTGCAAGATGCACAGTATAATTGGCCAGCTGAATCGTATGTATAAGAGTAGGTGGGTTTTTGCCTAGTCTTCCGTATTTGGCGTTTCACATCAAGGTCTTCTAGACGCTCAGATTCAAAACGGTCGACACTTTTGTGAATGGTTCGACGCCATTCCGGTCTTTGACGTGCAAGACTCTCCCAACTCTCACTTGGTATATGACAAGCCACAAGATTGTGTTTGAGTATGTCTTTATAGCGAAGGTATTGCCCGCCTCGTTTCCGTTTTCCGTTTGAAAGCTCAGAGTAGAAGACTGCCTTTGGCAGTCTGCTATCGGGCATGCGTAGGACGTGACCACTCCATCTCAGTTGATGTTTCATTACAAGAGCTTCAACTCCAGACATACCTGTACGACGCAATACCTCAGTGTTTGGAATTCGGTCCTGCCACTTAATGCGCAAAATGGATCTTAGACATCTGAGGTGAAATGTGTCTAACTTTTTGATATCTGCTTTATAGCAGCACCATGTCTCCGAAGCGTATAGTAATGTAGGCAGAACAATCGCTTTGTACACTAATATTTTAGTTTGCAATTTGAGGTCGTGTGAATTCCAAACACAGGCCCTAAGTTTGCCAAAGGCCGCTGCAGCACCTGCTAATTGGGCTGGTATTTCTGGCCTCCATCATTGAATTCAAGTTACCACTGCAATTATGGGTGTACTGGCATAATCACCACGCTTGCCAAATGCGAAACTTTTTTGTTGCCCGACCCTGGGATTCAAACCTGGGATTCCGAGATCTTGGTCCGGTATTTAAACCACTAGACCAAAGGGGCGTTTTCATTCATTTTTTTAAGCGCACCTCAACCACATTTTTGTTTTTCCAACATTCCTCATTAGGTGTCCACCTAAGTTAAGAACATAACCTCTTTTTCGTAGTCGGGTATAAACCTTATGGCAAGGGTTGTGTCGGGCTTACGGGAGGGGCGAGCTACATGATCGATGACTGGCGGCCGAAGGTAAGGGAATGTTCTCTGTGACAGACTACGTACAAAGATAAGAATAATTCTAAGTAACGTTAAGACTAATTTGAAAATACAATTTCTTGAATAAAAATGTCAACTGCCTGAGGTGGGAGTCGATTCCACAACCTTCCGCTTATAGGACGACTGCTCTAACCATTGATCTACCCAGACATTTGGCGTGTCGACGAATTTATTCAAGGCATAATGCTATAAGCCAGTGGGTTCGAGTTCCGACTCAGATAGTCGAATTTTTTTAAAAACCCGGGAAGATATTGAAATGAGGTTTTCTAAATTGTCTGGGAATCGAACCTAGGACCTCAGAGTTGGCAACCCTTTTCAAACCGTTGTCAAAGCCCTTGACTAAGGTCGTCAAATATTACAAAAGTAAGCGAATATAGTGCAATGCATTTTAATATCAGGCATATAGATAAACTTGCCGTTCCAGGTTTCAGATTCATTCATGGGAAATTGTATTCGTATTTTTAACAATTAATAACGACTATCACATTGCACAAGTACTTGTACAATAACCCAAATAAAATTTTACAGTTATTTAAATGAAAAAAGCCTGTTACTATTATACTACAGGATGAAATTTTAACCACCTTTAAAATTTTAATATATCAATCTACGAGACAAAAAAAAATGACGTATCTTTTCTTTTGGTATAGCCCAGTACAAATATGTCAAGATAAAGCACTTAGAAAATGTCCGCCAAAAATGTAAAATTTTTGATACGCCCGCCTAGCAACACTTTTTTTACGCTCTCATTCTATCATTACGATACTATTCATAAGTTTTTGATTTTCCCTTTATACCTAAACAGGTCTAGGACCATACAAATTTAAAACTATATCGCAAAAAATATTTTTGGGTGACAACTTGATTTACATTTTTTACTTCATAAATAGCTCTAAATACGATACTGAACGCCTATAAAAAATTTCATCCTGTATTATTGATTGCACAATCATGTACTTACCTCCGTGGCGGAGTGGCGTACACACCGGTTTTCAAGGTGTCGTCTGCTCCGAGGTCCCGGGTTCGATTCCCGGACGGGTCAATGTAGAAAAAAAGTGTTTTTCTAAATTTTTTCGGGTCTGGGTGTTTGTGGTACCTTCGTTGTTTCTGGTTTCCAAAATACGAATGCTTTGAATAGTTATTCAAATTGGGATCAGAACAATGTATGTGATGTTGTCCACATTTATTTATTTATTTATTTATATAATAAAAAATCCAGAAAACAAATTTGGCTGAATTTTAGAAAAAAGGAAAACATACGAACACGGCCAAAGCCTTTCTTTAATTTTTAATGAAAAAGTTTTTAAATCGGTCTAGTTTTGGAAAAGTAATCGGGGGACTACGAAACGTTGATTTGGTGTGCTTTTAGTAGGTGTTTACGGTCCAAGAAGCAGCTGTCTCTATCACACTCTGCGATGAATGCGTTTGGCACTGCGCGACAGCAATAGATTTTATAAATACCTATTTTTCAATTCTCTCGCCTTTTGTAAAAGTTGTTGTTGTGTTTGCTCTTAATAGTTAGAGTTTTTCGTTCGCAGATTGTGTATTCAGTTTTTTTATTTTGCACCTATGGTAAATAACTAGTAAGTAGTATGGATATTACATTAATAATTTGGTAATCTTGCAAATTCTCTTTTAGTCTGCCGAAGCAGGTCTTTTTAAAGCCCATCAGGCACCAGTCCCTCACACTTATTGAGTCTGTACCTGTGACATGAAATTAAATTGATTTGATTGATTGATTGATAACCATAAAAATAATTTGGAGGTAATAACCGAAAATATTGATGAAACTCAGCTACCTCACAGTGAGAAGCCTTGAATAAATTGGTGACACCTCAAATGTCTGATTAAGAGTCGCCTGGTAAGCGGAAGGGGATTTGAATCCCACCAGTCAGTAAAAACAAAATCATAAGAAAGAAGTTTTTCTTGGCACATTCTAAGTCCGCTGATTCCAACACTATATTCCCACCCGATGATTCAGTAGGGGTATGAATAAGGCATATGTTCCGCGATACCGTGCCCTAACCGTTGCGATATGACAAAGGGGGACTGGATTTTTGGGTTTGAATTTATCGGAATTTATTACACTGTGTAATGTCCAATACTGCCAGGATTTAGTACGCACCGCGAGATTAATATTGTACACACGGCGGCACATCAGACTATACATGTTGACCTTGAGACCGCCTTTATGCCCTACGTAATAAAAGCTGTTATCGCAGTTCAACTGTTTAACTTGATGTGCTGTCGAGTGTACGAGTAATACCGGTGTAGTAAATATTTTGAATTTGTTAATGCGATCAAATAGAACAGGTATTTTTTCTAGTGGTGTACACGGCCTGTGCCTTGCCACAATAAGGTTGAAGGGTATTAAAAGTATTAGAAAAGGAATAAAACGGAAATTTTGATTCCCTGAATAAATTTAAATTTAAAATTGTTCAGTCGTTAGTTTAGCGGTTAATTTATCTTAATTTTCTTTTATTTTATTGTTGTCACATTTAGGTAAACTTACCGATTGTTAAATTATACGTAAATTTTTAATACTGTGAATGCCGTGTTAACCTGTAATAGGCATATTTGTAAGATTAAGGCCTTTATGTATTGTTTTTATTGTTGTTTTTATATGTATGCTGTTGGTTAACCTTTATAATAAATAAAAAAAATAAAATAAAAAAATAAAAAAACGGGTCATTAGAAATTGACATTTAAAGATGCCTTAAGACGTAATTTAAGTTTGTCTAACGAAGTTAGTTCCGTTAAAACAGTTGAATAAAAACTTCTATAAGGAACTCTTTGTTACGTATAACATACTCACATGGAGTGGGCTATAATCAACTGGGGAATTCTACAGGCCGATGTTGACGTTATTAACGACTAGCATCATACTTTAGACCGGCTTCATAGAAGCTCTTTTTTTAACTATCCGTCATTATAAACATTCATAAAAATCTAGATTTCTTTATTGTTTATTATTTATTAAAAATTAAGTTTCTGTCGTCAGACAAAAGAATTATGCGTGCATTTTTGTATTTTTACGCTTAACACAACAAAACCGTTGCAATTTTTCAAAAAGTCATACGAGCAACTTTAAACTATTCATTACGTATAATATTTGGCTGCATGTTTGAATCAATCTGATTCTTTGATTTTGTTTGTCTAGATTATTATGAGAAATTGTAATAGCGGTCTGGGTAATGTACCTTGAGGGAGGCCTAACAAAATAATCAATAGTGATTTTAGTTTCGATAAAACTACCACACTATGAGATTATTAAAGAATTCACTGAAGTAATAGTCAAGAATCAATGTTATTTTTACGTATCCTAAATAATATTTCCTCAATTCAAAATTATTTAGACCTTATAATGTTTATCAAATGTCCTAAAAAAATTCAATGACTTTTCTGTTCAAATACTTTGTTCCATGAGACATCTCAAATCGTTTTAAATTTATTTTTAATGCGAACGGAAGTCTTATTTTTCCCCTCGCAATAAAATGCCCCATAAGATTACCTTCCCGAACAATATAAAAGTCAGCACTTCACAATGTTGTACATATATCAGTACGGGAACGCAAGGAGCGCTGGAGGCTGGTTAACCGTGAAATTGAATATGTCCACTGGATTTGTACGGAAGCGAATAGCATAACATGTGCTTCGATTTAAGGCCTAATATAAATTCGCTGGATATGACACCCGCTTGCTAATTCTTACTGTAACTTTTGGCTACAAACAGAGTTTCATCCTATCCATATACGAGATATATTGCAACTAGATAGTCACTTTGGTACTAACAATTACCCCTCTCCCACACTTAGCTCTGGAGGTACAGGTACTGTGCATACTTACCCACTGTGCTCAGTTGCCTCGAATGACTTTATAAAATATCAATAACATTATATCATTCTAATCATCAAGATCCAGCAATGGTACACTCAATTGTTGTGAGTCATTGGCTGATATATTTGATATTCAGTCAAATATTTGGAAGATAAACTTAAGGGCAGCAAATTATAAGATGAGACTAAGATTGTGTTTGTTAATTTTTAGTCTTCTTCTTGTTCTATATCTTTCATGCATACTTCGGTGTAGAGTTTTTAAGAAACTTATATTGAAATGCTTTTAATGACTTCCATCTTGCGACAGTAGGACCAATCAATCAATCAATGGGACCAATGGCTAAGAGTGCTTTCCAAAGTACGACTATTTAGACACAATTAAGAGAAGATCTATTTATATAACAATACTCTATTGACTTAATCAGGCGTGAACTTAGGACCGTTGCGTTGTTAACCATGACGTCATTTATATTGTAGTTCTGACATGACGTAAACAAAATTTCACATTTCCTTTCCAGTGAAATTACATCTGCGTTTATACGCGGTTTTGGGTTAAAACGTGTGCCGTTTCTCATTCATCATCTTGTTTTTCAGTACATTCACGAAACGCTGTATATCCGTATACACCCAACGCATTTTGAACTCTATCTTTAAGTGTTACGGTTAGATTTATAGTGAAAATGGGGAGTAGAACAGATGTCAGCATGGTACATTGGAAATTAAAGTTCATCCTAAATAGTAGATTTGCTGACAAATGCTTCATCCTTTATTCGTCGAACCAAGAGCTTTGTTTGTTGAACGTTCGTACTCTTTTAGACAATGACATAAACTTATGTCCGGAGAGAAAGACGGCCCTAATCGCAAGAGAATTGGCCAAATATAACATAGATATAGCCGCAATAAGCGAAACCCATCTTACGGACTCGGGAGAGCTATGCGAACGGCTGGGAGGCTACACCTATTACTGGAGCGGGAAGCCAAGTACTGAGAGAGCGGCTAGTGGGGTTGGGTTTGCTGTAAAGAATCAACTGGCAAAAACACTCAAAGAACTACCGAAAGCCATAAATGACAGAATAATAACACTTAGACTTCCGTTGTCATCGATGCGGTACCTACATCTCATAAGTGTATATGCCCCCACACTGCCCTCTCCAGAAGAAGAAAAAATCAAATTCTACAGCAAGCTGAATCAAGTCCTGACTAAGATATCATCCACAGACAAGATAATTTTGTTCGGAGACTTTAACGCACGAGTTGGTAACGATTATAGGGCTTGGAGTGGAGCTCTTGGTCGTCACGGTGTTGGTAAATGCAACGCTAATGGCCTCGATCTTCTTACTCTCTGTGCCGAATTTGATCTTACAATTACTAACACCTGTTACCGATTGCCAGAAAAGCTCAAGACCACGTGGATGCATCCAAGATCTAAGCACTGGCACCTCCTAGACTATGTGATAGTACGCAAGAGAGACCTCAGTGAAGTACTTATCACTCGAGTAATGAGGGGTGCTCAGGGCTGGACCGATCATCGGCTAGTCCGATCAAAACTACGATTCCAATTAAAAGCACCACGTCGAGCATCTCACAAGATCCCGGCAAAAATACACTGTGAAAAGCTTGTTCGCAACTCGCATTTAAGTCAAGAGCTAGATGATGCATTCTGCACTAGTATGCCAGAGACGGAAGAGGGTATATCTATTGATGAGCAGTGGCGTTCATATGCTGACAACCTTCTCACCTGTGCCTCACGAGTTATTGGGAAACCGGAAAAGAAAAATCAGGATTGGTTTGATGATTCCGAAGTGGAAATCAAAAAGCTCGTTGAGGACCACAGACGTACTCTTCTTTCGTCAGACATCTCTGAGCGGCGAAATGCTAATCATAGTCTAAAAGTAAAAGTACGTGCTCTCAAAGATAAATGGTGGGTAGAAAAAGCCAATGAAATCCAGCGCTATGCTGATACCAATCAGTCTGGTAGATTTTTTGAGGGTCTCAAAGCTATTTTCGGCCCAAAAACTAAGAAGGTAGCTCCAATTTACAACAAGGACAAGACACAACGGCTTACTGAACAGAAAGATGTTCTTGCCCGATGGGCAGAACATTTTAATGACGTTCTTAACCCTAGTACACAGACAGCTGACTTGTTGCTTATTGATAGCCTCGAAGGTTTACCGGTACTTGATGACTTGGCGGAACCACCATCTTTTGATGACTTTATGAAGGCACTGAGGAGACTGAAAAATCGCAAGGCACCTGGGGTAGATGGTTTACCGTCTGAATTATACAAATACAGCGGCCCTCACGTTAAGAACAGGTTATTCCAACTTATCCTAAAAATATGGGAGAATGAAGTAGTTCCGCAAGATTGGAGAGATGCCTCCATCTGTAAATTGTACAAAGGCAAAGGCGACATCGCTGATTGCAGTTCGTACAGAGGTATCTCTCTACTCTCAGTAGCTGGAAAAATCTTAGCCCATATTATAAACACTCGTCTATCCCAGCACGCAGAAACCATACTTCCCGAGACCCAGTGTGGTTTCCGCCCAGGCCGAGGTACGGTGGATGCTATCTTTGTCGTGAGGCAAATCCAAGAGAAGAGCCTGGAACAATACCGTCCTCTTTATATGTGCTTTGTAGATCTGGAGAAAGCCTTTGACAGAGTCCCGCGTGAAGCCCTGTGGATAATGCTAAAGAAAACTGGCTGTCCTGAAAAGTTGTTAAACTTGATACGTCAGTTTCATGACAATATGACAGTTAAAGTTCGACATGAAAATGACTTTTCAGACCAAATACCAGTAACCAGTGGCGTGAAACAGGGCTGTGTATTGGCTCCCACTCTGTTTTCTCTATACTTTGCCTTTGTTATGCGGGATGCGGTTAGGACTTGCAATAGTCAAATTGAAATTAGCTCTAGAACCGATAAGAGCATATTCGATCTATCCCGTTTCAGAGCTAGGAGACAAGTTTCCAGGCTCTCTGTTCTGGACGTCTTATATGCCGACGATGTTTGCCTTATGGCCGACTCAATAGAGTCTCTTCAAGCCTGTGTAGACTCATTACACGCGTCGTGCCACAGGTTTGGCCTGATAATAAGCACCAGCAAAACTCAGGTTTTAAAACAACCTGCTCGTGGTTGTCTTGCTGACCAATCCGCTATCAACCTGGATGGCTCTACTTTGGAGGAAGTACCATACTTCAAATACTTAGGCAGCAGATTAAAGCATGACAACACACTAGAATCAGAAATACCAGCCCGATTAGCAGGTGCTGCAGCGGCCTTTGGCAAACTTAGGGCCCGTGTTTGGAATTCACACGACCTCAAATTGCAAACTAAAATATTAGTGTACAAAGCGATTGTTCTGCCTACATTACTATACGCATCGGAGACATGGTGCTGCTATAAAGCAGATATCAAGAAGTTAGACACATTTCACCTCAGATGTCTAAGATCCATTTTGCGCATTAAGTGGCAGAACCGAATTCCAAACACTGAGGTATTGCGTCGCACAGGTATGTCTGGAGTTGAAGCTCTTGTAATGAAACATCAACTGAGATGGAGCGGTCACGTCCTACGCATGCCCGATAGCAGACTGCCGAAGGCTGTCTTCTACTCTGAGCTTTCAAACGGAAAACGGAAACGAGGCGGGCAATACCTTCGCTATAAAGACGTACTCAAACGCAATCTTGTGGCTTGTCATATACCAAGTGGGAGTTGGGAGAGTCTTGCATGTCAAAGACCGGAATGGCGTCGAACCATTCACAAAAGTGTTGACCGTTTTGAATCTGAGCGTCTAGAAGACCTTGATGCGAAACGCCAAATACGGAAGACTAGGCAAAAACCCACCTACTCTTATACATACGATTCAGCTGGCCAATTATACTGTGCATCTTGCAACCGAGTCTTTAAAACCAAATTCGGTTTTGCCAGCCATATTAGAGCCCACCAGCGTAATTTATAGGAGTCGCCGTCACCGGATACGGTGTGGACGACATGATGATGATTGTCATTGTGAACTATGAATTACAAATGGCGGGGTTTAAGTGGGGTTTGCAGAGTGTTTTCGGTTATGTATCACACTTTTTGCGTTATTTACTGTATTTAACAATAAAACTTTTTTTTAAACAATAAGTAATGTTACTGATATCTAAATTATGGTTCAAAATTAAAAAAAAAAAAAACGATAAAGGCCATTCTTAACTTACATTAGGCTGGAAATCCTAAGCACTTTATCAAGTGAGTAAATTGATAGATCCATTTTTAATAAAGTCATAATTGTAATATCTGAGATATAAGCTCAGTTTGCAGAGCCGTAGCTTTGATAGGCAGTAAGAGTTTGGCGTAAAAACGTTTACCAGTCATGAGTATTCTTGCAAAACAAAAAAGCAGCGCCCTCCGTACAATCGCTGGATCGATCGCCTCATAAATCACTCGCATAGGCCGAACTCCTCAACTCGAGATAATCCCGAAGGATTTGTAAATTCATTACGCGATAAAAGTTCCGAATTAAAATGGAGATTATGAACTTTGAAGACGGCTGCGAAGTTGCTCGCAGTTTTTATGGCCATATTATAAAGGGTTCGCTTGTTCCCTTCGAACGAAATGGCTCCCTTGTAATCATATACTGACGCAGGGTGTTGAATCTGCGGCTTTTAAGAGACGTTGAAAAATCCTGTTGGAATTCTTAAAAAATGATTGAATCTGCGTCTTGGAATCAGATAAAAATGTAGTTATTGTACCCTGAATAAAACAAAAGGGACAAAGTTCTCAGATTTATCGTACAACTATAATTTTTGAATTTGTACAATGTTACGTTTAAAGGTCTTTTATTTTTCATAAGAAATGGTGTTGTACTATGACGGCACATCTGCATACATTGAAATAAATATATTATATTACGCTTAAGCGTAACGTTTTGTTCAATCAATATCGTCATTATCATTAGCCCATATCAGTCAACTACTGGATACCTCCTTAAAATAATAGAGAAAAGACGCCCATCTTCTGCTGGTAAAACTCTTTTGTAACAAAGACTGAACGACGAATATACAACTAATAATGTTTTGCTAATGAGATATCTTGGAAAATAATAGGGGTTAAAGTATGAAATTGCCGATTTGTACTGAAAATCAAAATTGTTTATTTTCTAATTTTTAACAAATTTATTTAATCAAAATAGTTACCATTATTATCTATACATTGCTGCCATCTAATAGACAGGTCATTTATGCCTTTGTGATAGAACTCTAAGGATCTAGACTGCACAAACTGTGTGAAAGCATTTTGTACTGCCTCCTGGGAAGAAAACTTCTTGTCACGTAGATAATTGTCCAAATCACGAAAAAAATGGTAGTCCGTTGGAGCAAGGTCTGGCGAATACGGAGGATGTCGAATGTTTTCTAATTGCAGTTCCTGAAGGGTCAAAACGGTTTCTCGTGCTGTATGAGGTCTCGCGTTGTCATGGAGCAATAATGGTGAAGATCGATTCATGAGTCGGGGCTGTTTTACTGCTAGTTTTGCCAACATTGTTCGGAGTTCGGCACAATAGACATCTGCCGTTATTGATTGACCAGATCGGAGAAAACTATAGTGAATAACACCATGCTGAGACCACCAAAGAGTTACCATTATCTTTTTATTGGTAAGTTTTGCTTTAGGACACTGTTGTGGCGTTTGACCTGGGGTCAGCCATTGCATTTTTCTTTTACGGCTATCAAAAAGAATCCACTTTTCATCACATGTCACAATTCGATTTAATATTCCTTCATTTCTGTACCAATTCAACAAGGCAACACAAGTTTCAACACGCGTTTCTTTCTGCACATCAGTCAAATCATGAGGCACCCATTTTTCGTATTTTTTTATTTTATTGATTTGACGCAAATGAGTCAATATTGTGGGTAAGGTTACGTTAAACCATGCTGCTAATTCCTGGGTAGTTTGACTAGGATCGGCTTCCACCATCTCTCTTAAATTCATCGTTAATTCTTCTTCTTTCCCGTGGCTCGTTCTTCAAGTCGAAGTTTCCATCACGAAAGCGTTTAAACCAAAATCGCACGGTGCGTTTATTAGCAGATCCCTCTCCAAACGCAACATTGATATTGCGGGCTGCTTCTGCCGCGTTACTTCCGCGTCGGAACTCGTATTCAAAAATCACTCGAATTTTCGCAGTATCCATCTTTCTTGTCTAAGTTAAATAACAAAAACAATTGAAAGTCGATATTCAAATGTTTCACATTTTTTAAAAGAAGAACATCATAGAAACCATGCGAAAAAAGTTTCATTCGAAAACCTCAAACCATGAAGATTCTATGTCAATTCAAAGAACCTATTATAATAAAACGGCAATTTCATATTTAAACCCCTAACATTAGTCTGCCAAACGATCAGAGTGGAGGAAGGGCTTTGGGTCAAACCCAGCCCATTGTTTTGAGTACTAATGTTGTTATATAAATTTGAAAAAATATATCTCAGGCGGGACTCGGACCCGCATCTCTTCGCGGGTTCGAGTCCCGCCTGAGACATAATTTTTCAAGTTTATATACTGATATTATGATTGCAATTTAATTGCTAAAATATCAAATAAAGTATACTAATGTTGTGCTGAGCTAGATGTCACGCGTTAGGAAGTGAAAGCTACAATTTGTGGCAGTTGAACATAAATATGTTACAGTGAGGTGAAGTGTTCAAGCCCATAATGTGGGAGAATTTCACCACACTTGTGAATTCACGAATGACACCAACAACGGTTTTGAAGCTCTCGCCGTTTTCTAACTCGATCGAACCACCTGAAAGGTTCATCACTAGTCATTATTAATCCACTGCTGGATACGAGCCCCAAAAAAGAAGGTTCTTGCCACATTCGCCATGCTAGGCAGGCGAGTTAGTGATCGCAGATTGATCAATGACTTCTTTTGGCAATTCTCATTTAGTCGCCACTTATGGCATCCATGTAAAGACAACTGGTGGAGTTATTCTTTTTATGTGCCGGCACTACTCGACATAACTGAAAAGTAAAAGTTGTTCCAAACGATAATGAATCCTAAAGTAAAACAATAGAAGTCATATTTTTGAAGAATTACATACAAATAGAATATTGAATTCGATAATGAAAATCATTCGTGTGCGAAATTAATTCCTATTGCTCCCAATTGCGTAGTCATTTGAAATCAATATTAATTGAAACCAATTCAGAAATTTGTTTCATACAGAAACAATTAATATTAGAAAGCGATTATTTATTTGTTTACAAAAACTTTAATGAAATTTAGGCAAATGGATAGTAAATAAAGAGTTGTTATGTGTTAAGTCAAGAAATTGTCAAAGTCTTACGTCAGAATTATCATAAAAAACAACAGGCCTCTAATTTGCGTAACCAAATCGTATCACAATCGTAATTGAATAGCAGGTTTTTCACAGTTCTAGTATGAGCTAAATGTAAAAATCGTCCAATTCAATCACGGTCGAACTGCAATTGAAATAGCTGAATAAGGCCCCTGATAGTATAAACCATAGTATAAACTTTATTTGGCAAAAACTCATATTGTGGCAAACTATCATTTATCTAAACATTCAAAATTCATAATTTTAAAAATTCAGAACATTTTATATCCATAACAATACATTTCATCTTTGGTCATTGATATTCAGAACTACTTATCACAATATATCGAGCAAGCGTCTAAACAACTATGCAGCAAGCTTGTGTGCACAGAACTATCGGTGTATATAAAAATTGTTCGCCAAAATCATCTAAGTAGGCAAATAAATTATTTTAGGTAGGTACATTTACTACTACGATGACATTAAAATTTAAGATTTCAAAGAAGTAGGTACTGTCACTAACAACACTATGCATTAAATATCCAAGTTTTTATGTACTAAAATGCTAAAATGTATATCGACAATTTAGGTAAAACAATTCTGGAAGGTTTGTACGCACTGCGAGTTTTATCTTAAACCAATTTTGTTAAACGTAAACGCTCCTCCAAGCGAGCCGCACTTGTTCTACTTCACTCCGTACATTTTATTTCTAAATCGGTGGTATAAAGTGTGAGATTGAGGGAAAATTTATGTAACCGGGACACCTTAGAAGCAAACTCGAAGGTCAGTGAAATTGGTTTTTGAAAATTCCTGTTGTGCAAAAAGTTCTAGGCAAATTCAATTTGAAACCGCTCAGCAAACGGCTGCCTGCTGCACTGACTCACCGCTCTGCTTAACGTCCCTACCCCGCGCGGCACCCCGCTCCGTGCTGCGTTGGAACGTACTAGTCTACTTGCCTCGCGCGCCGCCCCGCTCGACTGTGCTGTGTTATAACGTGGAAGTCAACTTGCCTACCAGTGAAATATGTCACCGAGGAGAGCGACGTGTGCGGGTTGTCCCGCGGTTGTAAGTGAGGACGGTCCATATATGAAGTGCTCTAGATGCAAGCAAATTTTCGATACTTTTTGTGCCAATATCAATGCAAATATGTTTGATACCTTAACCGTTGAATTTAAAAAATCATGGGTCTGTGTTGAGTGTCGCAGCAAGCTACCCAAAGGGGACAACACACATACTCCTGTGCGCCAGCAACATATCCAAGCTGCGTGTACAAAAACCAACGATTCACCTAATGCAGTGGTCATCAGTCCTGACAACGTGACCATGCGAACTGCGGCTCGCCGGGCTCTGGCATCTACTCAAAGTACCGGGCAGAATGAGCTACCTGCCTTGAAGGACACTGTGATCCAGGAGCTAAGGAACTTGCAACTGGATTTTGAGACACAACTAACCATGAAGATCAGTAACATAATTGTGGAGCAGTTTCAATCATTCAAAGCTGAAATATTGGAAAAAATTGACGTGCTCACGAGCAAAGTATTGCAGTTAGAAGAACAATACAAATCTGATGCATGCAAGGGAAATGTTACCTTTATTGGTACTGGTCAACCAAATACTGGCAACAACAAAAAAATTAAAGCCCCCAAGCGTAAGGCTCAAACGAAGCCGATTGGCGGTGCTAGGGCATCCAGCGATGCACCGGTAGCAACTGCTCAAAATAATCTGTCAACTCTACAGGATGAGCTGCTGCCATCTGTCTCTATTTTGGGCAACCCAAGCTCTGAGAGTACAGATAAGGAAATTGATAAGGACACGGGTAACGGTGCTTGGGAAGAAGTCCGACCTAGAAAAACACGTGCGTCTTTCTCTCACGTACTTAGAGGAACCGCAGCACCTGGGACGACATTGCTGCGTGCGTCTGAACGTTGGACATACCTACACCTTTATTATGTACAAGAAGGTACGACGGCTGAACAAGTTCGCCACCACCTCATGGCCATCTGTAACAACGATAAGTGCACCGTGGAAGAGCTGAAACCGCGTGGCCGTTACGCATCTTTTAAACTGGGAGTGCTTACCAAATGCGCTGATAGCATTATGTCTTCTGCCAATTGGGCAGAAGATATTTGCATCAAACCGTGGCGGCAGACTTTTCGGACCCAAGAAAAACGCAAACAACAGTAACCAGCCACGGCTGAAAAATATATCTCTGTACTATCAGAATGTACGAGGGCTACGATCAAAGACGAGCTCTTTTTATAACAACGTGAGCCAAGGTGATTTCGACATTATTGCTCTAACTGAAACATTCTTGACCAGCTCCGTCTCTGATGGTGAACTATTCCCTCCTGGATACACGGTGGTTCGCAAGGACCGTGCAAATGATGTTGGATGGGGAGGAGTGCTGTTGGCCGTTCGTGAGGACCTTTTAGTTCGCGAAATTACTGACATTGATGAATTGACACCTGACAAAGAACTAGTGTTCGCTATTATAAGCTGGAAAAATGTTAAATTTTTATGTTGTGTTGTGTACTTACCACCTAATTATAATGATAATCAGTATCTGAATGTTTTGACTTGCATAGAAAACTCGATTTGTGCTTATCCTAATATGAATGTATTAATATTGGGGGATTTCAATCCTAATTCATGTAGTGTAAACGTTAAAACGCAATTTGACTGTTTTTTAAGTTTATGTAATTTGACGCAACACAATAACATCAGAAATGTATATGGAGATATATTAGATCTCGTGCTGAGCGATTTCGATCCCGTTCAGATCGACGTATCGGTTGGACTCGACCCACTGGTACCGTTAGATAACTATCACCCCGCTCTTGATGTGACCATTGCACTCCAATGTCGAGTGCGTGGAACTCCCTCTTTCCAGAAATGTGAAGCTAGTCCAGATTGGAATTGGCGAAAGGCGGATTTCAAGGGTCTTTACGCGGCGTTAGGCGAGTTCGATTGGTCCCACTTAATGTCAATTACCGATGTAGACGAAGTTGTCGATTACTTTTATACAAGCCTATACGAAATGATAAAACTCTTTGTGCCATATAAATCCAGTGGCAATAACCGACGCTACGACTATCCTAAATGGTATACTGCTGACATAATCCATAATATTAAAAGCAAATACTTTCACTTAAAAAAATACAAATTGGAAGGAAAGGAATTTAACATGGAATTATTCAAATATTTTATTTATTTATTTACTCTTTAATGCACATACAAACTGTACAAATGGCGGACTTAATGCTAAAAGCATTCTCTACCAGTCAACCATAAGGCCAAGCGGAGAGGTTACAGGCGGTGCGAAGTACAAAGTAAAAATAACAAATATAAAGTAAGATATTAATTAATTATTATAAAAGTGCTTACAACTAAGCACTGGCATACATACAGATTTTATATTTGAGGTAATATAAATACGAACTAGTTACATACATAAAATAACAATAAATACATACAATAACATATACAAAATACATACACATAATATGAGTACATACAGAAATTATGTCAGCGAGATTCGAGAGAGGAAAGAAAGAAAGTTAGTCGGTAAAGTGATTACGTAAAGCTATTTTGAGGGACATTTTACAGGTGGCTTTTCTGATTTTGGAGGGCAGTCCGTTCCAAAGTCGTACAGCTGACACGGAGAAAGAGCTGGACATAAAGCCAGAAGTGTGTCGTGGAGTGAGTAACTGAAGAGTATCGTCAGATCGGAGACTTTTAACATGAGACGTGTGAAGTAAAGAGAATTTTTCTTTTAGGTAAGATGGAGAATTGGGGTCGAAGAGAATGGAATATAAGACGCAGAGAGTACGAATATCCCTGCGTTGTTTGATAGGGAGCCAGCGAAGCTGAGAGCGAAATTTGGAGATGTGGTCATATTTACGAAGGCCAAAAATGAAGCGAATGCAGCTATTCAGAAGACGATCCAACTTACTAAGAAGTTCTTGAGAGATATTAGAGCAGCATACATCACCATAATCTATGATAGGCAAGATAAGAGACTGCACAAGCAAGGATTTCGTACAGGAAGGAAGAAAGTGTTTAAAACGATATAGTGCTCTTAAAGTATCAGTAACCTTTCTGCTTACTTCCTTGACATGCTGGCACCAGCTCAAGTTGTTGTCAATGATAAGTCCTAGGCTTTTAACGTGGGGGGAATAGCTCACAACAACACCATCAAATACAATTGGAGGAATTGAGGACGCGTCCAACCTGCACAGTTGTCTAGGGCTACCAATGATGATTGCCTGACACTTACTGGGGTTCACTCTGATTCCAAACTTACTAGACCACTCACTGATACTACGCAGATCATCATTGAGCCGAGAAATGACACCATCAATTTCCGAGGCACTTCCTTGTGAGTAAAGCTGTAGGTCGTCAGCATAAAGATGGTAAGAAGAGGAAAGGCGAGAAGCGAGATTGTTAATAGAGATTGAAAATAGAAGGGGTGATAGTTCGTGAGAGATTATAGGTGGAAGGTAAAAATCCTTATTGACAATGCATTTAAGCAGCATATTAGGTTAGTACAGACTAATATAACTAGAGACCCTGCTAATTTTTGGGAATATGTGAAAGAAAGAAAAAAGGACAGGCGGCATACGAATACATATAGTTACAATGGATTGGAGGTAACAGGTCAAGACGCCGCGTATGCGTTTGCTGAATATTTTGGCTCAGTTTTTCTTGAAGGGCAGCCTTCATTAAACCCCGTTAATGCGGAACATGCCTCTAGAACATTAGTTGACTCTAATTTGGTTACAATTGGCGAACTGGATGGCTATGACCTGAAAGTTGCAGTTAGGCGCCTTAAATCCCGGACAGCTGCTGGTCCCGACCTCTTACCGGTGTTTTTAATAAAAGACTGTATTTTTTCACTGGGATCACCACTCTTGTATATTTTTAATCTTGCTCTGCAACAAGGTAAATATCCTGAGAGTTGGAAACGGTCCAGGGTGACTCCGGTTCCAAAGAGTGAATCCGGGCGGGATATTTCGGGTTTCAGACCAATTGCTGTGCTGTCAGTTGTACCTAAGCTCTTTGAAGCAATATTAAATAACCGTATTAGGAATCAAATATGCAATACGTTACATTGCAACCAACATGGGTTTCGTAAGGGTCACTCAACTATTACTAATCTTGCAGCGCACATAGATCATGTTTGCGCTGAGATGGATGCCGGTAGACAGGTAGATGCAGCATATTTTGATTTTAAAAAAGCCTTTGACTTGGTAGATAATGACATATTATTAGGAAAACTAGCTCTGGTCGGCTTTTCTCCGAAACTACTGCAGTTTTTCGCTAGCTACCTTGCCAATAGACGTCAATTTGTAAGAGTGGGTGGGTACGATTCTGACGATTACTACACAAGGTCTGGAGTAAGTCAAGGTAGTACACTTGGCCCTACACTTTTCTTGATTTTTATCAATGACCTCCCGCCTAAGGTGACCTCAGCTAAATGCCTCTTATTCGCGGACGATTTAAAACTGACCTTGGGTATTGGGGATGAGTCTGACACGGCAGCTCTCCAACGTGACATCGACGCAATTGCAGCATGGAGTAGTGATAACCGTCTTCCTTTTAATGCTGATAAATGCAAAATTATGACATTTACAAGAAAACGTGACCCTGTTAATGTAGTTTATAAGTTATTGGACGCCTCCATGAGTAGAGTAACTGACATACGAGACTTAGGCTTAATATTAGATACTAAATTGGACTTTCATACACATATGACAATTATACGTAAGTGTGCTAGTAAAACTCTTGGCTTCATTATGAGAACTGCTGGTGATTTTAGTGATTTAAGGGTAGCAAAAATGTTATATAACGCGTACGTAGCAAGCTCGAGTACGCTGCTATAATTTGGAATCCATACGAAGAAAAATATACAATGATGCTTGAGCGAGTTCAACGTAAATTTGCCCGATGGCTATATAAAAAATCGTATGGCTACTATCCGTACCTTTATCCCTCTATGTTTGTCCTGGGAATGGTAGACCTACAAACCCTTAAATTTAGGCGAATGATGGCTGCCATTATTCACTACCTGTCCATTATTAGGAACAGACTTGACTCTCCAGAAGTGTTGGAAAGAGTCTGTCTGTTAGTACCTAGGTATTTGCAACGTGACCAAGAGGGAACTGTGGCGCCCCGCCGCAGGCCGCGCTTGCTAGCCCTCCCCAGTGCGCGAACCGTGCGCGCGGCTCATGCGCCTACAAACCACGCGCTGCGTCTGATAGGGGGTCTGCTCGCTCAGCACGACGATATTGACCTTTTTGCTGACTGTTGGGGAGGTCTACTATACAAATTTCTGACGATAATGGATGGAAAAGTGACAGACAATTCAATTTAATTTAACGTAAGACTGACATAGTGTATCTTCTATTTTATTTGACTATTTTAATTGATTTGGCATGTATTACTATTTTTACTTTTGTTTCACATGTTTTCCTTCTTGACATTATTTATAAATATTATTTGATTATTATTATTATTGAAATTTGTAATCGATTTGACATAACAGTTATATTTTTAAACCTAAGTCTATTAATGTAACTTCTTGCATGCTGACATTTTGGGCAACTGTAAGCCAGCATGTTAACTGTTAATTAAATAAAAATAAAATAGTCACCAAGCTACCTACAACCTGTATTCTGATTAAAAGTCTGTCACCAAAATCTCTTGGTTCTTCTAATTTATAAACTGTTCCTGAAAGGTGTGAATCCGTTTCTATAATCCAGAGTACCTAGTCAGAAAGTTGCTCCAGGATATGTTTCCTAATTGCGAGTGATTTGAATGCCTGCCACCTTTGCCCGGTGAATATAGGGCTTGATTGGGTCAAGTTTGGATGTGCCCAGCTTTCAATTTCCGCTGCCATCCGATCCTGTAGGGAAGGCGAGGTCGACCTTCAAAATGTTGTGGTTCAAGTGATGAGCTATGTGCGTTTCAAATTATTGTTAGAGGTTGTAAATAATATTGTATTTTTAAAATTATTTTAAGTAGAATTTCGTGTTATTTGGTTTTCTATTATTTCAAACTAATTGCACAAAAGTGGATTTCGTGGATTTCACTATTTACAAACTGATTTTTAAAGACGACAGACATGTCAAAATATGTCAATTTACGTTCTTTTGGTACCGGATCAAAACAGAATAGCACAATTCTTTTTCGTCCTACAGGTGTCAAGAAGTGTATTCTATTTTATTTTATTTATTTAGGAACACAAGACAGAATAACAACATTTATACTTACAACATAATATACAAAAATAGGTAAAACTTAAGGCTTGGAGTTATCCCAAAACATGTGTTCACAGCTAGGTTATCATGTAACAACGAGTACACCTTAGTATTAATAATATTAAATAAAAAAAGACCTAATTATTACCTTATTTTTTACATAACAAACAATAATTTTTCTCCCGCTTTACATATCATTTATTATTCCCAGTATTGCTCGTTTGAACTTGGGCAAATTATCGGAATGAAATGAATAAAAGGATACCGGAAGAGAAGATATAATAGGGATAAATAGATAGACTCCACAAATGGTCAAACTGCGATTGCCAGCCCCTACCAACCGTAGCATTTTGGATAAATCCTCCTTTAAGGCTGATTTTAGAGTCACACTAATGCCCTGATCACACGTACCGAGTACAGTGGCGAGACAGCAAATTGGAACTCGGCCGAGAGAGTAGGGTGAGCGAGTAGGTGTTTACACGTATTTTGATTTTCCTGGCGACAGTGACGAGTCAGTTCACTTTCGGGACATTCGTAGCGCGTCAATATGAATAATAATAAAAAGCAAAAAATTAGAAACTTTATCAATAGAGGAATCGAAAGGATCGAAAGTTCCATAAACACGGATGCTGTTTGTATATTTGTATGAACTTTATCGTTGTATCACTATCCCACTTAGCCATTTTATCGAAATAATGGTACAATTCAATGTATAAACAACAAAATGCAGTCAAATTCCGAGCCCACTTCTGGTCAGACGCGTACCAAGTTGCTGCTCGATTCTCGGAATCGGTGCACTGTAAATTGCGCGCTTTGGTGTTGAGTGTATGTGTGATATTGGCATGCACCTGTGACGCTAGTGTCTCGTGATAGTTCGATCGTCCATTCCTCCTCTCGGCCCAAATCGTAACCGTTCGTCAATCCTCGTCTGTTCGGTCGGCAATAAGAGACAGGTATCTATCTGTGTGGCTATCCGTCGTTGTTTCAATTTTTCGCTTGTCATCTTTACTTCGTCACAACCAACTCACACATAAAACGACAATGAGCGTAAAAAGAAGTCCCCCAAAAACAAGATCACTTTCAGACCTTTCAGACCATTCAAATCCTGGCGTGGATGAAACCGTCAATCTAGCTATAAGGAAACGAAAAGGTCCAGATTGCCACTGTGATCATCAGGGGCTAATGGATGACTTCTATAACAAGATAATGAGTTCATTTACGGCTGCGCTTGAATCCCAAAATAACAGCATTGCTTGTGTGTTGAACGGAGTACGTCAGGATTTCAGTGATTTTAAGAAACAGATGAGTGACATTAAATCATCTTTAAAAAAACTAACAGACGATCAATCTGTGCTAAGAAACGACATAGCTGTGTTAAAATCTACAACCGACTCGAATACCCTAAAAGTGACCTCCATATCAACTGAAATAGATTACTTAAAATCTACTACAAACCAGTTAACTGCACAGCTTCAACTTAAGGAGCAACAAGGTAGAATAAATAATCTCGAGATTTCTGGGATACCTGTTGTGAGGGGTGAAAATTTAAACAACATTCTACAGAATTTAGCTACGAAAGTAGGCATATCGTTATCGAGAACTGACATTGATTACATACACCGTGTCCGGCGGTTCAACTCCGTGCGAAAGGATAACGCAGCTAAAACGGATGATTGTATCCCCTATGACTCATCGTCTATACCCAACATCATTATTAGATTTACACAGAGGCAACGCAAAAATGAAATGCTGGCCGCTGTACGTGCGCGACGATCCTTGACAACAGCTGATGCAGGCCTCGACGGCCCGTCCAAGCCTATCTACGTCAGTGACCACCTTGCCCCGCACAATAAACTGTTATACAAGAAAACGCGCCTTCTCGCTAAGCAAAATGGCTAGAAATACGTGTGGCTTTCAGATTGCAAGATATTTTTGCGTAAGAACGACACGTCTAAAGTGCAACTTGTATCTAGCGAGGATGATCTAAGTAAAATCAAATGACTTTTTATGTTATCAACTATAATGATTATTTACTATTTGTTCCGTTATATTTATATTATGTGTCACTATGAATACATCACAAATTTTTTGATACAATCATTAAAGGGTACAATTGTTGTGTTTTTGTTTTACGCTGTGTTTAATTGGTGTATATTGCCTTGTAGAAATGATAGTGGAACCCACATAAACTTATTTTTCCGTGATTTATGACAATAATTTATCCATTTACTATCAAAACGTGAGGGGACTACGGACTAAATCACACACTTTTTTACGCAATGTTATAAATAACAATTATGACATTATATGTATTACCGAGTCCTGGCTAAACTGTGATTTCCATGATAGTGAATACTTTGATGATCGGTACGACGTGTACCGGTGTGATCGAGACAAAACGGTAAGTGGGCACCAGCGGGGCGGCGGCGTCATGATCGCCGTCCGCCGCAACCTCTCCCCTTCGCATCTCACTGATTTGTGCGCGCCGCCGCCGGCCGACGAAGTCTGGCTGTCAGTGCCGCTACGGCCGCGCTCGGCTGGCCCGAGCCCGACGAACTCTGCGTCTGCGTCTCCCACCCCTTCCGGCTCTTGCCCTGCACCGCGCAATCTATTCATAATAGGAACATATGTGCCTCAAGGTGGTAATCATAAACTATTACTGACTTCGTTCTACGACAGAGTTAGCGAATTTATAAACTCAAATCCTAATGATGAGTTCATTGTACTTGGCGACTTTAATGTTAGAAATGCTCTTTGGAGTAGTGATACTATCACAAATTGCATGAGTATACAAACTAATAATGATACCTTAGCATCACTTACCGCAGACTTCATGAATATATCACAACTTTCACAATATAATAATCGCTTTAACAATAATAATAGACTACTAGACTTATTATTTAGCAGCAACCCGTGTATTACTACATCTCCCGAGTATCCATTAGTAAGTGAAGACCCGCATCACAAATCACTGGACATTGAGCTAGATTTATCCCTCCCTACACCGCTCCTATCTGCTAGTACTGTAAAAAAGTCCTTCTTTAAAGCTGACATTGACTCGATAAAAACAGGACTCTGCGAGATTAACTGGGAGAAGATATTTAGTTCAATGTCAAATGTTGAATCAATGGTCGAATATTTTTATAGTGTCTTAAATAACTTAATTGAGAAATACGTACCTACCTATAATTACTTTCGAAACAAAAATAAATATCCACCATGGTACACTACATCTCTCGTAAAATTAAACAAAGAGAAGCATAAATTTCATAAAAAATAGAAACGTTACCGCAATCAATTGGACTATCATACTTTTTGCATTCTTCGTAAAAGATATAACCTTCCACATACCGGGCGAGTGTCCTAACCATTGAGCTACCTGTAGGGCTAAGATGCGACCCACGCACGACATAATATTATCGCGGCCTTTTATAGTGTTTTGACAGTGTTATATCGTTTGTCTACCGCTGTTAACATGACAGGCTAATTATGTCATCTCTAACTATCAAAATACGAAATACGATAAAAAAGAAGACAATATTTTAGCCAAATCGGCCGTAAAATTTAACGAATGATTATATTAACCAATTTCTCCACACAGAAAACTATATAATTATGTAATATGGCTATATCCGTTTGTCATGAAGATAAATGTTTGTCTAGCGAAGAATTTTTATAGAGGGTGATTGCCATGTTAGGAAAAATGATAAAATAAGATAAGTAGACAAATTTTCTCATGTAGTGCGACAAATTTATCGTGGTTTCGCATCTTCGTCCTACTATACATTTTTTGTGTCGATAAATTAACTCGAGCCTAGACTTAGAATTTAAAAGACGTTTTCGGTTAGTGCTTCCAAAACAGCTTTACCAATTATTAAATCACACATTACAGTTTTAACAAGATTTAAAAATATTATAACATCAAAATTAAGTCTTTCAAAAGTCAGAAGCCATGGTATACCTACATAGTACGGCGCGCTCGTAAATGGTTGCGCGGGCGCCGCGGGCACGCTCCCTATCGGTAGCATCGCGCCTCAAGCAGCATCCGATTATGAAAGCCCACTATGATTTTACACCGAGATCTATACTGTTGCAGATTGTTAGATATTTTAATACTTAGCGCGATAATAACGTACTTATTTAACCGATACGTTCTAAATCTTATCATGTTAGTCGTTTTAGTAATTAGCTCTAACGTTGCATAGGTTTGTGTTTTTAAAGAAATTTGTGGTGAAGTCGGGTACTTTTCAAATTGTCGCCTGCTCCGAGGTCCCGGGTTTGATTTTAAAACTAATGTACTTAAACAAAAAAAGTATTTTTCTATATTTTCTCGGGTCTGGGTGTTTGTCGAGTTGTTGTGTTGTTTTTTTTTAAATTTAGTTACTTACTTTAGGGTGAGAAAAATATAATTTATAAAAACACTATTTTACTATTTATAAGTAATTTTTATGAAAAACCTTTCACTTACATACAAATGTAGGTAATGGTGCGTCATCATATCACCTACTAGTTTTCACCTATGAACTGCGGGCGGCCATTGACCTAATAGTTTTTATTTTATTTGGGTTGAAACATGGGGGTCAACAGATCATAAAACAAATTGACTCTATTATTATTGTAAACATCACTGGTCACAAAATTATCTTAGAACCTTAAAAATAGATAATTTTTTTAAACTTATTGCATTAATACACATAAAACTTTTTATTAAGGGTAAAATAGTTTTAAGTACCTTCCCTATTATGTTTCAATTCTATTGCATGTATCATAGTCGCGGTTTGAGGGGAAGTTTCAGTTAGTGTAAGGCTTCAAATGAGGATTGTTAGGAAATATTATAAACTATAGGTAGCTATAAATTGCATTACTAAATCCTTACTTACTAGGTTAAGGTAAGCACTGTTTAATATAACTAGAAGAATACTTAAAAATATATCTCTTTATACGTAGCACTCTCTAAACTCAAAATTGAATTTAGCTTCGACCACATCGTTAAGTCTACATAAAACAGTCCTGTTATTATAATAATTTTATTAGCAAATTTTAATAAAAACTTTCGTACAGACAGAAATAAAAGTTTTAAGGGCAAAATGTTTTATTAAATCAAAAACCGTGCTGCCATTAATAATCTCAGAACAGTCTTTTCCGTTTTATTAGCTTGTTTTATCACCTTTAAACAAGTTTAAAACGAAAAGTATGATGAAGTCTGTTAATCAACCTTGCAGACCTTCGTCATACAATTTTTAAAACTTTCTGGTTGCATTGTTACTTAACACTATATCATTAGAAACTTAACACTATGTAGGATTTCTTGCGAATATTTAATCGTAAAATGTTTTTGACTCGATTGCTACTCGCAAACAGTTAAATCCCGTGTAGTTTAAACAAAACAATGTCGCAGTCGTAGTAATAAAACCGTCACCCTTAGTTTTAACATAAAAAATGTATATTACTTAAAGGTCACCTAAGTTTTCATTAATAATATTAACCTCTCGATTGTATGTTATTCCACACACAATTGAAATCAATTGTTATCGCGACCGCTCCTGATGTCGTATGATCCTGTAGGAGTTAAAGTAATGGAAGCTGAATGCTATCAAAAATTTATTCAGATATCCGAAGATAAGATAAAAGTTTGCCCAAAACTTTTTTGGTCTTTTGTAAAGTCCAAAAAATCCCCTACTACTATACCTGAAAAGATGTTATATCAAGATAAAAGTGTTTTCGGCAGTAGTGAGATATGCGATGCCTTTAACGAATATTTTCAGTCTGTCTTTATACCAGCAGGTGATCGTGAACCCTGTTGTACTCAGAGAAGTCACGACGTACGCAATTCAATTGTGGACATAAAATCTGTAAATATCGAACATGACAACGTTCTTAAAGAGCTGAAGCTTGTAAACATTCATAAAGGATCAGGTTCCGATGGAATCCACCCGTTTCTCATAGTGAATTGCGCCAAAGAGCTTGCTACACCTGTAACACTCATTTTTCATGCTTCCATCCAGACCGGGATATTTCCTAGTATTTGGAAGAAGTCAGTAATAACTCCAATTCTAAAGAACCATAAAAAAGGTCATATTGATCAATACAGACCAATATCTAAGCTTCAGAAAATGATAACGATTTCCTAGAGAAAATGATAACGACCGAAATGGCGTTCTTTTTTCGTAATCATATTTCTGAACAACAACATGGATTTTTTAGACACCGAAGCGTGGACACAAATATGATAACGTTTACTGACTTTTTACTAAAAGCCATGGACCAAGATCTGCAGGTGGATGCCGTGTACACCGACTTCTCCAAAGCATTCGATAAAATTAGTCACAACCTTCTCATAAATAAGCTTGCGAGGGCCGGTGTGCACGGCAACCTTCTCAGATGGATCCAGTCCTACATCAGTAACAGGAGTCAGGCAGTCTTTGTGAAGGGCTTCTCTTCACAATTTCTGCCTGTTCCCTCAGGGATTCCCCAGGGATCGCATATAGGACCGCTACTTTTCTCCGTATATATCAATGATATAGGTGACCCTATTAAGCATAGTCACCACCTTCTCTATGCCGATGATATGAAACTATTTCGAGTTATTAGAACAATTAGTGATTGCGAAAGGCTACAACAGGACTTACAAGCCCTTCATGGTTACTGTGGTTCAAACCAACTCTTTCTAAACAGCGACAAATGCTATACTATTTCGTACACACGTAAAAGAAACCCTATAAACTTTGACTACCATATAAACCAAAAACGCTTAGAAAGAGTGACAACGATCAGAGATCTAGGTATAATTATGGACTCAGCGCTATCTTTTCAAGCACACATTGATCATATGTTAGCTTTTGAATTCCGAAACTTAGGATTTATATTGCGTATCAGTAAACCCTTTAAGCGACCAGATACCCTTAAAATATTATATTTCTCATTTGTTCGTTCCTTTCTGGACTTCTGCAGTACTGTGTGGAATCCTTTTTATGAAGTTCACATAAACAGAGTAGAAAAGGTTCAAAAGAAATTCATCAAGTCCATGAATTATCGCTTCAATGTTACAAATGAATCATATACATCCTCTTTAACAAGATATAAATTACTATCCTTGCGCAGCAGACGAGAAATGTTCGATATAGTGTTCTTATACAAAATACTCTCCAACTTAGTCGATTCTCCATCGCTACTCAGCAGCACCTCCTTCGTGTCTCGCGTGCGACTCCCCGTGCGACCCTCACGTACCCGACCACTTTTTAATCCACCGCGTTATCGTAAGAACTATACACGTAACTCATTTTTATTCCGTTCCACTACCATTTATAATAAAAAATACACCAACATAGACTTATTTAATTTATCCCTACCTGAATTAAAACAGACTCTCTTAATGAGTCTTGCTTTGTAAATCTAACTAGGTGGGTTCATGCCTACCTAGGTACTTGATGTCTAGATTATATTACTGTAGATTTCCATTTATTACAGAAACAGATTGTAACTATATTCTTTGCTATATTACTATGTTACTTAATCTCAAAACATCAATCATCATTTAGAGGTAATCTCAGCATGTCTGATCACCTATAGTGGCTCTTATATTATATTTTTATTGTATTTTACTTTATAGGCACTATTTTGGTCTTTTGTAAAGAAAAATTCTGTACTAATGTACTTATTTAATATTTTATGTATATGACTGTTTGATGCCTTAAATAAATTAAAAAAAGAAAAATGCACGTTGAACAAACAAATATGCTCGTTGCCAGAGGTGCGTTGCGCGGCCACTCGCTAGGACGACGCTACTGGCGAGTGATCGTGATTATACCTGCCGAGTGGCGAGCGAGTCGGCGCAGGGTAGGCTGAGAGGCGTGCGGGGGTGGGCACTCGGCCTAGTAAACAAACCAAGGTCCGAGTGGCTTGCTCGCCGTTTTGCTGGGCCGAGTACTGTGGTATGTAGATACCTTTTTATGTAAATACCTTACCATTTGTTTCTGGTTCATCTCATTAAATACATTCTCTTATTTTCATCATATAACTTATAATTTCTTGTAATTTTATTTGTTTACTAATTTTGACACTAATATTAAAATTTTCTTGTTATTTTGACAGACATCGTTACCACTGGCAACCACCTTGTCAAATGATATATATTTTTTAATTATGTAAATTTCATCTAAATTTCGGTTAGGAGATATTGTATTTTGGCCAATTTTATATTAAACTTACCTTCTTTATGTAATTTTTATAACTGCTTATGTAAATATAGCTATAATTTTGAAATGTTTAAAAATAAATTATGGTTCCATCAATTTTGATATAAATAGACTTTTTTGTGTCAAGGAAGGATGACTTCTTCTTATTCTATTGTTGCGAACTAAATATTATTATTGGGAGAATTATCTTGGACACTATTTATTCATTACTCCTGGACCCTGGTACGGTCACGTAGACCGCCGGGCCTTCTCCATCTAGTGCTGTTGGATCCTGGCGGTCACGTAGACCGCCGGGCCATCTCCATCATTTCGGCTTGATCAGGCAGATCGCCGGACTACCTCACCTCCGCTGCGCAGTTGGATCCTGGCGTGGTCGACCGCCGGGCCACCTCTATTCATCAAACCACTAAATGGACTTTCACGTGTAAATTTAAGTTACGTATATATTTTATCATACTTTTAATTTTAATATATTTACATTATATCTTGTCTTGTATTTTATTTAACTCTTAGGGAATAATTATAGGGAGGTAGGTTCCCATTAACTTCCCTCTTTCCAAATTTTCTTTTGTAGCGTAGCAGAACCTAGGTTTCTGAGGGTATTCCTCTTCAAGGGTACCCCAGATATTCTGTTACGTTATAGTACTAGGCCGAGTACTCGTCACATAGTACACACGAACCGAGTACTCTGCCGAGGACACTCTCTTGCCACTCTACTCGGTACGTGTGATCAGGGCATAACCGTACGGTGACCATCAGCGCCGAGCGCCAAAATGTACGGAAATCGCTGTCAGCGCTGACTGCCCGTGTCGGCGCTCAAGTTCATACATTTTGACGGTCAGCGCCGATCAGCCTTAGAATGGCTTGTGTCCTGCCTTAAACTGTGTACTGTGAACATAGTAAATAATTATAACATAACCGCTTCCGCTCATGATTTGTATGCAACGAAACTCAGCAAAGTTTATCTTAACCGTACCATTCACAAGTTGAGACCCAAAGCGCAACTTTGTTTATAAAGAGCGTACTTTATAGTGAGCGCCGACCATTTTATGCCTTTACGAGTTTCTACTTTTTACTCGACGCTTTTACGACTTTCGAAGACGCTTCCGATCGCACGGCCTAGCTTTATGAGCGATATAAACATTTTTGAATAAAAAACTTCTTGTTTTCCCGCCGTGGACTGCAGGTAAGTGATTTTAACCCTTTATGACTTTGTATATATTGTTTTAATGTCTTTTATAGAGCCTTGTTGGCCATGATTAGTTGATGAAATGTAAGAAAGAAAGAGAGATTAATTGTCCATTAGAAATTCCATCGATATAAGTTAAGGTTATTAATTTCCCATATAAAACTTGCCAGCCCCTTAAACCGTCCTTAAAGGACGATTTTGACGATAAAAACTAATCCTTTGACTGTAAAATAAAAATTTGCATAATCACGTGTATTATGGGTTTGTGTTTTTTGTTAGTGTAGGACGCCTTCAGGCCAGGTGGAGTGATGATTTGTGCACGATCTGGCAGGAGCTGGATGCGAGAAGCCGAGGATCGACCTGATTATTTCTGCAAATAGGCCCCTGGAGGCGCTTTTACACGTCCCAATATTTAACCTACCACTGCTTCGGGACAAATGTGGGCTAGTGCCGAGAAGAAGCAGCGCAAGAAACTCGGTCACTATTGTCAGCCTCTTTTAAATAAACATGTTTACATACGAGATATATGCCAGTGCGAGCTGATACAATTTAAAGCCAAACGTTCCTGTCATTTATATAATCATCAACAGTGTAATAGCGCTTTTTCATTAAAACAACTTTGATATATGATTTGAATTTATGTACAGGGAGGTCAGCAATTGACAGTGGTAATTTGTTGAAAATACGGATACAATTTCCCATGAACGAATTACCTACTTTTCGCAGTCTGAATCCTGGAACGGCAAGTTTATCTTTATTTCTGGTATTGAAATTGTGTACGTCACTATTTTTGTCAAAAAGTTCGAGGTTTTTACGGACGTACATAATGTTTTCGAAAATGTATTGAGATGCAACTGTTAGTATGTTGATCTCTTTAAATAGCTCTCTTAGAGAGTCACGGGTTCTAAGGCCGTGAATAGCCCGCACAGCACGTTTTTGCAATACAAAAATAGACTCAACATCTGCCGCTGAGCCCCATAACAAAATTCCGTATGACATTATACTGTGAAAGTAGCTAAAATATACTAATCTTGCCGTTCCAACATCAGTCAATTGTCTTATCTTTCGCACAGCATAAGCAGCAGAACTAAGTCTTCCAGACAGAGACCTGATATGAGCACCCCATTGCAGTCGAGAGTCTACAGTTATACCTAAAAAGGTAAAGGAGTCTATTGTGTCTAATAGCTCATCTTTTACAATAACATTTGTGGCGGAAAACCTTACATTAGGCAAAGTAAATTTAACACATTTTGTTTTTCTTGCATTAAGCAAAAGATTATTCGTAGCAAACCAATGCAATAATTTAGAGAGGGTATTGTTAACATCGTCAAATGATAATTCGCTCCTCTTAATTTTAAAAATTATTGAAGTGTCATCTGCAAACAATACCATCTCACAAAGATTATACATATAATATGGAAGGTCGTTAATGTATATTAAAAATAGCAAGGGTCCTAATACTGATCCCTGAGGGACACCCATGATAAGGGCCGACCCTGAAGACTCAGTTCCATCAATGCAAACTTTTTGTGTTCTACCTGTGAGATAAGAGTTAATTAAATCTAACGAATCATTCGAAACACCATAATGTCTGAGTTTTTTAATTAACGTTTTATGGTCCACACAATCAAATGCCTTTGACAGGTCACAAAAAACACCTATAGCATCTAACCTACTCTCCCAAGCATCGAATACGTGTTTTAGAAGTGCTACTCCCGCATCAGTGGTATTTCTACCTTTCCTGAATCCATATTGATTGTGATGTAATAATTTATTCAAACTAAAGTGCGATAAAAGTTGACTAAACATAATTTTTTCAAATATTTTACTTAGTACTGGCAAGATAGATATTGGTCGATAATTAGCGGGATCACATTTCTCGCCGGATTTAAATAATGGAATAATTTTGCTAAACTTCATTAAAGTTGGAAACTGTCTATCATCAATACATTTGTTGAAAATTATTGCGAGATGAGGGGCTATTGAATTTATAATTGTACTGATAATATGAACGGAAATTCCCCAAAGATCTTCAGTTTTTTTCATATTAAATTCTCTAAAAGTTTTTATAATAAAATCAGGGATTATATGTCTAAAATTAAAAGAAAATTTGCACTCAACGACAGCCGACTTAAGAAGGGATTCAGCTAGATCAGCGGAAGAAGCAAGCCCTTCAGTAGTGGAGAAAGCTATGTTTGAAAAAAAATCTCAAATGTATTCGCAACCTCTGCTCGTGTTTATTAACTTATCCTCTAATTTGAGAGAGTAAGCAGGATTGCTTGGTTTTAGTCTACATGTTTCTTTATTTATAATATTCCAAGTAGTTTTCGCTTTATTTTTGGAAGCCGAAATTAAA
Organism: Anania crocealis; assembly: GCA_949315895.1. Classification (NCBI taxonomy): domain Eukaryota; kingdom Metazoa; phylum Arthropoda; class Insecta; order Lepidoptera; family Crambidae; genus Anania; species Anania crocealis. Next base: position 8,649,126 of record OX438872.1, on the reverse strand, counting down.
TTATGAAGATAAATTAACTTTGCTTTGGCGCATACTATTTTAAATAATTTGGAGTATTTTTTAACATGGTCTATAATGTTGTGGTTTTGAGATTCAGCTTTTAGACTATACAAATCATATAATGTTTTTCTACTTTTGTAAATACCAGGTGTAGCCCATTCATTAAACTTACAATTCTGTTTCTTGATTTTTACTTTTTTCTGCTTAAAATGATTATCAAATTCATTTTTTACCAAACCAAAAAGGCCCTCATATAATTGATCAACATTCTGACTACCAGGCTTTAGTAAATTAACACCATTTTCAATTTTTGCTTTAAATCTGTCTATTTTATTAATAGTAACCGGCCTATACACATAATCTACTATGTTTGGGACATGATGGTGCTCAAATGATGCTTCCTGACCACCATGGTCTGAAGTTAGACAATTCAATATGTTTTTTTTTTAACACTTTAACATTACAAAAAATATTATCTAAGCAAGTAGCCGACGTGGGCGTTACCCTGGTAGGTTCATTGAAAAGATTTATTAAATCATATGACTTGAAGAGATTAAGAAATTGAGTGTCTTCTAATATATTGACATTGAAATCACCGCATACAACTACTTTTTTACACGATTTTGATAGCCTTCTCAGAGCCTCATCCATAGTGGATTAAAAAATATGGTAATTAGATTTGGGGGGGCTGTACACGCTAATTATTATAAATTGTCCAGCTCAACACATGCTAGCTCAATAGTTCGCTCAACTGAAAGCGACACGATGTCTTTGCGTTCTTTACATTTGAATTCATTTTTAACAAGAATAAGTGATCCTCCTCTAGATGCAGACTCGCTTATGAGCGAACTACCGACTTTATAATTTTCAATGTTTAATATTAGTTCATGTTTTTTTATCCAATGTTCTGTGAGGCAAATTACATGAACATTAAAATCTTTTAAAAATAATCCTAAACCTAACTCTTTGCCGGCCAGGCCTTGAATGTTTTGATGAACAACATTAAAATACATATTCGGCCTAGCTTTTGTCTTCCCTCTTAGTTTAAAGCCTCAGAGGTTGTCAAAGGAAAAATACTTGGATTAGTACATTTACTAATCGGTTCACTACATAAAGTTTTTGTTTTAATAACAAAACTGTTAATATTGTAAGCTAGCAAACTTGCTATTTGTTTTTTCATTTTGTTAGGCAGGTGTATAGAGCTGCCAGTCATACACACAGGTCTCCTAGTACAGAAACCAGTCTCTTGCATAGACTAATTATTGTCACTAGTTAAGGAAATATTTTGTTAACTGTCTATGTAAGAGAACAATAAATATTTATTATTATTATAGTCATAACACAACAATTTTTTGTAAATTTGTTGGTGTCAAAAAACACAAATTTGTCATTATTTTGACAAATATTATATAGTTAAGTATTCAATATGTGAATACTGTTATTGTCATCGTTACTGTTACGTACGACGTGATAACGTCTTTAAAATCGTTTTAGTCGGGTGACATGTTCAGAAACTTGTGTCACACCAAAACCTCACGAGCGCGATACCAGGTATAACGAGAGAGAGAGACGGACCGATCTCCCGTCTCATCTCGAGCGCAGCCAGTCATTCCGTGAAACTTGTCACGCGGAATCCTCACGAGCGGAGGCTGGCATAGCGTTCGAGTGAGTGGACCGATCTTCCGTCTCTCTCACTCTAGCGGCATACAAACGAATGGAGATTTTCTCGTGCGGTTAAGTTTTCGTTGAATGTTTAAGATGTAATTTAAAATTTGAAAAAATTGTTATCTTCATTAATTCCTTACTTCCCAAAAACTTATATCACCAATAAGACGTTATCACGTAAACATCTCGATCGTAAACCTACTTTACAAACAACCAATTTTTTTTACAAAAGGAGAAGGCACAGAGGAGAATTTTTTCTATATAAATTTTTGACAAAATTGTACATTTTTTAATTAAATTTGATTTGCTAATTTTTTTACTATTTCCTACCATAAGAATGAGTGTTGAATTTGAATTTAAATTACTATTTTTTATGCAATCAATTATTTTATCAAATTTTGCATCTGGCATACAATTATTTATAATATTACATTTCAAATAATTATTTAATAAGGAACCGTAGCCAACTCCTAATCTATCTAAATACATAAAAACATCATTAGCCTTTATTTGTACACAAGGTATTACCTGGCTTACATCATTAGAAATTACATGTAAATTTGAATTTATTGATGACAACGGCCTGCTCACATCTCCCTGTTGGTAAGAACTTAATGTGGAATTTATTGTAATATTTGGCAATGATTTAAAACTAGTTCCCTCATTACCAAGATCCAGTAATTTGTTCGCAGCCTAAATGTGTTCATTTATTTGTGCTTCTGCCGAGTTATATAAATGTGTCATTGATTCTAAAGACTTATGCAACTTAGAGATGTCAGCCTTCAATTGTCCTATATCCAAGTCATATTTTAATCTACTTTCATGTAGTTTTTGGTTATATATTTCTAAGCTATCAACTAAATCTAAGCGTGTTTTTAGTATTTGCTGTTATTGCGGTAATAGAAATACATAATTTGTAAAAATTTCACCTGTCTAGCTATCGCGGCTCTTGAGATACAGCCTGGTGACAGAGCGACGGACAGGCGGACAGACAGCGAAGTCTTAGTAATAGGGTCCCGTTTTTACCCTTTGGGTACGGAACCCTAAAAAGGAACTTTCATAGCGTTAAAACAGCAACAAACTTTAATAAAGTTAACGTTCTAATTTCAAATTTAAATTATATTCGAATATTAAGCACTGTTAAACTGCATTAAAAAAATCTCATGGCATCATGTGTGTATATTTAGGCCAGTTATATTCCTGACTAGCTGTTGCCCGCGACTTCATCCGCGTTAATGCTGTTATTCTAATCGCGATGATTTTTTGCAACATTTTTCACTGATGCTTCGTTCCTATTGGTCACAGCATGATGTTTTATAGCCTAAAGTCTTCCTCAATAAATGGACTATCCAATACAAAATTTTTTTTTCTATTCTAAGCAGTACTTCCTGAGATTAGTGCGTTCAAACAAACAAACAAACTCTTCAGCTTTATAATATTAGTATAGATATAAAGTATACAAAAGGGAACATTAACAAAGAAACATACAGTTAACTATTTGGGGACATCAATCAACTCAGGTGACGGAACTAAACGCTTTGTCAGCGGGTCTTTTCAAACTATTTTCGACATAATATTGATAACGGGGTTTCCTATAGTTACAGGGTAATATAATGTATCCTTGGGATGACATGGGAGTACAACAGAATGGGGTTTTGTTATTAAATCATTTTGTTGTGCTATTGTGACTAACGGGGTATTTAAATGTACCAGCAAGTGGCTTCAGGCAATTTGAGTTTCAATGATTGTGTTTGGGTAGGTGACAAAACACAATTATGTGTCGAAAGTTCTATTTTTATTATTAAAATACCTTCGTTAATTGTTGAATTAGCCTCATGTAACAGTTAAACTATTTCTCTTATTTTTCGAACGTAATAAAAACGAATGCTCAATTTCTGAAGAACTTCCTTTTTTCATTTAACAAAGCAGCGGATTTTTATTTATGATATTTATAAGCAGGTTGATAGATCGATGGCTCCTAAGTAGACTATCGTATGATAGAAATGTTAACTTTACAGGAGAGCCATTTTAAGATGTTTTCATAAACAGTTTCGTGGATATTATAGCTTGAGATTTGATTTTTTTACCATTTGTAGTTAATATTATGGCGGTTAATAAAGTATTAAAATAAATCTTCTAAAACATGTACTTTCAGAGATATTGTTGATACAGTGTTTTACTAGGAGATTATATGGTGCTAAGAATCTTAAGTAAAACATACTATTTTTTACACCGTATGTTCTTTGATCAAAAATATCGTACGTGTTACTTACTCAATTATACTTAGGTCAGTGGGATTTGTTTTTTGCGCGTATGTTACTTATACCATATTTTACTTAGTAGGGAGATGAATTTTGTTTCAATTCAATTAAACAAATGCAACAAAATAATACTATAGAAACAAAAAATTAAGCCCTTTATTTTTAAAGAAGTTCGCAATATCGTAAAATGCCATTCTTGCAATTTTACAGCCATTATAATCATTTAGCAAACTAATACTTTGAGTAAAAGTATTATGATTGATCCACACTGGTCTCTCATAAAAAGAGAAAAGATGCACAAATTTTGGTTTGTTATCTAAAAGTATAACTGGAACCATAATCAACAAAAAATAACAAAAAAATATGAACTTAAGTTCTCTTAAACTCGCTGATTGTTCAATTGTCAGATAAAAATTAACAAACAATTTTGATTGACTGAAATCAGAACATAACTTTAGAAATTAATGTGACAATAGCTGCTTGTTTGATAAAATATATATATATTACTTTTTGTGTTCTTTTATTTTATCTGACAATTAAAAAAATACACTTATTAAGTATTGTCTATAGAATTCTCATAGCACGTGACAAAAAATCGACTTAACAAAAATAATATGTATTAATCATTAAAAACAACAAATTTGTAACCTATTTTAATCAGTCAGTACCTTGTACATTGAGATCACGAATATGTGTCTTGCCTAAGGCAATACTTTGGTATTCTACTCTGAATTAGTATCGAAAACATCTTGATTATTACTGTTGTTGACTGCAACGAGATTTTTGTAGAAGTTGTGATGAATTGCCGGAATGATGCCTTTATCACAAAGGCTTATTAAGTCATCTTTTTTAGCTTTAGGTATAGGTAACATGCGGTTGTAAAGAGGACCAGCAATATTATTATCTTGTAGTCGCCGTCTCGTATTAGTCTTCGTGGTTATCGTCATATATTCAGATTCAGTTAAATTGTATTTATAAAGCAGTTTATTTGGATTACAAGGGAGTACTTTTAGTTCTTTTATCTTTGACCATTTGACATTTTCTCCGTTTAAATTCTTTGTCCAATTTTTTCCAGTTAAGGTAGACTTGTAATCCAAAAAATGTGTATGATCCATATCAATAACGCTGTAAGGAGTTCCGTCTTGCTTAGCCCATCGCACTAATGCAAACCATTCCATAGGAGTATAAATCAATTTATTTTTGGCACATCTTTCAATCAAGGCGTGGACACTGTCTCCTTCTTGTTGTGTATGGCCTTTTTCCAAAAATGTGTGTTTTATTGTGATATTGTATCGTTGCGCCAATAACATGTATGCAGCGAAGACTATCCGATTTCGATTTTGCCCGGTGCAATTGTCGGACCAAAATCTAAACTCAACGGCACCTGCTTCAACTCCTTTAGAGATATAATCTGCCAGACAGCTAGCTACCTCGTTGGCACCTCTCTTGCCTTCACCCTCATGCCACATATAGCAAGAGGCCCTTTTCTTAGAAAGATCAAACACTGTAAAGTTCATGGTCCCTAACTTTCGTTTATAATAAAATATACTAACTTCGCCGTAGGGAGCGTTTAAGACCTTTTGAAAATCAAAAGTAGCAGCTATGATTTTTCCATTAGAATTCACTGCCTCTCTTTTGTCTATAGCTTTTAATTCTCGTGCCATTTTTTTATTTGAAATGTGGGATTCGTAACTTTCCTGTTCATTTTCAGAGCGATTTTCCGTATTTTTATACGTGTGACAAGTGTCACATTGGTCTTTTTTAGGGCAGAAAAAACTCACCTTGAAGTTGTCATTAACAACAGTCTTATACTGGCGTTCAGTTTCGGCTTTACTGCTATACAAATTTACATCAAACCATTCATTATACATAACAAATAGTTTATGATAGTCTAAATCAGAGTCCAAGTATAATCTGGAGTTGTCTTTTCTAAGATAATGGGATTCTACCGGCTGCAAACACTTGATATGATCGCACACACTTCTTTTAACATCTTCTGTTATTTTACGAGGATGGTTCTTGTGCTTCCCTCGATCATCACCTGTTACGGTCCCCGTCGATGACTCAGTTTTTTGTATAGCTGTGTAAACGAATTGTTCGCTTATTGCTAATGTTGCTAAAAACTGCTTTATGCAGACATTCAAATAATTTGTTTTTGTATTTTGATCAATGGAAGGAAGAGGTAAGTTATACTTAAGTGTGTATTTTCGTCGTGATTCTCTATCAGTAAAAACTCTTCTCTTTAGGTTTTGGCTTACCAAGTTGGATACGTAAGCCCATTGTTTCTGATGGTCTCCAAGTTTCCAGAAAGCTTTAAAAATGGTTTTTCTTTGATCATTTGATATCTTTTCAAAACATTTCATCCGACACTTACATGGTGATTTCATACTTTTCTTTGGCTGTTTTTTGCCTTTTCGACTTATGTATGCCTTACCAAGATTTTTTAATGTCTTCCTCTTTGTGTCGATCCATTCATGCATATATTTTCGCCTAATATTTCCTTTATCTTTTCGTACATTTTTTTTTTAGGTGTAGGGGTCACAAATTCAGTTGAATAACAAGATAATGGCGTATTAGCTTGAGGTGTAGAATAAGCAGAAAAATTGGATATCTGAGATTGTGGTTCCTGTATAGGGTTTCCAATAAAGTATGGGCAAAAGCTATTTGTGCAATCAATGTCTAAATGGTTAATAGAACAGTTAGGGGATGACGGATGCAGCGTATTAGGTGTGTCTAAGCTAACATCGTGGTAACAAGACATATTTTCGGAATTGGCAGTTAAATCATCACACTGCGCAAATATTGAAGGACTTGAAGGTTGAGCTTGATAGCTGCTATGGTCTAAATTTGAATCCGGTTGTTTATGCGATAGCGTGTCACTTCCAACCGCAATATCTGCTTCCGTTGTTGGCCTGGAGGTAGCTATGGTCTCGATCAAATCTTCAACTGGAAACCGAAACAATTTATGTTCAAAAGAATGGTATAATTTTTATTAAACAGTGAAACTTCATAAATTGGTTATCTAATCATGGAAAAGGGTAGGTAGTCAATTAACAATTTATTAAAAAATAAAGTTTACCATCATGGCGAGTGGGAGAAATAGGCGGTGTTTGGTTTAAATCGTCATTAATCATATCGGAAAGTGCCTTTATTTCAGCTAAATCAGCACTTTGCGGCAGTGGTGAGTCTGAAACAGTTAAAAAAATAATTATAAGATATTTTATTTGTTATTGAAACCGCGAAGACAATAGTATGTTAAATATACGACATAAAAAGTAATTTTATTTACCAACGTAAATAACAGTAAGCAGCACATACAATAATGAACCTTTATAGGTAAACCACGTAAGTAATCGTATGTATAACATACGATACAAAAATTTCAAAAGCGCCGTATATAACCGTATGTACTACATACGATATATTATTTTAAGCATAAACCAACGTGCATAATCGTATGTATTATTTACCATAGTTTTGGATAATTTATAATTAAAACTGAGAGAAAATATAAAAAAATGAAATGTGTTATGATATGAATGAATAACTTACCTATCATTCTTTGGGTTTCATCAAAATCATTATTAATATCAATGCATTGCTCGTCATTTTGAGGAACAAAATTTGTTTTATTAACATCCTGGTTTAATTTACATGCTAAATCACAAAGTCTTCGCGCTCTTGATCGCGTGTGAAAGTTTTTATATGGGTTATCCATAACTTTAACGTTATTTAGTATAAAATTTGGTCACAAAAACAAAATAAAATAATAACTCGCTTATCGAGCGTAGCGTGCACCTTACCCGCGTATCGAGTCGCAACTGGCGCATACCATAGACGACTCCCCCCTGCGCCCGCGCAGTACTCCTCGTACAAGATCGTTATTGAAACTTACGCCTGCATACGCCGAACTCGTTGTTTATGTACGATTGTTTACGTGAAAAAAAATCCTTGTTTTTTAGTTTATTTTATTTTTTGTTAGTGTAATTGATAGTTTGTAATAATTCAATTCTGAATTGCTAAAAACAAGAATATCGTTATTTTGTTGGATACGGAAGTTTACGTAGGAGCCATCGAGATTTCGATGATTTTTTTGTTCTCTATGGTATAGCTTAAAATTTGCCTCATTTGAATTTTGAAAAAAAAAAGACCTAGAAAATCAGGTTGACAGCCTTTATAAGTAAAGAAATATGTTAAAAAAATGTTGAACAGGCGAAAAGCGTAAAATAAGTAAGTAATTGAGTTTTTGCCAAACCTGAAATCGCCACCACCGTGGTTTAAGTTTTTTATACGATATTTACCGTTTTTTTTTGTTAAAAAGGGTCATTAATGTTACATTAATTTATGATTTGTTTAAAAGGTAAAAATCATACGGTCTGCCAACGATTATACGTTTAACGACACTAGAGCTAGTTTGCGAGTTATAACTAAAGCGTTTTGTTACGACACACACGGCTCTATCGTCTTTGAGATGCATTTAGCTTTCCAAATAGTGCTAATATTATTAGTCATCGATTCAAACTGCAGTCAAGTCGAAACTTCAGATAAACGGTGCATAATCGACCTACTTTACATTTCGGTAAGTGCCTACTTAGTTCGCAGCTTAAGTTCGTCTTTGATTCCACTTGATTATCATACTACTTCAATAAAGCATGAGTTCTGATGGTATCATTATAAACGCTATCTTCTTTGTTCTTCTTACTGGAGAACTGTTCTTCAAGCATAGTCTTTCTTAGGTAACCTTACATCAGACGCAGCCAAACATGGTGCTAGCTTGTATAAAGATAGATTTATCGTGTATATATTAAAAAAAAATATAATCTGGTATCAGATGTTTCGAAGCCTCCTGGTACAGGCCTTAGATAGGATTTCTTTATACGACATCCATTTTACGAAAAAATCACAGTTCCATTAGACTCGTAGAACCACTCTTCATCTATTTCCCGTTTCCACATTCCCAATTTTTTATTACCTATGTCACTCTCACAGTCAAAGCAAATTGAACGACACCTCATATGTCAAAATCCACCATGCCGTTTGGGCTGTATGGTGTGTCAAGAAATTATACATATTATTATACAATACAATACAAAACACTTTATTGCACATAAAACACACGAAAAAAGAAACATTTAGAGTTACAAAATCCGTACAAGTAGGCGGTCTTATCACTAAGAAGCGATCTCTACATAAATACTCTCGAAAAACACGACCCTCCTTCTGAAGCAGTTGGGTAAAAAAGTAACGTTAGAGGCCTGTAAAAGACCTTGAAAAATACTGATAGCAGATTGTGGGTACTTAAAGGTGTGAACCACAGAACATAGAAAAAAGCGATGAAGGTGGGGCAGGCGCGCCACAGAGGTTATGAGCAAATACTCGTAAGTGAGACCGCGCGACCGATACTTAGGGTAACGCGACGGCAAAATAATTCGCTTGATTGGCGTTCTTTAAACTCGTTTATGTGTAGTGGTGCCTTGGATGAATTAACCACTGGATATGAAACGCAAGAGCGAATGTATGAAAACATCATCAACCAATTTTTGCGGGGCGGGGGGAGATTGTCGTGTCAATTATTGACATTGTGTGCGTGAAAGTGTCGATATTTTTCTATTGATATGTGTTGAACGAATGAATGCCCGAATCTTATGCAAAATGTTTTTTATTTTTATTACCAAAACAGAAATTACAGTATGGGCGTGTTTAAGTAAGCAGAAACAATTAAACGAATAGACGCTTATGATTTTTTGCGTTAGCATTAAAACACTCTGGTGTAAAATGGATACCACATATTCGGTGGTGTTTTGTAGGGATCCATTTTGCGTCTCTTCGGACGGCTTCGACTCACTTTGTTTTACTTAATGGATCTACAGGAAATCTGAAATCACATTAATAGGATGTATTGTAATAAAATATGAAGTTAAAATTTTAAAGCAAACTGTTGTATCTTTAATATTTAGTACTTTAATCTACTCTAGAGTTAATCATTTTACAGATTTATCATTTTACTTCAAAAGTACGAGTATTTATACTATAAATTTATTAGTACATTTATGGATATGATTTATCGACAATTGTCTAGCACAGTTCAAACTAAATTGACTAGGGAACGAATGATGAACGTACGATAATCCATCTTTTTGATTTTGTAGTAACTGACCACTACTTTTTTAAATGGCAATGTAACTTTTCTCTAGGGAAACACATTTCACTATTTTAAGAAAAATTAACAGCTTTATTGGGGTAAAAAGTTACTTACGGATGAAAAGAAATATTTTTTGTCTTGCCGCTATAATTTTTACACAAAAATACGGCACATTTACCCATTTTTCTCGACAATGTTTCTCACCGAGCTCTGAAACCATATTGACAAGACGTCACATGTAAGTGAGGCTAAAAAGCCAAGGGGGCACAAGCGAAATTGCTTGTCATTGCGCGTCCAGTGGTTTATTCGTCCAAGAGTGGTGCGCATGGGGCGACATCGGTTCTCATACAAATGGCGCAGCCTTTCTAACCTTTTTCAATGTTCTGTGATGTGAACCATGATCATATGACAAGAAAAAGTATATCCAGTGCTTTGTAAATAGTATTTTTTCCACAACCTTCAGCTCTGCTGCCAAGTACCTTCTGCTATCAGGCAGTCGGAATTTTTATTAAAGACACACCTACCAACTTAAGCAAGCAAATGCTTGAAAAACATTTTTCTCGAAAGCCTTGTTTGAAAAAGTATATTCGCTTAAGGGGATTAGGTGAGCTAAGTGCTGCCCCCAATAAAATGATTTAATTTTATTACTTCAAAACGAATAGCTTATTCTCAAAAAACTGGAATAATAGCAATTTAGCAAATTACCTCTAGTATTTATTGAATAACAGTAAACTTTTTATTTAGTGGTTTATAAAGTCGAATTTGTCGCCAACGCCAAAAGCGGCCGTTTTTAGCAATAATGTAAAATACGAAAGAATGCCAGAATGAAAAGCAGTTAACAGTGAATCAATAAATACAAGAGGTAATTTTCTAAATTGTTATTATTCCAGTTTTTTGAGAATAGCTTTTGTTTAGAAGTAATAAAATTAAATTAATTGGGGGCAGCACTTAGCTCACCTAATCCCCTTAATAAAACCCCTTCATATATCCCAAATATAACCCATGTAATGCAGTTATTTCAAGACTTGTGTCCCAAGAAACTTAGCGAGTTGACCGTGTGAACAAAACATTACTTCTCTCAGCACACGTGACGTGAGCAAAGCGACGGCTGGGATATAATGTTATAAATTTTAAAGCGGTTTTCTCAGTAGTTGGTCCAGGAATATTTATTACAAAGTGAGACTATTATTTTTATAGGTTTTCTACAGTATCAAGAATTCGTGGTAAATACTTTGGCGTTAAAATACTCTGTCAGGCTACTCAGAAAATATTTCGACGAAAACATTTTATGTGCGAGAGAGAGAGTTGTAATCTATTTTGAAAATAATTTTGATCTCAAATAGACACGTTCTAATTTCAAAATTTCTTTTCACATTGTTTGCAAGCTTATTCGATCTATTATTAAAATTGAATTGATTGCAAGCTTATTCGATCTATTATTAAAATTGAATATTAAGAGGTTCAGCAGATACTTACTGCAGATTTGTTTGGGAAGCATTAACGAAATTCTACACGTACATAATTATTTGCGTGAAAAGGATAGTTTCGCACAACCTCACCGATGAGCAGAAGCAGGATTGGCTGGAATGCCGTGATGTTATAAACAAAGAAGCAAGCTCGTCTCGGCATATTTACAACTTACAACATCATGACTGAAACGCGTAACGTTTACATGCAAATGCGACAGATAAAATCAACTAACCAGTAAAATTAAAATAAAAAAGATCATAGATGAGAAAATTATTTCAGTGAGATAATAATTTAAAATATCAGCAAAATATGTATTTGAGCCCAAATTTGAGCCACATACTTTCAGTAAGTTCATTGTAAAGCTATCAGTACTTTCTTATTAATGTTGCTTTTAACGAAAATTTGAAGACTTACAACAACAATATTGATATAAATTCCGAATCAATTGACTCTGAATAATACTTTTGAATATTATATTATGCACTACTTGTTTTTTTGAAAGAGTTCGTAGAAGAGAGAATACTAATAATTCAAAGAATTGTATCATATTTTCAAAGAATAGATTTCTATTTGTACACGAAATTCAAAGACTTATAGACGAGTTCTTAGAAGAAAAGAATAATAAAGATAAGAATTCCAACTTTGGTTGTAATAATATTTAATCAAAAATACGACTTCTGGGGTCAATTTAATATCTGATATAGTTTAAGTGGTACAAAGATTTAGGTTTCCTAGAAAATTCTAGTATGATGGACACTCTACTTTAGAGGATTTTGCAGAAAATGTGGAAGTCAGCAGAATATAGCAGGTATTGTTTACCAAAGGATTTGGCGTTTTTAAAACAAGCTTTTGTGTCGTAGTTTTATGGGAATAGAGACGAAATTGCTTTGTTCTAAGATTGAATAGTTTTATGAAATTTAATAGCGTTTTGAGCTGTGTTTATTCAGTTAACTTTCGTGAAATTTTTGGTATGTGTTTTATCAGTTCGATTCCAAGTGCGAAAGGTGTTAAACTATTGGAATGATTCATCGGTTTTTGGAGAACAGTTTATTTCTTAAAAGTATTTCAAATTTTGGGCTCATATTTTGTAAGTGAACTTATTTTAAAGGGATAAAATACAATTATTTTCAAATAAAAAAACGAATCCAAAATAAAATTCTTATTTTTGACTATGACAGTAACCATAAAAAAAATATATATTTTGAATGAGTGCATGACTAAAGTCATTGTTTGGCGTAAGGGCGATAAAAATCAGAAAAACGAACTTTCCTTCCAGATCTAGTTGTTTTTGTCACTGGAGATTTGTGATTGTCAGGTTGTATTATAGGTGAATCATGACGTGACGATGGTGTATCAGGATATGGTGTGTCTTGTGATGCTGTGGGTGTGTCGTCGGACAGTAAGTAGGCTGGTTTAAGGCGGTCTATGCTTACTGTCACGTCTTTATTTTTGACGCTAATTTTAAAGTATTTAGCACCTCTCTTTAGCACTTCGTGTGGGCCTGTATAGGCTGGTTGGAGTGAGCCACGGAGCGCGTCTTCCCTAAGAAATACGTGACTGCAAGTAGCAAGTTCCTTAAACACAAAGATTTTATTTTTCGTGTGGTGCTGAGTTGGGACTGGGCGTATGTTCTCGGCAAACGATTTCATACGAGCTGTAAAATCGTTGATGTCGGTGGTGTAGCCAGAGATATTGTGACCGAAAAATTCGCCAGGTAAGCGAAGCGGCTCGCCGAACATCAGTTCTGCTGATGAGGAATGGAGGTCTTCTTTGAAGGCGCTCCTGATGCCGAGGAGGACAAGAGGTAAATTCTCAACCCAGTTGGCGTTAGCGTGGCAGGTGATTGCTGCTTTCAATTGCCTGTGAAAGCGTTCCACCAAGCCGTTACACTGTGGGTGATATGCGGTGGTCCGGCGGTGGTCAAATCCTATGGATTTGGACAACTGCTGGAAAAGTGCCGATTGGAATTGTGCCCCACGGTCGGTAACGACGTTGGTTGGACAGCCGTAACGAGATACCCAGCAGGAGACAAACGCTTTAGCTACAGTTTCGGCGGTGATATCGGTAAGTGGCACAGCTTCCGGCCATCGCGTGAAGCGATCGACGGCTGTAAGGCAATACCGATAATCACCAGCGGGCGGCAATGGGCCGATCAAGTCTATATGGACATGTTTGAAACGTGCAGAAGGTAAGTCCAGCGTACCTAAAGGTGATGAGACGTGTCTGCTTACCTTTGAACGTTGACAGTTCAAACATGCCTTAGCCCACTCACGGCAGTTTTTGCGCATTAACGGCCAGACAAAGCGTTGGGCAACGAGTTTGGCTGTAGCGTTGGGTCCTGGGTGGCTCAATGAATGGAGGCAATTGAATACCTGCTGACGCAGTTGCTTCGGGACGAAAGGTCTGGGGGCCGGCGTACTGACGTCACAGTAAAGTTCCGTCCGGCTGCCAGGCACGCTCGTCTTTATCAGGCGAAGTGAAGTTTTGCCTTCTAGATAAGCTGAGAGTTCGGGATCTGTGGCTTGGAGCTTGGCCATTTCTTCGAGATCGACTGGTATCTGCAGTTCATTAATCCGAGAAAGGGTATCTGCAACAACATTGTTAGCACCCGATATGTGCTGGATATCAGAAGTGAACTGCGAAATAAAGTCAAGGTGTCTATACTGACGCGGAGAACAGTTACTTTTGCGCTCGTGGAATGCGTAACACAGTGGCTTGTGGTCAGTATAGATTGTGAAATGGCTCGCCTCTAACATATGGCGGAAGTACTTAATGCTCTCATAGATCGCGAGGAGCTCACGGTCGTATGGTGAGTACTTCGTTTGTGACGGGCTCAACTTACGTGAGAAGAATGCTAGAGGTTCCCAAGCTCCTTCCTTACGCTGCTGCAGGACTCCACCTATCGCCGTATCAGAGGCGTCAGTCACCAGCCCTAACTTAGCTTGCGTATCAGGGTGAGCCAACAGAGCTGCGTTGCAAAGGCTCTTCTTGCAATCTTCAAAGGCTTTAAGTGCGTTCCCTTCTATGGTGACTGGATGTGAACCTTTGACAGAACCGGCTAGTAAGGCATTCAAAGGCGTTTGGGTTTGAGCGGCATTTTTCAAGAATCGCCTATAAAAATTGACCATTCCCAAAAATCGACGGAGTTCTCTGACGGTCTTTGGGACTGGGAAATCAGCGATGGCTTGAACTCTGCCATCAACCGGTCTGGTACCCTTTCCAGAGATTTGGTAGCCCAGGAACGTGACTTCAGAAGCACCGAAAACACATTTGGCAGTGTTGATCAAAACGCCGTAATCTCTCATGCGTGTGAAGAGCTGATGCAGGTGTTCTTCGTGTTCCTGAGCTGATCTACTAAAGACCAAAAAATCGTCCAAATATGGGTAACAGAAGTCGAGTCCGCGCGTCATTTCGTCAACAAATCTCTGAAAAGTTTGGCCTGCGTTACGTAGACCAAACGCCATAAAAGGGAATTCATACAAACCAAAGGGTGTGGTGAGTGCAGTCTTTGGAATGTCGTCTTTGAAGACCGGAATCTGGTTGTATGCCTTCACTAAATCTATGGTGGAGAAGATCGTACAACCAGTCAGACTGTGTGAAAAATCGTGTATATGTCTGATCGGGTATTGATCAGGTATGGTCCGAGCGTTCAGTAGTCTGTAGTCTCCACATGGACGCCAACCATTGTCCTTTTTGGACGCAAGGTGGAGCGGCGACGCCCATGGGCTATCTGAAGGACGAATGGTCCCGTTGGCTAACATAGCGTCGAACTCTTGTTTGGCTATCTTGAGTTTGTCCGGGGCAAGACGTCGAGGTGAGCATGAGACAGGTGGGCCTGGTGTAGTGCGAATGTGGTGTGTAGTAGTGTGTCGCACGATACCCGGAGTAGCGGATAGCTTTAAATGTGTCACACTCGTTGTATCAACGGGTCCTTCACGGAATGACAATGAGCTAACATTTGGTACCACTAGGTAGTAGTTGTATATCATTACTCTTAAGATCATTTAAGTGCCTCGGATTCATGGGGTGGTCATATATTCATTTGCAGACTTTGTTTTCAAATAAATTAAATAGATCAACTTATTTTGGTAGACTGAATCATTTTGAACTGTCCTATGACTTCCTAACATCTAAGTACTGCTGGGATTTTTTTTGGCTTACTATATTTTTTTTGACTTCTCGTACATGCTAAAACATCTTTGGGGATGTGACTATTTTTTATTAAGAGTATAAAAAAAAAAGGGAAAGAACTTTATTTGTCATGTCTATTAAAGGCATATATGTATAGTTGTATGTCTTCCTATGTAAGTTCCATTATGTAAGATCGTACTTAGAGTAACTGTCTGAGTAATTTATCAGGTACTTGTGAATGGCATTAGGGTATGCAAACATCATCTTTATATCCGGCCACAACTATATTGCTTAGGTAACTTAACTATCTATTACAGTAGGTTATTTCAAAATCAGACCCAAAGAACGAATAGTCATTATAATAGAAACTGGTGACTAGTCAGAGAAAAGAAAGGGAGCCATTTTATATGAATTGTTTAGGGAAATCACGTCGGGGTCACCAGTATGGAAGTGGTTGAGGCACTTCCGGTTAATTATGTATGTGTGGAGTTAAAGTCAACAAGTCCAACTGCACTATTAATATTGTTTATTCACAATACACAGAACATACAAGAAGGAGTACATATAGGAGACGAATTTACACAGTAGAAAGCAAAGTACGATGCACAAAATATAAGAAGATTAACGCGCACAATGAAACGACTAAATACGAATTACGTAACCGAGCGCGTAGGCATCGGCGGCGCGCGGTGAGGAGTACGGGTAATGTGTCTAACGATGTTCTCTCGACTGGCGAGCATTCGCAATGCGCAGGAGTCGAACGAACTTCCGATCGGTGCGCAGTGTTCGCGCGTAGCTATAGCGCATCGATACAACACTCGCCGCATACTACGAGTATCGCGCGGGTTTGCTTGTGCAATTAATTTTATTTATGTTTTAGCGTTTTAATGTTAATAATGATGTGCAAGTGTGATGAATGAATGTATTATGTGTAATATTGAAATGAACTGTATTTTGCATTGTAAATAAATATTTTAGTATAAGTGTTTAGTGTTATTTTATGTAAATAAATATGTTTAATATTGTAAATATGTTGTTATAAATATTATGAATATAAATAAGTATTGTAATAAATGTGTTACCCACAGTATCGCCATCGAAATATTTAGCATGAAAACTTAAACAGCGCTCGCGCGGTCAAAACGAGAACTACAAAACAAAGCACGAACTTTGTGTCGTTTGCTTTCGATACGCCAACGATTCGAAGTCGATAGTTTTTTGTGCTAGAGTTACCTGGTATTGTGTTAAAACTTATGTTTGTTACTGCAGATGAAATTTTTTTTTTTTTTATCTTTATAAAGCATTTAAATGCTGAAACAATTATAAATTGAGTTTTAAACATTATAACATAATGTTCCACATAGGACTTTATTCCTATTTGAGTTATATTAACTTAAACTCCCCAAGTTAGTTGAGCCAAAAAATATGTCTCCTATAAATCAGTTCTGAAATGTGGTTAGATAACATGATAGCATATTACATTATAGTTAATTTTCTTGAACCAGACGCCATGTTGGAGCCAAGATTTTAGGATAGCATTATAATTCAAGCGTATACGACTGTTTGTGAAACATTTATTACATCCTAAGACTTAATACCTATTGTGTGGTGCCGGCACATACTTAAACACATACTTTAAAAAATGAAAGTAAACGAGTACCCACACACACACTATATAGTGCGGGTAGTGTAGTGCAGGTGCTTCCTCAAATCAGTGATAGTGCGGGTAGTTGGGTGACGGTACTTAGGCCGGTGTTAACAAGCGGAAATCATCAGCTAAAATCAGTTAAAATCATCAGTTAAAATCAGTTTTATTTCTGCAAATAGGCCCCAGGAGGCGCTTTTACACGTCCCAATATTTAAACCTACCACTGCTTCGGGACAAGTCTGGGCTAGTGCCGAGAAGAAGCAGCGCAAGAAACTCGGTCACTATTGTCAGCCTCTTTTTAAATAAATTTTTACAAGGTAAGGTAATTTTTACAAGGTTTAAGCAAGTACGAGCTGGGACGACTGACAAAATGCCATACATTTCTATCATTTAAATAATCATTAACAGTGTAATAGCCCTTTTTCATTAAAATAACTTTAACATACGATTTAAGTTTATGTACAGGGAGTTCAGCAATATCCTTTGGTAATTTGTTGAAAATACGGATACAATTTCCCATAAACGATTTTCATACTTTTCGCAGTCTGAAGCCTGGAACGGCGAGTTTATCTTTATTTCTAGTATTAAAATTGTGTATGTTACTTTTCTTAAGAAAGAAATGTATGTTCTTACGAACGTAAATAATATTCTCGAGAATATATTGAGAAGACACTGTAAGTATATTAATCTCTTTGAAGAGCTCTTTCAGCGAGTCTCGGGGTCGAAAGCCGTAAATAGCCCGTACAGCACGTTTTTGCAATATAAAAATTGACTCAATATCTGCCGCTGAGCCCCACAACAGAATTCCGTATGACATTATGCTATGAAAGTAGCTAAAATATACTAATCTTGCCGTTCCAACATCAGTCAACTGCCTTATCTTTCTCACAGCATAAGCAGCAGAACTAAGTCTTCCAGACAGCCCCCTAATATGAGCACCCCATTGCAAATGAGAGTCTACAGTTATACCCAAAAAGGTAGTAAAATCTACAGAGTTTAGTGGTTCATCTTTAACAATTATATGAGGGGCAGCTAACCTTACGTTTGGCATCGTAAATTTAACACATTTTGTTTTATTTGCATTCAGTAAGAGATTATTTGTTGTAAACCAATGCAATAATTTAGAGAGGGTATTGTTAACATCGTCAAATGAAGATTTGCCCCTCTTGGTTTTAAAAATCATGGATGTATCATCTGCAAACAATACCATCTCACAAAGATTATGTAAGTAACAGGGAAGGTCATTTATATAAACTAAAAATAGCAGGGGTCCTAATACTGATCCCTGTGGGACACCCATAACAAGGGCCGACCCTGAAGACTCAGCTCCATTTATGCAAACCTTTTGTATTCTGCCTTTAAGGTAAGAACTTATTAGATCCAAGGAATCATTCGATGCACCATAATGTTTAAGTTTTTTAAGTAATATTTCATGGTCTACACAATCGAAGGCCTTTGAAAGGTCACAAAATACACCTAAGGCATCTAGCTTACTCTCCCAAGCCTTAAACACATGTTGTAGGAGAGCAACTCCAGCATCGGTAGTATTTCTACCTTTTCTGAAGCCATATTGGTTGCTATTTAATAATTTATTTACACTAAAGTGAGATAAAAGCTGATTAAACATTATTTTCTCGAAAATTTTACTTAGCCCTGGCAATATAGATATAGGTCGAAAATTAGAGGGGTCACATTTTTTGCCAGACTTAAACAAAGGAATGATTTTGCTAAACTTCATTAAAGTTGGAAATTGTCTATCATCAATACATTTGTTAAAAATAATAGCGAGTTGAGGGGCTAATGAACTTATGATTGTATTGATAATATTGACAGAAATAATATTGACAGCAAAATAATTTTCTAAATCCATAATTAGCAATGGCACCTAGCCAATTACTCAATAACTGAACGTTGTTATCATACCATACCTTTCCAATGCAAATGTTGATTGAAGTGATCATGACCTCATCTACAAGTACCTACAGGGATGCTAAGTGCTTGCCGTCGCGGGTGGATCATAAACGTCCGTGGTTTCGTCGGGGATCCCCCAAAACTAGCTTCGTTCGAAGTACCGTGCTGTTTATGTAGAAAAATAAATAAACTATAAACATATAATTTAATACAAACATAGAACAAACCTGTAGAAAGGATAGAGGAAATGATATTCTGTTTCCCATTGCTGGGCATAGGTTTCCGCCCGCGCGATATGTATCATGTAGTTCAAGCGGTTGGAGTCGAATGTGAAAAGTCTATCTTCTATAATATTTAGGTATATATATATAAATCAGTTACTAATACGTGCATAGGTTCAGAAAGGTTGCTTGTATAATGCAAATGGATGGATAATTATTACTCGATCACACTAAAACACAACAACAAAGAATACAATATAAGCACCTAAGCTTCTCATCCATCAAAAAGTACGGTAACCGTGAAATACTTTCCAATTCTAAATTCCACGCAAACGTACCAAGCTAGTGATGCCGTACACTATAATTTCCCCTATAAATATATCAGAGACAGCAACAAGAAATGAGATAACGTAAGAATAAAAGAGGAACATCAAAATGTAATCATGTCCAGATTTCTTAACGAAAAAATTCATATTATAATCAGAAGGAAATTATCTGTCCCAAGTTAAAAAGAATCCTGATGTTTTGTTCTCAAATTGGGGGACTGTTTCAGAAGAGGCTATTCCGAAATCACAGTGACAATACGCGGTGATTTATCATAGTCGAGATATTTATCATACCTACATCTCACACTGGATCAGGATATTCGATTCTCGCCATTTCAATGGCAGCAAAAATCACATTTAATAAAAGGTCAAAAGGCTCGTTCGATTTATAGGTTTATTTATACTTGAAAATACAGCTCCTTAGGATAGTCAGCAATGCGCTGGGACGCAGTGTCTCGGTGGCCTAATGGTATAGCGCCGCGCCTGGCATTCGAGGAGATGCGGGTTCGAGTCCCACCTGAGACATAATTTTTCAAGTTTAAATACTGATATTATAATTGCAATTAAATTTCTTAAATATCATATAAAGTAATTACATAGCTGTTTCATCTTAACAGACTGTCAAACGTCTACAAAGATGTTAATTTTTGGGTGTTAAGGGTGAAAACTCCTAACATTTGGTGAAACTACGCTGGCTTGTAGCAATAAGAATATGCTTGAAAAATTCGAGCTGTGACGCAGTGTCTCGGTGGCTTAATGGTATGGCGCCGCGCCCGGCATGCAAGAAGATGCGGGTTCGAGTCCCGCCTGAGACAGAATTTTTCAAGTATTTAATACTGATATGACGCAAAGGACTGTTAGACACATATTTTTATATTAGAGATGTAATGTGACACCAAACAAAGATTATCCATGTACGCACTATACCTACTCAAGCAACCAAAGACAACCTCCGCCTAGTATAGGACTTTTGCAGGACGTGGATTAACGCCTCGCTGGGTTAAATACCGGGCCAAGAACTCGGGGTCCCGGGTTCGATCCCCGGGTCGGGTAATAAAAAATTTCGAACTTTCGAATATTGGTCGGGTTCGTGATCACCAACCCGCATTTGGCAAGCGTGGTGATTATGCCAGTACCTACCCATCATTGCTGTGGCAACTTGAATTCAATGTTGGAGGGTTTTTCCCTGCAGTGGGATGATTATAGGCGATACTTTATCATCATCACCAACATATTAGTCCACTACTGGACACAGGCCTAAATAGGCCATGTTTGGAGGGTTTTGATATAATTGCCACACTTGGCAAACAGGTTGGCGATCGCAGTTTGGCCAAATGTGGAGAGAAGACGCTGCTGTCCGTCTTTAAACAAAATTAATTATAAATAAATATATTTACGCGTTGAATCCACAACTTTTTTAACACAATTATAACCAGCATGTCTGAAAAAGGAATCCGTTCACACTTGTAAGTAGTCTAATTTGACGAATGCTTGCCATTTTACTGTTGAGTGTATATCAAAGAGCAACGTAAGAAGAAAATTATCGAGATATTTTTGGCACCAGCAGCGACAGATTTCATTACGTATGATTTGCTGTATTTACATACGTTCTGTTTTTACTATACCATTTAAGAAGTAAAGTGTATAAAAAGCATAATAAACTTATTTGATATTACTAACTATAGGTCAGGGAGGGAACAGTGGCTAGGATTTTTTCATCAGGCTGTTGCTTAAAAAATATAAATTATTAAAATATTTGTAGCAAGCACAAAGCATAGTTCGTTATTGAACTTTCAAACGTTGTAAGTAGATTTGCTATTACTGTTACCAAAAAAGCGATATTGATTTTTTTACAAAACTGGAATTGAGTCACTGTGTACTACGACCTGTACGCAGTGGCTAGTACCCCCTAGTAAACAGTGGCACCAACAGTACACAGTGGCTACGTAGGAATCGAGCCACTGTTTACTAAGGACCTGTACATAGTACACCCTCCTACCTTCACCTTCACCCTACTACACCCTCTGTGTTCGGTAGTCACTTATACCTTCACCCTACATAGGGGCTCTGATCGTAAGGAAAAATAAAAAATGGATAAAGACTGAAAATTAATTAATGCTATTGTTAAACATAGCTTTGGGCTGTTGACATGCGCTCAGTAAAGCAACCACAAAAACGCACAAACTTCAGGCAGCTGAAAAAAATTATAAACTTAACAATTGGTAAAAATATGGCAAAATAAACAATTAAACTTAACCCGCATCTCCTTGCATGCGGGTTCGAGTCCCGCTTGAGACATACCTAATTTTTCAAGTTTATATACTGTTATTATAATTGCAATTAAGTTGCTAAAATATCAAATAAAGTAATTAAACTTAAATATAAAATACTCTTCGGTGTAATTAAGCTACCTCCGGCTTTCCTGCGTTTTCTGTTTGATTGCCTTGGTCCAACTTTGATCGAGTTCCTAAAATCAAAAGAAGATATAAAATTGTTCTGTACCGATTTTAATGGAACTGGAGTGATGGTTGTCTTCACAGTAAATACAATTTTAATATATTTTATTATAAGGTATTTCACATAGTACACAGTGGCTTGCGAGCTACGACTTTTCCGAAACGAGCCACTGTTGACCTTGTTGTTATTTTGGATTTTAGATCAAGTTAAAACCCAAAACTAAAACTGAGAGCCTTAAAATATCAGCCAATACTAATTAGATTAGACCCCCTCTTCGATCAAAACATAAGTCACAAAAAATCTCGTAAGAGTTCAGAAAAAAATGAAGTGAAACTTACCTTAAAATTTAACATTGACAGGATCAAAAACAAAAACGCATCTTAACAATCCAACGTGTCGCCGGCGCAGCTCACTAACTAGTTCGTGCATGACCGGGTACTGAACGCTTCCGATTGATGAAGGGAACAGGCATAAAGCTGTTTCTCTTTATAGCACAGCACATTCGAGCCACTGTTCCCGCCGAACCAGTGTTCCCTCCCCGACCTGGTAACGCACCGTTGGTCTTGGTTGAAGGCACCGCGATACCGGTATTTTAACATTGTATACTCGTACCTGCTATATTTTATTTAAATAGTGTAATTTAAACATTTGTATGTACGAGATAAAAATAGTACTTATCGTTTAAATCCTACACTGCAAAAAACAGGCTGATTTGGTCTGTGAAATACATTTCTATCCCACAGAAACTATGCAATTTTCTCGACTAAATATAGCCTTTAGGAAATTTGCCTTTAAGCCAAATTCCATCCAGATTTGTTCAGCTGTTAAGTGACAAAGTAAAAAACATCCGTTTATATTTATAAAATGGGTAAGAGTAGTTCAAATTTCTTTTTAACAAAACTGACGGCAATGGGTACGTGATACACCATTAAACTAGATAGTTTTACTTTATTACGTTCATTCAATTGAATATTTACTCTAAACCGAGCGACTCCTCGTATGAAACTCGCTGGTAAACACCCGTAATTAAGTATAATGACGTGGAAATGCGAGCACTCAATGCACTGCACTTCAAGGAAGGGATGGGTAAAAATCTATCGACATTCGTGTCGATGTTAAGTATGAAAGTTAAATATGCTTTGGCATATCTCTAGTTTATCTTTGGCATGACCAAAGATAAAGAATAACTGTTAACAAATAACATCATATTAATACATTAGTGGTTCGTTGATATAATACTAATAAAAAATTCCATATGATTTACTGTTATCATCCTCATTATCTCTCTTCCTTATGCAAGTTGTACTTGATTTTAAGTCCCAACGAAATAAAATGTAACTCAGCCTTACTTCAAAAGATAAGAAAAACCTAAACGTGTCTGTACGCACATACATATAAACACTTACATACGCAAAGTATGTAATGGGGGCTATCGCTAGTAAATTTGCCACTAGAGGCGCTAGTGTCGCGTGAGGTCCAATATCATTCACTTTGTACGGGTTTTAGCGGAATTTGTTGCATAAGTTATAATTTCTTAAATTTACCTGCCGGAAAGTGATCTCCATCGTAAAATATAGCAAATATGGATTATTAGGCGATTAATGTAAACGCTTTAAAAGCGGAATTAAGAAAAAGCGCAAATATAGGCGGCCTCAAGAGCAACTATTTCAGAAGTTAGTTTGTTGATATCAAGGTAGTTATTTATAAACAATATAACCTTAATTAGATTCAAGATATAACACTTTGTTTCGGCGCCAATCGCCTTTTACTGCTATACTTCCGGACCTCAGTCTACAGTGGCGCCAACTGGTGAGCAAAGAAACGGCAGTCCCCATTGTCTAGGCTTGAGACAGCTTGCACTCAATATCACATTCGGTATTCATTACGTGGATTCAAGTTTTACTAATATTATACTCGTATTATGTAAGTATGTGGCTTACGATAACTTTGTAATTGACATTTTCTTCGATGTATCAGATTACCTTATTCGAAGATATTATTTGTTTGGGTTTTATTTTTATTTTAGACATTTTTACTACGAGAAGAACACTTTTTAATAAAGTATACCTTTCACAAGCTTTTATTTTAATTTGCATTCTATGTATAATTAAATGTGTTGATTTGGGTGGAATTTGCAACTTAATTT
Organism: Anania crocealis; assembly: GCA_949315895.1. Taxonomy (NCBI): domain Eukaryota; kingdom Metazoa; phylum Arthropoda; class Insecta; order Lepidoptera; family Crambidae; genus Anania; species Anania crocealis. The sequence goes on along the minus strand of OX438872.1, from coordinate 8,624,748 downwards.
TAAAACATACTTTTAATTGATCTGATATTTTGAATACACGTTTAATTTGTAGTAAAAATTGAATGCGATAGATTAATATATATAACTATAGTGTCATTGTTTATAGTTTTATACCAAGCTTTTACCTCTTCCCCCTTTTCACATTTATCGACATTTGTTTTACTACATCTCCATCACTAGTTCGGTGTATTTGCAAGTCCGCTTGACTATTCCCCTTTCATTCTTTGCATAAAGAGCTACTTTCTCGAAATGAATGGGCCTTGTTCGTAGGCTTTTTGGCTACATTTTTAAAGTAAAAACGTGTGCAATGAGGGTACTAATTATGAGAGGTATTCTTAAAAAGGTACGGTTTTAAGCGTATTTTTTGTTTATGAGTAAAGTTCTGTGTTTTTCCGTGTTAGTATGCAAAGAGTTCATACATAAGCTACGATTATATTGTAACAAAAATACTTTAAATTACATTTTTGACTTGAAGACCAGGATGATGTCGCAATGTGCCGTTCGTTTCCCGATTGGATTAATCTTAAGTAGCAACCCATTTCGCTTACTGTTGAGCACGGGTCTGTTTTCCTTTTTATGGAGAGGGATTAAGGCCTTAGTTCCACCACGCTGGCCTAGTGCGGGTTGGTGGACGGCGAAGGCGACGCTGTGGCAACATCACCCCGCCGTTGGACGTTTCCCAAGCCGCTCGGAGACCTCCAACAGGGTTAAACGACTGTTATCTCGTGACAACATACTGGACCGACGGCTTAACGTGCCTCCCGATCCCGAAGCACGGAAGCGCTCATGGTATGCTGCCACAAACGGTCACCCATCCAACTAGCGACCGCTCCTAGCGTTGCTTAACATTAGTAACAGACACTGATCACTAGAAGCATTGGGCTATGAGCGCTTCGGATCAATCTTGGAAATGACTTTTCTAGATTGACTTGAATTTAGAAGAGGTGGTGAGTTAGCTGTATTTCAGAAGGCTCGGTAAATCGTTGGTCATAGAATCGTAAAAAGAATAATAATTCACCTAATAGGCCTGTAACAGGCGACTTACTGCCGGTCCCAATAATCTATCTATCTTCAGTTTTGGAATATCGGAGATAGAAAACAACTTTTGTCTCTGATTTTGCCGTCCAAAGAAACAACGACAGAAGTTGTTTTCTATCTCCGATATGCCAAAACTGAAGATAGATAGGTTATTAGGACCGGCCGTTAGAGAGCTCTGAAACTAGGATATCCTTGCATGAAAGTCATACAGAAGAAAAAGTAGATGACTTTGATTAATTTCTTCTATTTGTCACCTATCTTTTCAACTTTCCACTCTCCTATTTGTATACAGATAAATCACTAAAATCATTTCATAAACAATCAAGTTCTACTTACCACTAGTTTACCTACACCCGTATTTATAAAGACGTTATTATTAGGGGTTAAAGTATGAAATTGCCGTTTTGTATGGACGAAATCGAGAAAAGTAATTTTTCCATACTAACAATTTTTTTGTTTTTTTAAAAACGCCTGAACCGTTTTCGATGCAATTAAAGGTGAAAGTTAGAGGTTATAAAGCTACGCATTATAGTATTTAAAATTCTGAAAATCAAAGTATATAATACAAATATACTTGATTGAAGCAAGAAGGTCAGTTGACACATTGTAAGGGGTCTTTTCAACGACTTCCTTTGAAGTAATAGGCAACAGTATTGCATTTTTTTTAGTCAAAAGTTACTTTATTTAGTTTTTGATACAATACAAAAAGAATTACGCAATAATATGACTATACTTAAGAGCTATAAACAAAATAAAAAGTGAGAAAATAATCGGCAATTTCATACTTTAACCCCTATTACTTATTGCTTATGAAAGTCATCACATGATATTACTAACTAGTGCTTAAGTGAAGGAAATGGGTCACCATTAATAGTCATTATATCTGCTGAGAATGCTGCTAACTTTTCATAGTTCTCACTTCTAGTTAATTACTAGTCTTGACGCTTCAAACCCCAAGCGACAAGCGGTTGTCGCGATAACAGTTGATTTTAATTGTGCCTGGAATATCCGATCGTCAAAGGGTTAAGGAATACAATTGTCACCTGAGTAATTACTTTTAGTCAAGTAATTACTTTTACTTGTTTATAAATACGGGTGTTATTGTGTTTAATACCTAATCTTTACTAATTTTATTCAAAGTACTTATCTTACACATTATAAAAACGCTGTAGCGCAAATCACTGATTTTCTTCGTTTACTGAAATATTTATGTCGTTCAGTTAGAAGAGCAGACATCCTGGAGCATGAAAAAAACATTATTTTAAGAGTTCCCAAAACGTTTCAAAGGCCTTTTTTTATTTTATCCTTAACGACTTGTGCATAGATTCTGGCATTAGTTTCTACAATTAATTGGTCTCAACTGAAACTTGTCTTCAAGGAACACTCGCCGCAGTAACTTCAGGCATCTGACTCTGCCATCGAAATTCGGAATAAACTAATATCTATTCCGAGCCGAGTTAGTCACTTAGCGATTCAAAACTTAGCGTTGCTGTGACGTCATTGTTGTAACGCAACTACTAAGAGATTTGTCTGTGAGTCTGTATTACCTAATTGTTCTTAAATAGTCACACATGGTTTTTGCATCATCAACAGCACTGTCACAGTGGACAAAGGACTCAGAAAAAGGAGGGTTTTGATTTCGCCACGCTCAGCAGAAGAGTTGGCGTTCGCAATTTGAATAACGGTTGTAAGATTATGGTTCTGCAAGTCTTTGTATGACAGAACTCCATTGGTAGACTCTTATGACAACTAGGTCAAAAAAAGTCAGGGCCTATTAATACGGATAAAAGAAAATAATTATCTTTGTTGCACAATTTTATTTGTCTTCGTCTTTTTCACTTCTTAAACTGACTTACATTATTCTAGAACTTTATTTTAAAATTTTCAATCATTCCTCTCTCTCATTTCGTCTTCCCTCTCTTTTGTTGCCCAAAGTTGCACAGCTCAATACTGCGGTGTACTTACTGCACTAACACTGAATTTCCTTTTCTGAAATGTCCATAATACCCACTGAAGTGACCTTTGTCCAAACCAGATCACCAAAAGCATAAGTAATCCGGCAACTGGCCAAAATTAATGCCCAGTTCATACTGGGTTCATACTAATTCAAACTTAAGCAACCTAAATGCTTTAGTATGAACTAAAGCATTTAAGTCAGATGGCGAATAATTTCACAGTACAGCAGTTAGCACAGCAATTATCATATTTAGTGCTTCAATCTTATCTATCACTAAATATTGCTAGTACCCGACTTAGTTACGACTCGTATATCATGAAAAGTTCGGACAAACTACGACGCACCGAACTTTTATTCTCAAACAGTAGCAATTTTCTCGGACATTGAATAACCTTGCTTTGCAAGAAGACATGTCGTGTAGTCACTTTTGATAAGAAAAGTATCACCCCTTGACGTAGTCAAGCGCCTCTTTGGTCTTCACTGAAAAAACTAGACGGTTAAATGCAACCGTATAATTGTGATCTACAACCGATTAAATTGGTTACGATACAGCTTACAGTATAATTTGCTAATAGCAACCGTGCTAACTCTGTTGATATTAACAGAACTCAACGGTTTTTATTTTTTTTTATTTTCCCAATTTGAATAACTATTCAAAGCATTCGTATTTTGGAAACCAGAAACAACGAAGGTACCACAAACACCCAGACCCGAGAAAATGTAGAAAAATACTTTTTTTTCTACATTGACCCGTCCGGAAATCGAACCCGGGACCTCGGAGCAGACGACACCTTGAAAACCGGTGTGTACGCCACTCCACAACGGAGGTCGTCGGTTGTTTAGCATGCTTACACTGTTAATATTAAACGAATGCACAGTTGATTCTAACAGAATCGGTTGATAGATATTAACAGAGTATTTTAAGTAGTTAAAATCGACAGTTTTAACTGCTAGATTAGCAGAGTGTTATGCTGTTTTTTACAGTTTTACAATAACTGTATCGACTCGGTTGTTACCAGTAGAGCATTTTTGGTAATTTTAAATGAGTATTTGGTAGGAAATAACAGTTTTGCCACTAGCAGAGTAAAAATCGCGTTTTGCTAACCGCCCGTTTTCTCAGTGTACGTAGATGCTAGCTAGAAAAGTATTATTTATAGACGTAGCTGTGGACGTAGCAGTATTGAGAAAATGAAACCCTGGAAGTGAAGAATAAGAGTACCCTGGAAGAATCCCTGGGTGAGAAGATTACGGCCCCCTAGTACGGGCTCTAATCAAATTTAATCCAGCCTCATGGTCCCACTACTGGAAAATGGCCTCCCTTCTCCCTTTCTTCTCTCCATATGGTCCTGCACAACGTTTGTAGGCCAGCCCTGCGATAAGGAGTCCAGTTCGTTTGCCGTGCCTCCCATACTTTTTTGGTAGTATTTACAGTTAAACTTAGTAATACTCAGTAAATTTGAAAAAAATTGTCTGAGGTGAGACCCGCATCTCCATGCATACCAGGCGCGGTGCTTTACTACACAGAAGAATATTACTAAATAGACCTCATGAAAAAGGCGTGTACGTGTTTGGCTGTGGATGTATAATTCTCACTATCAAAAGAAATATAGTATTTTTCTCTCACCATGTGGTGTGTGTGTGTGTGTGTGTGTGTGTGTATGTGTGTGTGTGTGTGTGTGTGTGTGTGAAAGTGTGTGAGCGCGCATGTGTGTGTGTATGTATTGTGTGTGTGTTGTGTATGTATTTGTTTGACTTACTGAGTTTGGAATAGAATCAAATATAAACAGTTTATATTATCTATAGTTTAAAACTATTGGCCCCTGCAAAATTATGGCATTAACACATTTACACTAAACACATTTAATTGAATAGTTGGCATAATTAAAAGCAACAAATAGACCTGATTCAATCCAGTTAAAACATGGTAATGCACTGTAGGGCTTTTATTTGTTGAATATTCGGGGAAGTGGCTGCCCAATTGCATGTTTATGCTACCTGTAAACAAACTTAATTTCAACTTTGTTTACATATTCCAGGAACTGGAAACGAAAATGTTAATATCCTACGTTCATTTACCGTTACTGTGTAAATCAGGTAGCCATTTCATTTAAATGCGTTGAAGCTTCAGTGTGCGATTTTAAGGGCTCTTTACACAAGAGGCTATGCCCCAACTCCTCTCAATGATTATGAAGAGGCTGCGATTGCATGAGCCTTGTACGACAATCGGAAGGTGGCTAGCCTCGTGTGAGACTGGTGTTAATGTTCTCTATTCCATTTTTAACCGACGATAAAAAAGGTTCTCAATTCAACGCATATACAAGTATATTAATATTTTTATGTATTACCACAGAAGTAATACTTCGTATGATGCATAACTTTTTACTCGGTTTTTTTATTTGGATAAGGTTTTTTGTACGATAAGGGAGTACCTCAAAATTAGTCTCATTTTAATATCGACAAAAAAACCGAATTAAAGAGCAACAGTCAAAAAAAAATTCTTTTTACACGTAAGTTTATTAAAAAAGTCTTAGTTTTTGAGTTGCCAACCAAAAAATTACAACAATCATGAATTAAATATGCACCTTCTTAAAATGTGTCGCACACGTTATTGCACATTTTCTATCGGTTAAATTTATCTAATAAAGTGTTTCATTCTAGTCACAGCTTACAGTATGTAAGAGACTTATGTGAATTCCAAAATGTGAACAAACAAAGCCACACGCAGCACATAGTGCAACTATAATTGTTGTGCAACTGACAGAAACTTGGTGTGTTCGTTTGTTTCCTGAACTTGTTGAAATGCAATTATTATTAAGAATTAGAAACTCATACATAACCCGGGGATGTTTAGCGAACAGAGAACTCATGAGACATTTATATTATTCTGTATAACTGTATCGTTTCTAGATGATATAATGAATTATACTTTGATTGAAATGAAACATTTGGCTTACGGATTTAAACTCGCATTCATTTCACCCTAGATGACAATTTTAAATGTAAATGACATGAACAAACGATCGATCGATCGTAAATTATGTCATTTTTATACATTTGTCATCTATTCGTCAAGCGTAAACAATATTAGAAAGCCACTTGTCTAACGGCCGAATAACCTATCTATCTTCAGTTTTGGCATATCGGAGATAGAAACCACTTCTGTCTTTGTTACTCTGGATGGCAAAATCAGAGACAGAAGATGTTTTCTATCTCCGATATGCTAAAACTGAGGATAGATAGATTATTGGGACCGGCCGTAAGGCCGCCGGTGTACTTCGTAACACCTAGGTATCCTAACTACACTACAACTTTCCCTTTGATAAATGAGTGAAAATTTTGATGTAGAACAGTTCATATGGGAAAATGAAATTGTGGTTTTCATTATATTCCTCACAATTTTTCCATATTTACCGTTTAATCTTCCCTGGACTAGACAAACATTTAAAAATCAAAATCAGCTAAATCGGCCCAGCCGTTTTCGAGTTTTAGCGAGACAAACGAACAGCAATTGATTTTTATATCCTGTATTGAAAAATCAATTGCTGTTTTTTGTTGTTGCATAGTCCAAGGCTGCTCAACCTTTTGAAGAATCGGGCCAAACGGTAGATTCAGTCGTTAACGACGGGCCACTTATATTTCCTATTCCTTATTCCTAAAACTCAATAATTAAGAAAATAAAATTGAATTATTGTTTATTAGGAACAAATATTTAACTCCATATCCTTTGCACACAAGGCTTCCTGGTGGATAATGCAATGATACGAAAATAAATTTCGACCTAAGAAATTCTGTAACAAAGCCACACAACCATTGTTTTTTCCAATCATTGCTGGTGCACCATCAGTGCAAATAGATATTAATTTCAGTATATAAACTTGAAAAATTTTCAAGTTCAGATAGTCATATTATTGCGTAATTCTTTTTGTATTGTATCAAAAACTAAATAAAGTAACTTTTGACTAAAAAAAAATGCAATACTAGTGCCTATTACTCCATAAGTCGTTGAAAAGACCCCTTACAATGTGTCAGCTGACCTTCTTGCAGTATATTTGTATTATATACTTTGATTTTCAGAAATGTAAATACTATAATGCGTAGCTTTATAACCATCTAACTTTCACCTTTATTTGCATCGAAAACGGTTCAGGCGTTTTTAAAAAAACTAAAAAATTGTTAGTATGGAAAAATGACTTTTCTCGATTTCGTCCATACAAAACGGCAATTTCATACTTTAACCCCTAATATCAATTTGTCCCACTACAAATACTATAAAATTTTCAAACCATACTTGCGCGGGCCACTTAAAATTCTTTCGCGGGCCACAGTGGCCCGCGGGCCTGGGGTTCAGCACCCTTGGTATACAATCAACATTTTTAGATTCCGGTTGGTATAATTTTTTTTAATGATATCAAATTTCTGACTTCACCATAGTATTAATGCATACTATGTTAACATATGCTGGTTTTGGCTTGATATACTATTTACCTAACACCATGTTTATATATTATTTATTTTGGTTCATCCCTTCGTTCGTCTACCCGTGACTAGTGTTCGAGACGTCTACCAAAATATTATGAGTAAACTTTAAATTTTAAAATCAAATCAAATCAAATTAAATTCATCTATTGTGGAACACAGGTACAAAAATATCTTAATAAACATGACGTCTCACTGTGACCGACAATAATTCAGTTAATAAAATACAATACAATAATAATTCAATTTCAAATAGTATACATTCAGTTAACAATAATAAATAACAAAAATAAGTGGAATAAAAAATAACATAATTTAACACTTATTATGTACTAGCTGTTGCCCGCGACTTCGTCTGCGTCAATTTCTGTTATTATGATCGCGATTATTTTTGCAACCTTTTTCACTGATGCTTCGTGATGTGATGTGAATGGACTATCCAACACAAAAATATTTTTTCAATTCGAACCAGTACCTACTTCCTGAGGTTAGCACGTTCAAACAAACAAACAAACTCTTCAACTTTATAATATTAGTATACATAATTTAATTTTAATTTATTAAAAAGGTGCCTACCCGGGCGAAGCCGGGGCGTCCCGCTAGTAGATTATAAAGATTAAACATTGCGGTTTAATACAAAGGCTATTAAGGCGGGCTCCAAGTTGGAACCGCCATAACTCCTGCTTGCAGTTAACCTAATATGCGGAGCGGCACACATTAAAGCAATCGACAAAACCGCTAAAATGAATGATTACACTAAGATATACTTTATTTGATATAATAGCAATTAAATTGCAATTATAATATCAGTATATAAACTTGAAAATACCATTAAGCTTAATGGTATAGCGCCCGCCCGGCATGCGAGGAGATGCGGGTTCGAGTCCCGCCTGAGACATAATTTTTCAAGTTTATATACTGATACACTAAGATAGTTCTGCACAGATATTAATGCAAACACTAAATATTGAAATGAGAGATATATAGACCAGATGTTACTCATCATTATCATCATCAGCCTATCGCAGTCCACTGCTGGACATTGGCCTGTCCAGTTGCGCGCCACTTAGGTCGAACCTCGGCTTCTCACATGCAGCTCCTGCCAGCCACCATGCGCAAATCATTACTCCACCTGACCTGAGGGCGTCCACTCTCGTACTTGATACTCCTCCAAGAGGAATTTTAAATGAAAAAGTATCCCAAGGGATAAAATGTTTATGTATGTGCTTTTCCAACCTATAATCTACATGTACGCGTAATTTCATACAGATTTGTTATCAAATAGTAGGGAAATAGGGTTGACAATCTTTAACAAATCCTTACTTATGTACTAATATTATCAACACGAAAGCATAGATGTGTGAACTTTTGCACGCTAAAGCTACTGAACGAATTTGATAGAACTTTCCGATATAAGCTTATATTTAGAATAACTTAAAGGTTTATAATTTATCCCAAAATTCCTTGCCGTTACCGCAGGAACACGGGATAAAAGTTGCATTTCGTGTAAAGTCATGAGCCACATAATAAGATGATGCTACCGGTATAAGGTAAACATTTTTGAAGCAGATTTCATTTCCATAATGATACCCATTTTTCATACCGTAGTCCAATACGGATGAAGTCTCAATTAAAAAATATTAATAAATAAACAAAATTTTAACAAAAAATTACTGACTTCTTTCATCGTTTTAAATGACAGTAAAACCTAGTAAAGTATATCGAGCATTTGTACCTCAATAATATATAGGTACTAATTTAAACTCAATCTCAATTATAGATGTCATAATTAATTGCCCATGATAAGACTATACTAACAGTCAAAGGATACATGAACATAACTACAAATTGATCAAAGCTCAGGAACGTCGCAATCAGTACTATTGTGATTGGTTTAACGAACTTCTAACAGAATTAGGCAAATAGGTAACTACAGCATCACTGGAGATGGTCTGTCTCCAGACCAGTTATGGATGTTCCTGAAGGATTTTACCTTTGATTTATGGCGACTATGATTATTGTAAACAATCGAACGTAACATATCGCTTATAAAAAAAAACAACCTATAATCATCCCACTGCAGGGAAAAGGCTTCTATCATTGAATTTAATTGACCACAGCAATGATGGGTACAGGAACACGGGATAAAAGTTGCATTTCGTGTAAAGTCATGAGCCACATAATAAGATGATGCTACCGTTATAAGGTTAACATAATATAGTTTTTGAAGCAGATTTCATTTCCATAATGATACCCATTTTTACCACGCTTTTATTAGCTTGGGTTGTATCTATCTATGTATCTATGTATGTAATGGAATCTTTGAGCATAAATTTGACCGATTTCCAGAAGTTTGATTAATTTGAAACTTTGCACACGTATCAAGGACCGATGACAATGCAATAATTAAATAACAGTTTTCCCAGTTTTCCTCTGTAAGAGGGAGTAAAAGAGATAGAGCTAGCGCGCGATCTGTATCAATTATGTTTCCTGCATAGGTTTGGACTTACAGTCGGTAAAGAAGGAATCAAATCTTATAAACTAAACTAAAAAGTAAAAAATAAATTATAGTTTAAAAAACTAAAAAACCACGCTTTTAAAACAGATTGAACTAAAAAATTAAAAATAAAACTGTAGTAATCAATTGAAAAATTCATATTATTGTACAAAAAGCGTGGGGGGCTTGATTTAGATTGTTGTAAATATTTTATCAATAATTTACTATATCTGTGGATATCATAACAAGCACCCCACGCTTTTTGTACAATAATATGAATTTTTCATTGATTACTACAGTTTTATTTTTAATTTTTCATTGAATTTAAGTGACCACAGCAATGATGGGTACAGGCATAATCACGATGCTGGCCAAATGTGATGATCACCAACCTGAACAATATTCGAGAATTCGAAAATTTTTTTTGTTACATACGCGTTGTATTTAGAAACCTTTTCTTTTCGTTTGTTAATTACATAAGCAATAAGATTCAACCAAACAAGGAATGAATTAAACATAACTTAACCTAAATAGCTTAATCTAGTTAGACCCTTCAGAAGCATTCGTCGACTATTACACGACCTCTTTAAAATAATTCACTTTAAAAAACATGGCAGACCCTTTGTAAACTATCTAAAACTGAGACAGCCCAATTAACAACCTGTTTTGGACCTTAGTGAGATACATTTACGGTTTGTTTCTATATAAATAAGAGAGTAATGAAAGAAAGACCACATACTGCGAAGCAAATTGCTTTTAGACGACACATTGCATTAGAGAAAGTACAGGCGGAAGAAAAAATTGCTCGCTAGTTTATTTCTGCGACGCTACATGTTAAATGTCAGACGTAGACTTATTGTAAATTACTTTGGTATTTAAAATAGATATGATTAGAAATGAAATAATAACTGCTATGATACACATTTAAATTTAACATTTAATTGATTAATTATATCTATTATTTTTAATATTATAATCCGTATTTATAAGGACTAGCTGTTGCCCGCGACTTCGTCCGCGTCAATTTCTGTTAATAATATCGCAATAATTTTTTGCAACATTTTTCACTGATGCTTCGCTCCTATTGGTCGCAGCGTGATGCTATATAGTCTAAAGCCTTCCTCGATAAATGAACTATCCAACACAAAAATTATTAGTACTTTTTGAGATTAGCGCGTAAACAAACAAACAAACTCTTCAGCTTTATAATATTAGTGTTACGGACACACGTCAATCTCGTTTAATTTAATATTTAGTTTATGTAATTAACCTTATTACTGTATTATTGTAGCTTTGAATATGTATGTATGTAAAGATTTTATATTTTATCACAATAAACGTAATTTCTGTTAGGGCCTTAGTTTATAAGGAAATGTATTAGCGCAGGGCTTGTTTTATTTCAATAAAATAGCAAACCGGTTTCTTATTTCCACTTACAATATCTAAAGTATTAGGTAGGATCTGGTATGGTTGTTTAAAGGTACTGGGGTGAAGGAAAATAACTGTAGGCCGTCCCGCTCACGCGCGGCGGAGGTATCCTATAGGCTGTCCCTGTCCCCCTAACAGATTCTGAAGGTCGGTAGAAAAAACCCATGTAGGTAGAATTGTAAGTGGAAAAAATGTTAAGAAGCCTGTAGGTAGGTTTAGAATATGTAAGACAGAGATAGCAATACACATATCGGACCTCTCTTTTCTCCGAAGTTATTATGTGGGTGGATCGAGAAAGTGTCCAAAGAGTAAAGGAGACTATGTGTGTTCTATCTTTGTCTATCTAAGGAAAATCACGAATTTTGTATAGTCACTAGGCTGATTTAAGAAATGTAAATAAGAATAGGACGTGATCAGGCGAAAATTGTCCCTGCTCTCACGGTCACCTATCAAGAAAAGAAATAAACTCTGAAGAAATCAACAAGTGTTTTCGTCCGCATACAGTCCACTCAGGAAGTCCATGGTCGGCTTGTACCTACAACCTACAAGGTCTGGTCCATGCGATCCGGATAAGTGAAGCCAGCAAGATATCAAGATCAGTCTGAAGATCAGTGCAACAGTGAAGCAACATCGTCGTAACCGTTCATCGTGTAACGAAGAGAAGAAAGTGTAACCAGACGCGGGTGTACCGCGGCTCGGGCATTCACCACCTAACGGTGTCAAACGGTGTTTGTTCTGAGTTAACGCCGTTCCCAGGCGGTGCAGTCAACGGACGAGCTGCCGTATATCGTGCAAACGATTACGAACTAGTCCGACCACGCCAGTACGGTGTGCGCAAGCGTAGGGGCCGGACTGTAGGCACTGCTGAGGGTTCTGGTGATTCCAGCCAGGACAGAGCACCCTACGGCTGCGTACATTCTCTGCTGGGTGGTTCCTCCCTTTCCACTCCTGCACGACCATCCATCCCCAGACAGGCTCCCCACGGTAGCGTACCTGTCCGGGATTGTTAGGAGTAGGGGCTGCAAGTAAGAAGATGCCAACAACGCGAAGACAAGCTGAGGCCGCCGGGAGTCAAGCAATGGAAAACTCAAGACGATGTGATTTTGAAGAGCCACCTGCATCGCCATCGGTGCAAACATCAAAGAGTCAAGTACCCGCAGAAGGCGGATATATTATGGAGACGGACCCAGCACCGATAGCAAAGCGTCAAGATGCCAACGCCGACACAGACGTGCCACGGACAAAGGCACCGTCATCGAGGGGGTCAAGCGTTGCCGCACGAATTAGACAAGCGGAGTTATTGGCCGCAGAGAAGCTCGCCGCACTTGAGAAAAGCTTAATTCAAAAACGATTAGAATATGAAATAGCTACAATTATGGAAACCGACGACGATGACCGTGAGAGCATACCCGCCGGTGACAGTCAAGCCAGAGTGGACGACTGGCTGGACAAGTCGCAGTCCCGGCGTCGCGAAGAAACGCAGCTACCCACCACAGAGGAGCCTTGCGACATTCTTACTCAAGAGCGACAAAGACAGAAAGATGTTCAAATGACAGAGATGGTTAGAAACCGTCATTTGAATCCATCACAACCTCCGGAAGAGAATAAAAAGGAGGAAGAGCCTCGAATGAAGATGGACGGGGCGGAGGTACTCGCAGCGACATTAGAGAAAATCATGTCAAGACGACCGACACCACGACAAGCAATAGAATTGCCGATATTTAGCGGGGCACCGACAGACTGGCTTTCTTTTAAGGCAGCAATGCAAGAATCAACCATGACAGGCGCATACACTAAAGCTGAGAACCTGGCTAGATTAAGAAGCTGTCTAAGAGGAGAAGCCAAAGAAGCAGTAGCGGCTTTATTATCATACGCATCCGATCCGGACATAATTATGAAAACTCTAGAACAGTGCTACGGAAGGCCGGAGATAATAATTGATCGAACGCTAAATGAATTGAAGAGTCTGCCGCGCCTAGGACCGACTGCCAGTGACTTGAATACATTTGCAATCAAAGTACAGAATATTGTTTGCACGCTGGACTCCATAGACAACAGAGGATACCTGAGAAATCCAATGCTAACACGGGAGATAATTGATAAACTTAGCCCGCATTTGAAATCTCGATGGTGCGACTATGCAGTACAATACTCAAGCTATTCGGAGCCAGAGATAATCACTTTGTCACATTTCCTAATGGAAGAGGCTAACAAAGCGCTACGCTACGCATATACGCCGCAGTCGAATTATTCCGCTACAAAAAGAGAAGTCGTGTCAGTCAAACCGAACACAAACATAAGAAAGAAAAATACGGGAGTGTACGTCACAGCCGAAGAAAGGAGGACGGCACAAAAGAAACCCTGTTTGTGTTGCGGTGGAGACCATGAGATGTCACTGTGTAAAAAGTTTATAGCTATGACAGTTAACCAAAGATGGAACTGGTTAAAGGAAGAAAGATTATGTTTTCTATGTTTATCAGATAGACATCGGCGTCTCAAATGCAAAGCGCAAGTATGTAATGAGAATGGTTGTGGTCGACGTCATCACAGAATGCTACATATGTCAGAGAGGGACAGCAAGAGTCCACAACATACATTAGAAAGGGACAGCAAGAGTCCAGAACAAAACCAAGAGGTGGTCGCATCTGTCAATCATTCGATAGACGCGTCCAAGGTATTGTTAAAAGTATGTCCGATCACTGTAGAAGGACCTATGGGTAGAGTACGTACGTACGCTTTACTTGACGAGGGGTCAACAATTACACTGATCGATAAAGAATTAGCAGATTACGTCGGCGCAGAAGGGCCAGTTCGAGACTTACACATTTGCAGTGTGAATGCACAGAGCGTGCCACATAAAAGTACGGAAGTGGAGATTCAAATCATCGCTAAAGGCAATAAGAAGCACGCGGTGAGAGCGAGAACAATGGAGAATCTTCAACTTCATAGACAAACGATAAATGAAAGTTGTTTGAGATATAAACACATGCGTGTACTAAACAATGAAGACGTATGTTATGTAAGCGCCAAGCCGCGTATCCTGATCGGCGCGGATAATTGGCACCTGATAGTCAGCAGAAGGCTGCTAATAGGCAAACGTCATGAACCAGTAGCATCACTTACCACTCTGGGGTGGGTGATTCATGGAATAGCGCCGTCTCATGTGATAAAGGAGAAAAATACTGTGCTATATGTCAACGGCAAGCAAAGTTTAACTCAGTGCACGACGCGTGCCATGGATGACGAGTTACACAATATGGTGAAAGAACACTTTGAAATAGATTCATTGGGTATCTTAAAGAAAGAACGTGAAAATCCAGATGAGATTCGTGCCAAAGAAGCCTTTGAAACTTCAGTAAGATATGTCAAACGACAGTATGAAGTCGGATTACCATGGAAGGAAAATGTGAATGTTATGCCACCGAGCTACGATCTAGCACGGCGCAGACTCATGGCAATCGAGAAAAAGATGGACAAATCGAAAGAGTTCAAAGAAGCATACACGAAACAGATGAATAATATGTTTGAAAAAGGTTACGCCAAAGAGAGCCAAGACAACGAGATAGATAGCCCACGGCTTTGGTATCTACCACACTTCGCAGTGACCAATGTGAACAAACCCGGTAAACTGAGATTAGTGTTCGACGCTGCCGCTAGAAGCAATGGAGTGTGCCTGAACGACGCACTACTAGAAGGTCCCGATTTACTGAGAGATTTGGCGGGAATGCTTTTTAGATTCCGAGAAAGAGCCATAGCAGTGACCGCGGATATCAGTGAGATGTTTCTACAGATAAAAATCTTAGAAAGAGATCAGCCGGCGCAAATGTTTTTATGGAGAGGCGACGACAGAACGTCACCACCAAAGCGTTATAAAATGACTTCAATGATCTTCGGAGCGAAGAGTTCACCGTTTTTAGCACATAGCGTACGTGATTACAACGCTCAGAAACACGCCAGTACGTACCCAAGAGCACACGAAGCGATAACGAAGAACCATTACATGGACGACTGGGTCGACTGTTTCGATACACAACAAGAAGCAAGTGACGTCATCGAAGAAGTTCGTCATGTACACGCGCAGGCGGGATTCACGCTTACAGCCTTTAATACAAACGGGCCGGACGTGTTGCGTGAGCTGCCAATTGATAGCCGTGCCACGACACCGAAACAGCTCGGTGCCGCTATGACTCAATATGGACGAACGCTGGGACTTATGTGGGACGCTAACAACGACGAACTAAGTTTTAACACGGTGCTAGTCAAAGTGCCGCAAGAAGTGAAGACATTGAAACGAACGCCTACGAAGCGAGAAGCACTGAGCGCAGTCATGTCAATATTCGATCCACTTGGACTACTGAGTTATTACACCATCCGAGCGAAGATACTAATACAGAAGGTGTGGCGCCTAGACACAAGCTGGGACGAAGCGCTACCCGAGGAAATAGCCAATGAATTCCAGACATGGTTGAGTGGTGTGGACGCTCTAAGCAGTTTGCGTCTACCCCGTCTATACTCTCAGACGGGGGGAGTGACTAGAAAGCAGCTGCACGTATTCTGCGACGCCAGCGAGTCTGCTTACGCTACGGCCGCATACTGGCTCGTGGAATACGAAGATGGGTCGAAACGAGTGATGTTAGCCGCCGCTAAAGCGAAGGTAGCGCCGATAAAGGCTCAGACGATACCACGGCTGGAACTACAGGCGTGTCTGATCGGCGCACGACTTGCGTCAATTATAACGAGAGAGCACAGATGGCAACCCGATAGAGTTACATACTGGACGGACTCTAGAACGGTTCTACATTGGATAGAGAACGAGAGAGTGCGTTACACCCCGTACGTATCGCACCGACTGAGTGAAATTACAGAGTTGACCGATCCTAGCCAATGGAGATGGGTGCCGACGCAAGAAAATGTAGCCGACGACGCAACGAGAATCGACTACGATATAAAGTCTCGAGAAGACCGATGGTTCACCGGACCGTCGTTTCTATACTCAAACGAAGAGCTATGGCCATTACCGAATGTGACAGCAGACGGCGATAATGAAGAAAACAACGAAGTCATATGTAACGTAACTACAAATGACTTATGGAGCGTGCCAGATGCGAGACGTTTCTCGAATTATGAACGTCTAGTGAGAGCAATGGCATATGTATTACTTTTCATAGAGAAATGTCGTAAACGTACTAGAGAATTGACTATACGACATATAGAAAAGGCAGAGACGTGGCTAGTGAAACAAGCACAGGAAGATTCATTCCGCGAAGATTTAGAACGCCTAAGAAAAGGCTACAACATAAAGGCGAGCAGTCGTATTAAGATGGTAGATCCATTCATCGACGGGGATGGTGTGTTGCGGGCTAGAGGACGTACGAGGGCAGCGGGTGTGTCTGCCCCCGATACTACGCCCGTAATATTGGACGGCAGCCACCCGTATGCGCGGTTGTTGTGCAATAGGGAACACCGTCGCGCCCACCACTCGCACAACGAACGCGTCGTCAACGACCTACGACAAAGATATTGGATACTACGACTACGACCGACTGTACGCGCTGTAGCCTACAAGTGCGCTTTCTGTCGCATGAGGAAGACGAAGCCAAGGAGACCAGTCTTCGGAGATCTACCACGAGCTCGACTAGAAGCTTTCACTAGACCATTTTCAAACTGTGGCCTAGACTTTTTCGGGCCAATGACAGTGACTATAGGCCGCCGACATGAAAAGAGGTGGGGAGCGCTCTTCACTTGCCTCACCACAAGGGCCGTGCACATAGAATTAGTAGCTAGCCTGTCCACCGACTCGGCTATAATGGCTCTACGGCGCATGGGAGCACGGCGAGGGTGGCCACAAGTTATGTACTCAGACAACGCGACGAACTTCAGGGGCGCAGACAGCGAGCTACGTATGGCAATAGCGGAGTGGGAACCGGCTCTGCGCGACTTCGCGCTCACCCAGCGCATAGACTGGCGCTACATATCACCGGGAGCACCACATCAGGGCGGGGCGTGGGAGCGGATGATACGCTCTGTCAAGAGCGCTCTACGTGTCACGCTTAACGAGAAGGCGCCGAAAGAAGAAGTTCTACTGACGCTGTTGATGGAAGTCGAGCACACCATGAACGCTCGACCACTCACACATGTACCGGTTAGCGCTAACGATCCCGAGGCGCTAACCCCTAATCACTTCCTGCTGGGTGGTTCGCACGGCTTACCCATCACCGGGCCGTGCGAGCAATCGTCGAGGAAGACATGGCGGGCCGCGCAAGGTCTAGCCGACGAGTACTGGCGCAGATGGCTGAAGGAGTACCTACCCGAGCTCATACCAAGAAGAGGGGCTCGTGACGTCAACGAGGTCGCTATCAAACCAGGCGATCTAGTCATCGTGGTGGACCACACGCTTCCACGCAACGTGTGGCCCCGAGGGGTCGTCACACGTGTTCATCCCGGACCAGACGGAGGAGTAAGAAATGTTGAAGTAAGGACCAAGGGTGGCGTGTTTCGTCGACCGACGTCGAGATTGGCTGTCCTGCCGGTAGAAGAATGAAGAGGTTCCGCACTGCGCAGCGCTGCACCGGGGGGAGACTGTTACGGACACACGTCAATCTCGTTTAATTTAATATTTAGTTTATGTAATTAACCTTATTACTGTATTATTGTAGCTTTGAATATGTATGTATGTAAAGATTTTATATTTTATCACAATAAACGTAATTTCTGTTAGGGCCTTAGTTTATAAGGAAATGTATTAGCGCAGGGCTTGTTTTATTTCAATAAAATAGCAAACCGGTTTCTTATTTCCACTTACAATATCTAAAGTATTAGGTAGGATCTGGTATGGTTGTTTAAAGGTACTGGGGTGAAGGAAAATAACTGTAGGCCGTCCCGCTCACGCGCGGCGGAGGTATCCTATAGGCTGTCCCTGTCCCCCTAACAGATTCTGAAGGTCGGTAGAAAAAACCCATGTAGGTAGAATTGTAAGTGGAAAAAATGTTAAGAAGCCTGTAGGTAGGTTTAGAATATGTAAGACAGAGATAGCAATACACATATCGGACCTCTCTTTTCTCCGAAGTTATTATGTGGGTGGATCGAGAAAGTGTCCAAAGAGTAAAGGAGACTATGTGTGTTCTATCTTTGTCTATCTAAGGAAAATCACGAATTTTGTATAGTCACTAGGCTGATTTAAGAAATGTAAATAAGAATAGGACGTGATCAGGCGAAAATTGTCCCTGCTCTCACGGTCACCTATCAAGAAAAGAAATAAACTCTGAAGAAATCAACAAGTGTTTTCGTCCGCATACAGTCCACTCAGGAAGTCCATGGTCGGCTTGTACCTACAACCTACAATTAGTATAGATAAGAATAACAAAACGAGTTTCGGCTCCGAACTGTACGTTCAGCTATCCGCACGATAGTTCATGTTACGGGTAATATAGACAAATGGGCGAATCGCGAACTGGCTAGTTTGCATTGAAATATTGGCGAAGCGAGACTTAGTCTTGGACTCAATTGTTGGGACAAAAATTCTTAAGTTAAGAATAAAATTTTAAGTCAGGATTTCTTAATGCATCCGACCAAGTCTCATTATCTGTGTGTTGGAAAGTCAGCTATAGACATTGGTATTTGGAATCGTGTCAACAATAAACGCTTATGGATCGGTTTACGGCCGGTCCCAATAACCTAGCTATCTTCAGTTTTGGCATATCGGAGATAGAAAACAACTTCTGTCTCTGTTTCTCTGGACGGCAAAAACAGAGATAGAATCTGTTTTCTATCTCCGATATGCCAAAAATGAAGATAGATAGGTTATTGGGACCAGCCGTTAGTAGTCGAGGACAAGATCAATTTTTTTTTATTTTTTTATCAACAAACATATTGTAGACTAACATCCAACATTTTATTTTAAATACTAGCGGACCCGACAGACGTTGTCCTGCCTTATTGGTTTCAAATTGGTATAATTAATTTAAAAAAAGTATTTCAGATACAAATTTATTTATAGTCATTGCAAATGCTATCCGCGGAAATTGTAACCGTTTGCAGCACGCATTCTGTCAATGTTATGTCAAACGCCATAATGTTACATCAAAAAAGTTTAAATTGTCAAAAGCGCTAAGGTTACATTACTTACATTACAAATAATTTAGTATGGTGATTAAGTTTTCTAAAATTTTCTGATTTCCGCGCTATTTTTTTAATTTTTTCTTACATAAGAACATTTTCATGACAATAACAAACAAAACAAAAAAAGAATCAGCGAAATCGGTCCAGCCGTTAACGCGTGATGCGATGACAAAGGGAAATAGGGATTCATTTTTATATATATAAGATTAATAAAAAATTATTTAAGTTTACTCGTATTCTCTTTATGAATGAGACATACTTATTTAAAAGCTGTGCCTTATTTTACTGTACCAATTTCGAAGATATATTTTTATACTTTTTTTTGATATTTTAGCAACTAAATTGCAATTATTATATCAGTATATAAACTTGAAAAATTATATCTCACGCGGGACTCGAACCTGCATCATTTCGAGGAGATGCGGGTTCGAGTCCCGCGTGAGACATAATTTTTCAAGTTTATTTACTGAGATATATTTTTATTCGATATGGCATAGGTAAATCAATAGGAGCTTGCGATAAAAAAAAGTATTTACCCAGTTAAAACTAACACAGTATTGTGCAATCCAATCTTCAATATGCTTAGTCAAGGGTCTTCGTTCCGATTTTCTGAGTTTTCAAAATAAAACGTAAAAATTCTCAGAACTCGAATTCGGAAAATGTTTTTACTGTGCCAGTTCGACCGATCGACCAAAAAAGTGACGAAACTAGTTTTGCACGCAAACCGACTCTAACTGGATAATAAAAGTGGCCCCACGATGGATCATTTTCGAGACAATACTTTTGGACTCATAGATTACAAGTACATACAAGAAAAATTTTCATTTATTTGATCTTCTTATCGTTTGATTATCCGTTAATTAAATTATGATGACAATGTGTTTTAATTATCCTACTGCAGGGAATTGACGTGCCTAGTTTTTACGAGATCCATCTTGCAACAGAAAACGGAACCCTTGTTATTACTTTAAAGAACAATTAGACATATTTAATCCCTGTAGGTTCAAAAATCTAATTGAACGAGAACTTCTTTTTCTGGCAGCTCTCCTAGTGGGAGAAAGTCCCGGCATTGGCCAAACTGTGATTGTCGACCCGCCTTTTAAACATTCAAAAATCACTACACATAGTATTGCCTATCCTAATAGGATAGGCCTTTAGACAGACTGGTCCACACTAGTCTAGTTGGATAGGTCTCATCATTGCTCGATGAGGACGACTTATTTTTGGTTTGTGCTGTCCTTAAAACATTTAACAATTTGGTCACCCTACACAGTTTATATTTTGACGAAACACGACATGGCTCGGCGGAAAAGTTCACATGTAAACCAGATATAGGATCGCATCGATTTTTAGATACCGCCAAATGAAATTTTGTTTATTTCTGAAGTTTAAAACAAATTGAAGGTATTATTAAAGGTATCTAACTGGATAAGCTAAGATGGGTTCGGGTAAATAATCAAAATAGTTGATAAACATCTAAATTATATTGTTACTCGACTCATTAATAACTACCAATGGGATTGCGGGCTACATTAATTGTAAAAAATATGAGACAAAAGCTTAAATGCGCCTTCTCATTTTCTTTGAATATTTATTGGGTTTAATATCAATTAATAAACGAACAGAATGTAATTGTTCATCTTTTCTCTGTGCTTTCGTTGCAAGTGTATCCTTTTCGTTAAATAAATAAATATTTTAATGAGACCAATTTCAAAATAAGCTTTATATGTTATGAAGCTATATTTTAAGTAAATGAATTACTGGTTAAACTAGAAAATACAATTATTTGAATAAAAAAAAAATGTATTGCAATTTCCCGGCAAGCGAAGGTTGTGGGACCGAGTCCCATCTAGGGCAGTCGTAATTATTATAGAATTGTATTTGAAACTATGTACAGCTAAAAAAAGATTAAGTACAGTAAAGTTTATATTAAAAAAAAAAAGTCAAACACTTTGCTGAGAATATTTAAAGTGGTCACACTATCATTTTATATGATTATGGATTTAGAAAATTATTTTGCTAATGATTTCCGCTTGTTAATATACCGGCCTAGATACCTTCACCACACTACCCGCAGTAACACTGATTGAGCAAGCACTATTTCATGCAGGAAAACCGCCCGCCCTCCCTCAAAAATGCATGCAGTACAGTTAATGCAATTATTAGTACCCAACACCAATATTCATCAGCAAAATAATTTTCTAAATCCATAATTAGTTATGGATTTCCGCAAAGTAACGCCTGAGTCTATTAATTTTATTTTATATGATGTCGTCGTAACATCTATACCAATATTATAAGGCTGAAGAGTTTGTTTGTTTGTTTGTTTGAACGCGCTAATCTCCGGAAGTACTGGTTCGAATTCAAAAATTATTTTTGTGTTGGATAGTCCATTTATCGAGGAAGGTTTTAGGCTAATAACAGTGAAAAATGTTTCAAAATCGGGAATAAATATTGATATTAATCGCGATCATAACATAAATTGACGCGGACGAAGTCGCGGGCAACAGCTAGTTTGATTTAAAACACTTATCAATAACTTATCCCTATAACATTGAACGTGTTTGTCACAGATAATGTCGTGTTGTAGCTTTTATAAAACGCTCGAACTTGTGCGCTAGCCCTTGTCGTTATCGCGAGATGTATTTTATTGGCCGTCTGGTAGGCTCGGGGACGTGGTGTAGATAAACAACATAATAAGAATTTATTTACATTGCTTTACTACTCGAATTACAAAAAGAAAAGTATTTATAAAGGCCAAAACGTGTAAAATTTAAATTATCTTATGTTTAGCTTATTTAAACAGCAAATTAAAATTTAATTCGCCCGAAAACATGCTATAACTATGAATGATATAGTCACAGATACAAAAGATGTAAGTATCTTTATTGTTTAGGGTTTGTTTTTAAGAATAATAAGTTTATATTTACAAAAAAAAATAGTTTATCAGTTGTCTAGTACCCCATACGTACTTAGTAGTAGCTTAATTGGGACTAGATTGCTCTGTGTGGCACAGCGTGGCATGTCTTCAAATAATATTATGATAGAATATAACTTAAATCGGACTTGAGAAGCTACTGTTATGTTTAAGACCAAGGTGGATAGGTAGACAAGGGAGGTGATGAAAGTTAATCTTTACGTACATGACTATGAGTTACTATTATGACTAGTTACACAAAAAAAAAACTATCGTATTGCTCAGTACTATATATCGTCTTCTCCGTGGTCTAGTTTTTAAGATAAATATTGCATGGCCATTATATTCATGTTATACTGTTATACTGTTGTAACCTATTTATCTGCAATGTAACCAGCAAAATTTGTACACAGTTTTATCGCAATAAATTGAACTGAATTGAATTGAATAACCTTAACATTTGCACTGTATTTGGTGATGCCGTTCATCTGTCGCTGGTAATGAATCTAATATTTTTTATTTTTTAACTACGATTACGGCTCCAATAGTTTGTTTGTTTAGAAACCATAAACAGTTAGTTACAGCAAATAATAGTTTGTCTTAATATTCTTTGGTTACAGTTAACATACAATTTTCGGCACTGTTTTCTCTTTAAGCATAATTTTACTGTATGTACTCTAAACTTATTAATAATATTGACTGTTTGTGACAAAAAAAAAAATAATAATAATAAAAATAAAAAAAAAACATAAATCTACACTGTCTGTCTCCAAGCTTATAAGGGTGAACGAAACTTTTAGAGCCATGTCATTATTCTCGCGACGTTTTCGCGCCGCTCAAGGTGACACTCGGGTTGAGGCTGAGCAGCTCTAATGGATTCACACTGACAAGCTATTCTCTATTCAGGGTTATTGAAAAACGATGGACATCATACAACTTACACTATGGGATATTAGTGAAAGAAACTTTCCATACAAATTGGTTATGAATGACGACTTAATAGCCCAAGTATTTTTGACTCATTTTTTACTGGCGATAATGTTAAAAAAATCGTTTATAGAAAAAATAGCCTAAGGTTAAAATTAATACGAATTAACATTATAATAAGCTGTTTCAAAATTAAGCTTACAGCGCGTAGCACTTTAGTGAATTCGTTGACATATTATGCATTATTTCGGTCCACAATCTCAATTCAAGGGCTATACTACGTCACAGCGCGAATTATTCAAACATATTCTTATCGCTGTGTTTTATTAGCTTCTTACCTTAAGATCAATACAACAATGTATATTGTGATCTTATCGATAATTTTTATACAGCCAGCAATTTTAAGTTCTTTGTCCTCAACACATAAATGTTCAAACCAAAATTCCAGAGAAACCAAAGTGAGTGCCATAGATGATTAAGTTCTTAATATCTCTCTGATTAAAACCTTATCTGGAATGTTCTTAGAAAGAAAATCTACAAGGATAAAATGCCGAAGTGAAGATTCCTTTTTTAATTCATTAAGAGCTTTCAATTCAAGAATTTGAATGCAACGGAATACCATTCCGTTGATAAAAAGGTCAATTCATTGTTTGAATAGTTTTAGTACTAAAAGGTTTTGAAAAAACTGAAATTAAATTCCTTGTAAAAGTAAATTGAAGTAAGTCTGAACATTCGCAGAGATAGACCTAGCATATTGGTTTGGTTGCCAATAAGCATAGGCATTTAATAAAAAGTTGTAATAAGTCCTGAACGAACAGGTCAATTCATAAGTCAACACATATGAATTGTAGCGAACCCAACATTGGTGAAATTAATGTAGTCGATAAGTGTCCAAACTGAATGTGTTGCACTTTTAGTACAATTTATATCAATCTAATAGATAAAACATGAGATATATATCCATGCTGTTCCACGTCAACTTAATTGAACCGGGTTATAAATTTGACACTGTCATAAAATCAACGTTAATCATTCAATCAAGGAGTTGTGTCATTTTTGCATCAGACTGCGAATCTAGTTTTTTAGGGTTCCGCACCCAAAGGGTAAAAACGTTACCCTATTACTAAGACTTCGCTGTCTGTCCGTCTGTCCGTCGCTCTGCCACCAGGCTGTATCTCAAGAGCCGCGATAGCTAGAATGTTGAAATTTTCACAAATTAATGTACTTATTTCTGTTGCCGCAATAACAACAAATACTAAAAACAAAATAAAAAAAAGTATTTAAGGGTGGCTCCCATACAACAAACTCGTTTTTTTGGCCTTTTTGGTACGGAACCCTTCGTTCGCGAGTCCGACTCGCACTTGGACGGTTATTTTTTAAGACCCGTAAACGATCACCTTAGGTAGTTTTTAACGTATTTAGCCTGAAGCGTCTGGAAATATTTGAATAATCAGTAGGTGAGGGGATATATCGGTGGGTAAAAAGAGAGATCACAGATGCTACATATAAAAAAAAATCTATTTAGTTCTTAAACTTTCTCAAATGTAGAAATATTGTAGAAGCTACGTTTTCAAAGCTTAGTTTATTGGATACAATCCAAACCGTGCCTAAAGCCTTTAAAGAATATCTGCCTACACAATTCTTGAATTCGTCGCCAAGTTGAAAGTCGTTCATAATCTTATTAATTACGAATCTGCTTAAAATAAATTTGTTAAGGTTAAAAGCTCTCAATGAGGGGCGTGAAGTATCAACAGCCTTATTGGTATTAACATATTTGAAGGAATTTATTTATAAAGGAGCGTTCCAAAAGGCTTAGATCTGAACTTCTGGCATTTTGAAATAAGGTAATTTATTGTGACAGCGACAGTGTAGTCAACAGCGGTGAAGATGAAATTATAAGTTACTTGGTGGAATATTGTTTTGTATTTTAAAATTTGTATTTCTTTGCAAATGCCAACTTAGTTGTTGCCTGCGACTTCGTAGGTGTGGAAATTTGAATTGGGATAAAATGCCTATGTGATGTAGCAAAGAAACCATGTTATAAAGATGAAATAAATGTATTTAAATTACTATTTACGATATTTCAAGGTAATGGCTACCAAACGACAATAAAATCTAAGCTATTAATCATACAACCCTGTTGCTAGGCAAAAGTCACAGACGAAAACCAGAAAGTAAAAATGACTATGAAAGCCAAACAAAGGTTGCCAGATCTGTTGCCCAGAGCTTATATGCCATTTCAGATTTTGATGTAATAGCGCGTCTTTCATTCGGATACGTTCAGCTGTTGTGACGTAATTGATTAACAACACACATCAATCTAAATTGGATGGCTTAGTTCTAAAAGTCACTAAGTCCATTTTCCTTGTTTTGAGATAATGTCACTTGAAGCTCAAAAAATTTTTTTTTAAAAGGAGTGGTTCAATAGAATCAAATTATAAAAAATAGAAAAGTGCTTTATTTGGTAACCTTTAATATGACATTTTATAAAAGTATGTAACTCAATTATTATGCGCAGTATGAGTCACTTAATATTTGGGACTTATAGCAAAACATGTGGAGTTAGAGATTTCTTAACAAAATTCTTTGGAGCTAGTGACATATTATATAGTGATATATATATACGTCTTTCAACAGGGACATATTCAAGAAGCTTCTTAATATCTTGAATTTTGGCTGGTTGTATTATCTTTTGATAGCAATCGCTGACATCTGCTGTGATTTTACCACCCATGCCAACACGATATAATGACATCTTTTTAAAGTTTTGTCCTGTCATGGAGTTACTAAACTCATATAATATATATATCAGCATGCATGTTTACCTTAGACAATTGGCGAAGACCAAGTTCCTTCAGCAAACAATTTAAATACACTGCCTCTTTCATAGCTTCCGCCGAACTCACAAATTCAGCCTCACAAGTCGATGTCGCAACGATGCGTTGCTTTTGTGATGCCCATGAAATACAAAATGATGGCTTATATGAGTTTCATACAGGCTTTTGTAATTTTTAACTTTTAATACACGATCTTCAGGATATTCCTTGTCTATAAGATTCTTTTTTTAAAAATACAACTTCAAATTTCTTTGTTTTGCGTGAGGTCTCTATCATAATAATATCTATGTAATAGCCAGGTGTATTAACTTTATCAGTTTTAATGCGCTTTCGCTCTATAAGTGCAAAACCTCGATTGATTGGCATCATGCATGTCATGGAATCGGGTAAGAAATTGTTACTTTTTGAAAGGTATTATTGGCACATAATTGATCCAGAAATGTGAAAAGATAACGATTTTTGTTCTGGCTAAAACAGTTATCGCAATAGAGCTCCAAGTACGTAGCTCTGGAAGTTTGTTGTGGTCGATGTAGTCTGCCAAGGCTGTTATGACTTAATTTGACCCTTTTTGCCCGTAGTTTTCTGTATATAAATACATAGAAGCCGTTTTGTTAGAAAGGTTGTGAATACCGAAATTGTGCAACCACAGTTGACGTGAATAATATTCCATAGAGATATTGGTCACAGGTAAAGGCAGATTCTTCTGGTAATCGAAACAAAGCGATAGTTTATAATTTTTTGTCTCAGTTTCAGCATTTGTGATTGCATTCAAAAATGCTTCAGCCTTTCGCAAATGGAGTTCTTTTTCTATTTTCAAAGAATTAACAGTTTGGGAGTTCATTGTCGCAAAATCAATCTCAACTTTTATCTTTTCGCAGGTCGCAATAATGTCTTTTCTAGGGTGTCCAAAATCTTTATTGAAAATCTCATTGAACTTACTGTACGTAATATTTATTTCAGGGTTATCATGTTTAAATTTTCTATGTAGTTCAGCAACAGACAAATATGAATTGATGTATTTTTTAAGTCTACTAGAAGTTTTAAAGTCTAGTAAGAATAGTCTACTAGATTCCCTGGAGTAATTTTATTCTCTTGCTGGAATACCTACCTTCAATAAAATCGTGTGCTTTCTTTATAACATCTTGGCTATAAGTAGAATGACTTTGCTTTCCCCTCAAGTCCAGAACACATAGTTTAAAAATACATGGACTTAGTGACTTTACAATGAAAATAAATGGACTTATTTATTTTTTGGTTAAATTTGGATTTAGTTACTTACTGAATTTATTTGACAGGATTTAGTGATTTTTTGAATTTGGTAAAAACCTACTTAGAGTCATTTTATTAAAAAACTGATTTGGTCAATCTATAGAGAAAAAAACGGAGAATTTTTTGATGTGACAATCTCAATATCGACAAAAATGGAGTTAGTGACTTTAAGAACTAAGCCATCCAATTTAAGCATTAATGTTTATAATTAAGATTCCAGCAGTCTTCATACTTGTGGTAAAAACGGTATTTCTTTCCATATTTCATAGTTCCGTGTCAAAGGGAATCTCTTTAAATTTTGATTCTTGAAACTTAAGAGAGAAAGAATTTTTTTTGGCACATTAGGCCCATGAAGTTTAATATTTTTACAGCTTCAAGGGACTTCACCTCGATACTCCCTCCAGATAAAACGATTTGACAGACGCCTACCTATCCGTCCGTCTGCTACATAATGATCCTTTAACGGCCGGTCCCAATAATCTATCTATCTTCAGTTTTGGCTTATCGGAGATAGAAAACATCTTCTGTCTCTGATTTTGCCGTCCAGAGAAACAAAGACAAAAGTTGTTTTCAATCTCCGATATGCCAAAACTGGCAATAGATAGATTATTGGGACCGGCCGTAAGGCGACTACTAGAGGTAAGTGCTGCCCCCAATTGATTTAATTTTATTACTCCTAAACAAAATCAATTCTCAAAAAACTGGAACAGTATCATTTTAGCAAATTACCTCTAGTATTTACTCGTATTTAATCACAGTAAACTTTTCACTTATTTGTTTATAAAGTCAATTTCGCTAACGCCAAATGCGGCCGCTTTTAGCAATAATGTGCAATACCTACGAAAGAATGCCAGATTGAAAAACAGTTACATGTAATTCAATAAATACTAGAGGTAATTTGTTAAAATGATACAGAATCCTGAAAATGAACTCTTAATATTTAATAGTATCTGTCTGTACATTACTAAAACCGATAACAAAATTAATATTCAAATTTAATTCTAAAATATGCTCGATAAGCCTGAACCGATGGTAACGTGCGAATATTTAAAGCAAAAAATTGTTTACTCATATTTAAAAACCCAATAGTAGCAGACTATAACGTAATTCAAGTAAGCAAGCCGTGTGTTGAGTCGACTCGGTTCATTTGCTCGAATCATTGGTAATTTCATTCGAGTCCCTAACGAGGTCGACTGAGAAAATTACCGTAGTAACGACATAGGAGCTATTGACGAGAGCGATTTCTATTTGGAGTTATAAGATTTGTTGTTTTTAATAAATGTTCTCAGATGCCTAACTTTAGCTAATTACGAAAGCCACAGCCGGAGGTTGCAAAGAATACAAAAATTTAATTAAACTAATTTATTTTAAATAAAAAATTACAATACTAACTACTAGCTAGGGGGTGACGATTGATCGAAGAATGATCATAAAGTGAGGACATTTGGGATGGCATCGATCTCATTAGAATATGCTGCGTGGGCGCTTCGTGCTTAGCCGTTTCCGTGCGGAGGTAACCGGGTCACGATTGCGTCAATGCTGATTGTCAGTATCCATGGTCTACCAATATGTAACACCTCCATCCGCAATTCAGCAACTATTTGAAAACTCTGTTTGAGATAGTTGCTGAGATGTTTCTATGATCTACTCTTATCTCATTAGGATTGGTAGATTTTGTATCTGGAATTGCATAGGTGCCGTTAGCAACATCCGTGCTACTTTCCACTTCAAAGACCACTCTTTCGTAGTATCGGCTTGCTACGACGATGATGAAGGCTATAGCGCTAAGTAGTAATACTACGTATAGGGGGATCGTATTATGGTACAGCGACTGTTCAGCGGCATCTCTTAGTTTCACTGACGACTGTAGAGATACTTTGGTACTAACTGTATGAAGGTTTTCTAATTTCATAGTGTCCAAGGTAAATGATGGATGATCCTGGTGCCTCGACTCATCATACTAAGGCATTTCCATTATCTTCATGGCGTGTCCCCTGATGTGCTCGTTCAGGTTGGCTATGGTGAACTCCGCTATCTTGAGGAAGCAGTTGATCGGGATGCTGGATAAATTTAGGCTCATCTCGGTTGCTGTAGTTTGATGAAGCTTGGCAGAGAAATTATGAGTTGATCTTTGGACATTCTGTCTCTATATACCTATAATCTTTGCTAGAAATTGCTATATAAGGTGAGGTAGGACTATAAGGATATTATGATTTTTGTTCGGGATGATTGATAATTTATATCGGATATAAGGTAAAGGATAGACAATCGGCACCTTCATTGTGATTCTATTGCCTATATATAAATATCCTAGCTTAATTTCGTCATAAAAGTCCCTATAATTTATGTCAAGAATTTCATGATTAGAATATAAAATCCTTATTTTCATAATCATACATATCCTTAAAATTATATAAGCCTATAATAGATAAGGTGTGCTCGATGCACGTATAAAGGCTAAAGTATTTTCTAGCTTTGATAACTCACGAGATAAATCTTCGATGTTATCCTGCGCCGTAAGAAGTTTTAGGTACCTACATTAAATGAAGGTGAGGACTGAAATTTTCTATCGGAAGTGTGTTCATTATGTTGCTGTAAATACAGTGTATTAATTACATCATGCACAAATTCTAAAGCCTGTTCAATACTATCGGGTCGCATGCACCGAATACGAGTGCCTAGTGGGTCGCGCAGACCGCGTAGATATAATTGAAGTGTTAACTTTTTATAGGGCGCGCGTTTCGCTTCGATTGTACTCGGTATATTTTCATGCAGACTAATGTATGTCATTAACGTACTAAACAGATTTTGACACTGTTCATAAAACTCTTGAGGGGTTCCCGTACCTTGTGAAAGTAAAGACAAATCGTGATAGAGTGAAGTCTCATCGCGGTGGTCGGCAAATATATTAATTAATATCCTACGAATCTCATTCCAGTTCTCCGGGATACCGTTAGAATTTATTATAGAGGATGCGGGGCCGGTTATCTTGTTTAAGATACCATTTATTAAAGAAAGATTGCTTAACCTATATTCATCACCTTCTCTAACAAATTGAATGACTAATTGATCACACAAATTTACAAACCGCGTTAAAATATTTGAGTGGCCGTCGAACTCGGGAACGAGCTGGAGGGCTTTATAGACTTGGTCTACAGGTGAATCAGCCATACTGCTAGATTTTAAAATATTCTCCTCGTCTATAGTTCCTAAATCCCTATTAGAATCTAACACTAATAATCTATTAACGCTAACTAACCTACGGGACCGCGATTGCCTTGGATGGAAAATCTTGGTGAATTATAGGAAACACAGTAAGGAAAGCAACTCTAGTAGATCTAGGTACTCACATACGCATTTTTGATTTCTCTGCCGTATCTATGTCTGGATACTCCTCTGGACTGCAGCTCTTGTAGGTTCTGGATAGCCGCTCGCCGTGATCGATTCACTGACTCTAATTTACGACTATCCTACCGACTGCGCCAAATTACGAAAGCCACAGCCGGAGGTTGCAAAGAATACAAAAATTTAATTAAACTAATTTATTTTAAATAAAAAATTACAATACTAACTACTAGCTAGGGGGTGACGATTGATCGAAGAATGATCATAAAGTGAGGACATTTGGGATGGCATCGATCTCATTAGAATATGCTGCGTGGGCGCTTCGTGCTTAGCCGTTTCCGTGCGGAGGTAACCGGGTCACGATTGCGTCAATGCTGATTGTCAGTATCCATGGTCTACCAATATGTAACAAGCTCCTATCATAATTGTTTTGTTATTCAAAATGCTTACTACTTACCTTACAGTGATAAGAATTAGCTTTAAAAATTGACGAGTGTGACGTAGTGTCTCGGTGGCTGAATTGGTAAAGCGCCGCACCCAGCATGCGAAGAGGTGCCAGCAGGTTCGAGTCCCGCCTGAGACATAATTTTTCGAATTTAAATACTGATACTAAATATCAATCTTAAAAAAATATTAACGAAAAGTGTGAAATTATAAGTCACACTGAATTTTAGCCAGTGCTTGATAACTGTATTTGTCAGTAATTTTTGATTCGGCACGGACTCAAAATTAATGAAAATACAACTCCTTGAACTGGAACTCGAACCTACAACCTTCCACTTTCCGGGAAAATTACTCAAATCATTAAGCTACCCAGACATTTTGTGTTTGGACGAATTTATAAAAGGCTTTTTACGCTGTGAGCCAGCGGCGTTACATCAATTTTTATGGTTATGTAGCTCCAACATCCGAGAGACATAATATTTATACAAATATTTTACAATCGTCTTAGATAAAACAGCTTTATAAAATGTTTTGAAAACTATTTTTACAGCAAATGCATTGCTGGTGTTAATTGAAAATTCAAGTCCTTGAATTACAATTTTTTTTGGCTTTTTTAGATGGAATATTATTCTAAAATATTATTCTCGTAGGTACCTAACATTTAATCAGGCATAACCCCCCAAATTATTACCCATAAAATTTTAAGAAAACATAGTATTTAAATTATATTATCTCTATTCTGGGAATCTAATTTGAGAGAGTCTGTTTTAACTTTTCCCAAGTTTACCATCCGATTCTATCGATGAAATATCGAATTATGAGTTAACAGTTAAGGATCAGCTTTGAACATATTTAGTTTATTGTCTAATAAATTGAGTTACTGTCTAGTATGATGATGGTGATTGAGTTTGAAGCTTAACAAATATCCAGACAATGTGTTGTCTGTGAGCAAAGATAAATTAATTAATACATAACTTGATTTTTGTTGATATTATGTTTCTATCATTAGGGGTGACGTTGTCAAAAGTATTCCCAATTAGAGCTCTTTTAAATATAATTGGAAGTCAGGTAACTTCGAAAGTTTCAGCAAATTATAAAAATGGTACTATTATTTCTTTTTGTATGGGTGTCGTAAGAGGACTAATGGAGTACTGCCAGAAGAAGACTGACAAGAGCGGACAGGACCATTGACGAAACCATAGATAATAGATAAGAATAAGTCGGCTGTCTTTTGGACAAAACCTAGCAAGGGTATTTTTTTGTGAAATACGTTTTCTTAGATCAATAATTATAAAATTTTGAGCTGCGTCTAAAGACAAAACAACTGTATTTCTATCTTAAATAGAATCAGAGTTATGAACATGCTAAACCTAGCAAGTGCCTGTCGTACTCACAGATTACAAAATCTAAAAACTAGCAGGTAACATTTTCAAGTACAAATTTTAGTACTAGACGAAACTGGCCAACACGCTTGCCGTAGCGTTTATGGAAAAACCTTTTTGAGAGGCCCGTGTCCGGCAGAAGACTGATAAAAGCTGATATAATGGTATGGTATCTTTGCAAAATTTTATCTTTTTTTAATAAATAATGGGGTTGCTCTTGACTACATACTTAACTATACGGTTAAGAAGAAGCCTAAGATAAAGCGAGCTTACCCAGAGGTACTGGTTCTCCCACATACCAGCGGAACACAGGAAAACTGTTTGGCGCTGGACTCCGGCGGGAGGGTGATAGCATCTAGGCAGCCTCTTACGAAGCCTACCACCGCAAAATATGATCATACTACTCTATAACTGTTTTACTATAGGTTGAAAATCAAAGGGCGCCATTGAAAGTACTGAATCTTAAACCATTACACAATCTAATCAATGCTAATCTTGTATCTTAGCCCGCATCCAACAAATTCAAATAGTTCTCCAATTTAAATAGAAATTTTGTCTTCAAAGCGAAACTACTTTCTTTATCGAAATATCACGAAAGGGATCATTTAAGTAGGAAAACCGAGGCAAAGTTTCAATTATTCAAATTGCGGTACAAAGGGCTTTCAAACTTCAAAGTGTCGGTTTAAAAAGAGTTAATTGGCGCGTTGTATTGTGAGAGAATCGCAGCGGATATTAGGTATTGAAATGGGATTTAGGAATATCTTTCAAATTGTGATTATTAAAGGGATTTAATAAGAATTCGGACTGGTTGGCGGTAGTACAAATTTTGCTACTTGTTCTTAAACAGAAGACATGAGCTGATGAACTGTGTCAAGAACGGAGCCGGAAGTGAATAACTTTTTAAAGAATTTGGATTAAATGTTCAAGAGGTAAGATCTGTAGAAAACACTTTGGCAAACCTTTTGGCTTAACATTGCACAACCAATAAAACAGACGGAGCAGTGGTTAAATTTTTTATATAAGTAGACTACCTATTTCATACCTTGTACCGCAGGCATTTTTTTGTTTGAATACTTAATGGCATTAAAACAATTAAAAATAACGATTTATTATTTGATTACTTGTGGTCTAATATACTTATCTAGATTTAAAATTGTAATAGTGAAGATACAATAAAGCTGGTGTAATTCGTGATAAAAACTCCTAATCAAATATAGAAAAAAAGCCGTTGTTTCATAGACTAAAGCTGTGCCTGTTTCTTTATCCACGTTGAATTTGCCTACATTGTTATCCATATTATATCGTTTTCCCGAATATATCGCGTTCTTGAGTACTAAAGTTTTGCAATCGTTATTTCTTTACTAAGCCGAGAAAATTCTAACTAATTTTACAATCTTTCACTTCTTCTTTAACTTTCAAAGAGTCTTTTTTGGGATCAAAATTAATTAATAGGGGTTAAAATATGAAATTGCCGATTATTTTCCCACTTTTTATTTTGTTCATAGCTCTTAAGTATAGTCATATTATTGCGTAATTCTTGTATTTCTCTTCTTGTATAGTCTTTCTGTATTGTATAAAAAACTAAATAAAGTAACTTTTGACTAAATTAAAAATGCAATACTAGTGCCTATTACTTCAAAGGAAGTCGTTGAAAAGACCCCTTACAATGTGTCAGCTGACCTTCTTGCTTCAATTAAGTATATTTGTATTATATACTTTGATTTTCAGAAATGTAAATACTATAATGCGTAGCTTTATAACCATTTAACTTTCACCTTTAATTGCATCGAAAACGGTTCAGGCGTTTTTAAAAAAAAAAAAAATTGTTAGTAAGGAAAATGACTTTTCTCGATTTCGTCCATACAAAACGGCAATTTCATACTTCAACCCCTATTATATTATGCTTACCGGGCTGCCACGCGTTACAATTATGGCAAAAATCTCCTTTTGGGAAACATAGTAAAAGCCATTTCTTCATTAAAATATCATCTTACAAAAACACCAACATTGTGAATTGTTAAAAACCAATTAATAATAACGAATCCAACTTCGATTTCATCAAACAACAATTAGTTGAACCTATTGAATGGTTTCCCATTTGTTGTTCGGAAGTCTGCAGCACCAACAATAAGGACGAGTAAAGTTTATAAATAGAGGACGTCTGGCTAAGTGAAGTAGACTTTCTTTGTTGCTTGGCGGAAAATTTTAAAGGATTTCGAAGAAACTAGCTTCATTGTTACTTGGTGTAAGATTTTTGCTATATATTCACAGAGATAGGGAGTAGAAGCTTTAAAATATTGTGTGGCTGTCAATGTAAGTGCTGTGGTACGAATCATTGTTGTGGTAACGTGATTTCAATTAGTCTAAGATACCACCATACAACGACCTTCACCGAGCCTCTGTTTATTAGATGAAAAGTATTTTATATACAATTAAATATGCCAAAAAATGTATTGCAAATGGGTTGCCTAAAAAATTCCAGTCCAAAGTAGAATTTTTAAAATTTGACGATCGAATTTCATGACTTTTTTTTTTGCATTCAACCGTATACCACCGTGTTCATAAATGAATAATATTTATTTGTATTTGACTTTATTTAATTAACCAGACCGGTGCAAGTTACTAGTTCGATTTACCTGTTTATATCTGCCTACTCAAGAGTTGTGACGGGAAAAAAATTGTCAACCTAACGTTTGCATATTCTTTGGGCTTCATATTTTCGATTGGTATGAAATTTGTCTATTAACCAAACCAGTAAAAAAAATTAAATTAAAATAAAAAATAAAATTGTTAATTAATCATACTCTGGACTGAATTTGTTTAGTCAACCCATTTGCAATATATTTATTATTTCATTCAATAACCAGCTCGGTGAAGGTCGTTGTATGGTGGGATCTTAGACTATATAATGGAGGCCTCGCAGGATGATGGCTGTTAATTTTTGAATATAAGTGATGTCATTCAGTGTTGTCTTTTACATCGATTTAATATTGCATTCGATTTTTCGACGAATTTTAGACACTCATTAAAGACATCATTGTGATTGTAATTTTTTATTCATTTCCATTGTTAAAATAAAACCGAATCAACTGTTGATGCTACACATAACAGAACTGTAGCTAATTAGAATGGGTAATCGTTATGTTCTTTGCCTTACAATGAGAGTTGACCTTTCATTTTGTTGTTAGCTGTTGTTAACTTGGCCATTTGTACTCAGGCCAAAGCCGTAAAATCTTTAACTTAAAAGAAAGTGTTCGTTTCATTCAATTAATCATCGTTTACGTTCATTGTTTTGCGTTTGCGATTTACTTGCGGACTACTTTTTACTGTTTTTGAAGCAAATAAATTTGAAAACTTGCTATTCAGGGATTTTACAACGAACTTGGTTAGTTTTATGAGAATATTTTATTAAGTGCGTCCATTATCAAACTCTGTTTGAGTGACTATTAAATAATATTACGTCTTTCTTTATCTCACTGTATCTCTTAAAAATACTGCGAGCTGACTTTAAGGCCATGTTAGTTAAAGAACAATTATATAAGCGTTGGTTTAGGTTCTCTTAGGCATTTATTGGTATGGTCAGTCAGGCATAATAACTCAAGTAACAAATTTAATATACTGATTTAAACTTTCATGGTCACTATCGTAAGAGTTAAATATTTCGAGATTTCTACCAATCCACAGTTCTTCTGCGATCATAGCGCTTGCAACAGTGCCGAAATATCGAAAACTCATAAAAACAAAGTACATGGTAGAAATCTCGAAATAACTAACTCTAACAAATTAAAGTTCTAACTTTATGTGTGAATTTCAGATGTTTTGGATTTTAACATTTTATTATAACGCAAGTAGCTTATAAATGTTCTATAAAACCTTTTGTCTATACAAAAAAAAAAAAACCCTAAAAATTTTCTGCGTAAAATTTTTCTTCTACTATAAATTCGGTTTCATTCCAAATATATTGTTTTAATAAACACTGTCGGTTACGTTCCGTTATGTATCAGAGGCCGCCCATCCGTTTTAAACCGCGCATAAAGTTGCTTAACTTGTTCGATCGATTTCGACTCTCATACGCCGCCAAGCCATGAGCTCTTCGAGTTTCCCTCTGAAAACTTCCTACGCTTCAGTTTTATCGGCTAACTTTATAAGTTGGTCTTTACGACCGGCTCTTGATTATCGTTAAAGATCGTTATAATGCAAGAATCGCTGCTTATTCATACAACCGTGAAACAATAAGGCTCCGTTTTGATTAAGTGTAGTTAGAAACTCTAGGGTGAGGTGGGACCCCGTTAATTGCTTTTTGTAAGATATTTCGGATTTAATGTTCGGAGTTTTAAACCCTAGATTTTAGAATGATTCGCTTTAGGGCCGCTATTCATTTTGTCTTGGTTTTGATTTCCTGAACAAAACAAGAAGTGCCTACTTCGTCGCTACTGCCAGCTTCTGACTACGGTCGGTTAGCCTGATCGAAACGTCTTGCATCAGGCAAAATAATAAGGTACGATTGCCGTTAACATTCTTAATACGACTAATAGTTGGTCTTTTTTCCCCTTGAATCAGCCAACCATGTTGAGGCAACGCAATAACTGTACCTATATGTAGATAGTTAGCTGTCTAATTCCTGATGATTCTGTTATACAATTTGGAGTTCAGAAATCTTATTAAGTAAAAAAAAAAAAAACCTATACCTGTTATGTAATCTGGAATAAGGCAATCCCAAGAAGTGAAAAAACTACCTTAGCATGATACGTACTAAGCTAATAAGTCTAATAATCTGCAAAGATCGAAAGATACGAGTAATAAGTATCCAAACACCAGAACGTATCTTGCAACGATAAAACTGTTCTGTCTAAATTTTAAGATCCTATCTGACGTAAAGTACCGTGAAACAGTGTTGCCATATTGGAAATTGAATCGAATATGAAAATATCTAACGGTAGCGACAAAGCATGGCAACACGCGCATTTAAAGTCCGAATTATATATAGGTGAGAAGGTTTTCAGCGAAAATATTCGCTTATTCCTGCGAGATTTTATGTGATATTGAAGTTGCGATAAAGAAATGGGATAGGAGTTTTCTCTGCTGTAAAAACTGTCTGGTATTCCCTGGGAATAGGTATTCACTGCTATGTGTTTAGTTTACAACAAGAAAAATTAAAAGTTCAGTGGTTTTGAGGGTTCCGTTGCCGAATGGCAAATAACCGGCCAAGTGCGAGTCGGACTCGCGCGCGCATGAAGGGTTCCGTACCAAAAAGGCCAATAAATCGGGTTTGTTATATGGGAGCCCCCTTTAAATATTTATTTTATTTTGTTTTTAGTATTTGTTGTTATTGCGGCAACAGAAATACATATTTTTGTGAAAATTTCAACAGTCTAGCTATCGCGGCTCTTGAGATACAGCCTGATGACAGAGCGACGGACAGACGGACAGACGGACAGACAGCGAAGTCTTAGTAATAGGGTCCTAGGAACCCTAAAAACGGAACCCTTATAGTTTCGTCAAGTCTGTCTGTCTGTCTGTCTGTCTGTCTGTCCGTCCGTATGTCACAGCCACTTTATTTTGAAAGTATTAGCATTACACAGTTGAAACTTGTTTTTTTTTTAATATTCAATGGGTTTGCTCTTGACTACATACTTAACTCTACGGTTAAGAAGAAGCCTATGATGGAGCGAGCTTACCCAGAGGTACTGGTTCTCCCATACACCAGTAGAACACAGAAAAACTGTTTGGCGCTGGACTCCGGAAGGAGGGTGGTAGCATCCAGGCCGCCTCTTACGAAGCCTACCGCCGCAGAGGGATCTGTTAGCCGTCATCATTAGTTAGAAAACTAATGAAATTAATTTATTGATTTAAACATATTTTTCCAAATATACAGCAACCTTTGTCATCATAAGCACGTTCAAGTGCATTCCAGGCATCTTTTGCCGTATTAGCCGACATTATATGTGAGAAACAAGACTTCTCGACGCTCAAGAAAATTTTTGCTTTTACTTTTTCGTCACGTCTATCTCTTACCTCGGACGTTGTGGCATCATCAAATCCACATATACTGCTCTATAAATTGTCGTGAATAAGTGCATTTTTCATCACAAATTTCAGTCCGTTCATGCAGGAAAACGAAGTTCCGTCTATCGTCCGCGTAATTTTTCACAAGGGAAATTATGATATGATCTTTCCGACATCTTTATATAAACGGAAAAACTATTTACATGATAAGCACATAACCTAATGAAATTAATTTATTGATTTAAACATATTTTTCTAAATATACTTACAGCAGAGTTTATTTAGCATATCAAAACAACCAACTACACAGTGTCAACTCAATATAAAAACAATGACGTTTTGGCAGTCGGCCAGAATTACAAAGATGTTTATATTAGGTAATTATAAAACCTCCAACAAAAACCAAAGATGCCGTTGCTCAGGGTGGACCACTAGGAGGTAGACCCACCAGCCCAGGTAGGTAGGTGTGTCCTGTTGACCGCTTTACGATTCTCATACAAATAATGGATATTTAAGGGGGACTTCCCATTAAAATTAAACAAAACAAATTTTTTTACTCAATCCTATCATCCTATGCGTATGGGTTATCTATGGATAGGACTTTTAAAATAAAATAGAGGGTCCTAGAATCATTTTTCCAAAAGTCTAACATTTGGAAGATAGACGCTTCCAAAGTGGTAAAATGGATGTCTCTAACTTTTAAACTAAGCCAGCGAAAATTTTGAAAAAAATACATCATGTAGATCTAAACAAATACTTTTAACGAAACTCGGTTTGAACGAGATCAAACCGGTCGTTTTTTTATAAATAGCACTTTTTTAACAATCGCAAATATAACTTTGTCGTTCATATAAAGACTATGAGATACAATTATTAATAAATATAAATATTTTTTCAGTCAATTAAATATTGTGGTATTTTGGCTAAGTAAGTGGAAGTAAGTGGACGCCTAATTAAGTTAAAGTTGGTGCGGAACCCTCAGTGCGCGAGTCCGACTCACACTTGGCCGGTTTTTTTTTAAATACCAGTAATTCCTTATAATTATGTTCTACAATAAGATCTCACCTTAATTAAACCATCATCTTCTTCTTTTTCTATGTTATTATCCTTCGAGGTCGATATCCTTTGATATGACTTGTGTTTATGGCTTCCATCTTGCAACAAAAACCGAGACCATCTGTTTATTCAGAACCATACAAAAATTAAATAGATCATACCCTAATTGACCAGATCCAGATTCAAACCTGGGATTCTTCTGTAGTAGGCGGACTACCGAATCAACTAGTAATGATAATTTTTAATGGTAGCTTTACAAAGTCGCTTATGTAAGGATAGTCATTCAATTTATGTTAGGAACGAAAATTCTTATTTTATATCTGATGATGCGGGATGCGGAGGTGTACTCAATACCTATTTAAATAGAAAAACGAAATAGCGTATGGTGGTTTGGACATTGAAGTTACATGAAATAACGAGCCAATTCAGTGAGGGATAGCAGGATAAAGGGATTTGTAACTTAGTGGAATGAGACTTACTTGGTTGAACTTCTATGCGCAATATGGCGTCGCAACATCTGATTGCGCTTGTGTTGATGTAATTTACTGCACTTGCACTATAGTCTGGTTTTCGGCCGGCCGTGCTGTCCTTTATCACTTAATTCACTTTCATATAATTTTATCGCGGTTTGAATACTCTGAAGCGGTAAGCGGCGACGAGCTGCAGGCTTGCAGCTGAACGTGGGCGCGTTCAAATCTCCAACTGAATTCAGTATCGTCAGACATTACTTTCTTCTCATGAATGTCAAATTCAAATTGATGTTTCATTGTTCCTTCCGTTGGTTGTCTCTATTCCACAGTATAGAAGAGGGCATGGGAAGGAAAGGGACAGAATATTGCTCATTGAAATCCAAGTAAGGGAAAGTTCTAGAATGCGGAAGTAAAATTAAATTGAACGTTCTTTATAAAAAGTCAATTGACAAATCAATAAGTATCTTGTAGGTGCAAAGGATATAGCGTAAGCAATATCCCTAAAGAACTATTCGTTTTCCTGCATGAACCTGTAGGATCATAGCTCTATCTGTTGAGGTTACCGCGATCTATCAAATGCGATTTAAGACCATTCGTCAACGATGCCAATAAATCTTTAGTTTGCAGAGTAAACACATTACAGTTAATTATTTTATCCTGAAACAGCTCAGCTCAATTTATTGGGTTTATCTATACTTATATTATAAAGCTGAAGAGTTTGTTTGTTTGTTTGTTTAAACGCGCTTATCTCTGGAAGTAGTGGTTCGAATTGAAAGATTCTTTTTGTGTTGGATAGTCCATGTATCGAGGAAGGCTTTAGGCTATATAACATCACGCTGCGACCAAGAGGAGCGAAGCATCAGTGAAAAATGTTGCAGATATAAAAACAGAAATTGACACGTACGAAGTCGCGGGGAACAGCTAGTCACAAATAAAGTTATGGGTCCAAGGCACAGTCAGGGAGACAAATATTTGCCAATGATTATGTATGCTTAACACCGGTTTAGAATTCATTATCATCAACATCTCAGCCAATTAACGCCCACTGCTGGACATAGGCCTCCCCCAAGGATTTCCACAACGATCCGTCCCACGCCACTCGCATCCAACGGCTCCCCGCAACCTTCGTCAGATTATCGGTCCACCTGGTGGGGGGCTTACCCACAGATCGTCGTCCGGTGCGCGGTCGCCATTCCAGAACCCTTCCGCCCCAACGGCCATCGGTTCTTCTTACTATGTGTCCCGTCCCATGCCACTTCAGCTCCGCAGTTCTCCGAGCGATGTCGGTTATCTTAGTTCTCCTACGGATTTCCTCATTTCTGATTCTATCACGCTTCGTTTAGAATTAGTTTGTTAAAATGCGTTTATGGTCTAATGTATGACAAAATAATTTGCTTGTGATGATGATGATGATGATTTGCTTGTCTTGTCGCCTATTGATTTTTTAATGGTCTATACAAATACATTAAAAAAAAATCATTTTTTGTTTTTTGTATGTTTGTTGCATCAATTCTGGAAGGGCTGCACCGATTTAGACGGGACTTTCTCTCGCAGATACCTATTATTATTAGAAGCTACTTTTATTGTTATTAAATAAAGAGGGTGAGACAAGCCTATTATAGCATCATGTAGTCTAAGCGAAAAAAGTCGCTGGCACAGCTGGTCAAAATAAAATAAATAAACTTGTACAGCTTGAAGTGACATTGTTGTATGGGAATAGACAGTCCCATACATATTAATTTCTATACTTTAGCGATGGTTACTTGCTAATCATTCTAATGGGTATAATACAAATGAAATGGTGTACCCGTTGAGTAATTGAGATCATATTTCAACTTTCAACGTGCTTCTATGAGCTATGGCCCCCTAGTGTCTCTATGCCAGATACAGCGCACTATCAATCGATTCATTATGGAAAACGTATAGCTCTCTAGGGCATACCTAGCTGGCTCGGAACTATGAACTAATTTTGATATTAAGTTTTCGTTAAGATTATGTATGCTGTGTGAACGAGTGAATGCTAAGAGAAGAGAATGCTGATTTGGTGAAAAAACATTAATATGATATAACAAAAAAAAAAAACGGGCAAATGTGAATCGGACTCGTCAACCAAAGGTTATGTAGAAACCATACATAACGTTTTTACATAGTTAAGGAATTGAGCATCAATGTTTTCTACGTTAATCTAGATTTTTATGGTTTATTTACAAATGTATTGTTGACAGTTTTTGCTCTAGGTATATGTAGGTATTATAGTACGAGACGGTCTTGCCAAAATTCATAGTTCTCGGTCTGCAAAACTATTCAATTAACTTCTTTTAAACTATCGCGTTGGTGTATTATTCAATTAATTTTGATAATTATTGCACAATTATCCAATAAGTTTTGATTTCCTTTAGAGTGTCGAAACACACGTTTTTTGCTGCATAAACAACCGTTTTTTCAAGTTGACTTAAAAGTTTGAAGATCTTCAAAGTTTCATGGGACTATAGATTTTAATTTGTAACCTCATCGCGTTCCTGAGATAAAAGGTCTTAATTTTTATTTTTTATTTTATATAATCGGTTCACCAACAACTTACCTATGCAATACAACATTTCCACTTATTTACCTACTTTTAATACCAGAACTACCTAACTTTTAGGTAAACTTAAACTTACTTAACCTAATTAGTGCTATAGTCTTAATGGACGGATGGACTACTACACTTTGTTGTCTGTCAAGAAGAGAGTATTGGTAGCCATATTGGTTCACTATCCCATAGGGGAATAGTTTATTTTCTATTTAAGTACGGAACCGTGAAAGACAAATGATTATATTATTTAAAGTATAAAATTTGGTTTTCACTAGCAAATCTTTGTAACCCTTTTTTAGAAAGTTAAACATTTTCGTTTAAACAAAAATTGCTCACAATATTCCAATACCTTTTCTATGAACAGTTGCATTTTAGAATGAAAAAGCGATATTTGTTTTCCCTTAACAAAACTTCGAAATCAAGTCACGACTCTTTCACGGCTGAGCTACATTGCAGAATAGGGACACCAGGATTTCGTTTCTGAAGGAAAAAATAATCATTTTCAATCATTCATTTAATTAATTTAATAGTCAACGTTAAGTCAGTAGTAGATAAAATTTTAACTACTTACTTCTTTTGAACGCAAATGTAACCAATTTGAATAAATCGAAAAGTCCTAAAAATAAAGGAGTTTTGACACTATGCTATACACCATATCTTATTTGCTTCAAGAACTGAGATAATTAACATTATCGATGGTTTGCTGGGCTGAAGTAGAAGTGGGATATTTAGAGAAGACCGCAGAAAGCCGCTGGATGAAGGCAGCGCAGGACAAAGATTGTGGATCCTTAAAGAAGGCCTATTTGATTGTTAGGGAATGCCCAGTCACTTCCTAGCCGAGGGCATCAGCTTGGTTTTTATGGTGATGATGATACTTGGTTAGTGTGGAAGACAAATTTATTTATTATTCTTCTTCTTAGCGTGTCGATGGAACACGAGAAATTACGTCGTAGCAGCCCAGAATTCAGCCACTTGTATTGCGGATCGACTGCAGTTCTATAAATCCACTGGCGTGCAGGTGTTGGGGCACGCCGGGCACGATGTTAAGTGTGCCATAGTTTGCACTGCACCGCAAACACAGTCCACTTCGGAGCTTGCCGAAAATCCCCACCTGGCCATGTTCTCCTTACTTCGACCAACCTGAGTCCGAAGCCTGTTTAGGGACTTCCAGATCAGCCATGGTAGATCATGTCCAGGAGGGAGATTCTCGGCGAATGGGACAAAGGGAGTAGGCAGTGAAGCTTTTTCGCGCCAAAGATCACGTCTGGCCTGTGCGGGTTCGGTAGAAAGTGGGGCGACATACTTAATATAACTGCGACGGCTTTTTAGCCTTTGCGGCACTGAGACGTAGCCTCGCATAGGGTGCCGTGAGTCGCGATCTGCGTTTGCCCTTTCAGTGGAGCTAGCTACAGCCCTGCGGACTTCCGGAGGTGCTATACCAGCTAGTGGATATAGCATTGACACTGGGGTAGGTTTTATACAACCAGTGATGACCCGGCGGGGTGTCATTCAGTGCTACATCCACCAACTTGGCATGAGCGGAGCGGCTCCAAACAGGGGATGCGTACTCGCCAGCTGAGAAGGCGAGCGCTAGCCCTGTCGTCCGCAGCACGTGCAGCGTAGCTCCCCATTTGGTGGTAGTTATTTATTTATAGTTAGTTTTTTTACTACTTAGTTTTACTTGCTTAACCAACCACGCAATGTAAGATAAGAAATTTGATTATAACTATCCTATAGGAAGTGTATTTATCTTTAACACAAAGTAGCCTTTATGCTATTCTAGCCTATAATACATATTGGTAGGAAATGTTTTAATGAACGCGATATTTATTTAACTGGTATTCTACCACTTACTTATTTAACGTGTCAGTCTTGTTACAGTGGCCGTGATCGTAAAGCGATGGACCTGTCGGACTGTTTAGTACCGTTTTTATAATTAATAGTTATAATGAAATAATAAAAAATATATATTCATAATAAACTGCATCCCGAACCATTCAACTTTTTGGTTTAATTTAGGAAACCAACATCCATCTA
Source organism: Anania crocealis (assembly GCA_949315895.1). Classification (NCBI taxonomy): domain Eukaryota; kingdom Metazoa; phylum Arthropoda; class Insecta; order Lepidoptera; family Crambidae; genus Anania; species Anania crocealis. The sequence goes on along the minus strand of OX438872.1, from coordinate 8,579,969 downwards.
AATCGCATTCATATCATTAGTGAGACCTTAAGAGTTATTTGATTCAGGATTTATACCATGTACCTTAGTTTTTATGAGGTTCCGATATTTCGGCACTATTGCAAGCGCCATGTATAAATCCCAGGTATAAATCCCGAATTAAATAACTCTAGTGATAGTGACCATGAAAGTTTAAATCTTAATATAAATGTATTATATTAAGATTTAAACTTTCATGGTCACTATCACTAGAGTTATGTGTAAATGAAACCACTGATTCTTTCGTCTGGTGAGCTTCATACATATAGTCCGAATATACCAGATCAAATGGCCACCCTTACTGCAACGAATTAAGTGAATTAGCGAAGAAACCGAGGAATAAAAGCTTAGCAATACTCCTGTTGCTGGTGAATTTTTAAATTTGCTAGAAACAAGCTGTTTGAAGTGGGCCGGGGCAACTCAAGTGAAACAACACTTTGTTTGCATGAGCAGCCTTTATTGTAGCAGATTCACTGAGAAATAAAGTTTTTACTAAGTACCGTTTTGTGTTTGGCCAAAAAATCATAGCACAACCGTGGTGTTGTGATTTGATTGCTCATAACCCATAATATCGGTGACAAAAGTGGCAACAGAAAGAGCACAGCTAAAAGAAGACGGACAGCATCGTCTTCTCTCTATCATTGTCTGAACGTAGCATTAGCTTTTCAAACTTAAAATATAATACCTCACAAATAAAGCTCTGATCTGAAAAATTGCGTTAATACACCCACAATATTTAAAAAAAAATATTTAACAACACTTTATATTATGGGATAGACAAGAAAGCCTAGTTTTTAGATATAGGTATTTTAAGTACCAACAAAATTGAACATAGTTATATACGATGTAATGTCGACTTATATTCGCGAATCGTATGCAAATCCTTCAAGGTTAGTAATTTAAAAACATATTTTGATGCTGTAATTTATATGTAGGTACCTACATGTCCTAGAAAATAAAAATACAGCTTTCTAATACAGAGAGTGTGTGAAATTAATCTTAGATGTAGCAAAACTAATTTTGATCTGTATCACCCTAGCACATCAGGCTATACATTAGGCATAACTAGTTGATATAGATAAGAGTTTGCAAAAAAATACCTGATATAATAATATTATGATTAAGCAAAAAAATGGAGTTTTGAATAAGAGTTTCTTTGTATGTACACAAAGTAATTTTTAAAACACGACAAAAGCAGTTTAGCTTATAAAGGAAATTAAATTTTAATGTGTCTGCAGTTATTAATTAAGTGTTCATTATTTCAACCGAGAGCGCCTGATTCGATAGTAATTAATTTTCACTACTTAAATGTCAAGAGGCCGTTGTAATTTGCTACTTCGTCTATAATTATTTTGAACTCCGTACAAGGATTCTCAAAATTAATTAATTGATCACATACTCAATTTTCCGACGTTTTAATGTATTTTTTGTAATTGCAAATGCTATTTTTACCCGCCTTCTAAGCAGTGGTTATATAAATTTCTTCGTACCCACGTATCTTTCAAACCGCTGGATGGATTATTGGATTCAACTCCAAAAACCAACTGTCCTAAGATATTTTTTTTGAAAATAAATCAAAATGGCGGATTTTAGCGACAAAATGATACGTCCCAAATTTTTTTTGTCTTTTTAGTGCATCGATAAAGTTGACATTTCGCTGCAAGGTTTATGATTTTTTAATTAATTGATTAATAACATTTACATGTGTCGTGTGGAGCCGGCGCAAAGATAATAGCATCCCTTTTCTTCTTTAGGGTGTCGTAAGAGTTGACTTAAAGATTTTCGCCAGAGAGAGGCAGCTGCGTTTTTTCTCCACTAGTGCGGTCAAACTGCTATCACCAAGCCGTGATCATAAATGCTATGAAGAGTTGGAAACGTTCAGGATAAAATAAATGTTATAAAGAAATGCGTTATAAAGACATTTGAGGAGGTGTAACATATTTCAAAATCAGTAAGCTAATAGTGTCTGTACTAGTTTTGTATAGTAACAAAGTCGCTAAGTCAAGTATGGGTAGTTTTTGTAGAGTCCTTTAAGGATAGTCTGGTGTTAGAATTATCAAAGACACCCAATCGTATATGACTAGACTTGCTTTTCACGACTTCCATTTTGCAAGGACCAATAGATTAACGTACTTTCCGAAACTCAACACCCTCAACCTTTCTAGACTCAAGCCAAATTAGGAAAGATTTTTTTCTAACATGAGTCGATCGGGAATCGAAATCGACCCTTACATACGAGATAGACCAGCGCACCATTAGACCAACCAGTTCGTCAAAAATCATACCTAAATTACAACGAACATACCTAGTTGCATGCTCAAAAAACAAGTCTAGAATTACTGGTGGATACAATGACAGTTCCAAGCCCTAAATTGATTTCCGACTGTCAATAGGCTCGGAACACTTACCACGCCGTGACGGGTCTGCCAATTTGCGGGCAAAGCATTAAAAAAAATATCATTCGTCCCAAAATTAAAATTCCGGGGTTTACCTCTTTCAATTGTTTCCGCTCACGTTTTAATTTAAATCTCAACGATTGACGCGGACAATTAAACGATTGGCCGCTGCCGAATTCATTTTCAACCATTTTGTCACTCTACGTAAATGCGCGAATGTGAGGTGTTTGCATTCGTAATTAACGCATCTACAACTTTTGGCGTAGTTTACTTTGTTAAGGGACGATGACCGTTTTTATATGAGCCTCCTTCAACAGATCTTTTGTATGTGTAAATAGGTTTTTATGAATCTATAGAAAGACTAGCAACCAGTTTTAATTTCCTAATCATTGGGATTTGGAAATGAAAGAAAGAAATAATAAGTAAACAATATAAAAATAAAATATTTTTTGAATTCTCGCTTTTAAGCATGTTATCAATCATTAACTATGTCGAACTCTCTTATTAGAACACAACATTAAGAGCAATAAATGATGTTTTTTTTCTCGGAACATCCCGCGTCTTTAAAACATGTCGCCATAGTATAAGAAAACACGTACTAAAATGCATCTAAGATACATTCCCAATCAGTTTTTGTTGTTAGTTTCCTGTTGTATCTAAATACAACAGGTAGTAAGTAGTAGACTCTTAAGTGGTCTCTAGTGGCACTGATGAGCAACGCGCTGCAAAATCTATTTTCTTGATAAAAAGTTTTGAAAGTAGGTACGAGTATAACCTTCAAATCATCGGGCGATTACTTTTTACCATAGTAACTCAATAGACAGACAATATTAAAGGTTGGAACTTACCTGAATCTTGGTTAGTTCCAACATATGAATATTGTCGTTATTTTAAGAATTTTGTTTGATTAAAACTACTGCGTTTTTTTTAATCGATAATCCAACAACACATTTACGTTTCACATAAGTTGCTTTAACAATTATTAAAAGTTAATCAACAGATAAGTTACATATCTGTGATTATTTACTCATAGTTATAAAAAATGCAGGTAAAGCAAGATTTACCTGATAACATTGCAACGTTATTTTTGATTTGGAAATGGAAACACTCCATATCAGCATCTACCGTCGGTAGAGAGGAGACAAATTCCTCTAAAAATTTAAATAACGCTATATATTGGCAGCGGATATATCCGCTCGCTAGACCGATATAGAGTCGTAAATAGGACGTTGCCACGTAGTTCTTAGTCCGTGGCCCTACTGTGAAAATATGCGCAAAACGTTATAATATTTTTCTGCGTGCCATTTGATTCATGTCGTGTACAGAGTCTAAATACTTAAGTAATCTTTTCCCAACAATGTTAGGTAGTCTGTCAGGCACAATATTTTTGCGTGGAAAAATATTTGGAAAATTACCAGTCATAAGGTTACTTATCGGATATTTTCACTCAGTTGATTAGACTCCAACTCTTCATTGGTTCAAGAATGATCTGAATCTGAAAAAATGATATTTGGGCAAAACTGATTATTGTGTAATTTAAAGTTCATTATTTATTACAGACAAGCTGTGCCTGCGATTTCGTTTGCGCGGCCTACAGATTGCTTGGAAAGTCTTAACCTTTTTTTCATAAATTAATATAAATCAAACTTCTAAAATAAAAATAGCCTCAATGCTATTTTTGAGAAAAATTACCGTTGCATTTTTCACACTTAAAATTGCATTAAACCGATAAGTGTCAACTCAACGGAGCATAATGCAACTGAATCAATTATTAAAAGGAAAATATTATTTTAATTTCCAGACGTTTCGATCCGATAACACAAATTAATCAAAATAACCGTGATCAAATAATCAATTCGGATGCAGTAGTAAAGTGTAAATTTTTATATCTTTAGAGAGGTGGTTAAATTACAAGTCAATTTTGTATCGCTAGTAGTCAAGCCACGGTTTTCCTCTACCGCTATTCAGCTGTAGCGTAAAATTGAAATTGAAAATTGTTACGCTTCCCCACGCAATTAATCCCATTTCAAAGGTTTTGCGATCGAACTAAAAGTTTAATGTTTTCTAAGTTAATATTTGAAACTGTAAAATTAGTTGTATTTAGCTGGAAACGGAAATTTTCCATTTTTGGTCTACAAAACTAGATTGGGAATGTTTATATCTTAGGATGTTGGTTTAATTTGATATTGAACAATAAATTATTTAAACAACAAAAGAAAAAGTTTCGAATTTTCGAACGTTGCTCGGGTTTGTGATCACCAACCCGCATTTGGCAACCGTGGTGATTATGCCAGTACACCCATCATTGCTGTGGTAACTTGAATTCAACGATGGAGGCCTTTTCCCTGCCGTGGGATGATTATAGGCTGTTACTTACTTACTTTTTTACCTATACATGATGAAATTTTAATCACCCTCCAAATTTTAATACAACACTCTAAGATACCAAAAACAAATGACATATTTTTCCTTTGGTAAAGCCCAGTACAAAATTGTCAAGATGAAGCACCTAGAAAACGTCAGACAAAAATTAAAAAAAAATTATACGGCCTCCCAGCAACTCTTTTTTTACGCGATGCGCATCTCATTCACTCATTACGATACTATTCATAAGTTGTTGATTTTCCCCTCATATCTTCACAGGCTAAGGAACCTAAAAATTTAAAACTATGTTGCGAAAAATATTTTCGAGCGAAAGCTTGACTTACCTACATTTTTTACTTCATAAATGGGCTCTAAATACGATCATTAACGCCTATAAAAAAATTACGGTGATGAAAAAGTCACCTGTATATGTTAAAGTATGTATTTTTAATATGAAACTTTGTTTGAAATTCAAAGGGTCTCAACTAAACATTGAAATAAATGATAGTTTACGGATTTAGAACGCGTTTATTTTTGATTTAACCCGACGTTTCGAACCCTTTACAGCGTTCATGGTCACGGGTAGACTAAGGTGTTATTCGTCTTTAAGATGGTAATTTGAAAAAAAAATTACTACCGCCTCTAATTTTTATCGTCAGTTATGTTCCTTTTCACACAAAATGAGCTAACTGTGTCCGGAGTCTTCGCAGTGTTGCCATGATTTGTGGACTTCAATGATGATAAGACAGGGTCCCAAGCAGCTGGTAAATTCCAACCATCTTCTCTATTGAAATTAGGGTGTTTTTTGATTTCTATTGCTTCGCGTATCATTCTAGGTACATATCGGTTTTCCTTAGCAAGAACTTTAGGTTTATCAAATCTCATGATAAACCTAATTTTAGATTTGATAAACCTAAAGTTCTTGCTAAGGAAAACCGATATGTACCTAGAAATAACTGACGATAAAAATTAGAGGCGGTAATTAAACATTTTTTCAAATTACTATCTTAAAGACGAATAACACCTTAGTCTACCCGTGACCATGAACGCTGTAAAGGGTTCGAAACGTCGGGTTAAATAAAAAATAAACGCGTTCTAAATCCGTAAACTATCTTTTATTTCAATGTATAGTGTTCGCGTAAACTCAAGAAAACAGTATAGGTCTCAACTAATCTCAAATTCTATAGTAGATTTTCATAGACAGAATAGAATATTATCAACCAAAATCTGATATTCCATCCTTCTATCGTTGCATTTTGACGTTCTAACTAATATCAGTTCTGAGAATTCTGAATTCAATTTCACCGATTTGTTCACGTAATTGGAAGTATTAATACTACAATTCGGTTTGATTTAAAACTAAAAGGCTTATTTAAAATTAATGAAACAGAATTTCATTTTAGTAAAATCCAGTTATGAAATATTGGTCAGGTAATAAATCTACGCCCTATTTGGTCTAGTGGATTAAAAGTGGGCCAAGATCTTCAATTTCCGGGTTCGATCCCCGGGTCTGGCAACTAAAAGTTTCGAATTTTCGAACATTGCTTGGGATTATGATCACCTCATTTGGCAAGCGTGTGAATTATGCCAGTACCCAACATGGCTGTGTTAGCTTGAATTCAATTATGGATGCCTCTTCTATGGGATGGGAGTGAGACGTGGTCGTTTACTATGGGTCTTATAAGAAGGCTCAAGATCACCCAGCTAGCAATGGAGAGAGCGATGCTTGGTATTTCCCTTCTCAATCGAATCATAAATGATGAGATCCGCAGGAGAACTAAAACAAACGACATCGCTCGAAGGATTGCATCGTTGAAGTGGCAGTGGGCGGTACACATAGCGCAGAGAACCGATGGCCGTTGTACTGGACGATGTTCCGTGGGCAGGCCCCCTACAAGGTAGACCGACGATCTTGTCAAGGTCGCGGGAAGCCACTGGATGCGGACAGCACAGGACCGATCGTTGTGGAGATCCTTGGGGGAGGCCTATGCCCAGCAGTGGGCGTTGTTCGGCTGATATGATGACGATAGTGATGATTTCTATGCAGTGGGATGATTAATAGGCTGTTACTTACTAGTGTTTTGATCGTCGAGAAGATTAATGTGTCACATCTCCGATACATAGTTAGAACTAGATCACAATATAATGAAATGAAACCTTAAACTGTCCTTATTTAGAAGATTGGCGTTAATTTTATGTCAGTATCAGCTTTTGGGGTGGGATCTACCTCCTAGTGGTCCACCCTCGGCAACGGCATCTTTGGTTTTCTAACCATTGATGACGGCTAACAGATCCCTCTGCGGTGGTAGGCTTCGTAAGAGGCTGCCTGGATGCTACCACCCTCCTGCCGGAGTCCAGCGCCAAACAGTATTTCTGTGTTCCGCTGGTGTGTGGGAGAACCAGTACCTTTGGGTAAGCTCACTCCATCTTAGGCTTCTTCTTAACCGTATAGTTAAGTATGTAGTCAAGAGCAAGCCGGCCAAATTATGTCGGTATGCAATTGTGTGTTTTATGCAAATAAAGTTATTTCTATTTCTTTTTTCTATTTCTATTGGATATTAATGTCATGTTGTAACTATTCGATTCATATAGGTTGTCCTAAAAGTGCATCCTTATGTCGAATGGCTGTACTTTTGGTTGAGACAATTTTTGACGCTGAATTGTACCTAGTTTAGATATTACATCAATAGTTCACATACTAAAATACACCCATGAAAGTTTGGGTCTGTAATACTTCACTACAGCCAACATTGCGTTTCGCAATTCGCTTCAAAATCGATCGCAGTTAATTCCCAACGAAATTCGCTTCAAAATCGATCGCAGTTAATTCCTTTATACCAGAGCCGCTAAATATGTCGGAACTTGGCAAGACACATTTCAATCGATACAGGACTTGTGCACACTTCTTCATAAGGCTTTTTAATTATTTATTGATATTGTTGTAGTAATAGTACTTACTATTACAGTAAGTACTCCCGTTCTACGCGCGGTCTATCAAAAGTGTGCTTAAGTGTCATAATGTTTCAGTCCCCCACAGGCCCCTATGTCCAAGGAATTCAAAGTCTTGGGACTCACCATCGACGACAAACTGACTTTTAATAGCCATATAAAATCCCAATGTCGTAAAGCCCTAGCTATTTATAAACAGGTATCAAGAGCTGCCAAAGTCACATGGGGCTTAAATCCCGAGATAATACGTATCATATATAACGCCGCGGTAGAGCCTGTTATATTATATGCTGCAGCAGCGTGGGCGCCAGCCGTTAAGAAACTCGGAATTCAAAAGCAGCTGAATACAGTGCAGAGGGGATTCGCCCAGAAAATCTGCAAATCGTATCGCACGGTCTCTCTCCATGCCGCCCAGCTGCTGTCGGGGATACTGCCTCTCGACCTCAGAGTTCAGGAGGTAGCAGCCTTGTACGAGGCCAAGAGAGGGTCATCTCCGGCGCTACTGGGCGATAGGGATATAGAGCGTGTGGTACGATATGCAGATACGCCGCATCCGGCATCACATATGAGTCTGGAATTCATGGATCTGGTAGACCAAAACCTTGTGGACAGGTACAATGTGCAGGAGGTGCGAATCTTCACCGACGGCAGCAAGCTCGAGGGGAAAGTCGGAGCATCACTTTCCATATGGAAAGGTGATGCCGAGATTCAGAACCGAAAGCTTTGTCTGTCCGCGTACTGCACTGTCTACCAGGCGGAACTTATGGCCATATGTGAGGCAATGGGTGTAATCCTCAAGAGGGTGGAAAAGAGTTATGGTCTGTATAGTGACTCTAGAGCTGCGCTCGAGACACTCACAGGCCATGACTCTCTCCATCCTCTTGCATGTAGAGTCAGGGATAATCTGCAGCGCGCCTTGAAACAGAGCAAAGATGTCTCTTTGTTCTGGATCAAAGCCCATGCAGGACTCCCCGGGAACGAGCGCGCGGATGAATTAGCGAAGAAAGCCGCGTTGACATTAAAGAGAAAGCCAGATTATGACAAATGTCCTATTTCACACGCGAAACGGCTCTTGCGCGAAAAATCAATCGCTGAATGGGATAGGAGATACGTAGAAGGAAGTACAGCATCAATTACCAAATTGTTCTTCCCGAGTGCAGCAGACGCGTACCGAATAGTTAAAAACATTCGACCGACTGGAAAACTTGTTCAGGTGCTTACGGGGCACGGCGGCTTCTCCCAGTACCTGAATCGATTCAGGTGCCGTGAGAGCCCGTCATGTGCATGCGATCCGGAGATAGAACAAACAGTCCCCCACTTGCTGACGGAGTGTCCAATACATGCTAGACTTAGATTTGACTTCGAACAATCAACTGGGCAAAAAATTGATATGGGCAGTCTATGTCAACTCATAGCTAATAAAGATTGTAATGGAAAATTTATACAATACTGTGTAAAGATCTGTACCGTAGAAAATAAAAGAAATAAAGATAACTAAACATTACTTTTACGATATATGTATATATTGCTTTAAAAGTAATGAATAATTTAAGAAAAATGTAAAAATAGAATAAATAGTTTGTATAATTATAAGTTAGAAAAATAAGATCATGTAAAATAGACTAAAAACGCTAACAAAAACATAGATATAGAAATAGAATAAGGACACAATACTGTCTATGAAGACACAGCTATGAAGCTGTAAACATTCGTAGATTAAGAAAAACTGTAATATCTAGAATAAAAGATAGAGCCATTAAAAATTTGTAACAACAGATATTTTATCACTGCTAGTATTAAGACTAGTATTAAGAACTATATAAAGTTGTAACATAATGTAATGAACCCTTTGAAAGCACGAAATAAAATACACTGTCTATAATTTATTTAGAAATAAGAAAGATGAAAATGAATAAAGAATAAAAAGCCCTAGTAAGCAAAATTCCCTGAATAATAATATCAGGGGACAGAGCTGAGCCTGCAAAGGGCGACAAAAAAAAAAAAAAAAAAAAAACAGGCCCCTAATTCAGCTAATCAAATCGTATCACAATCGTAATTGAATAGCAGGATTTTTACAGTTCTAGTATGGGCTAATATTCAAAATCGCCAAATTGAATTACGATCGAACTGTAATTGAAATAGCTGAATATTGCTCCAGGTTAGCTGTTAGGGCCTGTAGCTCCATTAATTGTGAGTGTTTTGGTTGAGAAAATTGGAGAAAACGTAAGAAATGTTTGCCTGAGCATATTATATTTAGTGCACAACCAAGTCACCGCAACAAGATATATGGAATAACTTTGATTTCACTTTGAGTTCTTTCAAAAACACGAGCTATCTCGGTAATATGATTTGAAACTGGTAAAGGTAATTGTAGGTATACTTTACGATGCAATTGTGAATGTTGTGAACGATTAATGAGTTATTATGAGCAGAGCCTTAGGTGTATCTTCGATAACCAAACAAATAAGTAACCATTCTAATATGTTATGATTAAAAATACGATTCCTGGAATAAAAATTCTGACTACCTGAGATGGGATTCGAACCCACAAACTTCCGCTTACCAAACGGCTGTTCTGACCATTGTTACCCAGTTACCCAGACAATTTATATATCGACGAATCTATATAAGGTAGTTATGATCGATCGTAAAATTATTGAATGTGCGAGGAGCTTAATTCCTTCCAAACTTTAAGCTTAATTTTAATATCGATGGTATTCCAATACATCACTAATTGCTTTATCAGAACAAGTTCTGTGAATGTAGTTTAGAATATGTTTTAGTCAGTAGACGTGAATAATATTCATACGGATGATAGCGGTATAGATTCAAAACTGGAGAATCTTATGTAGTGGAAATAGGTACGATTTTGCGACAACAATATACCTATAGTCTGAGAAAACAAATTCACTCGTCTCACAATATAAAAATGCTATGTTAACTTTTTTCTGAATTATTAGGTTCAGATTTTACGTCTACGTAGGACAAAATTTTATTATTTAATCATTTGTAAGGAAATACATTTTACTAATGTATATTTCTTGTATTAAAAAAAATATATCTTTACTTGTAATAACAGTTTTTTACATAAACTTGACATTATTGATAGATAGATTTTTAATTTTATTTTGATTTATCTTGACATTTCGAATATTAGTACTTACAGAGTTGTATCTCTTGTAACCCTATAAATCCTATTATTGATAGTTTTTGACGACAGAAATCTAAAAAAGGGACCAAAGCATAAAATTAAATATAATTTTTGTTACCTAAACAGCCAGGTACAAAAACAGTAAAATTTAAATTTATCATCATACAATTTTACAAGTTTTGTGACAAAAGCATAAGACTTAAAATGAAACAACCCAAAAGCTTTTTCTAAGAGACACGTTGAATAGACAAAATTAATCGTAAACCAAGTGTGAATTTCCGTCGTAAAATCCATTGAGTAAGGCTAGATATTGATTCGGCTTATAAGGTCTATCCGGGATTCCCATGCACGGAAGCACATAAATATAGTTTTAAGCTAAAGCAGGAGGGTTCAAAATTGAACTGATATTTTAGATATTAGTGTGTAAGTAATTCACTGTAGTGATGTCGAATGATCGACTATCGAGCAGTCTTCGATAGTATCTACAACAAGCGAACGGTGCACAAATTGTAAGCGAAGGAACATGACCGTGCAGTATTTACCTTGCCAGTTCTAAAGAAATTGTATTGAAATACGTGAATTTTTACATTAAATAAAATATGCTGTAGAAATAGGAGCGAGAGGTATACCAGCAAAATCTCTCTATAACCTGTTAAAAGACCTTGGCTTGGCCGGAACTGCATTAAGTTCTGTACTAGAGCGAGTGCCTAAAGCTGTATTAGCAGGTTCGTATCAGATCTGGCTGGGTAGGGAGAGAAACACGAGTAGTGAAGGTGAGCGTTGATGTACGTCGGAACGGGGCCCCTTAAACCTACAGCCGTGTCACAAGTCCCGGGAGCTACTCGGAGTTTCTCTTTCTGCCACACGATGGACCCGGCACCCGCACGGTGAATCCATGGAACGCTAAGAAGTTTGTCTATCTCTACACACTGACTTAAGGCGTGTCGTCTAACTTAAAAAATACAGTATGGGCAGACTGTGAGTCTGTGTCTTCATAATTGAACAAATTATTTATGCCTGCAGTGGAGTATAATAAATAAACTGATAACTTCCCACTTGCCAAGTATTATTGGGTCAAAATCTCGGGTCCTGGGTTTGATCCCCGGATCGGGCGACAAGAGTCTCGAGTATTCGAACCCTGCTTGTCTTTTACTACCAACATGAATTTGGCAAGCGTGGTGATTATGCCTCTACCCATCGTTGCTGGGTTAACTTCAATTCAATTGATCTACAGTGAGATGATACCTTTATCGGATTAAATATTTTAATAATTTTTAGAACCTTTCAAGTAATCAGCGAGCACTTTAAGGACATATTAATTTTAAGACGGTTGGCAATATTTACCATCTGCCCCTATGATTCTCTAATCATCAAATGATAAATGACAAATATAATAAAAGCTGATACATAAATAGATATGCGCATTGAATGAACAACTTTTTTTAAAGAAACATCGACAACTTTTAAACTAAAGGTAAATCAACCCGTCAAAATCGGTCATTACATCCCTGCATCAAACATTCATCTCCGGAACAAAACTCACGCAGCCCGTCGCATCCGTATAAATAGGCGAATGCCTATCGGACATACACAAAAATGGTTCTGTACCAAAGTTTTTTTCATAATCGATGAATCGATACTCTATGAAATTTTAAAAGTAGTTTTCCTGCAGCGAAGTCCTTCTGTCTGAGTTGTATAAACGATTTATAAGCTAAACATTCTTAGAATCTAAAAATGAGCTATTTACAAAGGTGAAACGGAGATAATCGAAATCAACCTTAAGCAATACACTACAAATTAAATATAACTATATATCTGTTGTTATGTTCTGTAACCCAACTTAATAAAAATTCAACCTTACTTAAACGATTCAAAGTTGAATTTAGGAAACTGTCGTATTTTTAAAGAGCTTTCTTGTTGATTTTGTATCTACTACTTTTATAACAGGACTTGAAGCTGAATTTTGGAATTTATCAAAAAATCACCAAACATTGAAATGGCCGATCGTCCGGGTGCTGGTGATCATATTTCTATATCAAATCTACGCCTTATGAAGGCCATAATTTTCATATGACATACGGTACCCTAAAAGCGAGTTAATATGCGCTTTGACACAGGCGCGTCTAAATCTCTCGAGAACATAAAATATTTAACAATCACGACCGCAAAGCGTAAACGTTTTATTTCCTTCGGCGTCGCATTGCGGACGGAGACAGACGTTTTCCGAGATGAATTTTAACGTGACGCGAGTAAATTACATGTGTACCCGTTTTTTTGTCTTTCTTGGTTCGTTTGAGCGAGGAATTGAACATCGTGGTGGGAATGTGGAGATGCAGAGCACGGTTTAAGAAGGCATGGTCGGGTGGTTGCATCTCCTGGGTATCTTTGGAAAACAAGCTGGAAAATCTGGTTGTCTTACTTTCGAATACATTTTGTAAAATATGAACTTGGTATGTTAATTATGCTTTGGTGGATATAATGCAAAATTTTAAGTTGTTTCTTATCTATTTAGTATCTGGCGAAAATCTCGTGGGCCTTCGTTGTATCGGGTCGGGAAATAGCAGTTTCGCATTTTTTGAACACTGCTCAGTTGGGTTTGTGATAACAACTTGCATTTGGCAAGCGTGATTATGCCTTTGCTGTCTGTGATAACATGAATTCAATTACGGAGGCCTTTGCCTTAAAAATAGGATTATAGGTAGGTTTACTTTTTAAATCGCCTCTTTAACGCCCCGTTGGTCTAGTAGTTTAAATACTGGGCCAAGGTCTCGGGGTCCCAGGTTCGAATCCCGGGTCGGGCAACAAAAAGTTTCGAATTTTCGTACGTTGCTCGGGTTTGTGATCACCTACCCGCATTTGGCAAGCGCGGTGATTATGCATGTACCCATCATTGCTATGGTAACTGGAATTCAGTGATGGAGGCCTTTTCCCTGCAGTGGGATGATTATAGGCTGTTACTTTTGGAAAACTTTTGTTGCAAGATGGAAGAAATTAAAACAAATCACATCAGAGGCTTGATATAGGTGGGTTGGAAAACTCAGACACCAGATCAACCTTAAAGGATGATACGATAAGAAGTCTAAAATCGATTCCACATTAACTGATGCGCGCACGGTTAACACCATCAGAAAGCATGGATTTTAATTTAACTATCCAGATTTCAGAGTATCTTACTAAATAAATGGTTCTTTCTTTCCCTCTTTCTTTACTCTGTTTTTCAATTGATATTCTTTGGCCAATGGTCAATACAGAACTTGACTATACGTATTTCCCTTGGCAAATTACGTCGCAGTATTATCTCGCTTATTTTCCCGTTACAATAATAGATTTCTTGTTTTATTGACAGTCTGTCAGACCTATATCAGTGCCGAGGTGCCCTTGTAACAGGAGAACATAATAATGTTATTAGGTCAACCGGGATTGACCATTGGAAAACTGCGAAGTATGACGTTATGTAATGGTAGTTCACGTTTCCGACTGAAACCGTACAGTCGTAGGTTCGGTTACTGAGAATAAAAATATTTGAAGTACCTAGCTCAGTTCCTGTCATTCATCTTGCTGTATTATCTGAATTTCGAATCAAATAAAATAAATTGACGTCAAATGTTTGAAAGCTGGGTGACAGATATTTCAACATACTTTATGATTTGTATATGAAAAAATAAGTTTTGTTCTTATTTCTACTGTAGGGGTTATGCATTGCACACTTCGCTTTACGCGACAGTCGCCTTACGGGCTCGCGTTCGGTTCGGTCGTCTCATACAGGGTGCAGTGCATAACCTCCCATTTAATATTCGAGTCAAGAATAAATTCCAAATTCAAAATCAAGTCTTATGTTTTATTGCTGCACCCTGAAGCTCAGTTCACGCCCACCTTCTGTAACTAGTAGTGCACCCGCAATAGTCATCAACATAATTTCTACCCATCGTAACATCAACACCACAATACCTACACTGGTGACCCCGACGTGATATATACCTACACTACTTATTTAAACTTTTGTTTGTATTCATAAAAACCTTTGTGTTTTAACAAAAATATAAAACAATAATTTTCTAAATCCTATCATTCTCGAAATAGGGGAATTCTATTCTTACTTTTGATTTCATAAATACAGAATCAGTTACGATAGCTTCATCATAAATGTATTTGGATCATCACGAATTGGCTTCTGGCCATTCTATTCCAAATTTACATACAGACATCAGAAAAAAAAACACTTGCGATAAATATAATACAACAGGCCGCTTACGTTTTCAATTGAATCCAACAAAATCATCACATTGATCAAGACCGTGTAAAATTTTGCTGCAATCAAACAAATGGAAACATACATTACTGAGCGGTCGAAGCGTAATTACCATATCGATAAAATTTATCGTACGTTGTATAACAATGGGTGGAATTAACGTATCGACGTTCCTGGTTGGACGGAGATGGACAGGGTTGTTCAATTTATCTTCAGGTATCTATGAAACAGTTTTGGCAACCTCTATGTCTTTTTAACAGAATGTTTTGAAACGAGAAAAAATTAACACACCTGGGACGGGGTTGCTTAGTTTCAAATCCCGCTAATGCGACACAGTTATGCAAATTATTACGAATCTAAATAAAAACGGTTCACAATTAAATTAACCACTCTCAATTGTTTGTGTATGACCACAAAATTATACCAGTATAATCGATTTCAATTAGTTTTCCTTTAGTATAGTATAGCCCAAAGGTGTTCAGTTTGAAAACAAAACATATCTAATGGTAAAAATAAAAGGTATCGACCATCAAAATTTGAAAACATTTTTTTAAAATTTGGAATTGACAAAAAGCGTAAAATAAGCCACTTTGAGCCGAGCGGTGCTTGATAAGTGTCAGTAATTTTTGGAATCTAATAAAGTAGTGTTTCCGTTCAGCATCTTATTCAAAAACTACTCGTATTTTAATTTAGTACAAAGATATGTATTTTGTCCATCAAGGAAACATTTATTAATTACGACAAAACCTTATCCTATAGCTGTTAAAAAAACAAAGAACCAGATTTTAGATAATTATTTATCTTTCCCAAGCTAAATAAAGACAGCAACTAAAGTTCGAAAAATGTAATGTTGTACATTTTTTCAAAAGACAAACCTAGTTAGTGTCATATGAAAAAAGGTGCAATCGAAATCATATTACTATGAAACGGCCATTACATAAGTGCCTTCAACCCTATTATTTTCTCATAGAGTGTGAAGGTACTTTTGTACCTCCTCTGAAGAAGAGTGCAGTTTACTCGGTTGCTAGACAACCATCTTATATCAAAGCGTTAGATTCTTTAGAAATGGAATAGAATGCAAGCGAATACCACTTGTGTAGGCTTCAGTATTGTGAGCAACAAAAGCTTTTTATTTATAGGATATTTTCGCTCACCGCCGAGCAAGTGCCATAAATCCTTTATAAGGCCTAGGGACTGAACGTTCCTATGAACGCGTAGCCAGCTATGCCTGCGCTGGAACGATAGTTCGTTTCAAGTACTTCTAAGCAACGCGATATCCGTGTGTGAAGATCTATCCGTCTCTGTCTTATATCCTAAGAAATAAGAGATGAAGAGATTTAGTAAAACATTTTGTTATGGAGTGAGTTCTCTGCAATTGCAGCGGAGTAGGGCAGCGTTCCTGTATTTGTGAAACAGAATACGCGTAAATGGGAACGTTTTGTCTGTACAAGGTTTACATAGCATTGCTTCGAAATTTGAATACTCTGAACCAAGAATTACAGTTCCGTGACGCGACCTAACGAACTTCGAACACAGGCAAATCTTTCTATAAATGCTAAAATGCATAGTCATCATTATTACTAGCTTAAGTATATCGGTCTTTTAACATAGGCCTTTCCAAAATGAGGCAATTATGGCATAATTGCCACGCTAAGGCAGTTTGGCCAGGGAAGGTAGACGCTGCTGGCCGTCTCCTTCTAGCAGTAGGTACTCCTTTGGTCTACTCCTTTTACAACTCGAAATAAAAGGTGGTGCTATTCTTTAAATCGCATGATCAATCGTTGTCAAAACATTATGACTCGATATTGTTTTCTTTAGTTTACGCGAACACTATACATTGAAATGAAAGATATGTTTACGGATTTAGTACGCGTTTATTTTTGATTTAACCCGACGTTTCGAACCCTTTACAGCACGGACATGAACGCTGTAAAGGGTTCGAAACGTCGGGTTAAATCGATGTTTGCTAATTTGTCACTATTTTTTTATTTCGCACCGAATAAAAATGGTGGCTTATTTGACGTTGTTCGCCGGTGAAATATTTGTGTTTTTTAAGGTGTCAGCCCTGTTTTTCTATACTTCAGGGTGTTTATCTTTTTAAATATGAACTATCTAATAAAAGTCATTTAAGTCCTTGAACATCATAAAAAGTAACGAGTATAAAAAATATTCACTATTTGAGAAACTCTGTTTTTTTGACGGATGGAAAATATCTTTTACACCGAGTATTGATGACAGGAAACACATTTCGGTTTTTCCTTTCAATGTATCAACCCTGGTCCGACAAATTGCGTCATGTACAGCCGCCCGTCGATAATTGATGTGGCATGAACTTCGGTGGAATACTGTATTGAATTTTCGACTGGTGTTCTACGCTGATTTTCGAACATATTTTTGGATAAGTGATAATTTTTAAATGAGTTGAACAAGCGCTCGTGTAGTGCTGACACAAGAGATAAGTACCTTTCTCTTATGGATTTTAAAAGGTATCCAAAATAATACTGTCTTCCTTCTACTGCAGTTTGAGCCAAAATTGAGATCTATAGTAAAAGCATCCGTTTTGCAAATAAATTAATCGTTGCAGCAGCAATCTAAGCAGTGGTTTAGTTGAATCTGGTGATGAAGAAGTCAGCGGTCACTTTTATCATGAATTTTTCCTTTTGCAACATCTATTAAAGAACAAAACGCTATTTTACATAAGGCTGCCACCTCATAGCCCACTATTATTACAAATTGTTAAATAGGTCCGTATGTGAAACTAGCATATTCAGTTTAAGACTGATTAAATGCATCTGTCACACTTCTTTTGCCTACATTTTTTTAAATATAATCAATGGGCTTGCTCTTGACTATTACATATTTAGCTCTACGGTTAAGAAAAAGCCTAATATGGAGCGAGCTTACCCAGAAAACGGCACTGGTTGAACACACCAGCAGAACACAGAAAAACTGTTTGGCGCTGGACTCCAGCAGGAGGGTGATAGCATCCAGGCAGACTCTTATGAAGCCTACCAACGCAGAGGGATCTGTTAGCCGTCATCGTTGGTTAGAAAACTAAAGATGCCGTTGCCCAGGGTAGACCACTAGGAGGTAGATCCCATCACTACAAAGTATGAGATATAAGAGAAACACCGCAACAAATCTTTTTGTGATCGTACGACTGTCCCACGAAGATGGTCTGCTGTCAGGTTTTTCCAAGTAGCCTATTACAGCCTTCAATTTTTAACTTGCGACAGAAGCTGGGACAAACGTTTTTGCGTGTCTTTCGAAGCACTATAATAACTATATCCTTTAAATAAAAGTGAAATGTTTCGAGGCTAATACTGTGTACTTTGTTTTAAAATAAAGGTAAAACAAGGTTCACCTTACTAATTACATAAGGCAGACCTTTTCCGTGATCCGAAATTCTTTCAGTAATTTCCTTTTTGTACTGTAGCAAATCAATTGCACTTTCACGTAATTCAGAGACAGACAGAATTGGATTCTACCCTCTTACAAGTTACTCATTCGCATGTTAATGCGATAGGAGGCGTTTTATTGTAGATCTAAGGGGTTCTAATACAACAGTGTTAAAACACCTCACAACTCTAGGTCCTTACTAATGAAAAGAGAGAATATTAACATTGTAGTGTGGAAAAAGTAAAGTACCTAACGGCCTATGATTATCCCATTGCAGGTCAAAGGCCTCCATCATAGAATTTAAACTACCACAGCAATGATGGGTACAAACCATATCATCACTCCTCCCAAATGCAGGTTGGTGATCACAAACCCGAGCATTGTTTGGAAACTAGAATCTCTTGTTTCCCCACCGTAGCCAGGACCCCAAAATCTAGGCCAGGTACTAAAACCACTAGACCAATGAAGCATAAAATTTTGTACAATTATTACTTAATTATATAAATAACACTAGGTTTAAAATGCGACATAATAGTCGTGGTTACAAGCACTTTGCTGTTAATTTAACGGCTTCATATTATAACACACTAGCCGTTGCCCGCGACTTCATCCGCGTCAATTTCTGTTATTATGATCGTTATTATTTTGCAATATTTTTCACTGTTGCTTCGCTCCTAGTGGTCGCAGCGTGATGTTATATACCCTAAAGCCTTCCTCGATAAATGGACTATCCAAAACAAAAAGATGTTCTCAATTCGAACCAGTATTTCCTGAGATTAGCGCGTTCAAACAAACAAACAGACAAACATACTCTTCAGCTTTATACAGGATGAAATTTTATGTACTTTCGGAATTTTTTATAGGAGTTAAATATCGTGTTTAGAGCCCATTTCCGAAATAAAAAATGTAGGTCAAGTTTTGACCTTGAAATATTTTTCGCAAAAAAATTTCTAATTAAAAGTGGTCGTCCTACAACCTTGAACGTAAACATTGCATTGTAAAACGAATTCGTTTTAAACACTTGAGTACTTTATTTATCTTACCTCTTTTAATCCTCTCCTAGCTCCCTTAAGTAATCCATTCCTACTTATGTAGTAAAACTTTTGCCGAATTCATAATAAAATTGAAACACGCACATTTTAGGTTAACAACATGTAGGAATCACCAAACTTGTCTTTCGAGTTACACTCTTGGCTTCGTATTTGCCCATAAGCTTTCTCAAACTCTCATTAAATGTTTTACACGTATTCACTATTAAAACTATGATTAAAACCCACATTAATTATTTTGTATTCAGAACAACAATGATGCAAGAACTTATTATCACAAAATGCAGCCATCTGACCTGTCAATTCTTTACAGTCCTTGTTGTTTTTTCGATCCTTTCGGAACCGGCTAAGGTCTGAGACTATGCTGCCATGTCATTAGTGTGAATTTAATCATTCTTAATTATAAAATATCATAAACACTTACTTAAACTGGTTTGGTTGGTTACTGGTTGAAATTATTAATTAATTAAAAGAAAAGAAACATTAACAGTATTTTAAAAACTGTTCGAAATGCAGACCGTTTCTCTCCAAACATAATCTTGCACGTTTTTGAATATATTCTTTAAGTTTGTTGAGAACTACATTTTCATTTTTCACTTCATTAAAAGCTAACACTATCTGAGCTTTTAATGCCTCGAGGCTTTGGGCTTCTTCTACATACACGCGTCGCTTTATCTCACCCCACAAAAAGAAGTCGCAGGGTGTCAGATCAAGTGATCGCGGCGGCCACGCGACGGGACCCCCGCGACCGATCCAGCGGTCACCGTATTCAGAACTTAAATAGTCTCATACGGAGGTGGCGTAATGCGGAGGTGCACCATCATGTTGGTAATAAAAATCACGATAGTTCAATAAAGGCACATCGTCCATAAAGTTCGCCACAACATTAGTCAACATATCCAGATAGGTACCACCGGTCAGTCTACCCTCGATGAAATACGGCCCCAATATTTGATTGCCGACAATCCCGGCCCACACATTTGCGCTAAAACGAACTTGGTGATACGTTTCTCGTATCTTATGGGGATTCGAATAGGTCCACCAATGCTCATTGTGTTGGTTGTAAAGTCCAACGCGTGTAAATAGTGCCTCGTCAGTCCACAAAATATTGGCATTAGGATGCGTGATCAGCCATTCACAGAAAGCGCGACGAGGGACTGCGTCTGCTTCGTTTAAAGTTTGCACCTTTTGGAAATGGTAAGGGTGTAATCCAGCTGAGTTTAATAACTTCCACACTGCGTATTGGCTGACATTGAAGCGACGTGCTGCATCTCGCGTACTTAATCGCGGATTTCTTTCAAAGAAATCTAAGATGTCGTCTTCTATTTCGATCGTCAGTCTTGGTCTGCCCTGACCGTGAGCATGAGCCGGCGTTGCAAATTGGCCATGGTCTAATAGCCTTTGGTTGGCAGCTAAAATCGTCTGTCGACTCGGTGACGATGGGTTTATTCCTTGATTGCGAAGCCGAGGAATGATTTCGGATTGGTACAGTCGCTGGGCTCCGCTTAGTGATTCCCCACTTAAAATGTAGCAACGAACCATTTCGTAATGCTCACGATGAGAATACATTTTTCAATATTATTAATTACGTACCGATGACGGAAACGCGGTAAAGTAACCATAGCACACTACGTCACGGGGTTGCGCGAGCGACTAAAATCACTGTATTTAGTGTATTTGTTGAGCGGCGCGAGCGCCACCAGTGTTAACACTTTCATGATTTTTTTCCCCACACCTCAATTGAGATTTCCCCGTATCAGGACTTTTTTCCCAAAAAAAATATTCTGCTATTAAGTTTGGCACTAGTAAGTAGTACAAATCTGCTCAACTGCTAATATCTGTCCAGATTGTTACAAAAATTATCGAATTATTGCTTTATTGATACGAACGCATTCGAATAATTAATGGTGTTATTCGATTGTTGCCTGCCATAGTTGTTGTTGTCGATTGTCAATTGCAGGTTGGTCGGGCGCGCGGCATAGCGATAGGTGATTGTTACTAAAAACAACCGAATCGACGGGTTAGTTGTAACTTCACCTACCCGCTCGCTTGCCGATGATACTCGTATCGTCCTACGCATAAGTTGCTATTCGATTGTTAATACCTATTAGATTGTTGTTTGACGACGGTGACTGAATCGATAAGACCCTAAGAAAAGTACTCGATACGTGAAAGGATCGAAACTTTAGTTTTGCTTTAGTAAGTACGATTCTAAAGTAAGTATAACAAAAATAATCTTACGAATTTTACGTATGCAAAATTTGGAAGGTATGTTTATGCATTATTGTCTGCACGTTACTAATGACGTCTGACCGGTTAGAAGTATTTTAAAAAAAAAAACTGAAATAGCCAAGCACAAATAACATTAATCGCATAAATGCAAAAAGTCCAAGATGCGAAACGCTTAATGAAAAAATATTGAAAAAATGACACAATAATGAACAAGCTAGTGATTGATTACTAGTGAAGAAGGAAAGAATAAGACGGTTGAAGTGAATGTACGATTTTGCACTGTTTATAATGTTTTGATACATTTAGCACGCAGGAATTCAATGTCAATTTGCAATGCCATAAAAAAGAGCAATGTGCTAAATTTAAAGTGTGTTTTTTTTAATTTATTTGATACAATACCTTTCAAAAAGTACTCACTGAGTCAAAGTATCGTATAAATCACCCATAAATTTCGATAAGTTAGGTTAGTTTAGGGTTAGGTTAGGTTAAGTTATTAAGTGTAAGTAAGTGTTTATGATATTTTATGTATTTGTTAAGAATGATCGAATTCGCACTAATGCCATGGCAGCATGCGGTCTCAGACCTTAGCTGCCTGGTTCTGAAAGGAGCAATAAACAAACAAAAAACGCAGCTGTCAGTCTAATTTATTGCAAGTGCATAATTATTTTAGTTTATTCATAGTTTTAATTATTATGGTATCGTGAATGTGAAAAACATTTAATGTGAGTTTTAGATAGCTTATGTGCAAATACCAAGCCAATAGGGTAACTCGTTAAATTCAATTTTGGTGATTTCTTCATGTTGTGAACCCAAATGTGCGTGTTTTCGATGTATTGTGTTGTTCAATGTATTGTGAATTCGGTAAAAGGTTTACTACATAGGAATGTATTGCCTATGGAGCTAGGAGAGGATTAAAAGATGTAAGAGAAATAAGTAACTCAAGTCTTCGTTTTAAAATGAACACTTGTAGGTTATGGTAATGTTTTTGTATTTCATACTGTTCCATACTGTATTTGTACTTGTTTTTGTTGTGGTTTCTAATAAAGTTAAGTTAGTTTTAGTCTGTTCAATGAACATTCATTAGCTGATTGGAGCCTTTTGCTTTTTACGATCTTAAGTCTCTCAAAAGTCAACAACAAGAATAGTTACGTAATGAATTAACGAATGCATGAATGAATGAATGAATGAGATGCGCACGGTGTAAAAAGTGTGTTGCGAGGAGGCCATAACCAACATTTTAGATTTTTCGCGGACTTTTTCTAGGTGATTTT
Organism: Anania crocealis; assembly: GCA_949315895.1. Taxonomy (NCBI): domain Eukaryota; kingdom Metazoa; phylum Arthropoda; class Insecta; order Lepidoptera; family Crambidae; genus Anania; species Anania crocealis. Next base: position 8,556,891 of record OX438872.1, on the reverse strand, counting down.
TCTTGACATTTTTGTACTGGGCTATACCAAAAGAAAAAATACGTCATTTGTTTTTTGTCTCGTAGATTGATATATTAAAATTTGGAAAGGGGTTAAAATTTCAGCCTGTATAACGGGTGTAAAAAAACCAAACGCAGATCTAAAAACCACGTACTGTCGCCATCACTAGGATTTTTTTTTTCTTTAGTACCATACCTGGGATACAGCTGGTTCCGAAGATATTGAGGGTCAAAGTCACAATTTTGTTTTCCATTTTATTACAAAAACTGTTGCGAAAGGTTACTTAAAAACTTTTCTTCTTACTAACATAGTATTTTTTTTATTATTTCGTTCAAAATAAGGCTTTTTTAATTACAATACGCAATGAACGGCTCAGTGCGGACGAATTTTGAACTTAGCAGCCATCTCCAGCGAAGCGGCCTACGCTCCGGCTGCTATACATTGCGCGCTATGAATTATAATATTTTTTTGACGCCCAAAAATAAAAATAATTTCCCAGCTATAATATTGTGTAATATGACTTGGTTTGCTTTTCAGATTGCGTAGCTTCAGGGTCTGCGTTTAGTTTTTTTACACCCTGTATTAGTATAGATATAACACATATTATAGTTTTTTGTAAGTCACAATCAACGAACAACGTACCTACCGCTTAACTAATCGATATAATTGCACACCGTTTTAATGGACCGACGCATAGATATATTGTATTGATAATAGCTTAAATACCCGCTGTGTAACGTTAGCATACATAAAAATATCACCGACTCTTTCCGTCTAATTGGTGTTGGAAAAAACAAACAGTAGGTCTTTTCTACGCTATTGACCAATCCTGCCAAGCGTGGCGGATAAGGAAGAAGTCTTTTCGAGAGGCCTGCGTACAGCTGTGGTCTTTTATACCGTGCATTTTGAACGTCCTGGCCCAAAATTCGCGTAACCAAATCGTATTACAATCGTAATTTAGTAGCAGGTTTTTTAAAGTTTTAGTATGGGCTAAATGTCAAAATCGTCCAATTCAATCACGATCGAACTGCGATTGAAATATCTGAATAAGGCCCCTGGAAAACGAAGCCCACGATTTGTAACCATATGTATAGCATCTTAGCAGTTTTTTTTAAGCTATTGCATAGCTTCTATCGCGGGCCTTTAGCGTGGAGACCGAATCCAGAAATTCCGTAACGAAAATAACCTAACACGCACACCCACACACTCGGGGCGAGGCACGATCGAACAATTTTGAATTTCAGAAATTTAAAAGAATTTAGAAGAATATAAGGATTTTGACAGTATGGTTGCCTATGGTAACCATATCTACCAAAATAACAGAAAATTTTAATTACAAAAGTCAAAATTAGAAAATACATAAAATTATAAAATTAAGCTATTGCATAGCTTCTATCGCGGGCCTTGAGCGTGGGGACCGAATCCAGAAATTCCGTAACGAAAATAATCTAACACCCCCCACTCCGACCGGCACAGCGGTGATACTTTTTAGTTTTATAATAAATTGCATAAGTTGATAAAAAATGCTACGCAATAGCTTTACCGCGGCAGTCTCCGAGTGCCACACGTCTTTTTTTATTTTTTTATGAATTTTATTATTGGCTTTGTACTATTTTTCCTGTCTCACAGTACCATAAAATAAAAATAAAAAAATCTTAGAAAAATGTAAAAAAGTAAGACTAATCATTTTAAATCATGCTGTGACGCGCACGGACGTATTATATTGCTTCGGCCAGGACCTGGTTGGATGAACCTTACACAAATACGTCCGTGTGTCACAGCGTGTTTCAAAATGAATAGCTAAATCAATATTTCATATTTTTCTAACATATTTTTTGATTGAAAATTAAAAAAACTCTCCCCAACATAGTTGTGGCTCAAAATTCGCGGTGTATATGCACCAGCCTTTTAAATATTATATTGTTAGGCTTTAGCGTTATACCATGATAAAAGCGACCATGGTGCTGGTCTTCTGTGGAAACAACTGAAGTTTGTTGGATGTATCATGATGGCCAAAACATGGCCATAACGCAAAATGGAGTATGCATTTGTTGTGTGCATGTGCTTATGTTTGCATATGTACATATTTATAAGAAGTAGAAGTACAGGACAAATATTAAGGAAAGTTAATTTTTAATTGTTGTTTTAATGAAGGATTTTTGAGGTAACCTCAAACACATTTGAAGGGAATATTTTCAAAATTGACTAGCAGGTATAATTTTTTGGTAAAATAAATTAATTGTAAATGTTGCTAAATTAGGTTGTCTTAAGATTTTTAAAAAATCATTAAAAAGAGAAATAAATCAGTTTTATTTCAGCTGCAAGTGTACCCCAGGAGGCGCTATTAGAATTATCGAGTTAGAATTTGAATGTCTAAAATAGGAATTTATTCCTTCGCAGTTTCGAACCCATTCAAGCTTTCTTAGCCACGGGTTGCTATGCATTATTCACCATGCCAGTTGGGTGCCAGGTTTATAGTTTCAAAACTAGAGGGCACCGCAATAGCAACACGTAGTGCAATTCCGTCGAGCTCGGCATTGATCGATGTTGTCTCGTTTCAAATCGAATTTCACATGCCAATATCAATTCTGGGGTGAAAGAACGGCCGTGTGCAATACATTTGGAGTAGGCGTCAGTGCAGCTGGGTTCTGTTTTTGGAATTCAAAACAGAAAATCGGCCAAGTGCGAGTCGGACTCGCGCACTCAAGGGTTCCGTACCATTGACTAGGTAAACAACATTTTAACATTAAATTGATATCGAGCAAAAATAGACAAAAATTGCGTTTTTTTGTATAGGAACTCCCCTTAAATATTTATTTCATTTTGTTTTTAGTATTTGTTGTTATTGCGGCAACAGAAATGCATAATTTGTGAAAATTTCAACTGTCTAGTTATCGCGGCTCTTGAGATACAGCCTGGTGTCAGACAGACGGTGACGGACATATAGGGTCCCGTTTTTATCCTTTGGGTACGGAACCCCAAAAACAAAGGTACTTGCATTGAAAACTATGCCGCTGTGCACCACAGTGACGCCAGAATAACGGTTTCTCGTTGATCAAGGCACAAAAGACAGGTACAGAAGTCAATCTCTACATGTATTTCATCTACTTCACTTTTCATACCTACAATCGACGGTCGTGCTAGGGTGGCCAACTTTGGCTTATGCACAAAAACTATCGTACTAGTGATACTCGTATTTAGTTGTTCGATTAATTTAAAAATTTAAAACCAATGTATGCAATATTAGTATTTAAACTTGAAAATTATGTCTCAGGCGGGACTCGAACCATATTTGCAAGTTTCGGTACTGATATTAAAATAGCAATTAAGTTGCTAAAATATCATAACAATGTATGCAACTCTCTACGACCATTTGGATCAGCGGTAGTAAACGCTGCTTCTGAGCCATGGGTAGCGGGTTTGATCCCCGCACAGTACAAATATTTATGTGTATGAACATGTCTGTTTATACTGGTCTGGGTGTTTTCTATGTATATAAGTGTGTATTTACAAAAAAAAATAGTATTTATGTAAGTTTATCGGTTGTCTAGTACCCCATACGACAGGGTACTTAATTGTAGCTTAATTTGGGACTAGATGGCTTTGTGTGGCCTAGTGAGGCATGTCTTAAATATAATAAAAAAAACTTGAAAATTATGTCTCAGGCGGGACTCGAACCATATTTTCAAGTTTCAATACTGATATTTAAATGGCAATAAAGTTGCTAAAATATCATAACAATGTATGCATAAACAAAATATCTTGAACGATTTTGATATTGTCAAAATTCACTATTATTATATTTGAAAGTGTTAATTCTTATGTACAGACAACAGCGTCAACCTATCACAAAACGTCAAATTCTCAATTAATATTGATCACTACCTGTTGGACTTAAAGTTGAAAATCAATTCATGACCTTTAACTTTTTGGGTAAGTTGTCCTGCCGTTGTATGTACAGTTATTTCAGTAAGCTAGTGGAAAACACTGGGAAGGTATTGAGAAAGAAAGAGCCTGTACTTCATATAAGAGACCATTTAGGACTATTCAGTTCAAGTAGCTCCTCTTAAAAACGTTGCTGAATCCTTCTTTCTTTAAGAATCAAATTATTTCAGAGAGATAAGGTGATCGCTCGTAATTCGATTGTTCGTTTTAACCCTAGGTATAGTAAATACAGTTGATAGATTAAAAATAAAAATTAGATAGAAAGAATTAGTCCGATCAACTAATTCCACATAACTAGGTATGCTATGATGTTTAAAGTTAAGAGGCATGTACTATATAAAGATTAAAGATTAAAGATTAAAGATTATTTATTCACTGAGACAAGGTAAATACGGTTTAGTGGTGTTAAAATAAATTGAGTGCAGCTTATCTCACCAGCGTAGCCAGTGTGTGATATTATAAATATTTTTGACAATTACTTAATACAATTACATCAATATTATAAATTTAATACATGCATGAACACAGTTAATTTTCATACAATAAGATATTTAAGACTTCAATTACAATGTCAATACATTCAAAATTAAATTATTGTCATCTGATAAAATGTCAGTTTACATAAAATATTCTTATCGGTCATCATTGTCTATTTTTATCGCCATGAATAAAAAATGTATAATAAATTCCAAATAGTATGTCAATCTTAGTATTTAAATTATAGTAATACAAAATTATAATTTGAATATACATGTATCTATCAAAATTTACAATTTAAATAATCCCTTACAGAATAAAAACATTTGTCAACCAATAATGTAAACAGTTTCCTATTAAACAGATTACCATTTAACTCCCTCAGTTCCGCTGGTAATTTATTAAAGATGACAGTGGCCATGACATAGCAGTTACGGCTACATAAAGCTGATCTTGCTCTGGGGTGCGCTAATTTGTTCTTATGTCTGCCACTAAACTTATATACATCTTCAAACTTAACAAATTGATCAGGATATGTTTTTATAAATTTACACAATTCAAAAATGTATAGGCAGGGCAGAGTGAGGAGCTTATATTCCCTAAATATTGGTGCACAAGGCGTCCATGGGGGAACATTGAATATAGCACGCAAACACTTTTTTTGTGCAATAAATAGACAGCCAGACTTTACACCATTACCCCATAGTATGAGTCCATACCGAAGCAGAGATGCAACATACCCATGATAGGCCAGGAGAGCAGTCCTACTGTCTGTTATATTTGCGAGTTTCCAAAGAGCGTAGACAAATCTATTTATTTTGGTGTTTAGTAATTCTATGTGCGGCGTCCATGAACAGGTGTGATCGACTACTATTCCGAGAAAAGTTATTATAAAAGTTATATTTTATCTAATTTTTATTTCTTATCTATCAACTGTATTAACATACCTACATAGGGTTAAAATGAAAAATCTTCATCATCATCATCATTATCATCAGCCTATCACAGTCCACTACTGGACATAGGCCTCTCCAATTGCACGCCACTTAGGTCGATCCTCGGCTTCTCGCATCCAGCTCCTGCCAGCCACCTTGCGCAAATCATCACTCCACCTAGCCTGAGGGCGTCCTACACTACGTTTACCCCAGCGGTTGTCGGTTCTGCGCCTAATATGGCCAGCCCACTGCCACTTCAGCTTGCTAATCCGGTGGGCTATGTCGGTAACTTTAGTTCTCTGCCAGATCACCTCATTTCTGATTTTATCCCTAAGAGAAACTCCGAGCATAGCTCTTTCCATAGCACGCTGAGTGACTTTGAACTTGTGAACTAGCCGTACCGTCAGTGTCCACGTTTCGGCTCCGTATTTCATGACGGGTAGGACGCACTGATTGAAGACTTTCGTCTTGAGGCATTGTGGGATCGACGATGAGAAGACTCGACGTAGTTTCCCAAATGCTGCCCAACCTAACTGAATTCTTCTGTTCACCTCATCCTCAAAGTTGTTTCTACCTAACTGCAAAATCTAATAACAAACAATTACCTTATCTCTCTGAAATAATTTGTTTCTTGAAGATCGACAATCTACCGTTTAATGTTAGATAGAGATTTTTAAATCGTCTACTGAAAAGTGATAATACACGTATCTTTTCATTAATCCATTTTTGCACCAAAAGCTCAAAAACGCGTATCTCAAGCAAAACATACTCATATTTTTAATACTTTTTTCAAGCCATGGTATGGCTATAAACATGACCAAAAATATGGCACTGGATGGATAGGAAAAACAAAAACCATTGTATGGATATTCCTATGATTGTGCTGATAACTAATAAGAATAGCCGCAGAAATGCCAGCGTCCGTCTAGCAGTGGACTATCTGTTGATTACAAGATAAACCAATTTCATATCTCACTTGGAATAGATTAGTTTCTCACCATATTTCCTCTGCAGTAGCGTTAAGCGGAACGGAGCTCTTAAACTTTTATTTCATTTTTACTGTCTGTTGCGCGCAGTGCTATCGTTCATGTCGAGTGACATGTAATTTGGTAAATGTTATGTAGAGCTCTAAAGATTTTATCATAGCGCCTCATAGACTGACATAGGTTATGGCTAGATATATGTTATGGATGAATTAGACTCGGTTTGATGTAGAGTGCGTTGCTTCAGTTCTGATGACGTATATATTTTTTTACGCCTGCATATTAAAAAACGCCCCGAAGGTCTATTCGGTTAGTTACTGGGCCAAAATCTTGGGTAACTTGAATCCAATGATGGAGGCCTTTGCCCTGCAGTGGTATTATTATAGGCTGTTACTTAAAAACTAAAGTAACAGCCTATAATTATCCCACTGCAGGGAAAAGGCCTCTATCATTGAATTCAAGTTACCACAGCAATGATGTATACACTGGAATATTACTACGCTTGCCAAAATATGCGGGTTGGTAATCACAAAACCGAGCAACGTTTGAAAATTCGAAACTTTTTGTTGCCCGACCCGGGGATCGAACCTGGGGCTCCGGGGTCTTGGTCCGGTATTTAGATCACTAGACCACAGGCTGTTACTTACATAATTATATTTGAAAGCATCACTTTTTTCATGTGTGTGTGTGTCGTAAGAGCCTTCAGGAGTGCGGTCACCAGACGGGCAGCAGCGTTTTCTATCTAACATTGGACAACTTTTATCGATAGACCTTTTTATTTCCCTTATATGTATACCCGTGAACACGAATATCATAACCATCATCAACTTATACAGTCCACTGCTGGATTTAGGGTGTCCCAAAATGAGGATTTGGATATAATTGCCACGCTAGGCACGCAGGTTGGCGATCGCAGTTTAATCAACGGTGGAGAGAAAATACTGCTTTTTCTGGCAAAACTCCTCTTCTTCTGGCAGAAATCCCGAGTCTCTTATAACACCAAAAGGAAGAGAAGGCGTCGTGCAATTATTTTAATGTCAATAATTGTGTTAACAATCTGTTTTATTTCTGCAAATAGGCCCCTGGAGGTGCTTTTACACGTCCCAATATTTAAATCTACCACCGCCTCGGGACAAATGTGGGCTAGTGCTGAGAAGAAGTAGCGCAAAAAACTCGGTCACTATTGTCAGCCTCTTTTTAAATGTTTTCTTAGGATATATGCCAGTCCGAGCTAGGACAATTTAAAGCCACACGTTCCTATCATTTAATTAATCATTGATAGTATAATAGCCTTTTCAATTAAAATAACTATGATATATGATTTGAGTTTATGTGCAGGGAATTCAGCAATTGACAGTGGTAATTTGTTGTAAATAAGTATAAGAAAGCCGGGATAAATCAAAATGCAGTTAAAAGTTCTAAAAAATGCAAGTTAAGGCCGAAACAATATTTTACATTGCCATCGGCTTAATGTGTCTTTCATCAAGCTAGATAACGATTTTAATTTATTCATGATATAATTACCGTTATTATTGTAGGACAATACCGTTAATTAGTCAGCAGTCCACGTCCATTTTTCGTGATAACGTTTAGTCACGAACAAAACATTTGCGTTATCCATTGCGTGATCGCTAATCCATTTTTTGTCAGTAATATTCGACCTTCGATTTGACGGAGTTAGCATTTCAAATCTGAGGTCTTACTTTAAACACAATGTCCGCATATTCGATTCCACCGGTCTCTTTCACTCATGCCAATATAATCTTTTAAGACAAAAAAAACCCGAGCAATAAGCCGATTTTAATCACGTTTTGAACACTGTGGGAAGTTTGATCCAACTTAAAAGATAAGATAGTAGGTATATTACTCAATTTATAGTAGCACTTTTTATTTATAGCAAATTATTCAACAGAAAGTTTCACACGATTTCAACAGATGGCGGTGTTAGGCGGTTTTTTAAGGTTAACTAACGCCTTATTTGATGACAATGACATTTAAGACGACAAAATCAAATTATATAGTTATTATTCTGAGGTAATACGGTTCGCAGAGTCAGCTAGTACATATAATAATATTTAAAGATACACTTGGGTTAGACAGAGCCATCTAGTCCCAAATTAAGCTTCTACTAAGCTTACTCTATGGGGTCTAGACAACCGATACAATTACTTATATACTTTTTTTGTTAATTTATACACATAAAACATCTATACCAGTACAAACAGGTATGTTGCCCGAAGTCATTCCAAATAGTGTGCGTAGTACAATTTATAATTCCTTGGTTAAGTCGCATCTAGAGTATCTAATTGTAGTATGGGGATCGGCAGCCAAAACAAACCTACAATGTCTACAGAGAACACAAAATAAAATTATTAAGGTTTTATACCACTTTCAACACCGTACTCCAACAAAACAAATATATGAAAAAACCAAAATAATGAATATTACACAACTTTACACATATTACACGTGCATACTAGTTAATAACATTATAACAAATTCAATTCAATCTAACATACAATTAACCAAAAAACCGAATACGCATAACCTTAGAAACAAAAACAAACTTGAGCTTGCTAAGATTAGAACGAACTACGGAAGAAAGACTGTATTATTTGAAGGAGTACAGCTATACAACAAATTACCTAATGTTATTAAGGAATGTGATAGTGTTGCTGCCTTTCAAGGTAAACTTAAAAAATATGTACTAGATGCATTGTAAAGGGCCCTTAAAATAATATGATAGTAAATATTAATATTATTGTAAAATATTTAGTTAGCTTTGTCAAGCACCAGATGCTATAAGATATTATTACATATCATAGTTATCATACAAACTATGTTCTTACTATATTTCATTATAAGTGAAACTATGTTTTTTATGAGAAATAAAGTTCTTTAAACCTAAGTCATGCCCAAAAATATTTGAACAGTGCGAGAATCTAGCCCGCGACTCATCATGGCTCAGAAGCTGTGTTTACTACTACTGAACCAAACTTGTCGTCAAGTCAATGTCTTAAGGTACGTGATAGAGACTGATAGATCCGTATTTACGGACATAAAGTTGCGCAGTAGGCGTCTGTTGTCAATTGTGTAAACAACCTTGACTTCAGAATTTTATTTTATTCCTTCTGTTTTTGTTTGTATTACATTTGTTTTTCTTTATTTAGATATGTAAAGTGATCTGTTTGGGTGTGTTGTTATTAGATGCGATTAAATAAGTTATCTATCTATCTATATCGATGGGTGGTGGAGTTTTTTTAACCAATTGAAAATAAGGAGGCCTTCATAATTATAGAAGTTTAGACATGGTTAGGTAAATAGCATTGCAAGCCGGAACCAAGCTATGTTAACATGTGCATACAAATACAATTTGCATACTAAATAATGCAATATTTTTCCTGCTAGACTAAGCTTAATATGAAATATAGGTATACATATATTGTTAAGCAAGTGATTGGCCTGTCTAGGTTTGTATTCGAGAAGAAAATTTTCGTCGATATTTTTACGTTTGTATCAATACAAATACAATGTATGTATATGCCACCGTAAAATAGTGAGATCTGGACTCCGAATGATTTACAGAATTACCCTTGAACGAAATAATTGTACAAAGAAATCACTGTTCATCGTTCAGAGATCTGTCTGTTTACAAAATAACGCATGTGATTATAAACTATCTATTGACGTTCAACTATGAACTGACGAAGTTTAAAATTTAACGGTGACATACATACGATAAGCAAGAGTTTGGCCTCTCTAGGTTTGTATTCGAAGAGAAAATTTTCGTCGTAATTTTTACGTTTTTCCTCTCAATATAAATAAAATATATTAATCATTTTATTACGAACTAATATTTATATTATTATTGTAAAGATGGCATTTTGTTTGCTAAACAAATACTAGTAATCTTTGTTTCAGTAACGATATTTGTACAGACAACAGCACGTCAACCTACAACAAAACGTCAAATTTTCACAATTGATATTGATCTCTACTTGTTGGACTTAAAGTTGAAAATCAATACAATGACCTTTAACTTTATGGGTAGGTTGACTTGCTGTTGCCTGTACAATAAACAGTTGATCAAAGTCACCTTTTGAGCAAACACAAGTGCCCGTGCTAGGTGATAAGTGTTAGGTAAATGATACGACCATTTGGATCAGCGGTAGTAAACGCTGCTTCTGAGCCATGGGTCGCGGGTTCGATCCCCGCACAGTACAAATATTTGTGTGCATGAACATGTCTGTTTGTGCTGGTCTGGGTGTTTTCTATGTATTATAAGTATGTATTTACAAAAAAAAGTATTTATGTTACTTTATCGGTTGTCTAGTACCCCATACGACACGGTACTTAATAGTAGCTTAATTTGGGACTAGATGGCTCTGTGTGGCCCAGTGAGGCATGTCTTAAATAATTATTATTATTATTGATATAACGAGCTGAAACCAGCATAATATGTTAACATATACATATATTAATACTATGGTTAAGTCAGAACTTTTATATCATCATCATTAACAGTGTAGTTTAGTCGCCTCTTTTCACTAAAACTTTCACATACGATTTAAGTTCATAAACAAGGAGGACAACAATAGCATCTAGTAATTTCTGAATTTGTTTATTAATGCATGAACATTTATTGTATTATACTTATTATAACGCAGGTAGCTAGGTAGACATCCGTGTACCTTAATCAGCAGGGCACACTGAAAACCAGCGCCATGGCCTACTCTGGCCATATGGCACATGCTGAGTGAGGTCCTTTTAAAGTGGACGTCACGGACACGTAGCGGCACTGCTCGATGTTTGAGTATCTATTTATTATGTTTTTTTTATTATTTTTTTTTATTAAAAAAAACTTTATTCAATATCATTAAAGTAGAATTCAATTCAATTTATTATGTTGTTATGTAATCTATATTGTTGTTTAATTCTTAATTTTTATTGTGTTAGTTTTTTCAACCGACTTCCACAAAAGGTGTTCTGTTTTTTTTTTAATCATAATATTATGTGTTCTATTATGCTATTATTTACTGTTAACCATGTTTGCTACTAGGTATTTGTGTGTGATGTCCAAATTTTAATAAATGTATTTTTTTTCTTTCTTTCTTCCTAATTTGCATTGAAAGCAAAGAATGCATTTTTTTTGAAAAAAATTCGTTCTTGACGCAGTCTAAAACTTGGAACCTTATTTATTTAACCGTAAATCTCACTCACAGACAGCTCGCACATTACACTGTTGTACCTAGATGCAATATATTTCCAAACAGATACCGAATGCTTGCTAACATAATAGAATCAGTATGGGACTTAACTATTTAACTACAATAGTATTAAATTTTCCCAACATACAGACCACAATGCAGAGGTAAACAGTATAGGCTTTTAAGACCGAGTTATGCGTGGTGCAGTGTTATGATGCAGATTGTCACGTTACCTGTGCATACCCCACCGCTGGGGCATTTTGAGTTACTCGACATACGTAAATGCTCCATCGGTGGGGCATGGGTAACGACCAAGCAAATTTAAAGGCTTGTAACTAAAATTAACTAACTAACTAAGTTGTAACTTGCTTTTAGGTGAAATTTTTTTTTGAAGCTTGGTACAAAAATAGTAAAACAATGATAATTTATAATATTTTAATAACTAACGCAGCATATTTTATGAACCCCAATTTGCGTTTGCACTTATGGATTTGCGTCCATAATCTTAGCTACACAGTTAACGTGTTAACTTTCTTGTGAATCCTTGCGAAATGGGGACTACCGTTTCTTTGCTCACCAGTTGGCGCCACTGTAGACTGAGGTCCGGAGGTATAGCTGTCAAAGGCGATTGGCGCCGAAACAAAGTGTTAAATTTTGAATATAATTAAAGTTTAATAATTTTAGTAACTATTTTGATATCAACAAACTAATTTCTGAAATAGTTGCTCTTTGAGGCCGCCAATTTTTTCGCTTTTTCTTAATTCCGCTTTCAAAGCGTTCACATTAAAGTCAAAGTCAAAGTCAAAGTCAAACATTTATTTGCACAACATTGTGTAGTACATTGAGATGGAAGACAATGAAATAAAGTGCCAACAAGGTTCTGCCCGACGTCGTAGGCATGCAAATTTATGAGAACATTATCATACAATTTATAGAATTAAGAATCATATTAGAAATAATAAATTTAAAAGTCAACAAATTAATAAAATTACACAAACAATGTCATCAGGAACACATGCTCAGAAAAATAAAATCTAATCAATACTATCAAATCACACAAGCATCATGATTGCATATCAATTGGCTATTTTTATTTACAATTACTTTATTAAAGGCAGTTTTTAATACACGTACTGCGAATTTGCATACGCAGCTATATTATAATGTCAGTGGATACTTTAAATGAAATGATTAATATTATTATTAAAAGTTAAATTAGCTAGATTACAATGTCAATAATTATTCAATATGAAATTATTATTATTAAATATTCAGGTATTCATCAATAGAATAGAAGTTGTGCTGTAAGAGCCATTTAAATAACATATTCTTGAATTTATTTTTGTCTAGTGGCTGACCAATAATGTCCAGCGGCAGTCTATTAAATACTTTGATAGCCATATAATAGACATTCTTTTGAAATATTTTTAGGTGACAATTCGGTATTGCCAATTTATTCCTTCTCGACTCTCGTATGTTTGGTCTCAAACTGTCACATTTTGTAAAATATTCAGGGTGTTTTTTTACTAATAGACATATTTCTTGTATATAGATACAAGGTAGCGTAAGTATTCTATGTTTGAGGAAAAGGGGTTTACAAGAATCCTCCTCTTTAATCCCACACAAGGCGCGAATACATTTTTTGTGCCCTAAAAGCTCTTTCAAAATCTACGCTGTTACCCCAAATTATCACACCGTAACGCAGTAGCGAGGAGACATATCCATAATATGCTTGTAAAGCTACTTGAAATGACGCAATATTTCTGATTCTCCTCAGCGCAAATACAAATTTGTTTAATTTGGTACAGAGAGTGTCTATATGCTCTTTCCAGTTGCAGTGTTCATCCAGACTTATACCTAAGAATACTGTGCTATCTACGATGTCAATTTTGTTATTATTGTAGTTTAGGTTGAGACTGAGTTTTTTCGCTTTATATGTATGAAATTGAATAGCTTTAGTTTTTGATATGTTAATTTTAAGGTCATTTTTATTCATCCAATCAATAATGTCAAAGAGTGTATTGTTTATGTCATTTTCAAGTTCGTTAATATTTTTGTTTTTAAACAACAATGTACAGTCATCTGCAAATAGAAAACAATCATTCCTCATTACATTGGGAAGATCATTTATATATAAAATGAACAGTAATGGCCCCAAAATGCTGCCTTGAGGGACTCCGCAACTTATTCTAGCCTTCACTTGTAAATGATTTTCAATCCGTGTTGTCTCAGTACATTGGCGTCTTTCTGATAAGTAACTAACGAACCATTGATGTGCTATTCCTCTTATACCATAATCTTGGAGCTTCTGTAGTAGTATTTTATGGCTTACGCAATCAAAGGCTTTAGACATATCCAAAAATACTGCTACCGTTGGAATTCTATCATTGATTGATTCTGTAATACTTTTAATTAGTGCAAAGCAAGCTAGTGTTGTCGATTTACCCACTTGAAAGCCGAATTGTTGTTTGTATATAATATCTTGCTTAGTAATAAAGGAGTAAAGACGATTCGTCATCACTTTTTCGAATATTTTCGATATCACTGATATGAGGGTAATTGGCCTGTAGCTAGCCATATCACTATTGTCTCCTTTTTTAAATAAAGGCTTAACTACAGACAATTTAAGCTTATCTGGAAAAATGCCTTTTTCCATGGATAAATTAATTATATACGATAAAATGTTACTAATTTTTGGAGTGCAGATTTTAAGAATTTCGGTGTTAATGTCATCATAACCAACTGATCTTGTGTTTTTTAGAGTCATTATTATTTTTTGTATTTCACTTTCAGTTGTAGGGTACAGTAATATGCTGTTATTTAATTTATTTCTATTTGTATTTACTAATAAATTACCTGTATTATGTGCAATGTCAATAAAATAATCATTAAATAGTTCAGAAATGTCATTTATATTACTAGTTATGTCATTTTTATGTTTAATATATTTTATTACGTTTTGATTATGATTTTTATTTATGTTATTGTTTATTATGTTCCAAGACGCTATGCATTTGTTTTTCGCATTAAGAATATATTTAGAGTTGTTCAGTTTTTGGGCATTACTCATGCATTTCTGTAATAATTTAGTGTAATATTTATACTGGTTTTTATTTTTTTCTTTACGTTTTCCACTTGAATATATATAATTATAGTAAAGTTTTCGTTTTGTTACACAGCTTTTTTTAATTCCCTTAGTGATCCAAATCAATTTCCTAAAATGTAAGTCTTTTTTTATTCTTGTTACTGGAAAACAAAGATAATAAAGTAGGCAGAAAATATTATGGAATGCATCGAAAGCTTTATTGGGATCTATTTGCTCGAATACAAAGTTAAAAGTTAAAGAATTAATATGTTTCAGGAATTTTATTTTGTTTTCGATACATGTGTCTCTTTACATGCATTACATGCATGTGATTACATGCATTATAAATTATTCAAAACCCAAATACATACAGGATTAAATTTTAACCACTTTCTAAAACTTTTGTAGGCGTTCAGTATTGTATTTATAGCCCATTTATGAAGTTAGAAATTTAATAGAATTTTTTACCCGAAAATATTTTTAGCAATATAGTTTTAATTTTTTACAGTTTTAGGCCTGTTTAGGTATAAAGGGAAAATCAAAAACTTATGTTTAGTATCGTAATGAATCAATGTGCTGTGCATTGCATAAAAAAAGTGTTGCTAGGCGGCCGTATCAAAAATTTTAGATTTTTCGCGGACATTTTCTAAGTGCTTTATCTTGACATTTTTGTACTGGGCTATACCAAAAGAAAAAATACGTCATTTGTTGTTTGTCTCGTAGATTGATGTATTAAAATTTGGAAGGTGGTTAAACTTTCACCTTGCACATCTTTAGAGTTAATTGATTCGGGATTTATACCAATGCCGAAATATCAGACACTTTCTTAAATATGGTACATGGTATCAGTATATAAACTTGAAAAATTTTTTTTTGTCTCAGGCGGGACTCGAACCCGCATCTCCTCGCGAGGAGATGCGGGTTCGAGTCCCGCCTGAGACAAAATTTTTCAAGTTTATATACTGATATTATAAGTGCAATTAAGTTGCTAAAATATCAAATAAAGTATATGGTACATGGTATAAATCCCGAATCAAATAATTTTAATGATAGTGACCATGAAATTTTAAATCAGTATAATATTATACTTTTATCGGAATAGGTATTTAACTGTTGAAATGAATGAAATAAGCAGCATTAAACAGTTTAAATGAGCCTGTTAAGTTGCATTGTTGACCTATTCTTATGGATAAATTTATCTATTTAAACTCTAGCAGGAAATAAACCATCTATAACGTCTGCCTTTCTAAAATGTCTGGTAATAACAAACATAAATGTACGCATTAAACTGAGAATCTCCTCCTTCTGTAGATTTCAGTACTGGAAACGCATGTCAAATTATTTTGTTTGAACAATTATTACCGCCATCATTTAGAGAGATGCTTCTGTGTGTAGTTATATTCTGACAAAGAGTTAATTCCTAGGCATTTACGTTCTCAAGCTAATAGAAATTGAACCTCCATTCAATTGTCGCCGACAAACAATGGAAGCAGCTTAAATTCAGCTGATACTAGCTAATAATAGCTTCATTGCATTGCAGATCGCAATTCCGGCAGGCATGCAATCCCATTCGGCCTTACATAAACTTGTAATAGTGTGCTTTGTTGTTAGAACATAGCTTAGAATAAACAGGCAGTTGCGTCCATGGAGAAGTAAAGAGTACAGAGTGACAATAATATTGTGTCAAAAAGATTTCTTGATTCCACCAATTTTATTAACTATCAAACACTGACTAAATTTTTTAGATTTGTAAAGAGTTATATTTGTTACATTTTTGGAACGAAGTTCCTTATCGCGCGTTGCGAAAGGGGGCTAGACGGAAAAAATTATAACGACACTTTTTGAACGACACTTTTTGCTATATTATTAGTTGTAAGCCGTTCGCGTGAGGGAGAGGGAGAGGGAATTATAAATAAACCTAAAATAAAACAAAATTTTATAACAATTCCTTCACTAAAAATGAACTTCGTTCCATCCGGGTGTCCCTTGATACCTCTCAAGTTTTATTAACAAAGTTTCATTGTTTTATTGATATAATTTTATTTGAGTTTTTTAGTGGTTAAAAAAATGGGACCAAATCTGACCTTTTAATTAATTAAAAACATCGAAACTGTTTTTAATTGAAATCAAAATATGCACGGTCATAAAAAATACCTAAAAATACACGTCATACCATAAAGAAGATAGATCCCTACCAGCTATTTATTAATATCGTAATCCATTTCCAAGCATACAATTTCAGAAATGTTGTTATAAATGGACCAAGTAAGTGTTACAAAGAAAAATACCTGTTAAACCAATATTTCAAAATTTTATTGTATTTTTTACTAGACCGATCTGTTCCGGCTGTGGTTAGGAGAAATGTCGCCAACCGTAGTTCAATAGTGATATAAGACTCACGTTCGCACGTTTATCTAGGACAGGTACCTTGATAATGTTAAAAATAGTCATTGGAATTGTTGGTTTGTTTGCACTTAGAACTGTTAGCTGTGCCACAGCTAAGCGTGGCCTAGATAAAATAGTCGAAGATTTTTAAGTTGCTTTTTCTCAGAAACGGTTTATTGAATACTTGTTTAAGTCATAAAGGATGTGTTATTGGTTACGTTCTGTAATAATTATGATTTAACATAGATATTTATGATGGCAACATTTATGATGGCAACATTTATGATATGTTTGTTCACTCAAACCCAAAAGATGTAGAGAGTTATCTACTAGAGAAATATATATCATAATATTTTAACTGCATACCTTTATGAAATAAATCGAAGTTTGTCGGTTTCCCAGTCAACTAAGTTAGTTAGGTATATCTTAAATGAAACTATTTCCTAAAAAATTGTTTCCAATTGTCTATCTAAATAGAGTCACGGTTACGAGAGCTCCTAAGTTCAAAGCCTATCTAGGCAGTTTTTTTTTATCAAGTTCAATATTTTTAACGAATGGTAGCTTTTAAATTGCTAAAAGAAATAATAAGAGCATCAAAAGACTAAACAAGTTTTTTCCGTCTGTTTGTGTGTACAGTGAAAAATTCAAGTGTTTTAATTTGGTTGCTGTTGTTGTTATTATGTTTCAAAACATAAAATTAAATGTTAGAATAATTAACATTGTCTAACAATCCATGACGACTGAATGTGTTTTATGGCACATTACGACCGGTCCATAGTACTAACAGACACCAGTTAAGGACTGATGTTGGCACTTACAGTTTTAGCACGCTGTAAACCCTAAAATAATCATCATTATTTCGCCATAAATCAAGAATTCAATGAAGATTCTCATTGATAACGATGAAAGATATTGGTAGACAAGCAAACGAAGAGAGCGTAATATTTTGGAGATCTAAAATAATCGGGTAAGTTTGGCCAATGATGGAAAGATGAAACGAACACTTTACTGCCCGTCTTCTTTTGGGAGAACTCCTAAAGACACCCATGGAGAGAAGAGGTAGTGGTATTCTTTTAAAGTGCTATAACCATACGACACTTTCCCTGCCTTCCGTTAGTATTTTTTTTGTTTCTCAATTCTGTTTTTCTACTCTCAATCCTGTTGGTCTAGTTTAAGTACCGGGCTAAGATCTCGGGTCATGGGTTCGATCCCCGGGTCGGACAACGGGGGTTTCGAATTTTCGACCATTGACAGCTCGGGTTTGTGATCACCAACCCGCATTTGGCAACGTGGTGATTATGCCTGTACCCATCATTGCTGTAGTAACCTGAATTCAATGCTTTGCCCAACAGTGGGATGATTTTAGGCCTTTATTTCACTTTACTTTTACACTGAGGGTTTTAAAGACATCATGTATTTTCATGCGGCCTAACAATTACTCTTAGACTTTTATTCCCTCTTAATCTTGTATACAGCTATTAAAACACTAGACCCAGCTTAAGCGTTCGACGGTGATTCGAACTTCAGTTTATTTACGATTGTTTGATGAAGTTTAAAGTCTATGGCATTGTAAAAAGAGAACCAGTTATCATTGAACCCTCGGCTGCATGGTGGATCCAAAAATTGTAAGTATCGAAGATATTGTAAGGTTCTTAATACTTTTGTTCTCTTTAATTTTAGTTTAGTTACGCAATATAAATAAGGGTTCTCTTTTTTATCTTCGATTGAACAGCTAAAGTAATTGCATTACAAAACGGTTTAATTATTTAAAAGATAGACAGATAATACTTTTGCGATTCGTGAGCAATATCTTATCATAACATTCCCAACATGTTTTTTAGTGAAAGGTAGGCGTGATACTGGAAATTGGATTGTTTGGTTTTAGTTTAGAAAAAGTTAGGTAGGTATATTTGCTTCCACGCAAATATATGTCGTATCGTGTCAGCTTTAAAATAAGGTAAAACTATAATTCTGTAAAATTAACAATGTTTTTATTCTTTTGAATATGTATGTATTCTTAGCTGTCCATTAAAAAATAAATTTAAAAACAATCGATTTACAGGATAAGAGCGATATTATATTAATGGATTATGCTTAGTAAAAAATCGACAATTCTTTATTTTTACCTCAGTCATGATAGGTCAAGAGATTATTAATATTTTAGGTTTTAAAATCAGATTAATATACAGTAAATCATTATGCATCTACTCAGTATTGATTACTTACATTCTAATATTTAAATTCAAGCCCCGTCACAACTAATTCCTATTTGTTATACCTCGATAATCTATTGCTATACCAATATCTGTGCCATTATCAAATCGTTCTGCCAGCGGTTTGTAACCTTGGAGCTCTTGGTAGCCTGGTACTGAGTTTACACTGAAGACAGGGGAGTTCTACAGATTGTTTGCGTTTCAGCGGTTTATGGAGACAGATAATGGGGGTGTAGCAACGGCAGATGGGTCTTTGGGAGGGCCATGAAACAGGCGACAATCTATAAGCGCTTATTGGAGACTAGATACATAGATTAGATATCTTTATTGCACACTATACAACATAAATGTAGCTTAAGAAGTATATTTCATGCATTTCAAATCGTGTTTTTGTTTGTTTTATCAACCCACGAAAAATATAAGAGTTGCTGAATTAGACACAAATTTTTAATAAGTAAAACCACACGGAACTTTTACCAGATTGACCGATTTAGATATTTCTTTTTGCTTGATACTTAAGGTTTGTTTTGAAGTTGTTCCTTTTTTAATTTGATGAAAAAAACATCTCAAAGAGTAGGAGAATAGGGTTCATCATCAGCCTATCGCAGGCCACTGTTGGACATAGGCCTCTCCAGTTGCACGCCACTTAGGTAGATCCTTGGTTTCTTGCATCCGGCTCCTGCCATCTTGTACGAATCATCACTCCACCTGGCCTGAGGGCGCCCTGATACATTACGTTTGCCAAGACGCGGTCTCCACTCAAGAACTCGTTTACCCCAGCGGTTGTCGGTTCTGTGGCTAATATGGCCAGCCCACTGCCACTTCAGCTTGCTAATCCGGTGGGCCATGATGGTAACTTTAGATTTATCCCGGATCACCTGATTTCTTTTTATCCCTAAGAGAAATCCAAGCATGCTCTTTCCATAGCCCGCTGAGCGACTTTGAACTTTTGGACTAGCCGTACCGTCAGTGTTCATGTTTCAGCTCTGTGTGTCATGACGGGTAGGACGCACTGATTGAAGACGTTCGTCTTAAGGCATTGTGGGATCGACGATGAGAAGACTCTACGTAGCTTCCCAAATGCTGCCCAACCCAACTGAATTCTTCTGTTCAACTCATCCTCAAAGTTGTTTCTACCTGACTGCAATGTCTGCCCAAGGTACACATATTTTTGAACAACTTCGAGGACGGCGCCGTGCACCGCAATTTGCGGTAGTACATGTTCATTGAACATAACCTTGGTTTTATCCAGGTTCATCCGCAAGGCAGAATAGGGTTTATCAGCATCCAAATATGTATTTAAATTAAGAATCAAGTTTTCGAGTGTCTTGATTCGATATTTATACCATGTATCTTGTTTTATATATAAAGAAAGAAAGAAAGAAAGAAAGAACATTTATTTGACACACATTTAATAAACAATTACACAGAAACATTATAAATAAAAAGGTGTCAAAAAGGACTCCCGCTCAGGCCTGCAATATGTCGTGGCTGCTTAAGACGTGCCACGACGCTGATATTCTGCGGGAGCCTAGAATCTAAATAAATAAAATAAAATAAAAAGATATAAACATAAAAATAGTTTAAGAAAAAAGAGTACATAATATAACAGACAATAATTTAACTTCACAAGAAACACATACAAATAACTAAACAAAAAAAAAACAAATAAAAACAAAGATAAGTGAAAAAAAAAACAGAAAAACAAAAAACAACAAGCAACAAACTAAACAAAACTATGAAAACTATGACAAGAACATTTTGTACCTGGGAGAACACAACCACTTTTAAACTCTATGCTAAAAACATAGACTAAAAAATTACAGTGGTTGTATTCTCTCTGCTCTAAATCGGATATCCGCCCACCTGCCGGGCATGTTATTGGTTGGCTAGAAGAGGGCCGCAAACCAACCAACTCCAATACGCCATATGCGTTTCCTATATTTTTGCCCTGTTGCATTGCAAGCGCCATGGGGAAGAACTGAGTTCTGAGTTTACCTAAGTTCAAGTTATACACATTATAATGGTGTAAATCCCAAATCAATTATGAATTAATTGATAGTGACCCTAAAAATCTATATCAGTAATTTATTTACAAAATTTTTTAACAAACAAATCCGTCAGTTTTATTGTGAACTTTTTTCACTACTTTAGTCCACTGTTTCTGTGGCCATAATCACAGTATCTTCAGATGATTCAGCCTGAGATATTATTTCGTTGGTGTTTGTTGGTAACTTTCTTGTGCGGCTGCGATGTTTGAGGGTGTACTTGTGCCTTGTTTTGTGTGTTTTGTGTATCATGTAAGTGTTCTTTGTGTAAGTTCACATAACCAAAGGTAGGAGGTACCAAGTATGAAAATGAAAAGATAGCGTATGACTGTGTGCTTTTGAGTTATAATTAAAACTAGCTGTTGCCCGCTACTTCGTCCGGGTGAATTTCTGTTATTATGATCGCGATTATTTTTGAAACATTTTTCACTGATGCTTCGCTCCTATTGGTCGCAGCGTGATGTTATATAGCCTAAAGCCTTCCTAAGATAAATGGAATATCTAACACAATTTTTTTTATAAATCGCACCATTACTTCCTGAGATTAGAGCGTTCAAACAAACAAACAAACTCTTCAGTTTTATAATATTAGTATAGATGTTGGAAAAACATCAGATTAAATGATTGAACATTGTTATCAAGATCATTAGATTAAAGCGTTTCACCAACCCACCTTCCAAGCGTGGTAATAATAGTAAATGCTCCTCATGAAGAGGCACTTTTTTTTGCGCACTGTTGACCGGTCATTTTCTATTGAAATGCCGCAACTCTCCCACGGGAAAGGAGGGGTTGAATCCTTATGGATACCTCACAGCTGTGAGATTATGTGAGACTTCTACCCACTAAACACACCACCTACATTCGCTATCACCAAGGGCACATATCCAGCAATATACTGATACAGAATGGCGATGATGTACCCATATGTTCTAACTCGGGTTGGAGCTTCCGATTTCCCAATCGGTTTTTCCACAAATCGTAAAGTGTAGTCGAGGCTAAAGACATTTGTTGCTTTGTTAAGATAACACTCTAAAGTTTATTGAAATAACGATAATGTAGTCACATTAGATCTGTATGAATAGATAATGAAGTCATTTGATATCTTACGAAACTGGGTTTTAAACGAATCGTGACTGGACCTATTTGTGAAAGGCTAAAATATCAGTGCCTGGAATGTAGGGCAGTGCTGTACCTACCTAATACTGGCTAAAACGGGATTTTTAGAAAAGCAACACTGTTAGGAAGTCTGATTTAAGTTGTTCTTACTTCAAAATTAGACTAGATAGATTGATTTGTGAAGTGATTAATATTAAATAATATTTCTTTCCAGCTGTTATTTTGAATAGACAGAGAAAGTTTGGGTATAAATTAATCAAAACGAATAAATTAAAATATATTATTAGGCTTCATGAAGCTGTAATACAATTACCATTTTTTACCTTTTCAAGCAATTTACTTGTTAGTGTTTAGTGAATATATAATTCCTCGAATAAAATGGGGACTACCGTTTCTTTGCTCACCAGTTGGCGCCACTGTAGACTGAGGTCCGGAGGTATAGCTGTCAAAGGCGATTGGCGCCGAAACAAAGTGTTATATCTTGAATCTAATTAAGGTTATATTGTTTATAAATAACTATCTTGATATCAACAAACTAATTTCTGAAATAGTTGCTCTTGAGGCCGCCTATTTTGCGCTTTTTCTTAATTCCACTTTTAAAGCGTTCACATTAATCGCCAAATAATCCATATTTGCGATAATTTACGAAGGAGATCACTTTCCAGCAGGTAAATTAAATAAATTATAATTTATGTAACAAATTCCGCTAAAACCAGTACAAAGTGAATGATATTGGACCTCACGCGACACTAGCGCCTCTAGTGGCAAATTCACTAGCGATAGCCCCCATTGCAACTGCCTTAGATGGGACTTAAATCTACAACCTTTAATTTTCCGGGTGTCAGTTTTTAACCTTTGATCTACCAATATATTGTTTACGCCACATTCATCAAGGCTGTAAACTGGCAAAGTTTCATCAATTTACGAAGTTTACTTAGATGTGACATTGTATTTTACTTCACTCCGACGTTTCTAACACTAAACAGCGTTCATAGTGACTGGCAGATAAACTAAATAAATTCTGTAAAGTGCTCGAAACGTCGAGACAAATCAAAATGCTATTCAAAATCCTTACTAACTCGCATTAAGTTTGTTAATATATCATTATCTTCCAAATGCATTTAATTGATAAAATATAAAAAATATCAAAACAGCAACTACAGCTAGCTTTTTTAGTTGTATTCTTCTTTAATTTGCTGTTTTGAACTTATTTACAATTACCATCCTGACATCGTTTTGCAGGAGATTGTGATGTTATTAATTGTTTTTGTACGTGTGAAAACTGTCCAAGTGCGAGTCGGACTCGCGCACTGAGGGTTCCGTACCAACTTTAACTGAATTAGGGGTCCACTTACTTCCACTTAACACAACACACCAAAATACCATTATATTTAATTGACTGCAAAAATAACTTTGTTTTTCATAGTGTTTGTATAAAGGACAAAGTTGTATTTGCGGTTGTTAAAATGTACTATTTTTCAAAAACTACCGGTTTGATCTCGTTTAAACCAATTTTCGTTTAAAGTATTTGTTAACATTAAGTACTTTTTTCCAAATTTTCACTTCCATAGTTTAAAAGTTAGAGGGGAAGGGGGACACCCATTTTACCACTTTGGAAGCGTCTATCTTCTAAATGTTAGACTTTTGGAAAAAATGGTTCTAGAAACGTCTATGTCATTTTAAAAGACCTATCTATTATAAGACCTTCCATGCTGACTCTGTTTGGAAAAAAAGAAGCAGTGGTTTCCCGTTGCCTTCTGCCCCAGACATTTAAGAAGTTATTTAGACTCCAAGGCTGCTGTAGCCTCTTCGGTCGGTTGCCCGACTGGTGGTATGGTTATTCCGCCATTGCTCGGTCGCCAGAGCCTCGTCCGTTGTCTAGCAGGGAGCACCACGGTGTCCCGAGGCCACCGCCGTCAGCTATTCGTAACGAACCACCGACGCGTGCAGGTGAGGTTGACTATTGGGCCGGCTAAAGATGTTGTTTCCGTTCTCCCCTTACTCCCCGAATCTGCAATCCAGAAGCTGACCACGATCCTCAGACATGAGGGACCGACTAAAGAGAGATCTATTATAAAATATATCGATACCCCATACGCATAGGTTTGTGTAAACATTTTTTTGTTTTAGTTCTATGTATACCCCTTTAAATATAATTATTTTTTAGTTTTTGTATGAGAATCATAAAGCGGTCATCAGGATACACCTACCCACAAAGTTTCAACTGTCTAATGCTAATACTTTCAGAATAAAGTGGCGGTGACATACGGACGGTCAGACAGACAGACAGACTTGACGAAACTATGACCATTTGGCTACGGAACCCTAAAAATGAAAATGTATGTAAACACACGGCTATACTGTATCAGGTGGCAATGGTGGCGAGGCAACACTTTGCAAAATATACCACCTAAAAATGAGCAAAACGTCCAGACAAACAATAAATCTCACTTAAAACCTTGAAACTAGGACTGAACGAAACTATCTAGGTAACCCAAGTCGACACATTAACGTATGTAGACTGTTATTCCTGCCTCACACACAGCGGCCATGTGACAGTGGGAAAACATAAATCAGTGAATAGAGCAGCCCTAGATGTATTTCTTACTAGGTTTGTACTAGAAATGATACATGCTGATTTGTTTTATAAGTTACATAATATTTCAAGGGTATTATTAAAATAAAACATCTCGACCGTGAACCACTTGCATTAATAAATAACTGCAAATGGTTTAACTGAAAAATATTTTAAAAAATGTATTTTTATTAAAACTAGTGGACATGAAATTATCAATGGGACCACGAGAGAGAGAATAATAAGGGGTCATCACTGATTTCATTGTTATCTTTATGGTCTAACTAAAGATATAAAAACAAAAAATATATATAAAAAAATACCAAAAAAATACCTTATAATGTTTAACTTGTAACGTTCCGTCGAATGACCTCTTATGAAACATATTTATTTAATTCTTGCGACTGCCATTTATAGTTGTATTTTTTTGTATTTTTTTTATTATCAAAACAGATCTGCGATAAAACGGATCTAAAAACTTTTAATCAAAATATGTAAACAGTGTTTCCGTTACAATTATTGAACACTCATTTGCCTATCATACAAATGGAAATAGTACGAGTATTACGGTCAGTTGTTCATTTCATACATCAAAAAATAGTAGACGGACCGTCCCCAGACATTTTTAATGCAGAGTTAACATTTCTAATGCAGTTAGTCGGACTGCCCCGCCCTTGGCGCTTGAAAGGTTAAATTAACTTGAATTTAGAATGTTTCAAAATTTTCGTCATTATTAGAGTGTCTCTTCCACGATTCTAGACAGTTTAGATCTATGGTTGGCTTTAACAAGAGCACACAATTAGAAGAAGAGCGCACTAGTGCACACCGTGTTTTGTTTTATCTCGTTAGACGTCAAGACGTTCAGATTTACTGCTTTATTAGAGAAAAATATAAGCCCAATGTAGTGGGAATGAGAAAAATGCGGAGGTATTGTCGTTTGAAAGGTTTACAAAGGCAATAATAATATGTTTAGTGTACCTATGTAATTAAATCTTTATGACTGTCTACAACCAAGGAGGTCTAATAAGTCTTGGGTATGGTATTGTTCTAAATCTTATGACAGCAACTTTGCATTGCTCTACATTGATTATTTCGCGGGTATAAGTAGTAAGTTACTCGAATGTTTTTAAACAATAAGTAAGGGATTACATGCTAGTGTAGACTGAATTATTTAAATTTAAATGTTGCCTGCCCTAGTAGGTCTTAAAACCACAACTTTCTGCTTCCCAAGCGACTGCTCTGTCTCTCGAGCTGCTAAGACATTGGTTTACGAGTATGTCGACGAATTTATTCAAGGCTTTACGCGTAGTTTCATTATTTATTTGGTATACACACCGTGCATTTTCAACCACCTGAAAAACGAAGCCCACGTTATGTAAACATTATGTATACCATCTCGGCAGTGTTATTTTTTTTATATTTAAAAAATAAAAAATATTGATTCAGCTATTAATTTTGAAACACGCTGTGCCACGCACGGACGTAGTTAACCTGTGTAAGGTTCAACTACCGGGGACCCTGCCGCACCAAAATAATAAGTCTGTACGCATCACAGCGTGTTTCAATATTAGAAATCTGAATTAATATTTGATATTTTGATAAAATAAATATAAATAAATAAAACAATAAATGTGGACAACATCACATACATTGTTCTGATCCCAATTTAAATAACTATTTAAAGCATTCGTATTTTGGAAACCAGAAAAAACGAAGGTACCACAAACAACCAGACCCGAGAAAATGTAGAAAAACTCATTTTTTCTACATTGACCCGTCCGGGAATCGAACCCGGGACCTCGGAGCAGGCGACACCTTGAAAACCGGTGTGTACGCCACTCCGCCACGGAGGTCGTCAAACACTGAGACTGCCATGATGTTATATCATATACTGGTTACATAACGTAGGCTTTGTCTGTTTATTTTATTTTGGCTGGACCAATTTTATACTACAGATAGCTAGTGTTATACCACTTGGCTAAGGCCGCAGAACGGTTAATAATACAAACTTAAGCATGCATATACTATTTGATATTTTAGCAATTAAATTGCAATTATAATAACAGTATACAAACTTGAAAAATTTATGTCTCAGGCGGGACTCGAACGAGGAGAGGCGATGAGATGCGGGTTCGAGTCCCGCCTGAGACATAATTTTTCAAGTTTATATACTGATATTAAGCATGTATATTTCGCATACTCCGCGGGCGCGGTGGCGATCCAGTGTGCAGCCTAGAGGTTACTTTTACGAATTCCTGGTTAACTTTAACCCAAGCTAATTGTTATTAAGCAAATGATCGCTTAACCGCGAAATAATCCCGGCTCCCAACGCTCAGTACAAATAGACGGAACAAACAAACAATTAAAATACAATGCCGCTTTTATACCATTTAGTAGTTCTTTACAGACTGAGCGGGTTTTGAGAACTTTTTTCAAAAGAACTGATAATAAACTGACACAAAATATAATATTTGAAAGTGTGTCTTGTTTTAATTGAATTATTATTACACTTTAATGTGAATTCAACTTCTAAAGATGCTGATAGACTGTGTACCTACCACAAAAAATTTCTATTTTGAGCAATGGCTGACTTACAACTGGTACAGTACTGGGTTAAGATTTTGATTTTAGTATCTAAAAGTTGTCCCACGGGAAATCGTTTATTTTTTTAAAAGTAGCCCATTCATGCCCAATCTGTCTTCGAGTCATATTTTATTAAGATCTGTACAGACGTTTCCGCGTGATTGAGTTGCAAATATTCATCCAAACAAGATGTTTTTTAGAAAGTTTTTTTTTTAAAGGACCTACGCTGTGGCAAATGGCCGTTACAGCTTCAAAAAGCGAAGTAGGTATAACACGCCACGCAAAACGCGTAATCTGTGACTCTTAGACTAAATAGATTCATTTAATGCTACTTACAAGTCAGTTTTGCGGAGGAGAGCCGCTCAAGCGTTTATTTTCTCAATTGTATTTTTGTACGTAAATTCTCAATAGAGTTCTCTTAGAACGTTAAGTCAATATTTTGATGGAATTTTAAGTACTAGAGTAAGTCTACTATAAATCGATTCGCAGTAATGGTGTATTTTATATTTAACCTTTTTATGGCGTGTAAGTTACAAATCGAACACTCATAATAAGTATTTTAAAATAGGTATTTTGAGTGTTTTTTGAGTTATAGTAATGAGTTTGTAGTTGTTAAAATAACACGGTGAAAAAGGTCTACTTTTACTAACCAGAATTTTGAGGAAGTTAACTAGAACGCGTAGTGCTATACGTGAGAACTATACATTTTGTAAATGATATTTTTAAAATCTAGTTTTTAGTAACGTGATTTTTCTTGTTAGTATAATAATACTTACTGTTAGTACTAAAATATTATAACGTAATTCGTATCAGATTAATTACATCATGTGAGACCATTGTTTCTGTTAATAAATGATTTTTTACTATTATAGTCAAATATAATTATGCCGTATAATTCGTAAAAGACAGCTGTACAGATAATAGTAACTTCTGGTAGATCGTAACTCTAAAATAGTTGTTACAAAGAAAGTAGTAGGTAACTGATACTATTTGACATGTTTCGTGCACTTAACTTATTTACCAGATTTTTTTAGTATAAGCAATTAAGAGACTATTTATCCTTAATACTAATTCTCATAGCACTCGCAGTTATTTTGTTAACTTTTAATAGATTTGTTTTTAGAAGACGTTCTGGTAGTATTGTAAAATATTTTTTTCTCCGTGAAAATATATGTAAAGTAGCTGAATTTAAATTATGAAATTGTTTAAAATTATTTGATAAAAATAATTTATTATATTTATAATAAATATAATTCTGATGATTTTATCAAATAGAAAATACTACGAGTACCTACGTTAGTTCACCAAAAAGTTAATTAAATAAAATATCACGTCCACAGCTGGGTAAAAACCTCCTAAGGGTCTACGTAACAAACTCCACGCCAACCGCATCCAGTAGCTTCCTGTGACTTTCACCAGATCGTCGGTCCACCTGGTGGGGGGCTTACCCACATATCGTCATTCGCCATTCGAGAACCTCTTCACCTCAACGACCAATGATACTGTCCATTACCGTCCCTAAATTTATTTGGAACTACTAAATAGATTCAGGGACGAAATAATTATTTGAGTAAATTAGAAAGAAATAACCAAAGATTTTTAAATATATTTTAAAGATATCCTAAACTATATTTTTCATGCTATAACAAGATATAGAATGTAAAAATTTGCAAAGTGCGAAATATTTTCAGACATCTACTAATTATTATCATCCCAAAGTTTTAAATTAACATCGTACGAAAGTGTTCATTATTTAAATATCCACTCCATTCAAAGTTAAGAACACCCCTTAAAAATTCACCATCTTTATCACCTGAAACTTTTAAGCCCTTCGGTGCTATAACAATATCCAATTTATACGGCGAACTCCGAATTGTCCCCGTGTTGGAACTCCATTAACACCTCTCAGAGGGCCTGACTTTTCACTCCTTTTGTTATGAAAACCTGTGCCCTGCTGAGATTTGGAATATTTCAGAATTAATGAAATGAAACAAGTTGGTCTATTGAATTATGACAGAACAGAACCTGTTTTTTAATATGATATTTTAGCAATTTACTTGCATTGAAATGAAAGTTTTGAAGTCCACAAACCATGGCAACACTGCGAAGACTCCGGACACAGTTAGCTCATTTTGTGTGAAAAGGAACATAACTGACGATAAAAATTAGAGGCGGTAGTTAAACATTTTTTCAAATTACCATCTTAAAGACGAATAACACCTTAGTCTACCCGTGACCATGAACGCTGTAAAGGGTTCGAAACGTCGGGTTAAATCAAAAATAAACGCGTTCTAAATCCGTAAACTATCTTTAATTTCAATGTATAGTGTTCGCGTAAACTCAAGAAAACAGTAATTTACTTGCAATTATGATGTCAGTATATAAACTTGAAAAATTATGTCTCATGCGGGACTCGAACCCGCATCTCCTCGCATACCGGGCGCGGCGCTTTACCATTTAGCCGCTAAATGCCGCTAGTTTATATACTGATATTAGAACAGAACATTTTTCTTTTTGATGCCTATTTTTAAAACAAATTCATATATTGAATATGAATAAAATTTATTCAATTATCTTAAGTAGGATTTGAACCCACAACTTTTCGCTTACCAGGCGAATGTTCTATCCAATTAAGCAACAACCCATTGTTTGTATCGACGAATATATTCAAGGCTCTTTACGCTGTCAGCCAGCGGTGTTTTATCAATGTTGTTTTTAAATTATCAAAACTGGTGTATTTATACAGATTTTAGATGTTTTCATGAGAATGATGCAGCCACATTCTGATTTTTCGCGCTTGGTGAGCCTACTGTTTCTTTTATTACTTCTATGTGTATTTAACTTTCATATAAAGAATGAAGTTTTAACCACTTGCCAAATTTTAATATAACAATCTATACGAGACTTTTTGTCTCGTTTTTTTACGAATGACGTATTTTTTCTTTTGGTATAGCCCAGTACAAAAATGTCAAGATAAAGCTATTGGAAAACGTTTGCCAAAAATCTAAAATTTTTGATACGGCCTACTAGCAACACTTTTTTAACGCGATGCGCATCTAATTCATTAATGATTTTCTCTTAGTACCTAAACAGGCTTAAAACCGTAAAAATTAAAAACTATGGTGCGAAAAATATTTTTGGGTGAAAACTTGATTCACATTTTTTACTTTATAAATGGGCTCTAAATACGATACTATAAAAAATTTTGAAGATGATAAAAAAGTCATTCTGAATTCTCTTTAATGAGGATATCTTAGTCATAAAGAGCAATTATTATTGAAGAAGATAAATTTAATTATTTGATTGTTACTAAACTTAGGTTTAAGGTAAATTTTGTATTTATCTTACAAGTGAATGTAATTCTTTTAGAGAAATAAATGTCTTAAACCATAAAACCATTTGCATCCAATTTGAGACCGTTGTTTGATCTGTGCGTGGATATGACAGTCAGTCAGTCAGCGTCACGTTTTCGTTTTAATCAAATGACTAAAGCAAAAGCTAACATCACAGACTTTTGGACTCGAAAACTACAAAGCATTGACTTGTCTCAGGCATTTATAATATGTTAATTTGTGCGCCAAACTTTAGAAATATCTTTAACCCGATTCCTAACTAAGTCACTAGGGCACAAATAATCACACGCAGTCGCAGTAATTAAAACAAAATGTACCCTTTCCGTTCAATTGAGCCGAATGCAACCCCCATTCACTTGGGGGAAATTATTGTTATTCGAGTTTCTTACTCAAACTGTTCCGGGAGCTATAATCTTAAATTCGCAAAGTTGTAAAACTCTTTATTTATCCCGACCTACTTTAGGATTCAGATGTTTTCATCGGCGGCAAATGATTACATTTAAATAAATGGGTTCATTTATAAATTTTAAGTGTTTTTGATAAAAATGGTTTATAATGATTAATATCAAAGACTAGTTGTTGCCCGCGACTTCATCCGCGTCAATTTCTGTTATTATGATCGCGATTATATTTGAAACATTTTTCACTAATGCTTCGCTCCTATTGGTCGCAGCGTGATGTTATATAGCCTAAAGCCTTTCTCAATAAATGGACTATCTAACACAAAAATAATTTATTAATTCGAACCAGTACTTCCTGAGATAAGCGCGTTCAAATAAACAAACAAACTCTTCAGCTTTATAATATTATAGTATAGATTTAAAAGTTGCTTTTTAATCATTAAACTTTTCTGTTTAAATGTAACAGAATAGGCACAATAAAATATCTAGTCTAATGTGGTGACAAATAAATTATTTTTTATTCTTCTTATTTTCTTTACAACTTATACAGAGTTATTAAATAAACGACCAGCCTTTAGTTAATAATTGTAATTGCAATATTAAAATAATGTAAATTAATAACCTAAAAAGTTTGAATGTCTCCTTGTTAATTTAATATGTGTTTTACAAAGAAATATTTCTTTGTGTTGTTTCGATTGTTTTGGGGAGATTTGAGTTAGTGAACTGAGCACTCGGAAATTCCTTCGTGACAATGATTTGCATTTTTGCAATTTCGAGGTTTCGTTCGAGGATAGATTTTGATTGATTTCATTCTGGTATACGGCTTGGGGTCGTAAAGATGTCGAGGAGGACACCTCTCTGGCTGTCGGCCAGGAAGCCGAAGGAGAAGGATGGAGGCCGACACCTCAATTTTGATACCGGCCGATAGTCGCCGTGTAAAATATTTTTGAATTTTGTTCCGGTCTAAGTGCCGTAAGTATATTTGCTGATTTCGGAGGATTTCGTTTATTTGGTTGCTTCATGCAGTTCTGTAACATAAGTGGTTTCTTTCAGATCTTTTGATGGCCGTTCCGCTTGGTTTGGCTACCAGGCTTAGAATATTATCTTCCGTTTTACGCTGACTTTCCGCTGATCAAATGAAAGACACAAAAAGCTTGTCTCGATGAGATTCGGGTTGGTACCACGCCACGTGGATGCATAAGGTTACCCTACCCTATCTTTGATGAAGTAAGTGGAAACATCTTCTTAATCCAGTTAGCAGTCTACAATTCCGGTTGCCGTTTATTAGTATTCCGTTCATAATTAAATTCAGATTATTCCGTTCAGTATAATTTACATGATAAGTTTGGTGGTACAACTCGCTCAGAAGTAGGGGTAATTCAGAGCCTAACAAAAGACTCACGCCTGAGATTTCTGTGTACTAAATTAAGAGGTGGTAAGCTTAGCCGGAGCAAATAAATATATTCTGTTAATTCATGCTCGTCTCTTTATTCACCACCTCATTCTGTTCATCTTCATCACCCCTACACCCCCTCCAACCCATAAACGTTGCACATTTAGTTGCAAATCGACTTAAATACGTTTTCAACATTTCTTTACATGTAGTAAAATGCAAGATGCAAGCAGTAAAATTATAAGAAAAATATTTTAAATTCATATTTAAAAACTTTGTAGTCAAACAAAGAATGACAATTCCAAAGAAGAAGAAAGTTTTTGCCTTTTACTTCTTTTTTAACATTTAAGGAATATTGCGGAACTACATTACTTAACACATAATACGAGTTCTAATGACTCAAGCGGAGACTTTCGGTAGGTACTGTGTGGCCGGGATTCCTGCTCTAGTCATTCCCGTTACTTAAAATCCAGGTTGTGAGTCAGAATTACACCAAGTGCTTTGAAAATTTTTATGGATCGCTAGTGTTTTGGATGAATTGTCCCAATTCAAACCAAAAACCAGTTAATTTGGTTGCCTAAAAACATTTTATAAAACTTATTCATCATTTATATTTTTTAATAAAATTTTGTTTGTGGTCTGCCATACGGATTAGAGTACGGATATTTTAACACAATAGTTCATAATAAAAACAATTGAATATCAATATTTTATGCCATGTGGTCGGTGGTAACGTGGTTTCGTTAAATGATATTAATTTGGGAACTGTAATTTTCATAAATTAACTACAAACGTCATAAATGATAAGTCTGCTTGTTTTATCAAGCTTGATACATGCAAATACTAAAATTGATAGGATCACCAAATTAGACGCTAGCTTGAAATTGTTGTGTGAAGTGACTCCATACAAAATAAAACTATAATGCCGTCTTTCCGAGGGAACTACAAGGAATTTGTAATACATACCTATAATATCATCTATGTTATTTTGATGTTTTAGCTAAAGTACTGGAAAGTTTATCAAAATCCGTCCCAAAACTTTGTACTTGAAAGAGTAACAAACGCCCATTCATATCATTTATCCATGTGGATGGTTCTTTTTTAATATGAGTGAGATCATCCACTGAAATAAAATAATTACCAGAAGGTAAGAAGACCGTAACTGTTTGTTCATAGTTGGAATGAGTCTCAAGCGTAAAGTCAATGCTTACAGCAAATTGAAAATCCAAAGAACATGAAGAAAGAAGTACTTAAAGTAACGATTTAAAGTATTAATTCTGTTTCACTGCCCGGCTAAATCGCTGTTCGGTTCTAAAGTAAGAATCAATGGACCTACACCAGGGAATAAGGTTACATACAACTGTATTACACAGTCAATTGCACTACACATTTCCAATCAAATTTACACTTTTGCGAAATCCGTTAAGGTTGATTTTAATTTGATTTGGTTGCGAACAGTGATCGCTATAGAGTCGCCCTATTTGCTTAAGTACTTGAGACTCTACTTCCTATAAATAACTTAGGTTTTTACTTAAATTAAGTCTATGCTACACAGCTGCCGAGTGCAGGTGTGAGTTGTGATGGGTTTTTGGTATTTATTCAGTTTACGAAACTTTAAGTGATAGTTTTATGTATAGAATTATTTTATATTCAAAATAAGTAAAGCGCAATTCAATAACTAATACTATTATAAGTAATTGAATTGCGTTTTCTATGATTTAATTATTAGTTGTGTTAATTTTATTTATTTTATTTTATTTTATTAGAGAGATGTACAAAACAGGTTACAAACGATAAAAAAAAAACAAACAATCAATACACTTAATTACGACTTTACAACCCTTAACATTTACATACTAATACTAATAATTTGGCAAACAAGATAATGATATTTAATTGAAACAAACAAACAAAAACCATGCAAAAGCTATACTGTTACAATATAAACACAAACTAATCACATTTAATCTAAAACAAAAAAAATATATATATGTTAGTTAGAGACTGTTGATTATAATATATGTTAGTTGTAATATGTTAGAAACATAGCGCATTACTTCAAAGCGATAATCTTTTTAATATCTTTTTTAAATTTATAACGACTGCTATTAAAGATATCAACCTCCGGAAAACTAGCAACCAGTTCGTTATGTTGACGGCACATTCTATTAATCGGGTTAAAATATGAAGTGTTGTTAGCATATACATTCAGAGCGAATAATCTCGGTCTACGGACACGATAGTAGGTGTTGAAGTTTAATCGAGAAAGTAAACTTGGACAATCGATTCGAGAGTGAATGATGTTGTGTAATATCATTTGCTCAATTAGTTTCCTTCGAGAGTTAAGTGATATCACTCGGAATCTCTCAAGTCTATCCTCATAACAATTTAAACCACGATGAAGATTCATCCTGAAACTAAGCATTCTTAGAAATCTTTGATGAATTCCTTCAATATATTCCGTTAATAGAATAAAGTTTTGACTCTATCACACCAATACGGCTGTACCGATCTGAATTTAATTTATCATGCTAAATAGCACCATTGTACCCGAAAAACATATGTTCTCCTGAGATAGGTTCAAAATTAAAACTAAAACGCGTATGACGCAGAATAAAATAATTGTTTTGTTGAAAGAAGAAAAAAAACAAAGGCGTTCCTTAAAAAATATTTATTTATTTTCTGGATTTATACAAAACTTTACAAAATACAAATATATTTTTGGTAGAGCTATATCTATAAACATAAATAAAAAGTATAGTATGAGTAGTTCATGTTTAAGAAAAAGCAAATTCAAAATTATATCTATATATACACATCAGAGTTTTTGATAGAATCATATAGATTAGAAATTATTTATTTGCCACAATGAAGAAACCAGGAAGTACACAAAGCACACCATAATATTAAAAGATCAAAAGTAAAAAATAAATATGTAAGTACCAAAAAGGTATGCTGTAGGTACCGCTCAGCATTTATCATGGCAGTTTAATTCGCATAACACGAATTTATGATTAACTAGCTGTTTCCCGCGACTTCGATCGCGTCAATTTCTGTTATTATTATCGTGACTATTCTTGCAACATTTTTCACTCATGCTTCGCTCCTATTGGTCGCAGCGTGATGTTCTATAGCCTAAAGCCTTCCTTGATAAATGGACTATCCAACACAAAAAGATTTTTTCCAATCGGACCAGTACTTCATGAGATTAGCGCGTTCAAACAAACAAACAAACAAACAAACTCTTCAGCTTTATATATTAGTATAGATAATCTTCTGCGAAGCCTAATATCCCTAAAGATAGTACAATATTTTACTACTCTAAACTAAAACTATTATAAATATTTATGCAATAACCAATCTTCTTTTATCATGTCTGATGCTTTTTCTGCTATCATTATAGTTGGAGCATTTGTGTTACCTCTTACAATGTTAGGCATTACAGACGCATCTACTACCCTTAAATTTTTGACCCCATAAACCCTTAACCGTGGATCTACAACAGCATCCTTATCCCATTTTGGCCCCATTTTACAAGTACCAACTGGGTGGTATATCGTTGAAGTATACTGCATTAATAGACACTCTAAATAGGTGTAAGAACCCCATGGATACCCCACACAGGCTTGAACTGGTATTTTCACATACCCAGCCCCACTCAGTCTAAAGGCCTCAGTTTCTTCCAAACTAATTGCATACTGCATACCTGCAATTAATACGTCTATATCTTCTTTGACTGTGAAAAACCTAGGGTATATCAGGGGTGGACCAAATATAGGATCTGATTGATTAAGAAGCAAAAACCCTCTGCTTTTTGGAGTTAATAGTAAAGGTCTAGCAGCAATACCGTCATAGAAAGACAATGGAAATATATTGGAGGCACTAAACGTCGTTGGATCAGAATAAAACTCTCTGACGTTTCTACCATCAAAATGGAATTGTATATCTGGAGCGTTTTCTAGGGAAAACTTTGTTTTTATAAAAGCAGAAGCACTTAGAGTATTTGTGCTAGCCAAAGGGCCATTTTTGTGAGGGTATTGAGCGTGGTAGCTGTACAGTTCCTCATACAATTGTTCTGGGCTTACCATTGTGGAAGTTTTATTTGATAATCCTATGATTAGTGCGTCTGTAGTGACATGATCTTGAAGATTATGCCCAACATTCAGGTCTGCTACAATTGGTATATTTAAACTAGCCAAATGTGGAGCAGGACCTATACCTGATAACATTAGGAGTTTTGGTGAATTTATAGTTCCACCACTAGATATAACCTCTTTTTTTGCTTGCGCAATGTGTCTTATGCCATCTTTAACATACTCTACACCATACGCAGTTTTAGTATAACTGTCAATCAAAATTCTCGTAGCAAAAGCATTAGTGATTATATGTAAATTAGGTCTTAGGTAGCGTATAGGTCTTATATAAGCTGCATTGGTAGAAAATCTCCGTCCATTAGCCGAAGTAGATTGAACAAGGTCAACGCCAATTTGTTGTTCGCCATTTAAGTCTCTAATAGGTAACCCTGTTTCTTTAAAAGATTGTACAAGCATCATTGTATTGACGTCAAAGTAAGGATATCGTTCAACATTAAGTGGTCCGCCCACGGAGTGGTAAAATTTATTTTTAGCTTCAACATCACGGTTGTTTTCGGCTTTCTTGAAGTAGGGTAACACCTGGAAGCATAAATAGTAGCATTTAATTACCGAGAAAAGTTTAGTTAAGCATATGATTGGGTCATCAAGTATACGGTAAATACAAATTGAAAAATTAATACTTTGTTATGAATTACCTCAAGGTAACTCCAACCATGGTTTCCAAGCTCAGCCCACACATCGTAGTCTCTTTTATTCCCTCTTATATAAACTAAATAGTTTATGGCACTGGTGCCACCCATAGTTTTACCCCTGCAAGAAAATAAAATTGCATTATTATCACACATTATAGTGTAGTCCCATAATAACACTACATACTTCAGTTTTACTTCGAGTTATAACAGAAGTACATTTTAGTTAATCATTATAAACAAAATAGTTAGATCATTCTAAATAGAAGCTTCTTTGCAGTATTTTAGCATAAGACACAATATCTTACTAATCTAAACATTTAATCGTAACAACTATTAACCAATTCAATATAAACATAATATACCTAGGTGCCAATCAAGACATAAACTTCTAAGTGTCATTCACAAGTTACAACTTTGTGTGAAAGCTCTATAGGTGTTTACGAACATATAAGAATATTGCTATGTTAATTTCTACAACACGCACTACTACCACTTAATATTTTGAAGACTCACCAACTCTGTTGTACACAGTAGATTGTTTAATTGGAATTAATGGTACCGAAAAAATAAAAGACAGGTCAAAATTGTTAAGTTTATATTTACACCTTAGTTTTTATTGACTTCTTTACAAATAATGATCCCAATCTTCTTTGACCATATCGGAAACTTTTTCACCTATCATTATAACAGGAGCATTAGTATTACCACGAACAATGTTTGGCATTATAGAAGCATCTGCTACTCTTAAATGCTTCATCCCATACACTCTTAGTCTGGGATCAACTACTGCACTTTTGTCTGATGAAGGACCCATTTTACATGTCCCGGTTGGATGAAATATTGTACCTGTGTAATTAGTAAGCAGGCAGATAAAATATTCTTTAGTACCCCATTGAAAGTTACTGCATGCTCCAACGGGACATTTTACAAATTCAACACCGTTATCTTTAAAAGATTTAGTATTTTCTAATTGGACTACCATTTCTAATGCAGCTACTAAAGAATCAACGTCTTTTTGATCTGTAAAGAATTTGGGGTAAATCAATGGTGGTCCAAAAACAGGGTGAGTTTTATTCAGTAAAAGAAATCCTCGGCTTTTAGGGAGCAATAATATTGGTCTTACATTAATACTGTCATAGTATGATAAAGGTAATGTATTTGTTGATAAATAAGTAGTAGGATCTGCAAAAAACTCTCTTAAGTTTCTTCCGTCAAAGTGAAATTGTATATCTGGTACACTTTCATCTTCATCAGCAAATAGCGTCCTTACAAAAGCTGTAACGTACAACGGACCAGTTGCTAACAGGGGACCGGTTTTAAATTCCGATGAATGATATCTCTCGATTTCTTTTATAATTTTTCTTATACTTATCAAGGTCGAAGTTTTGTTTGACAGACTCATAAGCATTGCGTTTGTCGTAGTATGATCATGAAGATTAAGTCCCACTTTAAGATTTTTTAAAACTTTAATTCCAAGCATTCTGAGTTGTCTTCTGGGACCAATTCCAGAGAGCATCAATATTTTTGGAGAATTCAAAGCGCCTGCACTGAGTATTATTTCCTTTTTCGCATATGCTTTGTAAAATTTACCGTTTTTGTAGTATTCGACACCGTAAGCGATTTTTTTGATGGTATGTATCAATACTTTGGTAACTTGAGCATTAGTTATGATGTGTAGGTTTGACCGCTTATTTCTGATAGGTCTAATAAAAGCAGCATTTGTAGACATTCTAATACCATCTTTGGCAGTTGCCTGAACAATCATTGTTCCTATTTGATCTTCTCCATTGACATCAATCATCGATAACCCAGTTTCCTGAAAAGCTTCTGCTAGCAAAATAACATTCGGGTCTTTATATTTAAATCTTTCAACTGTCAACGGTCCATCAAATCCGTGGTAATGTGCATCTATATCTTCTTCGTCTCGGTTGTTTTCTGATTTCATGAAGTATGGTAAAACCTGAAATAAAGAAAGTTTGATTAAGATAATCTTTAAGAGTTTATTTCTGGCTTATATAATAAATAGGACTATATGACTACTTCTCGGTAACTCCATCCATAGTTGCCTAATGCAGCCCAATCGTCGTAGTCTCGTTTATTGCCTCTCATGTAAACTAAATAGTTAATGGCACTTGATCCACCCATGACTCGACCGCTGTAAAATTAATGAAACACAATTTTAAAACAAGTAAAATAGAAAGAGAAAGTTAAAAATATCAATAACATGCAAGCAAGAGATATATTATTAGTTGAAACGAAATTAAAGTTTTCATATCACAGATAAAAGAATCAGAACGTAAACAAAATCATAGCGATAGATAGATAAGGTTTGTTCTTGGTTACTTGGTTAATATCACGTTCTTTTTTATTGCGTTTTTTTATAAAAAGCCTGAAAAAACTTATTAAAAAGATTATATTTCTGATGTAACTTGTTTCTCTATCAAATCAATTATGATTATAAATAAAGATTTAAAAAAACACATCAGTTAATGATATTCATAAACTGTCATGCTTTAAAATCACTGTGCTACCGATACCTAAAAATATGCGTTAAGTAAATGTTGATTAAATTAACCAATAATTTCATGTTAGGTTTAAAGAGGAAAAAAGAGGTTTTTTATAAAAGTTAACTTTAATCAACAAATGTAGATACGTACCTTTCTCATTAAAAAATAATTCGTTGATTTCCTTTAGAGAATTTATTTAATCCCTTCTCTTAAAAATTTCGACGAATCGAGGATTTATAGCACTGAAGCTGTATAGCACAGGGAAGTTTCGTTAAAGTTTATTTATTTTATTTATTTGTAAAATAAATAAACGTATTCATGGAGTTGCGGGTTCAAGTCCCGTCTGAGACATTTTTTTTTATGTTTAAATACTGATACTGCTCTGCTTTTAAAATGCTTCTGCCAAAAAAAGTATCGCAATCCGATTATTAACTTCTCACATTTTAAATTTAACGATATTCGTATGTTTCTTAATATCAAATGAAGTAGGAATACACCACAAAAAGAAATCATAAAGATCACGTAAATATATTTTTTTATTTATTAGGTAATTCAACTATTATGTAAACCTGTTAGTAAAGCCTTGCATCGCGATATATATGTTTCTTTCACGTACTCTAAAAATGTCCTATGAGTAAGAGAGATAGAAGGATGCGAAGGTTCCATGATTGAAGTAGAACTCGTATGATTCGTATAATAAAACGATGCTTTATAAATTACATAATTATTTTCCTTCGTAGAAAAATGAGATATTTTCCACTCCGCATAACTTGTAGCAAAATGGTAAAAAAAGTAACAGCCAATAATCACTAGAGTTAATTGATTTGGGGTTTATACCATGGCCCTTGTAATTTATGAGTTGCCGATATTCCGAACCACAAACCAATTAATTCTAGTAAAATTGACTTGCATAAAAGATTAAATCAGCCTTTTCATCCCACTTTAAGGCCTCCATCATTGAATTTAAGTTACCACCACGCTTGCCAAAAGCGAGTTGATAAGGAATAGGTATTCGAAAATTCGACGCTCTTGTTGACTCCAACTTTCGACGGATCCAACCCAAGGGCCCAAAATCTTGTCTTTGTACTTAAACCACTCGATCGATAAGTCGTTCAACGAAATGTATTTAGATCAAAAATTGTTTTGTGAAACAACGTTACAACTGAATAGAAAATGTAAGAGAACGCATTTACCAAAAATTAAACGAACAAAGAGGTACTTAAATGATATTTGAGCAATTTCATTGCAATTATAATAATAAATAAATAAAAATAAATAAATAAATTGCTTAAATATCATACACAGTATTTAAGTAGCTGTTTCATCTTAACTGACTGTCAAACATCTGCAAAGATGTTTATTTCGGGTGTTAAGAGGAAACACAAGGGCCGTTTTTCCAAGCAAACGTAGTCCCCTGTTTCCTCCCTGGATAAGGCCAGTAGAGCAATAATTTTTATTACAAAAATCTATGGCCACTATTAGCATGTTTCTATGTTTTCTGTTTTGTCATAAATTAATTAATAAAAAAGATATGAGCCCTCAAAAATCGAATAAAATCGCCAGATTTTCCGCTGTGTTCAAACATCCAGAAAACAAATTTGGCTAAATTTTAGAAAAAAAGGCAAACATACGAACACGGCAAAAGCCTTTCTTTAATTTTTAATAAAAAAAGTATTTAAATCGGTCTAGTTTTGGAAAAGTAATCGGGGGACTACGAAACGCTGATTTGGTGTGCTTTTAGTAGGTATTTTCGGTCCAAGAAGCAGTTGTCTTTATCACACTGCGCGACAGCAATAGATTTTACGAATACCTATTTTTCAATTCTCTCACCCGTAGTGTTTCCTCTTAAGGGTGCAAACTCCAAACATTTGATGAAGCAACGCTGCTCACAGCGATAATAATATGCTTAAAGAACAAAAGAGGTGTTACGAGGAAAAGTTTGTAAGTCATGTTTTTCATACCTAAACCAAGCACATGTCCGACCTCTTTGCGCCAGGCAGGTTAACTCTTCAGGCTGAGTCCGATAGTTCCAATCGATACTGGAGCTACCCAGCACTGGTGCTAGACCTGGAACACTGGTCACGTCAGGTTCCTCAGGTCCTGCCTCCAGCAGAAGGATCTAGGTAAAAGAACATTTATTTTAGGTAAGTTATCATTATTGACAGCAGTTTTATTATATCGGACTTATATAAACTTGAAAAATTATGTCTTAGGCGGGATTCGAACCCTCATCTCCTCGCATGGCGGGCGGGCGCTATACCATTAAGCCACCGAGACACTGTGACTCAGCGCGAATTTTTCAAGCATATTCTTAATGCTGTAAGCCAGCGTTGCTTCATCACTGACTTCTTAACTGACATCTTAACTGACTGTCAAACATCTGCAAAGATGTTTCTTTCGGGCGTTAAGGGTGCAAACTCCTAACGTTTTACGAAACAACGCTAGCTTACAGCATTAAGAATATGCTTGAAAAATTCGCGCTAAGTCGCAGTGTGTCGGTGTCGTACTGGTATAGCGCCCGCCCGGCATGCGAGGAGATGCGGTTTGGAATCCCGCCTGAGACACAATTTTTCAAGTTTATATAAGTACTGATATTATAATTGCAATTTAATTGCTAAAATATCAAATAAAGCAGTTTTATTTATTATTAACAAAATATTGTTTATTTTTAATAATAATACGTTTATGTAACTAGAATAATAATGTAAAATGGAAGGCAATGATGGGAATAATTCGAGGACAGGAGTTGGCAACACACGGGGTTTCGAGAAGGGTTTGGAAAGTAAGAAGGTGGGAAAATAAATGTAATTGATGAAGTTGACTGATTAAAGTATTTTAAAGGTATTTATGTATTTCAGTTTCACTAATAAATTGGTAACAACTAAATAAGACATGGTTTCCATTGCATATGCCTATAAATTTTCTGTTCACTAGCTTAGGCGTCAGGCTGCAAAAATCAGACGGAGCTTCCTTTACCAATAAAAAAGACGTGTGGCACTCGGAGACTGCCGCGGTAAAGCTATTGCATAGCATTTTTTATCAACTTATGCCGATACAACAAATGCCACCTAAAGGCGGGTTGCTGAACTAAAGAGACAAGCGTGATATTTCAAAAAGTCATTAAAAGTTCTGCTATTCATCGATAGATGGAAAAACTAAAAATTATCACCGCTGTGCCGGTCGGAGTGGGGGGTGTTAGGTTATTTTCGTTACGGAATTTCTGGATTTGGTCTCCACGCTCAAGGCCCGCGATAGAAGCTATGCAATAGCTTAATATAATATTGTGTTTTAATTACGTTTACCGATAAATCATCACCACCTATCACAACCAATCACCGTCTCCTCCTGTTGGTGTCGTAACAGACGATTAAATAAATACTTCTAGAAATAGTCGGGCAGTAACATTATCCCTTCACCATTGGCGGAACTGCTTAATGATGATGGCAAGAGTCAATTTATTCGTAATTTCTAGCACATTTCATATTTTTTTAGAATTTCTAGCTAATTATTTACGCGCCACGATCGCGAAACATTTATCACTAAAGAAAGAAGTGTATAATGTTTACGATTCCCAACTTCTTCATAATATTAAAGATCCCTATGTACACACAACGGCAGGTCAACCTACCCAAAAAGTTAAAGGTCATTGAATTGATTTTCAACTTTAAGTCCATGTAGTAGATATCAACATCAAATTGAGAAAATTTTACGTTTTGTGGTAGGTTGACGTGCTGTTGTCTGTAAAAATCTAGAGTATTTAAATATAGGGTATGGTACACAGGTACTAAATGTTGTTTAAATTGGTTCAGTAGTTTTGGTGTGAAAGCGTTACAGACAGACTGACAGAGTTGCTTTCGCATTTATAATATTAGTAAAGATTAAATACAGACTCAGAAAACAAACACTGAAAAGCGTTGCAATAAAAATTCTTTCAATAGCGCATCAAAGAACAGTACGGAAAAAGCAGCTCTAGAAACGAAATAAAAAACAACTGACGGAGGGAATTCGTTTAAATGAAAACAAACTCATCGCTTCAGTCAGCAAGTTTGATTGAGTCTAAACTATCAAAATTAAATTAATTGACGCTCGGCTACACAGCCACAGTACAGAGCTCTATAGCAGTACCGCATCTCAATATAAATGTTCTTTGCATGCTCAGTATTTATCTAGTTACTAGCTTTCCCGCACTGCCCGCGTGGACTACACGTTTAATCGGGCAAGCGAAAACTTGTTCAAAGTAGAGATAAACGAAATTGCCCATGTCTTTTCTAAAGGTCTAATCTATCTTTGTAGCTAATTTCATTATAATAGGTTCAGTAGTTTATACATAAAAGGGACAAACAGACAGATAGACAGTCTTAATTTAGTACTCTTAAAAATATTCGTCAAATATTATTTTTCTTCTTCTTATAATTCGATCCCTAACTGCTGAGGATCGTGACTC
Source organism: Anania crocealis (assembly GCA_949315895.1). Lineage (NCBI taxonomy): Eukaryota > Metazoa > Arthropoda > Insecta > Lepidoptera > Crambidae > Anania > Anania crocealis. Next base: position 8,512,455 of record OX438872.1, on the reverse strand, counting down.
CGCTTGCTAGCTTTCCTTATGGTAGCTCTCAAATTCTCCCTTTCGGTTGCTTCGTGGAAAGCGTTGCTTAGTGTGATGTTCAACTGTGCGGATAATTGGTTACACCATCTTGTTGGGCTTGGTCCTCTAGGCCGTTTGCTGTCCACTTTTTCCAACAACGCAATCGTCAATTTTAATCGAATAAGACAATTTAAATAACAGTGCAGTGTAGTTGTCACTGCCGTATGTTTACTGTGACCCAACTGCAGTAAACGAAACTTTCTGGATTTACATTTGAATTTTTAACTTTCAGTAAGTAGTTTCCGAAGCTTCATCGAGTTGAATTTGCTAATATTACTTGAAATAAACCCTATAGGGTTTTCTATGGCAAAACCACAGTACAAATAAAAAAAATGTGCTTTCAGTCTATTCTAAGCGGGAAAACAGGAACAACGATGGTATCTATCATAACACCCAGAAAACAGAAAATATGTTTTTTTTTTCATTGACTTGCCTGGGAATCAATCCCAGGCCTCAGTGCAGGCTTAACCATGGAGGTCGTCAATAGTTCAATAATTTATATTTTAGGAATCTAGACAAAGGGTACTTATTTCAACTGTCTAGCTATAGCGGGTCTTGAGATAGGTACCTACAGCCTGGTGACAGAACGACGGACAGACGGACAGACAGCAAAGTTTTAGTAATAGGGTCCCGTTTTTACCCTTTGGGTACGGAACCCTAAGAAATTAATGATGCTCAATAGCCCATGTACTTACGTGTTATTAATTCTCCATAACATTAAGTAGGTAGAAACAGTAAGCGTAATTAAAGGAAACCTTAATTTCCTCTAATTACAATATTAATTTTCGTTCGGAATTCATAATTGGATTCTCGAAATTGTTTTACATAAACATTGTTAGATATTATTTCATGAAAGATTCAATTACGCTAGGTCAAGGTAATATTTTTGTGGGATTTTTCAACCACATATATTTGTATGATCCTAAAGTAATTAAGTACCGAATTGTTTTTTATTTTGATTTACACATCAAGTATCTAGCCGAGAAAACATAGCTTGCAACTCCTTGGAAATCGGTATCTAAATCTAACTGGAACCGGTATCTAATATCTTTGAAGACAACTCAACAATAAATTCCTTGAATTAACTTCGCCTGCCTTAGCTATATAGGGAACCTATCATTGCTATGTCACGCCTATATTGATCATACAGACGCTTTGTTGTAGCACCATAACGATAACCTGTTAGGTGATTGTTTAAATGTGTATTGTTAATTTTAACACTTTTCCATTTTTATATTTCCTTTTTTTATTTGTACTCTAGCGACTGTATTAATACAATGTACTATTGTTTCACTAAGCATATATGTATGTAACAGGGACTGGCAAGACCAGTCTCTTTCTTTGTAGGCGCACCTCACGTCCAATAAACTTTTTTTTTTATAATCAAAGGACTTGGTCATGACTACATACTTAACTCTACGGTTAATAAGAAGCCTAAGATGAAGCGAGCTTACCCAGAAAGTGGCACTAGTTCTCCCACACACCAGCGGAACACAGAAAAACTTTTTTGCGCTGGACTCCGGCAGGAGGGTGGTAGCATCCAGGCAGCCTCTTACGAAGCCTTCCACCGCAGAGGGATCTGTTAGCCGTCATCATTGGTTAGTAAAACCAAAGATGCCGTTGCCCAGGATGAACCACTAGGAGGTAGATCCCACCACCATAAAATTTTTCACTAAAAACTTCTAAATTTTATTTAATTATCTACTCGTGATACCAGTTGGTCTCAGATCATACTTGAGACCCAAATTGAAATTAGGTGAAGAAACTTGAATTCAATGATGAGGCCTCTTTCCTGCAGTGAAATGAGTAAGTATAGGCTTTTACTATGCTATGCCTTAAATCGGACTCGAGTCCTCAACTTTTCAATAACTGCTGCTGCTTTTTCATGGGTTCAAGTCCGACCTGAGGCAGAATTAAAATTTTATTTAAGAAATTTACAATTATTATCACCGTCAATTTAATCTATACTAATATTATAAAGCTGAGATTAGCTGAAATCTCAGAAAGTACTAGTTCGAATTGAAAAAATATTTTTGTGTTGGATAGTCCATTTATCGAGGCAGGCTTTCGGATAACATACACATAACAATAGAAGCAAAGCATCAGTGAAAAATGTTGCAAAAATAATCGTGATCATAATAACAGAAATTTACGCAGACAAAGTAGCGGGCAACAGCTAGTTCATGGCGCTGCAACAGTGCCGAAATATCGGAAACTCATAAAAAACAAGGTACTTACATGTCTTTATTTCGTTTGTGTTTGTTTGTGTATATAATACCAATATTTATCGTATTTTTGACAAAAATAAATTAAAAAGGTTTACTAATTGGATTATGACATCCGCGGTCTTCTCGTCTGAAATCGACTAATCTGGTAATATCACAACAAAAAGCTGCAAAAACTATACTATACTGCATTATAGGTCTAAAAACGCGAATTTTGTCCACTTATCGGGTTTGAGCTTGAAACCCTCGATATGTAGTTCCTGTTTACAGTTAATATTGTGAAAGTTAGTTAATAGAATATGACCTTGCATGCTGAAAAAAATACAAATCAAAACTAACTGCCCGGTCGTTGACCGTGGCCTTGGCTACGAAACAAGGCTACTAAATTACAAAACACAGTGAGAGTTTGCTAAATAATGTCATGGTCGGTAGTAAAAACTTTTACAGCCACAGATAGAGAAACATTTAGATAAAGTACGTAGAATTTCAAGGTACTTATAGTTGTTACGAAAAATGAACTTATGCCTAAACCTCTCCTATGTCTGAATTAACTTATGTCTAAACCTAGAACTCTTAATCTTAGCAATAAAAATCTGACTCTAAAATAATATTTGGCTATTACTTTTTCAGAGAATTAAATGAAACAAAATACTTTTCTTTCTGAATAAAACATTCTTATCATAATAGCTTTAAAATTTCTGCACATCCAAAAACTTTGAATACGATTCATTTGAATCCATTTTCACGTCAATAATTAGCAATAAAGTTAGATTTCTATTTATCGCGACAGAACTCGAAAAAGAAGATACTGGAACTACAAGCTGCGATTGAGAAACTTTTTCGCTTTGGGACTTGGGGACTCATTGTTTTAGTTTTACGATATTCAGGAATTAGTTCGTAATGGAAGTGGCAAAGTGAGGTATTGGTACTTCTAAAATGTAAAATTTACAATCGTATTAAGCTGGTAACACCTCATCATCAACATCATCTCAATTTAGCGAGATGGCTATCACTATTTTTTAAAATTTTCATAAATTTGAAAAAAAATAGCACTTAATGTTTATGTATTCTTAAAAATGCATGTTTGTTTTGGTGTAAGCAAGTACGTGTACCAGCCCGTCACATCCCTGTGTTGAAATTACAGGGTGTCGTTGTAGATCATTAGATAAAACTATACATAGACAGACCTTTGCTTTACATTGCAACACAATTCATTAAATTTTACAAGTATAAGCTTCAGCCTTTCCAACAAAAAAAATAATCAAAATCCTTGTGCCTGATTTAAAAAAAGACGTGTGGCACTCGGAGATTGCCGCGGTAAAGCTATTGTATAGCATTTTTTATCAACTTATGCAATTATAAAACTAAAAAGTATCACCGCTGTGCCGCTCGGTGCCTGTATTTTCGTTACGGAATTTCTGGATTCGGTCTCCACGCTCAAGGCCCGCGATAGAAGCTATGCATTAGCTTTATTTTATAAAACTTATCACTGAACCGGGATTTACAATGCAATGTTATAATTTATAGGTAAAATCGTATTTACCTTCCCGACGTTTCGATCCGATTGCACGAATCATGGTCGCGGGCAGATTTTACCTATAAATTATAACATTGCATTGTAAATCCCGGTTCAGTGATAAGTTTTATGTGTAACAATGCATCAAGAAAGTTTAAAAACCTTCATTTTATAATTTTATGTATTTTCTAATTTTGACTTTTGTAATTAAATTTTTCTGTTATTTTGGCAGATATGGTTACCATAGGCAACCATACTGTCAAAATCCTTATTTTCTTCTAAATTCTTTTAAATTTCGGAAATTCAAAAATTTTTCGTTCGTGCCTCACCCCGAGTGTTAGGTTAGGTTATTTTCGTTACGGAATTTCTGGATTAGGTCTCCACGCTCAAGGTCCGCGATAGAAGCTATGCAATAGCTTAAAAGAAAATTATATACGTATTCAATTGGGACTCTTTCAATGATCACTCTTAAACGTTCTTTATTTTTTGTCGGTTGATAATTTGAAATTATTGCTTTAATTTCGAAATTTTGAATAATGTCATTCTCATTGACAAGTCACATCTAGAATTTTTAATTCCATAGATCGTCCATCCGAACTTTCCTAAGGACACGCTCATTTAAAGACAATCCTAGTAAACGATATCTCTAGTGAGAATAATAGTTTTTTTCTCTCCAAACCATGGTTGTTATTTTTGCTTATAAAACTTGGTAGCTGCTCTCAAAGCATATGAGGTAAACACAGTAGGTTTCGATCTTTCTTAATACATGATATCTGCATTAAAACCCAATATTAATTAAAGTTACAAATCGCTTTGATTTTACTGAGTAATGAAACTAAATAAGTCTTTTAGTGTCACTTGCTGGTTATCAGTCGTATCACCTCATTAAACTAAAAAATAAAATTCGAAAATTATGTTTTCTATTTACATCAGCAATTTATTTGGTTAAAAAAACATTTATAAAGTTATACCGATCGTAAAATATTTGTACAATATTTCTTACAGATGATGGAGGTACTATTATCTTCTTCGTCGCCTGTCCACCTTTAAGAGCAAAATCGCTTGCAGCTCGCGTCGACTATTGTTTGAAGTGACGTGCGTTTTTTTTTTGTAGTGCTACACGCTATTTTCGTTTGAAAGTGGTAAGCGTCAGAGAACCCCACCGTGCATAACCAAAAACTTTGATGGAATGCCGCTAGGTCACAGCATCATAAAGCCTTGAATAAATTTGTCGACATTATCAATGTCTTGGTAGTTCAATTGGTTAGAGCAGTCGACCGGTAAGTAGAAGGTTGTGGGTTCAAGTCCTACATGTTTAAAAAAATATATTAAAAAGATTGTCTTAATCAAATATTTTTGTAAATAATCCTACTGTCTCCATCTTCCACTGTATTTTAAAGCTCCATCTCATTAAAGTTAGGAACTTGTTTGTAGTTTTGTTTACTTTGTTAGTATAGTTTTAAATTTCGTTAATAAAGCGACACAGACGGCAGGGAGATGCCTTGTATTGTCTTTCTTTTAATTTTAATTTAAATAAAGTAATTCAATATTTTTGTGTCCATGCATTGCATTTTTGATGTTCACTACTAACAAAAAAGGTAATTAAAAGTAACATTATGACATCTTATATTAATCCCTCGATCGTGAGTTATTCCAGACACAATTGAAATCAATTGTTATCGTGGCACCCGAGTGCCTCCTGGGGGTTGAGGGATTAAAAGATAGTCGTGTTAGTTATACCACTTATAAGTCGAGAACGGCTGGAGAGATTTTTATGATTTTGGTGTTAGATTCGTCTGGATCAGGAATAGGATAAGTATTAAAAACGCTAAAAAGTTAACGTCAAAAAAAAATGTATGTCTCCATAAATTTTTCAACCACTCTATATTTGATGAGAATGTCATTTCAGCTGCCAAAATCAAATACTATTCTGAGGAGATACGAAGTTTGAGGGATCCGCTAGTTAAGAGGAAACACCACGGCCGTTTTTCCATACATACGTAGTCCCCTGTTTCCTCCCTGGATAAAGCCCGTAGAGCAATAATTTTTATTACAAAAATGTATGGCCACTTTTAGCATGTTTCTATGTTTTCTGTTTTTTCATAAATTAATTAATAAAAAAGATATGAGCCCTCAGAAATCGAAAAAATTTGCCAGATTTTCCGCTGTGTTCAAACATCCAGAACACAAATTTGGCTGAATTTTAGAAAAAAAGGAAATCATACGAATATGGCCAACGCCTTTTTTTAATTTTTCATGAAAAAAGTATTTAAATCGGTCTAGTTTTGGAAAAGTAATCGGGGGACTACGAAACGTTGATTTGGTGTGTTTTAGTAGCTATTTTCGGTCCAAGAAACAGTTGTCTCTATCACGCTCTGCGGTGGAGACGTTTGGCACTGCGCGACAGCAATAGATTTTACAAATACCTATTTTTCAATTTTCTTACCCGTAGTGTTTCCTCTTAAAGATAAAATATTCTCGTTAGTATTTTGTACCTTGTCCATTAAATAAGTAATGACTGCAGGGACAGGAACCAAAATACTGGAAAAAAAGGACATAACCGGTACTGTTATATTGTGATCCATACTAAATAGCTACTCATCATCAGCCTATCGCGTCCACTGCTGAACATAGGCCTCTCCAAATGCATGCCACTTAGGTCGATCCTCGGCTTCTCGCATCCAGCTCCTGCCAGCCACCTTGCACAAATCATCACTCCACCAGGCCTGAGCTAAATAGCTACTCGAATATCAAAAAAACTAACCCTCAATCTTACTTACTTTTTACTAATAAAATGCGACAGTTTATATTAAACAGAGATATATAAAATCACGCCAAAATGACTAATAAAACATGACACAGAGAAAGAAAAAATACGCGGTTCCCGACTTAAAAACATATTTATTTTTCATACTGAAATGTGATTGTTATTAGTTTTTGCACAGTGGTAGTATTAGGCTATGAAAAATAATAAATAAATAATATAATAAATGTGGACAACATTACATACATTGTTCTGATCCCATTTTGAATTACTATATAGCACTCGTATTTTGGAAACCAGAAAGAAGGTACCACAAATACCCAGACCCGAGAAAATGTAAAAAAACACAAACGAGCCACTCCGCCACGGAGGTCGTCAAAGTCGGTATTGACTACATTTTTTAACGAACGAAGTCGTGGGAAATAGCTAGTAATATAATATTAGGCAAAAGTTTGAATGATTGTTTCTCAATCACGCCAAAAAGGCTAAATAGATCTAGAGACAATATTTTATCGAAGAAATTAAGACTGGAATATTTAAAGCATAGGCTTTTTATTCCGTAAAGAAGGTCTGTTCCCAGGACATACTATTTTAAACGCTTACAAAGTCAGGGCAACAGCTAGTGTAAAATATTAATATTATTATTGTTAAGAAAAACACTCCAAGAGTTAAAAAAGGCAGCTACCAATATCAAGGTATTCGCAAATTTTTATATTTGATTACGTTGAAATAAAAATGATATGAAATTACATTCAGCCCGATTCAATTGAAACGTTAATCAACTCAATTTTTAAATAACATCATTTTTACTTTGTTTCATATTGATTCACTTATTTCAATATTAACGTTTTAACCCTTAACAACCCAGTATGCTTTAGTAACTTGAATGACCAGTAGTGTCTAACGGACAAATAAAAAATTTTTTTTTTTTTAAATGTGGACAACATCACATACATTGTTCTGATCCCAATTTGAATAACTATTTAAAGCATTCGTTTTTTGGAAACCAGAAACAACGAAGGTACCACAAACACCCAGACCCGAGAAAATGTAGAAAAACACTTTTTTTTCTACATTGAACCGTCCGGGAATCGAACCCGGGACCTCGGAGCAGGCGACACCTTGAAAACCGGTGTGTACGCCACTCCGCCACGGAGGTCACAAGGTATTTAAACGAAAATAAAGGTATTGTGAATAGGATTTCATCAACATCTGTTTTAATTCTTTATTTTGACTTAAACAATATATTACCTTATAAGTACGAGTACAACCATTAAATACAAAAAAATGCAGTCTGGTAAAAAAATTACAGATATTGGAAATATATTTTTTCGGAGTGTTTTGCATTCATTACACGTTGCGTTTATTCTTGTCACAAAACTGTTTTGAGGCCTTAGATACTCTTAGCTCTTAGCTTATTCTTTTTACTACAGGTTCAGATGACTGAGAAGATAATTCAGCTGATCCTACCACATCATGTATAGTTGCTTGTGAAGCCTTTCTTGCTTTGTGAAGTCTTACTAAATGCGTAATATTTATCCGTAACAGTATTTTTATCATTGAATCAATTGCCAGTAGTAATATATAATACGTTTTCTTGGTTAAATCGTAAAATGATAAACTGCGCATTTTAATAATAATTGATAAGTCAATTCTTGGTAGCCATCGTATAATAAAAACTCGATACTCTGTTCGATACAAAAATGACACCTAAATCTGTCCTCGTATGAATAAAGTAAAGTAAAGTAACAGCCTATAATCATCCCAATGCAGGGAAAAGGCCTCCTTATTGAATTCAAGTTACCACAGCAATGATGGGTGCACTGGCATAATCACCACGCATGCCAAATGCGGGTTGGTGATCACAAACCAACGGGCGATTGAATGATTGCCTTTTATTTTACGAGTATTTCAGAGTCAACTTTATAACCCGACCAAATTAAGTCGACATGCAATAGTATTATTTAGTATGTTTGTGTCTTTTCGATTAGGTTAGATATAGGTTGAACAGATTGTGTTACTGTATGTCCAAGCTGCACATTTAGTTGGGACACTTTTTTGAAATTGATTTTTGAAAGAAAAGCTATCTTTTTAGACAATAACAGTGAAAATTCAACTTCCATACGTTTGAATCCTCGGGCAACATACGTATATAATAAATAACGCCCATAAACTACTTATTACCTTGTTTTTAGGAGAAAGATCTAAAAAAAAACATCAATTATTATTAATACATTTAAATGTTATTCTTAATTAAAATGTACCTGTAGGTTAAGCAGGACAGATGACAACAACAAAGATGTTGCTACATTTTTGCGTACAGTATTTTTTTAAATGTTGCTTTCAGATTAATTGCTGCACCTAAAACCCATTTTCTGTGGTAGGCAGATAGGGCTGTAACGCTTCGACTTTAGAGCCGAAAAGAAATATTTAAAATCAATATCAAATCAGTTTTACTGTTTGTTAACGCCCCGTTAAGAGGCATCATTCGACCTTATAAAATGATACTCTGTTGTAATTACCTACTGTCGAAAACATATAGGCTTAACTCCTGTGTTTATCTTAAGTGGTTGTTTTAAGTGTGATTTTATCACAAAATATCTAAGCTGATGAGAAGGCCATCTGTACATAGGTTGAATTTTGCATCATCGGTTTTTTTTTGTTTTTTTTTTTTGGTAATCGTATTTTTTGATATTTTAGCAACTTGATTGCAATTATTATATCAGTATATAAACTTGAAAAATTATTTCTCAGGCGGGACTCGAACCCGCATCTCCTCGCAGGAGGCGAAAAAACAATAGAACAAAAAACAAATGACTGAAGTGTTTTTATAAAACTATTTACAAAAAAAGATTCCAAATTAAAGTTCGAATGCGGCGACCTCTGTCACGGTCATGACAATTACCCCCTCACGTCTGACCCGTGTAAAACTTTGACATCGTGACGTTCGATCCGCGTTCCATTTTCGAATTTCGAAAAAATGACGAGACCGATCGTCACGGGCCGCAGACCGTTGCTCGCAGGAGGGCGAGGAGATGCGGGTTCGAGTCCCGCCTGAGACATAATTTTTCAAGTTTATATAGGTACTGATATAATACTAACATAGTAAAAAAACAAATATAAGTTTAAAAGAAAGGAATAAAAATAATCATTTGTACTCGAACCCGGGTTTTATGGTTTTGATATCGCCCAAAGTCCCACCTGAGCTATAAAAATATTTTGTAGATAATGAAGAAAATTTACCTTCGTATGCTATGATAATGTTACATGTTTAAGTTACCCAAAAACACGATTAAAACGATGTTTTCCACTAATAAAACCTAGCTAGATCGATATCTCGCCCCCGAAAACCCCAAAAATTCTACAACTCCCTGCATTTTAGTAATGGAGTTTCAGGGGTAATATTTCGATCACGAAAATCGTTCATATCGCTCGTTTGAAAGTATTCCATTTACACGCTTCAAACTGAGAATCTTTTCCAAACTTTTTTCTCCATCTAAAAAAAACCGCTGACATAATTGGCAGAAAGATCTGAACCCTTGTCCCGTCACTAGTAAAGGTTAATCTTGTGGCAAAATCAAACCTGAACGATTTCTCAACGCTGCCCTTAGGTGACATTGGACCAAAATTTGCCAATACCTTTGTTTCGATTTTCATGAACACAGGAATTAGAATTCGAATGAATCGTGGCATGCATACTCTGAGTAAGTTTTTTGACGAAAAATAAGAAAACATATTAATAAATTAATAAAATTAAAGTGTCTGTATGTAATTTTAAATCAACAGCTTTTCACTAAATGAATATGAAATACAAGTATGTAGACAACGGCAGGTCAACCTACCCAAAAAGTTAAAGGTCATTGAATTGATTTTCAACTATAAGTCCAACAGGTAGACATCAATATCAATTGAGAAAGTTTGACGTTTCGTGCTAAGTTGACGTGCAGCTGTTGTCTGTACTTAGTTACATAAAAAAAAGACGTGTGGCACTCGGAGACTGCCGCGGTAAAGCTATTGCATAGCATTTTTTATCAACTTATGCAATTATAAAACCAAAAAGTATCACCGCTGTGCCGGTCGGAGTGGGGGTGTTAGGTTATTTTCGTTACGGAATTTCTGGATTCGGTCTCCACGCTCAAGGCCCGCGATAGAAGCTATGCAATAGCTTAAAAAATGTCTATGCCTAGAGGTGGGATAAGAAATAACCTTCATTAACTGCTCCAATACCTCCAAGATAATGAGTACAAAGTTTCAAACATACATTCACATTTTTATTATTAGTAAACCTTATGCTGTACATATACAAATCGAAAAAAATAAATATCTGTAATTATAAATCCGGACTTCATCGCTTAATTACGAGTATAACGCTTAATTACGACTCAAAGTTTGCGCAATCACACGGAATATAGGCAGGCTCGTTAATAAATTAGCTTAAATATTTTTCTTTTTAATTTATTTTCCTTAATGGATCGACAGACGCCTCGGATACAGGGTCATGGAAATTTTTCGTAATTACATGAAACATCTGCTAAATAAAACAACTTTTATTTTGCTTATAGGAGTTTTGCGTTACAAGAAACTGTACTGATTTAACAATCTCTTAACATAGGTATTAATTCATAACATAGGTATTAAGTTCGACTTTGATTTATCGGAGTTTGTAAACAAGATAGTACAAATTAATATTCTTATTGATTAATTGTTAGTCACTGGCACATAAAGGTGATAAGTATAATATCTGGTATTAGACGCAAAGTGGCTTCTTATGAAGCAAGATTGGCATATTTTTCCATGAAGTCTTTTTCTCATAGACGCAAGATAGCTGAGTATTCGACGCTATATAAAATAATTCATTCTGGATTCGACTCGAGTGAGCTATTGAGTCAGGTCTCGTTAAGGATTGGTGGTAGCGCCAGAACTCAAAAACTGTTTTCTTTACCAGTTACCCGCAATAAGGTTGAATTCAATAACCCTATCTACCGTATGTGCAGATCTTATAATGATATAAGTAAAAGCCTGGACCTGTTTGGTCAAAATTTTTTATTCATATATGAGAGTTTGTTCTGAAAAAGTGAGTGAATTTGATATGTAATGTTTTTGTTTTGTAAAAAGTCATCTAACTTCACCATTATTTAAATGTTATGCTCAGCTTTAATCGGAGCTCAGTTTTATTATTATGTTATGTCACATTGTATTATTATTATGTATTATTCTGATTTCTGTAGCTGTGCCTTATTAATAAAAAAATAAAAACAGATAACGGCATAGTTATTCCACTGCAGGGCAAAGGACTCCATAATTTAAAGTTACCATAGCAATGATGGATAAAGGCATCACCCCGCCAAGTGGGTTGATGATAACTGATAACAAACAAGCCCGGTTCGAAAATTCTAAAGTTTTTTTGAATCCGGGATCCCCAGATCTTGGTCCAGTATTCGAACCACTACACCAACGAAGCATTAAGGATGACGACCATTTGGATCAGCGGTAGTAAACGCTGCTTCTGAGCCATGGGTCGCGGGTTCGATCCCCGCACAGTACAAATATTTGTGTGCATGAACATGTCTGTTTGTACTAGTCTGGGTGTTTTCTATGTATTATGAGTAAGTATTTACAAAAAAAAAAGTATATAAGTAAGTTTATCGGTTGTCTATACCCCATACGACAGGGTACTTAATAGTCGCTTAATTTGGGACTAGATGGCTCTGTGTGGCCCAGTGAGGTATGTCTTAAATAAAATAAAAAATTGTTATCAATACAAACCATAATATCTTGCACTACAATCGGTTAGCAGTTATCCGGTAAGCTGAGTGATTTGAGTGCAAGTCACACCAAAGGCAGTCAAAATTTTATTTAACTAATCGCTTTTTACCACGCTTTTATTAGCTTGGGTTGTATTTATCTATGTATCTATGTATGTAATGGAATCTTTGAGCATAAATTTGACCGATTTCCAGAAGTTTGATTAATTTAAAACTTTGCACACGTATCAAGGACCGATGACAATGCAATAATTTAATAACAGTTTTCCCAGTTTTCCTCTGTAAGAGGGAGTAAAAGAGATAGAGCTAGCGCGCGATCTGTATCAATTATGTTTCCTGCATAGGTTTGGACTTACAGTCGGTAAAGAAGGAATCAAATCTTATAAACTAAACTAAAAAGTAAAAAATAAATTATAGTTTAAAAAAAAACTAAAAAACCACGCTTTTAAAACAGATTGAACTAAAAAATTAAAAATAAAACTGTAGTAATCAATTGAAAAATTCATATTATTGTACAAAAAGCGTGGGGTGCTTGTTATGATATCCACAGATATAGTAAATTATTGATAAAATATTTACAACAATCTAAATCAAGCTTTTTGTACAATAATATGAATTTTTCAATTGATTACTACAGTTTTATTTTTAATTTTTTAGTTCAATCTGTTTTAAAAGCGTGGTTTTTTAAGTTTTTTTCAAACTATAATTTTTGAGCTTCCTTTCGTTTAGTGTCACAACGTTGACTAGTTTCATATAGATAATCAAATAAATAGACTGTTGTGCACCAATTAAAACAGCCAACTGTCAGACCACATGTAGTGAGGGTTCCGTAGCTAGCTGCACGTAACAATGGCGCCCTACTCGATTTTTTTGAATCCCAATTTCACATATATCGTAAATTTATATGTACCTGTTTTACATGTAACTAACAATGATGAGATGATTTTACATTACTAATTTACAATGGAATTTGTTCAAAAATGTTTCTTCTTCGATAACGTTTTATGAGTTGGTCGGCTTCTCAAAACCTGCAGGCCCTTCTCAGAATGATAATTTTCCTGTATATTTATTTTTTCTAAAGAATACAAATACATCATAATAATGCAGTAAATTAGTAGTACCTAAATCACATACAGATACTTAAATCGAAAGTTGTTATTCGTAGGCATGCAATATTTTTTAAAGACCTATCCAACGACACTTCACACTATAGAAGAGACAAAAAATTACCAATCCCGTAACAGCTTTTTTTTTGTATTTTATATCGTCTTTAATATTACTTTTAAATTACCGCTTTTCAGTCATAATCCCTCAACCCCCAGGAGGTACTCGGGTGCCACGATAACAATTGATTTCAATTGTGTCTGGAATAACTCACGATCGAGGGATTAATTAGTTCTTAAACTAACATTCATACTGACCGAGAACTAACGCACTTCACACACAACTTTGTACCAAATATTACAACATTTTCTTTTACGACCGTTCTGACGTGTTTAATTACTGCTTTCTAGTACTAAAAGTCTACCCAAATTAATCGCGAACGATAACGATAGACGAAACGATAGACATACGGACAAAGTTGGTTATCTGCCTTGATACACAGGATGAAATTTGAACCACTTTCCAAATTTCAATATATTGTTACGAACGTGGAGTTCGGGATTTGGATAAAAACACCGTCGACTTCTTGAGAGAATTTATTAGACGATAAACAGGTCGCAAACACTATCACAAAAGCCAAATCACAAGAATCGTAGTCCGGTGGGTCGCTGAGGTCGTTGGTTCCAAATCACTATTAGCCAATCCGTAGAGTAGTCCTTAAATCCGTTGGTATCGCTAAAGTCGTCGTTACTTTGCACTAGATCACTTTTCGCAGGTATCGCACCGAAAGCTCAGAATGAACTGACTGCGGCGTCTCAAGTCCTGTTATTTATATATCTCAACATCGACGCCGGTCGTACATACTAGAATGATCATTTTCCAGAAAAATCACAAGGACGTTTAAACGTAAACAACTCTAGTGAGTTATACCATTTTGCGCCTTAATCTGTAAACTTAAAGTCCAATGTCGCTTGCACTAACATCTTGTTATTACTTTGTGGTTCAACTTAGGTAGTTATGACAATTCCTCTAGCGATATCTCAAAGCATCTAACATGTCCGCGACAATATCAATCTACGAGACAAAAAACAAATGACGTATTTTTTCTTTTGGTATAGCCCAGTACAAAAATATCAAGGTAAAGCACTCAGAAAATGACCGCAAAAAATCTAAAATTTTTGATACGGCCGCCTAGCAACACTTTTTTTACGCGATTCGCATCTCATCTATTTATTACGATACTATTCATACGTTTTTGATTTTCTCTTTATACCTTATCAGGCCTAGGACCGTAATAATTGAAAACTATAGTGCGAAAAATATTTTTGGGTGAAATTTTGATTAACATTTTTTATATACGATACCGAACGCCTATAAAAATTTTGGAAAGTGGTAAAAATTTCACCCTGTATGTAGATCCTTTATAAAAATATCGCCATCTTGAATCAATCACGTCATCCTCTATGGTGGTACGAAATCGAAAGTAAATGAATCTCATCAGTTGTTAATACAGTATCAAGTTCCCCTCATCAATTATGCGAAACAATGGCGTCATATTACCCAATAACAATATGTCACAGCACAAGGAGATACAGTAGGCAACGTAGACGTAGCCAAACCAAACAATATTAGAATTTTGTCTAGTTGCTTTCATCTTTACCAGTGACAGCTTATATCGGTCCACTGTTGGACATATACTTTTTCAAGTAGAACTTTGCTAGTGATTGCAATGGCCAGTGCTGGCTTTTTAATATTTTGTAGCGGTATTTCTTTAGCCACCACTTACGCTACCTCATCCTATTTTGTGCCAGCACTTAATAACTTATGGAGATTTTTTTTCTATTTTCTTTTTTCTTTTCATATTTAACACTAAACGGGACATACTGCAAACTAACTAATTAAATTTTAAAAAGTAAAAAGTAATTTAGACATTTAAAAAAAAATCAATACAGTCCAAACTTCATCTGACTAGGATCTTATTTCTTACATGAACTACGTTTTATCGTGATATACGATACGTATGGTTTTTAGATAGGTATCGTTTTCAAAATTCCAAGCGTACGAAGTCTTACACAACTGCTAGTGTTAAACAAATCACAGCGTAATTGTAAATGCAATAGGTCTACTATTCGCATCTATGTTGTGGTTATGATTATATGATTACAAATTACGTATGTTTGAGTTCAATCTCACGAGAAAATCGCGTGAGATTCCATGACGGCATCGTTCTCTCCAAATAGTATATAATTTATGTATCTTCATCTTGTATGTTTGTTATGTGACAACAACAAACTTGCAGTCATAAAATGAAAATAAAGCCAAAAAATTTAAATACGTTTAAACAGCTGTTTCATCTTAACTGACTGTCAAAAATATTTCTTTCGGGTGTTAAGAGTGCAAAACTCCTAACATTTGATGTAACTATGCTGTGTAACAGCGATAACAGTATTCTTGAAAAATTGGCACTGTGACGTATCTCGGTGGCTTAATTGGGAAAGCACCGCGCTCTGTATGCATGGAGATGCGGGTTCGAGTCCCGCCTGAGACATAATTTTTCACGTTTATTTTTAATATTATACGAGTGATTGAATACATAAATAAATGAAGTTACTAAAATTTCATATTAGGTATGGTTGAACGCCCCATTGGTCTAGTGGTTTAAATACCGGGCCATGATCTCGGGGTCCCAGGTTCGATTCCCGGGTCGGGCAACAAAAAAAGTTTCGAATTTTCGAACGTTGCTCGGGTTTGTGATCACCAACCCGCATTTGGCAAGCGTGGTGATTAAGCCAGTACCCATCATTGCTGTGGTAACTTGAATTCAATGATGGAGTCCTTTTCCCTGCAGTGGGATGATTATAGGCTGTTACTTTAGGTATGGTTGTAGTGTCTTCCGAAATAGGTAGGTCATTTAGTCACGCTCGGGTGTTTGTGGTACCTTCGTTGTTTCTTATTTCCATAAAATTAAGTTCTTCAATAAAAATGTATGTATATTTCTGGGAAAAACAGGTACACGAAATTGGGTTATACAACTCTTAACTGTTTCTGTCATTGTTTCATGATTTTTTTTGACACGCTAACAAATAATTGATGTTAATTAGCAACACAAAGTACAGATGACTACTTAATAGTGGTCATTAAATTAAAAATGATAGATATATAGCGAAAATCTGTTAGATGCCCATCAACTGCGTTAAAATAAATTAATAAAATACATAAGACGTATTGTTATCTTGAATTTACGCGAAAACTAAGAACTAAGAAGATTAACCGCCTTTAAAATGTACGTCATCGACGACAGCGCCACGATCTGGTGTTATTGCACAGGCTTTCTGGCTGTCAATGACGGATCAAAATTTAGCGATCTTTTAGAGCAAGTCAATCTGACGGTGTCGGGTCGCTTGCCCCGTCATCCAATCAAGAAGCCCTTTACTTTGCCTAAAATGAGAACAAACCTTGGTTACCATGCTCCCCTCTCTAAATGCTTTGCACAATATAACAGGATTCACGATCACGACCCAGGCTTAGATATTTTTTATGACTCAATGCCGAAGTTCAAGCGCAAGGTGGATGATTCTGTCCGCGAATCTTAGACTGTGTTTCTTTTGATTGTTTATTAGTATTATATTGTTTTCATCTTATATTATATGTGAATTTGTCCGTGTTGTTGTTACTTTTACTTTGTGTCAATGTTGTGTACACCTGATATTGGCATGTGTATAAGAAAGTAGATTAAAGGTCATGGCACACTATACCGGCACCGCACCGGCACGCCTCAACCCAGCAATTAACTTGCCATTCAAATTAGAGCATTAAGTTGTAAGACGTACAATATATTATGTAATACAATATATTATACGCTTTTTATTTTGTTTATAGCTCTTAAGTATAGTCATATTATTGCGTAATTCTTTTTGTATTGTATCAAAAACTAAATAAAGTAACTTTTGACTAAAAAAAATGCAATACTAGTGCCTATTACTTCAAAGAAAGTCGTTGAAAAGACCCCTTACAATGTGTCAGCTGACCTTCTTGCTTCAATTAAGTATATTTGTATTATATACTTTGATTTTCAGAAATTTAAATACTATAATGCGTAGCTTTATAACCATCTAACTTTCACCTTTAATTGCATCGAAAACAGTTCAGGCGTTTTTAAAAAAACTAAAAAATTGTTAGTATGGACAAATTACTTTTCTCGATTTCGTCCATACAAAACGGCAATTTCATACTTTAACCCCTATTATTATGTAATAGTAATATGAAAAGCCAACGGCGGGCAGTCAGCGCGCTAACGGCGTGCTTACAGCGAGCCGGCTAGGACGCCGCGCCGCGCCGTGCTGCAGCCGTGCTGTTGCGAAACAAATTCAAATTCAAACATTACATACATCACATGCGTATGAATAACAAGGTGTTTTTTCAATTTATAATTGTATGTGTGTAAGTCACATGCACCCTGCAAGGGTATAGCAAAATATTATATAATTTTAAATTCAATTTAATTATACTTAGGGCTACGTAAAATTATTAAGTTTAAATCTAGTTACATTATCATTTTATTATACTTATACTCATTTTAATATACATGCATTAACTTATTTATATTTCAATTAAATTTCAATTAAGAAACCGGTATAGTGTGCCATGACCTTTAATGTAAGATGTTATTTTTTTTGTATCTTTACATGTGCTGTTGGTGTACCTTGTTAAATAAATAATAAATAAATAAAATTTTGAAATGAAAGATTTATTTACGGACTAGCTTTGTCCACCACTTTGTTTGCATGGACGACAGGATGCTTATAATGTCTCACGCTCTTTTTGAATTCTAAAATAAAAAGTAGCCTTTGCTACTCCTTATAACATCTATCTGCGAATGGAAGTTCCGTTTGAATCGATCCGGCTGTTTCAGAAGTAACTTGTAACAAACCGACAGACAGATATAAATATTAATAATTGATTTTGTGATGTAAGCACAGTATCTAAATACTTTATACAAATTAAGTGAAAAGCTCTTAATATCAAATTCGAAACAGACACTACAAAATAAAGCCCCATTGTTTATTAGTGGTTTAAATACCGGGCCAAGATCTCGGGGTCCCGGGTTTGATTCCCGGGTCGGGCAACAAAAAGTTTAGAATTTTCGAACATTGCTCGGGTTTGTGATCATCAACCCGCATTTGGCAAGCGTGGTGATGATGCCAGCACCCATAATTGCTTTGGTAACTTTATTTCAATGATGGAGGCCTTTTCCCTGCAGTGGGATGATTATAGGTTATTACCTACTTTCTACAAAATTATTTATTTGTTTAAACACGCGTATATTAGGATTTAAAATGCAAAATGCTATTTGAATGTTGTTTTTTGCCAAATCCATTTATAAGAATACGATATATTCCCCTTAGGGTTTAAAACTTTTTTTATAAGTTTTTCTGATCGTATGGGAAAATAACTCCAATAAAAGTGATTTTTGTAGTCCTCCAAGGTAACACGTCTTACCAGAAAGCGGATAAGCGCAAAGCTCTTAAGCTTAAGCCGGATCAGGAAGCCACAATGTTGTGTCCACTGAGGTACACACATTGCTTGTCTAGATAAAAAAAACTTATTCTAAGCAATAATTCCAAAGTCACCTAGTGCTTGTATGGTTTATTTTTATTATTCTCATGCTGGTCTCTAACCAGCATGAGACCCAAAATTAACTATTAAAAGGTTTTTTTTAACTATAGGCACTTTTTATAAAGGATGTCTTTTTTTACAGGCGTTAAGTATTGTATTTAGAGCCCGTTTACTAAGTAAAAAAAGTATGTCATGTTTTCACCCGAAAATATTTTTCGCAACATAGTTTTAAATATTTGTGGTCCTAAGCCTGTGAATGTATGAAGGGAAAATCAACCACTTATAAATAGTACCGTAATGAATTAATGATGCGTATCGCGTAAAAAAAGTGTTGCTAGCAGGCCGTATCCAAAATTTAAGATTATTAGCGGACATTTTCTAGGTGCTTTATCTTGACATTTTTGTACTGTGCTGTACAAAAAGAAAAAAAAAAACGTCATTTGTTTATTGTTTCGTAGATTGTTGTAATAGGGGTTAAAGTATGAAATTGCCGATTATTTTCCCACTTTTTATTTTAATTATAGCTTTTAAGTATAGTCGTATTATTGCGTAATTCTTTTTGTATTGTATCAAAAACTAAATAAAGTAACTTTTGACTAAAAAAAAATGCAATACTAGTGCCTATTACTTTAAAGGAAGTCGTTGAAAAGACCCCTTACAATCTGTCAGCTGACCTTCTTGCTTCAATTAAGTATATTTGTATTATATACTTTGATTTTCAGAAATTTAAATACTATAATGCGTAGCTTTATAACCATCTAACTTTCACCTTTAATTGCATCGAAAACGGTTCAGGCCTTTTTGAAAAACTAAAAAATTGTTAGTATGAAAAAATGACTTTTCTCGATTTCGTCCATACAAAACGGCAATTTCATACTTTAACCCCTAATATTAAAATTTGGATGGCAATTAAAATTTCATTCTGTATGTTCTCTACCTCACTATTGATATAAATGCAAAAGTAACTCTGTCTGTGTGTTTGTGACGCTTTAAGGCTTTATTGATGTACATACAACGGCAGGTCAACCTACCCAAAAAGTTAAAGGTCATTGAATTGATTTGCAACTTTAATTCCAACAGGTAGAGATCAATATCAATTGAGAAAATTTGACGTTTTGTGGTAGGTTGACATGCTGTCTGTACTTAGCGTAACTTTAGCACAATGATAGATCAAACCTTGAAAAAGGTCTAGGTCAAAATCGGTTCATTAGTTAAGGCGAGAAAGCGTAACATACGGATATACAGATAGACAGAGTTACTGCGCCTTTTTAGGGTTCCGTAGCCGAATGGCAAAAAACGGAACCCTTATAGATTCGTCAAGTCTGTCTGTCTGTCTGTCTGTCCGTCCGTATGTCACAGCCACTTTATTCTAAAAGTATTAGCATTACAGTTGAAACTTGATAGATAGGTGTATCCTGTTGACCGATTTACGATTCTCATATAAAAAAATAATTTTTATTTTTTCCCATACATATTTTCCCATACATTCAACTAAAAAAAAAAAAAAAAAAATTTACTCAAACCTAAGCATATGGGGTGTCTATGGATAGGTCTTTTAAAATGACATTTCTAAAACCATTTTTCCCAAAAGTTTAACGCTTCCAAAGTGGTAAAATGAATGTCACCCGCCCTCTAACTTTGAAACTAAGCAAGTGAACATTTTGAAGAAAATACATAATATAGATCCTAACAAAAACTAACAAAGAAAATTGATTTGAACGAGATCAAACTAGTAGTTATTGCAAATATAAATTTGTCCTTCATACAAACACTATGAAAAACAAAGTTATTTTTGCAGTCAATTAAATATTTTGGCTTAGTGGAAGCAAGTGGAATTAGTTGTTTTATTATTTATTTATTGCATTTTGTTTACAAAATAAATGTAACAAAACCCTGTAAGGGTATAAGCAAACAACCTTAAATTAGTTTTAAAACATAAGCTTAGACAAAGTTTCAACATTGGCCATTTTAGTTAGTTGGTACGCATAATCCAGATAGTTGGTACGGAACCCTCAGTGCGTGAGTCCGATTCGCACTTGACCGGTTTTTCGGAACAAAGTTTGTCAAGGCATTCTCCGACCTAATTTATTTGCTATTATATTATTAATGCGAAAGAGTGATTGTCTGTCCATTATTATTACAACACGCTTGGATTGTTTAAATGATATTTAAATTTATTGTAACAGATATATATTTCCTCTCTTAAAAGTCAATTGGGACGACAAAATTTGTATAAGGGACTGTTGTTCCATGTCTACGGAAGTTTAGATTTTCAATTCTGTATTACATTCTTAAATTGGAGTAATGTGTGAGTTATTGAGTACAATACCAAAATAATAGGTTTTAGCCCCGTAATTATTTCTTTCGTAAAAAGAGGAGTTTCAATATTTGCAAATATTAAAAACTTATTCTCATTGATGTTAAAGACAAGTAAACAAAAACATTAATGAAAGCACGCTAGCTTGCAGCGCAAAGCACTTGATTAAAGTCAACACGATAAATTTTTCATTTGTTGTAAAAATAGTCAGGTGCCTGAAAAGATTGCCTGTTTGAAATTTTAAATCCCTTCGAAGGTAGATATTAAGTATTTTTAATAGAAAAAAAAGTTTTAATAAGACAGTTGATATAATTTTGTGCGCTCTAAGTTCTTAATTGGAAAATATAAATATTGGTATTATAATAATCCTAAATCACTTCACAAGTATATAACTCTCACTTTTTTTAGTATTATTAGTTTCAAAATAGGTCTGGGCTATAAGAGATTGTAATAAATCATCGCCGTATCGGCAAGCGTAGCATAGATAATAAAGTATGTAGGTAAAATGTAGGAGATTTTCTCCAATACACTTAATTTCTACTCTACGAACATTATTGTGAATTAAAAAGTAACATCTGTAATCATTCCACTGCAGGGAAAATGCCTCCATCGTTTAATACACGTCGGGTACAGGCATAATCACCACGCTTGCCAAATGTGGAATGTTGATCACAAACCCGAGCAATGTTCGAAAATTAGAAAGTCTTGTTGCTCGACTCGGGTATCGAATCCAGGACCCCGCGATATTGGCCCGGTACTGAAACCACTAGACCAACGGGGCGTTAAACATTATTGATATGCTACATATTATATGCATATACATATATGTTAATATACGCTAGTTTCGGCTTGTCATACCTACCATTTATCTACCTACAAATAAAACCGGTCAAGTGCGAGTCGAAATCGCGCACGAAGGGTTCCGTACCAAAAAGGCCAAAAAAACGAGTTTGTTGTATAGGAGCCCCCCTTAAATATTAATTTTATTTTGTTTTTGGTATTTGTTGTTATTGCGGTAACAGAAATATATAATTTGTGAAAATTTCAACTGTCTAGCTATCGCGGCTCTTGAGATACAGCCTGGTAACAGAGCGACGGACAGACGGACAGACGGACAGACAGCGAAGTCTTAGTAATAGGGTCCCGTTTTTAACCTTTGGTACGGTACGGAGTTACGGAACACTAAAAACAACAATATTTTTATGATTTAATTTCAAACTTATGGTTATATATTTTCCCCTATATTGATAACATAGGACGGTATTACTTGTTTTAGGTCTACGCAAAATTTTATTACATATTTGTTACTTTCAATTTCTTTTCGTACACATTAGTAGTTTTTTACTAAGTATTCACACGTTTTACACGTTCGGTTATAGTTTTTGATCTATTGTCTAGTATTATCAGTTCTCATACAACTTGTATAGACAATAAAGTTAAGACACAGCATATTGTTTAAGTGTTGTGACACTAGTCACAGTAGAATCAAAGGCAGTGAGTAATTATTTCATTCAGAAAAAATCAGTTATTGTCATGACAGTCGTTTATCCTTTTCCTGTTGAAGAATACTTGTTTTTTTTTTTAAAACAAGTGAATAATATATAATTTTTATAATTAAAAAAATATATATCTCCTCAAGTGATGGTGTACCCACAAATTTTGTATGTATAATAAATTGTTTTTTCTTTAATTAAATTTCATGGTTCAATTAATTGTTATTATTTTACATTACATATTTTTCCTACTAAGTTAAAATTTCATTTCTTCATGTAGAACCATTATTAAGCGATATCAAAATTAAGCGTTAAAAACACAGTGAAATTAACCTTTGAAAATATATTTTTTCACATTAGTATACGAAAAACGTAAATAAAAAGAAAATACACAAGTATAAGACATCAATGGATATGTTTTTATCAAATAAACTGTCACGCACTTGGCATACTGTATAGGTTTTTACTATGTGCTTATTAACATAGCTGATGTTTTTGTGAGCTAGGGCATTGTGGTGAATGTATGCGTTGAACATTTGAGACTAATGCGAAATAGATTTGGATTGACATTGTCTTTTTAGATTGCCTTTCTACATCGTGTTACTCTATTCTGAGGTAAACAGGATTTAACTGCGTTGACTAGCGCTTTGTTACCACACATGATCATTCCTTATAATGTAAAGTAAGTTAGTTTAATACTCGTATAATTATATTTAAAACAGCATTGTTTTCATTCACTCAGTAATTACGTGAACTAGAATCAGATGAAATTCAAACTTATTTCGTTAATGAATTCACCGAAGCCATGTTCTCCGAAAGTATTTTACTAATTTGGTTGTTTAGAGTAACTCGAGACATTTTTGTTTTAAAACTAATCTAAATTTCAATTAGGTATGATTTACCACAGGTTTATTAAGATCGTAATCTATACTATCTATACTAATATTATAAAGCTGAAGAGTTTGTTTGTTTGTTTGTTTGTTTGTTTGAACGCGCTAATCTCAGTAAGTACTGGTTCGAATTGAAAAATTATTTTTTTGTTGGATAGTCCATTTATTGAGGAAGGCTTTAGGCTATATAACATCACGCTGCGACCAATAGGAGCGAAGCATGAGTGAAAAATGTTGCAAAAATAATCGCGATCATAATAACGGAAATTGACGCGGACGAAGTCGCGGGGATCAGCTAGTTACAAATAAAGTTTCATCTTTGATTTACACTAGTAATTTATTTGCTTAATTCTCAAAACATATAGTAAATACTTTATATTAGGGGTTAAAGTATGAAATTGCCGTTTTGTATGGACGAAATCGAGAAAAGTCATTTTTCCATACTAAAAATTTTTTTGTTTTTTTAAAAACGCCTGAACCGTTTTCGATGCAATTAAAGGTGAAAGTTAGATGGTTATAAAGCTACGCATTATAGTATTTAAATTTCTGAAGTATATAATACAAATATACTTAATTGAAGCAAGAAGGTCAGCTGACACATTATAAGGGGTCTTTTCAACGACTTCCTTTGAAGTAATAGGCACTAGTATTGCATTTTTTTTTTAGTCAAAAGTTACTTTATTCAGTTTTTGATACAATACAAAAAGAATTAGGTAATAATATGACTATACTTAAGAGCTATAAACAAAATAAAAAGTGGGAAAATAATCGGCAATTTCATACTTTAACCCCTATTACTTATGATATTTTTAAGCAATTAAATTGCAATTATAATATCAGTATTTAAACTTGAAAAATTCTGAATGTCTCAGGCGAGACATAATTTTTCAAGTTAAAATACTCTATATAATACTCTATAGTAAATAGGGTTTTTTTAATTTTAAAGTTTTATTTTGAAGATTAATGTGAATAATGATACCCTGGTTGATTTAGGTAGAAATATTTGAAAGGACCTACTTAGTTTCAATAATATGGATTTACACTGATATACTACTGGAAGAGATCCTTTTTAGCGATAACCTCGCTCGATACTGATTTTCTGTTATTAAAATGTCACTTGTGTTTTTGTGCAAAAAAGTGTATTGAAATGAACAACTACTTTTGTAAAAATGTGTTTCAGTGTTGTCAGATTTCACAATTAAAAATAATTTTCCATATCACAATAATCATAACTGTATCACCTCATTAGATTAAGATTATTAAGATGACTGAATTAAATAACACTTACCTTCCATTTCTTGACTTCAGACAGGCGATTTGCTATCACACATCCAGCAGAACCAGCGCCTACTATGATAAAGTCATACATTTCAGGAGCGTGTCTCTTTTTTCTTCTTTTGCTTTTCGATTTCTTTTCTTCAATAGTTTTCTCGGTGGTAGATTCCTTGGTGGCAACATTAACTTTTTTAGTATCAGCAGGTTCCGCATCAAAATAGTCACTTTTTCTATCAAAATCGTATTCGAAAGTAGGCCGGGATCTAGGGTGGTAATCGCGGTATTCGCTTCCAAATTCTTGTTGGTCTGGTTTCAGATAAAACGACGACTCAGAATAACCGTGGCTTCCTTTTGGCCCGTAACTGTGGAATTGCATTTTATGATTGACCTGTGAATTCCCGTCCAATATTGGACCCAATCTGGGGCCGTCAGCTTCAATCGGCTCGTGTTTTATCGGCGTTGGTCCCAACGGTAAATGATAAGGCGATTCCAAATTCACCTGTTGAGTTGGTCCTAAAATTCCTGGATCAGTCAGAGGCGATGACAACTGAGGAACAAAATCACTCACTGAATACCGACTTTGATACGGTTTTGGGTAAGGATTTCTCGGGACATTATCTATGGAATTCCCGAATAGTTGTGTCAGCAATGTCAAGAACATAATTCCTGTTTGGGAGCATTGTGTCAATGGTGCTAGTTGCTCCTGGCATATTGGGGCTATGTTCGGCGGTACCCATTGCGAAGCCATGATCACTGTCACTGATATTTAGTATCGATCACTGCGCATTGTGCGCTTGCGCCGGTCTCCTACACTGTAGTGCCGTTAGCTGCGCGAGCGCAAGTGTTGCTAAATATCGCGCCCTTAACATTTTAACTGGTAATCATTTGTTGCGTTACATAGCGTGTTTTACAGCAGTAATAGTCTGAAATTAATAATATTGGTAATAATACACTGAAAACATTATTGTTAATGATCAAAAACTTTTTAGTTGACTGATTAAAGGTTTTTAAAAGAGGATGTTATTGTTTTAATTACTCTTTTTGAGTTGTTATAATTGCTAGTGTGAATTAAAATATGATTCCTTGACCCGATGCAGTTGAAAATTTATTAATTAAGTATGTTATATGTAGTTACAATAAGATTTTTTATTTAAAGGAACTATGTATTATTTATTTTCTTATTATTTTTTGAGGCTACAATAACCTTGCAGTTGATTTCTTTTGCGAATGGTTTAAGTTTTTAGTAATTAAATGTTTGAAAGAAAATTTTTATTCAAGGTATGGTATTTTCTAAAAATACAAATTAATATCAATAAACTTCACTATAACATAATATACATAATACTGAGTATAACAAAAGTTTTTAAAGCATAATTTTCTGTCAAAGATTTATTTATGTTCGTGTGAAGCGGATACCTAGTGATGCTTCAAATTAACGTTAGTAAAATAACGTAACGATAACATAAATATAATGAACATAACTATACTATAATTAGCAGACTCGCTCCCTCAGGTTACTTGTAGTAAATATTATTTTTTTAATAGACAAAGTATTGAATAAAGATATTATTAAAAAGGGTTTGCTAAGTAATAATAATGTAATGTAAGCCACCAGTTTTGAGTCGTCTCCTGACGTATTAATTTTAACTGTACCTTAAATTGGTTATCAAATATTTAACCATCACTCGAAATTTACACAAAGATTTTGTTTTTTTGATACTTATGCCACGAAAGTATTTTTTTTTTAAATTTAAGCAACGACAAGTCATTAATTTTGAGTCGACTTATGAAATAGTAACTCCTTATTTGGATCAAAAGTGGTTAATTTAACGTTGTTTTTTAATTCAAGTTATGTCAACTACCTATGTTTATACTATTAAGTACTTTTTGGTAGCTGTAAACTCTAATTTTTGAAAATTAAATGGTAACGTTTTTAAACTAAGCCCATCGAATGCATTAAATAATATATTTACCTATATACGCGTCGAATTGAGAACTGTCTTCTTTTCGCTGTAATTGGATACCTTTAAATATAATAATATATAAATAAATACAACAGTGATATATTTTAAAACCTACCGTGTCTCTTTTACTATTGTATAGTTTTACTGGTCATAAACTCTAGTTAATAACTAGCGGATCAGACTATATTACGTGTAATTGTCACGTAATGTCGGTTCAGTTATGTAAATAAAACGACTTCCTAACTCTTTATTAATAGATCGTAAACTGATAATTTTTTAAACAGATAAGGTTTTTATTGTATAGTTTTCAAGCATCATTACACAGAGTAAAGGAAATATTTAGAAAAACGTGTTATTGTAAAACCAATAAAAATTTTAATTAAGAAAAAACAATTTTTTTTAGCATTTTAAATGCAAAAGTAACTCTTTCTGTTTGTAACGCTTTCACGGCTAAAGTGCTGAAGCGATTTTTATGAAATTTAATCATATTTTTCCATTGAAAAGGTTTTTTTTATCCCTCTGCAAGATACATGTTTCTTCCTGCGCGATATGACATGTAGATCACGGGAGCAAAAAGCTAATATAAGGGTCCTAGGTTCCATCCCCGGGTCGGGCAAAAAGAGTTTTGGATAACGAACATACCTTAAGCTTGTTCAGCTTGCACGTGCTAATTGGATTTTGTTTGTTTTTAACGAAATTTAAGAAAATGTTGTTTGTTAAATAGTTGGAATAACACTAAATGCCGTGTTGGTCTAGTGATTTTAATACCGGAAAGAGATCTCAGGGTCCCGGGTTCGATCCCCAAATAAGTTTTTAATTTTTGATTCTTGCTCGTGTTTGTGACTACTGACCTGGAGTGATTATGTCTGTACCATAATAATTCATCATTGCTATGGCAACTTGAATTTAATGATAGAGGCTTTTGCCCTTCAATGGAATGATTATAGGCTGTTACTCTACTTTTTTAGAAACCGTGGTCTGAAACATTGCTGTTTTCTGCGAATAAAAGTCATAATTACAAAGTTAATATACATTGACAACATTGTAAGGTAACGATTACGGGTTCAGTTCAGTTCAAACTGATTGCTAGCCATCGACAGATGGTTGAACCATTTAACTGCACTAACAGCGACTATCTAGAACATTTACAGTACTGCTAGATCGTTACTGGCACAAGTTGTGGACGTGCTCGATACATTACTTGTTTCTCACTAACATATTGTATAAGTTCAAAGGCAACCTGACTGCAGCGTGCGAGTAACTGCTGAGAATTTTCGAGTCCAAATTTTAGTTAGGATCTTAAAGACAGCGATGTAGTCTGTAATGAACTGAAATTCTAAGATTCAGTCGCTTAAAGTTTTTACAAAAATGCTCAAGATTTCGCTACATAATCATAAACGAGGTGGTCAATAGGAGAACAAAGATAATCGATATCAATTATTAAAACCACTGAACATGGAAAAGGGTTAGTAAGGCGATTCGGATGTAGGCGGGGCAGGCGCACCACAGAGGTTATGAGCAAATGCTTTAGAGCGCCACAGATCAGTCACTGATCACAGATCAGTTTCTTTTGACGTCGCGCAACCCTATCGGTCGCGCAACGTCAAAATAATTCACTTCATTGGTGTTCTTTGAACTCGTTTATGTGTAGTTAGGGCGCAAACGGCGACATCTGTTCTCATACAAATAGCGCATGACAGTCTTTCTAACCTTTTTCCATGTTCTGTGATTATCAATGATCGGATCAGTAGTGCAATTTTGCGGTATTGCATGAGGAAATTTTAACATGGACATGCTTATCAGACGGGATTAAGTTTCGACAAAAGCTGGTCACACTAAAGATTAATATCGTTACAAATGTTATTGCACATTGTTATGCTATATTTACGAGGCTAAATCGGCCGCCATATATTTAGTATTTTAAACTCAATATTTTTTTTTCAAACCCAAATAAAATATTTTTCTACAATGTATTATTTTTGCCTAATAAAAGAAACTACTGAAACACAAATGTTTTGTTATCAAAGAAATGGTTAAGAGTAAATTTATTTTATATAGAATATTTCCGAAATTCCACAATCCCGCGGGCGTATCCGTACTAATATAATGTATGAGGTCGTTCACCCTAAATTGCACTACCTAATCCGATCACTGGATTATAACTGAAACTGAAACTAGCTTTAGCCAGTGACTACATCAGTATAATAATAAAAGATACTTTGTATAGCATACATTTTCTATTTTGGGCATTCGTTATCAATATCCGTATAAAATAAAGGGGTTTGTGTTGGGTGGTGCTGGCATAACCAGAGAAGCAGACTTCTTATGGGTGTCGTAACAGGCGATTAAAGAGGTGCTGGTGCGGGTAAAATACTGCTGCCAGTATTTAGAAGGATCTAAAGACAGGCAGCAGTATCTTCTTCCACCATTGGCAAAACTGCAATCGCCCACTCGCCTGCTAAGCTTGATGGCGATTAAATATGAAAGAATTCTCCTTTTATGTGAGGGTTATATATGTATATACTGCAGTGCGATTCTCTTAGTTCAAATAACATAACAGCTTTGGTTACAAGTGCTGTAACAGCAATGAACACACGATTGGTATGAATCTCTTTTAACGCTGATCGTTACTGCCATGGCTACTAACGGCCGGTCCGAATAACGTATCTATGTTCAGTTTTGGCATATCGGAGATAGAAAACAACTTTTGTCTTTGTTTCTCTGGATGGCAAAATTAGAGACAGAAGATGTTTTCTATCTCCGATACGCCAAAACTGAAGATAGATAGGTTATTGGGACCGGCCGTAAACAAATAGGTAGCTATTAATATCCGTGATAACTGCGGTCGATGTGACGACTGAGACATCCGCGATCACAGCCATAAGCGCAGCGACGAATCGTTTAAGAAAATGCAAGGGCTGCACTGTGCTGACATAAACTGGCGATGGCGGTGATGATGTTTAGTTGCATAAAGGTGAATAAAAGACATCTAAAATATTTTAAACATCTCCCAATTGGGATAACCAATAAAATGTTGTGAGTTCAAGTCTCAAGGCAGTCGAATTAAGGAATTGCTTTTTCAGTTTACTCCAGCAATAAGAATAACAGTTTTTTTTTTATTATCTTATTTCAACCCCTTAAAAATATTTCATTAAAAAAAACATTCACTTATTAATATGTCCTGCTCGTGCTAAAGCACATTGACATTTAATCCAATTCCCGAAATATTGAAACGAATTGTATTTTCAGTTTGCACTAGCAATTAAGGTAAAACATACTTTAAAATTCATGTACATTGTTTACATAAACTATTCAATTCGGTGTTTTGGCATAAGCTCAACTATAAAGAAATCGACAAAACATCAACTCCAGTTAACTTAACCGATCCAGTGATCAATAAACGACAGGACCGTTTAGAGAAACTAAAAGCGGCCATCGGTAACCGTTCCAACGTTATTAACCCTGGTGCAGATTGTTCTTGACAGACCTTTTTTATTTTTTATTTATACGGGATAAATAAATAAAACATTTCATTATTCACATTCAAGTAGGTAAGTACATGAGAGTTTTTTCTGATAAGAAAATATCATCCTAATATAAATATCAGACACACTGAATTTGTTTTCCTCAGTACTTACTTATTAACAGACTATAATCAACCCAATGCAGGTTAAAGGCCTCCATCATTGAATTCAAGTTACCACAGCAATGATGGGTGCTGGCATAATCACCACGCTTGCCAAATGTGGCTATGTTTGAAAATTCGACCTGGAGATCGAACCTAATACTACTACTGGTACTTAAACTAATTACTAGACATTTCTCACAAACATCCATCCAAAACTTTCACCTTTTTTATTATTACGAATTGAAGCCAATATTTTATACATATAAAATTGCTTACATTTTTTAGTATTGATTACAACAAACTGGACTACAAATATCTAAATTGCCTAGTCCGATTTCACAATGACTGCGGTATCAACTTTTGCCGAAATAAATGAATTACGTGCCTCACACAATAGTATAGGTATAATTGCTATAATTTATGCAATTTTTTTGTCAGTTTAACTTTCTGTTGACCTAATAGAAAGTTTAAATTATTAATATTTATTGTAGTATTTGCAATGTTCAGCCCTTTCGTTCATTTTCATTGGAACTTCATAATTAACCTATGTACACACAACAGTAACAAACATGGTGGATAAAATTAATGTTGAAATATAGCAATACCGGAACAAATAAAATTCCATCAAATATTCATACGAGATCTGATTAATTTGGCCCTCCGTAATTTCGACCGCGAGTAATAATGTGGGTAAATAAAACGAATTTTTTGGTAATTTGCAGTTTTATGATGTGAAAGCTAACGAAAAATTTACTACAAAATGTTGGTAATTCATTTGTGATTGCTATAAATTAAAGACCTCTGTAGTAGAGTGGACTAGACACTTCACAAGTTTCTCCAGTTTTGAGGTCCCGTGTTCGATTACCTGACGGGTCAGTGTCGAAATTTCTTTTTCTGTGAATTCTCGGGTCTGTTTGGTTCGTTCATTGTTTCTGATTTCCACAAAAATCTGTTTTTGAGCATTTTGTGATGATGCCCACATTCATTTATTTGTTATCTATACTAATATTATAAAGCTGAAGAGTTGGTTTGTTTGTTTATTTGTTTGAACGCGCTAATCTCAGGAAAAACTGGTCCGAATTGAAAAATTATTTTTGTGTTGGATAGTCCATTTATCGAGGAAGGCTTTAGGCTATAGAACATCACGCTGCGTGCGACTAATAGGAGCGAAGCATAAGTGAAAAATTTTGCAAAAATATTCGCGATCATAATAGCAGAAATTGACACGAACGAAGTCGCGGGCAACAGCTAACTAGCTGTTTTTATAAACTTTATAATAATATAATAGCCCCGTTGGCTTATCGGTTTGAATACCAGGCCAAGATCTCAGGGTCAATATTGCTCGGGTTTGTGATCACCAACCCGCATTTGGCAAGCGTGGTGATTATGCCTATACCCATTATTGCTATACCTACTGAGTAACTTGATTCCAATGATGAAGGCCCTTGCCCTGCAGTGGGATTATTATAGGCTGTTACTTAACTTTTTTAAAGGGTTCTAATTTTTTAAATATAAAATTCATTTCATACAAATTAGATTTAACCGACGAAAACAATGTACAAAAGCCTCTAATCCTCAGTTTTTTGTTGGTTGTTTCACTAAATTTGCCTTTACCGTCATCATTATCATCATCAGTTTATATACATATATATATATATATAATTAACGGTCATATACAAATAATATATGATATCACAATGTAATGTTATAAGGCACCTACTTATATCCTAAAGTTAAATGACATTTCGCATAACAATTGCCTATCAGAGTTATACAGGCAACGTCTTTCTGACTTTAATTATGGTTTAGTGAACCATTGAACATTCAGTTAACACTTATCTCCTTCATGGGCCTGCAATGTCGTAGACAGATCACGTCACAGTTCACTGCGCTACGGACCAATCGCCAGAAATTGACTATACACGTCTCCCGATGCGTAATCTTTTGCCCAATTAGGTGTCCGCATTTCCTTCTATTGAGTGAGAAATTTCAAGGAATTGACTCGATATTGATATCGCACCACTCCTGGAAGAAGTATGTAAGTTCACTTGCATGTTTTTATTTATTACACTAATAAATCAAGAAAAAAGTAATACATATTCTCAACTTTTTTCATAATCTTTATCTTAAAAATGAAGGAATTATATGCAAATTGTCTAATTGCCTATGCTAAAGTAGCAAGTTAGCGTAGCTTGATAAGAGTTTCATGAGAAGGTTCATGGTCGCACAGCGAACTGTGGAGAGAATGGTGGTATTTCCGTGCGCCAAAATCATAAATGGGGAAATCTGGAAACTACAATAACCAACATCGGTCTATTGTTGAGCTAAAGTAGGAGTCGGCGGGATACACAATAAAAGGTCTGTTGGGGCTAAAAGGTCCTGGAATGGCGACTGCCACCGAACGACGATCTGCGGGTAGGCCCCTATCAGGTAGATCGACGATCTGGTGAAGGTTGCGGGAGGCCAGTGTTGTAGGATCGATCGTTCTGAAGATTCCTTAGGTGAAGCCTATGTCCAGAAGTAGGGTTCGTTTTACGTTTAATAGCGTCTTGGGCAGACGCCCAATAATTTAAGGGCTGTGGGTTCGTATCCTACCTAAAGCTATCCCAATGTTTATTCACAGAATCATTATTTTAAGTTTTTATTAGTATTTTATTAGCCCATAGTGAATGTAAATGAACTGGAATTTGTTACATAGGTACTTTCTAGTTAAGATAAGTGTTAAAATTATGTAAACTGTTATTTGCCGAATACAAAGTTACAGAAACCTCGTTAAGATCGTACAGAAATCTCGTCGTAACTCGCTCTTGTTCGTACATCAAATAGGCCATGGACTGCAAACTGCTATTTGTCAACAAAACAACAAAGTTGCATGTAGCACTCCCAATGGGGTATCCCAATATTGGCCAACAAATTCAGAGGTACGTGGAACCACGAAGTTAGAACAACGTTTCAGAACACATTTGCAAATATAGAGAAAACAAAACGGTGTCGCGACGATGCCGCGGAGTTTGTTACTATGAGTTCTCGAACGTAAAAGTTCAAGTAAAATCTTTTTTTCACATGCACAAACATTATTCCTAGCGTTAAATACTACATTTTTACAAGCATTTTAAAGCATTTTAACAAGTTCTGCTGATCGCAGTTTTAACGTTCAGGGGTAATAAAAGGTAACATTATAAGGTGTTATGTGGTCAAAATATAAAAAACAATCTAGTTAGTATCCATAAAATTAATTAAAATTGCTAATTGGAAAAAATGTATTGATGTATATTCAACAATTCCTTTCATTATCCCCATGTTTCATTATTACATATTGGTTGGTAGGTAGTAACTACCAATTGTAATCTATAGTTTAACAAAATAAAAAATACCTAAGCCAAATTATTATAACACAATAATAATATGTAGTAATAATCTACACAAAATTGTTTTAATACAATTCTATTTTGGTTTTCAAATTTTTCAAAAATCTTAACAGATCCAACATTAGTGTCTGGCATCAACAAAAAATGATGAAAGGACAATGATTGTGTAAAATAGCGCCTAATCATCGTATGAATTTTGATAAAAACTTGTAAAACGATTTTAGGCATCCCAAATCGAGATATTACAAAGAACCTTAGTAATTTTATATCATGTTCCTCTCCCTGTGGCCCTAACGTAGTTGTGCCGTAATGTCCTTTCGGCGTCGAGCCACTTTTGATGCAATTGTTTCTCACTTATGTCGTTTGTTGTGGACGCAAAATAGATTCTAAAGGCTATCTAGGTTAGGAAATACGTTTTGAAGGAACTTATTTCCTTTGATGAAAGATTAAGTTACGCTTGCCTTCGGATATAGCATGCATATAACAGAGAATAAAAAAATAAAAGTTTAAGAAACCTATGTAAAATATTTAGTTTCTTCTATGAAAGTCTTGCTGTTAACAGTTGAATAATCAGTAGGAATAAGTATAACAGTAAATCAGATCATTAAAATTTACCATTGATAAACATGATGTTCGTTCTTACTGTATATTGTCGACATTAATATCGTATCTCAATATTCCAAAATGTCTGGTCTAAGTGTCCCAACGCTTTACAGCAAGACCAAGTGTTACGGCTTAATTGGGCATGAGATTCTATACATAGAGATTGAACAATAACTCTGATACCAAGTAGATATCGAATACTTTTGGTTTTTATACTCGATAGATAACGAATAATTGATACCAAGGCCCAGTTCCTTTAACATGCACGTTTTTCTATCGGTATCAAAATATGATACCGCCGGTTGAAATTGAGTAGGTACTTGTTTTCGTTTTTTGCAGTGAGCAGTTCTATTTTAATAATGTTGTTTGATTACATTTTTTAAAAGTGTAGTATTCCATTGATTCATAGATTGCATATCTTGCTAGCAATGTTGGGCGTAAACAAGTGTCTTTAACTTGTCTGTTATTGCTAATAGACTAGTTACTAGGGGCTTATTATGCGTATATATATAACTCTAATATTTTTATTTAGACCATTGCCATTACATGAATGTAGGTTCTCGTTGAAATCCATTGCACTAACACATTCTTATATAGTTTGCATGACTATTTTAAAATGTGTTACTGGACACGAAAGTTTAAATTTTATTGTTACATTCTTAGTACTGAAAGTCGCGTTCGTTGGGAGACTATGTTCACTACAGACTTCAAATAAAAGCTGTTGTATGTATGTGCATAATGTATTTAAGCACTCGTTTTCCTAGAACGGAAAAAGGTTTAAAGCAAATCTAGATTATCTTAAACTACTCATTGGTTTAGTGGTTAAGGTACCAGGCCATGGTCTCGGGTCCTGCGTTCAGTCCCCGGGTTGGACACACGAGTTTCAAATTTTCGAAAATTTCTCGGGATTGTGATCACCAACCTCCATTTGCCAAGCGTGGTGATTAGACCTGTACCCATCAGTGCTGTGATAACTTAAATTTAATGATGGAGGCTTTTGGTTTGCAGTAGGATGATTGTAGGCATAGATGATTACTTATAGTTACTATAAGTATTTCACGTTATGATAAGGAAAAGTTGCGGAGCGGGTATGCCGACCGCATAAGCGATCCACAGCAGTCATTTCTAATGATAATCTATTTCTAAGTTACTATAATCATTTATAAGGATATAAGGATCAGTTTAAATCAGTTTAAATCAGTTTAAATCAGTTTTATTTCTGCAAATAGGCCCCTGGAGGCGCTTTTACACGTCCCAATATTTAACCTACCACTGCTTCGGGACAAATGTGGGCTAGTGCCGAGAAGAAGCAGCGCAAGAAACTCGGTCACTATTGTCAGCCTCTTTTTAAATAAACATGTTTACATAAGATATATGCCAGTGCGAGCTGATACAATTTAAAGCCAAACGTTTCTATCATTTATATAATCATCAATAGTGTAATAGCCTTTTTTCATTAAAACAACTTTGATATATGATTTGAATTTATGTACAGGGAGGTCAGCAATTGATAGTGGTAATTTGTTGAAAATACGGATACAATTTCCCATGAACGAATTACCTACTTTTCGCAGTCTGAATCCTGGAACGGCAAGTTTATCTTTATTTCGGGTATTGAAATTGTGTACGTCACTATTTTTGACAAAAAATTCGAGGTTTTTACGGACGTACATAATGTTTTCGAAAATGTATTGAGATGCAACTGTTAGTATGTTGATCTCTTTGAATAGCTCTCTTAGAGAGTCACGGGGTCTAAGGCCGTAAATAGCCCGCACAGCACGTTTTTGCAATATAAAAATAGACTCAATATCTGCCGCTGAGCCCCATAACAAAATACCGTATGACATTATACTGTGAAAGTAGCTAAAATATACTAATCTTGCCGTTCCAACATCAGTCAATTGTCTTATCTTTCGCACAGCATAAGCAGCAGAACTAAGTCTTCCAGACAGAGACCTGATATGAGCACCCCATTGCAGTCGAGAGTCTACAGTTATACCTAAAAAGGTAGAGGAGTCTACTGTGTCTTATGGCTCATCTTTTACAATAACATTTGTGGCGGAAAACCTTACATTAGGCAAAGTAAATTTAACACATTTTGTTTTTCTTGCATTAAGCAAAAGATTATTCGTAGCAAACCAATGCAATAATTTAGAGAGGGTATTGTTAACATCGTCAAATGATAATTCGCCCCTCTTAATTTTAAAAATTATTGAAGTGTCATCTGCAAACAATACCATCTCACAAAGATTATACATATAATATGGAAGGTCGTTAATGTATATTAAAAATCCTCATCATATCGACCGATACTTATTCGGTATCAATACCGATTCCACTTAAGTTCTCAATATCGATATCTGATATCGATATTACAAACTCTAGCAGCGGTGTACTACGTTTTGAAGGAACTTATTTCCTTTGATGAAAGATTAAGTTACGCTTGCCTTCGGATATAGCATGCATATAACAGAGAATAAAAAAATAAAAGTTTAAGAAACCTATGTAAAATATTTAGTTTCTTCTATGAAAGTCTTGCTGTTAACAGTTGAATAATCAGTAGGAATAAGTATAACAGTAAATCAGAT
The DNA here is from genome assembly GCA_949315895.1 of Anania crocealis. Lineage (NCBI taxonomy): Eukaryota > Metazoa > Arthropoda > Insecta > Lepidoptera > Crambidae > Anania > Anania crocealis. The sequence continues at coordinate 8,475,279 of OX438872.1, read as the reverse complement.
CATTAAAATTTACCATTGATAAACATGATGTTCGTTCTTACTGTATATTGTCGACATTAATATCGTATCTCAATATTCCAAAATGTCTGGTCTAAGTGTCCCAACGCTTTACAGCAAGACCAAGTGTTACGGCTTAATTGGGCATGAGATTCTATACATAGAGATTGAACAATAACTCTGATACCAAGTAGATATCGAATACTTTTGGTTTTTATACTCGATAGATAACGAATAATTGATACCAAGGCCCAGTTCCTTTAACATGCACGTTTTTCTATCGGTATCAAAATATGATACCGCCGGTTGAAATTGAGTAGGTACTTGTTTTCGTTTTTTGCAGTGAGCAGTTCTATTTTAATAATGTTGTTTGATTACATTTTTTAATTTTAAAAATTATTGAAGTGTCATCTGCAAACAATACCATCTCACAAAGATTATACATATAATATGGAAGGTCGTTAATGTATATTAAAAATCCTCATCATATCGACCGATACTTATTCGGTATCAATACCGATTCCACTTAAGTTCTCAATATCGATATCTGATATCGATATTACAAACTCTAGCAGCGGTGTACTATACTGCCAAGTACAGGCAACCGAGCAAGATGATCGACTGACCACAAAACATCATTTCATAGCTGAAATTGAGCTAAACACGTTTGACTTTAAGTTGAAAATCGATTGGGGAAATTTGACAATTATGGCTACATTGATGTGGTATATCTGTGATGGAGTTCAGCAGCTGTGCTTTGAAATTGTGCTAAAAGATATGGTGTGACATTAAAAAATATCTTTGAACGTCGAAGGAATTAATTTGGTAAATCAGTTTTTTTTCTATGATATTGTTAACTAACAAACAATACAAATTATTTATCTTGTTTGTTTATTATCCTAGTGGAATAGGGTTATCGCATTGCAAAATAAAGAGCGTATGAAAAACCAATATTACATTAAAACCTTTTTGAGTCAATTAAAGCATTACTTTTGTTCACTATATCATCAGGTTCACTATATTTTAATAAATAATAATAAAAAAACATATATTTCTATAATTTGTTTTACATTAGTTGTTGAGTCCTTCCAGTGAGTTGTCATAAGCACTCGTATTGGGAATAACTCGCTACTTCACCTTAAGAATGATTAAAATTAAAAATAAGATAAAACTTACTACTCAACAACCTAAATTAAACATCAGTAGGTATGAAAGTAAGTGCATGTTAGTAAATTTCATTTTACAGAGGAAGTATCGCTAGCAAAGATTTAGGTTTAATGAAGTCACCAAAATACTGTAATGTGTTTGCGGTAACAAATGCGCTTAATCTGAGAACTCTTCAGTACAGTGCCATAGTTTTTACAAGTAAACTTCAGCGGGTCCCTCATTTCGTTGCACAGACAACTGACTATTATAAAAACCTCGTAGTGGGGACAGTGACCGCATATAAATAAATAAATAAATATGTGACCAATATATCTGCACTTCTAAGTCGCTACATTATGAAAATTTTGCTAAACGATTGTAGGTTACTACATTATGCTAGGAACCTAATTGCGAAGTACCTTAACAAAAAAGAGTACTACATTTATAAATCTTCTATATCTTATCTTATTTTATTATAAAAAAGAAATTCGTGTTAGTTACACCACTTATAACTTGAGAAAGGCTGTACTGATTTTTATATTTTTTTAGATCTGTCTTTTCGGATTTGTCTTCGTTTGGAATAGGATGATGAGTATTAAAAACGCAGAAAAGTAAAAATCTGTTTCATGATATTTCTTTTCAACTACTCCATAAAAGTAACAAGTATGTTTATTGCAAGAGATTTCTATGGAGATTGGAAGTACTTTGACAAATAAAAATAGTTATTTGAGTGTTCCCGAAACTCCCGATGCTATCCGTAAATATACTTACAAACAAAATGTTTTTAGAATAATAATTAAAAAAACTTCCGAAAACATAACTCCTAAAAAACAAAACTCCAAAATATAAGTCAAGCCCCCAAATTAGGAGTTTCCCGTCCCGACAAGTTTTCGACCAGGCTGTGTCTAGCGACTAGGTTATCTGTCCCACTGGAAGACAAAAACTTAAATTAAATGTCAACTGACGCCATATAGAGTGAGAGATGCGCATTGTTCTGCTTATGAGCGTGAATGTGACTTTGTTTTGAATTTTTCACACTTGACGCAGCAGTTGACAAAAGGGGAGTGCATCTGAAATGCAATTTTTAGAGTTCCATAAAAATAATTAAAATAAACTTATAGTATCACTTGCTATGTGGCGTATGACGGGTGTTTACTAAGAGCCTTTTCTCAGAAACTTAAGGAGATAGCAAAATCAAAGTCTGTTGGTTCTTCGAAAAAAATCTGGTAGGTAATCTATGTGACCTAACGCAAATGGATGTATCGCAGACTATATTGAAGTACTAGGTTAAGATATTGCAGTTGTTTTGTTATTTTATTCATTGCTCTGCTTTCATGTTCTTATTTTTTGTTTTCCATTCTTCTTTTCTTTTTTGTTTGTGTTTGTGTGTTTTCATTAGAATATGATGCAGTTCAAATTTAGAACCCCGCATTTTGAGCCAGTAGAAAAAAAGTTATTCATTTTGTAAAATAACGCTGTAACACTAACGGTAGGAACACCATGAAAAAGGCTATGCAACCGGTACACTATGCCCATTTAACACTTGATACCCCATACAGTGAAAGTAAATAGTAACGGCAACCGACATTTCAGTTGTAATAACCATAACGGACAAACCCTACCTGGCGTTTACTGTTATGATCCTAAAATGCGTGTAGTGCGTACTTATTTATTCTAATATCAAAGAGAATAAAAAGTACTTTATCTGAAAACCGGTTGATGGCAGGAGTGATGCATTTATCGCCACCAGCCCATGTTTTTACTATTGTACCTGTGTCTAGAGGCCCAATCATATTGTAAAGTATAAATATTTTACGTTCTTAGCAATTCGCGTATTAAATCTGTTCTGAGCAATCCAAAACTGCACACATTGACAAGTTTCAGTGATAAGCAGAACAAAAGATGCGAAATAGCACGCAAATGAAAGAGATGGCAATAATTTTTAGTGATTACCGCTCGTGACTGCACTCGACGTGGACGTTGTAAAAAGCATCCTAATTAGGGCGTATTTAAGTCTTCACAACGCACGCGCTAATAACATAATTATTCGTTTCAAAACGATATCATTGCTTGTGCCTCTGCAAAAGGAGGATTTTTCTATAGTAGCCTAGCCACGCTTAGCAGGCGGGCTGGCGATCGCATCTTGGCCAATGATGAGCCACTTAATTGAGGGGAAGACGCTGCTACTCGTACACTTTTGGTAGTACTCCTTTAATCGCACCTTACGACATCCACAGGAAGAGAAGGTGCCGGTATAACACGATACACGATCACGTTCTGGTGTCTGTCTGTAAACATTGCATCTGTCTGTAACCAAATCTTGCAAGTTAAATTTGACCCGCCATCCCACCCACGTGGTTTTCGATTGAGCTGAAATTTTGAGTGCATATTTGATTTGGGTAACAATGCAATGTTATAATCTGTTTTATATGATATTTAAGCAACTTGATTGCAATTATAATATGAGTATACCTATAACTTGAAAAATTAGGTCTCAGGCGGGACTCGAACCAGCATATCCTCTTTGATCATGTCTCATTCAACCCGCTGAATAGTTAAAGCTCCGCACCCGGCATGCGAGAAGACGCGGGTTCGAGTCCCGCCTGAGACATAATTTTTCAAGTTTTAATACTTATATCTGTTATCATTTTAAGATCGAGAAAAAAAATACCAGAAAAATACATTATCGTCTTGAAAATTTTAACTACTCGTATCTAGCTTTCAAGGCACAAAAAATACAGCCTGGTGACAGACAGAAATACCGAATATGTATATTTAAGTATATACAAGTAAGTTTATCGCTCGTCTAGTACCCCATTAGTATAAGCTAAGTAGTAGCTTAATTTGGGACTAGATGGCTCTGTGTGGCCCAATGTGCTGTGTCTTGATAAATTTAAAAAAAAAGGAAGACAGACCGACGGCCATGGAGTAGGCTCGGAACCCTAAACCCTAAGAACTAAAGTTCAATTAATGAGACACTGAGTAGCATAGAGTGAGTGCCATACAATTGAACCTATTTGTAGGTCATAATTTGCAATGTTGCTATTGCAAATTATGACCTACAAATAAACCGTAAATTAAATAACAAAATTTCCTCGTAAATCAAGCAATACCAAAATATCTCGATATCAAATTGCGTTTGTTATTAATTTGTAAAGTATGGTCACAAAACAGATAGGCACAGAAGTCAATCTACATACAAAGTCCGATCGAGCAACGCACACATAGACACCGATCATGCGGCCTTAGACAAGTTGCTTTCTAATATCATTTATAACAACTAAATTTCTAATAGATATCAAACTATTGTAAGCTAATGTAATGGGGGCTATCGCTAGTGAATTTGCCACTAGAGGCGCTAGTGTCGCGTGAGGTCCAATATCAATCACTTTGTACTGGTTTTAGCGGAATTTGTTGCATAAATTATAATTTCTTTAATTTACCTGCTGGAAAGGGATCTCCTTCGTAAAATATCGCAAATATGGATTATTTGGCGATTAATGTGAACGCTTTAAAAGCGGAATTAAGAAAAAGCGCAAAAATAGGCGGCCTCAAGAGCAACTATTTCAGAAGTTAGTTTGTTGATATCAAGATAGTTATTTATAAACAATATAACCTTAATTAGATTCAAGATATAACACTTTGTTTCGGCGTCAATCTACTTTGACAGCTATACCTCCAGACCTCAGTCTACAGTGGCGTATACGATATTAGAAAGCCACGTTTCTCGACACAATAACTCGGACCAATTCGTAGGTACCATTATTGCGGGCGTGAGTACCATCCGCTTAAGACACGCGTTTGTTAAATTTTTTTATCAATAATGGGGCATTTTCAGTTATTATTAGGAAACATTCGTTTTCGTTTTTCCTGTTCCATAACGTATTCTCGACAGTAAATTATAACGTAGCAAACAATCTGGGGTACCCTTGAAGAGGAATATCCTCAGAAACCTAGGTTTTGCTACGCTACAAAAGAAAATGAAGAATGGGGAAAGTTGAGGGAACCTACCCCTCCCTCTATAACTATTCCCTAAGAATTAAACAAAACACAAAATAATTCAGATTAAGACGCTGACTGCAGCCGATGACCTTGAGCAATGAACACGCCCACAAATTTATTCGTCTTTGAATTTCATTGGAACGCGCCACAGCTATCACTGTCGATTCTCGTAGGAGTGACAGAGAAAAAGCGCATGGAATAGAAGGGCCTAAGTGCCAAACAACAATATTCGTTGTGCAATTTTAAATTGCCATTTTATTAAAAATCTAAATCAGCCATTTGCTTAAGCAACATGTAATATACAATATAGCAAAATTTTATTATCATTGTTATACGGACTGCTGAGAAAAATGGTAATTTGTGTATTTTCAGAGGCTACTTTGAGATTTTCTTCTATCGAGAAAAGTTTTTAGAATCGTGTTTTGGAAACAGTCACCTGGTCTAAAATATGATCAATTACAACTACATAGAATTTGGCAACAATACGAGCCATGGGCTTAAAGAAAAACAATCTTCATTGAGCTCAATTTGGCTCATGTCAGCGTCTTAAGAATTGAAGTTAAGGTGAAAGATAAAGTAGAATACGTAACTTAAGTTTATAAATAAGAATCCAAATTTTAAGGGCAGAAGTGGCCCGGCGGTCGACCACGCCAGGATCCAATTGCGCAGCAAAGGGGAGATGGCCCGGCGGTCTACCCGACCATGCCAGGGTCCAGTTGCGCAGGATGAAGGTGGCCCAGCGGTCTACCTGACCGTGCTAGGGTCCAGTAGCACCGGACAGATGAGGTGACCCAGCGGTCTATTTGACCACACCGGGGTCCAGTCACTTAGGAGAGAAGAGGTGGCCCGGCGGTCTATTTGACCAAGCCTGGGTCCAGTATTTGATTTGACAAATGTTCGAGGAATGCACTTTATCTATTTGTTCTTGGCTTTTCTAGTGCGAAACGTAGTCTGATCATGGATAGCCAAACATGGCCTTATATAGGCAAAACGATCGAACAATATTTGCTTTTAAATATTTCAAAATAATAAAATATATTTTTACAAGCAGCTTATAAAAAATACATAAAAAGGTGAGTTTAGTCTAAAATTGGCAAAAATACAGTGTCTCCTAACCGAAATTTAGATGAATTTACACAATTTAAGAAAAACGTAACGTTTGACAAGGCGGTTGCCAGCGGTAACGATGCCTGCCAAAGTAACAAGAAAATTTTAATATTCATGTCAAAATTAGTAAATAGATAAAATTACAAGAAACTATAAGCTAAACTAGACAAAATAATGATGTGATGAAAAAAGAATGAAAGGTAAGGTATTTACATATATCAAAAGGTATCATAGCACAAAATGCAACAGGTAGATAGCGACTATCACTATTGTGTTTTGTGCTGTTTTGTGCAAAAGCCATAGTTGACGACTCTAGCGCGACCGCCGAGCGTAGGTATGAAAAGGTAAGAACATACATAATATTGATTTCTGTTCATATGTGTTTTATGGTGTGGTTCACAGATTAAATGGAAATTAAATTTTATTGGAACTCGAATCCAAACAGCTTGGTAATTAAAATCCCTGTATATATCGGAATTGTTTTATCAAATTCATTAGTGAACATTTTCAATAACAATGTTATTGGTTCAGAGTAAGTTCAGTCACTTAGATTATAGTTTGTATTGGTAGTTTGATTGTATTGGTATTTCATATGACATATTTTATTATTACCCAAAATATGTTGATTAAAAGAGATCACTTTGAATTGGACTCCTTACACGGACAAAACTGTTTAAAACATTTATGAAGTCTTTATAACAAATTGTAAAATGTTTGTAAAAATGATTCTTTCTGATGTTGAAGGAGGTACTTACATAACCAAAAACATTGATGAAACTGGACGACCATTTGGATCAGCGGTAGTTAACGCTGCTTCTGAGCCATGGGTCGCGGGTTCGATCCCCGCACAGTACAAATATTTGTGTGCATGAACATGTCTGTTTGTACTGGTCTGGGTGTTTTCTATGTATCATAAGTATGTATTTACAAAAAAAAAGTATATAAGTAAGATTATCGATTGTCTAGTACCCCATACGACAGGGTACTTAATACTACCTTAATTTGGGACTAGATGGCTCTGTGTGGCCCAGTGAGGCATGTCTTAAAATATTTACATTTATATTATATTTATATTTAAACTGTGAATTATAGCGTAAAGCCTTAATTGATTTAATGTTATTACTTCTAAACGAAATCAATTTTCAAAAAACTAGAACAGTATCATTTAAGCAAATTACCTCTAGTATTTATTGGATCACTGTTAACTGCTTTTCGTTCTGGCATTCTTTTGTATTGTTGGTACATTATTGCTAAAAACGGCCGCTTTTGGCGTAAGCGATAAATTCGAATTTATAAACATTTAAATGATAAGTTTACTATGATTCAATAAATACTAGAGGTAATTTGCCAAAATGATACTGTTCTAGTTTTTTGAGAATTGATTTTGTTTAAAAGTAATAAAAAATAGGTAAAAAAACTTTTTAAGTTAAACGGTTTTATGTTAAACATACATTGCAATCTATACTAATATTATAAAGCTGAAGAGTTTGTTTGTTTGTTTGTTTGTTTGTTTGTTTGTTTGAACGCGCTAATCTCCGGAAGTACTGGTTCGATTTGAAAAATTCTTTTTTTGTTGGATAGTCCATTTATTGAGGAAGGCTTTAGGCTATATAACATCACGCTGTGACCAATAGGAGCGAAGCATCAGTGAAAAATGTTGCAAAAATAATCGCGTTCATAATATCAGAAATTGACGTGGACGAAGTCGCGGGGAACAGCTAGTGTTTAAGATAAATGTACTAAAAACCAAAAAATAATAAAATAGATTCAGTCGTGGGAATTATAAACATATGCATAGACTAGACTAAAATAAAACCGTGGGGCACGTCAATTGTCTACAAATTATCGACTTTTTATTTTAGACCCCACGGTTTTATTTTAGTCTAGTCTATGCATATGTTTATAATTCCCACGACTGTATCTATTTTATTATTTTTTGGTTTTTAGTACATTTATCTTAAACACTAGCTGTTCCCCGCGACTTCGTCCACGTCAATTTCTGATATTATGAACGCGATTATTTTTGCAACATTTTTCACTGATGCTTCGTTCCTATTGATCACAGCGTGATGTTATATAGCCTAAAGCCTTCCTCAATAAATGGACTATCCAGCACAAAAAGAATTTTTCAAATCGAACCAGTACTTCCGGAGATTAGCGCGTTCAAACAAACAAACAAATAAACAAACTCTTCAGCTTTATAATATTAGTATAGATTGCAATGTATGTTTAACATAAAACCGTTTAACTTAAAAAGTTTTTTTACCTATTTTTATTTTCTAGTTTTTAGTTTTTATTTCGCATTCTGTTTAATTCATTTAGTGCTTCATTATTGCAAGGTTTCTTGCCCGTTAGTTTGTTGAGCACTTTCATTTGATACCCATATTGATGGGATCGATAAAACCTACGTTATCCGCCATTTTGTAGCGGCCGCCATCTTGTATTTCAATTTTTTATAGTATATTGTATTCTGCTTGTTGAGCCCTTTCATTTGATACCCATATTGATGGGATTGATAAAACCTACGTTATCCGCCATTTTGTAGCGGCCGCCATCTTGGATTTCAATTTTTTATAGTATTTTGTATTTTGCTTGTTGAGCCCTTTCATTTGATACCCATATTGATGCGACTAATAAAACATAAATTATCCGCCATTTTGTAGCGGCGGCCATCTTGAATTTATAATGATAATGAATAAACATAATTGTATTGTCACCAAAATCCAAAGTGTATACAAAATTTCAGATTAATCGATTGACAGGAAGAGGGTGAAATTTGAATTACTAAAGGAAACGGCCGAGGCTCCATACATTGTTTGCCCCAAAAGTAAAATTTCATGCGTCACGACCAAAACTAGATTTCTGGGTTTGATTTTAAATCTTATTTAAGAATATATAGTAATATAAGCCGTAGATAGTGGGTTTTAAAGTTAAATGATATTATAAAGATTGGTAGGTTAGTCAATGCCATAGATATTTTTTATAACTTATGCAAGTTTAAAACTAAAATCTTAACATAGGTAAATATTTCGAGTATCAAAGTAATAATTACACTCAAATACTTAAATATATCTAAGTTCTTGTTTTTGGGTATTATGAGCAATAATGTGCATAATAAATAATATTCCGCTCGATCGACTATCATCGTAACATAATAAACAATTTATGCCGTTTGACGAAATATCATTTATTTTATTAAATCATTGTCAATTAAAATGTCGTCAAGAAAAAGACGCAGGTGGACTTAGTCCGTCTGAATTAAATCTTCGCCAAGACAAAAAACATATATAACCATAACGTCTTAGCACCCAAAAGTCCTGCTACCCGATTTACAAAATAATTACAATAATTCAAATTCAAATTCAAATCATTTATTTCAGACACACACGAGTCCACATGGCATAATTAATTATTAGAAACGAAAAGTGAAATAAATAAAGTAAATAAAGTTGCGTCAGTCACGAATTACAAAACAAATAACATTAAAAACACGGAAAAATATATATATACCTAAATACAAAAATTAAAATTACCTAATGTGCAGCTGAACCCACCTCATAACAAATGGACAGTCCACTCTTTCAGCAACAACGCGCAAAATGCTATTAGTGCCCCCGCGAACACGGCTCAGCATCGCTGTATAATGCTGTCTTCTGTGTGTTCCGTTCTTACTGAATTGTGACATATAATAATAAAAATAATAGACTTTACGGAAATGCCGAGAACTAATACGACCATGAATTAAAGACCTAAATACGTCATCGCTATCAGGTACTTCCAATTTCTAATAATCTCAATGCTAAAAACAAACCACCTTCTTTAATGTACTCTCTTTAATACGATTATTTGAGATGTTCCTAAAGCTATCATCTCTAACAGACTTATTGACAAACGAGAAATGGTGTTTAGATGTAGTAAATGGGCACTAATGATTTGAAAATTAACTCAATGTCGGTGCAAGTTATTTTACATTACATAATTATTAGCTACCTAAATTGGACCAACAAAATTCTTCATTGTGGCAGGGTAGACAGACCGGTCACAGATGTTGTTGTTGTTGTTTTCTTCACCCATTCTGGGTAGGCAAAGGGAACTATGCCCATACAGCCAATTCTTTAGTAATATTTCCTTTATTTTTGCATTAAAACGTTGATGTTAGACGTTTTAATGCTTCGATGGAGTTTTTGGAGACAGTCGAAAGATTGAAGGAATGAAGAGAAGTCCCCAAGAAAGAGGTGACTGTTCGCGATCCCGCGCAAAATTCACGGCCCACTTTTCTTGGTTACGACCAATACACCATGTTATTTCACCGAACTGTATATTGTTCACTCGCACGACACTTTGTTTCGCAAAATAACACCACTTTTACGACCCAAAAATCACTATAAACAATAAGAATTCGATAAAATAAACGGACTCCAAACGTATCTCACGAACTCCCGCCAAAAACCGACCGGTCACAGATAATACTTGACATTTAACCTTTCTAAAACAATATAGCAAAGGCATTTTTCTGTACGGCCGAGCGTAACGGTATTTTACGCATTTTATTTGATACTTAAAGGCGAATAATTTTTATTAAGTGTGAGAAATATACATAATAATATAAGTAATCTGTAATCAGAATTATTTTATTATTTAAATGTGTTTACCTTGGTTAACCATGTAAGATATTTTGAACGAAACTTACCTTTGGCTGAAAGTCTGGTGGTCTGAGCCGTAAAAATGTTGACATTATATTTTGTTATCGGAAATGGTTAATCATTTTTAGATTCTTAGATTCCTCTTTCGTGGTATTATTATATCCCACTCGATAAGAAGAAACTGAATAAAGTTTTTGCAATTTTAATTAAATTTAAGTATCTTCAAAAAAATTTTGTCAGGTCTTCGTAAGTTTTTCTATAAACAAACACAAAACGACTTTGGGGCGATTTTCGGCCGTCTCTTTTGACCCAAGAATAAAACAAACGGGGTGAGCTAAATAAAACCGTTTAATAAAACCGTTTAAAAATTAAATCTGTTGGGGGCAGCACTAAGGTCTTGTTGTCGCCTTAAATAAATGTATCTTCACTCCTCAGCTCAATTGATTAAGCAGTCCCCTGGTAAGTGGTAGGTGAGGGTTTCGAGTCCCACATTAAGTAGTCGAATTTGGTTTGAGGAAATGTATTTTCAACCTTAGTTTTATTTAATTTTGTAAATGCTTTGTATTGTTTTACGTCAGTGGTTTAACATTGGTAACAAATGTTTAATTCACTCTGGGGTTATTATGGGATTTTATTTTAACGATTTTTCCAGAATAAGATCTTTCTCTTTTGTGTTTTCAGCCGTTTTTGAGTTTTAAGAGTAGCATATTATCACATTTAACGATTAATTTATCATATTGACTTAACTTTTAAAATTAAAGATTTAGTTTTATGCATTTAATCGTGTATTATTAGGATTTTAGATTTTATTTTGTTTTATCTTATTTTTTTTTCTTTTTTACGTAAAGCGTTTGCGTATATTTCAAGAAGCCAAGATATTAATCTATACGGATTTAATTTTTGTTTTAGCCTTGCTTACCATTTGAATAAAACTTTTATTTTATAAATCCAAACCTTAAGCCCTGTTTATCTCATTCAATCTTCCTAACAAACAGCTACATAATATCCCGGACCAAAGTCTAATATCTAATATAATCCAAATAACATAACGAATCCAGGCCACATGTGGTCGACCGTAATGTGAGTGCATAACTCATCTTTACGAGACTCCCAGTATTTATTGGTGCAAAAGTGCTTTAACGGCTGTATTATAAGGTTTAGTACGTTTTTTAAATACACCTCTTGTTATTATAACCGTTATTCTATTGAACGATATCACAAATAAAAAAAACTGGAACTGTTTACTTTGTTATTTAAAATAAGAGTTTTGTGACACATAATAACATTGCTCGACACAGGTCCCTCCAAAAGCTGGATTTTGCCATTAGTCCAATAAAAATAAGTGTAAAAGAATCACAGGCCTTAACTCTTCACTGTTCTACTAAATATGCTCATGTATAACTTGAAATGAAAGTAAGTTTAACGTTTCATGCTTCATAATTGGAATGTTACTGAATAAGCACAAAGCTCACTGTTTGTCTGTTTGTCACCTAAATTGTTGAACTGGAAAAGAAAATTACTTTGAATAGTATATATATAAATTTTTGAGTTACATCCGTTTTCATCTAGGTGTCGTATTAGGGGCCGTTCACAAGTTACGTCACATATTTAATTTTAAGGGGGGGGGTTTTACTTTTGGTGACATTAGGCAAAATAGTATGGGAATTTTCGTAAAAAAGCGTGACAAGGGGGGGGGGGGGGGGGTCAATAAATCTCAAAAATCGTGAGACGTAATTTATGGATGACCCCTTACAAATATTCGGGTGTATATCAAAGATTAGTAACAGCCTCAGATCATATGAAGAAATAGATATGAAATGGGGGCGTGGCGCGTGCGAATCCAATATGAGCAAACAGAACTATTGCACACCACGGCGAATTATTTAATGAAAACATCCATGTAACGTTAATTGTATCGGCACAATATCATTGAAGGCTAAATACTAATTAGCTGTGTTGTGAGTACTATGCGACTGCGCAATGTATTGAGGTTTAATCAAAGCGTTCACTGTCCGACGTGTGCGTCGCGACCACACTTTGTAGCGAGACACTAATTTGCACACATTAAATGACGCATTGTGTAAGCGAGTAAGAGGTAGCTGCTGTGATTGGGTCCATGTTTGTGTGCGCACCAATGAGCGTTGTGAATTGATATAGTGTGGTCCTTATGCTTACAACAGTTGCGTTGCCCACATAAATAATTCGGAGACACGGGTTCGCTAAGGATTTACGAGTAATTTCATATCTCCTTTTTTATATGATCTGAGGTAACAGCCTATAATAATCAAACCCACTGCAGGGCAAATGCCTCTTTTTAATGATAGAGGCTTTTGCCGGTGGATTGGTAATCGCAAACCCAAGCATTATCCAAAAATTCGAAACTTTTGTTGCCCGACACGGGGATCGACCCAGAACCCCGATCTAGGACCGGTACTACCAGTAGACCAATAGGTCGATGTCAAGGATAAATGATCTAAAATTAACATATTTGCAGCTCTCCAATAGGCCCTATCATATCTTATGCCGACGTTACACGTGTCCCGTTTACGTCTGCCTGTGAATATTCATGGCAAGATTACTGTTCACAGTACCCGGTTTAATAATAGGGTGCGATCACCACACATCAATATCTTAACTGTTACAAGAAAAGATGGTAGAAAGGTTGATTCTAGAGTCTTTACTTTTCCACACGATGCCCATGTTTAGGGTTCCGTACCCAAAGGGTAAAACGGGACCCTATTACTAAGACTTTGCTGTCTCTTCGTCAGCCTGTCACCAGGCTGTATCTCAAGAGCCGTGACAGCTATACAGTACTAGTTGAAATTTTCACAAATTATGTATTTCTGTTGCTGCAATAACAACAAATACTAAAAACAAAATAAAATGAATATTTAAGGGCTCAATAAACGCGATTTTTTTGCCCTATTTTGCTCGATATCAATAATGGTAATAACAGGTAGGCACTACATTAACCATTAAAATTATGTACCTACTGTTATTTACCGTATGGTATATGGTACGGAACCCTTCGTGCGCGAGTCCGACTCGCACTTGTTATACATTCCTATTTTTACCTGACAACGGCAAAGCCAAAGGAGAGTTATGAATTGTCTGTTATAAATTACTTATCAGAACTGGACAAATGAGGTATCATTAAAAGCATCTTGATCGTTTACTAGTTATAAGATATATGACTGAAGTACCACTAAATCTAATGTGGTGCCCTCTGGCGGGCATAAAATACGGGCGGGCATACCTTAAAGAAATGAGATATTTATCTCATTAGCCATTTACCTATTTGGGTACTGTGTGTGGTTTCATTGGAAAGATCGTAACTTTTATTGGGCTTTTCAAGCTTGAAATAGACGTGTCTCTGAAATTCTTGTTCCATACCTTTTTGGCGTCATTTTGTGACGTAGTTAGGTTTTATACCTTAATTATAATCAAAAGATTTTGACGACCATTTGGATAAGCTGTAGTTGATGCTGCTTCTGAGCCATGGGTCGCGGGTTCGATCCCCGCACAGCACAAATATTTGTTCTGTATAAACATATCTGTTTGTACTGGTCTGGGTGTTATCTATGTATTATAAGTATGTATTTACAAAAAAAAAAGTATATAAGTTAGTTTATCGGTTGTCTAGTACCCCATACGATAGGGTTATTAATAGTAGCTTAATTTGGGACTAGATAGCTCTGTGTGGCCCAGTGAGGCATGTCTTAAAATATTTATTTATTTATTATTTATTCAAAAGAAGGACTTTGCCATTTTTGCTCAATTGATCGCAGTTTCGAGAGTGGTGGAGAAAAGTCGCAGCTGCTCTTTTTGTAACAGTATACTTATTTTTTTTAATATCTGATTTTACTGATTTTCCAAGTTAATTTGCGTTTGCGGAAAAGATAAATTATTTTTCATCGGCTATTATTAACGCAAAAGCCATGTCAAACGAACGATAAATGATACCAAATTTGATTAAACCCTAACTGAAAATATTCTGATTTAATTTCTATTTACCCCGCCAATTTTATACCCGACGTTTTAAGGCACTTAAGTCGATCAGCTTTTCAAAATAATGTTTTAAACGAAATATTTAGTACTCGTATTAGCTTTTTTTGTAATTTATGAGAGATATGACTTGTAAATGCACCTTTATGATATTGTTTCGTGACATTGAATACGAAGAGGCTCGCAATTGAATGCGATTGTATACATCAAGGCTTGGATTTCGGCAGATACGGCACCATAGACCACATCCATAAAGTGCGGCAGATTATACAGAAGACCGAAGAGTATAATCAGCCCCTGTTTCTAGCATTTGTGGACTATGAGAAAGCCTTAGACGCGATCGAGATCTGGTCAGTTTTGGAGTCCCTGCTGCATTGCTAAGTAGATTGGCGGTACGTCCATGTGATAAGATGTGTCTAAGCCGCCAACATGTCCGTCCAAGTACAGAATCAGCAAACAAAACCGAGGAGTGAGACAAAGGGACGTCATTTCCCCGAAATTGTTCACAAATGAAATGGAGGATATGTTCAAGACGCTGCACTGGAAAGGACGAGGCATCGACATCAATGGCCAATACATCTCTCACTTGCGAGAACGAGTAAAAAAAACTGACTAAAATTATTATATTGTTAAAAGTGTTGGTGAAAAAGCTGTATAGAAATTTCCCACTTTGAGGTTATAATTAAAAACAAGCTATCTGTAACTTAAGCATTTACCAACAATCAACATAATACTCGTATGATACTTATATGTTAAAAGGAATGCAATTAAAAACTTGATACTTATGTTAAGAAATGCAATTAAAAACTTACTTCTCAAGCTGATATCCAAATAAAATAAATAGTTTTTACGGCTTTAGCAAAACACCTTATACCATATACACCATAAAACAAGTATCAAAACTTTACTTACAAAATAAAAGTGATAAACAACAAAACACATAAAAACTTTTTCGATCTAAATTTCGAGTCTTCAGAACGATAAAATACAAAGTCTCTATCAAAACTGTCACCTATAAATCCGAACAGCTGATATTGAAAATATTGAAATCCACATCATAAACTTTATGCAGTATCGAGAAGTGAACTTGCAATGATTGTATTAGTTTATTTTATTTGTGTACTGGTTATTGTCATCTGATTAGGTACATTCGATTAAAAACTTGATGCTTTTGGGCTTTAGGGGTCGTTCTTAACACGGTTTAACAAATTAATAAAATACATTGATAGAACCGCTAAATGTCTAAAATTGATAAATCGTAAACAATTTTTAATATGACTTAACTAGCGACCCGCCCCGGCTTCGCACGGGTGCAATGCTGATACTAAATACACTACAAAAAAACTGTGAACGTAGTATATAAAAAAAACATAGTGGCCCGCTCCGGCTTCGCACGGGTATGAAATATGTCACAGAAAAAAAATATTAAAATCGATCCAGTAGTTTTGATTAATTCATTACTGCCCGTGGCCCGCAAGTGTTAAATTTGGAGTAAAACAATTCCCCTTTCCCTAATACCATGAAGATTTCCTGCTGTCTTTGGAATCCGCCCTGGTCGGCCTACCGCCGCAAACGCTACGTCCCGTAATTTTTAAATCTGTAATATCTTCGAAAATATTTATTTAAATCATATTCTGTAAAGGGCCATATAGATCAATATTAAATCAACAATGTATTTAAAGTATTTAATTGGATAAGGATTAATGCTGTATTGGTTAAAATCGCTTCGAAAATTAGCCATTATTTGTCGTAAAAAGTAAATGTCAAAAAATTTTTATTGTGGGATATCCATAACAGATAGACATACACCATCGCGGAGTTTTCTGTAGACCTTTTCAATATGTACAATACTTAGTACATTATTTTGATAAATTTCGTAGGGTTTAGCCTGCGTTTGTAATGTAAGCGGAAAAAATGTGAATATTTACGACATCATATTAGAAACCTCAAAAATAACAGTATTTCTCGAGTATTTAATGGATGTTATTATACATATGAACCTTTCTCTTGAATCACTCTATCTATTAAAAAGAACCGCATCAAAATCCGTTGCGTATTTTTAAAGATTTAAGCATACAAAGGGACATGGGGAAAGAAAAAGCGACTTTGTTTTATACTATGTAGTGATTAGAAAAGGCCTCGAAGAACTTACGTAAAGTAAAAAGAAACCGTTTTAATTAAGTGAAAATAGATTCAGTGCCAAACCAACATTTATTCAACTAAAAACGATACGATTTTTTTTATTCCATCGCCGTCCTAATATTTTTTTTATAATTATATCTGTTTAAGCTGTAAAAATTATTATTTGGAAATATATGAAATATTCATTCATGCATCCATTTATATCTCTACATAGGTTTGGTCTTAATATTCTCATTGATTTGACCAAATATACTACTTGACTGTTACAGTTTTACAGATAATAAACCTGATTTTTGTGTCCAAACATAACATGTTCGGTAGCCGTAAGCGGCTACAGAAACATTTTCTGTTGGCTATCTAAATGTATTCAACAATATCAAATACGTTCTCAACAACGCGAGCAACCTCGGAAATGAAATGCGATACCACATTTTACTAGACACTAGAACTTTAACACTTAGTCTTGTCAAGTGAAATGGTTAGTTGTAAAGTATTTTATATTCACTGTTTCACAGGAAATCCTTTTCGTGGCATATCCATTAATGCCTGTCTGACTATAAAATCTTAAATTTGTGAAATGTTGAAATACTTATTTATTTTTTCGTGGCAAAGTACATGAAGACAGTTCTACTTTAGGAGTAAGTTATGTCGAGATTTCTACCATGTTCAACGGAAGAACGGATCAGTTTTTCCGCGATCATGGCGTTTGAAATAATGCCGAAATATCTGAAACTCATAAAAAACAAGGTACATGGTAGAAATCTCGAAATAACTATAAATAAAATGTAAATAAATGTGGACAACATCACATACATTGTTCTGATCCCAATCTGAATAACTATCTAGAGCATTCGTATTTTTGAAATCAGAAACAACGAAGGTACCACAAACACCCAGACCCGATAAAATGTAGAAAAACACTTTTTATCTACGTTGACCGGTCTGGGATACGCCCGGGACCGCGGAGCAGGCGACACCTTGAAAACCGGTGTATACGCCACTACGCCACGGAGGTCGTCAAAAATAACGAAATAACTCTTACGATAGTGACCATGAAAGTTTATGTCAGTTCTTCTTTATTTATTAACCACTTTGCACGCCTTAACGCCTTATCGGTCTAGTGGTTTAAGTACCGGGTCAAGATCTCGAGGTCATGGGTTCAAACCACGGGTCAAACAACAAGAATTTCGATTTTTTTAACATTTATGAACATCAAACCGTATTCGGAATGTGTGGTGTGATGCATGTACCCATCATTGCTATGGTAACTGAATTCAATGATCCTCCATCAATAATTAACTACTAGGACCTGCTTGACATGTCATACTGAATACGGTTTCAACGCGGTCCACTTTGCAATAGTATTAAAACTATATCTAGTAATCAAGTTTTCAGGACCATTTCATCATCAAGAGGCCATTTTAGTCTATTGCTGGACATGCACGGAGAAAAAAATATTTTACAATACTACCAGAACGACTTGTAAAAACAAATCCATTTTAAGTTAACAAAAAACTGCGAGTGCTATCAGAATTAGTTTAAAGGATAAATAGTCGCTTCATTGCAAATACTAAAATCTGGTAAATAGGTTAAGTGTACGAAACATGTCAAATTGTAATAGTATCAGTTACTATTTTCTTTGTAAAGATCAATATAATGAGTTAGTTATGCCCATAATGCTAGCAGTACAAATTTGATAGTAAAGTGTACCGAAAAATGTTTTCAAACTACCAGAAAATTCACGTTAGATTTTTAAAATATCATTTACAAAATGTATAGTTGTCTAGTGCGTTCTAGCATAGGGAAAGAAGTTCTAGTTAACTTCCTCAAAATTCTGGTTAGTAAAACTAGACCTTTGTCTCCGTGTCCTCTCCGTAATGAGGATTTGACGATAATCTCCTCGCTTGGCAGCTGGATCGGCGATAGCAGTTTGGCCAAGAGTAGAGGAAAGACGCTGATATCCGTAATTTTTTAGCTGCACTTCTTTTTTCTTTATATGATATTTAAGCATTTAATTGCAATTATACTATCAGTATTTAAACTTAAAAAATATTAGGGGTTAAAGTATGAAATTGCCGTTTTGTATGGACGAAATCCAGAAAAGTCATTTTTCCATACTAACAATTTTTTAGTTTTTTTAAAAAACGCCTTAACCGTTTTAGATGCAATTAAAGGTAAAAGTTAAATGGTTATAAAGCTACGCATTATAGTATTTAAATTTCTGAAAATCAAAGTTTATAATACAAATATACTTAATTGAAGCAAGAAGGTCAGCTGACACATTGTAAGGGGTCTTTTCAACGACTTCCTTTGAAGTAATAGGCACTAGTATTGCATTTTTTTTAATCAAAAGTTACTTTATTTAGTTTTTGATACAATACAAAAATAGTTACGCAATAATATGACTATACTTAAGTGCTTGTAACGTTGTACATTAGCTAGATACAACGCAACACAATTTATAGCATATTTAGTTATAAAACAACATTTTAATACTGTGTAGAACTTAATAACTAATAGATACAATTAAATAATCCTAATAAATAGTTATGTAACTAACGCTATAAAGTAATAATTCTCATAAAATCTTATAAAACTAATATTTACATGGTACGGAACCCATCCGTAATGATTATTGCGAAAAGGTTTTGATCGGCGTAGCGAGTCCGTGAGGGAGAGGGACCCTTCTAGCGGATGCCGATATGCTCCGAAGCCTCTGATCGGAAGGATTCGGGAGCGCTCGCGCATCCTTCGGTTTCCTACGGCCGCAGACCATTTTTAGACGTGAGACGCGGAGCCCGTGCGCCTAGCTAGTCGATTGCCTATCCGTATCTACCTACGAGCTTACGATTATTAGGAGAAATAAGTTTATATTCAAATCTGTGTGATTTCTGGATCCCGCTGGGGTGAGTTCTCATCATCATCATCGTAACTGTTCTCATTAGACCGCTTGAGCTGCTTGGTGATTTAATTAGAGGTCACTGTACTTGGCCGAAGTGGTCAGCTGTTGAACCTGAGTGTAATGCTTATTGTCTGGGCTTCCAGGACCTTTGCTACGCCTAAGCCGTGCTGACTATTACCACGCCAGCCTTGCAACTGCTGACATCACCAGCTGTGACAGCGCTCCAAGTCGCGGAGACCGTTAGACCACCATCTCGGCAGGCCAGTGTACCCTCTATTGTCGCAACCGGTCACCTTGTGCTAGGAGGAAACAGACAATTATACTTATTTTATAACTAACTAGAATTTCATTGACCCACCTACCTTCTGTGGCTCAGAACGTCACATGCTATGAACAAAATAAATAGTCGGAAAATAATCGGCAATTTCATACTTTAACCCCTATTATGTCTCAGGCGGTAATCGAACCTTCATCTTGCGGAGATGCGGGTTAGAGTAATTTTTTATGTTTTTTATTGTTGTCGATGGGTTTGCTCTTGGCTTCTTATCGTCATCAGCCTATCGCAGTCCACTGCTGGACATAGGCCTCCCCAATGGGGACTACCGTTTCTTTGCTCACCAGTTGGCGCCACTGTAGACTGAGGTCCGGAGGTATAGCTGTCAAAGGCGATTGGCGCCGAAACAAAGTGTTATATCTTGAATCTAATTAAGGTCATATTGTTTATAAATAACTATCTTGATATCAACAAACTAACTTCTGAAATAGTTGCTCTTGAGGCCGCCCATTTTTGCGCTTTTTCTTAATTCCGCTTTTAGAGCGTTCACATTAATCGCCAAATAATCCATATTTGCGATATTTTACGAAGGAGATCACTTTCCAGCAGGTAAATTAAAGAAATTATAATTTATGCAACAAATTCCGCTTAAACCAGTACAAGGTGAATGATATTGGACCTCACGCGACACTAGCGCCTCTAGTGGCAAATTCAATAGCGATAGCCCCCATTGCACGGCGCATCCAGCTCCTGCTAGCCATCATCATGCACTCTACCCAATATCAAGGCTATATAACATCCCGCTGCGATAGGAGCGAAGCATCAGTGAAAAATGTTGCAAAAATAGTCGCGATCATAATAACAGAAATTGACGCGGACGAAGTCGCGGGAAACAGCTAGTATAATATAAGCATATAGAAAGAAAGAAAGAAAGAAAATACATTTATTAAAATTTGGACATCACACACAGATAGGAGCACACAAAAAAAAAACAAGATTTACACAGACAAACACAGAATCTCCTCCTTTTTTTAAATTCGGTAAAGAAAATCATAATTATACTAACACCAATTAAAGAAATTAAATAAAAAACAATTAAAAGCATACAATAACAAAAATATCGACCAGTGCCACTACGTGTCCGTGACGTACACTTTAAAAGGACCTCACTCAGCATGTGCCATGGCCCGAGTAGGCCATGGCGCTGGTTTTTAGTGTGCCCATCTGAGTAAGGTACACGGACGTCTACCTACCAGCTACCTCCGTTGTAAACCACAAAAATAAATAAATATCTTATGACTTACAATACAAATTAAGCAATTCTAAATCAATCCAACCAACAATTTCATCCAATAATTTTGATTCCCCATTTAAATCAAATGAATGTGACATACGTCTGAATAAATCGTTTATCCGCAGACAATTATAATTTCATGGTCTTGACTGATCAAGCAAGGATTCATTGTAATACAATAGCTAGGCTCAGAAGGGTCTTTGTAAACTTGCCATGTTTCGTGGCTTGTATGTCAGACTATATTTTTTGCTGAAAAATCACACCTATGTCGATCACATTAGATACTCCAGTATGAAACCTACCTATGACACAAACCTTTGCCTTTGGGGAAACGAAGAGCGACTTTCAAGTAACAACCCTAGAATAATTAATTTAATTTTGACAAAGGAGTCAACATAATAATGACTCATACTAAGTCGATCTTAAATTTGAGACAACATTATTTGTTTACAAATTCATTTCCTACTGCTTCCGTATTTATTGTGGTGCCATTTAATTGAAATATTTTAATTGCTCTACTTTTACGCTGAAATCACTGAACACATTATTATGTGCCAAATTGTTAATCACCGGAAAGCAATTTTATTTATTGGATTTATGTAATTAACTGAAACACTGAACATCAATGAAAAAGTTAAATAGTAAAAATCTGTTTTATTACTGTTAATAGGCCCTAGGAGCTTTAACACGTCCCAATATTTTAACCTACCAGAATCGAGATAAGCGTTAAGCAGTAAAAGAGACTCGGGTAGGTACTATTATAGGCTTCTTTCTATAAGTATACTAGCTTTTGCCCGCGGCTTCACTCGCGTTAAATTCGGGGTAGCAATAAAATTTCACCCCCCCTTTTAAGAGGTTGGGGGCGGTTTTCCAGAAAAAATATGCACAATTATTTTTAGTCACAAATAGTTCGCATAACCATTTTTAGCTCTCAGCCTTGAAAATTGTGGAATGCTCTATACCAACTTCAACCCCCCTTTTAAGGGAAGTGGGGGGTTAGAAAGAGACAAAAAGTAGCCTATGTTATTCTCCATCCCTTCAACTAGCTCCACTTAAAAAACACGTCAATTCGTCGCTCCGTTTTGCCGTGAAAGACGGACAATCAAACAGACACATACACTTTCCCATTTATAATATTAAGTATGGATTACGAGTATAATATATTTAGAACCCTTACTACGCAGGACGTACGTCTGTATTTTCGATCAATGGGTTAAAGTATGCGACAGAGATAAATAGTTTCGTATTGCGCTGCAGAGTAAGACCTCTGGTGTGAGCTAAGACTTTTTGATTCCATTTTTTTATCGCTTACGTAATTGCTGTTCTGTTAAAGTTAATAACACTGTTCTCTGGCGTAAATCCAGGCCTGCTCCATCAACCGTCATCTCTCCTTGCGAGGTGTCCAGCTCAATGCCACTTTGAGAGTCGCAAACCACATACCTAATTCAATCCTGCGGATTTCTTTGTTGGGATCCTTATCCTTCATGCTTAAGCTGAATATCGCTCTTTTCATAGCTCCTTCTGCGACTCTCATCTTTTCCACAGCGTGTTTTGTGAGTAGCCATGTCTCAACACCATCTCGAGGACACACTGGTAGTGACTAGACAACTACTTTTACTATAGTGTAACAGCAGTTGGTTGACGGTTATCATTTGGTAGCTAGACCTCAAGTTTCGCATTTCCACAAGAACTTAACACTATGACACTAAGATAAGCCAATGTCAAGACGCGCCGACCTAAACGTTTAAGTTATAACGCGAGCAATCTCCTAGGTTAACTGAGAGGCTATAATTTAAGCCCATTATGTCCGCACTTCGCTTGGCTACTAATTTAGTCTCCCCAGTCTGTACAGTTTCGTGTTGTTTAAGTTGCCTTATTGACGAAAGTTTACGTGAATGCTTTTTTTACAAAATCGAACTTTGGACATTGATGCAAAGTAAAATCTTTAGGAGCATTGTGGTGATTTCTCGAAAAGTGGATTTCTCAAAATGGGGATTTCTCATAATGGGATCTCATAATCTCATATTGCAACATAAAAACGTTCTCACCAAATTAACATTTTAAGCACTTTGTATCTGAACGAAGATAGTATAAGTAGAACTGTAGATGCAAGACTTAAAACAAATTTAAATAAAGTTAAAGTAATCTAATTGTATCATGTAATTTTTGTCAAGTCAGGATTATACTGAGTTCATGTAATCCACAAGCTAATTGGTGTTTTGACTGTTGATTTATCCCTCTAAATGTAGTCTGAAATGCCAGTCCACAATCCTACCGTGTGTGAATTTTCACTAAATGCTTAATTTGCACTAATTTGTGATTCAAACCCAGAATATAACTTGGATGTGCTGACATCAGCTAATGGGCTACATGTTGAATATTATTCTAGACGAAGTAACAGAATTGTATACAGTTAATTTTCTGATGAATAATTCGTGTCGTGTGGTTTAAATAAAACCGGCCAAGTGCGAGTTGGACTCGCGCACGAAGAGTTTCGTACCAAAAAGGTAAAAAAAACGGGTTTTTTGTATGGGAGCCCCACTCAAATATTCATTTTATTTTGTTTTTAGTATTTGTTGTTATTGCGGCAATAGAAATACATAATTTGTGAAAATTTCAACTGTCTAGCTATCGCGGCTCTTGAGATACAGCCTGGTGACAGAGCGACGGACAGACGGACAGACGGACAGACGGACAGACAGCGAAGTCTTAGTAATAGGGTCCCGTTTTTCTCTTTGGGTACGGAACCCTAAAAATAATTAAGTAAATAAATGTGGACAGCATCACATACACTGATCTGATCACAAAGTGAGTAACTATTTATAGCAGTCGTATGTGAAAATTAGAACAATGAAAATACCACAAACACCTAGACCTGAGAAAATGTAGAAAACCCCTTTTTATCTTCATTAATACTTGGGAATTGAACCTCAATGCCGGCGACACCTTGAAAACCGGTTTGAACAGGTTCGGTTATATGGAAGACAGAAGAGTAGGCCGGTGGTCCCACTGTAGGGAAAAGGCCTCCAGCATTGAATTCAAGTGTGGCAAACTTGTTGCCACAGCAATGATGGGTACAGGAATAATAACAACGCCTGCCTTATGCGGGTTGGTGATCACAACCCCGAGAAATATTTGGAAATTCGAAATTCTTGTTTCCCGACCCGGGGATCAAACCAAGAACCTCGAGGCCCGGACTTAAACCTACGGGACGAACTGAGCATTGTAGATGTATATGAACACTTAAAAAGAAATGCTTCGTCACTTGTCGTAATACAGAAAAGCAAACGTTTCAGAAACTTCCTTTTTAAAATACGCCCAATAGGAAATGTAAGATCAGCTGTCACTTAGCTCAGAAACTGTAATCTGCGCCAGACGCACTGAAACTCCATCGCCCCACTTCTTTTATTCCGGAACAAATGGCTAGTTCCGTAGTTCTGTGATTAATTGTCATTTTTTTCCCATATGGAGAGCAGTCGGAACAATGAGGACTGTTTCAATGCAAACTTGTTATTTTCATGAACAATACTGTGCATTCGACTAATGGAAGCTGGACTGTGGCGGGTGGTGTAAAGGAAAACATTTTTAACAATAAAAATGTACACATGATGAGAATAAATTAACAGTGATTTGCTTTGGACGCTGGTTTTTATTCATGTCCAAGTGTTGTGCTCTCTTAGTCTCGAATATTTACGATGAAGTCTGTGACACATTAGTCGGGTAGTTATTTGTCTTAATTGGAGCATTGCTTCTTTAATAATAAATGAAATCAAATTCTAAATATTTGTTACCAAAGTGCTCCATGTTAACATGACTCAATATTCAACTCGGTGTACTCAGATCTGTACACACAGATAATGAATTTAATGGTAATGCTTATAAATAAGATATGAGATACTTTAAATCAGGTAAAGCAAAGCTTCAAATTAACTCTTATTTGACCTTTAAAATACTATACAGGGTGAAATTTTAACCACTTTCCAAATTTTGATATAGCAATCTACGAGGCAAAAAACAAATGACGTATTTTTTCTTTTGGTATAGCCCAGTACAAAAATGTGAAGATAAAGCACTTTGAATATGTCCGCCAAAAAAAAAAAAAATGATAATGCATCCTAGTAGCACTTTTATTACGCGATGTAAATCTCACTTATTCATTACAACACTATTCATAAGTTTTTGATTTTCCCTTTATACCATAACAGGTCTGGGACCGTAAAAATTGGAAACTAGATCGCGAAAAATATTTTCGGGTGACAACTTGATTTACATTTTTTACTTCATAAATAGGCTTTAAATTCGATACTGAACGCATATAAAAATTTTGGAAAGTGGTTAAAATTTCATCCTGTATAGACTTTAAAATAACAGTACCGGCAAATATGTCGGAAACTTAGGTATGAAGTTCTTCATGCAAAACTAAGTGGCATATTATCCGTGCGGCCAAATACTGGTATGTACAAATAAAATTAACAAAAAATAGGTGATTGTAAACACTCTTCTGCTCTTAACTTGAACTATAAATTTAGCTTATGGACAGCACCTGTACCGCTCGTAATTGAACGCCCGCTATTAACTAGTTAGGATTCACCTAGTTCGTCCACTACTATATTAGGACTTTAAAACGTGTTGGGAAAGTAATTTTACAAAACGTGCATTTTGTTTCTTTGATAATCATTCAATTTCATTGATAACAAAAGTATGGGGCCTAGCAACCAAATATACAGAATAAAAACTAGACACACAATGACTAGACTAGATGCTGAATGGATACGCATCATAATACCGAAATACAAAAGACCGAAATTCATAATAACACCTATAAACGGAATGCCGAATATCAAAATGTCGAATGTTTATTTGACCGAAAGTTCGAATTCCCGAAAGAACACTTCCCCGTAAGCACGAAAATCCGAATCTCAAAATTCATAATACTTGAAATCCCGAAGCCCAAAATGCCTAGGGTACGTATTAAAACACCTAAAATTAAAATATCTAAAGTTAAAACCCCGAAGTTCAAAACCCCTAAAAAAATAATTTCCAATGCTTTGTATGGTCACTGTTCTAACCTAACCTAACCCACATTTCAACAGCAGAATATTTTTTGCGAATGAAAAGTTCTTCATGTAATTTACCCCCGCCGTTAAAGTTAAATAAGAACGCCGCACGCAGAAGTATTAACACATTTGACATTTCGACATTTTAACTTTCGGGATTTTGTCCATTCGGTGATTTGAAAATTGGCATTCAAAGCTTAGGTATTTCGGGTATCGGCATTTTGTACTTTCGTTATAATGATTGTCGATGTTTTCAACGTAGGTATTTTACTTGTAGTTATTATGAACTTTCGGTATTATGATGCGTATCCTGCTGAATACTACGTACAAAAAAATGTTCTCATCAAATGAGTGCCCCTCGAACATTTTGGTTCTCATTCAACCTTATGTCATGTACGTAAGGCTTAAATTCTACTATCGCAGGTATGAAATTACTAAATTAGTAATTGTGTCAACATATATGATTGAGATCCAATTACGATTCAACTGAGCCATTTGTAAATTAGCGAAATTAGGGGACTGGTTTATTCAATCGCCGAAATTCTGAAGTGTAATTTTTGTATAGAATTCTGTATCTACTTCATATTTTTCATCTATTTTAAAGATGTAATAAATCTCGAAATCACAGAACTCCATTACCCACCTTTAAAAGTAACAGCCTCTAATCACCCTACTGTAGAGAAAAGGCCTGTATCATTGAATTCAAGTTTCCACAGCAATGAACGGTAGAGGCAAAATCACCACTTTTTGTTTTTGTTTTATTTCAAGTATAATCTGGTGTTAGTGTTTTTCAAGCCACCTATTAGGGTTTGACATGGACAAATTATCTAAGGAATTGTGATGAGTCAAAATATTTTTCCAAACGTTTAGACATTAATTACTAATTGTTTTATAGATAATAAGCTTATTCTAGGCTTCATGGCAGGCTGAACCCTAAAGTTAAAAGAAAACCTAAAACGGAGCGAGCTTGCGCTGAAGTGCACTGAATATACCACACAGTGTCGGAACACAGCAAGTGCTGTTTAACGTCGGACTCCGGTAAGATGGTGGTCGCAAGCCAGGCACTACCGTTAGAGGGATCACTCAGCCGTCACCACAGACTGATTCAGATTGTGGAGATGAGGAGACATTGCCCTGGAGGCAGATCCTACCCAACCCAAAAACATATTAAAAAAAAATATAATCCAGAAAATATTTACTTCTTCACGTCTTAGCAAATAACAGACGACGCAAAATCGAGTTAAGCATAGACTGCACATTTGAATTCATTCAAATTCATCATTCCGACATGAATTAATTCCAGAACAGTGGAGTCTAGAACTTTCAAAAGGATGTTGGTAGAAATTAGTGCCCGAACAAGGCTCATTTAAATTTCATATCGAAGTTGCATCTTATCCTTTATTCAGGTAACTTAGCGGGGTTTGCTTTAGTTGCAACTTTCTTTAGGTTCTTTAGTCCTGACAAATACAATGGAGTTACTATGAATCAGATCCAAGGAATCAGGTTATCAGTAAGTGTAGGTTAAGAATATCTCCCCTTTCGGACGAACGTAACTGCTTATCTACAATGAATGTGGACGGTAAATAATTGACTGCAGACAACATCACATACATTGTTCTGATCCCAAAGTAACTAATAAAAGCACTTGTTTTGTAATCAGGATCAGTTTCATCTACATTGACCAGTCCGGAAATCGAACCCGAGACCATGACAGCCTAGCGACAACTAAAATACCGATGTGTAGTACACCACTCCACCCTAGAGGTTGACGAAACAAACACTGACTAAATATAAATGTCGCCTATATAGGTAAATATAAAAAAAAAGAAAAGTACAATCAGACATGAAATTGTTTTACGTTACGGAATGATTTATCTTGAGTGTATTATCAATTAAAAAATTAAACTTCCGGTCATTCTTCACAGACTTACTGCAGAAGTTAGTTTAAAAGCTTAATGACATAATCATACTTTTTTTAATAGCTGTGGCTAAGGCATAAATATTGGATGGACAACCACCTTCCAAAAGGTAAAAAGATAAAAATCAAATTACAATAATATCCTTTCATAGACTGTTACGGTAATTGATGTGAAAAGGTTCATTGAATGAATTGACCGTACATTTTCAGTGCGGAATCCTTACTCTAAGATATAAAACTTCTTTTTTCCGTCTTTTAACCGAATGTTTTTGCATAGTGATTGCGTTGGAAATACTTTAAGTCCTGGTTTATTCGAATTGCTAAACGCATTAGGGCTGTCACGCGATGCTAATTCTTTTACTTAACCATTGTTTATTGGGTGCCTTAAGGATTCCGGATTCTTAATTTAAAGGTAGGCGGAAATGAGAACATCTTCTGAGATATATAACTCTGTTGTTTTACGTTGTGTAAAGAAAAGACAAGTTTGGCACTTAAATTACGGGTACAAGTTTTATCGGTCATACATACTTATTTGGAAATCAGAATGCGATTAAATAATAAAGCAATTTCTATTTTTAAGTAAATTAATTAACTAAAATCAATTTTGTATTCTTTTTTAGGTGTGTGTGTGCGTTTTTAATACAAACACATATATTATAATTAACAAATTGGTCGCAAAGAGCATTTTCACACTCAACCTAATTCTAATTTCAAATATATTTTTAAAGGCTTACGGTAAACTATATTTGGATGACAAAAGAAGTTTTAATTTAGCAATTGCAATTAAATTGGGTAAAAAAAAATTACCTAATTTCGATTCGCATACATACAATCGCAAACAAAGAAAAGTATTGCTTTTTCTCCTACGGATATCGTTGAGGCAACTAAAGTGTAAGCGCTAGCAGAGCACAGCCCGCAGCGTTTTCTATCAACCAATCTTCGATCGCTAATCCGCTGGCTAATCGTGGCAATCACAGAACATAGAAAAAGGTTAGAAAGGCTGTCACGTGTTATTGTATGAGAACTGAGACCTTGCGCCCCACTTCAAGTCATAAACGAGTTCAAAGAACGCCAATCAAGCGAATTCTTTTGACGTCGTGCGACCAATAGGGTCACGCGACGACAAAAGGAACCAATCACACCGCTCACTTACAAGGATTTGCTC
The DNA here is from genome assembly GCA_949315895.1 of Anania crocealis. NCBI lineage: Eukaryota > Metazoa > Arthropoda > Insecta > Lepidoptera > Crambidae > Anania > Anania crocealis. Next base: position 8,445,627 of record OX438872.1, on the reverse strand, counting down.
ATAACCTATGTGGAGCGCCTGCCCCGCTTACATGGCCTTTCTACCCTTTTTCCAAGTTCTGTGGTGGCGATTATGTTAAGATCCTCCAATTTTTGAGGCCTGTGTCCAGAAGTGGACTTATGCAACGTGTTCCTTTCCATATCCCAAACTCTAGGGTATTAAACAGACCATGGTAAAGAATCAAATTGCATATGAATTATTTTTCCATTATTATTATTATTATTTTTTTTTTTCATACAAAATAATTCTAAAAAGTCATGACTTTTTATGTAAAACACCCTTACCTTGTTATGAATGAACTTTTGAATGAAACCGATTTACTCGTACCTACTTATGAATGAAACACTCACACACATCAATGTTTTTTACAAGTTACGCTCTCCCGCTACTTTACTACTACACTTTAGTGTAAGTTTGCCAACGTCTCGCAAAACTAAGGATTCACCATCCTGGTTACATTTTTTTAACAAATTTAACTAAAATTGATGTTATATTCGAAACTATTGATTTTTGAACCACATGTTCTAGGGCGTTTTATATATTTTTTACTTATAGAACATAACCTTAGAGTTAGTGGATATCAAAAGGAACACGTTGTATAAGCTGGTCATGATGACGATGATGATTGTCAACAGATAACCAGTTATCGTAAATTTACAAACTATATTACAAATATGAAATTATACAGAATTGTGATCTTAAGTTGCCTGTGTTCAGAATTAAACTACTAAGGGCTGATATTGATGAAACGTTTTGAGGGTTTGATTAAAATGATATTTATTTATGCATATAAAAAAAATTATAGTATTTATATAGTATTTTATAAATTTACCAATGCATCTTAATAGATCTCTAGCGCGATGTCCATAGAAATGCGGTGCAAACTAATAATTTCGGAATCCCATACCCTGTTACGAAACCTGTCGTATTTTGTCTGATATGGGGTAATAATTGCCCTATTCAGCCGTAAAAGTCGACAATGCCGGGTAGTCGTTGAATTGGCAGTTCTTACACAACTGGTAGATGCAGTATTCTCTCTCCAAAGCGACAATGTTTGCCGCTACGGTCGCACACAGGGTACAAATTCCGTAGTTAACATAAGGAACCGTCAGTCTTTTTGTCTATCTAACCAATTGCAGTTAATCTCAGAGAATTTTTGTGTAGCAGAATAATAAATCATTTAAAACTTATTTCACATCGGCGTGGGTTATAATCACTGTAAAAAAAAATACAAAAATACTGTAACCACGTAGTGTCCGTGTGTACGGATCTATATGTCTCTTTTACTCTAAGATATTTGCCTGAATCTATACAAATATTATAAATCTGAAGAGTTTGTTAGTTAGCTAGTTTGTTTGTTTGAAAGCGCTAATCTCTAAAACTACTGGCTCGAATTGAAAATGTATTTTTGTGTTGGATAGTCCATTTGTCGAGAAAGGCTTAAGGCTATATTCTTTAAAAAAATCTTAATTGAGATCTAAATTGAGGCGGACAAAGTCGCGGGCAACAGCTAGTATGAGATACATTTGGAGTCAAATATACGAACAGTCTATAACTGTCGTGAAGCGCCAGCACATAAGAAGAATATCACTAGTTAGCTCTTCTATTCTTATGGGTGTCGTGAGAGATAAGTAAAAAAATACTGTCTGAAAATGACAGAAAGCAGCTGCTTCTTCTATTCACCATTAGCCAAACTACCAGTCTGCCCGCGACCGTGCTTCGTGCAATCAGGGCCCTTACTCTTAAATTTGATTTAAGTTCGATCTCGATTCGACCTAGTCAAAATCTGAACAAACTCAATCGAATCGAAATCAAAATCAAGTTGAGATCGATCTAAAATCCGTTAAACATTTTCGGTTGATAACGTAATCACCATCGACTCAAAGGTTTAGGTACACTTTTCAGAGTACCAAATCACTGATTCTCGACGTCGATTCGATTTTGATCGTAACTCGAACTTGTCAAGAGTAAGCCGGCAGGGGCCTAATTCGCGTAACCGAATCGCAGTTCGATCGTGATTGAATTGGACGATTTTGACATTTAGCCCATACTAGAACTGTCAAAAACCTGTCGTTCAATTACGATTGTGATACGATTTGGTAACGTCGGGAAGGTAGATACGATTTTATCTATAAATCATAACATTGCATTGTAAATCCCGGTTCAGTGATAAGTTTTACAAGCAGCTCCAACCCGCCTGCCAAGCCGATTATGGCAAAACTTTATTTGAAGTGTTCTGGAGTAAGACCCCAGAGTAGAGCCAAGCTAGCACAACTGGGAGCTACTACGTACAATAGTAACTGTGGTTCTGACGTCAGATCAATATTCATAAGGAACATTCGTGGCCGGAGATACGGTTCACGAAATTTGCATTGACGGCACAATGGACCTAATGAGTAATACATATAGGGACACAATTAAATAAACGTGTGTTAATTGTTGTATTATTATAGTAAAATTTGAATATTTGTATATGAAATAGGATACATTATAGATAAAATTGTTAATCAAGTACTTTATCCTTTTGTTATGTTTAAATTTTATGATGATAAAAAAAACATCCCGGTTGTTTATAAAATTATTTTTAAACGTGAAAGACTTTTTTCAAGAAGAACATTTCTGCAAGGTTTACATAATAATGTAGATATACTAATATTATAAAGCTGAAGAGTTTGTTTGTTTGTTTGAATGCGTTAATCTCTGGAAGTGCTGGTTCGAATTGAAAAATTACCTATTTTGTGTTGGATAGTCCATTTGTCGAGGAAGGCTTTAGGCTATGTAATATCACGCTGCGACCAATAGGAGCGAAGCATGAGCGAAAAATGTTGCAAAAATAGTCCCGCTCATAATAATAGAAATTGACGCGGACGAAGTCGCGGGCAACAGCTAGTATCTTATACACGGCCTTGCTCTATCCTCATAATCTTTAGTGGCTATCAGACCACTGCTGGGCATAGGCCTCCACAATACGCGAACGGAATATGCCGAGATTCTGCCTCTGAATACAATATTCCTTATTTGTTTGCCTCGCAAGTAAATGTTTGATGGTTCTGAGAAATCTCTTGACAAATTTACGCCGCATGCTAAATACGGAAACTGTTCCTATACCTCGGGAACAAATTGCTTCGCCGTCTCCGCAAAGTTCCTGGAACTCAGCGTAGTTTAACTGAGCGGGAAGCGCGAGTGAATCACATTAGTCACCTGTTCGAATTCCATTCGATGTTCCTATAACGAGTATTACAGCAAATTTCCAAATTATAACCCATTAACACTGAACGGCTGAAAACCAAATTCTAAACTGTAAAGCTATAAATAATTTATTGTAAACAATTGTAACTGTGAAGTTAGCTCTAAGTGATATTTTTGGGTGATCCTAAATAAAGAATAAAATCACTAATGTAAGATATATTTGGTTTATTTTATGACTTAATTTGAGGACTTTTGGTAGTCAAGTGGCTTAAATACCAGTTTTTCTATTGAAAACCAGACTGGTAACCAGTTGCCATTTTTGAGATCCCGGGTTAAATTTGCTGTATGGTTAGACCTGAGTTCACCAATACTTAAACAGCCGGAAAACATAGATTGACGATTAATTTGACACAATTCCCATACAAAATATATCAAATAATATTTTAAACGCTGTTTAAAACTTAAACGTCTGTTGGTGAACTCGGGCCTTAAAAGTTGAAAATCACTTTTTTTTAAATTTCTCCACTATTTAATTCTGATGTTCATAAAAACACAGGCTTATTAAAATTTATTATTGCCAAGGTTAATACCTAGGCAATAATACAAGGCAATATTGCAATGCAGTGATCTCTTTGCGTCTAGCCGTAGGCGTCGTTAGGCTAATAACAGGAAATACTATTTCTTAAATAAAAATTCATGTGGTCTTGAAACCACAACCTTATTCATGCCGGGTGACTGCCTGAACCATGGAGCTACGTTAGTTTGGCCAAGAAAATGGTGTACTAGTTTGGACAAAACTTTATGTGTTAGTAAAATAGCGATATACTTACTGAATGAAATTTTAATAACCTTTTTGATTTTATACAACAATCTACGAGACAAAAAATAAATGACGTATTTTTTCTTTTGGTAAAGCTCAGTACAAAAATGTCAAGACAAAGCACTTAGAAAATGTCCGCCAAAAATATAAAATTTTTGATACCCGCCTCCCGGTAACACTTTTTTTACGCGATGCGCATCTCATTCATTATAAAATTTTTGATACCGCCTACCAGCAACACTTTTTTTACGCGATGCGCATCTCATTCACTCACGTATTACGATACTATTATTTGTTTTTTATTTTCCCTTCAAATTAACGTGATGGGAAAGTCATCCTGTAGTTGCTAGGCAAAATCAACCCTGTTGTTCTGTATCGCGCGAATGACTTGCAACCTTAGGGTGAAAAAAAAAAACATTTTCTTGGCCGACCGTGCCTTCAACAACATACTATGATGATGATGATGATGATGATTAAAATAGAAGAATATTCTTCTAGGATCTGTTTAACAAGCAATTTTTGTTTTTCAACTTTGCAAACTTACTGCATTTGTAATATTGACAACGACGCAAGGTCACATGACTTCATAGTAACTACTGCAGATTAAGAAATACATTTTACAGTTTCCTCTTGCGTTTGCAAACAATTCAAGTAAGATAATCTTATTCACTTGCGTCCGTAAGTAGGAAAGCAGTCCGGCGGAGTGGTTAGACATCTCAGAGTTCCAGAAACTTTGCGGGAAGAAGGGAACAAATTAGTTTTTGTTTTGCTTCTGATGTTGAAAGCAGTTTCTGCGCTTAGCAGATGCTCAGATATAGAAATACTTATTCAAGATGGCAAGATATAGTCCGCTTTAGGCAAAGCGAGCATCAATTTAGATTTAGGTACTTAACCATCAGACTACGTATTTTTATCTGAAATTTAGACAGGACCTTGTACCTATGCAAATATTTTTGTGTGAGATAAAATTTATAAAAATTGAGCTATTTCAAGTTGAACTTTCTGACCGAGCGTTCTGTGCATGTTGTAAAAAGTTCAGCAATCGAATCCATCCAGAATTTTGCTATAAAAGAACTGATCTATTCTATTCTATTCTATTCTATGTAAATGTTTGGATGTATGTTTGCTACTCAATCACGCCAAAACTTCTGAACAGATCTGAATGAAATTTGGTTCAGAGATAGTATTTGGTCAGGAACTGCATATAGGCCACCTAAATTCCAAATAAATGTATGATTCTTCTGGGATAACTTCGTTTATTTTTCATATTGAAAGGGATCGACATGGCTTTTTTGCAAAGTTGTAGTTTTTGGGTCAGGATATAGCATAGATTAGGGGTGGTGGGATCTACCTCCTAGTGCCCACCCTGGGCAATAGCACTTTGGTTTTTCTAACCAATGATGACGGCTCACAGATCCTACTGTGTTGGTAGGCTTCGTAAGAGGCTGCCTGGATACTACCACCCTCCTGCCGGAGTCCAGCGCCAAACAGTTATTCTGTGTTCCGCTGGTGTGTGCGAGAACCAGTACCTCTGAGTAAGCTCGCTCAATCTTAGGCTTTTTCTTAACCTTAGAGTTAAGTATGTAGTGAAGAGCAAGCTCATTGCTTATAAAAAAATATATAGGGTTAATTTTCTCCGCGAACGTAGTCGCGGGCAATGGCTAGTAAACGAATAAATTATATACGAGTAAAAATAATAAACCTATTTAGTGGTGGTGGTGGTGATGGTTTGGTAAAAGGCTGGCTAGTGGTAGTAATAAAAATTTACCATTTTAATACACCACAACACGATACCGGAATTGTTTTATCATTTCGAACCGTACAATAAAATATAAATAAAACCACAATGGCGGAGGGCGCTTGACATGGAGATAAAATAACGCGGTCACAGTGGAAAATGAGCGAAGTGGCGCGCCATTAAGGTGTCGCCTGGCGGCGCGCGAGTTGCTTTACCAGTGATGTCACTTGTCATATCGATATAATTCTGTCCTTTGTTAAAAGAGTAATATTTGTAACAGAGTGAACACATCATATTTATGTGGAATTCAATAAGACTTCTACATCTGAATTGGTCTAATTTAAAAAAAATGTTTATTGATCCTTTTTGGAGCAATGTAAAAGGATTTGGTCTTAGCCGTAAATCTTCTGGCATATATTAATTGAGGGGTTAATTTTAAGCTACATTCGCGACTTTATTAGTTACTATCAAAGACATTATATTTTCGAGCTTAGCAACTAATAATTTATCTAATAATTAACTAAAATAGTGAGAGTAGTTACTAGTAATATTTATGCTTGTCCAATACGTATAAACCCCGAATTAATTAATACAAGTTACCATAAAACATTAAATTACCACCTATGTAGCAGTACGGACTGTGTAGGAAACGGCATGGAAAAGTTTCATCAATTTGTTATAAAAAAACTGCTCTACGCATTATTTTAACAATACGAATTCATAGTTATGTATTGATTGTGTGTACAGAAGACGGAGTATTTTAATATTAAATTAATTAAAAATCTTGTTTTTATGTTGCACAACTTAAATAGTGTGTTGTTGAATGTAGGTCCATCCACCAGGAAACTATAACAGACCAAATTGACTATCCATCATAGGTACTGCGGCTTTAGACAAGTTGCTTTCTAATATCGTTTACGCTCGACGAATGGATAACAAATGTATGAAAATGACATACGATTAATCGATCAAAATATGTCATTTACATACAATGTCTGAGGCCTTTGGACTTATACTAGCTTTTATAGACAGCCGGCTGAAAGAAGAAAACGGTCCTAAAACAGTTTCTGAATTACACAGCACAGACTGTGTTTTCGAAATCAAACGAATTCATTCAAATGTGTATCCCTGTCTGAATGTTGTTAATCAAGACAACATTTATCGACATCGATAAACGTGAATTCCCATCACTGTTGACACTCCTATGCAGTGGAGCGTTGAGTACAATGGTCTCTGTCGGGTAAGAGGCAAATTGTAGAGGCCAGAACACCACAAAATACAGGGTGAGTAATTGAGTATAGACTACCGGCTATCATGCTTCGAAACTGTTCGTTTGCTAAAACATAACGTACAGATACCGCAAACATCTTAGTTAGAGTTACATACGAGGTATAAATCTTAAAACGGTAGGTGTTCAATATTCTCAAGCCTGTATATCGGGAATACAACAAAATATGGAGCTTGTTGAATAATATTGAAAGTGTGCAAGTTATTGGGAATACCACAAATGACGAATAATGTAGCCAGTTGAATTAATATTAAGATTGTATAACACAATTTTAGATTAAGCCTCAGATTAACAGCAACTTAAAACATTTTAGATCCTGCATAGTACTAATAACGTTCCTATAAGTGCTACATTTTTTTTCTTAGTAAGTACTTTTTAATGTGTACCAAATAAATCAATTATATTTTTTTATAAATTAACTCAGTGTTTTAAGCTTCAAAAAGTAGCAAGCGTTAAGTTATTATTTTAAATGAGAAAGTAAACAGTTAATTTCGCATTTAAAATATCAGTATGAGCTACATAGATGGGACAAAATGTCTTTAAAAGATTTATCCTGTTTTTTATTAAGTTCCAACACATCACATTTAGCTGGATTTTAATAAAACTTCTTCGACTGAATTGGTCTAATATATAAAAAGGTTTAAAGGTCCTTTTTGCATCAATGTGAAAGAATTTAGTCTTAGCCGTAATTCTTCTGGCATATATTAATTGACGGGTTCATTTTAAGCTACATTCGCGACTTTATTAGTTACTATCAAAGAGATTATATTTTCGAGCGTAACTAATAATTTATTTAATAATTAACTAAAAGAGTAACAGTAGTTACTTGTGATGTTTATGCTTGACTAATAGGAGTAAAAACACCGTTGTTCGTCTCCCTCTCATCAAGTACTTGACAGTACTTCTATAGTTCTTTATAACTTTCTATACTTTCTATTTGTGTGCATGAACATGTCTGTTTGTACTGGTCTGGGTGTTTTCTATGTATTATAAGTATGTATTTACAAAAAAAAAAGTATATAAGTAAGTTTATCGGTTGTCTAGTACCCCATACGACAGGGTAGTTAATAGTACCTTAATTTGGGACTAGATGGCTCAGTGTGGCCCAGTGAGGCATGTCTTAAATTTAAATATTAAAAAAATATTAAAATTAAATAAGTTGTCCACATCGAAACTCATCGGATAAGAATAAAAACCGCTATTTTTTTTATTGCTGTCAATGACCTATTTTTTTGTGATTACAGTACATAGAGATTTTATTTGTATACCTATATTAAAGACAAGATCTGTGAAAGACTGATGTTTCAAATTAAATTTGTTTAAAATTTGTTCCACAGATCACCAGACCTCGGAGAATTTGCGATTTTTATTTAACCCGAATATGAAGTTTTGAAAACTGATTTTCAAGCGAATAAATTGCTAGTGTGATGCGAATAAATTGATAGTGATGAAAAATTCTACTGCCTGAGGTGGGACTTGAACTGAAAACCTTCCGTTTACCGTGTGACTGCTCTAACTATTGAGCTACCAAGACATTTGGTGTGTCGACGAATTTATTCAAGGCTTTACGACATTGATGTATAAAAGAACTACAAAAATCTAAGAAGGTACACAATAAGATACAAAAAAAAACCGGCTAAGTGCGAGTTGGACTCGCGCACAAATGGTTCGTACGTTACGTTCCGTACCATTAACTAGGTAAACAAGTACAAGACAAGTACACTTAATTTTTTTAATGTAGTGCCTACCTGTCACCATTTATTGATATCAATGTTTTACACAGTAAGCCAGGGGTATGTCATCAATGTTTACCGCAAACCCTTAAATAAATGAGGTCGACGGCCAACATTTAAATGTCTAAATGACGCAGTCTTATTTTTCTTCAAGAAAAGGCATTTAAAAACAATCAGCTATAAATATTATGATTTTAACTTGCTTCAACAATCGCTATAAAAGCTGATATTCCGGCCCCCAGCCCTTTGGAAAGAAGGCAAAACAAAACCTTTGCATATTCATTAGGGCAACGAAAGTCTCATTTGCAAAATTAATCCTCAAGCCTAAAGAAATTTTCTTGTGTTAAAACAGCTGATTCTTTTCAATGACGACGCTGTAAGCTTGTTTTATTCGAGTTAGAATTTTTCATTGGTAAAAAGAAGTAAATTTGACGTCCTCCTTGGCGGAGTGGCGTGCACACCGGTTTTCAAGTCTTCGTCCCCACTCTACCCGATTAAAAATTACCTAACAAAAATCCCAACTCAACCCGATATGATAAAAAGTACAGTCAAAATGAAAAGCCTAACATTTTTATCATCAATAGCTGTTGCCCGCGACTTTGTCCGCGTCAATTTCTGTTATTATGATCGCGACTATTTTTGCAACATTTCACTCAAACTTCGCTCGGACTATTAGTCGCAGCGTGATCTTTTATAGCCTAAAGCCTTTCTCGATAAATGGACTATCCAACACAAAAATATTTTTTCAAATCGAACCAGTAGTTCCTGAGATTAGCGCGTTCAAACAAACAAACAAACAAACTCTTCTGCTTTATAATATTATAGTATATAGTATAGATTAGAACAATCGACATTTCATTCGAAAGAACTATAACTGGTTTAACTTCGCCCGAGCTTGCATCCTAACAACTATTCTTTTCTTACAAGAAAACAAACAGACATACAGATTAACAGGCACCATAGTAAGACTTAAAAGATTTTCGTGGACTCTCTTTGAGTACGTAATCCTAAAAACACCCATAGCAGGTTCAAAAACAAATGGCAAACGTAAGAGCATTTACCGACGGAAAGCATTATAGAAACAAAATGGATTTTCTTCTAAACTTAAAAATATCACAGATACTCCGCAAACAAAGTCTTAGTAAATGCTGACGTAAAGCAATCTTGTGTAAAAATTGGAACATGTAAATGGCAAACAAGTTTGAAACACATTGTATGCGCATACATTGTGGGAGGTGTTACGGACTTTGTAGTGACGGCAAAATACTGGCCATATGAATTTAAATTGAAATAAAAAGACATGAAAAGAGAAGAACTTTGACAGCGACGGTGGAATACTGGCCATAACAATTTAAAATAGGAATTAAATGACATGAAAAGATTCTCTTCAGAAGGAATAAAACCTTCGTGTAACTTTAGAACTGTAATTAATAAGGCAGAGCTTGTTAACTTTTGGTTATGGTACATACAACCACACCAAACTAAGCATCTTAAGTGGTTATATTCGGTGCGTTTTTAGAAGAAATGTATAGGCTCAAGTGCAGGAAATTGTATTTATATATTTCAAACAAGTGATCTTGTAAATCTGATTATTTGGCACAACATTTGTAAAGACAAAGGCTTTTACGATGATTTTATCATCGTATGGTTGAACGAAAGCAATCCTAAAACCTAGACTCAAGTACGTATGCAACTCAAATCGTGCAGAAAACACAGATGGCAAACATATTATCTCAAGCGTATTAGGGCTATTGTATACTACTGGCTATATAGTTTGATGTGAAGAGGTGCCCATTCCTTTCTTTCATTATGAAATGAGGAATAACTTAACTGCAGATAATTTCGTTAATGTTAATACATTTTAATAAGGATTTTAAAAAGGTGGAATTAATAGAGTAAAAAAAATCTTAGTTGAGCTAGGAATAATATTTCATTTAATGATGAACAATATATAAAGTTTAAAAAAAATTCAATGCTCTTTGACAGTTTTCTGACAGCATCACATATCATTCCGAATTTTTAAAAGGTGTGGCTACAGCCTTACGCCGGGCGCGACAACAGCGATCTTTCAAACTAATCGAGTGAACTAGGAACCGTGGATCAAAGGGTCCGCCAGAGTGTCTCGTCTTTTAGTTAATTAGATTCTTGCCAATACAAACGTACTTGACTGAGTCTGCACAAACAATCGCTGAATGAACTGATATTAATTTGGCACTTGAGATCTCAGATTGTTAATTGTTTAGGGATCCGTAATCAACAAAGAAGTTTAATTTGCTTAAAGAACAGTTTGAAAGAAAATACACAGGTTAATAACCTTAGGTAATCTAGAAAAATACAAGTCGTAAAATCAGTTGACTTGATTCCGTTAAGAAATTGGTAAACATGCAAAAATATCAAAAAAATATTGCAACACAAAATCTCCTTTTTTGAAGTAAATAGAAAGATCGGATGAGATAAGATCTAGAGATCCTATTTTGCAGTTGCAGACCCAGTGTTAGCACCTAAAATAGTCACATCGCACGCTCTTTGGGAAGAGGATTCCATTAAAACGTCTGTGTCACTATTTTCTGTTATCGTTCCTCTTTGTAGTGCTCTAGTGATGTGCCTACTAATGACAAGTTATCATAATATCGATGGAAATAATATAAACAAAATTAAGGGGAACAAAAGCTATTGGTATTAGTAAAGTAAAAATTGAAGATTTGTAGAACTTATTTTTTAGCTGACTGTTTAAATAAATTTTATGTATTAATTAACACACACTTAAATTATTAAGATAGCCATCATATATCGTTGCACAAAATTATGATTTAAGATATTAATGACATCCTAGACACCAATTTAACCGATTGATTAAGCGTTTATATTCATTCAGATTGAACAAGAACTAGCTTCTCAAAAAGAGAATAAGTTTGATATACTGCGTCATGTTGTCTTTCATTTAATTAGAACAATTAGGTACTAATAAGTCAATTTTTTATATTATTAGGTAAAGCAACATTCATAAGACACTAAATAAAAATAACGCTCGTCTTCCTCAGCTCAGATCAACGCACTGTTGGACATTAGGTCTCTTCAGTGTAGGTATTTGCCACATTTGTAGGTAATGCAAAGACAAAAAGATGAGTTGCTTTAACATTTGATTAAAGCCTGCACCACATATGCGATTTTAATGTTTTATTTGGAACAAAACCCACACCAAATATTATTCGTTAAGTGCCTTAGCCACGATCGCACCAGAGTTCGGAACCCCATTCATTTAATTTTATTCTGTTCAAGAATCCCGATTTTTATTTTGACTAGATTGCCGACGTACAAAGATTAAAAAATTAAGTTTGTATTTTTTGGGCTTACGTGTTTTTTAAAAAAACAAGCCAAAGGAAAAATTTCTAGCGAATCAAACCTAAAATACTCGTAACTCGCCCTCAAATATTGTGGGCGAAAAAATAAATACTATTATCGATAAAATTCTAACAACTCTTTTAAGGTTAAACTTTGAACTGAGAAGAGTAAGTTGTCTAACTCGGGTGCTTTTAGTTCGACGAATTGCGAGTACTGAGATATTTTGGGGGAAAACTAGGTTCTGAGGACACGTGTGATGTTTTTGAGATGTTCCTCCTTGGGCCAGTTTAAGTGTAAGCGATTTATTGGCCAAAGTAAAAAGTTTGTTATCCTCATCTAGGCTGATATTGCTGCTGTGTTGAGATGATATAAAATTTTCCCAAAGAGATGATGAAAATAAATCAAATAAATGGGTGTACAACCAATTACAGGCGTAGGATATTTCGCGGTGGGTCTGCAGGCATTGCTGAGTTTACTAAAGGTCTTATAAACCTAGACCCTATATGATCATAAGACCGCCGGCGGTCGCGATAACAATTGATTTTAATTGTGTCTGGAATAACATACAATCGAGGGATTGTCATTATCGACAAGAAATTCAAAGTACTACACTGCAAATCATTAAACAGCCATCGTCATCTACGATTACATTTATCAACTACTTCATACAAATAAGAACTACTTTAAAACTAAACAACGGTAAAAAAAAATACTTCAGCAACCACAAAAAATTGTATTTAACTATGCTATTTACTGCCAACTGTGTTTACCAACGTTCCTTTCCAATCTTTATTTGCGTCTTTCGCTTAGCGTTTGCCAAGTCACAGTCTCCACTTAAGAACACATTTGTCCCATTAGTTATTTTCTACGGCAAATGTAGCCAGACCATGCCACTTGAGTTTATCCTTTGAGCTATATTGATAACTTTAGTTTCAGTCGAATAACCTCATTCCTGATTTTATCTTTCAAAGAAATTCCGAGCATGATTCTTCTAGACATACCAAGAGCTACAAGGCCTTCATTGATAGCGTGGAGTGGTGTCGCAACGCAACCTACATCGTCCACTGCTAGACGCCTCTCCAAAAGCATTATTTTACCATGACCGCTTGGGGATCGCAATTTGGCCAATGGTAGAGAAAAGACGCCGTCCTCTTCTGACAGTCGTCTTTTACGACACTAGAAAGAGAAGGGACTTTGCTAATTCTTTGATGTGACGACTATTCTTCTTCACTTAGTATGAATTTCATTTCAGGACCATCGCAATAAGCGGGCCACCGCAACACTACACAAACCGATTCGTCACTATTGGCGCGCCGCAATGTTCCTATATTATGTTTTTGGAAAATTGTTTCTTAACTTGACCCGAACGGGATTTAACCCTGGCAGGGCAAGCTGGCTACTGCGCCACTATACAAACAAAGAGTCAGGGCTGAGCTATTGGTGCGCTGCAATGACTCTATTTTGCGGTCCATCCACGAAGGATTCTATTTTATGGTGCCGTTTCTCTGTTACATTCAATTATTATTATAGAGACAGTTTATCAGTTGTTCTTCTCCACCATCTACGGCGAGCGCTATCATTTAACATTGCTTTACTTTCCTTAAATAATCGTACTTAAAATGCCATTAATCACAACTAACAAAATGCATACAAATAATTGAAACTTCAAAGAGTTTTGATCGGCAGAGGGTGAGCTATTCGATAACAATTTTCCTTTTCAAGTTAAATGAACCGATGAGTGATTGCCTAAGAAAGTTTTCTTAGTCTGATAGATATTTCTTTAGTGTATTTGTTGTTTGGCGATCTTTTATCATTCTGTTTAGCACTTTGAATAAAACATTATTTTAGCTGAAATGTTTTTTCTGCTGGCGAATAAATAGGAGGTTCTAAATTCGGTGCGTATCTTTTTTTGTCTGTCGGCTATGTATTTTGAAAGGGCTTGTAATTTATTTTTCTTTTAGTCAATCAATCAATCAATACCAAATTGTTGATTTAAATTTAAATGAAAATTTTAAGGGATTTGGATAAGTTACTGTATAAACAAAAAATTAAATTGAAGTGTCTGTAAGTAATTTCCATTTTTTTTTATTTTGTTCGTATGTCTTCTTGTTCCATCTAATTTCTGAAACGGCTTGACTAATTTGATGAGACTTTTACTCACTAATAGCCAAATTATAGACAGTAGCTACCTACTTTTATTCTAGATTTTTAGTTTTTAAGTATTATATAATATATTTTCAAGAATCCAGATATAAAATTCTGACTACTCCGGCAACCATCTTGAAGTCGCTTCGTTATACTGTATTCGCGGTAACAGCCTCAAGCTATCACAAAATTAACTTTTGTGACTTCCACAATCTTTTCCGACGAACGTAAAACGAAACGTAATCGAAATTTAATGGATTTTTTAATCTCAACGGGATTAATACCGTGCAAATTAGGCTTTTACTTTGAGACCATAAATATTCAGTTCTTTTAATCTTCAATTTGGTATGTTAATAGTCTAATATAACGTCCATTTATTGATAATTTATTCAGATGTATGTCTTTAATGTTTTCTTAGAATTAAACATGGTACTGTTTTATGTGTTGTTTAAAATTGCTTTTAATTTTTTAATTTTTAATTTTCATTTGGCCTCTTTAACATAAAACATCCTTAAATACCATGTTTTATGCAAAAAAATATTCTTATCTTGATTCTGATTCTATAAAACATAAACTAAATTCTTCGTTAACATAACTGTTACGTTATTACTGTAATTTTAAAATTTAATAGGTTGTATTCGTAATAACGAAACACTTGCCCTGTGTATCATAAAACATCTTCTTAAACCATGTTTTATGTCTGTAAACATTCTTAACCTAATTTGATTTTATCCTATATTTTGGTAGCCTCAGGTTAAATTTAAACTAACAAAAACTCACTGAGATGGCGACAGTTTTTCTGATAAAGTACTTTTGTTAACATTTTATCTGAAGGGCTTCAGTCAATGTTTTAATTTAAGTATTTACCTATTTTTTTTTAAAGTTTATCCTGCATAACTACCGTTTCCATGATTTTGTCTGTGATCAAATATTGTGCTTGGCATGGTTAATAGTGTACTAGTGGCTAACTGTTCATCAGGTGACCCTATAGACAAATGAGTTTATAATTTTTTAAGCGATTATTTTACCTAAATTTATTTTGAGTCAGAATCTTGAATACAATTATTTTAAAAGGAAATAATGCGACTGTTTTCATACAAACAATGCATTATCATCTCCTAACCGCAGGTTATCAAATCTCGTCTTCCATGCCAATAATATGGCCTTATTATGTCAAATCTAGTCTTTTGAAAGTATTTTGATTTTAGTTGCTTTCCTTTGTTTCAAAGCTTATTTTTCTTTGATATTATATTTCGTGAAACAAAAGCCTAGGTTTTCCAGAAATTTACCGGGGCAAAATGTGTATCAATATCTGTATTTATTCAAGTTATCCAAATAAAACGATTTCTTAGAAGATACGACCCTTCACTAACAAAACTCTTGTTGAACTAACAAAACTCTTGTCCCTTAAATCAGACGTTAAAAGATTATTTAGAAAGTAAAAGGTTCCGAATAGAACAAAATCAGAAGTTTGTCATCATCTTCATCATCACCAGCACTTATTATCAGAAAATATTTCTTATACACATACGCACATACGTAGACATTATGTATTATTATCAGAAAGAAAGAGGAAAGAAAAGACAATTAATTTATTTGGCATCATTCAAAAATAATTTAGAACACAATATAACATTTAAAAAAATAGTAAATATTAAAAAGAAAAATAACAACCTAAAAACAATGACGCCAAAAAGGTCTCCCGCTCAGCATTTGTCGTGAATATTACATATTACATGCATGCATGCCACGACGCTGATATTCTGCTGGAGCTCATGCATTAATAAATAAAAAATAAACAAGAAAACGAAAAAAAGAAGACAACAACCTAAGAATTCTATACAAAAAATAATACTATACAAAAAGAAATAAACAATAATATACACAAAACAGTTTGGAAAGTAATAACAAAATAATAATACAAAACATAACAAAATAATAATAAAAAACAAAAAGACAGAAAGAACCTTTGAGTATCAAAGTTAGTTTGATAATTAAAGGAAAGAACAGACAAAAAGGGGAACCACACGGTACGGCACTGATTATGACGCGTGATACCAAAGAGAATACAACTATCATTCGTCGTTCATTTTGTGTCTTACTTGTCCGATCACGGCACTAGCCTCCCAGAGTAAAAATGATAGTTGCACTCTCTCCGCACACATACAATTACTGTCACTTCCACTCACCGCGTCCGTCGGCCGCCATTATGAATGTCTAACTTAGAACAGAAAAGGAAAATGCGTAATGGTACTAATTTAAATCGCCACGTAATGCTACGTACAAAAAAAATAGTTATCACTTCTGTTTCACCTCTCACTAAGTATCAAAATCGTCTACTCGTCCGATTCAAGTTCACCTTTAATTGGTATTAAGTACGTAAAACTTTTAAAACTGAATCGACAAAAACATGACAAAAGGTACCAATTTTAAGTTGCTTTAAATTTTTATATTTCTTATTCGACTCCGACTTACAATAATAATTTTACAATCTAGGCTTTTTATAGATCAAATGTTTGGAAAAGTTTGATTGTTTTAAATTTTGACGGCTGTTAACCTAACTTTCCTATCCCTCGTGGTTGGTATTTTATTTTAAATTTAAAATGGACTTAGAGCTGCTAAAAAAATATGAATGCAAGCTAAAAAAAAACTTCGTAGTCGATCAACCTGGTAAAAGTTATGAGCAGTCATTCAAAATGCATACCTACCTAATAAGGTTTATTTATTAGATAAAGCTAACTTTCACAAAATTATTCCCCAACGCGTCAAATCAGGAATCTTTCTTCTTTCGTCGCTTGAATAATAAAGAAACAGCACTTCCAATCTTCTTAATCTTGGCTAAATTATTATAATATTTAATGAACAGTGTAATTGTCATCATCGTTCGCCCACATTACTCCACTGCTACATACGCTAATTCAAATAAATACAATATAAAGAAGAATTTGGCCATAATTGCCACGCTAGGCAGGCAGGTTGGCAGTCTCAGTATGATCTAATTATTCTTTTATATTAAGAGGAAACACTACGGGCGAGAGAATTTAAAAATAGGTATTTGTAAAATCTATTGCTGTCGCGCAGTGCCAAACGTCTTCACCGCAGAGTGTGATAAAGATAACTGCTTCTTGGACCGAAAATACCTACTAAAAGCACACCGAATCAACGTTTCGTAGTCCTCCGATTACTTTTCCAAAACTAGACCGATTTGAATACTTTTTTCATTAAAAATTAAAGAAAGGCTTTGGCCGTGTTCGTATGTTTCCCTTTTTTTCTAAAATTTAGCCAAATTGGTTTTCTCGATGGTTGGGAACAGCGGGAAATCTGGCGATTTTTTTAGATTTTTGAGGGCTTATATTTTTTTATTAATTAATTTATGAAAAATTAGAAAATATAAAAACATGCTAATTTTTGTAATAAAAATTATTGCTCTGCTAGCTTTATCCAGGGAGGAAACAGGGGACTACATTTATATGGAAAAACGGCCCTTGTGCTTCCTCTTAAGGGGCTATATGCTGGCCCCAATTGATTTAATTTTATTACTTCTGAACAAAATCAGTTCTCAAAAAACTAAAACAGAACGCGAAAAATTACCTTAGAAAATTACCTCTGGTATTTATTGAATGACTGTTAACTGCTTTTCATTCTGGCATTATTTCGTATATTATTGCTAAAGGCAGCCGCTTTTGGCGTTAGCGACAAATCGACTTTATAAACAACTAAATGAAAAGTTTACTGTGATTAGAAATAGTAGAGGTACTTTGCTAAGGTAAAGGGGCAGCACATAGCTCCAGTAGTCCCCATAATAGAAATATTACTAGGATTGGTTTTTTTAATGAAACAAAATATTTATTGCAAGACGTGTTCTCGTATTCCAGTCAATTGTATGAAAAAGAAAAAACTAAGATATCACAAGTTTGCGTACCGCGATGATTGATGACAATAATATCACTCAGACTTCATTATTTTCTAGGCCTCAAGAGTTACGAATGACTGCAAGTATCAAGTTTGTTTTGCAATGTCACCATTTTCAGAACTAGATTAAACTACGATTTTCCAGTATTCACTTTAGTAAGGATTTCAATATGAAAATGATTGCTGGTTTTAAAAGTCCGACTAGTTGGTTTAACCTAGCGAAATAGGTCAAGTTTTTGCAATAATTGCCTCGCTTGACAAGCGGGTTAGCGATCGCAGTTTGGCCCAAATAGTACTGCTTTCCTTCTTACTATACGATACTCCTTTAAGGCTTGGTAGTCCTTAGAGGCAGCGTTTTTAAGTTTTTAAAACCTATCTGAGAATCAGAAAACAGCGTTTTAAAGTATGGAAAAAATGAATTACTTAAAAATCTAGTCTAGTCACATTCGTAATCGGTAACATGATTTGATTAATTTCGCTCGATAGAATCAAGAGGTGGAAAGACTGCTGCCCGTCTTCTTCTGGCACGTCGCCTCTTACGACACCCATGGAAAGAGGAGGGGTGATGTTATTATTCTAACGTGCTGCCACCACGCGACAGGTGACCAAGTTGTAAGTTACAACACGTAAACTCACCAATGTAACGCACTTAGTAAGCGATAAATATTTAGAATTTGAATTTATAAGAAACAAACCATTCATCATTGATTGCGTCAGGCAGGATTTTAACCCATGAACTCTTGTTATCCAGGCGTTTGCTTTTCTAACTAGTTACCTAAATATCTTACATTATGACATTGAGTGGCGTAAATACTAATATTAATAACTGATTTTAGGTGTTAAAATATGAAATTGCCGTTTTGTATGGGCGAAATCGAGAAACATCATTTTTCCATACTAACAATGTTTTAGTTTTTTTAAAAACGCCTGAACCGTTTTCGATGCAATTAAAGGTGAAAGCTAGATGGTTATAAAGCTACGCATTATAGTATTAAAATTTCGGAAAATCAAAGTATATAATACAAATATACTTAATTGTAGCAAGAAAGTCAGCTCACACATTGTAAGGGGTCTTTTCAACGAGTCCCTTTGAAGTAATAGGCACTAGTATTGCATTTTTTTTTAGTCAAAAGTTACTTTATTTAGTTTCTGACACAATACAAAGAATAACGCAATAATATGACTATACTTAAGAGCTATAAACAAAATAAAAAGTGGGAAAATAATCGGCAATTTCATACTTTAACCCCTATTACTAATAATAGTAGCTAATTTACTAATACTAATAATAGTATAGCAAATTGTCATCGATGGCTTGCGTTGTAAGCTAATGTTGTTACTTGCATACCTTAAATTTCAGTAATAAAAATATCATTGTCATCATTAGCCCAAATCACTCCAGTGCCATTAGCCTCTTCAAAAGAAGGATTTTACCGTGATTGACATGGTTAGCGATCGCATTTTGGCAAATTGTAGACAAAGAACCACAGCCCGTCGTCTCCTGACAGTGCAATTTTATTATATCTGCCTCTTACATCACCCTAGGACTTTCGTTCTCGAAAATAAGGTGCTATCATATTTTAGGCCACAGTGATTTAAGACCAACGTCATACAAATTACTCGTATTCACATTTTGCACACAAATACTTTTTATCTGGCATGTTAAGATTTGTTTTTATACAATGCTGCATACATTCATCAAGCAAGATATAAAATAGTCATTATAAGTTGAAAATTTCATTTTAATCCAGTCACAAAATTTAAGCATATTTTTAAAAGACGAGTTTATAAGCTTTATTTGATATTTTTAGCAACTTAATTGCAATTATAATATCAGTATATAAACTTGAAAAATTATGCATCCTTGTAATAAGGCATAATTAAATTAAATGCAAATTTACTCTTACAAAAAAGTAACAACAAAAATTAATGTGTGTATTACATTTCATATAGGCATTTTAAAAGTCATAATTTAAAAATACAGACAGCTTTTTCACAACACATAAATTAATTTAATTACACACCCCATTAGGCCAAATCTCTAACAAAGAAGTAGGCCGCGAAACTAGATAAGCAATAGTGGGCTAACGACTGTTTGAAGTTACCGCAGTTCGCGCTGCTATGTGCCGACTGGAGCCCGAGATGCACCCACTGGTAATTAATGGAGGGAACAAGATAAAGTTTAATTGGGATAATATTAACTAAGCTTAGCCAAGCCATAATTATCTTTAACACTAAGAAAATTAAGGTAGGATTTCCATTGTACTTGTACCTATTATTAAGTCTTGTGGATAGTCTTTGATCATTACAACAAAACATTTTCAAAATTTAATTGATTCGAGGTTATATACTTATACCTTTTTTATGAGTTTTCAATATTTCAGTTCGGAAACTCTGAAAAACAATGTATGAGCCTTCTGATAACGGGATATTATCTTAAATCTGATGTCACTTTGTTTAGATAAAAAACTGACAATCTCCGGCGTACTTTGTTATCCTTCATAAGATCCTTTACAACTGTACGAATTAAAAGTATCGCGTACAAAAAGTCTTTTCT
Organism: Anania crocealis; assembly: GCA_949315895.1. NCBI lineage: Eukaryota > Metazoa > Arthropoda > Insecta > Lepidoptera > Crambidae > Anania > Anania crocealis. The sequence continues at coordinate 8,424,903 of OX438872.1, read as the reverse complement.
GCGGACAAAAGTTTCTCGTCTGCGCAGGCCAGTACAGTTATTTTTTTTGTAACAGATAAGCAAATTGATTTAATATTTAGTAAAAGGCAAAGTAAGTCACACTGCCTAGTTTCGCAAGGATATGTCTTATACTGATTGAAATTTTACTAGGGTTAATTGATTCGGGGCTTATGATGCCGTGTACCTGTTTTATGGGATAAATATTTTTAACAATGGTAATTATTAAAAATAAAAACTATAATAGTAATAGGATCAAATCACGTAGCCACAAGAGGAAACGCATACACTAGAGCTGATCTCAGAAAACAGACAAGTCTGCAAGTTACTAACTTTCATAATGAACTCGTGTTGTTTCGCTAAAGACGCAAGATAAATATCAGAAATGCTGTTGATAGAAGAGATATACGGAAACAAACTGTTACCTTTTTCAATTCAGCATTTTTACGACTGCAGTTGCTTTTTTTGTATTGAGAATTATGAAATATGTCATTTTGAAACTACATAATACAAATCGGACTTGCTCACCACGAGGATACAAGGACAATTTTTACAGTACATGAATATCTCGCATAAATACACATAATATCAGAGGTGTAAAAGTAACGAAAAATTTCGTACCTGTATGAACTCGTTACTTTGACAATAAGTACTCGTTACTTTCGTATCGTTACGTTACTCGTTACTTTTGATACCTCATTAATAACACAGTGCGGAACAACAAATCGAGTCGTACTCGTATTCCGTACATACATAAAGTATGATATCACGGAGTCGTATCATATAATCGTAATATGTAGATATACTTCTAAATTACAAAATTGAGGTGCTTTTTTGTCTTTTTTTTTAAATTAACCAAATAAGGCACACATTCAGAAAATATACGATCAGCAAACGTTATAACACACGCATCAACTGTACTTTCGCGACCTAATACGGAACATGCGAGTAACGAAATGCATTCGGGAGTAACGATTCGTTACTCGGTACTACATGGAGTACCCGTTACTCAGTACCGAATACATACGGTTTGTTACAGCTCTACATAATATACATACTCGTACACTGCTGAATTAATTACCCTTCCTGTTGGCTTTGCTGTAGTCGGTTAAAAAAGCCGGTGGTTATGGCAGAAATTAATATTAGGGGTTAAAGTATGAAATTTCCGTTTTGTATGGACGAAATCGAGAAAAGTCATTTTTCCATACTAACAATTTTTTAGTTATTTTAAAAACGCCTAAACCGTTTTCGATGCAATTAAAGGTGAAAGTTAGATGGTTATAAAGCTACGCATTATAGTATTTAAATTTCTGAAAATCAAAGTATGTAATACAAATATACTTAATTGAAGCAAGAGGGACAGCTGACACATTGTAAGGGGTCTTTTCAACGATTTCCTTTGAAGTAATAGGCACTAGTATTGCATTTTTTTGTAGTCAAAAGTTACTTTATTTAGTTTTTGATACAATACAAAAAGGATTACGCAATAATATGACTATACTTAAGAGCTATAAACAAAATAAAAAGTGGGAAAATAATCGGCAATTTCATACTTTAACCCCTATTATTTAAATACGCAAGTCTACAGCTGTGGGCTGATATAGGCTGCTGATGATTCATTTAATTTAAGGCCTAAATTTACATCTATTTCGCCAAGGTTACGAAGTTGATTATAAAACGCATCTAAGGCAACTCAAAGATTCAATAGCAATAATAATCTAGTAACAGTCTTATGTGTAAATAATAATAAATTATATTCAAGGGGCGACTGAAGGAGTACGGCCACTAGAAAACGGACAGAACCATCTCCTCTCTACTATTGTTCAAAAGACGATTAATATACTGCTTGATAAGCATGGCAATTGCGGAAAAATAGCCATTTGAACAGGCACGTGCCCAGAAGTGGACTGATACTGGTGATGATGATGATCTGCCATAGCCCATTCTTTCTTCGATAAACTAACAGCCTATGATCATCCCATTGCAGGGAAAAGGTCTAAATCATTTGAATTCAAGTTACCACAGCTATGATGGGTACTGGCATAATCATCACGCTTGCCTTATGTGGGTTGGTGATCACAAATTTTCGAAAATTTTAACTTTTTATTTGCACGACCCGAGGATCGAACCCGGGAACCCGAGATCTTAGCTTGGTAGACACACGGGGTGTCACTAAACCAACGGGGCTTTCTTCGATGTTTCCACGAAAATATCGTTTCTTCCAATACATTCAACGCTGAAAGCCTCAAATAACATTTCCCAATACCGTTCTATGCCTCTAAAAACACATGACCACACGAGTCAGTGTTTGTGAACGTCCTTGTTTATTTTCACGACTACCATACTGTTTTTGTCGACAACAAAAACGTTCAGACATGATTCACGACCGCTATAAAAATTAGTGCGCCCAATATAAAAGTGTGCAAAATTTAAATATGGCGGCTATTTCAGCGCAACACAGGTATAGCATAGCTTGTGCCGACCGTGAACTACAGAATGGAATGTGGGCAAACTGGCGTAGGTGGTTCGACGACATTAGTCCGAATAGCTAGCAGTTAAATCAGATATATCAGTTTTATTCCTGCAAATAAGCCCACAGGAGGCGCTTTTACACGGCCCAATATAAACCTACCAATGCTTCGGGGCAAGTATGGGCTATATGCCGAAAAATAGCAGCGCAAGGAACTCGGTCACTATTGTCTGCCTCTTTTTAATTAATATTGTTTACAAGGATACTTGACAGTGCGCGCTAGGAGAATTTAAAGCCATACGTTCCTATCATTATAATCATTAATAGTATAATAGCCCTTTTTATTAGAATTACTTTGACATAACATGTACTATTAATATTTATGTACGAGCTTGGCAATGTAATGTGGTAATTTAATAAAAATACCTACGAATACTATTTCCCATGTAAGAATTTCTCTCTTTGCAATCTTAAATCTGGAACGGAAAGTTTATCTTTATATCTGGTATTGAAATTGCGTGTACGTTACTTATTTAAAGAAATAAATGTAGGTTTCTATGGACTTAAATAATGTTCTCGAAAATGTATTAAGAAGCAACTGTAAGTATGTTGATAACTTTGATAGCTGGGAAGATTAGATGTCGGAGAAAGGAGGATGATATACTATTGAGGAGGTCTACGTTGAGTGTCAAGATGGCGACAGGCTGAAGAGGACTGGTATTGCATAGATATTTGTGTAGCATGTTTTGACTGCCTAGAAAAACTATGGATGCCGAAAGAAGCGACTAAAGGAGCACTGCCAGAAGAAGTCGGGCAACAGTGTCTTTCGTCCAGCGTTGTTCAAACTGCGATCGCTAACCAGCCCCAAGCGAATATTATGGCAAAAACTTTCCCCTTGAGAGGCCAATGTCCAACACTAGCTGATACTCTTAAAACCCATTTACGTTTTAAGTCCTTTTGTTTTAATATCAGTATAAACTTAAAGAATTATGTCTCAGGCGGGACTCGAACCCGCATCTCCTCGCATGCCGGGCACGTTGATTTACCAATTTAGCCAGCGAGAGACTACGCCACAGGCGTAAATTTTTCAAGTATATACTTATCGCTGTAAGCTAGCGTTGTTTCAATAAATGTTAGGAGTTTGCTCCCTTAACACCCGAAAGAAACATCTTTGCAGATGTTTGACAGTCAGTTAAGATAAAACAGTTATTTAAATACTTTCTATCATATTTAAACAATTTAATTGCAATTATAATATCAGGTTCGAGTCCCGCGTAAGACATAATTTTTCAATTTTAAAATTGATCATTTTTCAAGTTTATATACTTGCAATTAAATTGCTTAAATATCATATAAATACTTTTGTTGCTACTTAAACAAAAATAAAAAAAGATATTCCGTTAAAATTGCATTTCGAACACGGCATTACTCGTTTGAATGGCTCAATTAACTGGTTCGTACTGGACGATACCGGATATTTTAAAGCTTTAAGCACTTTATTGTCATCGTGTCATACAAGTTTACGAGCAGTGAAGCGATTGATGTAAAATGCTGTACGTCGTACTAATTTTATCGTTAACCTACATCAAAAATCTGAAAGCAAATTTCACTGCTGACGGTGGCGAAAAGATTTGGGAATTTCGAAAAACATTCACAATATAACAACAGATCAAAGCCAACCAAGTAATCTTCGACAGTCTGAACCGTCTGAATGTAAGAAATAAAGAAAAAAGATTTAAAACAAAACATCAATATTGTTTGTCCAAAATAAGGAAGTAAGTGCCAAAATAGGTCCCACTTATCTATTGGTTAGTACTTGTTGCATCCTTTTCTCCGCCATTTTTTGTAAGCATATTACCTTTTATTAATATTTTGCTTAACATAAAAACGATAATATCTTTGGTAGTAGGTAGTAGGCACAAATAAAATAATTTGTATACAACAAACCCACCACCAGCTGACACCAACAGACTAGTACTACAGTATTTTCTAGATTATATTGATGATAGAAGTGTTTTGATGTAAGACGTTACTTAGTCATTTATAAAAATAACATAAGTAAGCTACAAAGAACGAAAGAGAAAGAAAACAGCAGCCCAATGCACCTTACCTTACGACAAACTAATTTAAACGTCGAAGAAGACAACCTCCCGGAACTCTTCATCAACATACACTGCACACTGTTAACATAGGTACATGTGTGTATTTTTCACTCAAACTCTTAGACCATAGCATAAATAAAACAGACACATAATTATTATGTCGTATACTTTTACTAGATAGATTAGGGGTGGTGGGATTTACCTCCTAGTGGTCCACCATGGGCAACGGCATCTTTGGTTTTCTAACCAATGATGACGGCTAACAGATCAATCTGCGGTAGTAGGCTTCGTAAGAGGCCGCCTGGATGCGACCACCCTCCTTCCGGAGTCCAGCGCCAAACAGTTTTTCTGTGTTTCGCTGGAGTGTGGGAGAACCAGTACCTCTGGGTAAGCTCGCTCCATCGTAGGCTTCTTCTTAACCGTATAGTTTAAGTATGTAGTAAAGAGCAAGCCCATTATTTATAAATAATAAAAAAAAAAAAGATACAAAATTTCATATGTATGTGCTCATCACACACACACCATAGATTCCCTTTGCGATGTTATGAACCTTTTAATCTTGATTTTCTGGGTTAATAAAAATTCATAGGTGTTAGTTTATAAATAAGTAGACAAAGCAAGTTTAATATGTAGAGTGTATTTGTTAGTGAAAGTTGGAAAAATTTTTGGTTAAATAAAAAAAAAAATTCTTCAGAGAACATAGATTTTCTCCATTATATTCACTCATCCAGTAAAAAAAAAACATTAACTTGTTGCTATTTTTTCAATTACTTTCACATCTTCAAAATCGTACAAATACATAAATAAATCAATAAATGTAGACAACATCACATACATTGTTCTGATCACAAATTGAATAACTATTTAAAGCACTTGTATTTTGGAAACCGGAAACAACGGAGGTAAGTACCACAAACACCCAGACCAGAGAAAATGTAGAAAATAACTTTTTTTCTACATTGATACGTCCGGGAATCGAACTTTGAAAACCGGTGTGTACGCCACTCCACCATGGCCTTCAAACATTCTAAGTATAGTAAAGAAAAAAAAAATACTATATGCAATTAATGAAAAAATTTATTCACTTTTTGTGTGTGTCTTTTTGCGCTAGTACTTGTGTTTTAGTAGCTTCATCTTTCTTCAGGAAGTGGGTTGGCTGCTATGAATGTGCTTTGCTTCTGTATTGCAAAGTCACCACATTAATCTAACTCCTTGCACTTCTTGCACGGTCTAGAATAGTTAATTAAACTTACCCTCTGCTAAACGTTTTTCTAAAGCGTTGCAGATTTTTATTTAAAACAGCTAACTTGAACTGCTAGCGTACACAAAGCTTAATAGCAAATTAGCTTTGTCTTGTACACACGCGCTTATGTTAGTTATTCTTATTATACTAATTATCTTTGCTTTGATAGTTCACACTAGTTTATGTTAAATATTCTTCCTGATCTTACTTATGTTATTAGGAAGCTCTCATCGCCTTAGAATAAGTTTTGATGAGTCTAAGCTGCGTACCACCTTAGAAGAATCATTGCATGGCTTTGGTTTTAACGTCTTCAACATCAGTGTCATTAAATGGCGTGGTAGGGAAAGTTTATGTGCGAATACATTTTCTTAATTTTGTTTTTAGTTTTTTACTAATTTTATTAATTGATGAAAACATATTTTTACAAATTATTTCGAATTTTAGACATAAATAATTTATTAATAAAAAACACTTATTATACAATCAAAATCAGTTAAAAGATTACACAACATTATTAAAATTGCTTAAAGTTAAGTGTCCGCCCCGAGCAGTCCCTACCGCAAAAGTGCCCATGACACTAGCCGCGTTACCACGCTGGATGGCAATGGACAACCTTTGCACCAGGAACAACCCAGAGCGCGGGTCACCGGTTTTTTGCCTGAGCCGACGCCCCAACTCCCCAACAAACTTCAACGTTTCTGACCCCCAGCTACCCGCCGTCTCCACAGCTAAGGGGATGAAAATATAATTATGAAAATTTAATTATACAAGAAAAAATTGAGAATTAATTATCAAAATAATAAAACGTTATTTTTTTACAAATATATATTTAAAGATTATTCAGCACAAGAAAAACAACCAACATCACAGTTGTGAGTGTCGTAACTCAATAGAAACATGACGTTCGGCAGTCGACCAGGGTTACAAAGAGGTTTATAAGTTAGGTGATTATCAAACCTCCAAATTTTCTGCTATTCATTGCGAAAACAAATCTAAGAACATAGAAGTTGGTTCTGCGATTCTTGATTTATAAGATACGTAGGATTACGACTTTTTATACGTCGTATCGAATTGTTTATACCTCAATAATATTATCATGTGAAAGTTCGGATGGGTGTTTATAACTCAATCATACCAGAAAGGGTGAACAAGCTTAGTTGAAATTTAGTAAGGAAATAAAGCTTGAAGTTGTATATTCAAGATGAAAAGAAACTCGTTCTACCAAGGGTTAAATAATAATAAGATTACGTGAAATGGAAAATGAAATATACACAATTCCTGCCAAATCCATGCCCTTCGGTATTATATGAGGACTTCTGCCGTTTTCCTCAGGGAAAATTAATAATATTTTTCCTAATCTAAAAATAAAGTTAACCCTTAGCCACAAACTTTACAGAAAAGCAATCGATCACAGAGTAAGGACGTTTTTGCTGTTGTGGTCACTTCTAAAGCTGGTGAGTTAAAGGACTTTTTTAAAGAAAAAACGAGTATTATTGACGATACTTTCAAATAGTAATAAATTGACAATTTAAAATCAGTTTTATTTCTGCAAATAGGCCCCAGAACTTTTACTTAATATACTGTATAGGTGTAAAAGTAGATACTGTATGGACGTAAAAAGAATAAGGTAAATTATAAATACAAATTATACCAGCTTCGAAGTACTCGTAGAAAACCAGTCCTACTAAAGTTGCCAATGTACTAATATTCATATTCTAAAGTCATTATTCAATATCTGTGCCACGTTTCATCTAGATTAGTTGAGACGCTTTTGGTTGCATGCCCGAGTGTCGGATCCAGGATTCCATGATCTTTGCCTGGTTCTTAACCTACTAGACCGAAGAGCGTTTTTGAGTGAACGTTTCATCTAGATCAGTTGGGACGCTTTCGGTTGCCTGTCCGAAGGTCGAACTCTGAAATCCGAGATCTTGACCCAGTACCTAAGCCACTGACTAGCGTTTCCCAATTGCCGGGTCGCGACTCGGTACCGGGCCATCAAAATAAAATACCGGGTCGCAACATTCCTGCCTTGTTGTAAAAATATTACCTATCGATAGACTTCGTAAAAATCCTCTTTCGTCATTTTCCGCGAACTTAGATTTATTAGTAAGTAAAAAATTAGCAGGAGCTCTGAAATTTTGTGACTAAATAATTTTTAATAATATGTCACTCATTTGCAAGAAGGACGTTGAAGAGATGTTTTAGTGGATGCAGAAGAGGGCTGGTTGGCTAATGAAAACACTGCAGTTCTTTGTCAACTTTAGTTGTATTAATATTAATAACACGGAGATACACACACAGTTTATTCGCAAGCACCACAGATTGAAGTAAGACAAAAAATAATGATGTCTGTCACATTCAAAAATTAGATTCTAAAGTTATTCTATTTTGAAGTTTTACATTTTTGGTTGGTGTTGCCAACATGCTGGGGGCCCAGTCTAGAATGCTAGAGGCACATAGGTATCTAATAAAAGGTAAGTATTACTAGCTCAAAATTAACTTGTATAGAAATTAACTACAACCAGCATATTGGTATTACAATATAAGAAATACCTTTTTTTTTTTTTTTTTTTTTAAAGGAATTAAAATCTTTCTAAATTAAAGAAAATGTTTTTTATTTAACTTATGAAATTATAAACTTTAAACAATTTCTACTTTGAACCTAAATAGTAGTAGAATTTATATTACATTCATTTTCAGAACAATTTTATAATTTTCTTAGAAACAATTTTAACTTTAACCTTTTTCTATATAAAGCATATTATATTAAAATATTTAACTGAGAAGAAACAACTTATACAACTCTTTAAAATAAATACCGAGTAGTTTTCAAGTAGGAAGTATTTAGAGTAACCTAGATTTTTAGCTAAACTTAGAAATTTCTACTTATTTGAAAAGCAAAATCTTAACTTAAAAGGCAATGTTATTACATTGTACTTGTTACACAGTATAACTTAATTACCTAGTTACATTAAATAAAAATATTATAATAACCTATTCAAAAGGTAATACTGAAATGCCACTCAAAGAGCGCTTATATACCTTTTTACTAGGTGTGATGACATCAACCACACGTATTTTAGTATCCTGACCAGGATAAACCTTAATAATTCTGGCCATAGGCCATGTTAGGGGCGGAGAGTTAGGTTCCCTAAGTATCACTAGGGAGCCTATTTTTACATTAGGTACACTATCTCGCCATTTAGGACGGGATTGCAGGACGTTTAAGTAATACCTATGCCATGTATTCCAAAAATGACTCTTAACTTTATTGCAAATTTCCCAAAACTTTAACCTGTTTGTCGGTATATCAACCATATTTCTTTCGGGAAAAGAAGTCAAAGCAGTGCCAATCAAAAAATGTCCTGGTGTAATATAACTAAAATCATTTATATCATCAGCTGTTACAGGCAATAATGGTCTTGAATTAAGAACAGCTTCAATCTGACATAATATAGTGCTTAGCTGTTCATATGTCAAGATATAATTTTGTATGATACGCTTTAGATGGAACTTCGTGCTTTTGACAGCTGCTTCTGCAAGGCCAGCAAATACAGGTGAATAGCTTGGAACAAAATGGAAGGCTATGCCCTGTTGTGCTGCATAATTTTGCACCTGTGCTTGATGATCTTGGGAAGACTTTAACTCATACAAGCGAACTAGTTCATTCCTTGCCCCCCTGAAAGAGCCCCCATTATCACAGAACACGTCTGTAGGCAAACCTCGTCGCGCGATAAACCGCTTAAAGCAAGCAAGAAAGCAGTCTGTAGTAAGATCTGAGGAAAGTTCGAGATGGACAGCTTTAGTCACAAAGCAGACAAACACACATATATATCCTTTTGTCTGAATAGCTCTTCTAACTCGAGAGTTTTTTACTTGAATCGGTCCCGCATAATCTATGCCTATTTTTTGGAAAGGCCGACAGGCCGTCACTCTTTCAGTTGTTTCGCGCATTCCGCCTTCATTTTATAACAAAGTAAACATTTATGAATTAATTTTTTAACATGTCTGTAACCGTTTACAATCCAGTACTTTTGGTTTAAACTAGACAGTAACAATCTAGGAGCAGCGTGTAACAACCTAATGTGCTCATGGTGAATAATAAGATCAGTTATTCGAGATTGTTTTGGTAGGATTATAGGGTGTTTTTGCTCAAAAGAAACGTTAGAATTTTCAATTCTGCCACCCACTCTTAATATATTTTTATTATCAAGAAATGGATGTAGCGATTTTAATGAACCATTTACATTTTCATCGTTAGAATTTAAACTTTTTATTTCGTCTTTGAAATGGATGCTCTGTTCATGTTGTATTATTTTATGCAAGGCATTTTGTAACTCGAGAGGAGATAGCGATGTACCTATTTTACGTGCATTTTTGTTTTTTAAATTATAACAGAATTTGAGAACGTACCCCATGACACGAGTCATTTTATTGAGATCTGAATACTTGTCGAGAAAGTCATAAAACTCATCCTTTCTTTGCGCGACAAGAGAGACCTTGGCATTGGAGACTGCGACTTGTTTCTTCACTTCAGGTAAGTCATCTGTGGATGATAAGGTAAGCTTTTTATTGTAATCATACTTACTGTCGCGCAGGAAATGTGGTCCTTGCCACCACAACTCACACTGAATCAGCTCGTCTGGATCAGTCCCTCTGCTTACGTAGTCTGCGGGGTTCTCGCTGCTGAATACATACTGCCAGTGCCATCTAGCTGTTTGCTCTCGAATCAACCTCACTCTATTTCCAACATACGCGCTAAGTTTCATTGGCTCAGTGGCCAGCCAAGCAAGGGAAATTTGCGAATCAGAAAATAGAAAAACATCCTGTACATTTACTTTCAAAGCAAGAGTATCATAGACTCTGTTAATTAATTTTGTTAATAAAAGCATCGCATTAAGTTCCAATCGCGGAATGGTGAGTGCATTATTGTTGCGGGGATTGATCCGAGATTTAGAGCAGAGTAAAAAAGCTGAAGCTTTACCTGTCTCGTCTACCACCCGAAGATAAACACAACAACCGTATCCGGTACTGCTTGAAGCATCTGCAAAGCCGATGAGTTGAATCGCAGCCGCATTTTTGGGAATATTAATGTTTCTTTCAATGTTTACAGGTTTCATTTCAGATAATTTTTTAGCAAATAAAAGCCATTCCGATTTTAAAGATTGTGAGGGAACGTCATTCCAACCTAAATTCTCAGACCATAATTTTTGCATGAAGGCCTTGGCTTTCACAATCACAGGCGACATAAAACCAAGTGGGTCATATATTTTAGAAATGAAACTTAAAATCTGTCTCTTAGTTGGTGTTTCATATTCAAAAGTTTCTGGACAAGAAAAAACAAAACAGTCTTTTGTTACATTGAGTGTCAGGCCCAATGTCTTCATAAAAAGATTATTCTTTTGAAGATCTAAATCATCAAACTGTTGCCTATCTGGTGAAACGCCATCTAAAATTTTTTGACAGTTTGATGCCCATTTATGAGTGTAGAAACTTCCCTTACTAAGTAATTCACAAATTTGCCGTTTAGCCTCAATCACAACATTAAAATCAGGGTGTGAGTAGCATGCGTCATCAACATAAGTGCAGTATTTTAAAATATAAGAAGCCAAAGGGTTTTTTTTTTTTTTTTTTTTTTTTTTTTTTTTTGTCATAACAAGAAAAGAGCATTTTTTGGGAAATTAAGTTTTTAAGTTTGTAATTTTTTTTAAACTATGCATCTTGAGATGTTTTGTTTTTGTTCCCTATGAATTTGTCTTTTTATAACAGTTTTGTTATTGATTAGATATGAAGGCAGTTTTTTATTATTTGTATTTAAGTGTGAAGTGGTTTAAGTTGGGTCGTTCTTGTAAATAATTTTGTTTTTAAATTTGTGTCTTATCTCACTTGTGTCAATTTTGACACTAAATAGTTTGTATTTTAGGGATATAAAATTGAATATGCCAGATTAGAAAATTATTTTTTATCTTACTTTTTTGACTAAAACAAGTCTTTAATAAATTAAAAAGTCTTTTATTATAAACTGCACAGTATAATAATGCAGCAATATCCATTTTTTAAAGTTAACTTAAAGTTGGTAGGTAATTTATAATAATGGCACATAATTGTAACATTTTCTAAGCTAAATAATAAATTGTTAATTTATCAAATGAGAAAGATTTATAAAAAAAAGCTACCGGGCAAAGATCTCGGGGTCCCAGGTTCGAATCCCGGGTCGGGCAACAAAAAGTTTCGAATTTTTCGAACGTTGCTCGGGTTTGTGATCACCAACCCACATTTGGCAAGCGTAGTGATTATGCCAGTACATCCATCATTGCTGTGGTAAATTGAATTCAATGATGGAGGCCTTTTCCCTGCAGTGGGATGATTATAGGCTGTTACTTTTTTTTGGTTATTTATTGAATATAATGATGATGAAACTGATTGTAGGCCTCCTTAACTTGTATGTCATTACTTCTCTTCTTTTTTTCGCTTGTGCTCTTGTGAACTCCTTATATACATTCGTAAAAACACTCTTTCACTCTTGAAAACCTTGAGATTAGTAAATTAGACAGTACTTCCTTGTTCATTTTTAATTTTGTAAAAGCCCATTTCAGTTCATACAACTTTTCAATCCAGAAAATCCACATAGGACGTGTTTAATTTGAATGGTTCAGATTTAGACATGTCAGTCTTTATTACACTGATAAAAAACATATAAATAGGACCTCCTTACACTTGACGTTAAATTAAAGAATGAGCTATGTTCCTCTTATTCTGGGTGTATGTTCATTTTATCGGAAACTTGTGCAGGAAACATATTGAGGCAACTATGCAGGGCAAATAGGTACATTGTTAACATCATTTTGTATTTCTGATGTTATTCTGTAAATAGTACCTACAAGCCTTCCGAAAATAACGTACTTAGGTGCTGGTTTAAGAATTCCCGAATTATACTTGTTAAAATCAGTCAGTACATAAATTCAAATCAAATATCAAAGTTGTTTTAATGAAAAAGGGCTATTACACTATTGATGATTATATAAATGATAGAAACGTTTGGCTTTAAATTGTATCAGCTCGCACTGGCATATATTTTATGTAAACATGTTTATTTAAAAAGAGGCTGACAATAGCGACCGAGTTTCTTGCGCTGCTTCTTCTCGGCACTAGCCCACATTTGTCCCGAAGCAGTGGTAGGTTAAATATTGGGACGTGTTAAAGCGCCTCCAGGGGCCTATTTGCAGAAATAAAACTGATTTTAACTGATTTTAACTGATTTTGACGTCCTTCTTGCAAATGAGCGATGTTTTACCATCGATAAATGTATATTATTTTACCTAATGGTACCAGCTTTGGTTTGAAAGGATTAAGTGGGTCACAAAGGGGCAGTGTGAAAATTACTGGGCCATGGCAGAACAATGTTTAGGAAACACTGCACTAGACCACAGAACATGGACTTCTTTTCAATGTACTGTGCACAGACCAACGAGCGTGTTTGAGTGAACTAGTAAGATCTGCATATCGCGTACAATCCATTCCTTATAACAGGTCACTCATACCCACCGTTCTAATGGGAGCATTATGCGGATTTCATTCCTCAACCCGACGAGGTATATGAATAATGCTGTCGGGAACCTTGCGCAGTCACGGCGCTGATCAGCGCGGGATTAAAGTTTCCAACCAGTCATCGTAAGGAATCATTCATATCGAAGATCGGAAAGTATTACTTGGATAATTTGGATATATGTAATTCTGATTATGTATTATTAATATACGCTCGTGAAAGTAATTTGGAAATTCGCTCGTATTGAATTTGGAATAAAGATTTAGAATAACTATGACCCAAATTTAATAATACCTTTCTCTTCCTATAGGTGTCGTAAGAGGCGACTAGAAGATTACTACACAGTCCCCACTATTACCCAAACAGCGATCGCCGACCCATCTGCCAAACGTAGCAGTTATGGTAGAATCCTATTTTCAAAATATGCCTGTGTCCAGCAGCGGACTGATGTGGGCTGGTGATGATGATGAGGACAGACGCAAAATAACCTAAATATTATAAACACTGAGCACAATTCACCTTGCCGGCACATTTATCAGTACTTTAAGATGAGAATTGGAAGAGTAGTGCTATTTTATTTAAGGCTACCATATGGCAAATAAAAATATTAACACAGCGCATTGGACGACAATCTGTGGGTATACTCCTCACGAGGTGGATCTACGGCCTGGTGAAGGTCGCAGGAAAATCTTTGTGTAGACCCAAGCCTATAACTTCTTTTAAACTATCGCGTTGCATAACTATTTAAAATATTTAAAGGGATTTCAACGCTAACATACCTTATTTTATTTGCCTGACGTTTCGACCGAGTTGCATCGGTCGTTGCCAGACATGTTTATAGTTGATTGGTAAATTGGAAAATGACGCCTTTTTTCGATATTCTGTTCTTTTTATACAGGAAATTCTAAATATAAACAATATTTAGAATTTGAACTGATGTAGCTCTAACTAATTAGATCAATTTATACTAATATTATAAAGCTAAAGAGTTTGTTTGTTTGTTTGTTTGAACGCGCTAATCTCAGGAAGTACTGGTTCGAATTTAAAAATTATTTATGTGTTAGATAGTCCATTTATCGAGGAAGGCTTTAGGCTATGTAACATCACGTTGCGACTTATATGAGAGAAGCATCAGTGATAAATGTTGCAAAAATAATCGTGATTATAATAACAGAAATTGACGCGTATGAAGTCGCGGGCAACAGCTTTATACTGCAAAAATTATGTCCATTCTGTAATAATACCAGAAAGTACAAATTAATTTCGGCAGTTTGTATGAATTAGCCCTAACCCGGAATCACGAATCGAACGACCGGATAGCTTTTGTATTGTAATCAGTTCGGGTGAATCAATGAAACTGGGCCAATAGCTTTTAGCCAGGGGTCACAGTTTATTATTAGCTCAAGCAGTATCTTCACTTCGTTTTAATCTTGGTATTATCTTTAACTTTTTGAAGATATTAACGCCATCATACACACATACGAGTAGACATAATAACCATTTTGAACGCCGTCTTTAGAAGCTCACTTTTGGACATATTTATGTCATGGCATATTTTATGTCTCCTCTACACAACACAAATAATGACCTTGTACCATTGCAACCAATGGTTCCAAATTATTTATTGCTTTACCTACACAATCTGTTCGACCAGTTTGTTCACTTCCAGCAGTTATTTGTCTGCTAGCAGTGTGGTCACATGTCGAAATATCCCAACATACTTTAATATCCGTCAACAAACCTTGATTATTTTTCTAATAACCTAAGTCATTATCCTATACGTAATTATGCGTTTGATTCAACGCCGTAACAATTCAGCTGAACGATATCTACAGCGGGACATGGTCGACCGTAAAGGGTTCTACCGCAGTGTGGTCACATGTCGAAATATCCCAACACACTTTAATATCCCTCAACAAACCTTGATTCTTTTTCTAATAACCTAATTCATTATCCTATACGTGATTATGCGTTTGATTCAACGCCGTAACAATTCAGCTGAACGATATCTACAGCGGGACATGATCGACCGTAAAGGGTTTTACCGCGTGGAGGACCTACCAAACATCGTCGGCTTGTGCGCGTCGCCATTCCTGCATCTCTCCAACTTACCGCCCATCAGTTCTTTTAACTTCACAGCGTGTTAACTTAATGGTATACCATGTCGAAACAAGCTTATGTTAACATAATTGTGCATATAATCCCTCAATTCCCAAAAGGGACTTTTGTCACCTTTTTTTGTAACAGCCTATAATCATCCCACTGCAGGGAAAAGGCCTCCATCATTGAATTCAAGTTACCACAGCAATGATGGACACATAGATAATATAAAATCTTTTAAAGGATTCCT
The DNA here is from genome assembly GCA_949315895.1 of Anania crocealis. NCBI lineage: Eukaryota > Metazoa > Arthropoda > Insecta > Lepidoptera > Crambidae > Anania > Anania crocealis. The sequence continues at coordinate 8,409,195 of OX438872.1, read as the reverse complement.
ATTTACATTAAAAGCAAAAATAGCTATGTTGAAGGGTAATATCATACTATTGGTTCTTCCAGTCCTAAGAAATTCACCAGTTTTGAATTGGTACACTCCCAGTATAAAAATATTTTAACTAGGATCTAAATATCTAATCCAATAGTCTTACATAAAGGTTAACAGTGTCTTGCAAAACAGTTGATATAGCTGTTGGACTTGTGAACTCTAAACTCTATAGAAATAAAAAAAAGTTAAAGAGGTTTTATTTTTTGGGATTATGGTAAGCCTTTAAGAGTTTGTTTGATTGAGCCTTGAGCCTTACTGATTTATTAAACTATTTATTGTGCGTCAGCTTTTAATTGCACAAACAAGGTCAGCTGACACAAAATCATGGGTAACTAACTACTTTAGCAAATAGCATAATTGAAGGTTAATAACTACAAGAGCAAATATGTTAAGATCATCAAATAAGTGTGTCAAAACTAATCACAAAAAGTATAATGCGACTAAAAACAAACAAACTAAAAAAAGCTGTATTGCTTCATAAAACATAGAAACTACCACGGGTTTTTTTTAAAGAAAAGAAAAAAAGATTTTTTATGTTTGTACACGTATTATCAAACAATAATAAATGTCGTCGTTTTCACTGATGTATTGATATTGGTCTAACTTTAAATAAACATTTTATGATTATATATTCCAAGTGTGGAGAACCTAGTTGCTTATATCATAAATAACTAAGTTTTTCCTTTAGGTTGAGCTCTTATTTTACCGACGGCATCCGAAGTCTATAAAATGAAACATTATCGCCACAGGATCCTACTGCATTATTCCACGCCTTTAGATTCTAGGTCAAATAGATTGGGTGTAACTGAATAAACTTGTTTTAGGTAACATAATATGTATATTTTTCTGTTGGTTACACTTAAAAAGTTCTAAGTGACTGCTCTTGCACCAACATCATCTTAGCCAAGCAAAGCCCACCGCTGGACATAGGCCACCACTATGGATCGTAAAATTCGGTTTATCATCGCATTTTTTTGGAATTCAACTATTCGAGAAACGGTAAGGTACTGTTACGGGCTGGGTCAGGCTCGACTTTTTAAAAAAAAAACTATTTAAATTCCCCTGTAGTTATTTATTAAAATAAAACCCACAATTATTATAAAATATGAAAAGAGAAGTATTACGTCCGCGACGGTCCAATCCCAACTAATTAGCAACCGCGATAATTTATTATGGAAAGCTCGGTCTTCTATTGCATTGACGTCAATGCAATAGGAGCGCAATCTAAGCACTTTTATTTTTAATATTCAAGCGGGTTAATTCCGATATAACAACCCCCCTGTTAAGATCTCTCATCACATCTCTAGAGATGAGAGATTAAAATTTTAACTTCGTTATTTGGACCGGCGAAGAGTACAAAAATTAAACTTATATCTAAGAATAGCATTTACATATTAGTTTTCACCTTATGTCAATTAAACATTTAGGTAGTAAAGACACAGAAAAAGATAAACTATAACATATTTTAAAAACATATAATTAACACACAAATGGAAAATAGAGGTCTAAGATGTCAAAATGAAATATAATTTATTTTGGAGATACAATTATATTCCTCTTAATAGGAATTGGTGTAGTTTGAATAACAAATTCTTCAGAAGATGAACAATCTTCGATTTCTTTAATATTCTGAGTATTTTTAGTGGTTTTTGTATTGTTACACTGGTTAAATATTTTAATACAACATGGAGTACAATTATTTCTTTTACAAAGGGCTTTCCTATTTTTATATAAAATGTAGAGACAGATAATAGCACTAAGAATGTAACTTACAGAGATATAATGGATGCCATATTTATTTAAATGAGACGGAGATTCAAATTGTCTCAGGTCTTCTTCAAGTGAGTTGAGATGTACACTGGCCCTTAACAGTGAGTCCAGGCTGTCAGTGTTATCTAACTTTGAGAATGGTAGTTTGATTAAAGTTTTATTATGTTTAATTTTTTCACAACAATCATCTATGACTATGTTAAAGTTGGAAATGGCATTCGATACATTTCTAATAATAGTGTCACCGGTAGCAACGAACTGTAAAGTTTTATAAAATGCTCTACAATCCTTTGGTAGGGTCAGGATTCCTGTGCCGAATAATATTACTTCTAGACTTTCGAGTTGGTTGCTGCAAGTGACGTGACCTTTACCGGGGTCTGATTGAACAAAAATCCATCGATTATTACTTAACTTATGAAATACCTCTATTTTACCACGTAGTAACTTAACGCTACAGCTTTCCGGTAACTTATCAACTATCTCTGTTAAAAGCGTCGTTTCGCAAGTAGGATTTGCGATTGTAGAATGAATGTTCACTAATTCGCACACATAACACTTTTCACTGATCACTTTGCACTGGTTTATGTCTTCAATCAATGAGTAAAACATATGATCACCTGTTATCGCTAAATATGATGTGCTAGGCGCAATGAGTGCAAACGTGTCGGGCTTCGAGATATCATATGGTGTAGGTAGTGGAATGACGTTATAAAGGTTATACGTTTGGGGCAGGACTAAGGGAATATTTATTATAATAATTATTTTGTTATTATGATAAAAACAAATTAACTTAGAAATATCTATCAGTTCATGTATATTTTGCAAGGTCAATGATACTGGAAGTTCAGAATGCTTTGGAAGGCTGTTCCTGTGTTTATCTAATTCATTATATAGCTGATAAGGACTTAGTACAGTAGGATGCAGGACATTTAACTTTGCAAATAGGATAGCATTATTAACATCGTCTATGTCAAAGGATAAAGTTAAGATAATTGATTCTAGTGAATTTAATAGAGAATTAATTTGAGATTTAATCTCAAGCTTATCATTGTTATTTGAAACATTTTCTAAAATCGTATGGATTGTTTCCATGTTCCTCATGAGATGCTGTTCGTTTTCATTAACCTTTGAAATAGAGTTATTAAATGATGATATTGTAGATTTGATAACATGAATGTTATCTTTCATAAGGTATGCTAACTTTTTCTCGTCTGACTGTACATCATCAATAGCTTGAGTGAATTTAACAGCGTCTTCTGAATCTAGAGTGCCAAAAAATGTTTTTAGGAGTGTACCGCCGAAGTCGATGAGACCTCTTCTTACACGCCTATTGGGTTTCTCATCAGATAGTAAGTAAGATACGGAAGAGAATTTATTTACATTATTAAGATGTTGATTTCTTAACGCTGAGAGTGAATTTGCGCAATCAGAGTTAATCTTTGAAGATGAAAAAGAGTTACAGAACACGCTTATCTTTTCAATCAAGAACTCGACCTTGTCGAGATTTGGGTTAATATGACCTATGTCTAGATAAGTAACAACTTTCCAATTACTATTAGTAAATTTAACATCAAATAATTTATCGTAGTACAGCCCTGTGCTGGATACTATTGTTGTGACGTAACTGCACACCGACGTTTGTGCTGACCTGCAATAAAATATACGTAGTGTTGAGGTAGGTCTTTAGTTTATTATGACGTATTATCTGCTGCCAGTTTGATTTCGTCATAATGGTGACGTATGTGTTTGCGATTAACAAGTACAGTTACGGTGTGGTTGCCATTTAATTTAATGATTTTAAATGGGCCTTTCCACACTGGAGATAACGCTTTATTTTGTTTGTGATGACAACGAATATAGACCATGTCACCGACATTATATTTGATTGGTTTAGTACGCGAGTCGTAATAAGTTTTTGACCTTTCTTTTGACGATTGGATATTCTGTAGGGCCTTCAGGCGGCAGTAATAGAGCCTGTGGTTAAGAGCGCGGATGTAGTCAGTATATGTGTTTGTATCGAGGGTGTCAATACTAGAAGGGATGTAGGGTTTAAAACCAAATAATAATTCTAAGGGTGAGAATCCGGTCGTGCTATGGATATTTGAGTTGTATGCGATCATCGCGCTAGGGACATATAAATCCCAAGTGTGCTGGTTATCATTGATGTAGGACCTGAGATATTCTTTAAGGGTGGAATGGCTTCTCTCAAGGGCGCCGCATGTTTGGGGATGATAAGGGGATGCAAATATGTGTTTGATTCCGAATAGTTTTTCTAGTTGCTTAAATACTTCGGAGCAGAAATTAGTACCTTGATCGGTTACGATCATCTTAGGGATGCCCATGTGTGAAATATAATTAACAAATGATTTGGCTGTTTCTTCAGCGGAACAAGACTGCATAGGGTAAGCTTGAGAATATTTTGTTAGGTCGTCCTGTAAGGTGAGTATGAACTTGTATTTATATTCGTGTGTTTCAGGTAGCGGACCAACGAGGTCTAGAAATACTTTTTCATTGGGACGAGTAGCTGCGGAGGTTACTATCATGGGAGCACGGTTAATCTGTCTTAAAGGTTTGTTAATTTGGCAAGAGCGGCAATTTTTTACATATTCTTCAATATCTTGACGCATGTTTTTCCAAAAGTACTGAGACTTGATTCTGTCAAACATACGAGAAATACCGGGGTGTCCGGCTGAAAGGGAGTCATGATTATCTTTAAGAATTTGTTTAACTTCGTCTGGCGTAGGGTATTGAATGGAATTGTGATAGATATTCACTTTTGTTCCAGTATTATGAAACAGAAATGATATAATATTGTATATTTTCGTGAACGATAATTTACAAAAAGGATCTGTGAAATCTGATATAGCGAATTCTCTTTCTTCCATGTACCAATACTTGATCATATCGCGATAGTCTCGGAGGACATTGAAGATGTCCTTGTAAGTCATTTCATCATAATGATTGAGTCGAACAAATAGGTGAGTATATACATGTTTGTCATTGGATGTGGAATAATAGGTATTTAGTTCGCGTTCGATTTCGCGAATGTTAGGATCACTTGTAGACAAGTTAATAAAGTCTAGACAGTAAGGGACTGACTCATCAAGGTCGACTGACGTCGGGTATGCGATAAGACGGCATTTGGCCTTGAGTAGGGACTCGTTATGTTCTTGAATTACAGTGTCGTAAGAAACATCTGTTTGTTTAGATATTTGAAGGAATTGCTCGTATGTCTCGGAGAGCGAAGGTAAGTTGTGTGAGTCATCATTGTCTGTATCAGTTACTTGCGTTGGGTTACAAGACATTGAGTCTGTGTCAGGATTATTTGTTATTGCGTTTATAGGGATTCGAGATAGCGCATCTGCGTTGGAATTTAACCGGCCTTGTTTATAGACTATCTCATAGTCGTATTCTTCTAATTTAAGACGCCATCTGATGAGTCGGGAGCCAGGATCTTTAACGTTGAATAGCCATACAAGGGGCCTATGGTCTGTGACAATACGGAATTTACGACCATATAAATAAGGTCGGAACGTCTTTACGCCAAACAAGATAGCTAGGAGCTCTTTTTCTATGGTGGAATAATTACCTTCGGCTTTATTTAAGACTCGTGACGCATAAGCGATAGGTTTGTCCTTTCCTATTTCACCCTGTGACAAAATGGCGCCAACGGCATGATTTGAAGCGTCGGTGGTTAAGAGAAAAGGTTGAGAGAAATCCGGATACTGAAGAAGCGGTGCTGAGGTGAGTTTATCCTTTAGAAGATTGAAGGCTTGCTCTTGTTCGTGAGACCATCGGAATACAGCATCCTTCTTAAGGAGCGCGGTTAGAGGTTTTGTAATCTTTGAACAGTTTTCTATGAAGCGCCGGTAATATCCGACAAGGCCAAGGAAAGATTTTATGTCTTTGGGGTTTTTAGGAGTTGGGAACTGTGAAACGGCCTTGATCTTATCTGGGTTTGGAGATACGCCTTTGTCAGTTATAATGTGACCGAGATAGGCGACTTCGCGCCGTAGAAACTCACACTTGTCTGGTTGTAATTTAAGGTTGAATTTACGTAGTCTATCAAACACAAGGTTAAGTTTCTTAATATGAGATTGAAGGTCATGTGAGTACAAAATACAGTCATCAAGGTATACATAGCAGTGAAGACCTTGAAGACCAGTTAATACTGTGTTCATCAGTTTTTGGAAGGTGGAAGGTGCATTTTTGAGACCGAAGGGCATTCTGGTAAATTCGTAATGCCCTGACGCGTCACCGTTGGTGATCACGGTGAAGCCAGTTTTTGGGGCGTCTTCGGCCTTGAGCTTTAATTGGTGGAAACCTGATGCCAGGTCGAGGGTGGTGAAATATTTAGAGTGACCCAGTTGGTCAAGGATATCAGTGATTAAAGGGAGAGGATAAATTTCGGTAACCGTTGCGTCGTTAAGTTTGCGATAATCTATTACGATCCTCCATTTTTGTTTGCCAGAGGCATCGATTTTTTTGGGGACTACCCATACTGGGGCGCTCCAAGGCGAAAGAGATGGGCGAATTATGTTTTGGTCGAGCATCTGTTTGATTTGAGTTTCCACTTCATTTTTGTGGCATTCGGGGAAACGATAAGATTTAACATGGATGGGAGCGGCATCTTTGGTATTGATGGAATGTTCGATGGCATTAGTGCATGATAGAGGTTCGCCTTCTAAGTGAAATATATCGGTGTAATTCGAGCAGCATTCTAAAAGAGCGCTTTTTTCTTCATTATTAAGATGGGAAGTTCTTATGAGATCAAGGACTCTTTGATCTCTTTGAGATGAATGTTGTTGGTGGATGTTATAAGAATGCTCAACAGGTATTGAAGATTGGCTATCAAAGGGCTCTAGGTGAACGAAATAGTCTTGTATAGTTATTTCAGAGTCTGTGGTGTTAAGTACTGAAATATTAACTCGTTTATTCGGTTTTATTTTGACAATAGAGTTTGCGAGGATAACCCCGTCTGAAAACTGGTGATCGAGAACTAAGCCTTCAGTAATGTTTAGTAGTTCACGTGGTGGGTTAGACAGAGGACATTCGATGACGGTTTCGGACCGTGGAGGTATAACGTACGTGGTTTGGTTAAAATAGAATGGCAGAGAATGGCCTTGAATGATTAGACAGTTTTGAGAGTATTGAATATCAGCATCTAATTCTTTTAAAAGGTCACTTCCGAGGATCCCGTCATATTTGAGATTAATGTTATCATCGATAGCATGAAATTTAAATGTCAGTTTAGCGGGTTGAATCGAGTTATTTGACTGGCCTTGAAGCTGTAATAGTAATGATCCTAGAGTTTCGCAAGAGGAATCATTGTTACTGAGGCCCTTAAGTATTATTTTTTCGGGCGAAAGTAAGGGTTTGGTATCTAGATTTGTGATTTTCAGGATACTGACAGTCGAACCGGTGTCAATTAAGAAACAAAGTGGTTTTTGAGCGTATTTCGTTTTAAGAAATATATGAGGTAGTGAAATTTTGCTTAAAGAATTGATTTCATGCACTGGTATCGACTTATTAGTTTTATTAGTGTCAACGGAACTCGGCTTAGGAGATTCCGGAAGAGTCGTAGCAGATGAGGGTTTGTCAAGACTCGGTGACTTAGAAGATCCCAGAGGGGTCGACCGAGGTTTATTTTCAGAGAGACTCGGTGACTTAAAAGATCCCAAAGGGGTCGACCGAGGTTCATTTTTTGAAAGAATCGGTGACTTAAAAGATCCCAGAGGGGTCGACCGATGTTTATTTTCAGAGAGACTCGGTGACTTAAAAGATCCCAAAGGGGTCGACCGAGGTTTATTTTTAGAATGACTCAGTGATCTGAGGAATCCCGACGGGGTCGACTGAGTATCTTTTTTAGAAGGGCTCAGTGACTTAGAAGAATCCGAGGGGGTCGACTGAGTTTTAGGGTCTTTATAGAATGTATTAGTGCCTGAATTAGTCGAATTACAGTGGCACGAAACCGTAATCCGATCATTTAGTTTAAATCATTATCATATTCATAATCAGACTCGCCGACTTGTTCGCACGGTAATTGATCCGGTGTCGGTGACGAAGTCGACGACGACGGCGGTTCCTCAAAAGAAACGTGAACCGGCTTATTCATTTGATTCTTATTATGTTCATTAAACTGGCGTTTTCTACATTGGCTTATATCGTGGCCTTTTATTTTGCAATATCTACAGAAAGGCGAGCTATACTGGGAATTATTAATTGAAGATTGACTTAGCTGGCCAACACGTGGCTGAACCATGTGTTTAACATTTCGGCAGTCAGTTTCGGTATGCCCTGACCTTCCACAAATTTTACATTTAGCTTTAAGAGCGGCTGAGGTTTTATAAAGGAGGTTTTGAATTTTCTCTTCCTCCTGGGCAATATTTATAGCATCATTAAGTGATTTTGGGTTTCTACACCTCACGTTATTACTTAGTCGTGGATGTAACCCTAAATTAAAAGTATATAAAGCGAGATCTTCCGTCATTGCTATGCGGCCGGATAGATCCTTTTTCAAAGTATCAGAGTTATGAATTTCCGATTGAAGGTCGGTTAAACAACTCTCTATGCGAAGGGCGAATTCTGCCACTGATTCATTTGATTGCTGTTTACATGATTGCAAATCTAAAAGTAAATGATTATAATGCTTCCTTTCTCCAAAGTTTTGTTTAAGAAATCCCTTAAGGGTTTCAAAATTGTCAAAAATTTTATTAGAACAGGCAATTTGTGCTTTGCCTTCAAGTTTAGCAATAATATATTTTAAAAGTAGGACTTTTTGACTAGGCACAGCGAGATCTAATGCATTCTGGCAGTTAGTAAGAAAAGCTGTAAGGGTTTCACGGTCACCCTTGTATGAGCTGATAAAATTACATAAAACTTGAATTGGGAATGGTTCTAATGACAAAATTTCGGCAGCTGCGTTCTTTTTAGAATCACAGGCTTTAGTGTCAGTCATTTTGTATGTTTAATAAATAACACAACACGTAAGTAAAGAATAAGAGTAGTAAGTATTAACAATTATAATGTAAGATTTAGTTTTAAAACGTTATGATTAAGATAAAGTAAGTAGGTTTAAGAAAAAGGTAAGTACCAATGATATATCGAACAACGTTTTGATTTATAGAAAAAATAAAATAAAAATAGCGATAACAGTTAATAAAATGTTTCACTTACAGGATTGTCAGCAGGATCACGAACGGCGATGTCATCATGGCGTTGGACTGCGTGTAGCAGGTTGACAGGTATTCGAAGAACGGGCAGCACGGCAGCTCCACGGACGTGAAGATGATGGGGTACTGGCCGGCAGGCTTCAATATACAGGGAAGATTGAGGTCGCGCTCGTGGCGACGAAAATGAAGAGTGGCCCACGCTCTTGGCGGGCGGCTGGAACTGGTGACAGCGGCGGCTCGGCGGCTCACCGACTGGTTGATCGTCTTTTGGATGGCCTGTCAGCAGGCTCCGACCAGGAGGCTTACTGTCGTGACAAGGCTGTGACGACGATGTGGAAACTTGTCGAAGCTGTGGCTCCGGAGTTGGGCTGGCTGGAACTACTGGAGTCTATTGCGCGGTACGCGTATGAGATACCAGCGTGAGAGACGACGATTTTGCTGCTGGTATCCCACTTCTGACACCACTGTTACGGGCTGGGTCAGGCTCGACTTTTAAAAAAAAAAACTATTTAAATTCCCCTGTAGTTATTTATTAAAATAAAACCCACAATTATTATAAAATATGAAAAGAGAAGTATTACGTCCGCGACGGTCCAATCCCAACTAATTAGCAACCGCGATAATTTATTATGGAAAGCTCGGTCTTCTATTGCATTGACGTCAATGCAATAGGAGCGCAATCTAAGCACTTTTATTTTTAATATTCAAGCGGGTTAATTCCGATATAACAGTACCTATCATCATCCGCCAGCAAATCACTGCTGGACACAGGTTTGTCCAAGTGCAGAACTTGCCATTATAATCAGACTTAGCAGACGGTTCGACGAGCGTAATTTACTTAATGGAGGAGAGAAAACACTGCTGCTAGTATTTTTCACGCGGTAGTCATTTATAGGCACTAAAAGATGAGATCTGGTAGTCCTATTATGTTTGGAGCTGACATCGCAAAGGCTAAGAAACTAACTCATAATCATTTTCATCTCATCCAAATGATGCCTGCAGCTGGACACAGGCCTCAAGATATCGTTGATTCACCAAATTTGGGACCCTTGCCCTCCACCTGATCATCGTCCCATGCACTGTGGCTATTCCAGAATATTCGCGTCCCAGTGGCCCTCGGTTCTTCTTGCTATGTGTCTCGTTTTAGCTCAGCGTATTTTCAAAGGTGGTTATCTTAGTTCTTCGACAGTTTTCCAGTAACAGTTACTCACATAAAATTAATCACTCTCCTGACAAAACTGGAAATACTTTGAGGAATTAATTTGTGGCAGGAGGTCGAATATTCTGAATTAAAGTGAAGAATAACTTTTTTAATAAAAGACTCAACGACAGGTGGCGAGTGCGGTTGATTTATACACTTTTCAAATTCACTACGTCTAAATTAATGTCATCCAAGGCTTTTCAAATTTTAAATTGTTTTTGTAATTTTCTATGTTGGTAAAGTTTTTTCTTTATAGAGTAGGTATTGGCAACTTTCCTGCGATTTTGATCGTATTGTAACTTGATATAGAGATGGAGATTTTATATGAGTAATATCGATTGTTAAATCGCGTTCTAATTGATCGTTTTTTTTTAAATTGCTTTTTATGTATTTACTCGTATAATAATAAAATGTAAATAAATATTATTCATGATAATCATTATGCTATAATAATAATCATTTTTTTAAGTGTTGTTCAATCTTATCGCTATAAAAAGTAATAAACTGAGGGTTAAAACTTAAAAATGACATACCCACTTAAGAGATTCTATAGGATAAGATTATAGTGTTCAATAATGTGTGCAATCGCAAAAATAAATTCACCAAATGAAGCTTATAAGCACTAATCCGCCTGAATAAAACTATATTTTACTTTACACTCATTATGTACATGATGCAGTATACGTGTTTTTTTAAATTATATTATTATACTTCAAAGGTCAAAAAAATTAAATATTTTTAAATAGCAGTAGCTGATCCTTATAATGTAGGCAACATTATAGGGATCGTTGTATTTCAAAAGCTTTCCATATTATCTTCACAAATGTTTTAGTCTCTAATACCAAGACTCTCTCCAATCCCACATAAGCCACACATAAAGTTCATGAAAAAAATATAAACTTGTATTCCTCATTGAACGGACCCTTATAAATTATATTTACTGCGAATCCGAAAGGCCTTAGGATACATCCCTGTGAAATACTTTGGGGCCTTGCTGTATATCCGTGAGAAGTTAAGAGGTTTACGTCATGGATTGACTGACATTAAACGTTACACCACAGCTATTTTATGGCTTTTATTTTGTGTGTTGATGATTAACAACACATAAAAGTTAGCTATAATTACATTCCTGCAAACATATAAATGTAATATATTAAAGTATAGTGCAGTGTTTTTTATAAAAACCGGAGCTGGTAAAACACTAAGCACAGTTAAATTCAATTAAAATCAGTTTTATTTCTGCAAATAGGCCCCTGGAGGCGCTTTTACACGTCCCAATATTTAAACCTACCACTGTTTCGGGACAAATGTGGGCTAGTGCCGAGAAGAAGCAGCGCAAGAAACTCGGTCACTATTGTCAGCCTCTTTTTAAATAAACATGTTTACATAAGATATATGCCAGCGCGAGCTGGTACAATTTAAAGCCAAACGTTCTATCATTTATATAATCATTATTAGAATAATAGCTCTTTTTCATTAAAACAACTTTGATATATGATTTGAGTTTATGTACAGGGAGGTCAGCAATTGACAGTGGTAATTTGTTGAAAACAATTACGGTGTTATTACAAAAAAATAAAACAGTGTTTAAACCATGTCTAATTTTAGGACGAATAATTTAAAAATATGCATCCATGATATTAGCTCAGTAATATGTCAAACAACTCTACTTGGCTGTCTTACAATTGGACACGGTTTAAACGTTAAGATTTACAATGACAATTAAGATCTTCTAGCTTATGTACAGTTAGTCAAAGATTTTGGCCACTAGGACTATACCGTCAGAAAAGCAAAGGTGTGTTAGGAATTTGCTTCCGCCAAATCTTTTCCAAAGTTTGAAAATATCTATCAAGGTAAACTGCAGTAAACAGTTTCAGAAACAACAACTTCTTGCCTTATGGCTCTACAGTTGCATAAAATTAGAGCTCTGCTTCTATGAACGGACTTATATACGAAAATGCTTCCTTTTCGTACAGGTTCTGTAACATGTCTTTACATATTATTATATATTTAGTCCATTACCAGGTTTTAAGCCAAGCAAAGGCTTTCACGTTAAAGAAAAGTGACCGGTCATCCTCCTGGGTATAATATTCGGTATAACCTGCAGTGTTAAGTTGTAAACCACATATTACGAATATATTATGTGTAATTTTTTAACAATAGTCTACGTTACGCATGTTTTCGCATGTTTAATCCTTAAGGGTTGTTATTGAAACAAAAAACATTTGCTATTCATACGATTTATACTTTTTTTGAATTGCAGCAATTACAGAATAAGTTGAATGTCTTAATAGTAGTTTTACTATGAACGTTTTACATTTTAGAGTTAAATATCTTTATAACAAAACAAAAAAGCTATGAAAGAAGGTAGCGTATGTTTTTTTCTAATTATTCCCTCTTTATAATAATCAATTGGGATAACGGAGACAGTTACTTAGAAAAAAAGTCAGACTCAGTAAGCACGTTAAGCCGTTGGTCCCAGTTTCTAATCTATCGCAATACGTCCTTAAAGCAAGTTATGGCAGAGGCCTGTAACTGGCTACTTGAAAAACAACTCAAGACCATTTAATCCATTCATAGATAAAAGTCTTATGAAAAACAAGAAGATGTTTGTAACTATACGATTGTTTTTTATTAACAAAATATAATATGCTCCTTAAAAATCTCCTCTGTTTTATCTGTAGCTAAAAATAAAACCAAACAATTCATTACCGCACAAGCAAGTCATTTGAGAAAACAGTGACATAAATTGCAGCATTGAAAACAAATTCTCGACTGCAATACCGAGACATAATTATCATAGATAGCACAATATCAAAGTTGTAGCTGGAACGTGAACTGAATTCTGTGGACATTTAAATTTAAGAATCCAGGCAATGTGGAATGTGGAATGTTTAAATTATTTCTCATTGCTGCAACTCGTATGCTAAGCGGTACATTATGCATGGATCGCTAATATTTCACAGTATCATCATATACAACATTTACGGCATATTTTCTAGTTTGAATACTTTTTTTAAGTTATATATGTTCTGTATTTTTAAATATTGGATAAAAAGAGATAATATTCTGTGATTCTGTGAGAGGCAAATGGATGAGCATGAGCTTTAGTTTTCAGATTATTGATATAACAGCGAAGATTTTTCGCCTTTTTGGTGCTGGCTTAAAATAAACTAGCTTTACCTGTTCTTATCTTACGTATGCTGTATCATCATTATCATCAGCCTATATCAGTCCACCCTCTCCTTAAGGAGGACTTTGCCCATATTGTCACGCCTAGCAGGCGGTTTGGCGATCTAACTATTGCTAATGGAGAAAACGCTGCAGCCTGTCTTCTTCTGACAGTACTTCTTTAGTCGCCCCATACGATCGCTATAGAAAGACAAGAGGTGGTTTAATGTGCTGGCACCATAGGACACTGTTGTGTGTGAGGTGACTAAAAGAGTATTATCTGAAGAACATGGTCAGCAGCGTTTTCTCTCTGCCAATAGCAAAACTGACAACATCTCATCACCAACAAAAACACATGTGTGCATTACGTAAAAATCAACATCATCATCTTCATTAGTAGATGATGATGATGATAATGATGATGAATCAGTATTTTATCATGATAAATTTAACAAAGCCCTTATTTCACCACAGCACAAGATAGAGAATATAACATTAAATATATAACATACATGTCTGGACTTTGTCTGCACGTTCCCTTAGGACGCGTTTGCGGATCAAACGATATTGTTACTGGAAATTGGATATTGTCTACAGCAATTTAATTGAAGTGCATCAATTAATGGATAGGAAAGCTTGTATTAGGTTACAGAAAATTATTTAATTACTATTCATAATGCAAGATATTAATGACTAGAAAAGAAAATTGGAAAAGTTATCCTAAAAAGAGATGACTTCTAGGTGTATTTAAATAAAGTGTATTTTTGTATAATGTTGTAATATAAACGTTGCTGGGTGATTATGATCATCAGTGATCATCCCCTAAGCAAGACAACTATAAAGATATCATAAGTATTATTTATTTTCACATAAAATTTCAAGAAGCCATAAATTCACTTGTGTAAATTATTCAAAAATAAATATTTGGGAAAAATATACACACAGCCTTTGTAAGGCAATATCTCATTATTTGGTGTAAGTCTGTAGTAAATTCGTATGTAGTATCTATATTCTTTTGTTTGATTAGAAAACAAAACAGGCACCTTTACTAAAACATAGAAGCATAAAACTATTTTTTAAAAATCAGGTTTAGAACGTAAACTAAACTCAGTTACCGCTGTTAACAAAAACATTTTGCACACACACACACACACACACACACACACACGAACAATAATACGAGAGTACATATATACAATAAAATAAATAGACTATATGTAGCGTATTACTTGATATGATTTTGTGGAGTTCACAAAGATTTGTTTAACGTTTTGTTTTATTAATATATCAAAAGGAACATTAAATATTATATCATAATAAGTCTATTTATCGGTATGATCGATTTGGAATGCTTATCATCAGTTGTCCTTATTATTAGCCAGAGACGAGACCATTTAGAGCCAATGGTTATATGCGCATACAAAACTGGATAAAAAGTCCACTGAGCGGAAGCTCGTGCAATTGAAAATATAAATGAGAATTTCAATTGGATTTATAAAAAATACAAACTTCTGTTGTTTTCATTTAAACATTTCATTTTGTGGTTTTTACTATCGTTTTAAATTCAATCTAAGTTTGACTGTATTTCCAACCTAGATTCATAAAGGTTCCGTATTGGCGTGTCTACGGATAACTTTTAACGATCTAGACAAATTCATATTAATTTACATACGCTGATCTGGTTGTCGCTGCGATTTAAAATAAAAAAGAAGAATACAAAAAACATAAAAGACTATCTACAAAAAGATAAATTTTTACTGAATATAAATACACAAAATCAAATAAATTAGTAATTAAAAAATCGTAAAATCTTAAATGATTATCGAACACAACCACTTTTTATTCGATCAGCATAAAAAAAAACCTTTCTGTTATAACTTACCAAGCAACAGACTGTCCAGATTTCTATGGAAATGTGTATTAAACTGCAATTAAAAAGTTATTGCATCATAAAACACGCATTATATTCATCTATTATGAGTGTTAGTATTATTTCGATAATGACAAGTAATGAAACATAAGTTTACGGATTTAAAACGCGTTTATTTTTGATAGTCTACCCGTGAACATGAACGCTGTAAAGGGTTCGAAACGTCGTGTGAAATCAAAAATTAACGCGTTCTAAATCCGTAAACTTATCTTTCATTTCAATGACAAGTAAGTTATAACTTTTAAGTACACCTTTGGTCAAAAGGCTTAAGTATCAAGCCAAGACCTGGGGCCTTATTCAGCTATTTAATCGCAGTCCGATCGTGATTTAATTGGACGATTTTGACATTTAGCCCAAACTAGAACTGTCAAAAACCTGCTATTCAATTACGATTGTGATACGATTTGGTTACGCAAATTAGGGGCCTGGGCGTCCTGGGCTTGACCTCTGGCCGGACAGAAAGAGTTTCGAATTTCCGAATAAAGCTCGGGTTTATGATCAACCCGCGTTTGACAAGCGTAGTGGTTATGCCTGTATCTATCATTGCTGTGGTTATTTGAATTCGATGATGGAGGGCTTTGCCCAGCAGTGATATCATTATAGTAAGTAAGTAAGTAAATGTAAAGTAACAGCCTATAATCATCCCACGGCAGGGAAAAGGCCTCCATTATTGAATTCAAGTTACCACAGCAATGATAGGTACTGGCATAATCACCATGCTTGCCAAATGCGGGTTGACGATCACGAACACTAGCAATGTTCGAAAATTCGAAAGTTTTGGTTGCCCGACCCGGGAATCGAACCAGGGACCCCGAGACCTTGGCCCGGTATTTAAACCACTAGACCAACCATATTATTATCGGCTGTTACTTTTTTACTTACTTAAGCAAAAACTGTTAGCAATCGCTCTCCTTTTTCTGTCAATGCCTAGGTATTTCAGTCATCCAGTTAATTCGCTTCGCTTCTACGATTTTTACTCAAACAAAAAACGTCGGCAAATAATATCTAGACAAGTCTTGCAATATGATAGATGAGTTCATGCCCTTTTGATTTTCTATTTCAACAGATAAAAGAAAATATTGCTGAATACACAAAACAATAAATCAAAACAAATCATTTTTATATTTTATCAAAATGTTGTGGGCAAAATGAAAAATACTCGTTATAAAGCAAAATCAAAATACTACATATCGAAGAATACCTACATAAATATTTTGTACTCATAACTTTTCATAGAATCAATTTTGATGATATTAATAGTGAAAAGCTTTATTTTTACAATTCAATGGACTTGGATTCAAACGAATAAAAGCAGCAAAATATTATGCAAGTAAAATAAATTCTGCATAATTTTGTTTATTAAAAAAAACATTTTGTATAAAGGATATATTATATTTATACTCGTAAGTTCCTTTTTTGTGTTGTTACTTGGTACCTAATGAAACAATAATAATTGAAATATACTTTTTTTTAATTCATGACGTTTGACCATCATGACCATGAAATTTGACTATTTTGTACTGTTTAATGAACTCATCATCATCATCATCAGTCTATCACAGTCCACTGCTGGACATAGGCCTCTCAAATTGCACGCCACTTAGGTCGATCCTCAGCTTCTCGCATCCAGCTCCTGCCAGCCACCTTTCGCAAATCATCACTCCACCTGGCCTGAGGCCTAATGAACTCGTTCTAATGTAACACTGTCATTATAGTCTACATAACTAAATCGCTTTTTGCCGCTTTTTCAATCGTCAATTAATGTAAAGTTTCTCACATAAATAATATTTGAAACATTCATTAAATAAGTCATATGGAAAATTTCCTAGTTATTCAACAGTTGATAAGTATTTGACACCCTTTGAACCTGAAAATTCTTAACAATTCAATGCAACCTTAAAAAGAAACAATCGTTAGAAAATAGATCAAACGAAGCAAATCTAATTGTTTAACACATTGAAACCAAAACCAATTATCTTAATTCAACTCAAAAAATTGTTCCAGTGTTTCGAGAAGAAATCTCGCAAAAGCTTGGTCATAGCGCAGTTAAATCAGCTTTAATCGTTCGCTTCTAACATTAGTCTCGAGGCGAGCAAAAATACACCAAATTTCTACATTCAACAATAATTACAAAATCCCCAATTTGAACCAGCATAATTAAGTTAACATACGATGATGATGATGATATGATACAAGAAAAATGCTAATTATTCAAATCAAATCAAAGAAAAAGCCATTGTCCGTCCACAGCTGGACGTTAGCCTCCTTCAAATCCCGCCACAAGTGTCTATCCTAGATTATTAGATTATTATTAGACATTTATTCATTGGTCACCTCTTACATTATGAGTACAACATCCAAAGGACAAAAAGGGGTTGCTATTTCATTTTAAACTGGTACTATACGCTTCATGCTTTGATAAGATCAAGGTTTTGGTCAATTACATTATATTGATTTCTGTTATATGAATAGGCTTTATGTTATCAATTGTGGTAGAGATCGTCTAAGCTGAAATGAGGCGCCCCACTATCGCATTAACGCACACAAGAAAATAAAAATATGGACGCAATACATATAGAAATGCCGTTGTAATTGGTCATTCAGTTGCCGGTGAGATTCAAAGCTTTTCTTGGATTTGTTTTCCAACTTGTCATAATTTGCCTTAACGCGCGAGAGAGCGGACGTCTTGTTTCATACAATACGCCAGCGCTGCTCCCTAAGAAGAGCGTTGTCAGATTTATCACGCGACTAGTCGACCGTGACGTAGGCATACAGATCGTAGTTCGTGGAGCAGTCGACGCTCCCACACAGATGAAGTGTCATTATTAATATTTGCACTCACACATCGAAATCAACTAATTAAGTAGCGGGGCGCGTCATTTCATCTTAGACGAGCTCTACGGTACTTTAGTTAGTTTACAACATATGATGTTATATTTGTGATCCGTTTGCAAAATATATAGGTAGTGTTTTATTATATTTATTAAATAAAAAACGTTCAGAGTAGTTTCTGCTACTGTACAAAGCTGAAAATTGCTAGAAGAATACAAAACCTTTAAAAGATAAAGGTAGGCAACAAAAACATCTTTTCAAATAATTAGGTATCAAGCGATCGACATACATATTGACCTCAACCAGAATGAAATATTTTTTAAATCATAAATTAGACGTTGTTGGGTTTGCATTAGCTTTTCTTGTTATGCTACACCCCAAGGCTGTTTCTGAAGCGATTCTCACCAATTAAACGGGTGGCCTGTGTCTATTTTAATTAATTTCAGGGGAGTGTTTCCGAGGTAGGTACGTTTCATATAATTTTGTACTTTGTTTAGCTAAGGAGTTCACTCAGTATGTATTTTGCTCAATAAACATTGTTACAATATATTTCTTTGAATTTTTCATACTAATAATGTTATTCGATTCTCCAGAAATAGTAATAAATGATAGCTCATTCGCACGATGACTGGGAAACGGAGTTTAGCAAATATAAACCTATCAGAAAAACATTTGTTAAAATGTTTATTTCAATGTTGTTGTAGCCAATTTTTAAGCTAAAATATTATGACTAACGTGACAGAAAGAACGATTTAGCAATAAATTCTATTTTAGGAAGACGTCACACGAAAAAGGGTGCATAATTATAATAACTGTTTCTTACTTACGAGCAGTACTAGAAGTAAATTGCATACTACGTATACATAATAATAGACAAAAAAATACATACGATGAAGGACGCATGATATTTTTTGCTTAGTTTTTTACTAGATACTCGTAATTAGTGTCTCCTCCTTTAAGAGTATTTAACAAACCGTGTCATTTGACTACTTATTATTAACACGTTTCGATGATAATTAGCGTGATTTTTGTTTTTGATGGTATGGACTTGTACGATTTGGTGAACATTCATAATGATTGTCAAGTCTGCAGTCATAATTAACTTACAAACTGTGTCAAATAAGATATCTGCTTTAGTGCTTACTGTTTTGCAGGAATCGACTTTTTTGGTCATTACCGCTGAAGGCCTTATAAGATGGTTTAACCATATCTTGCAGACATAAGCAAGGCGTTGTAATGAATTTAGGTTCGCCTGTGTCTCGTCCCTAACAGGTAGATCGGGCCAGTGTAGTGTGAAAGGCACAGTACCAAATGGCAAACCCTGTAGTGGTAGCGCTGACACACTTGAAACTACCGAGGCAAGACTGCTATCGGCTTCCATTCGAACGGGCCCCATCTTGGACTAAGGGGTGCATAACATATTTTCATTTCATTTCGCATGGCGTCCATAAAAACTAAAAAAAAAATTATTTTTTTTTCTTATCGCCTTTTTATACTATAATAGACAAGTGATGACTTTTGGAACTGGAATGTGATTGCTTTGTTCGTTTTTCAACACCAACATCTGTGGGTAAGAACGTGGTCTTAAGCAAGGGCTGTGTAATAAACTCAGGCTCGAAAGTCAGTATTGTAGCCCTAGTTACCCATCACTCTGTAAGACCAGTCATCTAAATGTTATTTCTGTTAAAGATACTGAATGACCAAATTTGATATCTATTTTTTCCGAAACCCGATGGAGCCCGTCAAACGATTTAATGGATATATTTTTCACGGGGGAGACACATAAATCGTGGGTTATGGCGCACCGATCGAGTGTTTATGGTATAAATTTATTAAGCCCAACCCCACCTTGCTTCACGTATGGGTACAATTTGAAAAATATTACTTTTTATCCGACGACAAACAAAAGTGGTTCTGAATGTGACGTAAACTGTTTTAACAGTTTTTTTAATAACTTGTAATCTGTTGAAAGTGCATATTACAAAATGTTACAAATTCACACTCACTTCGTGATGATTGAACATTTAAAAAATCACTACAGCCAGACATGCTCTTTAGACATTTCAAAGTAAAATATAAACTAAAATGCGTAAAATAGGTTAAAGAAAAGTAAAGAGATTTTTAATAATATCAGTATATAAACTTGAAAAATTGCGAGGAGATGCGGGTTCGAGTCCCGCCTGAGACAAAATTTTTCAAGTTTATATACTGATATTATAAGTGCAATTAAGTTGCTAAAATATCAAATAAAGAGATTTTTAATGATTTGTTACTCACCTAATTAAACTAGTAGTTTTGTTCATTTCGTAGTTAATACCGGTGTCTGATTTTCATTTAGTTTTTTAACGAATTAAACACTTAATAACCACAAAGCCTAACTAATTTTGGATATTTATTGTGAAATCGGATGTAACTTTATGTTTGTCTCGTTGCAATTTGAAATTCGCCCTTTAAAGGGAAAAGTGAAGTACACATATTACATTGAACTTATTAAGAAAGAACGCAAATCGGAAATCATTTCTTTTGCCAGCGTTTACAAGCTACTAGTTAGCTTTTGATATACTAGTCAAATTTAATAAAGAAGGAATAAATTAATCCAAATGACAACAACGTAACTGATTTTCAACGTTGAAACAGCTTTTTTCAATACTTTGAATTGTTCTTTTAAAGAATTTTGATTGACTATCTTTTCGCACAATTTTTTTCGCACTGCATGGAAATATAAGATTTCCTATACCCAAAAAGTTGTCTGAAAGGAACCTACATTTATATTTTGTTTGTATTATTTTATGTTATTGTGTTTTGTGCCGTAAAATGTTTATTCATTCATTCATTCATTTGTATGTAATTGTATAAATAAAATTTTCGACTACCTTAGATGGCACTTTTAGCTCACAGCTTTCCTAATACACCGTGCTTTTTGAACCGCCTGCAAAAGAAAAACCACGTTATGTTACCATTCTGTATAACATCATGGCAGTGTTATTTACTTTATCTGTAAAAATAGTTTTAGACGTATATCAAAATTGATTGAGATTTTTTAATTTAAAATTCGCTGTGACGCGATTATTATTTTGCTGCGGCCTAGTCTCGAGTTATTGAACCTTACACAGCTACATCCCTGCGCGTTACAGCGTGTTTTAAAAAGTATAGCTGAATCAGTTTTCTTTATTTTTATAAGAGCGGAGTGGCGGAGTGGCGGAGTGGCGTACACACTGGGTTTCAAGGTGTCGCCTGCTCCGAGGTCCCGGGTTCGATTCCCGGACGGGTCAATGTAGAAAAAAAGTGTTTTTCTACATTTTCTCGGGTCTGGGTGTTTGTGGTACGAGTACCTTCGTTGTTTCTGGTTTTCGAAATACGAATGCTTTAAATAGTTATTTAAATTGGGATCAGAACGATGTATGTGATGTTGTCCACATTTTTATTTTTTTTATTTTATATGTATCGATAAAAAAACACTGCCAAGATGTCATACCTAATGGTCCTACATAACGTGGGCTACATTTTTCTTGCGGTTAAATTGCACGGTGTATTATATAACCCTTTTCAATATAATATTTTCGTAAAGTTTTCTTTAAGCAGGTAGCTAGTAAATATCGACGTCATTTATGGCGTCCTCAGATGGCCCTAATGAAATACTAACAGTCGGCCCTAAGCTAAGCCTTCTCACTAACGCACCAGCCTTAATCTCCTTCTATAATCCGTACCTTCACTTTGGGGTAAAACTAGATAGAGAAATAAGCACAGAATGAGACAGTGACTTGAAAGCTTTGAAGGTTAATAAAAAATATAGGTAAGCCAACAAATCTATACTACAATCGTAAATAAGAGAGTGTGTCTATCTTTTTGTGGCCATCTGTTTGTCATGCTCAAACTGTTGTTCCGATTTAAATAAAGTTTGGCACTGAGACAAATTGTATTTAATAATAGGACAAAGGGCAGGGTTTATTCTATGAAATTATTAGGATGAAAAGTTGGTTGGAAATTATTATTTAATGTGTTAGGAAAAAATATTGTCATAACTGTTGAGGAGCAACAGGTTTTAACCTATTTTGAGTAATTTTTTGGTGGATATAGTTTACGACCTCAAAATAACATAGGCTAGTTTTTGTCCTTGATAATGCTTTCAGATCCCTTTCAACCCCTAATGGCCTGCGCAGACGACGGACTTTTAGAGAAAAGTACGCTCCGCGAATAAAAAGTCCGTCGCGAATTTACCGCGGACTCAACGCACACGGTGTGCGATTATTTTCTAGTTTATCTTAAAAAGTCCCCCGAACTAGCGAGGACATGCAGAGAGCGGACCGGACAAAAGTACGGGGGAGTCCCCGAAAATAATAGAACTCGTGTGACTTGGCGAAGCAACGCACACGCGTTGTGCGCTCAAGAGTGACGTACGTATGCACGACGATAAACGAACAAATGATCGCACACAGTGTGCGTTGAGTTTGCGGTAAAGCCGCGGCGGACTATATTCTTCGCCACGGAGAAAAGTCCGTCGTCTGCGCAGGCCATAAGGGGTGACACATATAAGCTGGAACGAAGCTGAAAGCGTGTCAGGGGAATCAATGTATTCTTAATTTGGTGTAGAGAATAAACGATTTGATATAATTGTGAATTGGTGTTTATCTTGGCGTGAAAATTGCTGATAATAACTAATTGCTAAAAATAAATTAAGAATTTCATCACTGATTTTGGTTGGTTCGCGACTAAAAAACTTTTGTTATATTAGAACTTAGGTATTGTAACATTGCCAAAGCTACTTGTGAGTGTTCTACAATTTTGTCGTTAACAAGGTGAAGCAGGCCCATTTTTCATTGCGACAAACCCCAGGGGCTACTTTAGTTTCAATAAGGAGCCAAGATAAGCGTTTGGCCGTTTCAAAAAAAAACTATAACCTTCTATCGAGCTTGGGGTAATCTGATAAATTAGGCATGACGTAAGGCTGTTATTTAAGGGAGAATTTCCAGGGAGAATTCCTTTTTAATACACCTATTTGTTCGTCAATATTATAAACAAGGCATGTGGATAACGTCCAATTATGGTTTTGATCCCAAAGAACATAAGTAACTGTTAAAATACTTGTATTGTTTAATCAGGAACAACAGAGGTACTACAAACACCCAGATTTGAAACATTAAAATAAAAATTACCCTGCCGGAAATCAAACCCGGGACCTCGGAGCTGCCGAAACCTTGAAAAGCGGTATGTACGGTTGTCGTTTAATTATGTGAGTATCGATATTAAGGTTAACACTGGTTAACACTAATCACACTATTTTATTTGTAGAAAAATTAAAATCGATTATTTCTCGTAATGAAGTACTCAATAGCTTTAGAAAATACCTACTTTTATTTAAAATAGGTATTTTAGAAAACCGTCTTATCTTCATTTGTTTTCGTTTAGATGTAGAAGTCTGACATTAAATACTTTAATAGCAATTATGATATCAAAGTGCGGGGCCAGGCATAATGAAAACGTTGAAATTCAAAAATTTATGTGGAAATTCCCAACAAAATTAATACTTTTACATTTGAAATACAAAAATATACATGTCAGTTGATTTATTGGCAAAAAAATTGCAACTTAAACAGAGTATTAAAAACGACTGGGTAAAAAGGAAAAATGTTCATCGGATTTTCGTATTTTAAACCCTAACGAAAGGTAAAGCCGCTTGTATTTTTTACAATTAATGTGACTTTGTACTAACCATTTTGTCTGCCGATAAATTATACAGTAATATTTTTTAGTAATAAAACCCTTAAAACTGGCTTGTTATTCTTTCAGAATATAAGAAATTCAGAAAGAAGTTAACTGTCTATGAGTAGGTATAGTGAAGGGGAATACATATATTGAAGGGGATATTGGGGGCTATAGCTAGTGAATTTGCCACTAGAGGCGCTTGTGTAGCGTGAGGTCCAATAACATTCATTTTTCACTGGTTTTAGCGGGCTTCGTTTACCTACATAAATTATAATTTCTTTAATTTACCTGCTGGAAAGTGATCTCCTCCGTAAAATTATTGCATATATGGATTATTTGGCGATTAATGTGAACGCTTTGAAAGCGGAATTAAGAAAAAGCGATAAAATAGGCGGCCTCAAAGATTCCAGACTCAACTATTTCAGAAGTTAGTTTGTTGATATGAATATGAATATAGTTATTTATAAATAATAAACTTTAATTAGATTCAAGATTTAAAACTTTGTATCGGCGCCGATCTTAAAAAGTCGCCTTTTCAAGCTATACCTCCGGACCTCAGTCTACAGTGGCGCCAACTGGTGAGCAAAGAAACGGTAGTTCCCATTACTTTGGTACAAACCCGATTTTATTTTAAATGACTAAGATTTCCTATTAAATGTAAATAATTATACATATTATCTACCATCTCTGACATTCTCTGTCTAACAAAAAAAAAAAACAACCAGTGCTACAAAAACTAATGCGTGGTAAAAAAATATGTAAAAGCCTATGCGTCAAATCGACAATTCTCTCTCCTTTTTATCTCGCTCATTATCATCGACTCTTCAATTCAATTAACAAGTGCTTCCCGAACTCTGTTATTGTTAACTGTATGTACCAGACAAGGAAAATCATCAGCAGTTAAATCTCCCTGTTTACGTGAGACCCTTCACGAGAAAAATTGGGCTCACGTTGCGCTCACGACCCGTAAATAAAATGTGGTCGCGCCACTTAGGGGCTGTTCCGAGCTATTAGACAGAACAGACATAATTCGGACATACGCGGCAGGCCTACTTTTTACTAGATCACTTTTGCAATAGGCCTGTAGTGTTTTAATTGCCGGTCGGATCTATGTAAAAAATAATTTGCTTGGCTTTGGGTGTTTAGGAGGTCCTCGTTAGTAATGCTGCAAATGCAAGTTTTTAGATTAGAAACAATATTATGTGAATAAACCCTAGGTAGCCTAGGAGGTCAGTCAAGGGAATGCTAGGTCGCTTTGCTCAAAATAAAAGCCAACTTCACAATCAACGGTTCATTGCATTGACGGATAGTAATTTTGCTAACACCAATCCTTACTACTAGTACAATTACAAAATCGACTCGCTACCGCAATCTATCTTTGCACAGCGACATCTATTGGTGAACTTTCAAACTAATATTTTGTACAACACTGACATTACAATAATACTATTACGTAAGTAGATTGTACATTTAGTGTTATATTTTAAACTGTTCTATAAATATTTCATTTCTAATGTATACAGGGTGTAAAAAAACTAAACGCAGACCCTGAAGCTACGCAATCTGAAAAGCAAACCAAGTCATATTTCAAAATATTATAGCTGGGAAATGATTTTTATTTTTGGGAGTCAAATAAATATTATAATTCATAGCGTGCAATGTATATCAGCCGGAGCGTGGGCCGCTGCGCTGGAGATGGCTGCTAAGTTCAAAATTCGTCCGCGCTGAGCCGTAAATTGCGTATTGTTATTAAAAAAGCCTTATTATGAACGAAATAGAAAAAAAAACACTATGTTTGTAAGAAGAAAAGTTTTTAAGTAACCTTTGGCAACAGTTTTTGCAATAAAATGGAAAACAAAATTGTGACTTTGATCCTCAATATCTTGGGAACCAGTTGTTTCCCAGGTATGGTTTCAAAGAAAAAATTATCCTAGTGACGGGGAAAGTACGTGGTTTTCGGATCTGCGTTTGGTTTTTTTACACCCGTTATAGATAAAAATTTTCTAAAATAAAAATTTCGATTGCCTAAGGTGGGACTAGAACCCACAGCTTTCCGCTTATCGGGTGAATTCTCCAACCATTTAACTATTTTACACCAGACATTTTTGAAAATTTTTTTTACTAAATCAAGGTATTTGATGTTGTCCACTGTACATTACAATAAAAACAATCGTAACCCAATTAAAAAATATTTAATTGAATATTCAGCAAAATAGAAGTATGAATGTTTTCATCGATTATCAATAATGATTAAGGCTTTTTTTTGATACGATTACCATTGAAGTTGCAATGTATCATATAAATTTATTATAATAATATTGCATGCTTTTTTTATGTAATGAAAACTCATATAGATAAGGTGGTAGAAAATCCATAACAATGAACTTTAATGAATTGCATTTAAATAAAGCAATGAATATTTACTCTTAAAGTTCACTTTGAAAATGCGTCTTATTTGAGTTATTCTATTGTACACACGGCGGCACATCAGACTATACATGTTGACCTTGAGACCGCCTTTATGCCCTACGTAATAAAAGCTGTTATCGCAGTTCAACTGTTTATCTTGATGTGCTGTCGAGTGTACATAGTGCGACTACTGTACACACATGCTTTGGATGAGTGAAATACCCAAAATAGACATTCAGTGCCCGGCAAATGAATGCATGCATAGTTAGTACCAAAAGACTAAACAAGGGACTGATGTCATTTCTTAATCAATAAAGTAGATGAAAAAACCATGAGAAAACAAAGTATTACGCTGAGCCTGACATACACAATATTTGTTTATCAATTTGTATAGGCCTAATTCCCTCAGTTCCCAAAAGGGACTTTAGTCCCTTTTTGGATATGACTAATTAGCTTTTGGGAATTGAGGGAATAATGCACCTCATTGCAGAGGAAAGTCTAATGTTCTAAAGTAATTGTTATTTATTTTCATCATTGAGTTATATCTAGAAAGGTAATGGTATTT
Organism: Anania crocealis; assembly: GCA_949315895.1. Taxonomy (NCBI): domain Eukaryota; kingdom Metazoa; phylum Arthropoda; class Insecta; order Lepidoptera; family Crambidae; genus Anania; species Anania crocealis. The sequence goes on along the minus strand of OX438872.1, from coordinate 8,382,394 downwards.
GCAGTTTTATGACTTTGGTACAAATCGTAAGAAATATTTATCATTCGGATGCTGTATGTATGACGACCTCCACGGCCAGCTTAGATAACGCACCGGTTTCCAAAGAGTCGCCATCTCTAAGGTCCCAGGTTAAATTACCGCACAATGTAGAAAACTATTTTTTTTTTTGGATATGGGTGTTTGTGGTTTTTGATTTCTACAAAAACAGGTGCTTAACATAATTTTGTCCACATTTGAATAAAATGTATACAGATGAAATCAGATGCCTTAAAAATTAAAATGTCCAAATGAATTTTTAAAATTTCGCTTGAATTCTATTCATAAAAAATGGCATTATCCAAAACAATTTTCCCTCACTTTTTGCTTATCGCTAAATAATTATCTTTGTTAAAAAAAACGCCTTCCAAAATTCTGTTATTTTTTCAATCGGTAAAGTTCAGAACGAATAGAACCGCAAATTTCTTATCGGCAATACAAAATTTATGGGTAGTCATTTTGTGCCTAAGTTCTTTCAAAACGTATAGCCTTCATTAGGTCTAGTCAGAACCTTGTGACTCACTAGTGGCACAAACAAAAAAAAAACAACCAGTTCAAATAAGTAGAGTTGTGTAGGTTGCGGTAAAGTCTACGCCTTGCCATGGAACATGAACGTCAAAATCTTACAACAGATTTGACAAAGGAATAGCAATTAATAAACCCCTATTTTTCTTTTTACTAATTCATAAGTTCTGGGCCCCAATTCTGCTAATTTCCTAATGGCTCAATAGAATCGCTTAGGCATCGCAATCGTATATTTTGACATTACTACCATATTAAAATTGCAATTCTATTAAGTCATTTGTAAATTAGCGGAATTGGGGGCCTGCAAGCTACATGCTTTTTGTTAGTGAATTAAAAATAAGTATGAAAACATAATCACCATTGGCTTCAAGCACCCCAGCTCTAAAGCCTTTCTCGATACACACTGTGTTACCCTGTTAAACTTTCAATTTCATTTATTTGCTTATAACAATGGTACATTGATATAAATAGTAAATACATATTAGGCTTAAGGCGGTGTAGTTCCAAGAGGCAGCGTTTTTGTGTTTTTAAAACCCATCTGAAGTCTGAAAAAAATGTATGTATTAGATAAGAATCTAGTCTAGTCACAGTCGCTACTGGTTACACGATTTGATTAACTTGGCTCGATAAAAAAAATCACATACCTACATCTTTTCGAAATGTTTATTCAATTTGTCGACTAAAGTAAAGACATATTAAATATAAATCAGTATATAAACATTTTTATGCTAGTTTAAAGCTACTAAATATTTATATACATATTCGCTGAGTTTGAATTCAATAAATTATATACTTAATTACTATGTTTAAATAACTACACAATATTATAAAGTTATCGATCCATAAATCACGAACTACTGGGCCTTACAGCTTAGTCATCATGAACCATCATTAGGCAAAGCAAACGTTAAGGCCTGAAACTGCCCGCGCGTTCTTTCGCGACGGGAAGCGTCGCTGACAGACGGGCTCGGTTGCGCGGGCGCGGGGCCCGCTGGTCTGCCGCGGCTCACCCGCGCGGGTCTCCGCAACGGGCCACTTTTGTATGAACCCGCGCGGGTCTCCGCTTTACACAGTTTCAGGCCTAAGTATGATTCGAGGAAACACATACTTTGATTGCGTTTTTCAAAAATTTTAAAATAATTATACAATGAGAGATTTAAAACTGCAGAACTCGAAAATTATTTAAACATTACTAAGTTAAGGAAAAGTACCTTAAATATTAATCGTAAAATTATTCTTATATTGAATAATAAAAATTGAAATTGAATAAATTTCTGCATTAATTTAAATGAAAGAAGTTTACGGATTTAGTACGCGTTTATTTTTGATATTTGATTTCATCCGACGTTTCGAACACTTTGCAGTGTTCATGGTCATGGGTAGACTGAACACTGTAAAGTGTTCGAGACGTCGGGTGAAATCAAAAATCAAAAATATATGCGTACTAAATCCGTAAACTTTTTTCATTTCAATGTACAGTGTTGCGTAAACTCAAGAAAACAGTATTTCTGCATTAAGCTTCCAACACTTAAATAAATTTACTAGTTGACCCCGCGAACTTCGTATCGCCTGAGAATAATATAATTGGATTTTGACGTAAACCGTCACACAATGTCATTGGCATCAAATATGGCGTTTACCTTACCATGTTACACAGAAAATTTGCAATAAATAATATTGCGATAAAAAATTTAGATATAAGTTATCCTATCTTTCAAGTTGGATCAAACTGCACACGGTGTTTAAATTTGATTAAAATTGATTAAGTAATTTAGGAGTCCATCGAGGACAAACAACGTGACACGTAATTTATGTATATTAAGAAGAAGATAAGATTGGTGTATGCTTTACTCTTCGAGTCGTCAGGTAGTTTATTTTGAAGTTCAACTGTCATTATTATGTGAGAGAGCTTACAATTTTTGGTCTGAACAAGTTATTTTGATCTCCTATAACAAAACATCGCAGTTGGTCTACTACTTTTAATTATAAGTTAGTAAATCGTCGTGTCTACTACTCCTTTAACATTAAATGAAATTCCTCAGCATAATATTATATGAGTTGGCTTTTCCCCAAATACTGTTCGGGCTAATGATACGATCGGTTGTTAGATATTTCCCGAGTGTTCTCGACTCGTCATTAGGTCTCTAGAACCTTCCATTTGCTAAAAGGTCCGGTCGCATAGCCCATTTCAAAAATTGCCTCAAAAATTCGATATAAACGCTCGAAAATATAAATCATATCCGAATATTGCTAGATCGCTCAGAACGCAATGGAATTCGGAGCTCGTAATTTAAGTATCGCCCCAAGTTTTGTTGCAATCATAAGGGGAATGTACAAAACCATTGTCCCTCCTGTGGGGGGTGTTTCAATGCATTTTTCGAGGATGCAATCTTTAGTAGAATTTTCCTTTAGAATGCTTGGAATTCCTTTTGCATCAGAGTGAAGCTGAGGTTGGAATCTTAAACAAGGTTTTCGATGTATACCATAATAACAAAAACGTGTACAAGTTTAAGGTTTGCTTGGTTAAACTGTATAATAAATATATTATATAGTGTATATTAAAATACATATATTATATATATTTTTATATGTACAGAATTTTAAGAACCAAATCATGATGCAGTGGCGAGCATATCAGATTTTCTTTGATCAAAATCTATTTCTTTTCCAACTGTTTAGGATAGATGATGTTTTTACCTACGATCCCATTGTAAAAGTAGTCGCACACTAACCGGAGATTATAATAATATTACCATAATATTCAGCAAGTGATGTATTTACAAATTTGTACGGATCCCTCCGTTGGCGAGTCCAACTCGCACTGTCCGGTCTTGACATTGGTTCTCTCCTCGATCATTATTAATTATATATATTTATTTAAGACATACCTTTCAATAACACCATATTCAATAGCGGCTCACCAATTCGAGTTCACCACTGATAGTAATCGCACTGGCAATAATCTTAGAGCTTAAAGAAAAACAAATTTTCAAGAAACACAAATTTGGAGATATTCCAATAAAAGCCCAGACTTTACCTTAAGACCATTCACAGACTTTTAAGTCCTAATAACAAACGGCTGACATTGAAATTAAATAGAAATTTTAATTCAAATTTTAATTTTATCTCAGTGGCCTATTTCTCTAGAATGTATATTATTAATGACTGACGCAGAGGAATGACATTTAGAGCCATCTGCGAGTTTCGTATTGTTTTCTTTGTGGCATATTTTCACAGGTATTTTTTAATTTTAATTTAGCTTAATAATAATAATATTAAATCGTTTATTTAATATACAAAGATATCAAATTACATTATAATGAGCCTACTTAAAGTTAAACAGTGCAGATAGTATCTTTTGCCTGAACTAAGTAGAACCTGTGCTTCAGGCGAAAAAGATCTTATAAATTTTATTTTATGTGCCATAAATAAACAATAAAATTTAACTTAAATAATATTAATTTAATTAAGGTAAGATAAGGTAACTAACCATAACAATCTATTTTATTTAAGTACTAAAAGTAGTTCTTCTGTATCATTATAGGACAAGGTTTGCAAATATTTAGTTAGGGCTATTTTACAGTTAAAATAGTTGAGATCATAGATATTAAGTGCTTTATTCAGTCTATTGTATAAAAATGGGCCCAGAGTTGTAAAAAACCTATTCGTAAAAATATATTTCGAAGTTAATTGCTTAGTGCAAACTATATCTTTCCGTCTTTTATTAGTTATATCTGCATTATAAGGAAGCATTGCGTGTTGTTTTAGTATTGTGTGCATTATAAACAGTTGGCGGACAGTTAGTAGATTACATGATTTATATAAGAGGTGTGTAGGGTAGAAAAAGGGAAGGTTATTAGCAACTTCGATTGGGTCGATTAATAAAATATTGCCTATTCAGATTTTTGTGTGCTCAATTGCTTTATAAGAAATATTGTCGTTGATTGCTGGTTTCTTATAATCTTTTTATATTAACCAACACTTTTTAGTGAAAAGTTTTAATACGAGTATCTTTCAATCGGGTTTTGAGTGCGGTGCCTTGAAATACGAGTGTTTTCATAGTTTATCACATTACTGAAGATATACTCTTTAAAGAATAAAAACTGTTAGTTAAAGTTAATCTGAATCCCGCAACCTTTCATATCTTTCGTATCCTAAAACCTCAAAATGTTCTCTTGGGTTTCTGTTTAGATTTTTTTTATCTCGAGAATTTCTTGGTCTACTTTTTCCCTTGTTGCAGATTTAAAATATGATTGTAGAGGTTTATTTTTGAAGTTAATTAAGACTGGGTTCGTTGGGAGTTGACAATTCTTAGGTTACATTTCTTAGATAGTATATATATTTTGGTTTCTTGAAATTTCAAGAATGAGAAACATTGAAACAAATGACTTGTTACGGATTTTAATTACACTGCTATTTTAAATTTTCATTTTGATTTAACCTAACTAACGCCCCGTTGGTCTAGTGGTTTAAATACCGGGCCAAGATCTCGGGGTCCCAGGTTCAAGTCCCGGGTCGGGCAACAAAAAGTTTCGAATTTTGCGAACGTTGCTCGGGTTTGTGATCACCAACCCGCATTTGGCAAGCGTGGTGATTATGCCAGTACACCCATCATTGCTGTGGTAACTTAAATTCAATGATGGAGGCCTTATCCCTGCAGTGGGATGATTATAGGCTGTTACTACTACTACTAAATAATATCATCCTCGAGTCATTATCATCATCTCAGCCAAACGATGTTTTCATTGGATCTATATCTATCAGAGAGCGCGGTTAGGGGATGCCTTTGCCTTCCCTGAGGATCTTCAAAACGATCGCTCAATGATGGAGAAAAGAAGCTGCTTCCCGTCTCCTTCTAGCAGTGATCTTTTAATTTGATTCACATGAAGCTGGGAATCTTAAATGAAAGGAGAAGTTTAATGGAAACAAAATATATACTAGAATAAGGAACCTAAACTAAAGAACCTTAAACAATATAATATTATAACTAAAATATATACCAAAAAGTAGTCCCTTTAGACAAGGTTCCGAAGATACTGGCAGCGTTACCCCTTTGAGTAGGTTGGTTGGTTTAACTCAGAAACTAATCGGTGACTAGGAGCTGGTAAAAACCAAGATTTCAGAATTGCTCATCGCAAAGTAGCTTGCCTGTGGGTATTTTACAGACTGTACTTTGGTGTGTGTGCTTCTGAGCTACATGAGTTCATTTCACCATCCTTTTACCATTGAGAAAGCATACGAACTGCGGATTATCACCCCTTTAGGTAAAGATTTTGCGATTGCAAAAGCGATTTTCTTTCGCCTTCGTAGTGCGCACTGCTAAGGACTAGAACGCCCTTACTGCGTCTGTTTTCCCTAATGATGTCAATCTGAACATTTAAAAAGTTAGAGTGAAAGGCTGCTTCTGGGTAAGCTCGCTCCATCTGCATCGTAGGCTTCCTCTCAAATCTAGGGTTTAGTGTGAAGCCAAAAACAAGCCCATCAATAATAAAAAAAAAACAGTAAAAGACATTGCGATCTAAATCGTGCATTATCTAATATCTCTATAGAAATATAGGAAGATTTAAGTCAATAGAACTAGCCCCATTCCAGCCCGGTTGACGGGTACCCCAATTATTGAGATGAATTGCACCTATGGGGCCTCATTCAAAAGGAACTTCCTATTTGCCTACCAGTAAAGTAGGAAATTTGAATTTCTTTTGTTTTTATAAGCGACTCCGCCGCGACTTTGGGATTTTATACGCGTGAAATTCAGTTGTATTGCGGTCCTTAGAGGACAATTGAACTTTTCTCAGTTTGGTATCTTTACGTTAGACTAGCTGTTCACTCCGCTTTGCACGAGCTTACCAATGAAGACAATGATCGGTTTATGATGTTTATTTACCCTTTTTATGTGGATATTTCTCAACAGATTTTTTTATACAATAATCAAACATATTTTTCCTTACAAACCTTGTCCTGAACATTACCAACATAACGAAAGAATATGTCAAAATCGTTGCATCCTTCTGAAGTACCATTTTGGTAATTGATTTTATTTATAAAGAAGACAGCTTTTACCCCGCAGATCTGCCCGCGTGAACTTTACGTTCTATGATAATAGAACGTCATAGAACGCCGGCGTCATAAACGGCCCAGCAGTGGGATACAAAAACATGTTCTTTTTCAATGTCTAATGTTTTATAGCACAAATCTTCATCACATTCGTTTAGTGAAAGCGTACCAGACATTCAGACAAAGTTACTTTCGCATTTATAATATACATTGACCTGTCCGGGAATCAATCCCGGGACCACAGAGAAGGCGACACCTTGATAACCGGCGTGTAAGCCACTCCTCCATAATGTCAAGTGTTATACAACCTTACTTTCATGACTTAACTTGACCTAGGTTGAGTGCCACCACGGAAGTCATCAAAATAATACAAACAAAAAATAATACTGTTATAACAAAAATACAGGATGAAATTTTAACCACTTTCCAAAATTTTTATAGGCGTTCAGTATCGTGTTTAAAGCCTATTTATGAAGTTAAAAATGTAAATTAAGTTGTCACCCGAAAATCTTTTTCGCTATATACTTTTCAATTTTTACGTTCATATTCCTATTAATTAAGGTTTATAGGGAAAATCAAAAACATATGAATAGTATCCTAATGGATAAATGAGATGCGCAACGCGAAAAAAAAGTGTTGCTAGGAGGCAGTAACAAAAAATTTTAGATTTTTGCGGACATTTTCTAAGTGCTTTAGCTTGACATGTTTGTACTGGGCTATACCAAAAGAAGAAATATATCATTTGCTTTTTGTCTCGTAGTTAGTAGTAGTAGATATATTAAAATTTGGAAGGTGGTTAAAATTTCACTCTGTACTTAAAAAATACGACGCACCGGTCTGGCTGTGTTAAGTGGTTTAAATACCGAGCCAAGGATCTTGGGCTCCTGGGTTCGATTCCGGGGCGGGCAACAAGAATTTAGAACTCTCTAACGTTGCTCAGCTTTGTGATCACCAACCCACATTTGGCCACCCTACCCATCATGGCTGTGGTAACTTGGATTCAATGATGGACGCCTTTACCCTGCAGTGGGATTATTATAGGCTGTTACTTTACTTCTGAAATGTGTTTTGTTTCATAATAGTGAAGGATTGCGTGCCTTACGTTTTGTCATTAAAATGAACTAATAACACTAATCTACCTGACATTATTACGCACATTAAAAGTATATTATAATGACATCAACGCCCTTCAGTACAAAAAGTTTGTTTCCTCACTTCATGAATAATATAATTTATTAATTACTTCCGAAATTTGTTGATAAGCAACTTAATGTGTTATGAGTAGATTAAATTTTAACGACTATATAATGTTTGAGAATTTATTTGGAGGATCTCAAGTTATGGTTTGTGATTTTGTAAGATACAAATAAAACATAAAAAAATGGACCCAAGAAATGTGATGCCTATTCTTCTGTTTTTTTTTTCAGTTTTTAATGAATATACTTTGAGCTGAATTTTCGGATGAAAAAAGATCATCAATATCAGTCCACCTACTAAAGAGTTATGCGTTTACATACAAAAAAGAATCTCTCTTTTTTTTTGTACTATTCTACCAGTAGGTACGTGTTTGTTAATGCGGCGTTACAGTACATAAGTTACAGATAATTTTATACGCCTTACGTTTTTAATTGTAAGGTCAATCACCATCGATATTCTGACATACCATCGATTCGGCCTCATCTTAAAGAAGCCTTTCGTCCTTACTTCGATAAGGCAATAAGCCACCTAACCCACATATTGTTAAAGCTACCACGTACACCACTAGAAAGACGTAGCCTCACAATTTCTTAGACCCAGGCACGTTCTTGTTGACAAGGATCATCCTGTCATTGCGAGTGATTTAAGAGCCAACACATCCTTAAGAACTTCAGATTCAGCACATACAGTAGTTAAGATGATTACACTTACACTTAATCACCTTCAAGTGCGTAGTTTCGTTTATATTGGCCGTCGTAGACTTGTGCCTTCTACCCATTTGTCTTAAGGCAACTCAATCTAAGGTTTGAGACTATAGAGCAAGAGGCTGCGGCATAACGTTCCGACAATCCGCCGCCGGAGTAGTGTGGATATGTCACCGTAAAATTGTGAACTTCTTCAGTTCATAATTGAACGTCAATGAATTACAATCTTTTTATTTTACGCAAGAAAAATGTGTTACGCATCACCACTGCCCCAATGGAGGGCGGGGTGGCATGTGGGACTCCCGACGTAATGGGATACAGGGGTATACCCACTAAAAACCTCGCGTCGCCTGACTGAGGGCAAGGTCTGTGGTGACTCGACAGTCCACGGACCCCACCAATGGCTACCTCCGCCCTGAAAAGGGCAGACCTCCGCAGAGGGGGTGCTGTGATGACACCCCACTCCTACCTCCGGACGATGCGCTAGGATTACAATCTATCCTAACCTAACCCACTGTTAGTTTGTAATCTCACGCGTTGTTTTGTATACTAAGATCTCACTATTTTACGCCAAATTGACTCTCCCCTACCTAATGAGTTTAGTGACCGCCAGGTGATGGCCGTCTGCGGTGACGTTGCGTGTATCTTTACTGCTGTTTGAGACCAGAAGAAGTGTTTCTTCTAAACAGCTGGATCTGGCTACTCAAGCCAACGTCTAAACTACGGATAATTGCCCGGGGTAACCTAGGTCGGGTCGTTAACCCGTAGTACCTCACTGATGGCGCCAAATCTTTAGTGGTTTGGTGGATTCTGTTTTTACCGGTTGAGTTCCACATAAGCTCGCAGTGGGGACTATAGCAGAGTATACCGAAATGAATTCTACTGCTTTAGAAAAGAGTTCCAAGTGTAGAGAAACAATTTCAGACACAGTCCGAATTCAGCTTGTTAGAGTAAAACCCGAATACGGATTGACCTTGTTGGATGCGTCAGTTCGTAAAGTCCCATTTTAACCATCCCCTAATTCGCGTAACCGAATCGTATCACAATCGTAATTGAACGACAGGTTTTTGACAGTTCTAGTATGGGCTAAATGTCAAAATCGTCCAATTCAACACGATCGAACTGCGATTCGGTTACGCGAATTAGGCCCCAGATAAACAGTTTTTATCACTTTCGGCAGTATAGTATACAAACAATAAGTTGGTTATTCTGTAGCTTATTCAAATGCTTTTCTACAGTTGACCCTTTTTTAGGGTTCCGTACCCAAAGGGTAAAAACGGGACCCTATTACTAAGACTTCGCTGTCTGTCCGTCTGTCCGTCTGTCCGTCGCGTCGCTCTGTCACCAGGCTGTATCTCAAGAGCCGCGATAGCTAGACAGTTGAAATTTTAACAAATTATGTATATCTGTTGCCGCAATAACAACAAATACTAAAAACAATATAAAACAAATATTTAACCCCCTTAAAGCTCTCCCATACAACAAACCAGTTTTTTTTGGCCATTTTGGTACGGAACCCTTCGTACGCGAGTCCGACTCGCACTTGGCCGGTTATTTCTTGTACTTAACATTTTTATCCATTCATGCATCAGCTATTTGTCTTACATTTTTATCTGCATTATCAAGTGAAATATAATGATATCTCTTAACAAACGAGTTTTCCTCCTATCAATTTATGAGGCCAGCTTGTCACGGCTCCCCCTAATTCCTTGTGATTGCCTTAGTCTAACTTGAGGGGATCATTTATATTTCGGTGGGTACACAAAGAAAAATACACTCTACACCTCAATTATTAAAGTTAAATTCCGTCGACTCACGAAATGTAGAATTTAATTAACAAATTGTAGGTACAGTATTTGTCTAGCGAGAGTTATATTTTATAAGAAAATGGAATATTAGATTGTCGCACGGTCCATTTGAACAAGGGGACGAATTTTAAGGGATCATTTTGTGCCGTAAAACCAACTGATATAATTCGATTCTATGTCAAACTCAAACAGTTCAGTGTTTGTATTGAGTTTAGTAGATCTATTTAAAAACAAAAGGGCATTTAATAAATATTAATACTTCGAATTCGCCATAACACTTCATAAATTTTTGTTCCAATTAACTGATATTCTCAATTATGGTTATGAATATTAAATAATGGCATTTATTTATACCTGTAATATTTAAGTCTTCGCGCAAAACAAAAAGATAAATTGTTACTGAGCTAACGTTTTACGGAACGTTAGCTTTACCACCAGGTGAATAAATATTTGGTAAAATAGTGATAGATGAAATATAAATAAACGATGTTTCAACGGTACTTTGCAGAACGAGAGACAGCCACGTCATCTCCTTAAAGATGATCTCGGTAGGTTAGCGTTCGCAGTTTGGCCAACAGAGTAGAAGAAACGCTGCTGCCCGTCACCTTCTAACATTGCTCCTTTAGTCGCCTCTTACAACACCCCAAGAGGATAGGTGCTGCTATTATTTTTTATGGCGTCATCATTCGACATACAATAGCATAAATTACATAAAATTCTTAGTCGTTTCATTTTTGACTACTGTTATTGTTAGATGATCACTTGTTAACTTTTTCTGTTTAGGAGTTTTTCGTGAAGAATACTATTTATAGGTAAATTGTAGTGCTTAGCTACATCACTGTCTGTTTGGTAACAAATTATCTAACAAATGTTAAAAATAATAGGGGTCTAAGTATGAAATTGCCGATTATTTTCCCACTTTTTATTTTGTTTATAGCTCTTAAGTATAGTCATATTATTGCGTAATTCTTTTTGTATTGTATCAAAAACTAAATAAAGTAACTTTTGACTAAAAAAAAAATGCAATACTTGTGCCTATCACTTCAAAGGAAGTCGTTGAAAAGACCCCTTACAATGTGTCAGCTGACCTTCTTGCTTCAATTAAGTATATTTGTATTATATACTTTGATATTCAGAAATTTAAATACTATAATGCGTAGCTTTATAACCATCTAACTTTCGCCTTTAATTGCATCGAAAACGGTTCCAGCGTTTTTAAAAAAACTAAAAAATTGTTAGTATGGAAAAATTACTTTTCTCGATTTCGTCCATACAAAACGGCAATTTCATACTTTAACCCCTAATATGATAGTTTTGATGGATGTTTGTTACTTAATCACACCAAAAGTTAAAAACTTAAGTATCAACCCAATACGCTCACTGTTCAGCACGGGTCTCTCTCCTTTTTATGGAGAGGGGTAAAGGCCTTAGTTCCACCACTCTGGCCTAGTGGTGCGGTTTGGTGGACGGCAAGGCCAACACTTTGGGGTGGTGGGATCTACCTCCTAGTGGTCCACCCTGGGCAACGGCATCTTTGGTTTTCTAATCAATGATGACGGCTAACAGATCCCTCTGCGGTGGTAGGCTTCGTGAGAGTCCACCTGGATGCTACCACCCTCTTGCCGGAGACCAAAGCCAAACAGTTTTTCTGTGTTCCGCTGGTGTGTGGGAGAACCAGTACCTCTGGGTAAGCTCGCTCCATCTTAGGCTTCTTCTTAACCGTATAGTTAAGTATGTAGTCAAGAGCAAGCCCATTATTTATATTTAAAAAAACTCCGGCAACATCACCCCGCCGTTGGACGTTTCTCAAGCCGCCCGATTCCCGAAGGCCTCCAACAAGGCTTAGCGACTGTTATCTCGACGGCTTAACGTACCCTCCGAAGCACGAAAGCGCTCATTATATAATGCCACAAACGGTCACCCACCCAACTAGTGACCGCTCCTATCGTTACTTAACATAAGTGACAGTGACTGATCATGATCATCACTAAGAAGCATTGGGCAATGAGCGCTTCAGCGACTGAACTTCTTGAAGTTGAAATTGTAACAAAACAGTAGGTGATATGCTGGAATAGTACATAGGCTATTTTGTATTCCAGGTAAAAAGGACGATTTCCGTGGGATATAGTCAAATTCCAAACTCCACGCGTACAAAATCGCGGGAAAAAGTTTGTGATAGATAAGATATGAGACAGATCTAGAAAATACTTCAAAATTTAATGTTAGTACTCCAACTCGATGAAAAATGTACTGCCAACAGCATTGCGGACATAATATTGTGAATTCCGGATATGTTTCCGACGTTTTAACATATTGTTTCAAATAATAAGGGCTTACGTTACGCCAATGTGAAGCGATTTTGATAGTTTCAATATTTTCTAAACACGTATTAGAACTGAATAAAAGCACATCAAATATTTTGTTGTATATCGCTTTTTAACATTAACGGTGTTCGAAATTTCTACGGGTTAGAAAATTATTTAATTAGAGAAGTAAATAAAACCATTTTTCAAGGACATAATTTTATAGTTCCTATATGAAATTAATACTCAAACTTTGAAAAAGCAAAACTGGTATTTTATTGTAAATATTTAAATGTTTGATCAATAATAGTCCCCAATACTCCTTTGTTATACTCAAATATTAGCTTCAACTTAAATTTTAAAAAATATTTTTTTTGTTGGTACCTACATAGTTTTATTTTATTTTTTTATAGTTTACAGCATGTCAACACAATAATTTAATATAGTTTTTTAAATTCTAATTTAAATAAAATATATTTTCAGCTATGCATTCATTATCAAGCAAAACAAATCAAGATCGGACATTCCTAAAAATGAATTCCTAGTAACCTCAATTTTTGGTTGTTCGAAAACCACTTTCAAATCATCATTACGAATTCTCTGGAACCACAGAAAACGTTATCATTGACGCTAATGCCAATTTCAACCCCAAAAACTCGCGCTCATTTATAATTTGTAGCCCTTCGCGCTCAGGAGTGGACGAGAAATATTTTATCCCGGCCGAGCGGCTTTGAGTGTGCAACTCAATTTTCTGTATCGAACTCGTGTGTGCTAGGAATTTGTAATGTGGACGGTGTGTCTGCGATAAGCGGCAGACGGTTAATATCATTGCGTTGATTGCAAATGTCAATTAAAAGAAAAGAACAGTAAAGACTTGCAATCATCTCACTGCAGGCAAAGACTTACATCATTGAATTCAAGTTACCACAGCAATGATAGTTACAGACATAATCACCATTATCAAATACGAGTTTGGTTATCAGAAAACTCGAGCAATGTTTAAAAATAGGAAATTTAGTCTGCCCGATACAGAGATCGAACCTAAGTCTTCGATCTTGGCCCGGTACTTAAACCACTAGACCGATGGGGCGTTTACGTGACAGAATAATCATCATTATCAATCACCAGCCTAATATCAGTCCATAGCTGAATGAAAGACTATCCAGAAGGAAGATTTCAAGATAAAGTCAGTAAGCTCAGCAGGCTGGTTGGCGATTGCTGCCAATTGTGGTGGTGAATTCCCTACATATTACGCTGCTGCCCGTATTCTTTTAGCAGTATTTTTCCGGTGAGGAAGAGAAGAAGTGGTTTTATTCATTATATGTGTCCCTTAAAAAAAACTAACTAAAGGTTAGATTTTTTACAAAACAATAAACTAACAATAGGCTTGAAACACCAAGCTTTCGAGTTTCAGTGGGTTCATGAGGATTGTCAGTGATTTATTATTTGACTTCAACTTAAAGTTAGTAACATTTTTCGTGCTTTTCTTTGGATACATTTTTCTAAGGCTTTCAACCGTATATTTCTTACCTTCGAAAAGTATTGTTTTTTTTTAATTTAAATGGTAGCAATTTTGTGCTGTACCCTACCAAAGAGAGTGATCCCTCCAGCTGTGTTAAACTCCGCGAACAGCACTCGCTGTGTTCTGTCTTTGTGCGGGATTTCCAGCGCGCTTCTGGGTAGGTAAGCCTTTCCATCGTAGAGCTTCTTCATAACTAGCGTCTAGTGTGAAGTCAAGACCAAACCTGACATCAAAAAATTAAGCAATACCCCAAGAATAATAACTCTTACCATCTAATACTTGCACCAAACAGTATCGCTGCAGCCGGACTGGACCGGCACAAATATATTTGACGTGATATTTCTCGCCCTAATACTCCACTATTATTTGATCCGACATCAGCAGACGACGTATTGGAAGAATGTCCGTAGTTTGCACCGCCTCGCCATACGTATTTGGAAAACGTACTGAATTTAAATTATTGCAGCGGAAAATAAAATTTCTGTTAGATACATTTCAGAGTCTGGGCGCTCCAGTTTGTATTAACAAGGCGTGCTAATATTCAATATATACCATATGCCTCATTTTCATAATTTAGACAATAATCTTTCATGTGTCAAAAATCTTATTCATATTTTAGGAGATATTTTGGGCTCATAAAATTAAACAAGTTTGCTATAGAAACATGGGCCAAACGTTAAAAATATATGTAATAGTTTTAAAACTGTGTTTTAATGAATAACATTGTTTGGTGTAAATTAAAAATACAATTCGTTCAATAAAAATTCTACAACCCGAAAATTTTCATTCAATGAATTGTTATTTCAAAACTTTTGGGTTGTAAAATTTTTATTGAAACAATTGTATTTTCAACTAGCGGTTGCCCACGACTTCGTACGCGTCCAATCTGTTATTATGATCGCGATTATTTTTGCAACATTTTGCACCGATTCTTCGCTCCTGGTCGCAGCATGATGTTATATAGCCTAAAGCCTTCCTCGATAAATGGAATATCTAACACAAAAAAATTTTTCAATTCAGACAAGTACTTTTTGACATTAGTGCGTTCAAACAAACAAACAAACAAACTCTTCAACTTTATAATATTAGTATAGATGTAAACCAAAGAATTTAATACCTACTACTACCCGAAATTAGGTAATTAGGTAATTAATGATATTCGTTCGTATTGGGACCAATGTTGTCCCATCTCAAACTGTTCTGGAGAACAGTAGCTGATTGACGCAAATGAGTCAGGTTTATAACTTTTAAATCAGCAAATTTGGTAACTACAATTTATTATTTAGATATAATTAATTATCCTTTATCGCAAAACCAACATGCCATAAAGTAATTATGCATAACAGAGGATAGCATACACTTTAGTATTGTTATTATTTCCTAAATGGTTATCATTATTTTGGCCATCCTAAATCCTTTTATTGAATTGACATTTGTTTATTCTATTATAGCTATTCCGTTCAGGATACATTATGTTGACTTTCTTTTTCCATTCCAATCTATTTCCTTTTTTAGTTTTCACGATGTACGAGTAATCCGCTAAGATAAACTTGCCTTTGTTCGTTTAAGCAAACCACCAATGTGTTGTATATTCTTTATTCCACTAACCGAGATTCCCTGATTTATTGGTTTAGCGAATTTTATCAATATTTATCGCTGGCTATTCTTCCATCGTGTGAAATGTATGAAATCAATAATATCGGTATTGATAAGAAGTTATTATAATATATTATGTAGTATTAGTGCAGTAAAGAATTAATCAAACTACAAAAAAATGACAATGTAAATGTTTCCTAACTCTTAGCACCCGTACTTAAAGAAGAAAAACTGTAGTTTGATAATTAAACTACAGTCTTATAATTTTATACTATTTGGTTTGGATTTGAATAGAAACTAATTATTTGAAAAAATATATTTTTCATGATAATCACTACTTTGTTTCACTGTTCTTGAACCTACTTTAAATATTTTTTATGTACCTATGTGACAATGATTTGCAAAAATCTTAACTACAAGTCCAGCAAATTTAGGGCTTTTTAATTCACATAACTAAACTCAAAATCAATTAAATCAACAAAACAGAACCGCACAAAAGAATAAGAAATCAAGTTTTATCGAGATCATTTCACCTGCACGGTACTTAGGGCGGATTCGATACGATTCCCGACATTTATCTTCCTAATGGCCGTTCTTACTAACCTTTTGCCTTAGAAAAATAACTTGTTTTATTGGACTGTGATTTTCGAGAGAGCCTTTTTTGTTTTGTTGGAACGAATCAGTGAGTCGTAATCTTAGTCAATGTCATTTCTCAAGTAGATCTTTTACTATAAATGCAACTAAGACATCAAATATCTTGCTTGATTTCTTTTCATCGCCAGTTTACAGTTCACAACTGGAAACAGGTCTTTTTTTATAATTAATGGGCTTGCTCTTGATTACATACTCGACTTTACGGTTAAAAAGAAACCTAAGATGGAGCGAGCTTACCCAGAGGTACTGGTTCTCCCACACACCAGCGAAAAACTGTTTGGCGCTGGACTCCGGCAGGAGGGTGGTAGCATCCAGGCGACCTGTTACGAAGCCTACCACCGCAGAGGGATCTGTTAGCCGCCATCATTGGTTAGAAAACCAAAAATACCGTTGCCCAGGGTGGACTACTAGGAGGTAAATCTCATGTGATATACAATAATTTGTTATAATCAAACTTTAATACGATCACTTTACATAATAATCATTTGTTACAACAACACATGATGTAATTTTGTTTGACATAACGATTACTTTACATAACATACAGTTTATTTAATACTATTTAGTATAACATTCATAACAAATTAAATCGTTTGAAATAAAACTCATTTAATATATCGTTCATTTGATATAAATTTGTATGTAATACGCATAATTTTGTATATCTACAATTTGAGATAAAAACGTTTTAAATATTGATTAAAAGAAATAACCGTAGGTACTGATAAACATTGGTAAAATTAAGAATTTGGTTGAATCCCGACTCGCCGTGGTCATTCCGCCGTGATACTTGTATGCTTGTTAGCCTGCATCCATACATGCTACCCTGCATGCATATATATTTGCCTGCTTACGTGAATGCATACCTCCTTGCCTGAGTATTTATGGCATTTCGTACTATTTATTAAAGATTAGGAATTTACACTTTTTGTTATCTTTAAATTCTGCATGAAAAAAAAAGGCTCTTCAAAATGAGGACATTATCATAATTGCCATGCTTTGCAGTTGGGTCAGCGATTGCAGTTATCCTAGCACAACTCCTTTAGTCATCTATTTTGACCTCATCATAATATGAAGAAAAGGAAAGGTACTATAAACCGCGCATTTTTAACCTCCTGGAAAACGATGCGCACATTATTTAACCACCTATACCATCTTGGAAGTGTTTTTTTTTTATTTTTACTTTTAAAAAAACATTAGAAATATATAAAATATTATTGATTTTCCTATTCATTTTGCAACACGCTGCGACGCAAACGGACGTATTTATGTAAGGTTCAATAATACAGGTCCCGCGTCCCCAGTATTTTTAAAATAATACGTATGTGCGCTTCACAGCATGACTTAAAATGAATAGTCTTATTTTTTTACATTTTTCTAAGACTATTTTAATTCATATAAAAATAAAAATAACACTGCCAAGATGTTATACATAATGGTTACATAACATGGACTTCGTTTTCCAGGAGGCTCAAAATGGATGGTGTATATTCTTTTAATGTGTCGGAACTTCACAAAACAAGACGGAAAGGTTCTGCGGCCTTACGGCCGGTCCCAATAATCTATCCATCTTCAGTTTTGGCATATCGGAGTTAAAAAACATCTTCTGTCTCTGATTTTGCCGTCCAGAGAAACAAAGACAAGAGTTGTTTTCTATCTCCGATATGCCAAAACTGAAGATAGATAGGTTATTGGGACTGGCCGTTAGACAAGTGGCTTTCTAATGTCGTTTACGCTAGACGAATAGATGTCAAATGTATGAAAATGACATAAGTTTAAGACCATTCGATCGTTTGTTAATGTCATTTTCATACATTTGTTATCTATTCGTCTAGCGTAAACTGGACCTCACAAGGTTTCAATTAGCTGAGATGATGGCGATGATGAATTGAATGTTGTGATTTGATGATAATAATTACTTAATAATACGAGTAGCATATGATAAACACTAAATAACAAATTACCTTTACTATTGTATATTCATGTGTATTCAGAGGAAGATATAAACAAATTCTCATTTTATATTGCCAGAAAGACTTACGTAAGTGAATAACCGCGTACGAAACGCCGTGTAAATTCCGTGCATAAACTTTGACAGTTGGAAAACTGCATCGGATGAATTATGGCCCACAGGGGCAGTATATAACGCTTAGGCTCTGGCGCACTAAGGAGATTTTAGGCCTTACCTAACCAATGTTAGCGCTGTAACTTGTGGACTGAGGTATTTTATTTGCATCCGCGTGTGGACCGCTTCGATAAGGATGTGGCAACGGGATAAAAGGTAAAAAGTGCTGCATTTATTTTATATTTTGCAGCAAGCAGTGGTGGATATATTTTATTAAATAAAACTTTTATTAGAAAGTCTGTGATTCATAATTTTAGGGAATTACCTGTATCCCACGTAATAAGATCTAAAAGTTTATTTTTGGCGCCGGTCGAGGGTTGATTCATCTACTGCTAGAGATGGAATTTCTGTTTCGTCTGACAGTAAAAAATTCTACAATGCGATAACTCGACCAGAAGCCTGATAACAAACTTATACAGAAGATTATCAATGTTGATTTACGACAAATTCTAAACCTAAACCAAAAAGGCACGTATAAGCCACTGCTGTCGATTTGCATTAATAAAACTATTTTTTTATAATATTTTTTGGTTTCATATTTGTACTTGCATGGTCTAATGTACAGCTAGCCTCATCTATTAGTGGTGCTGCAAACTACTAGTATTGTCAACAAAGCTATTTTAGTGCTCGCTTATATTATTAGAAACCTAACACTGCACGGTGTGGTCGCCAATTTCCTCTCAGGATATGAAATTCCACGAACGTGAATGCGCTTTCAACTCTTTTCGTGCAGTAAGTACCTACTCGTTTTGATTGTAACAGTAGCGTTAGACATTTTATATTTTTCAGTACTTCGATTTAACTGTTTATACATTGATTTATTAAAAAAGTCTAGTGTTATCTTTAGGGTGCAGTAGTAAACAAAAAACGATTTTATCTTCGCTTTGTCCTTCTATTTGTCCCGTTTGTCCCTTTGTACGCCTGCGGTTAATTTCAGAGGCTCAGAAGTAGTAGAAAACTGTTATTTGAAATTTATGTTTATATTAATAATATTTTATGATTTTTATTGGTCGCTTTGCCCGCAACTTTAAGCAAATGTTTCGAATGTTGGGTAGAATAGTTAATTTAGGAATTATTACTATTATGATTGTGTATTTTTATGCTACATGTTAAGTCAATGAATATTTGTACAGTGAGTATATTTGGGTTATTATATGTATTTCCATTACACACAAGAGAGAAAAGGTAGCCCGGTTGTCAACTTGACCCCGCCAGGGTCCAGTCACGCCGGAGAGTACCTACATGGTTGTCTCGTTACGCAGAAGAATTGACATATTATGTATTTGTTACTATTTTTGTAAAATTGATAGTCAGTAAGCTAATTGTAGTATTTTGTCCTTCAAAATATGATCATGTAAAGAAATACTTTAACATCTAGGAGCTATCTAAAATAGCTTTATAATTATGACAATATCATGAAAAAAATTTTTTTTTAAATTAGATTTACTTTTAATGCAATTGATTCTTTTTCATAAGATCATCGTCTGTATAATTTTTGGTTCGTGTTTAATAATTTTGTAAGCGGCAAAGCAAAAGTTTGAAAAAATTGGTTTGATAGTTGACGGGATATAAACCTTGAATATCTAGGTAACTTTTCTTAATTACATTATGTCATGTTTATACAAACCCCTAGCCGTATAATATACGGGGCTGTTTCACTCCCTCTAGTCTATTGAATGGCTCGTTAGAGGTCCTAGGGTTGTCACTGTTTTGTTTTGTGTTTTCAGAAAAGTTCAGCTTACTGTTTCTGTAAATTATTGGGGTAAGTATTTATATTCTGCCAGTGATATAACTGGGGATTCATGTTCAGGGTTTATACCATGTGCCTTGCTTACCATGAAATGACTCAGTTGTTGCATGATCATGGCGCTTGCATCAGTGCCGAAATATCGGAAACTCATAAAATCACGGTAAGTACATGGTATAAGCTCGGAACATCAACTCAGTTCTTTCGTGATCATGGCGCTTGTATTAGGGGTTAAAGTATGAAATTGCCGTTTTGTATGGACGAAATCCAGAAAAGTCATTTTTCCATACTAACAATTTTTTAGTTTTTTTAAAAAACGCCTTAACCGTTTTCGATGCAATTAAAGGTAAAAGTTAAATGGTTATAAAGCTACGCATTATAGTATTTTAATTTCTGAAAATCAAAGTATATAATTCTAATATACTTAATTGAAGCAAGAAGGTCAGCTTACACATTGTATGGGGTCTATTCAACGACTTCCTTTGAAGTAATAGGCACTAGTATTGCATTTTTTTTTAGTCAAAAGTTTATTTAGTTCTTGATACAATACAAAATATGACTATACTTAAGAGCTATAAACAAAATAAAAAGTGGGAAAATAATCGGCAATTTCATACTTTAACCCCTATTATTAGTACCAAAATATCGGAAACTCATAAAATCAAGGTGAGTACATAGTATGAACCTGGAACTTCAACTCAGTTCTTTCGTGATCATGGTGCTTGCATTAGTGCCAAAATATCGGAAACTCATAAAATCAAGGTAAGTACATGGTATGAACCCGGAACATCAACTCAGTTCTTTCGTAATCATGGCACTTGCATTAGTGCCGAAATATCGGAAATTCATAAAATTAAGGTAAGGACATCGTATGAACCCGGAACATCAACTCAGTTCTTTCGTAATCATGGCGCTTGCATTAGTGCCGAAATATCGGAAATTCATAAAATTAAGGTAAGGACATGGTATGAACCCGGAACATCAACTTAGTTCATTCGTGATCATGGCGCTTGCATTAGTGCCGAAATATCGGAAACTCATAAAATCAAGGTAAGTACATGGTATAAGCTCGGAATATCAACTCAGTTGTTGCATTATCATGGCGCTGGCATTAATGCCAAAATATCGGAAACTCATAAAATCAAGGTAAGTACATGGTATGAACCCGGAACTTCAACTCAGTTCTTTCGTGATCATGGTGCTTGCATTAGTGCCAAAATATTGGAAACTCATAAAATCAAGGTAAGTACATGGTATGAACCCGGAACATCAACTCAGTTCTTTCTTAATCCCTCGATCGTGAGTTATTCCAGACACAATTGAAATCAATTGTTATCGTGGCACCCGAGTGCCTCCTGGGGGTTGAGGGGTACATGGTATAAACCCTAAATCAATTTATTTTAGTCATAGTGGCTATAATAGTTTAAATCAGTAAAGTCATATTCAAAACTCAATTAAACTTATTATGTTTTCTCTATGACCTACATTTGTGTCAGTTGTCAATGCAGACTTTGATAGCTATATGAGGCAGCACTTTGCCTCAAACGGTCTACCCGAGGGCATATAAGGTCTTAGGCCTTTTAAAGTCATCCACAATTGAACCTTATACTTAGTAACATGATTGAACTATGTAAAATGTTAGGAGCACTGGTTCCAAGAGGTCAAGTGGTCGCACGATCGTGCCCCGGAGCTTGTTATCTACTTGTTTATCTTTGCTATTTTAGTGGGTCAGTATCAGTTAATTAATATCTGTTTTATTTCTGCCAAGAACATCACTGCTTTGCAACGTGTGTCAGCTGGTAGTTCCAAGAAAAAGCCGTTCAATAAAAACACTCTTATGGGGTACATAGTTCCGCGTGGGTGTAATGTTTGTGTTGTAAAAAACATAGTAATTGTGAACCATAAAAAAAATATTACTTTCACTTTTTATGAAACCCAAAGAAAAAGATGAAGTGGTGCTTTTCGTTATTGTGTGTAAAAAACACCACACAAAATTTCAGATGTGATAAATTTGCCAGCCCTAGCTTGGCAATACCGTGCAAAAATGAAGAAAGGACTGAGGCAAGAAGTTAATTCGGCTAAGTACCTATTCGATAAGGTCAAATATCCCGCGTTAGCATACATGTTTATGTATGAGCTTTATTATGTATATTGTAAGCTTTATATATTTACGACTGTTCTCTTCAATAGAGCTGGTATATTTTTGTCGAATGTTACAGTGAAAATAATTAAGCGATATTTTTGATAAAAGGGATGTAAACGCGAACAAACCTTATACTTATTATCTTACGTTTTGACCTCATTAGTCAGCCTGTGACCATGGAAGGTGAACCGGCCGGTAAAAATAAAAAATAGTTTTGTTTTTAAAACTAAGAAAGAAAGATTATGCAAAATATGCAGCATATTTTATCAACCGACGAAAACAGTATGTCAACAATTCGATGCGATGTTACATTGTTACTATTTTATGAGTATCTATAAACACTACTGAATTTGCAGTTGAGCATCTTTTGCAAATATAATTATGGCATATGGGTGTATAATGTCAGCATGTTTTTTGGACATGCATCTATATGCTTTAAAAACCATCTCACTAATGAGATCTATGCCTATTATTAATTCTTAGAAAGAATAAATCGGAATGTATTAGTACGTGCAGTTCAGTATAAGTAAGCTTAAACAAAGTGGCACTTCGAATTACGTATAGATAATCTATGTATCTGTAATTAAACTAAATTGATAATTTTTTTTCTAGAAAACGGACTGAAAACACATGATACGTAAGTTTATCCGCTACTATTATTCAGATTAATTTGATTAAATTACGTTTATACAAAGAATTATAACTATCTTAACAATAAAACATAGGTATTTTACTTGCACAATACGGAACTCTTTTATAATACGAACAGGAAGTAACAACTGGCCGTATTTTGTTCAAGTTGTAATGGAAAAACTAAAAGAACTCTGATTTTCTTTGGCTATTCCGTCTTGTCGATACCGATAGCATTTGTTTTGTTTACGACTACTATTTGCTAAGTATGCTGCACAAAAGTTTGTAGAAACAGATTTTGTTTACACAAACAATGTTTTAGCTATACCAATGTGATCGATATACCTACTAGCCTACTCGTATATCAATCCACTGACCGACGCAGACTTCTC
The DNA here is from genome assembly GCA_949315895.1 of Anania crocealis. NCBI lineage: Eukaryota > Metazoa > Arthropoda > Insecta > Lepidoptera > Crambidae > Anania > Anania crocealis. Next base: position 8,358,958 of record OX438872.1, on the reverse strand, counting down.
TTAAAATAAATAAATAAATATTTAGACATGCCTCACTGGGCCACACAGAGCGATCTATAGTCCCAAATTAAGCTACTATTAAGTACCCTGTCGTATTGGGTAGTAGACTACCGATAAACTTACTTATATACATTTTTTTTTTTGTAAGTACGTACTTTTTATACATAGGAAACATCCAGATCAGTACAAACAGACATGCACACAAATATTTGTACTGTGCGGGGATCGAACCCGCGACCCATGGCTCAGAAGCAGCGTTTACTACCGCTGATCCAAATGGTCGTCTTAAAAGAGGCTTCTGCCATAATCGCCACGCTTGGCAGGTGAGTTGGCAATTGCAGTTTAGTATGGATTTATGGAAAAAACGCTTCATCATTTTTTTTGTGTTACACCTTGCATCGCCTTTTACGTCACATATTGAAAGTAAATTTAAAAGTATATTGATATTCTCAAAGCGGACACGACAAATACGCCTTTAACATAAAAAAAAAACTTTAGCAAATCGTGGTATCTTTTTAAAGATTTAAGTTAAAAAGAACCTATTTAAATAGACCAACATTAACATTTTTATACAGGTCACTTGTAATGAATAATAAAAAAAAAGACTTTTTTTTGGCTTACTGTTGACTTAGCTATGCTCGGAGTTTCTCTTAGGGATAAAATCAGAAATGAGGTGATCCGGCAGAGAACTAAAGTTACCGACATAGCCCACCGGATTAGCAAGCTGAAGTGGCAGTGGGCTGGCCATATTAGCCGCAGAACCGACAACCGCTGGGGTAAACGAGTTCTTGAGTGGAGACCGCGTCTCGGCAAACGTAGTGTAGGACGCCCTCAGGCTAGGTGGAGTGATGATTTGCGCAAGGTGGCTGGCAGGAGCTGGATGCGAGAAGCCGAGGATCGACCTAAGTGGCGTGCAATTGGAGAGGCCTATGTCCAGCAGTGGACTGTGATAGGCTGATGATGATGATGATGATGATGTTGACTTCATACCGGTTAAGAAGAAGTCTAAGATGGAGCGAGCTTACCCAGAAACACTGGTTCTCTCACACACATGTCGCAGTTGATTACGCAACAAGGCGGTATTAATTTTTTTTGAACATTTTTCGGGTTTGTGATCACCAACACGCATTTTTCAGGCAGGATTATGCTTGTTCCCATCATTGCTGTGGAAACTTGAATTAAATGATAGATAGAATCCTATAGGTTTGCCCTGCAGTGAAATAATTTATAAGCCGTTACTATGCTTTTCACTTTACTAACCTTATAAGGCTATGTACTGTCGCGAAGAGCGAATCCAGCATAGGTATTGTTCTTTTTGGGTCAGTTGGCAACACTGACGAGAAAATGAAGGGACGCGTAGTTTTGTGTAAATAAAAAGGGTGGTGTTAAATTAAAAGGTGAAAGAAATCGCTGTGTTGGAGGGAACAGAGTGTGACTCTGCGATGAGGAACTGGCTGCATTTGTAAGTAAATAGACAAGAATGGTAAGTACAGCGATCCGGAGAAACATGGTGAGTGTATTACACGAGCGTATAGTGTGGCCCGGCTATAAAAGGATTAGGTCCAATACAGAACTAAAACGCGAGGTACGGGGTGGTTGTAAGGGGAGGATGGAGACCACTAGAAGGGAACAGAATACCGCTGCATTTGTTAATAATGCAAGAAAGGTTTAAAATAAATTATTTGCCATCTCGCTACAAACAAATTGCGTTATACACACACAAACACACACACACACACGAGTACCCTAATTGTTTTGTTCCCAGGCTATGATTCGCGCGAATTAACAATTCCGCGTAGTGTATTCTACTAATATGCAGCAGTAAAAACTATGAATAAGATTATGACAATATTGTGATGTTATCCGATAATTCTCGTAACGTAAACATTGCTTGCTTGCCCATTCGAAAACAGTCCTAAAAAGCGTCGATATCCATATAACACTGTTCAATAATTCCAAAAGATCTTAATTAAAACCATTAGGCTAGTATGTTGGGTAAGGCTCCATTATAACATGAGTTATAGCCTCGGGCACCTCCCAAATCAATATCCCTACATTTAGGAGTCTGGACATATTTTTAGGTCAATGCGTTGCTATGATGAAATCTACTTGTATCTACATAAAACGGGTCGAGAAATAAATCCCCGTTGGTCTAGAGGTTTTATTACCAAGATCTCGGGGTTCTGGGTTCCATGCCCTGGTGTGGCAACAAGAGTTTTGAATCTTCGAATATTGCTCGGGGTTGTAACCGTTATCAATACGCACGCCATATACTCGTATATTTACCCATCATTGCTGTGGTAACTTGAATTCAATGATGGAGGCCTTTGCCCTGCAGTGGGATGATTATAGTCTGTTACTTCCTTACTACATAAACCAGGCTGTAGGGAGGACATTCGTTAATACGTTCCTGGGCAGTAATTCTGAAACAATCTAAGTATCATTTCTAATACGGATATGGCCGTGCACCGTATGCAATTTTTTTTTGTGTTTTATAGATAATTTAATCTTGCTTCTTACTAATATTGTAAATGCAAAAGTTTGGTTGGATGTTTATTAGTTAACACGTCAGATTGACTTGGTTTATCTAAATGAAATTTGGCACACATATAGATAATAGGCCTATTTAATTTCCAAAAAAAAAATGGTTTCAGGCAATACTTACTTACTACTGCTCGTGACTATTAAATATAAGTTTAATAATTATCTTGACTTAAAATTAATCAGATACCATTATATAAACTTGAAAAATTTTGTCTCAGGCGGGACTCGAACCCGCATCTCCTCGCATGCCGGGCGGGCGTTGGCTTACAGCGTAAGAATATGCTTGAAAAATTCGCGCCGTGTCGCAGTGTCTCGGTGGCCTAATGGCGCCCGCCCGGCATGCGAGGAGATGCGGGTTCGAGTCCCGCCTGAGACAAAATTTTTCAAGTTTATATACTGATATTATAAGTGCAATTAAGTTGCTAAAATATCAAATAAAGTAGATATTTTTACTAATCTGGAAATTATTCCGTTTTTATAAATACAAAACATGTTTATCATGTGTTTTTGAGTCAAACAGGATCCACTGTAGAAATAATGTGAAAACAACAGCAAAAAAAAACAAAGACCCTGAAGCTACGTAATCTGAACAACAAACCAACTCATATATACTTATTATTATTGCAGGTAAAAGAGTTTTATAAATAACTAAATAAATGTGGACAACATCACATACATTGTCCTGCAAGCACTCGTATTTTGGAATCAGAAGCAACAAAGGTACCACAAACACCCAGACCCGAGAAAATGTAGAAAAACACTTTTTTTCTACATTGACTCCGTCCGGGAATCAAACCTGGGACCTTGGAGCAGGTGACACCTTGAAAACCGGTGTGTACGCCACTCCGAAACGGAGTTTTATATTTAAGACTCAAAAAAAATTATAATTCATAGCGCGCAATGTATAGCAGCGCCGGGGTGACGCGTGGCAAGCCACTGCGCCTGGTTATGGTTGCTAATAAAATACGTCCGCGCTAAGCCGCACATTACGTATTGTATTTAAGACGCTGACATGAGCCAAATTCAGCTCAATGAAGATTGTTTTGCTTTAAGCCTATGGCTCGTATTGTTGCCAAATTCTATGTAAACACGATTCAAAAAACTTTTCTCGATAGAAAATAATCTCAAAGTAGCCTCTGAAAATACATAAATTACCATTCTTCTCAGCAGTCCGTATAACAATGATAATAAAATTTTGCTATATTGTATATTACATGTTGCTTAAGCAAATGGCTGATTTAGATTTTTAATATAATGGCAATTTTAAATTGCATAACGAATTTTGTTGTTTGGCACTTAGGCCCTTCTATTCCATGCGCTTTTTCTCTGTCACTCCTACGGGAATCGACAGTGACAGCTGCGGCGCGTTCCATAGAAATTCAAAGACGAATAAATTTGTAGGCGTGTTTATTGCTCAAGGTCATCGGCTGCAGTCAGCGTCTTAATGCGTAAAAGTCTTATTATGAACAAAATAATGAAAGTAACTAGACAAAATATTAATAAAAACCAATATTTCCCCATCCTAGCGCCCATATCGGAAAGCTATGTTCGCCGCAAGTACAATCGCGGGCATAAGTCTTATTAGCGGCACAATACTATTTCGATTTCCTATAGAAACAGCGAGCTCTACCCGGATCCCCAGTGCCTCCAATACAAAAACCCTTTCAAACAGCCCACAATAGATTTGGTGACAGGGAATTATCGCGGCGACCCCCAAAATGTGGCACAATAGAATTGAGGGCTTTTTTTAGTGACTGTACTCGATATTGACATTCGGAAGTTTCGTTTTTATAGCGGATTGGTATCGGCTTCCGACAATAGATATGTTAGAGTAGGTACTAAGGGTATGGATCGGCCAGTGAATGTGGCTGATGAAGCGATTGACACGGAGCAGGGGCTCATTTGTTTTTCAACCGGCGATAAAAAAATGAGGTCCTCAAATCAACCCATTCATATTTTTGAGTGATTTTGCAAGATGATCAATGTCGATGACTTTTTTTGTTCGATTAGTGTTTATAGTAATGTAATTTTGTGCCAAATATCATATTTATTTACTCGAGAAATTCCGCCAAATCAACCCGTCGTAATTAAAAGAAAAAAAACTTTATAGCATCAACATACAAAGCTGTTTCATCATCCGACTGAAAAATGTTTTCAAAAATATTTCTTTCGGTAGTTGGAATATACAGACAACAGTACATCAACCTACCACAAAACGTCAAATTTTCTTAATTGATATTGACCTCTACTTGGTGGACTTAAAGTTGAAAATCAATTCAATGACCTTTAACTTTTTGGGTAGGTTGACCTGCCGATGTCTGTACATAACCAAAAACATCTATGCATCGCCGCTGGCTTACAGCGTGGAGAGCTTTGAATACATTTGTCGACATAAACAATGTCTTGGTGGCTCATCTGGTTACGGCAGTCGCCCGGTAAATGAAAAGTTGTGGGTTTCAGTCCCACGTAAGACAGTCGAAAAATTATTGTTCAAAAAATTTTACTTTAAATTTAAACGAGTGTTTCGAGCTCAGACTTTCGTGTATCGACTATTAGGTCAGGATCAGGTCTTTCCAATGAAGCCGTTTATTATTTTAATGCGAATATTCGTTTATTAGGACGTTTAAAGATTTAATACAGAGTTTATGTCGGTTAACAAATTATATTTATAGTGACAATACAAAAGTCCAACGCGAAGTTAGTTGCGTGCCCCCACCGATGCAGCCGATGACGTCACAGCTGTCGCAACTTCACTTACGAACGTATCTTGCGTGATGAATCGATAGATGGCGCCAACAACGAGCAATTCAAGTTTAGGTCTCAAAACATTTTGGCACTAAGTTAGAATATTAGATGTTAGAGCTAACTTACGGTAGTAACATTAAATAATCACACCGCCTTATAGTACCTCACACAAAGGTCTAGCTCTAACAGAACTTTAGTTGCTAACTCAGCGAAATATCCGCTTTCACGCCTACATAATATATCAACACCAAACACGGCGAACCAATTTGTTGATGTCAGCAACCAAGCATTCAATGTGCAGGTTGCCCGTAGGACTGATTGAAAAGGCCTAATTGCAGCTACCGGGACCAATCAGTGTCGCTGGCATGACGTCACGGGCGGGTTTAGTGATAATTAAGGCGCCTACGGTGTATTTATCTTTAACCGAAACTGGTCAGGGCTGTCAATATTTGGTCGAGTTTTTTTTTAGGTACATGGAAATTTTGTCGTTTTAGATAAATGAAGTAATACATTATGTTGAAAAACCATATTAGCCATTGCGATGCTATCTCTATAACCGTAATAATTGATAGGTAATAAAGGTTTATCATTGACCAAAATTGGTCAGAGTAAAAATAAAGATATACATTCTATTGCACTAATCAGTATCACTTCGGTGACGTCTTGGTCGGGTTTAGTGATAATCATGGCGCCTACCTACAGAGTGTTTATGGGCTAGGCGGTCGAATTTAGTCGAGTTTTCGTCAGAATAAATACGTTTCGCAAATTTTACTTTACCCTCTGCGCATTTATCGTTTTCTCGCTACACATAAACGTAGGTATAGGTTTTTACAAAATTCCTTCAAAACAACATTTTTTTTTATGAAACTATATTCTCTTTTTATAGGTGTCAGCCTAGTTATAAATTTGTTATGACATATGGAAAAAACGCGTCACAGTACTTCTTGGTTGATGACGGGGAACTCGTCTTCTGCCCTCTTGACGACGGTGGATTGACTCGCTAATGTTGTTTCAAGTATTTAATTGTAAAGCTCCTAATTCACTGTAAACATAAATTTGCGAGAAAACTATATCCTTTTCCTACTAGGTGCCAGCCCTGTTTCTTATTGAGTAAAGAACTCCGGCGCTGCGGGCTGCTGCTCGTGTGGATGGCGGCTAATTTAATAAGCGTCGATCACGCGCCGAGGTGAGGCGGGTGCGATCTTCACGGTCAGGAGACGCCATTGGTGGCTTGTGTACTACTTGAAGTTACAATCAAAGGTTTCTTCTTCATACTAATTTAAACTTGTACAGTCACTATCAAAAGAGTTCATTGATCCGGAGCCAAGTATTTTATGAGATCCGATTTTCGGCACTGTTGCAGGCATGATCACGAAAGAACCGATGTATGTGCGGGTAGGTAGTTTTGGTTATGCACGTTGGAGGTACGGAAACAAATACATTGATGAAACTCCGCTGGCTTACGGCCTTGTATTCTTTTGGTGTATTAATTATATTTGTATATAAATTTTTCAAGTTTATGTACTGATATTATAATTACAATTTAATTGCTAAAATATCAAATAAAGTATTTGGTCTATAATACTTTCATTAAGTAAATTGTTTTTTTGAACGATTTCAAGTTATCATCATCATAACCCTAAAAATTGGCTTATTGCACCTTGCCCGTTATTTATGATTTGTTTTAATAATTAAGATTATATATATATACTGTAGGGGTTCCTAAGACTGTACTCGGGATCCTAACATTTACTAATGCTTGCTATGCTAGGGATAGGTTACTACAAGGAGTGCTAAATAAAACCGACCCGTATGAATGTTTGTAAGACACTAATTTATTTGCTAAGTAAAAATATGTAAATGATATAAAGTGTCGCATCAACAAATTCCATAATTTGGGTCGCGGCACGCACACATTCATGATAAAGTTAAATGTACGATGTTAGCTCGTACATCTTGGCCCTCTAGAGAGAGCAAAATATTGATTTGTTAATACGTTATATAAGATAAAATGAAGTCTATGCTAGATGATATAAAATATTTTACATGGTACAAGGTGATTGACAATATTAATTTTGTTACAAATGGTTAAATAAAGTATTGTATTGTCCATGTTTTCATTATTTCACTCGCGTGATTCTACACCAGGGATATTAAATGACACCGAACGAGACGCGATGGGTGTCATTGGAGATGTCCCTTGATCAACACTAACACAGCTTACTGATTTACGCAGTAAGTTAAATTCACTAGGCACTGCGGTCATACTGACTGAGTTGCCGACACTTTCCACTGCACTGTGAGGAAGTGGTGCAGCAACGTGCTGCGCCCGCGCCTTCCGACATCGTCTAATCCTTGAGTAGGCTAGTATACTTGCTGCCAATAGTAGTACTGACACGATAACGTATGTTATCGTGTAGTGATGAACATCGTGAATGCTGAGGTCAAAGTAAGATTGTCCTTTCAGGTCCTCTATTTGATCTTTCAGCTGCTTCCACATGTATGTATGATTTTCTGGTACCATCATATCGTCAGATATAGTGCTGTTGATGATGTTGTTCAAAATAGATAACTCTGGGACTTTGATATTATTTTGTACCGCCATGTGATTCACGTAATTGTTGTGCGTATAAATTGATAGGTCATTGTCCTTGAGAACACAACCATGCTCTAGAGTAACAAGGCCGTTACCTGATAATGATGACACCGAAATACCAGCGGTGCAAAAAATGCGTACTCTGCATTCTTGGCAACACGAGAAGAGCCAGTCGTTCCGGGCATGCAGTTTAATCCACCTATTAGTGCAACTTGATTGTTCGTATCTACAAGCATTACTTATATTTAATTGGCAGACTGATTGTTTCATTTTCATTTCGTACATTGGTGTATCGAGCGAACATAACATTCGGTCTTCTGTGGCCCTTAAGCAAAGATGCAGGTCATCATCGGATAAGAACATAGCTGTATCTTTTCGGAGATTGAAGGCTATGTAGGGATGACTTGGAGTAATGTAATAAGATCTTTGATTTTTGTTTTGAGGAACACTTATAACCCGATCGAGTTCATAAATTTCCTTGCTTACAAGAGGTATCCTTATTTCGATGATCAAATAACTGCTAAACAATCTTGATGACACCTTTAACATTTTATAAATGTCAGCAAAGCTAGTTCGTTCAACCGGCATCGTGAGGTCACCCTGTAGTTGACTTGATATAGTAAATATTTGAAATTTTAGTTGGTCAGGTGATAATAGATGAGTATCAATGCGCCCATGTTTGATATCAGTGATAGTATTTATTAAAGTTTCTTGCATGCGTCTTAGATTCGAGATAATTATGTTAGCCACTAAGGCTGATGACGTCACATATACATCATTTTGGACAACTAACTGAACGTGATTGATTTCGTCTGATAGGTTACGGAGATGTTCCTTGACGAATTTGAACTGAGTGTTCATAATCTTCTCGTTTCGTTGAATTATGTTATACTCGGCTTCGAGCACTATAGTTTGATTTCTCATTAAGTTTTGTAGGTGTTTTTCGTTATAGGTAATTTGTTCTATATCTTTCGCGTACTTTTCAGCGAATCTTTCATCTAGAACACCAAATAGTGAATTGGCAATATAACCAATTCCGTTCACCAAGCCACGTTTCTTCCTATTTCTAAACTGTTTTTTTAATAACATATTATAGTGTTGAATTTCGCTCAACTCATGCTTGAGTTGAAACATAAGCGTCCGATATTGGTTAGATAAACCTGTACACGATTTTTGAAGATGATTTATGTAAGACTCTATGTCTGATAGTCCTTGATAGTAGGCTGATAAATTGTAATAGACAACAAGTTTCCACTCATCTCTTATGTACTGTAGGTTTGCAATTTTGTCAAAGTATAGGCCGTTGTTCTCCATCATTCGAGTAACATTATAAGGTTGTTGACTTTGTTGTACAGTCGGCGAAATTAACATTGTGAAACATAATAAGGTTGTTAATAATAAGCCTTTAAGACCCTTTTTCGGCATTGCTTAGTCTGATGTTGATTAGCGATCTGCTGATGATCTTGCTGTGTAGAGTGTAGTTTCTGTTCTGAAGATATTTCATGAACTGGTAATATGACTAACTTAGTCACTGGCCGTTTAACTATGTTATTTTTTGTTTTTACGGAAACCACCCGAACGTAACCATCCTTTCCAGGATGTACTTCATGGACACGACCCATGAGCCATTTTCCTGGAGGTAAATTATCGTCCTTAATTAATATAATGTCATTGATTTCGAGGTTCTTGCTTGGAGTTTTCCATTTTGAACGAGTTTGCAGATGCTGTAAATAATCTGTCGACCACCTTTTCCAAAAATGTTTTAACATACTTTGTATGAGTTGCCATCTACTGGGCAGGTTCATACAGTCATCACCTTGTGGTCGTGACAACAATGACCCTCCAATAAGAAAATGGCCAGGAGTCAAGTAGTTATCTTCGGGGTTTTCGGTCAAAGGGAATAGCGGCCTGGAATTAAGACAGGCTTCTATTTGTTGGATCAACGTAGTAAACTCCTCGTACGTGAGTCGTTGTTCTCCAAGCGTCCTCTTCAGGTGCCGTTTGAAACTCCTGACGGTTGATTCCCAAAGGCCTCCTGCCGTTGGCCATCCTGGTGCGTTGAATGACCATTTAATATCCCACTCGGCTATGCCGTCAAAGAACTCATTATTGAAATTTGACGTTATTTCCTTATATTCTTTTTTGAGTAATCGATTGGCTCCTACAAAGTTAGTGCCGTTATCACTGTACATTTGAGAAGGAGTACCACGACGTGCACAGAAACGACGGAATGCTGCTAAGAAGGCTGGCGTGCTCAAGTCAGAGACCAGCTCTAGGTGTACAGCCTTGGTGGATAAACAAACAAAAATTGCTATGTACCCTTTATTGCACCTTATGCCTCTACCCTTACTAGCCTTTAGGTCTACATGACCTGTGAAATCAACACCAGTGTGGGTAAATGGACGTGATGGTGTAACCCGAGGATAAGGTAGGTCTGCCATAATTTGCTCTCTCTTTTCGGTGCTATATCGTCTGCATTTGACACACATTCTGATTTGTCTCTTAACCGTGTTCATACCACTAAGAATCCAGTACCTCTCCCTAATGTATGAAAGTGTAAGTCTTGGACCTCCGTGAAGAGTGGTGATGTGTCCTTGACTGATAATAAGATCGGTTAATCGACTATGATTTGATAGTATAACCGGGTTTTTAGCAGAGCTGCTTAAGTCTGAAAAATTTAATCGTCCTCCCACTCTTAATATTCCGTCTTCATCTATATATGGACATAAGCTTGCTATTTTGCTCTTAGGTCGTACATGACCTTTGCTCTTTATATTAATCAAATCGTCTTCAAAATCCTGAGCTTGAGTGTACTTGATAACAATGTTATAAGCATTTTTAATTTCAGCTGGTGATAAAAGCTGACCGTGCTCCGACGGCTTACGGCGTAATCGCGCAACGAAACGTGACACCCATGCTATTGTCCTCACTACTCGAGTAATTGAATTATTATTTTGCAATAATTCTGTAATTAATGTAGGTCGTTCGTGGCATAAGGCAGTGTTTACACTTACTTGCTTAGCCTCTAGATTTGGTATCTCATATTTTTTGTTCATACATTTTTTTGCGTTAAAGCTCAGAAGCCATTTAGGACCCTGCCACCATAATGAATGCTCTAATAAGGTTTTAACTGTTACTCCTCTTGTGGCTGAGTCAGCTGGGTTCTCTTCTGATCGTACATGATTCCACTGCGAACTTGGAATAATTTCGGTAATTTGATGGACTCTATTTGCTACAAATTGCTTCCAGCGGGTGACATCTCCATGAATCCAGCCTAAAGCCACCATGGAGTCCGTCCATGCGTATATTGATACACGATCTTTAGGTAGTGATTGAACAACTTTCTTCATCAGTTGTGATAAAAGGTGAGCTCCGCACAATTCGAGTCTTGGCAGTGACACTTGTTTGTTTAGCGGGGCCAACCTTGTTTTTGCGATAATTAAGGTAGATGTGTACTCTCCCTTACTATCGGTTGATACAATGTAAATTGAACAAGCGTATGCCTTCTCCGACGCATCGCAAAAACCGTGTAATTGAAATGCTAATATTGTATCACCGAAATATCGAGGTATAGAAAATTGATTAATATTTTTAAGTTCGTTGCGTAGTTGAAGCCATTCTTCTTGCAACTGTTGGGATAATTTATCATCCCACGCCATACCACTTGTCCATGCCTTTTGAAAAATAAATTTTGCTTTAATTGTAAGAGGAGAAAGCCAACCTATCGGGTCAAATATTTTGGAAATATTTGATAGAAGCTGTCGTTTTGTATGACTAGTTTCTATAAGGTCAATTGTGTTTTGAAAAGTAAAGTCGTCCGTAGATGGATGCCATCTTAGTCCGAGAGTTTTACGAGACTCCGAACATTTAAAATCAAAGGGAATATCGACTTGCTCGGGTGATAAATCAGAAACTAATTCTTTGGCATTGGCTGACCACTTTCTCAATTTCATCCCTGCTCCCATTAACATTTGAAGTAATTGATTTTGTAATTCCTTGGTCTGTTCAATAGTTTGATGTCCACTCAAAAGATCATCAGTGAAAAATGAGTTCTCCAATGCTGCTGCTACTAAAGGATATTTTGAAGCTTCATCTTTGGCGATTTGTCGTAATGTTCTGATAGCTAAGAATGGAGCTGCTTTTGTTTCATACGTTACTGTTGTGAGATGATATTCGCGAAACGGTTCAGATGGTGAATCACGCCATATGATAGATTGTAAAGGTTGATCGGATTTCCTTACAAGTATTTGTCTGAACATCTTCTCTATATCCGCAGTGATCACGTATCTATGCTGTCTCCACCTTAAGATTAGATCTTGTAAGTCGACTTGTAGGTTGGGACCACATTCCATCAAATCATTCAAGCTACGGCCTGTGGTGGTCTTTGATGAGCCATTAAATACAACACGTAGCTTCGTAGTGCTAGAATCTAATTTTAGCACTCCATGATGTGGTAAGAAGCAACAAGGTCTTTCTTCACTATAAGCCTCTCGCATGTGGCCTAATTGCTCATATTCGTGAATAAACTGCTTATAACTGTCTGAAAGTGCGCTATTTTTTGCCATTCTATGCTCTAATTGCTTAAACTGTGCTATGGCTTTCGCCTTCGAAGAACCTAAGCATTCCTCAAATTTTGGCTTCATAGGAAGCGCTACCACATATCTACCGTTGTCTAAACGTGATGTAGTAGCCTGATAGAAATCTTCGCAATACTGTTCCTCTCTTGTCAAAGTGCTAGTATTTTCATGTATATCTTCTAATTCCCAGTACTTTGATATTTCTTGCAAGTTATTGATGACGACGTGACAGTTAAAAGTTTTAACATTGCCAGAGAGGATCCAGCCTAGTTTAGTCTGCTGTGCTAATGGGGCTTGTATAGGGCCTTTGATCAAGCCACTCATTATGATTTCTGAGTAAATGCTCGCGTCTAAAAGTATGTCTATTGGCTTTGATACGTTGTAATCAGGGTCTGCTAAATCAATACGTTGTAGGTGAGGCCAACATTGCTTGCTAAATGTGCTATTAGGTAGGTTATTAATGACACGTGATATTACTAGTGCTTGTGTCGTAAAACTATAATCTTGATAAATTGACTGACATTCAATCGATACGACGCCCTTGCTTGACTTGGACCCGTTTCCTATGCCTGATACCGATGCATTATAACGCTGTCGCTGCAGGCCAAGCATCTGTGCTGCGTTTTCAGAGATAAGAGCTATTTGTGAGCCCTGATCAAGTAATGCTCTAAGGGTGTGGTAGGTGCCGTTAGCTGCCTTTACCCTCAATGCTAATGTGGTTAACAACACTTCCTCGTCATCGGAAGCAACGTGGTTAACGCTATGCTGTTTCTCAATACTTTTTGTTGCTAAAGTAGGTGTCAAATTTAAGTTCGTCAAGTTTGTTACTGTGTGTGTGGATTGCGTAAATGCCTCGTGTAACAAAGTATTATGTTCGTCATTACATTCCTTACACCGCTTTTCGGAATAGCATTTACCGGCATGCTTATACAAGCAATTCTGGCAAATTTTATGTTTCGCAACCAACTTAAGTTTCATTCCTGCTGACATGTTGATAAATTTGTGTTTTAGATAAAATGTTGCTATGGTGTATGGTTTCCGTAAATAGGTCATAAAAGGTAGGCCACTGAGTGTATTTTCCCGTAAAGACCGGAATATCTAACATTGGAGTAGCTTGGTGAACATGAAGAGAAGAACATAATTTTTGATTTAAGATTTTCTTAATGCGCTTATATGATGATTCGTGAGTACTCAACTCTCTTTCGTAAAAAATATCACCTCCTTGTAATATGTTATCAATTTCTAAATGCATGCTATCTATGACGCTCCATCGCGTCTGTAAATTACGCAATTCATCCTCTATTTCCCACTTTTCGCTAATCTCATTCAGGTTAATGCTCTGGATAAGCCGATTTAAGGCTCGAAAATTAGTTCTTTGCTGACTTAACAGTTCAATAATTTTCCCGTCAAGCTGTATTGCCTTTTCTTCCTTCCCATAAGAAGGCCCTGCACCGTCCTTCCCGTAGGAAGAAAGCGCATCTCGAAATGCTTGATAAAAATCGAATGCTTGCTGGTAAATATTTTCAGTAAAGTACTGCTGTGTTTTATCTACAGAACCTTGTAACTCTATATTATTTTTATCAAACTCTCCCCAGATGTTATCAATTGCTTCTAGACGCGTTTGAATATACTCTGCAGTTTTTCTATGCGAAGGATCCTTTCTAAAATTAGTTTGGATCGATTTTAGTCGGTCTACAATTTCCTTTTGGCGTACAATAAGATCCTCCATTGTCAAAAACAGGAAAAAAGTGATAAAGGAACAATCTTACTTGACTGATGATGATGCGTTCGGAATCTGCTTCCGACACTAGCTGCTGGTTTGCTACTGTCTACTCCCTCCTGACTCCCGAGAGGATTAGTCCTGATAGTGATGATACTGCGACACCCGACGCTCGCCAAGTGTCTAGTGCTGATGATGCTGACTGTCTCAAGCCGTATACAGGCTCAAGAAAGTGTTGAAGAGTAAACTGGTATATTCACTCTTAACTTCGTTTACGAAGTTGCTGAACTGTTTTAAATATGCTAGTCTTAATGTCAACGAGTTCCACAACGGCATAAAACGATCACACGCGTCACTTTTACACTGTGTATTTGATCACCGATGGGCCCCGCAATCGTATGCTCGAAGGACCAAAAAAATGTAGGGGTTCCTAAGACTGTACTCGGGATCCTAACATTTACTAATGCTTGCTATGCTAGGGATAGGTTACTACAAGGAGTGCTAAATAAAACCGACCCGTATGAATGTTTGTAAGACACTGATTTATTTGCTAAGTAAAAATATGTAAATGATATAAAGTGTCGCATCAACAAATTCCATAATTTGGGTCGCGGCACGCACACATTCATGATAAAGTTAAATGTACGATGTTAGCTCGTACATATACACTTAAGTATAATTTTTACCAAGTTTTTTTTAATATTCTGTTTGTGGTAGGTACCAGTCCTGTTCCCTACTGAATAAAGAACTCCGGCGCTGCGGGCTGCTACTCGTGTGGCTGGCGGCTAATTCAATCACCGTCAATCGCTGAAGAGAGGCGGCGCGCTCTTCACGTTCAGGAGACGCCATTGGTTACTTGTGTTCTGCTTGAAGTTATCTTTAATATAGGCCTCGTTGGTCTAGTGATTTAAGTGCCGGGTCAAGATCTTGGGGGTCCTGGAATCGATCTGCAGGACGGGCAACAAGATTTTCGAATTTTCGAACATTGCTCGACTTTGTGATCAGAAACCTGCATTTGGTTGGCGTGGTGCCTGTACCCATCATTGCTGTGGTAACTTGAATTCAATGGAGACCTTTGCCCTGCAGTGGGATGATTAAAGGCCGTCAATTTACTTTACCATGTACCTTGCTTTGATATTCAAGCAATGTTGCAAGCGAATGTGTATATTGTGGCATGTAGATACCTCATCTCTCATTACCTTCTCATCCCATTATCATTTTTACTAGTTTTGCTTACATTTTTTATAATTTTATGTATTTTCTAATTTTCTTCTAAATTCTTTTTAATTTCTGTTTTCTGTTTCAAACTTTTTGGTTTGCTCTCATAATTTTTATATTCAAATTTTGAAATTCAAAATTGTTCGATCGTGCCTCGCCCATGTCAGGCGAGCACGTCAATCAGTTTAGTTTTAGATTCGGCTTTCAGTAGACATTGTTTTCAGACACTATTCTCAGCTTTTGATAAATATTATAAATTATTGTGATACCTAAATTGAAAAGTGAATTCCTGACTTCTATTCTTGGCTTTGAGTGATATTACTCTCGGATTGGTAGACTTGTCTTGGATTGTCCATAAAAATAAACTCCTCGCATATTTATTCGGTGGTTCTGGACCCTGCTACGGTCACGTAGACCGCCGGGCCTTCTCCATTTAGTGCTCCTGGATCCTGGCGGTCACGTAGACCGCCGGGCCACCTCTATCCTGTGCAGCTGGACCCCGCCTTGGTCAGACAGACCGCCGGGCCACCTCCCCTCCGTTTCGCATATCCTGGCGTGGTCGATCGCCGGGCTATCTCCCCGGTGCTGCGCAGATCCTGGCGTGATCGACTGCCGGGCCACCTTCCTTCTTCAAATTCATCAAATTGGGATCTTTTTACATCAAAATTAAGTTATGTAATTTATTTTTTTGTATTTTTTAGATGACATTGTAGTTGTCAGTTCTACTTTTGAGGAACATATTTCTTTATTACTTAAAGTTCTTGCAAAATTAACTTACTCTAATTTGACTATTAACTATGAAAAGAGTCAATTTTTCGTAAGGAGCTAAAATATCTAGGTTATGTTGTGGATGAACATGGTTTACGCACTGATCCATCTAACATTCAACCAATTCTTGATTACCTAATCCCTACTTCACCAAAAGATGTCAGAAGATTCCTTGGAATATGTAGTTGGTTCGGACGGTTTGTCAGCTTCAGTTCTATTGCTGCTCCTCTAAATAAATTAACCTCTACTAGTAAGAAAAAGGCCACTAAATTTATATGGTCTGATGATGCAAATTCTGCTTTTATACAGCTTAAAAACTGTTTAGTTTTAACTCCCGTTCTTGCTTGTACTGATTTTGAACTTCCTTTTTTTATACATTGTGATGCTTCAAATTTTGGTGTAGGTGCAATGTTGACTCAAGTTCGTGATAGTAACGAAGTTGTAATTGCCTATATGAGCAAATCTCTTAATAAACACGAACAGAATTATTCTACTACTGAACGTGAGACTCTAGCTGTTATTACAGCTTCAACATTGGCGTTGTTACCTTGATAACGGCTTACAATTTACGGTGTACACCGATCATTCAGCCTTAAAATGGTTCTTGAATCTCAATAACCCAACTAGTAGATTAGCTCGCTGGTCTGTTCGTCTGTCTTGTTTCAATATGATTTTAAAACATAAAAATGTAAATCATAATGTTGTTCCAGATTTCTGATCTCGAAATTCAGACAATTTAAAAATGGTTAAACCTATTTCTAGAAACCCATTATCTTCTTTTGAACAGTTTAATCAACTTTATGATAACTGTCACAATAATCCTGATGCATTTCCTAATTATCAAATTATTGATGATAAACTCTATAGGCATCTTCCTGCTTCTTATCCTTTCATTGATGATTTTGTTTGGAAACAATATCCTCCTCCATCTGAAAGGTTAAATCACATTAAAATAGCTCATGGAGAAAGTGACACTCCACATGTAGGTATTTTTGGGTATATATCGGGATGCCTAATTATTTGTACTCCTAATTGCCATTGGCGCACAAACTATTAGCCTAAAATTTTTTCGCACATTTTTACTATTTCTAAACGTGTTTAGCCTATTTTGACTACGCTTAACTTTATATCGCCGTATTATAATTTCGCCGAATATATCATAACACCTACCCTTTTGCAGTTCCAAATTTTTATTCGCAGAAAGTTCAAAACTTTATCAGCATGCATGCATGCTTGCAAAGAAGTAAGCATGCATGCAAGCAAGCAAGCAAGCAAGCATGAATGCATGCAAACAAGCATGCATGCATGCAAAGAAGTAAGCATGCATGCAAGCAAGCATGTATGCAAACAAGCAATCATGCATGCAAACAAGCAATCATGCATGCAATCAAGCAGACATGCATGCAAACAAGCAATCATGCATGCATCCAAACAATCAGACTTCCGTGACGGCTTCGGCGCTGCGGGGCTCCGGCGGTCCCACGCGTGCTTATCGTCGCAGACGGCCGCCTCGCCCCTCCGCGCCTACGCGCTTTTGAATTACACTCTAGGGGTAGGGCAGACAAGACTGCTTGGGGTCGGTTTGTGAGCGATTCGTTTCTTCAACTTTTCTGTTTAAAAAAAATAGAGCGAATGTCAAAAAAAGATGCTAATACATTAGTGCTTTCGATATTAGACATACTGAAATTAGGGTTTTCAATTCTTAGACCAATCTATAATAGTGCGAAAACAACTGTTAGACTAGACAATAATTATACGTTATAAGTTTAGGCCAATACGGTTCGGCCAAATGAAATTAGGACTTTAAATTTTAGGCGAACCGAAGGGCACCCGGTATTTTTAAAACTTATAAGAAATTATCGCTCCTCTATTATTGGAAAGGAAACAATCCAAGACAAAATTAAGTTATGTAATTTATTTTTTATTTTTTAGAATATATATATTTATACTATATATATACTTAATATATGTACTTTATCTTATCTTGTTCTGTATTTTATATTATTCTTAGGGAATAGTTATAGAGAGGTAGGTCCCCATAACTTTAGCTTTTTTAACAAGTCTGTAACTAGTGGGTGCAAGCTATTCCAGAATGGAAAACCTTTTTTTTTGACAACTTAGAGTTTGATTTTACAATCTCTTGTTTAGGGCTCCGTGTTGTAGGGCTTAAAAACGAAGTCCTATTACTAAGACATTAAACAGTTGATTTTCTGATGCTGATAATAATATTACAACAAATACTTAAAACAGAATAAAATAAGTTTCATAAGGCTCCCATACTATGAACGCAATTTTATGTTGTTTTTTTTCTCAATATTGATAAAGGCATTTGAAATATTCACATAATATTAAGTTGTATATTGACTTCTAAAATTAAATTAAATGAAATCGCGAAACCTTTCATGTCCGAGGCAGACTCGTACTGGGCCGGTTTTTTTTTTCATGAAACGTTAAATCACTTTTTTTATAGTCACTTTGAAAAAATTGCTTTTGCAATGTAGAAAATAAAATTTATTTATGGAAAGAAGCTTTTGTCCTCTTGATTTTATCTATACTAATATTATAAAGCTGAAGAGTTTGTTTGTTTGTTTGTTTGAACGCGCTAATCTCAGGAAGTACTGGTTCGATTTGAAAAATTCTTTTTGTGTTGGATAGTCCATTTATCGAGGAAGGCTTTAGGCTATATAACATCACGCTGCGACCAATAGGAGCGAAGCAGCAGTGAAAAATGTTGCGAAAACGGGGAAAATTAATCATATCATTTGACGCGGACGAAGTCGCGGGCAACAGCTAGTGATTTTGTAAATCTTCACAAAGAAAATGAATTTTTCTCACAAATCTTGAATTTAATATAATGTTTGTGAAAACATTAGCTAACGTTTTGCTTTTATAAAATCTTAATGCACTTTTATCTTTTCACAAATGAAAGAGGTCTTGTTTTTTTAATTCTATCCATCAGAAGTAGCTAAACTCCAGAGAATACGCTAACCAAAGGCATTTTGCTCCAAGTAATATTTATATACTAGCTGTTGCCTGCTACTCCGTACGCGGGGAATTTTGAATTCAAAGCTTTCTGACGGGAGACATTTTAATTCCGGGATCAAAAGTTGCCTATGTTCTATTCCAGAATATAATGATTGCATATAATGAATTTTATTCAAATTATGGCATTCATAATATTGAATCTTAAGAACTTTTATTTTTTCTTATGGGTACTATTAGAGCTATGTGCTGCCAATTGATTTAATTTTATTAATTCTAAACAAAATCAAGTCTCAAAAAATTAGAATAGTATTATTTTAGCGAATTACCTCTGATTATATTGAATCAATGTTAACTGCTTTTCATTTTGGCATTCTTTCGTATTGTGCATTATTGCTAAAAGAGGCCACTTTTGGCATTAGCGACAAATTCGACTTTATAGACAACTAAATGAAAAGTTTACTGTGATTCAATAAATATTAAAGGTAATTTGCTAAAATGATACTGTTCTTATTTTTTTGAGTATTGATTTTGTTTTATTAAAATTAAATCGATTGGGGGCAGCACATAGGTCTAATAGTCCCCTTACGGCCATTTCCAATAACCTATCTATCTTCAGTTTTGGCATATCGGAGATAGAAAACAACTTCTGTCTTTGTTTCTCTGGACGGCAAAAACAGAGATAGAAACTGTTTCCTATCTCCGATATACCAAAACTGAAGATAGATACGATAGGTTATTGGGACCGGCCGTTAATAGTACAGTCTAACTTTTGTAGATTTCCTCACCGCAGCGTGGCCTGTTTTCCAAAGATACTGCTTTGCTGATGTCAAAGACGAAGTCATAAGTCTTCATTGCACCATGTTGTTACAAGATTTCAGGTTGATAATTGAAAAATGAAAAAATGAAAATGAAAATGAAAAATGATTTATTCATAAACACGGTCTTACAATAGCAAAAACAAAGGTAGACTTCTTCTTTTGAACGCGAGAAGCGTCCGTACCAGAAATAAGCCACTCTTCCTTAACTAGTAAGTATTATAGCTAAACAAAAACCGTTTAAAATGCATGTGAGTGTGTGTGTATATATGTGTGTGTGTGTGTGTGTGTGTGTAAAACAAGTGTTATTTTACATAAATGTTCACATGTCACAATCCAAAATTCAATAGGTTTTCTATTTCTAGATATTCTAAACTTCTCAGCCATTCAACGACTTTCTGTTTACAGTGACGATAAGTCATAGGATATATATTTAAAATTCTATTTAATTATACACAATAATTGGACACAAACATGACCGAAATTTCTGCTATGTGATTTTGAAGTGGGCTGGTGATGATGATTATGATTCTGAATGCTGTTAAATACTTGCTTTATTTTTTGCAAATAATTTTATTGGTGTATTAGGTATTTCAGAACTTTTTTTGCTAGGCAGGTATATTTGCTTAGCAAAGTTCTGATGGAAACCCTTTCATATTATTTGTTTTTAGTTAGATGTTTGTCAGATACAAAGTCATTATCATGCTTAGGACAAGAATTCAATATGATAATATACACTCAAATTTTAATAATCCTGCAATATTCCGATAAGCAGCTTCTATTTGCCTTTGTCATATGTGGCAATAAAGTGAGTGATCTGTGCTAGTAATAAATGGAAAGTATATGAGTGAACTAGGGCAGAGGTCAAGCCGTACTATGTTTATAGTTCATTTGCGGTTTATTAACCTCCCAAGGCACACATCGACGGTTATCCAATCAGCACCAAAAAAAGTGACCCACATCCAGAATTATGTTCGGGACCGAAAGATCCGTTGCCGCGAATTTAGAGAAACTAGAAGTGATTTTTATTAAACCTGCTGACCCCGCAAATTTAGAATCACCTCAGAATAATATAATTGGATTTCAACGATCAAAATGTCATTATGTAAAAAATGGCGTTAACCTTACAACATTGCCATATTCGCCATCTGATAGAATCGTATAAAACTCACAGTTTGTTAATAATATACAAGTAATGTGACTATAAATTGAGTAATATCTTTAATCTATATATCTTTAAAGTTAGATTAAAATGCACCAAGTGTGCAAAACTTGATTAAAAATCGGTTTAGTATATTTTGAAATATTAATATTAAGCCTAAAATTTATAAATGGTGTCCTGACAGGTCGCCAGTATATGCAGATGTTCATAAACGAAATTGACTACAGTAATCGTCAAAAAAAACTCCTGAAAAAGTCATCCCCAAAGACTAAAGTGATTACAACACATTTTAAAGATACATCAAAATTCAGGATGTACAGTATAGTTCATATTATATGAAATAAAAATACTGCTAGCATGAATTAGTAATTTTCGTTGATTTCTTTTTGCATTCTATTTCCAAGCAACAATGTTTATTCCTTTTATTACAAAGAAATATTTAATTTTTACATTTGCACAAAAGTGGGTAATCTTTTCAAAGAAAGATTCTAATTTATCTAAAACCTATGTTATTAAATTTCGTGTCAATCTAATTTAAAAACAAAACTAAAGGCAGGTCTATAGAGAGTAGTATTCTTATTTTTTCAGCTACACTTTTTTTCATGTATGATTAAACACATTACAAAACAATTTTTGACATCTACCAATCATATATACCAATTTGGCTCAAATTCAAACTTTTTGCTCGTGTATTTGTTTTAAAATCGTGTCCGCCGTGTTATTTGTGACTCGGCACGCCAGTAAGTCCTTTAAATAATTTCCGAAAAGGACACCTTTAACTTTGCCTGTGATTCCAGGCCGAATTCAAGTAAGGCCAAGTTAAAACCGCAGCGTTAGCCCGATCGGTGCCACGTGGCAAAGTTATACTTACTGGTACACAGCCTGTGGGGAACAGTCTGTCTAAAACTATGCGATGCATAATCCTGTATACTAAGGTTCGTTATGTTTATGCAATAGTTATGGATAACGATATTTGAATTTGAATTTAAAGATGCGTAAGAAATATTGAAAAAAAAGTGGTATAGTATGGTTACGGTGTATGATCATTCCACTGCAGGGCAAAGGCCTATATCATTGAATTCAAGTTACCACAGTAATAAAGGATAAGGAATAATCACCGAGCTTGTCAAAGAGAGTTGGTGGTCGTACAAACCTGAACAATGTTCGTAAATTCGAGAACATTCTAAACTTAGAAATAAAGGATAAAATCCATGTCCTCGAGTCCTTAGCCCGGTAAATATACGACGAGACGCATATGGCATATTACGTGTTGATTAATACTGTACCTATTTTTGCAGTGGTAACTTGAATTCAATGATGGAGGATGTTTTCCTGCAGTATGGTGATAAAAGGTCGTACTACTTAATAATTAAATTGCAGTTCCTCGATGAAATTATAACCTTTCATACATAAAACACTAGCTGTAATCCTTGAACTGTGGTTATGCCAACTCGGTTGTACAATAAAACTTCTGTCGGCTTTGTCGGGACGAGCCGCAAACCGCGGTCCCTCTATAAACAATTACATAATAAACTTTAGTTAAACGCAAAAACCTCCGGCTTTACAGCAGCTTATTTTTTGTTGGAATTGTTTAATATTTGCCGAGGCAATGTTATTATGTGCGAATCTCATTCTAAAACGAAATTTGTTTAAATATGTTCAAAGTATCCCTTTGAAAGGAAGTGGTCGATTAATCAAACAAGTAGCTTGATCGAATGTTGGTTTATTACTACTCAATAATTAAGGAATACATCTTTTATATAACATGCTTATACTATTACACCTCACCTCCGGGGTGAAAAGAAAAAAAAATACAATTAGTAATTTTTTTTTTGTTACACAATAAATGGTTTGGTCCTATTTTTATGGACTATTTCTTGCTTACAATTTTTCAGAATTTCAACATTTACTCCAAGGTCTGCTATGACCTTAAAAGGTCCATCATACACTGTATCTAATTTCTTAGCACATTCATTTTTAACTAAAATGAGTTGTCCATTATAATACGTTACATGATTCATATTCTTATCATAATTACATTTACGTTTTTCCTTACTCAAAATAAGATTGTTACGAGCATCTTGTTGAGCAACTTGTAACCTATATTTTAGTTCTAATGCATAATTTTCAGGATTATATAAAGGTTCAACATATTGACTTACTCTACATGGTAATTTACTCGGTCTACCAAACACTAACTCGAAGGGCGTGTATTTAGTCTCTGTGTGAACTGTGTTATTGAAATTATAGCACCAAAAGGGAAGCCACTGGCTCCAGGTATCTTTTTGGCCATTACATTGTATGCGTAAAAATGCTCCTAAATTTTTGTGTGAATTTTCTAACGCTCCAATAGATTGATGATGATATGCCGTTGAAGTAAGCTTCTCTATTTCTAAAATTTTACATACCTGTTGCATTGTTGAAGAAACAAATTCTGTACCCCGATCAGTTGCAATAGTATCTGGTATCCCGAACCTTAATATAAAATTATTAACTAATTCCCTAGCTATAGTAACCGTTTCCTTGTTTTTTAATGGATAAGCCTCTACGAATTTAGTCAACTCGCATTGTATTGTTAATATATAACAATATCCTTCTAAATCTCTGTCCAATGGACCAACAACGTCTAAAAATATTTTTTCAAATGCTTGTAGAGCAGTTGTAGTTATTTGCATTGGTTCTTTTACATATTGGCAATGTTTCATTTTTTGACAAGTAGTGCACTTACTCACAAAAAATTTAACATCGTTGTCTAAACCTGGCCAATAAAACTTGCTTTTTATATTATTGGTCATTCTACGAATACCAGCGTGACCGCTAGTTGGTAGTAGATGAAAATCGTTAAGAATAAATCTTTTTTCTTCGTCATCGTCAATTCTTTTAATACCTTTCAATATACATACTTGTGGACCGGTCCAATCCTCAATTAATTTTATTTCTTTTAACAAATCTTTGATAAACGTCTCATTTTCTCTCACTTTTACTATGCATAGTTTATTTATTTTATTTTCTTTACAAAACTTCTCTAACTTAGTCACAAATTCGGCTCGCGAGAATTGCGCCCTAAATTTGAGGTTAATGTAAAGTATATTTTTACTTTTAGTTAATACAAAACACTCATTTTCAATACTTATATCATTGTTTTTTCTCAAATGCTTCAGTTTGTCGTCATTTATAAAACTTAACTCTACAAAGTCACTTGGCATCTTTAATAACTCCACTACCCTTGGTTGATCAGGCCAAAGGTTTGTGGGTTTATTAGAAATGGGTGATTCTGGTTGCCTATCTAACTCTCTCCTTTTTGCTCTCGTCATAACCGTTATAATTTCATTATTCATCTCTTTCAATGAATCTGACGTAGGTAATACATATCCGAGATAAAGCATCTGCTACGCAATTATTCTTTCCTGGTACGTGAAGTATTTTAAAATTGTATTCTTCTAGTGCCAACCTAAATTTTAATAACCTACTTGATGGATCTTTTAATGAAAATAAATACAATAAAGGTTTGTGATCTGTCATTACAGTGAATGTTCGGCCATATACATATGGTCTAAAATATTTTATTGACCAAACAATGGCAACCAATTCTTTCTGAATGGTAGGGTAGTTTATCTCTGCTTTATTTAAAGGTCTACTAGCATACGCCACAGGTCTCATGTCTTTATTACATAGAACAGCGCCAATAGCCGTGCCTGATGCATCGGTCTGTATGACAAATTCATTATTTTCGGAAAAATCAGGAAATTGCAGTATTGGCGGGGTTGTGAGTGTTTTAATTTTTCAAATGACTCATTGCACTCTTTTGTCCAGCTAAATGGTTCATTTTTTCTTGTTAATTTATTTAGACTATTG
This sequence comes from Anania crocealis, assembly GCA_949315895.1. Classification (NCBI taxonomy): domain Eukaryota; kingdom Metazoa; phylum Arthropoda; class Insecta; order Lepidoptera; family Crambidae; genus Anania; species Anania crocealis. Next base: position 8,333,973 of record OX438872.1, on the reverse strand, counting down.
GTAATTTCTGCAAAGTTTTTAATGAATTTTCGGTAATAGTTACAGAATGCAACAAATCGTTTTACCTCTTCGGTATTACTTGGTACCGGGTAATTTTGAAGAACTTTAATTTTATTAGGGTCTGGTAATACTCCTTGTGACGATACTATATGACCTAAATATAGTAATTCTTTTTTTAGAAAACAACATTTATTAGGATTTAACTTTAAATTCACTTTTCTCAACCTTTCCAATACATCTATCAAATTCTTATTATGACCGATCATATTTCGTCCAAAAACGATCAAATCGTCTAAATATATGAAACATTTTTCGAAAGCTAGACCAGACATGGCTACTGACATGACACGACTAAAAGAACTAGGACTTGTCTTCAGCCCCATCGGAAGTCTCTTCATTTGATATTGGCCTGTGCTAGTGGTGAATGCTGTGTACTTCCTACTATCTTCATTTAATAAAACTTGATAATATCCTTGGTTTAAATCTAAATGTGAAAATAAATGGAACCAGAGAGGGAGTCTAGAATGTCCGTTATGTTTGGTAATGGGAACTTATCATCGACTATGCAATCGTTTAGTTTCCGGTAGTCAACTACTAACCGCCATTTAATATTTTGATTGTTTCCTGATTTCTTTGGTACCAATAATATCGGACTCGACCACTCGCTCTTTGCTTCCTCAATTATATCATTTTCTTTCATATTTTGAATTTGTTTATTTACTTCTTCTTTTAAACTATGAAGTAATCTGTATTGTTTTACGTAAACTGGACTTGTATAAGGTTTAAGTATTATCGACTGTTCATAAATATTGGTTGTACTTAATTTGTCGCCTGGCAAAAAGAAAACATCTGCATATTTGGAACAAATATCTGTAATAGAACTTTTTTCCTCGGAGTTCAAATGATCTAACCTTAAACTGTTGAGTAAAACTTTAGATCTTTCTGAATTCCTCAACAAGTATCGAATTGGCAAATATCATATTGATCAAGCGTTTCTAAATGTGGTTGAAACATCGGAATAGTAATATTTTCATCACTAGTGTTTAATATTTTTACTGGCACTCTATTGTTTTTCACCTTCACTATACTTCCTGCCATAAAAATGTTTTCCGATAATTCTTTAGAGCTGATAACGCAATCTCCTTCATATGATGAATCTAAAAACAAGTAATGTATTGATTCGCTTCGAGCTGGTAAAACTAACATTTCATTAGAATAATCAATTGTGTCATACATTGGTAAGCGACATTCCATTCCATCTAAGTAGAACGTTATGATATTTGTACTCAAGTCGATATTTGATGCATACTTGCACAGAAAGTCTAAACCTAAAATTCCATCTGCCTTTAATGGCACGCAGTCGAAAACATAGAAATCATGATCGAATATCATTCCAGAATGTTCACTATGATGATGAATCAACTGTAGCGAAACATGTCCCGCCGATTGAATTTCACCTGCGATACCTTTTATTATTGTGGCGTCTCTAAATATGGAAGTGTTTATTGGAATAGCTTCTTTCTTTATAACCGATAATGACGCACCCGTATCTATAAGCCAGAAATATTTTTTGTTATTGATATGAAATGTTACAAATCTTGTTTTGCCATTTAAAGTCAAAATAAAATGTTTATGACCGAAAAAACTGAATATCGTTTGACTGTGATGTCGACGGTGTTGTCGTTTGAGTCTCGTTTTGAATGTTTGGTGTTACTTGTTCGCTGTAAAATACGCGTTGATTTCCACTACTATGGGTATTAGGATAACTCGATCGATTATCACGCGAGAATCGCATACCACGTCCTCTATTTGAGTGATTAAATTCTCGTCTATACGCAGAGTTAAAATAATTGTTTCTTACCGGATTGTTGCCACGTTGATAATGATAACCTCGCTGTCCTCTTGGTTGACCGCGAAACTGCCTTTGGTTAGAATTACGTTGGAACCTACCTCCTGTCCCACGACGTGAAAAATGCATTACACCTTCACCTCTCGATGTAGATGCAGATGTCAACTCCTCGTCTTTTGCCGCTTGTATAGCCTCGTTCAAATGTTCATAGTTGCGAGCCGCAATGATTGTGCTCAATCGAGAATCTCGTAAGCCGTCTGAAAAACGTTTAACCGCCAGTTTTTCATTCAACGGTTTTAACACAAAGTAATTTTCTGTATTCCCGTCTGCCTGTGATATTGTCAAGTCAGAAAATAGCTTTTCTACTTCTGAGCCGTACTGGTCGATTGTTCGCCAACCTTGACTTATATTTTGCAATCGAGACTGAATAGCCGTAAATGATTTTTTCGTTAGCAAATGTTTTCTTAAATCATTGACAAGATCACTTGCAGTTGGGTAAGTTTGTAATAAACGCAGTTTAGCATTTTCCGAAAGCCTACTTTTCAAAACGAATGTCACTAATAATTTTTTTCCAGAATCAGATAACATTTCTGAGTACATTTCCACAGCGTCAATCATTGACTTGGTATTATTTTCGTTATTGTTCATCACAGGGATTAAATTACACGCCGTTTTTAAATCAAACTCCATGGTTGGATTATCGTTTTCACTTGATTCTAAATAATCGGAACTACTACTGTCACTATCTCTATAGCACAATTCTAAAATATAGTCATATATTAATTTTATTTTCGCTGAAACAGAATTTATTGTATTTAATTTTTCGGCAGATATTGCTTGCTTGCTTAATATCTCAATAAGTTCAGAACTTTTATTAAAAATAATTTCTGCTTCCGCCAATTTTTTTTTTATACACTTTCCTTGATAACGCGATTTTCCTCTCTTAATTAAATATTTTTTAATAGCTTCAATATCTTTCAAACACTGAAATAATTCATTTTCCATACCTTAATTTCATAATAAGTAATAGAATGTACGTACCCAATATTACTCTCGAGTTCTCGTAGTAGGGGCAAGATGCTCGTATCATATATGGATGTAGAAACGTAAACAGACACTTCATAAACTTATCGCATGTCGCGAATAAAATTATGTTACTATTCTATGAAATAATATTTTGTTAAGCATGAAGATTAAAAGATTAAATGTGACATTATTTAAAAATTAAGCATTATGTACTTAAAATCTCTACTTTTGATACGTTGCTTGCAGTTAATACACGTACTACTTCCGCAACACCAGTTAGTCTAAATAGGCTTTAATAAAAAAAAATACACTATACCGCCACTTTCACATTTTACACCTTCACTAAACTTCAGCACATTTGGGCACCGCTGCACCCGGGATGGGGTCGATGTTGCGCCGACGGAAAGATTTTCGCAGCTCATTAAACGTTATCTCGCGACGCATCCACTTCTTGTGAGTTTTCTTATAAATCTTGTAAAAGCCGTAGACTCCTGCCAAGGCCATAAGCGTGATGATTACCACCAAAAGGATATTAGTAGTACTGGCATGAAACTTCAAGTCTTCTGTTGCGGACGCAGAATTGCTACCACCCGAAGCATTCTGGGCTATGATGACGTCTTCTTGTTTAGACTGCCTGGAACCCATTTTTCAGTTTTGCGTTTTTTGAATTAATTACAATTATAACTGGACCCAGCCGCTTAGCAGAAAAGTCACGCGTCACATAAAATTCCATTGTAATATATTTGCTCTGTCACGTTGCACCGAATGTTGAAACCCGAGAAACTTAGATGCGCGGCCCAAACATGGCAAGGGTCGCCATGAAAGGAAGTGGTCGATTAATCAAACAAGTAGCTTGATCGAATGTTGGTTTATTACTACTCAATAATTAAGGAATACATCTTTTATATAACATGCTTATACTATTACACCTCACCTTTGTTTATTTATTTACAATTAAAGAATACTAATTGCCTTCCATCACCGACCCATCCATACAGCCGTCAGCCCTTATGCATTTATAGTATTTTTAGTTAGATAGTAATAACAGTTTATAAAATAGAGTTAACCCACACACCAAATGTCTGGATAGGTAAATGTTTAGCTTAGATCCGTCGCCCAGTAAGCACGGCAGGTAGAGGGTCCTCACTTCATGCAGTCAAAATGTTTATACGAGGAATCGCATTTTCATAGTTAATTCATTTCAATGGTTTGTGTAAGTCAAAGTAAGAATAAGTTTCATAAAAAGCGCATGGTATTATTGGATAATGGTTCCCCATAAAACACACACTTTTTAAAACTGAAACAAGTCAAAGACTCGATCATATAAGCCTAGTTCGCATTAGGCCAGTATTTTAGTCGAGGACGAGTATTTTAGTAGCTAAAGGCGTCTGAACACCAAAGTCAGAACATCGAGTAGGTTGGAAAGTAATTTAGTAGCGAGTTGAAAGCGAGTCAACTCGACTAAAATACTGGCCTAATGCGAACTAGGCTTCACGGAAGCACAAAAATGTGGAAGTAACATATCCAGTGTATTTATTTTTTTGTGTGACGAAGTAAAAACGGACTAGTGTTGTGTTGGACAGGTGAAATAGTGCGAAAAATTGCCCCGCGGTCAAACGGGCACATTTGCCCCGGGCTTCCGGGATACGGCACTTGATGTTGGGAATGATAATCATTTTCTACGCTTACTTTCAGCATTTCTTGTAAGATTTTGAAGAGTACCTTTTCGATGAAATGCTCTGAATTTTGAACTGTTTGTGTTTTTTAAGTGCCGGCATGTAATATAATGAACCACCATGTATTTTCTTACAAGTTTCTTAAGAGGGGACTTAAAGATGATTCTCGAATAAAACCGGCAGCATGTTCAGTCTACCATTGGCCACACTGACGTAGACGGAGCTTTTGAAGCGTATTTTTTAGTATATTAAAGAAAAAAAGTTTATGGTATTTGTGCTATAGCAATAGGTTAAGCCTGTAATGATAGTCATGAGTTTGGTTAGTAAATAACATACAAAAAAAAAAGATTCACAGTCCTATACAAAAAGTTTATGACGAACCAAGTTTAAATATAATCTATGCAGCTCATGCCATGTGTCATCCCCACAGAACATGGAAAAAGGTTAGAAAAGTTATGTAGGCGGGGCAGGAGCGCCACAGAGGTTATGGGCAAATGCTTGTAGGTGAGCGCTGTGATTGGTTTCTTTAAACTCGTTTATATGTAGTGGGGCGCAAGCGAAGACATTAGTTCTCATACAAATGGCACATGACAGCAGCCTTTCTAACCTTTTTCCATGTTCTGTGTGTTACACCTACTGTAATGCAAAGTCAACATTACATACATGACTTAAAGACAAAATACATACACAACTCACAACTAAGGTGAAATATAGAAAATAATTCAATGAGTGCTCATTTGGTGAAGATGTATTTAATTGTTTAAATGTAAAATAAAAAAATTTTGGCTTTTGATGATTAAGAAAAAAAAATGTTTCCCTTCAAAATAATTTTGAATATTAAAACTTATTTATTATAATTCTAATATTTTTTACATAGCATATCGCTATAGTGTCACACAATAAAATAATAGCGACACTCCTTCTCTTTATAGGGGCCGTCCACAAGTTACGTCACATATTTTAAGGGGGGGGGGGGTCTTACTTTTGGTGACATTGGGTAAAATAGTATGGGAATTTTCGTAAAAATGCGTGTAACGAATGACCCCATATAGGTATCGTAAGAGGCATCCAAAGGAGTACTGCCAGAAGAAGACAGCAGCATCTTTTTTTTTCACCAGGTCTACCACTGGCCAAATTGCGATCGTCAACCCACCTGCCAAGTTGATTAAGTCAAAATTCTGATTTAAATTAAATCAGAGGCCCATGTTCAGACTGTCCAGCATTGGACTGATATAGGTTATTAATGACAATGATGACACCGTCATAAAGGCATCACAAAATAGATATCTACTTCATTATATAACCCAGTTGTGGCATAACAAAGCAAAAACTTCAGCGACTATTAAATACCCAACCAACCGAAGCAGTAGGCAAAATCTGTAATGAAACTTTGACCACAAAAGGACACTCTTAAGCCCAGTCCACCGTCAGATTTCCTCCACAATTTGAAACGACTTAAAACTTAGTGAAAAACAAAAGCTATCCTCCAAGTAATTAATCTTTTACTTTGCTTATAACAAGTTCAAAATCTTCCTCGAGTGGGGGCCTACCACAATACACGTGTGAACAGAAGGTTTCAGTGTTGTTGACGCAACCACAAGCGAGTTCGCCATTTGGTCATCACACATTTGAATGAGGCCCGTCACGAAAGAATGAGAGCATGCAAATATTTACGCTGTTGTAAACTGTTTGACTAATGCTGTTTGCTTTTCGTTACCATTACCATCAGCTCATATCTATCCACTTCTGGATATAAGTAGAATTCACCGTATGGAAGGCAGGTTGCTGATAACAGTTTGGCCAATGCTGGAGTGAAAACGCACTGCCCATTGTCATCTGATGGTAATTCTATAGTCGTTACGATACCCATAATGACGATACGTTGTGATTTTGTTTTCTGAGCCAGCACCACACGCAGAAATAAGCCTTTGGCAGTAACTAATAATTTACAAAAAACAAATAGGTTTATCAAAAAGACATAATAAATTGTTACTGTCACTAGTATTTATATTATTATTCATTATTTAAACCAACCGCTTCAAAGTCTGAACGGGTCTTTTTTTAATGACACGAAGGTGCTACATCGAGAGATAACTATTTTACTTTTCGAGCGTAGGTTATTTCATCTCTAGATAAATCTTTCAGTATCACCAACAACCCTTAAAAGTTTATTAGAAAATGTACAATTTATATGAAATAATACTATCCTACATTTCTACATTTAGTTGTTAAAACTTAAATGAAGTTGTGACTTTGTGAGAAATGTACTTACCATCAAATTTTTCATTGTGGACTTACCTTGTCCAATCTTCAGCAACTATTTTAATTAAACACGCTAAGAGAGTAATAAAAACAAACAAAAGAGAAAGAAAACAAATTGTTAGTAATAAATTGTAAATGAAAAATAAAGACAACCAATTTTCCAAAATCGATAGCCTCTTTACTTACAATGCTTACAATTATGAAAATTCTTCTTTGTGAAGTAGATGCTTTATCGTCAATGAGTTGAGAGGGAATAAATGACCGTTGGAAGTCCAACCAGAGACTCTTGAATAGTAGCATTTAATGGATACGTTAGTGAAAATCAGTAGTGCATGCTTTAACACTTTACCATACTAGTTTCAATAACTACTTAAGAAGAAGAAGAAAGAAAGAAAAACACTTTATTGCATTATACAAAGATAGTACAAATGGCGGACTTAATGCTAAAAGCATTATCTACCAGTCAACCATGAGACCAAACAGAGATTTTACAGGCGGTGCAAACAAGTGAGAAGTGAAAATATTAACAAATGCAGAAAAAATAATAATCACAAAACAGATAACAAAAGACAAAAAAATAAAAAATATATATATTATTATATACATACGAACTTAATACTTAGTTTAACCCGTTTTTTAAATACTTATACTTAAATGCATTTATGAACTTTTATTTTTATCTACCAACCAAAACTGCGCACGCCACGAAATTAAAGTCGATTTAATTTTAAGAAATAACCTAAACTTACAACAAAAGCGTACATAGCCCGTAAACTGCTACTAGTGCCTTTCAATAAGCTGTAGCACCGTCATGTCACTCATCATACCGTAGCGGGCCACGAACACAACTACGAGTCCTCTATGCTACGAAAAAAAATTCACAGGATTTTAGTTAACAGGATTTTGAAACTCTGTTAATTGTATTGCTACATGTACGTACAGACCAATTTGTGATATGGATTTTTTTGTCAGTGATACATTGAACATGACTGGGGTATTGTTCAAAAAGCATTCCACACTTTTACTTTGCTTATTTCTTTCAACTTCGAACATAATACTCTAACCCTATTTGTATGTCATCGTTCCCGTAAAACCCTCAACAAAACTCGGGTAAAAATACCTAAAGAAATAACTGTTGAGGCACTTAACCCGGAATAGGGGAATCGCTATAAAACTCAACTCTTTCACTGAAGGCTTTACAACCTCATTGAGAATTCAGTTCGGGGTTGTCTCGTAAAAATTGGCATTACTTCACACTTAGAGAACACTTAAAATTCTTGTCGCGGGGTCGTTTTTGCATTGGAAGTGGCAATTACCTGGTACCACCGCCACATGTGCCTTTGATGTATGACTCTATGAAAGTTTTAGGGACCGCTCTGGGAGTCCGTTCGGTTCTTAAATCTTTAAACATTTTTTGAAGGCTGTTTCGAGTGCCCTTTGAGTTAGGAGTGGGAATCCATTTCTTGGAAGTAGGTATGTTCAGTGGAAATACATTATCAATAAACATTCTTAAAAACTGGAGAGTCCTATGTCCAACAGTGGACTACGATATGATGATGATGATGACGATGATGATGATGATGATGATGATGATGATGATGATGATTCTTAAAACTGTAGACTTAGAACACAAGCGTGTTTTATGTTGTGTTTTTTATCCTATTAATTAATTAATATTATAAACGCGAAAGATTGTAAGAATGTATGAATATTGGTTACTCTTTCACGCTAATACTACTCAACGGATCAAATGTAATATGGCACGGTGTTAGTTTATTGGTTGGATAACATATAGGATACTTTTTATCCCGGGAAAAGGTACGGTTCCCGCGGGATAATTTTAATACAACAATTTCAAATTAAAAAATCCACGCATATGAAGTTGCGGGCAACAGCTAGTTTAGTATAAAGTCATGTTAAAGTGTTTTGAGAAATAATAAATTACACTGTGTGTTATAACCTAAGATCCTTAATGGAGAAAACAAGCGCGATATAAAGTTTTTCATTCCTTTTATCATAGAACCAAACGAAACGCATAACTGGACACAATCCTTCCCGCGCCATCCAATCACAGAGGCTTTCCACGGCCATTACCAATCCGTCAGTCTACCCGGTAGAGACAGATCGTCGTTCGGTATGCGGTCGCCATTCCAGGACTTTACCTAATAACCATCGGTTTTTTAACTATGTGTCTCGTCCACACCTGCATCAGTGCAGTAATTCTTCTTTTAATTCTTAAATAAAAAATAATCAATAGTAGGTATAAATTACTCTTTTTTGCTTAGGTACTCTGCTAGGTACTTACAACGGCTTTCTGCCAAGAAATTTTCATATAATATGTCCAAATTTTACTGTTAGATTCTATCTTGAAATATGCAATGATTTTTAAGCTATTGCATAGCTTCTATCGCGGGCCTTGAGCGTGGAGACCGAATCCAGAAATACCATAACAAAAAAAAACCTAACACGGCACTCGGGGCGAGGCACGCTCGACCAATTTTGAATTTCCAAAATTTAAAAGAATTTAGAAGAAAATAAGGATTTTGACAGTATGGTTGCCTATGGTAACCATATCTGCCAAAATAACAGAACAATTTAATTACAAAAGTCAAAATTAGAAAATACATGAAATTATAAAATTAAGCTATTGCATAGCTCCGCGAGGCCTTGAGCGTGGAGACCAAATCCAGAAATTCCGTAACGAAAATAACCTAACACCCCCCCCTCCGACCGGCACAGCGGTGATACTTTTTAGTTTTATAATTGCATACGTTGATAAAAAATGCTATGCAATAGCTTTACCGCGGCAGTCTCCGAGTGCTACACGTCTTTTTTTTTTCGAATATCTACGTGGTTTTATTTTTAATTAGGTACCTATTCGAAGGTAATTTAGCATAACATTTCTATACAAAATAATAATCATTTGAGCGAAATGTTAAAAATGTTTAGTTTAATTTAATTAAACTTTATTGCACGGATTAGTAAAAAAAAACTACAAAACATGGACTTAATGACTAATAGCATTCTCTACTGTCTCTCTATTCTCTCTGGGCGGTGCAACATCAAAACAACAAAAACTAAATTTAACAATTGGGAGGGAGAAATAAAATAGATCAGGATATTTAATTAAATAACGCAAATGGCGCCGAATTTACTTAATAGTAGCAAGTTTATGATGATGATAGCATTTTACCTATACAATAGACCTAACATATTGGTTAGTTACACCTTTTTCCTTAAAATCAATCAGTCAAATCACCCCTCAAATTTTAACATGACCTACTTTTAAACGTGACGACCATTTGGATCAGCGGTAGTGAACGCTGCTTCTGAGCCATGGGTCGCGGGTTCGATCCCCGCACAGTACAAATATTTGTGTGCATGAACATGTCTGTTTGTACTGGTCTGGGTGTTTACTATGTATTATAAGTATATACATATATACAAAAAAAAGTATATAAGTAAGTTTATCGGTTGTCTAGTACCCCATACGACAGGGTACTTAATAGTAACTTAATTTGGGACTAGATGGCTCTATGTGGCCTAGTGAGGCATGTCTTAAAAATATTAATATTATTAAACGTAACTTCAAAGTGAACGTACAAATTTCTACATTAAAATTATTATGAAATCTAGTCATATTGCTTTATGCATTAAAAACCGCTCAACCAAAAACCCCGTAAGGTATAAACTAAAGAGTTTATTTACGCCGTTAGCATATTGAATGGAATACACCAGGAAATCCTAAAGACATCACTTGCTTGGCTTAAATAAGATGTTCCAACGGGAATACGTTGACGTTTTTACAGTTTGGTGCAAGTTAAGATCAGAATTTCTCATTAATTTGTTATTTTGTGTCTTGTTAGTGTAACGTGTTTATTGCAATGATATTTTTAAGTATGATATGTTACCCTCATAGTAATTCACGAATTAAATCTGTTCCAAGCAATCCAAAACTGCAGACATTGACAAGTTCCATTGATAAACGGAACAAAAGATGTGAAATAGCACGCAAATGAAAGAGATGGCTATATTTTTTAATGATTACCGCTCGTGAAGGCACTCTACGTGGACGTTGTAAAGTACGACCTGATTAGGGCGTATTGGAGTCTTCACAACGCGCGCGCTTATAACATTATCTGCTTCGTTTTAATCTAATACATTGGTTTATTGTAATTTTTTTTGTGTGTAAAAACAAATGACGTATAAATATGTGTTGGAAATATATAAAATATATATATATATGATGTCCCATATACATTATAATATGAAAACAAGATCAATATATACAGCCCTATATAAAATAGACACTTCGAACTACTTCGAAGTGACTAAGTTTAAATATAAGCAGTTAATTTTATTTGCCACTAGCTGTTCCCCGCGACTTCGTCCGCGTCAATTGCCGTTATTATGATCGCGATTATTTTCGCATCATTTTTCACTCATGCTTCGCTCCTATTGGTCCCAGAATGATGTTATATAGCCTAAAGCTTTCCTCGATAAATGGTCTATCTAACATAAAAAGAATTTTTCAAATCGCACCAGTACTTCCTGAGATTAGCGCGTTCAAACAAACAAACAAACAAACTCTTCATCTTTATAATATTAATAGTATAGATACCTACCGTAATGCAAATGAAACCCTTAGATTAAAATATTGAAGATATGCGTAAGGATACTGTTGTCATGTGGAAATGAATGATATGTTTACGGATTTAGTACGCGTTTATTTTTGATTTAACCCGACGTTTCGGACACTTTGCAGCGTTCATGGTCACGGACAGGTAGTTGAAAGATAGTTGAAGCGTCACCGAGGCTAGGAGCGGTTATACACGGTGCATTTTCAACCACCTGTAAAACGAAGCCTACGTTATGAAACCATTATGTATAGCGTCTTGGCAGTGTTATTTATTTTACCAAAATTTTTTTTTTTCAATTTTGAATTTTGTTTTTACTATTTATTTTGAAACACACAGTGGCGCGCACAGATGTAGCTGTGCAAGGTTCATTCAACCGAGACCCCGCCGCAGCAAAATAATTCGTCTGTGCGCGTCATAGCGTGTTACAAAATTAAAAGTCTGAATCAATATTTAATATTAAAAAAATTTATATTAAAAAAATTATTACATTGTCATGATGTTATACATAACGGTCCAATAACGTGGGCTTCGTTTTCCAGGTGGTTAAAAAGCACGGTGTATAAGTGAGCAACCATATTTCGCGTAAATACAGTACATTTATTTTTTTATATTACTCATTGAAATACACAGTCCATTAATATTCTAGTGATTCACCACCCTTTTGATTACACAACTATCATAGTATGGACAACTGACAACAATCTAAGTGAATTAATAAATCGAATTTCATGTCCTCAATTCCGAAACACGACCACAAAGTAAATGGGTCGGCTTAGGGACAAACTTCATTAGCAAGGATTGAGACACTTTGACGGCTGCATGTGTGATAAGTTTAGTATCTAAAACTGGTTTAACCTCTCAAACGCCGATTGTCCGAGACGTCTGAATACAGCATTCTAGGAGATGTAATTTAAACGCTATATTTAAATGCCATTATTATTGGTTCATTTGGCTTAAGGCTTTTTGTGGCTTTTGTTTTAGTGAGCATAGACAGATGCCCGCGACGATTTGTTCTGACAATCCTCTTACATGTATATGGAAAGTGTCATGTTACTGATTTTAATTTACAGTGCCTTGCAAGCTTATCCGTCTTGATCTCAGGCTGCAATCTGCATCTCTACAATATTACAAAATGGTTATTACAAAAATTTACTAAATATTTTGTAGTTATTATTACAGATAAGATATTTTTATTTTTTTATTTTATTTTATTATGTATTTGGAACAAAACAGATTACAATCATATATAATCTAAATTATGCAACTACAGCTTCGACCAAGATTGGAATCCTAAGATTGTTGACACATCATCATTATAAGTGCATTTTTACAGAAATTCTAAAACAAGTGTGAGAGTGCCCAACAAACTCAGTTGTTGCGATGGATTATTTCTAGTGAAGTAGCCTAACTGCTTTCCTGAATACATTTAATCTAGGATCAAATATATCCAGGCTAGGGTCTTTAATTGACACCGAGTTGTAGAATATGAGTAATACTGCTTTTACTTAGCCTGTTCCATAGGGTAGGTGATTTTCCTGGGGGTGGATGGGGTGAATCCTTTATTGCTATACTTAACATGATATTTTAGCAATTTCATTGCAATATCAGTCTATAAACTTGAAAAAGTTATGTCTCAGGCGGAAGTCGAACCGTCATCTCCTCGCATACCGGACTAAATGGTAAAGCGCCGCGCCCGGTATGCGAGGAGATGCGGGTTGGAGTCCCGCCTGAGACATCATTTTTCAAGTTTATAATACTGATATTAAATTGCTAAAATATCATAGATATAATGAATTTAATTGCAATTATGATATCAGTTTATTATTAATTTTGATTTATTTAAACAAAGTGTTTAGTAATAAATCAGAATAATAAATTATGTGATATTAACAACATTTATAAATGGTTTTATTAGTATATAAACTTGAAAAATTTTTAACAAATAAATTTATTTGTTTATCTATCCATCCAATTTAAACTTATGCTTATAACTTATACCACAATTTCTCACTATATCTATGTGGGAGACCAGTCTCCGCTACACTCTTAAAGCAAATGTGACGTCAACATGCTTTGAGGGAAATTTAAGATTTTACTTTTAAAAGAGCGAGTTATTGGTCTTGCTTATGAATATTTCATACATGGCGTGATGGCGCTTTGTGGCACAACGGCTGGGTTTAAACATTATTTAAGCATTAACCTTATTTGGATCGAAAATAGAGTTTGAAAAGATTACTTTCTGCATACAATTACACAATGTAGTATTTTGGAGATTCTTAATTTGAACGAATAAAAACAGTGTGCGTTTTCAATACTAACAATCAATTTCTTAAAGGAGGATGTTTGTATGTGTGTACTTAAGAAAATGGAATAAAGTATTTTGTTTTTTTAGTTCTACAATGTATGTGCTTTTAAAGTGAAAGAAAAAATAAGTTTTTTTTTGTTCAAAAGTATTTTTAATGCAGGTATGCACATTGATGAATAGCCACGCATAAATTGATGTAATATAGAAAACTAGATATATGTATAATCAGCAAAAACAAGATAAAATCAGCTTTAAAAAAGTGCACCCATATGACTTAAGAGGTTAAGATATATACAAAAAATAATAAAACCCAAGTAACTAACTATTAGAACACTTGTTTTGTAGAAAAGAGAAACAACAAAGGTAGGACCACAAACATCTAGACCCGACAAAATTAAAGAAAGTTATTTTTTCTACATTTGCCGCTCCTTGAAAACCGTTGTGTATGCTACTCCACTATGGAGGCCGTCAAGATAATTTCATGTGTTATACAACCTTTCGTGTATAACACATGAAATTATCTTAACCATTAATACATGACTCAAAGTATAAATGAAAGTAATTTAGTTTATATTTTTGGTTTTTATTTATTTAGTTTTTAAGTTCAGTAGGTCCTGTTTTGGTGAGGGTTCTTTTCTGTCATTAACAGTGTATCTAGCTTGTTATTTTTTGTCAACGACGTGACTATTCAAAACTGTAACTGTTGGAGTGTTCCTTTCCTATTGAATCATAATTCATAGGATATAAATCCCATTTTTGCCTGGCCTAAATTACAGACTTACGGGGGACCTTTCTGGCCTGTCATCATAACCTTAGTACGTAAGATAAGTAATTTTGAGGTGAAACTTGTGGATATGAGCTCAGGGACCGAATCTTGTCCCTTTCATAAATATAAGGACATATTGCCTCGTATAATACCTACCTTGGGTATCCACGAATACCAAATTGGACTGAATACTGTAGAAAATAAGGTGTATATTGGTGTATTGAAGAAACAAATGAACAGGTTGGTTTAAGTGATGAGCTAACACATTCGTGGTTGCTATGGATGTTGTAAATTAATTTCGCGGGTTAGGGAACTTTGTAGGAAGTCGGCGTTGTTCATTGGAAGTTAGTTCTTATTTTCCGATGTCTGCAAACTTGGTGTTATGAATTTGAATAATTAAATAATGCATTGGTTTGCAATAAAACAAGTAACGACGCAGTATACGACCATCTGGACAGACGACCATTTGGATCAGCGGTAGTAAACGCTGCTTCTAAGCCATGGGTGGCGGGTTCGATCCCCACACAGTACAAATATTTGTGTGCATGAACATGTCTGTTTGTAGTGGTCTGGGTGTTTTCCATGTATTTTAGGTATGTATTTACAAAAAAAAAAAGTATATAAGTAAGTTTATCGGTTGTCTAGTACCCCATACGACAGGGTACTTTATAGTAGCTTAATTTGGGACTAGATGGCTCTGTGTGGCCCAGTGAGGCATGTCTTAAATATTTATTAATTATTTATTTATTTATTTTATACAGTGTGTTTTTTTTTTCAGTTTTGCCACTCTAGGCCACAGAGAGCTATGTAGTTCCAATTTAAATAATTATTATACCAATAAATGAATAAATAAATAAAATATGGACAACATCACAGACATTTTTCTGATCCCAATTTGAATAAATATTTAAAGCACTCGTATTTCGGAAATCAGAAACAACGAAGGTACCACAAACACCCAGACCCGAGAAAATACCTATACTTATTAAACATAGAAAACACCCAGAGCAGTCCAAACCGACACGTTCATGCACTAATATATGTAAGTACTGTTAACAAAAGCTCATTTTCGCTTGTTATACTATTTATTTAACACCCGGTTTATTGTCTGCATTCTTATTTTAAAAAAGAACGTAATTTTACGAAGTCTAAGATGAAACATAAGACGAAACCTAAGATGGAACGAGCTTACCTAGAGGTAATGGTTCTCCCACACACCAGCGGAACACAGAAAAACTTTTTGGCGCTGGACTCCGGCAGGAGGGTAGCATCCAGGCAGCCTCTTAAGAAGCCTACCACTGTAGAGGGATCCGTAAGCCGTCATCATAGGTTAGAAAACCAAAGATGGCGTTGCCCAGGGTGGACCACTAGGAGGTAAATCCCACTAACCCAAACGTATGGTAGATAAGTGGTTTTACAATATCCCCAACGATATTATGTTAATGTAATGACTATGTAACACGATCACATCAGCGCATCATATACCCAATTAATCAATATCATATAATATACATCAATTAGTATGGATTAATTTGGCATATGAACTCACCTTTTGTGTATTTAATTGGCTCACTAATTAGTCAACTAACACCATTATTCAAGGTGACGTAGTTTAGATGATGGTTGCTGTAATTAATTACGATGGATATCAGGTTTCTTCAAAATAACAAAATACTAATATCAGAACAAAACAAGATCAGATATCATGATTAATCTTCCTTTTCTACAAACAGAAAAAACTAGGAGGAGAAATTTTTTATCGGCATGACGATTATCATATATTTTGCTTGGTATCAAAATTGCTCAAAATTGGTGGTTTTTTAACGTTTTGTTTATTCCACTTTAAGACTAAAAGGTCATAACTTTATTGAATCCTGCCATGTTATCCATATTTTCCTACTTTTGGGAGTGTTGCTAATTTCCAAATTGCTCCGAACCAATCCGAACACTGCTCTGGTTTGTGATCACCAACCCGAAATTCGGCAAGCGTGGTGATTCCGCCTGTACCCATGCTGTGGTAACTTGAATTCAACGATGAAGGCCATTGCCTGCAGTGGGTTGCTTATAGACCGTTACTTTTTTCTCTGCCGCTAGCCGAAGGCGTTAGTGGACAAACAGCCTAAGAAAAGCAAATACAAACGCCTATGCGTCACTGGGATTGAGTCGTTTCTCTCCTTTTACGACCCGGACGTAACACCGGTCACTTCGGCTCTACTCAATAATTCGTTTAGAATCGTGACTGGGAATCGAATCCGGAATGCTGCGGCGGCGATTTTTTATATTGCCTTTTGGACGTCATAACTTCAATCTCATATAAAGTTGATCATAACATGAATATGTCGTAAAGTTGGACTGTAAGTTCGGAGAGTATTGAATGATATTTATATTCAGGCTTTCTGGAAATATACGGTTAACAAAAGTGTTAGGGCTATGCTCTAATAAATAAATGTATATCGAATAAAATACGGGATTACCTCTGTTTTATGTTTCATATCTTGTTTAGAATTAACTATACAATAAGAAAACAAGGCCAAGGATATATATAAGGTAGCATAAACGAATTAATTGTCTTATGATGCCGGCCCGTTATAAGAATAGCAACTTCCCTTCTTTTTCTGCCGGTGTCTCCAATAGAGCGGTAATACAAGCCATCCATTTACGAAACTAATTAGTGATTATACATTAATTAATACAAGCCGATTCTCGCTTGAGCAGCTTGCGCCAAAACAGTTTGTGACCTTGGGTCGGCCAGTTAGAGCGCAACGCCCGCTGCAGTGATTTGGCGTGATCGTTGTCGGAAAATAAATGACATTTCTTCTCTATTGGGTGTGTGCTCGATGCGTAGAGATAACTAAATGAGAACTGACCGAAGGAGACGCGCAGTGACTTTCTTCACTATTGGTCGCCAACTCGCATGCCAAGCTTGGCAATTATGACTAAATATTCCTTTTGGAGAAGCAGAAGAAGCAAAAGTGCAGCAGAGTACTGATATGGGCTAGTAATGATGACATTACCACTTAAATTAGTTCATCTGCCTCAATAAGAATACTTTTAAAAAAACCTTTTAAAATATTTGATGTATGTACAAAACCATGTAGCAATTATTTTTATTCTACACTATTCAAATTAATCGGTTTCTTGATTTTACGAGAACGCTATCTATTTAAGGTAGATATCAATCAATCAATCAATCAATCAATCAGCCTATTGCAGTCCACTGCTGGACGTAGGCTTCCCCAAGGGCACGCCACAGTGCACGATCCCCCGCTTTCCTCATCCAGCCACTACCAGCGACCTTCGTCAGGTCATCGGTCCATCTGGCAGGGGGGGGGGCGTCTTACACTACGTTTGCCGAGACGTGGTCTCCATTCGAGAACCCGTCTACTCCAACACTCATCGGTTCTGCCACAAAAATGGCCAGCCCACTGCCACTTAGAGAGATATAACTTCCGTTTATTGGAAGTTATAACTACTACTCTTCGGGGTTGGGATAAAAATCCCAACCCCGAAGTATAGTTTACCAGTGACCATGAACGCTGTAAAGTATACTACATATCGGGATAAAAAACAGTCTAAAATTATAATAAATGAAATTCATAAATATTATTCACTACTCTAATTAACGTCAACCCTAACTGAGTTCTATTATACGAAAAGACTGTAGCCATAACTTTTTATTTATTTATAAATAATGGGCTTGCTCTTGACTACATACTTAACTATACGGTTAAGAAGAAGCCTAAGATGGAGCGAGCTTACCCAGAGGTACTGGTTCTCCCACACACCAGTGGAACACAGAAAAACTGTTTGGCACTGGACTCCGGCAGGAGGGTGGTAGCATCCAGGCGGCCTTTCACGAAGCCTTCCACCGCAGAGGGATCTGTTAGCCGTCATCATTGGTTAGAAAACCAAAGATGCCGATGCTCAGGGTGGACCACTAGGAGGTAGATCCCACCACCCCTATATATGCTGCTAACTGCTGATATTTTCCCACACCTAGCTCCATAAATACTAAGAACCTTTTTATATCCGAACCGGCGGAGACTGGAGGATTTTTAGAGGAAAGTTACTTTCGAGGTGCGCATAATATTGTGCTAGAAAATATTTTGCACCTCTTAAAGGTTTAATATACGCCACAAAGATGTGTGTTTTTGTTTAGCATGAAAAGATACGGTAATATTGAAGGTCTGGCGAAAGATGCATTGGAACATGTTGATGGTTTTATTTTAGAGTTTTTATTTTTCATGGTTTGCTATAATTATTAATCTGACAAAATAAAGAAGAAATTCCCAATTTCATAATGTTTTTTACGTAATTTATAATGTTTATTTATAATAATATTTTTTACATGTAAAAGGAACGAATATTAGTTGCGCATATTATTAATATTTTTATTTAATTTCAATCGTATGGTCTGTATGGTATTATCACGAAAGATTGTATCAACAATATAATTGAAGTTTACATGATTATTGATTTGTTTCTTTCTAAACCAGTCGCTTTGTGAGCAGGACCTTCAACTGCTGTAACGGGATCGAAATGTCAGAGAAGAACGTCAGTATCATACCAATTATTGCATATCGCGTTCATATCGTTTTCATCATATAGCTTTTATGCAACTAAAAAGTCTAAAATCTTATCTACCCATAAAAAAAAACATGAATCGCTAAAAAGTGTAGGAAAAAATTCATTTTACCTAAGCTGTTTACATGCAGCTTTCTTGTTTTAATACCTGGGAGTCTGAGGCTGAAACTTGCCGCGGATAGAAAATTTTGTTATAAGATAGATTAGCAAAGTTAAGGACTTAATACAGTTTACGAAACGAGGAAAAAGAAGCTTTAAAAAGCACTGTCAGAGTAAAATTGAATCAAACAGACGGCGTATAATGATAAACATAAGAATTTCCAACTAACAACAAAAAGACTGCTCTTAATTCGAAATGCATAGCCAATTGTTTGCCTGGCTATCTTCGCAATCAATTGTGTTAATTAGTTTTATTGCTAGGATGCAAATTCTAACTGCAACAATATTTAACTACTTTAAAACATCAACGTTTTTTATAAAGTCAATATTGAACTGCTTAGAAGTTTGGCCCAACGGCTTGACGTTCCTTCCTAAGCACGGTTACAATCCTGCCTTCTTACCAGACACGAGTCGATTTTGAAAAGAGTATTCTCTAAATAGACATTGGATAAATTATAAATTATTCAGTTAAACCTACTTACATTTTTCATTTTGCTAACTTTACAATAATTTTTTAGCATTACCTAAAAACCCACTTAGCAAATTAGAGTATGTATAGTAGGAACAAGTTACTTGACATGGGCACATTTTTTCGTAAACTTGTAACCGAAAAACAAGAAACAAGTAATTCGCTTTCAGAATAATTAAAACGCGACAAAGTTGTCCTAGTTAGGAGGATCAAGGATAATTTTGATAACCTTATTTTTAAGACTGGAACAGATTGCGTTTACACAACCTTTTTTAGAGGATATAATTAACTGGGCTTTATGAAAAATGGTCATTTAGTTTTGGATATTTTCATACGCAATGAAAATGTTAAAGGTGGAATTAAAGTTTGAGTTAAATTTATTTTCAAGGGCCCAATCATTTATTTTTATTTTATTTTATTTAATTGATCTACCAACAATTGTTACAATCATACAATTCACAATAATTTCAATTTTATTCTATAGCTAAATGTACAATTTCTTAAAGGTAAATACCACATGTACTGTACAGTATCACTAAGGTTAATAAATTAGAATCAAATAACAAACAATAAAGGAAGTGGTTATGTACATCACTATAAATCGACTATGGTTTCATAAAGGTGCCTGCGAAATGTATTGAGACTTGAAGCATGTACGTCAATGGATCTTCCATATTGATTAAGAAGTCTGCTTGTTCTGGGAACAAACGAACTTGAGCCCAACACTGTTGTACGTAAGGGTGGAACCAATGGTAGAATTTTGGTTCTAGGTAGCCGGCTTGGTGCTTTGAAATTAAATTTTCTCAACAAATCAGGGCAATCTATTTTATTGTTAAATAGTTTCATCAAGAATGTGAGATCTAGTATTGTCCGGCGTTTCTCCAACGAAGTGTATTTAAAATGTTTCAATCTTTCACTGTATGAAAACCCCCTCCTACACTGCCTTGCCGAGTGAGTCAGATGCCAGAGGAATCTCTTTTGAATCCGCTCCAACCTCAGAGAATGGCATGAATAGTGTGGTCTCCACACAACACTACAGTATTCGAGGACACTTAAAACAAAAGAGTTATACAATAGCCTTCTCGTCTGCAACTTGCGAAATCCTCTGCCAATTCGAATGATAAATCCAAGCATTCTAGAAGCTCTTTTTATTACACTTTCTAAATGAGCCACAAAGGTTAGCTTCCTGTCAACAATCACTCCCAGATCCTTAATATGATCGGCTTCTTGGACAATAGCACCGTCAATATAATAGCTAGATTTGATAGTTCTGTGTTTTCTCGTAAATTTTACGTAAAAACATTTATCTACATTTAGCCGCATTCCATTACATTTACACCAACGACTCAGGCTATCCAGATCCTCCTGAAGATCATCAATTTAATTAAAAGGTAATGCTACTAATTCTTACCAGACACTTTAAAGTTCTCCTTGAAACTTTATATACACGCGAGATGTCAAATTACTACTCTCTGACAGCAAGAGTAAACAAGGTTAATATACTGAAAAGGCAAAAGCTTTATTACAAACTTTGAGACTTAGGCTCAGAACCTCATTATGAATATATTTTGGATACAAAATGGTACGTAACTGATAATTAAAGAGTTTTAGCCATGGTGTTCTATCTATTACAGTATCAAAAAGTGAACATCGACGAGTCATAGAGTGAGCGTGGTGAGTAAACCGGGGGAGTGTTACGAAAAAACACAACTTATCTAGGTGTCCGTAGTTGATGTCCAGTTATTGATTTCGTTTGTGTTTGAGACTTGACTTATAAAATAGAAGTATCGCGTCACTCCGACTAGATGATAATTAAAATTAATGGTTACTTAGGGCTTTCATATATTGGCTAAGAAGAAATACAGTATCAAAAAGTGGATATCGTCGAGTCATGGAGTGGACTTGTTGACTATACCTGTAAATATTTATTTTTTCAACCATCGCAAAGAAAGTGTTGTAACGGAAGATCTATTTGCACCTATAGCTACGCGCAACTTTATCAAAGTTAACTGGTTTCGTATTTTGCGAAGGAAATTTACTATCTTACGGTAGAATCATAAGTGAGATAAAGTATTATAAACAAATAGCATTTATTTGGTCTGTTTTAACTTGGTACCAACAGAAATCACCAATCGTGATGCACCCATTTAAAATGAGTGCTATTTCTTGGTACACAAGTTTTTTTAAACGACTACCTAACAAAACATAAGTGGAACTTTAAATGTTTTATAATTTAAAAGAAAGACGTAAAAATCAGCTTGGTACTTCCTATTTTTACTTGTCATTAAGATAAAATAAAACATTTTGTTTTGCAAAATCAATCAAGAAGTATTGTTTCTTCCTATACGTTTTCATTTAAAGCACATTCAATTGCATTAAAAACAAAACTTTCAGCACAACACGACACGAAAGATAAGTTATAAGCCGCAAACGTATTTTTAGATTTAGTTGAGTACTAGAGCGTGTTGTAGTGTTGTGTGACTAAAAGTAATTATTATCGATAAAATAATCATCAGTAACTTTATTTTGTAACTGCCCGTACCATCAAGCGACAAAGCCCCGAGGAGACGGGGAAAAGACTCTTTTCCCGTCAAAGGCGATTTTTAGTGTTTTTATAATTTTGTTATTATGATTGATTTATTATAGTTCCTTCATACTTCTTATTTATTATAGTTCCTTCATAATATGAAGGAAAATCAATTTTCTATGTAATATTTTCGGTATTCATTATGTATGTACATACTACGTTATAATACGATTGCATATCATAGTTCTTGAGTTAAAATCTTCTAAATGTTTAATTAGTAGTCATTAGAATAGATCTGTCCACGGTAAATACATTTATGCAATGCTATTGAACTAGATCTACTGATCTAAATGAACTAATTGAACTAGATGAATGATACATATCTTTAACTCCCACTGAACTGTATCACTCATTTCACTTCAATGAACGATTTTGCGCACCTCTAGAAAAGAGGCAACGGCAAAGGAGTCTTAAGGCCAGATGATACTAGATCTGAATTTCGGGAGCCTTGGACATTTAATTTTCCAGGTTTTCTTTTATTTTATTTAAAAACTAACGTTTCAAAGAGGCGATAAATCACAGGAAAAACTTGATAAAATTGAATCATTCCAAAAACCTTAAGCTAATTTAAAGACCTTTGTAAGTTGGTTTAGTATTTTTAATTCGATCAAACTTTCGAACTAAGGTACTGCAGATACACATATTTTACATAACATTTATTTTTGTCCTTTTATATAAGTTACATTGTTACTAACAATCTATGGATCTTTAGTCTGAAAATAAATGTTTTTTTTTAATTAATTAAGTTAAAAAAAACAATTTTTAAATTTTCCAAACTGTTTTTTTTTTAATCGCTTTTTTACTGTACTGTAACATTACCTAAACTATCGACAATATCAGTATATAAAATTTTTCAAGTTTATATACTGATATTATAAGTGCAATTAAGTTGCTAAAATATCAAATAAAGTATATAAACTATCGACATTTAGCGTCACTAGCAGAGTGTACTCTTTGTACATTGTAAACTTTGTCTGTTTTTAATATAGTGTCAGACAAAATGCTTAGAGTTTCACCAACTTTGATGGGAAAATTAATAGAGCTTAGTCCCTCGCTCCAGATTTAATCCTATCACTGTTCGATATCCATCTGAGCAAGGGAAAATGATTAAAACTAGAATTTAGAAAGTTTTGCTAGTAATGTAATAGCACAAGTTGGTATTAGCTCTAGTTAGAACCTAGAATTTAACAGGAAAAGCGTCATAATTGTGATACTAGTATATAAGATTGTGGATATTTTACCAAAAAAGAAAAGAATAAAGAAAGTTTCTTTGATTGAGTAAAAAACTATACGTATAAAAGACAAAAGTATTTGACTGATGTATGTTGTTGCGCACGCCAAACCTTTAAAAGGCTAGAAAATTGTAATTTTGCACACGTATTCCTCATATGACGAAGGCATCCAGTAAGGAAGAATTTTTCGAAATTAAACCCTCAAAGGGGTAAAATAGGGGATTTTTAATAATGTTAGCGGGAGAGCATCGACGGGTGGGTGGGCACTAGTCTAGACACTAGAGTTTTCTTTTTAATAAAGTACCTATAAAATAAAGATAAAATAGAAACCTTTATTTTACAGGTAAAAAGAAAAACATTCGGTTTCCCTAGGATGATATTAGATTTCACGCGTATAAAATCGAGGGTAACAGCTAGTTATTTCGATTTAAAATTTGTGCAAAAAAATATTATTTTGTTATGTTTTTTTTTATTTTTTTTAATATTTTAGACATGCCTCACTGGGCCACACTGAGCCATCTAGTCCCAAATTAAGGTACTATTAAGTACCCAGTCGTATAGGGTACTAGATTTTTTTTTTTTTTTTTTTTTTTTTTTTTGAATGGACCTATGCTGTGGCAGAAGGCCGTTACAGCTTCACCGGGCGGGTTTTAGGCGAGTGCGGAAGGCACTCAGCCCAAAAGCGGCCTGCTAGCGGGTACCTCGAGCGCGGGGCGAGTCCTAGGCTTCGCGTAGCGAAGCCTAGGGCTCGCCCGCGCAGGGGCCCCGTACTAGCGGCGCGATCGGACCGTGCCGGGTGCTGAAGGCACCCGGCCAAGAGGTCAACCCGACTAGTGGTTGCATCGCGTAGCTCGGCGCTGCAACACAGACTGGTCTGTGCATACAGACCGATCTACGCGAGCCCCGTTCTAGTGGGCCCGATCGAGGGGGGCAGACTAGGCCTCAAGGGCGCCTCTGTAGGCTCGGACCTCGGCTTGGGCCGTCGTCCGAAGGGCGGACTGGTGAGAAGCGGCCAGGTACATGTCTGTACCTGCCGAAATGATGCAAGGGTCCTCGCACTCGCCGGCGAGTGCGCTGATTCGATCTAGTGCTTGTCGGGTGTGTACTGTTGTGAGTGGTGAATTGTTTTAAGAACGATGTGATTTCGTCGTCGGGATCTTCGAGAACGTTCCTCGGTCGGCGGAAACGGGCTTCGACATCTTTTTGGCACGAGTAGGTGGCGGCTTTTACTATAAGAGGATTCGGATGATTGACGGCTTTATCAAAGAAGTGTTGAGACGCTTCTTTCATAAAGCTGGCAATCGACGGAATTTTAAGGTCGCGATGCAAATTGTCATTACGCACATACCACGGGGCGTCCGAGGCAGAGCGTAAGAATTTGTTTTGGAGGATTTGGAGGCTTTCTAGTTCTGAGGGGCTGGCATGAGCGAACACTGGACTAGCGTAAGTCATCACGGGTCGAATACAGGCTTTGTAAATTGTCAACTTATTTCTAAGTGACATTTTACTCTTCCTGCCGATATAGTAGTAGAGCCTTGAAAAGTAAAAGGCTGCAGTCTGACGGACGCGTTTGATGTGGGGTTTAAAGCTCATTCTACGGTCTAAGGTGACACCTAGGTATTTGACTGTCTTCTCCCAAGGGATCGGACGGTCGTATAGGGTGATTGGTGTGAGACATCGTTTAGGATGTTTTGAAGCGAAGAAACCTCGAGTAAAGTACACTGCTGCACTTTTCTCGGGGTTTACCTCTATTCGCCACATCCTAAACCAGTCACCTAGGGATTGGGCTGCACGTTGTAGTGCCTTAATGATGTAACCGGCATGGTAGCCAGAGTGATAGAGGGCTGTGTCGTCCGCAAATAGAGCTAGCTCTACTTGCGGTGACCTGGGAATGTCGTTAATGAAAATTGAAAAGAGAAGAGGAGATAATACGGAGCCCTGAGGGACTCCAGCCCTGATGGGGCGGGGAGATGAATAGGACCCCTCTACGCGGTAGCGAAAGGTACGATTTGACAGAAAGTCTCGAAGGATGAGCACGAGACTGTCGGGCACTTTGAGTTGGTACAGCTTGTAGATCAAGCCGTTGTGCCAGACTTTGTCAAATGCTTTCGCTACATCGAAGAAGAGTGCACCGGTTACCATCGGTTTGGATCTGTTGAGGCCGTCGAGGATGTGCTCCGTTAGGCGGTGCACCTGTTCGACACAAGAGTGGGAGGCTCTGAAGCCAAACTGTTCGTTGATTAAGAGATTGTTCGAGAAAATGTAATCTCTTAGGCGGGAGACGAGAACACGCTCGTATAATTTGCCCATAGTCTTGAGGAGACTGATGGGCCTGTAGTTGGCGGGCTTGGAGCGGTCCTTGCCGGGCTTAGGGATACCTATGACGTCTGCTTCTTTCCACGCGGTTGGAAAGATGCAGTTTGCCATGGCACTATTGAAGATAGCAACCAATAGGCAAATCAGTTGGGCGGGGAGGACTCGCAAGACTCTGTTGGAGATCCGGTCCGGACCGGGAGCCTTGTTTGGACGGAAACCTTTGATGATGGTTTGCACCTCATCGGCGGTGGTGGGTGCAAGGGGGCAGGTTGGAGGGAGGGCCGAGAGACGTTCGACTTCGCTGTCCACCATACTAAGGTGGGCAGCGTCTATAGGAAGCGTGCTAGGAGAGCACTGGGCCTCTAGGCTGTCGGCCAGGCATTCGGCTTTCTCTTCGTCGTCGAATACGACGGAGTTGTCTGGTCTAGAGAGAGGAGGCATAGATGTGACTATATCTGACTTGAAGGATCTCGCCAACTTCCAATAGGCTTGGTGAGATGGTGAGATCGTTTCAAGTAGGCTATCCCACTGACTTTCCCGAAGAGCCTTAATACGTTCCTTTACAGATGTCCGTAAAGTGCGTAGAAGGGTTCGGTTATATTCGGTGGGATAGGAGTCATAAGCTCTGGTCGCAGCTCTCTTTGCCCTCAACAGCTCTCTCACGTCATCCGGCAAGTTCAATCTATGCCTAGGCATATCTGGAACTTGCCTAGACGAATCGCTAATAGCGGTCGTGATGTGGCTAGTGAGGGCATCGATCGCTTGGTTAGTCTCGTGAGGCGATCCTAACCTGTCTGGGATTGAGTTCAATACTGAATCGGGACTAGGTCCGAGATTGCTCTCGAGCCTGTGCCAGTCCAGTATTGTTTTCATAGATATCTGTTGGTCAGAGGGACCTAATTGGAGGACAACTGGGCGATGGTCAGAATCTAGGTCATGGTGGACTTCTATTGAACGAAGGCGCAGGCCTACATTCTTTAGAACCGCCATGTCCAAGATATCAGGTCTGTGGTTTACGTTAAATGGATAGTGGGTCGGAGAAAGGGGGGCGATGATGTCAAAATTGAGGTCTTCAGCGAGATCTGCTAACTCTCTACCATTGCTGGAGGTTGTTAAGCAGTTCCACTGAGTATTTTTGCTATTGAAATCTCCGCCGAGAATGACGGAGGGTCCCATAGCAAAGAGAGCCTCATAGTCGCTCCTTAAGGGAGTCTTATCGCCAGGTTGGTAAATGGAAGCTATTATGACTGGTTGGTGGCCGGTCATGGCTAGCCGACAGACAGAGGCCTCAACGTTTGTGAGCGTGGGAGGATCGAGGGGAACGCAATGCAAGGAGCGTTTGTAATAAATTAGTGTGCCGCCACCTCTAGTGGGCCTATCGTTGCGAACTACGTTATAGTTAGCAATCATAGCACTACGAGGGAGGATGGAGGGTTTTAATAAGGTTTCTTGTACCAAAAAGATGTCGACTTGGTGCTTCATAAGGAAGAGTGATATCTCTACCTTTTGCTTTTGAAGACCAAAGGCATTAAAAAATGCGATGGTAAGGGACCGGGGTTTCGTTCTAGAGGGTGTATTATTCATGGTGAGGAAATGTTTCTAACTTTTTGGAGGAGGTCGGCGTGCTTATCTAAAAGACAAAGCATTGCGCATGGGTCTTTTTGATACGCACGGATTTGGGCAGCTACATATCTAATTTCAGCCGGGTTGATTTGGCTGAGATTATATATGAGCATGGCATCCTGCTCGTACGGGACAATTGGCGAAGCCTTAGGGGCATTAGAGCGCGGGTCACGGAGGGTGACCGGGGCATTTGTAGGAATAGTAGCCTGCTGTGCCTGAGGGGCCTTAAGGACTACTGGTGGTGTCTGAGGGGCAATAATGGTGGCCTTAGGGGCCATAATGGGGGCCTTAGGGGCCACAGTAGGGGCCATAGGGGCCATATTTGGGGCCTTAGGGGCCGTCGGGAATGATGCAGTTTGGCTTAAGGCCGGGACCGGGGTGTAGGCATTCCTTGCCCAGGATAGTGGTCGAGACCACGCGTTGTGTCCGTAAGGACGCAACTCTGGGAAGGCTGCGGGTTGAGCCTGAAACTGGCGAAAAGAAGGGGCTGGGAAGTGCGCGGCCTTAGGTGCCTGCACCCGTGAGTTTACTCGCGGAGCACGGGGGCAACCGCGATAATTCGCGGTGTGTCCCTGCTCTCCGCAGAGTACACACGCGGGCGGGGTAGTCGCCGTGTCCTTACAACGAGGACAGTCGGCGGTACCGTGGTCGCCCAGGCATTTCACGCAGCGCGGGCGTGCGTGACAATTACGGGCAGAGTGCCCGTACAACTGGCAGCGATGACACTGGCCAGGGGTGAGTTTTTTATGAGGGGTCTCGATACGGAGGCCGGAGATATGGCATATAGATTTTATATTAAAAATCTTTTTGCCTTCAGGGGTATTTTCTAGTACGATTTGTACTAAATCGTAAGGGGCTTTGCCACGCGCTTTAAATAAGCGGTGGACTTCCAGAGCTGGAAGCTGTTTCGACTGAAGGTCGGTAAGGATGAAGTCTGTGTCGACTTCTTTCGGGATTCCGCGTACAACCACGCGGAGCTTCTTCTCCTCGACGGGAGTGTAAGTATGGAAGTAAATCTTCCTTACATTGAGGTATTGTTGGAGCTGCCTGTAGGAGGCGATGTCCGGCGTTTGCACGCGGATTCCGTCTGAAGCCGACTTTGCGTGTGAAAACGCAATGTGGCGCTCATTGAGAGCAGCCGAAATATTTGTCCAGGCAGACTTGTCCTGGACTACGATGGGCGGGGGAAGGGGGGCCTTTTTTGTCTGTGAAGCAGACTGCGAGGTTGGGGCTGGGGCAGGGGCGGAGCTAGCGGCGGATGCCTTGACCGGTCTGGGTTGCCCGTGGGAGACTTTGGCGGTTTTCGCCGGGGGTTCGGAACGCGCGGGTTTGCGTGCTCGCTTTCCGTGGGTCACTGGAGTGAACCCTTCGGAATCGGACTCCTCTGTTTGAGACGTTTCCTCCGAAGAGGAAGAGCCGTCACTAACGGGGGACTTATCCTCTGATGAGGAGCTGGAGGGTGTAGAGGGAGAGGAGGAGCCCGAAGGGCTTTCCTCTTCCTCCATGGGAACGGGCTCTGGGTCTGGGGAGGCGGGCGAGTCTTCGGAGGCTTCGCGAGCGCGACGAAAGGCATTAAAGCCTTTCAACGCGTCGCCTCCTAACGTTTGGAGGTACTCTAATAAGAGTACCTCCATCGTGGAGGGAGGACCTTAGGTAGTAATTTTTATTTACCACCGATTCGGAACGCGCCTTCACCGAGAAGAATCGGCAAGAAACTCGGTGACGGTGAGTAATGGGTGTCTGTGTGGTCCAACCTGCCACAGGAAGGTTGGTTGAGTCGGGTGTGCCTAAAAAGGATGTGAGGTCCCTAACACTGGGTGGTCCCACGACGATGTGATGTCGCCGCGGGGTGAGTGGCCTACGCCTAGCAGTCCTTCGGGAGGGACCGAGCCACCGAAATGGCCCGGGATACGCTCCCTAAGGGATGGAATATAAGGATGGGTAGGGTGGGTCACGCCCGGCAGGGAAAGGACTGCAGTTTCTAGTGTCTCTAGGGCGAGGAGGAACGCCTCACCCTCTCAAACGTGCCTTCCAGGAGGCCTAGACTTACAGCCCAATATACCGGCGGCGGAGGGAAATTTCAGCGCCTTGAAAAAGGCACTGTCTGTCGCTCCCTATCGAACAGAACCGCTTTGAAAAAAGCGTTTAACTCAACAAAGGTCAGTTGACACCGTTAGGTTAACCTTTGGAGAGCCGCGGGCGAAACCACGTAGAAAGAAATAAGATAGAAATGCTGCGAACAGCGAGACGGATCGACAGCGGATCGACAGCGGAGCGAGCGTCCGACCTGTGCGAGCGCTGAGAGCGGAATGTGAGGGTACTAGACAACCGATAAACTTACTTATATACTTTTTTTTTGTAAATACATACTTATAATACATAGGAAACACCCAGACCAGTACAAACAGACATGTTCAAGCACACAAATATTTGTACTGTGCGGGGATCGAACCCGCGACCCATGGCTCAGAAGCAGCGTTAACTACCGCTGATCCAAATGGTCGTCGAATTTTCATTAACAACTGTTATTTAAGGTTAAGGGGAATAGTAAGATAATAAGTTGTCAAATTAAAAATTATAGATATCGGTAAAGATCTGGAAACATGCAAGACAATTAACTTGTGTTCCTTATTTCTATATAATGAGATGTTATATTAATTGACCAACTAATATATTTTTAGATAGAAGAGCACCTAGCCAGAATTTAGATAGCATTTCCAGTGAAAACCTATTCAAAATCTGCTCAAACATTACCCAATCAAATCCCCGTTCCCCTGAAATATCCCATAGAAATATTACTAGCCATTTAATTTAATGCCGATTCCTACACACTTACAAAGGCAAAATGATTGAACCTACCCAAATTGTCAGCTGCAGAACGAGGGAGTCCTATCCTATTTCTTATGGCATAATGGCGAAATTTGCGTGGCGAACATATCTGTCAGACCATCAGAAATCGCTACTAGGCCAATCTTTGAAGTGGCCTCGTCCGTTTTTTTTTTTTTTTTTTTTTTTTAATTTATTTATATTTAGTTGTACAATTAGTTGTTACATTTGTATCATCTGCCAAACTGCTCAGCAGTTTGTCGGCAGTAGTTCTCATCTAGTATGTAAGTACATTAGAATCTTAGCAAAACTATTATTCTTAGCATAACTTAGTTATTATATTTCTTATAATTACAACATTTAACTAACATTGTAATACTGTAGCGCCGACACACACCACTTGGTAGGCAAAAGTGTAAGGCACCTTTGCCACCAAGCAGTGCCCATCAGCGCCACAGGATCACGGGCACAAGGAGAGATAATGTTTTTTTAATATACTCTTCAGTTGATGTTTAGAGCTCACAGCCTGAATCAGATCTGGTGGTAAATCATTTATCAATCTCGGAATAATACATCGCCTGGTTCGTTTCCCATAATAGTTTTTAGATCTTGGCACTACATATTTTTTCCTTTTCGATTGTCGTATAGGATGCCTATAGATGCGCTCCTTTTTAAACTCGTTATTATTAAATTGTTCTATTATTAACTTCATGTTGACTTTTCTATCTATAGGTACAACTTCGCATATTCTAAATAATTTCTCATATTCTTTATTACATTTATTTTTGACCTTTTTGTTTACCAATAATTTTAAAAACCTTATTTGCAACGCTCTAATTTTGTTGATATAAGTCAAGTTATACAAGGACCTTCCATAATTTTTCAGGAACTGCCCATAACCGAAACTTTACGAAAACTGCTCTCGAACGCTTTTTACTATTTATTGATACAAGTGGTGTTTTTGTGTCTGCGCTTATAAAGTTTTTTGGTGAAATTTATTCTCGTTCCATTGTTTGGAAGCTTTTGGAGCCTAGATACTCGTAAATTTGTTACGGTTAAGATTGGCGCAGCGAAATAGTGTCTTAGTAGCTTCATTGGAGAAGCAACGTGCCCGGTATGCATGGAGATGGGAGTTCGAGTTCCGCTTCAGACATAATTTTCATTTTAAATAGGTACATAATTGTATTTAAGTTGCTTTAATATCGTATAAGGTATGAATGATCTAAGTTCTTAATTGTATTCTAGCGGAGCTTATTAAAGGACTAGGAGTGCAACAAAACCCATGATAAGTGAACTGTTTCTTTGAGCAATTATGTGACTGGTGAATTGGTACTTGAATCCGCAACCGTATGCTTAGCGGGCGACGGTTTTAACCATTAAGCTACTCAGACATTCTTTACAAACCCGTAAGTAACATTGTAACTAAAATTTAACAATCGCTTATGATAAAACAGCTTTAAACGTGTTTTCATTGCTTGTAGAAATAAAATAGTACACTCAGTACTTAAATTTTTTATTAAATAAGGAACCCATTTGGAATGAAAAATGTACTCTCATGATGTTTTTTAAAGGCCCATCTTATGACATCTTATACCAAAGGATGCACAAGACAAATAAATCATTATTAGTGAACGTAACTTCTACGATGAGGTATATAAATAACGTAAAAAAGTATATTTCATTTTTTTATTTTACCATTTTACCCGTCTAAACGCAGACGAACCGAAAAACGGTCATACAGAATTGTGGGTTCAAGTTCCACCTCGGGTAGTCGAAATTTGCATTTAATAAAATATATTTTTAATTTGTAAAATGCTCAAAAGCATATTGTAAGACTATAGGGATCTCTGCTTGTCTACAAAACCTTTGAAAGAGCCACCAGAATCGGTTGACTTCGTAAATAGTTACAAACTTAACCTGTTTTCTTTATCGTTCGATAATTTTGAAATAAAATAGCAAAGAACTTCACCAACGCAAATGCCAGAGAAAAATAAATAATTAGTAACATTTAGAATAGCGAAGGTTTGGAAGTGACAGTTTCCAGTCATAATTAAAAATAAACTAAAACAAACCCGACAATGTTCCGCACAAAATTGGAATGTAAGAGCACAAGAATATACAAGTAAGAGGCTTCTAGTCAAGCTTTACATAACCGTTATAAATTGAACCTTCGTCGTACAAGCTTTGCTTTAAGTGAGAGTTCAGCTTTTATTGGAAAAGTCTAACTTGACTAGCAGTATTATGTACACAGCGTTATAAGTCGGGTGACGACATGTTTTTTGTACTAACAGGACATTTTAATTAGTAAAGACGGTAAAAATGATAATACTTGAATCATAACTCTCATGACGAAAAGAGTCGAATTAGTTATTGTTTTTTTAATATTAGGTATAACAGTTTTTATTGGCATTCCGAAAGTAGTAATAGTGTTACGGACACACGTCAATCTCGTTAAATTAATATTTTGTGTATGTAATTAACCTTTTTAATGTATTATTTAAGTTTTTAATATGTATGTATGTAAAGAGTTAATATGTATTATATCAATAATAAACGTTCTTGCTGTTAGAGCCTCAGTTTATAAGGAAATGTAATAGTGCAGGGCTTGTTTTATTTCAATAAAATACCAAACCGGTTTTTTATTCCCCTTACAAAATCTAAAGTATTAGGTAGGATCTGGTATGGTTGTATGAAGGTACTGGGGTGAAGGAAAATAACTGTAGGCCGTCCCGCTCACGCGCGGCGGAGGTATCCTACATGCTGTCCCTGTCTCCTTAACAGATCATGAAGGTTGGTAGCAAAAACCCATATAGGTAGGATTTGTAAGTGGAAAAAATGTTAAGAAACCTGTAGGTAGGTTTAGAATAAGTAAGACAGAGATAGCAATACACATATCGGACCACTCTTTTCTCCGAAGTTATTATGTGGGTAGATCGGGAGAGTGTCCGAAGAGTAAAAGGGACTATGTGTGGTCTATCTTTGTCTATCCAAGAAAAATGACGAATTTAGTATAGCCACTAGGCCAGTTTAAGAAATATAAATAAGAATAGGATGTGATCAGACAAAAATTGTCCCTGCTCTCACGGTCACCTTCAAGCAAAAGAAAATAAACTCTGAAGAAATCGACAAGTGTTTACGTCCGTATATAGTCCACTCAGGAAGCCCATAGTCAGCTTGTA
Source organism: Anania crocealis (assembly GCA_949315895.1). Lineage (NCBI taxonomy): Eukaryota > Metazoa > Arthropoda > Insecta > Lepidoptera > Crambidae > Anania > Anania crocealis. The sequence continues at coordinate 8,300,474 of OX438872.1, read as the reverse complement.
TCTCAGAAGCAACAAATAGGTACCTATTTGAAAAAAAAAAACGATTCATGTTGATTTTCTAAAAAATATTTTAAACTAATTTTATAAAAATTTCGCTGCGTTACCTTTGACTTTATACTTTCACTGTCTCAACCAAACGATACAACTGCTGCACATAGGCTTTACCTAACAATCTCAATAACGAGGAGTTCTGTGTTTCCCATCCAGCAGCTTTCCACATCCTTTGCCAGTTCGTCAGTACATCTGCCATGTGGTATCGGCACATAAAATAATAACCACCCTTTTCTCTTTTTAAAGGTGTCGTAAGAGCCTCTTGCCCATTGGCTAAACTGCGTTCGCAAACCAAACTGAAAAAACGAGGCAATTAATACAAAACCCAACTTCCCCTCTGATCGATTCTTTTAAAGCATTCTAATAACGGTCCCAGTTTTCCCAAAAATTTGGTTGCTCTAGTTATAAATGAGATCGAGAACGTTTGTTGAGTCCTTTTTAATTAACGTTTTGTTTTTAAACTAAGATGTTATGAGGTATTTTTTTTACTGTTTTATAAAATTAATCAATTCCGTGCTGGTAGCCGGTAAGATAATTTAAAAATGTTGACAGAAAAGAAGACAACAATTGTAAAAAAAGATCGGCCCCGCGCCACACGCATCTTTCGGCTTCCCGCGACCTTCCTTCATCAGATCGTCTGCGTCAGTTCATCTAGTGGGGGGTCTACCCACAGATGATTCACCATTCCAGAACCATTTCGCCCATGGCCATTGGTTTTACTTACCATCTGTCCCGGCCCCTGCCATTTCAGCTCCGCAGTTCTTCGAGCGATGTCGGTTATCAGTTCTCCTACAGATTTCTTTATTTCTGATTCTATAACGCAGCAAATACGAGCATTGCCCTCTCCCGCTGTGCAACCTTAACCTTTCTTGTGACCCATATAAGAGCGACCAAATTTCTATTCTTTAAGTCATCACCGACAAAAACCTTGTCTTGAGTCTTGACACATTGAGGTTATTTGAATGCGTAGATTTTTCGTAGCTTCCCATACGCTACCTATCCGAGTTCGATTCGACGAATGATCTCGTTCTCGAAATTGGACATTAGTTTGAATAACTGTCACAGGTAGACCTTAACTAAGTAATTGCTAACTAGTGTAACACCACTAACAATCATTTGGCGAAGCAATTGAGTGAAACTAATAAGTATTTCTTAGAACAAGAACGAGTAAAGTTTCTGAACATTTATTAAAGCAGTTATTGCAAATTCACAGAAATCGCAAAGTGAACACAAAATCAACCTTTATTTGTTTTGAGTTTCTATTTTGTAATATGAGATGAAGGTATCGTTTGAATTGTTATAAAACTAGCTTTTTGTTTTGTTTGTGTGGAATATGGTTTTTTATGGCATTCAATTTTACCCTTTTGAATGTTATTTCTATGATTTTTGTTATAAAGTTTCGTAAAAAAAACATGCCATTCTCTAATGTTAGGTATAACAACAAGTCGCGTCAGGTGACGCCTGACTCTCAGGCGATTGGTAAAATCTGATCCTAGATTATCCTTGAAAGATAAAATCAAACGACAGTAAAAGACGAATTTATTTATGTATTTTCATCGGCCTCCTTTCTTACCGTTACCGTTGTGGTGGAAAAACACAAAACGTTGCATAGTAATTTATACGAAAAACACACAGGAAATAACAAATTTTGCTCAGAAATAAATGCTCAGAGATAAAAATGTAATCAAAACGATACTGTACGCGAAATTTATTTTTCTAGCACATAATACTGCGACATGAATAGAAACCGAAATAAATTTATCAGTTCCGGACATGCCTAAAATGTTTTTAATTCCGTAGCGGTATCAGTACTTTTCTCTATTTTTACAGACTCAGTGGCCCTCAGCATAGTAGAAACAGAACAGACAGCTAACTAAGTTTTAAACTTTAACTGTAACAAGAGTTGATTGCTTTGAGTTTTATATCATCTAGCTTGTTTTTTATGAATTTCCCTTTATTAAGGCTCTGCTGCAAGCGCCAAGACAAGGTACCTGGTATAAGCCCCAAATTATGCTAATTGGCTAAGCTTGGCAAGCAGGTTGGCAACCACAACCAATGGTACAGTGAACTCTGTTGGCTGTATGCTTTGTTATGTTACTTTAAAATTCAAGAGAAACATTATTGCAAATATTGAGCAATCGGTTAGGATAAAACAGATTGTTAAATATTTTGAACTTGTATTTAGGACTATTAAATTGGCGGGGTAAATAGAAAATATAATTTCTTGAATTTGGCGGGACTACCTGAGATGGCCAAAATTTGCATTCAAGAAATTATATTTTCAATTAAGAGTGATTAACTGTTTCTGTCATTTAGTGCCGAAAATTAATGAGAACAGCATAGGATGCTGGGGAAGGGGTCCCTGTGGCGAATCGCAAGAAACGACTACAGACAGGAGTACTACCGGAATAAAACGGGCAACAGCGTTTACTTTTATCTAATTGCGATTGCGTACCCGTCTGCAGAGCGTGATAATTATGACTAAATCCTTTTTTTTATTGGACAGACTTGTATCCAGCAGCGGACTGATTGTAGGCTGATTTATGAATGACGATGTCATCTTATTGTACTATAGTAATATTTTACAAAATTCTTATTTATAATAAGTGATCTGTCTTTTCTCGTCGCGCTGCCCAGTGTTGTGACTTTTTGTGGAATGCCAGCGTGGGGTTGGTGCGCTTAAAAATTCTTTTGTACGGGACGTAGTTGTGAATAATTTAGACACCATTTTGTCACGCGTACTGTTACATGCCTACGCTTTTTTGTGAAGATATCCATCCTTTACCTTTTTGCTAATGAGTTGTTTTGCGCGCGTTACTTTTTATATGATGTTGATCCAGAGACGTCGTTTGATAGAACCTTATTACGTAACGTATGAATAAAATGTTTTAGCTTTGCTTGCGAACTATAGTATTTTGTATTTTGAATAAGAATAAGAAGAGACTCGTATTGAAGTCGAAGGCAAACTTTGTTCGTAATTTTTTTGTTGCTTGTATAAAACAATAATATATTTGTAAAAATGTAATTTGGGTTTGACAAAGGATAATCTAAACGAGATTGCACTAAAGGAACAATCTACCTGAATTTGGTTTCCTGATATAGGTACATACAAAGTAAATAAATCCTAACTAATACCTGTTATAAATGTGAAATAGGAGTAACTCTGTCTGAACAAAGATAGATTAGACTTTGGCTAGTACCTTTACTAATAGACGTGTATAGAATCACACACATTGTTCAAATCACAAGGTAAGTACTATTTCAAGCATTTTTTGTAGAAATCACACACAACAAAATTACCACAAATATCCAGACCCGTGAAAATATAGAAAAATACTTATTTCCTACATTGGCTTATACTGGACTCAAAACCGAGATCTCAGAGAAAGCGTCAACTTAAAAACTGGCGTGTACGCCATTCTGAACTGAACAACTGAAAAAGTCAAAAGCAACTAATTACTTGATTACAATTTCACCTACGATCACAGAGAAATGTAGGTATAGCTTACATACACATACGCTCTAATTAAATAATAATTCCGACCTCTATCTAATGCCTAGATTTAATCTTAGCCTGTTTGCCTATCATCAAAGTGATATCAATTAGAACGCATTAATCATTGAAGCTATTCCAATAACTAAAATTAGCTTATCTGAAAGATCACCTAGCCAGATAATGTCTCAGAGATTAGATTATTGCGATAGGTGATACTGACATTGTGATAGGTTAATTGAAAGGTCGGAATAAGTAAGAGCTTATATTAATAAGCTAATGCGGGTGTAATGTGTAGAGAAATGAGTTATATTAAACACTACGTGAAGATCGGTATAGGGACATAAGTGGTATCCATTCGTAAAAAACGAGTAAATGCCGCTCTTGATCTGCATGGACAAACTTATCCCCTTGGGTTTGATTACTTCTCACCCTTTGAACGAGCCGGAATGGCTACAGCGCAATTTTATCGTGTTCCAACTTAGATTATACAAAAGTCAAAAGGTGTATCTAGTGTTTTGAATAAAAAGCCTTCAACTTGATTAAAAGGCGAGCAAAAACCTAGGTTACAACAAACGATTCCTTAAATAAAATTATAGGCATAGTAAGCATAACTGATGGCCGTTGGTTTGAATTTCGGAAATGACGACCGAGCACCGGTCTACGGCTTTTGGGTAAGCACCCAACCAGGTGGACCGACAATCTGGTGAATCTGGGAAGCTGTTAAATGCAGGAGTGCAGATCCGATCGTCGTTGTGATGCTTAGTCCAACAGTGGGCGTAGTGTTTAGTTATTGATAATGATGACTAGGTACTTTTGGCTCATTTTAGAGTCACGCTGTTTGTACGCTGATCATCGGCGCTGACCGTCAAAATGTATGAACTTGAGCCGTCGCGGTCAGCGCTGACAGCGATTTTCTTACATTACGGCGCGCTGAGGGTCAGCGTACGATCAGCGTGACTCTAAAATCAGCCTTAGTTGTTAAACAGCGTATTCATGGTAAAGTACCTAAATGTTCTCGTTCATGTCATAAATGTAACGAATTTCTAAGTGCTCGTAGTTTAAATACTTGTTCTAAAGTCAGATGGGGCAAGTATGAAACGTGGTTAAGATTTTCGTTAAAGTTTAGTCAACGCTACACGCTACGTCTCTGTGTGTCAACATCCACCATAAAGGTACTTACTAAAATCTAACAAGCGTTGTTTTCATTCAAAAGTCATTCCTTTAAGATCTATTATAAAAAAACACTGCCACATTTTTATAAAACTATCTTATGTCGTGACTGAGATGGAATCAAAACATTTTCTAGGTGCTTTATCTTGTCATTTTTGTACTGGGCTACACATAAAGAAAAAATACGTCATTTGTTTTTTGTCTTGTAGATTGTTGTATTAAAATTTGGATGGCGATTAAAGTTTAAACCTGTAGATCGATGTTGTCATCCCTTTTATTAAAAGACCTTTTAAGAGTTACGCGTTAACTCTCCAACGATTTTAATACTTAGGTATCCTATTCCACTGAAAATCAGCGTCGCAGCATGCCTTTGGCTGTTGCGACCAATGCTGAGTGCCCTCACTCAGTGCCCTTTTTTGAAAATTAATTTATGTTATTATTATTATGTTATTTTCTTATTGTTTTATTTATGAATTTTTTAAGTGCCAAATAAAATAATTCTATTCTATTCTATTCTATTCCCGACGGAGACAAACCCAACCATAAAAATCGGTCTTGCCGTTCTCGGCTTATAAGTGATGTTACTCGTACTAACACGACTTTCTTTTATATGATAAGATGTGATTATTCAGAAACATATAAATATTTTATTTCATTTATAAACTCTAATAGAGTTTTTTATTGTCTTTTGATTTATACCGACGTTCTGAACACTTAACATTGTTTTTGGTTACGATTAGACTGTCTGTCCGTCTATACAAAAGTTTTAAATATCTAAAACGTGTAAAGATTTGATTACATTTGTGTTAATCTAGGCATGAGATCGTGCCTTCATACAAAAAAAATGTGAAGCAAATCACATGCTCTCACTCTTATCATCAAAAAGTAGCTACGAAATGCTTGTTTTGTTCAATCAAAAACAGCCAAAATACTGCAGGCTTAGGAATCACATTCTTTACCCTCCCAAAGCTTATTTGACTCTCTTTGGCCTGAAGGTTTCCTGGAAACGATCGTTTGAAGTACACACGCGTAAATTATGCAATACTAAATTGATTTTAAAAACGCCCCGTTGGTCTAGTGGTTCAAATACCGGGTCAAGATCTCGGGGTCTCAGGTTCGAATCCCGGGTCGGGCAACAAAAAGTTTCGAATTTGCGAACGTTGCTCAGGTTTGTGATCACCAACCCGCATTTGGCAAGCGTGATTGTGGTGGTACAGTATTTATTGCTTGCCCGACGCTGATTATGCCAGTACACCCATCATTGCTGAGGTAACTTGAATTCAATGATGGAGGCCTTTTCCCTGCAGTGGGATGATTATAGGCTGCCTATCTATATGTACTATAAAAGTACATTTAACTCCATCGAGAGTTAAGAAAACCAGTATTTATTGCTTACCCGACGCTGATACAAACTATTCGGAATAATTTAACAGTAGCGAGTTTGTCAGCTACAACCGCAGACATAGGTTCTAAAAGGGTATCCTTTGTAAAATAATCTAGCGAATTCCATCCCAAGAGGTTCGAGATACGATAACGGAACATTTATATGTTTAGTCTGGATTTGGAGTACCAACCACATAGACCTACCTACAAGGTATGTGGTATTTGTACATTTAGAATCAATGAATTTATCAAAAAACACCGTTATCTTAATTTATTTATTGGAACGAAGTTCCTTATCGCGCGTTGCGAAAAGGACTAGACGGAAAAAGTTTTAACGACACTTTTTGATCGACACTTTTTGATTGACACTTTTTGCTATAGTTGTAAGCCGTGCGGCTAGAGAGAGAGAGAGGGAGAGAGAGGGAGGGAGGGAGGAACTGTGGGAGAGGGAGAGGGAAAGGGAGAGCGAGAGGGAGAGGGAGAGGGAGAGGGAGATAGAGGGGGAGAGGGAGAGAATTAAAAATAAATTTAAAATAAAATAAAATTTTATTACAATTCCTTTATTAAAAAGGAACTTCGTTGACACCTCTTAAGTTTTTAATTTATTTACAAACAATGTTTACAACAGGTTTTACAGACTTATAGACCCATATAAAGCCGACAAGTCGGCTAGACTGTGGGTTCATTGTAAATCATGGATTAAAAATAAAAAGATAATTATTAAACAATTTAAAATGAAAAACTTATTAATCTACATTTTACCTAAGTGAACTAAACAAATAACTAAACAGTCTATTATAAAAATATTTAAACATAAGGAAGAATATGGTGTACAATATTATAATAACTCCACTTTTTATCTCCTTAATCGTAAGAAGCGGTCAAAGGTATAAAAAGTAGGGTAGTAGCATCTTCTTTCCGCCATTGGTCAAACTAGTATACTCGTACTATACCGCTTGCAAATGTAAATTATTCAAAAGTTACTTCTGCCTGTTATTATTTCAAACCCAAGGAACTTAACCAATTTTGATAAATTTAAGGTTCAACTAGGTCAAAGGTCTAGTAATTTAAGTTCTGAGCCAAAATTTCGGTGACCTGGGTTCAATCCCCGAGAGCTTCGAATTTTCAAACATTTCTCGGCTTTGTGATCACCACCCGCATTTGGTAAGCGTGGTGATTATGCCTACACCTATCGCTGTAGTAACTTGAATTAATGATGGAGGCGTTTTATCTGGTAACAAAGTCACGGTCAACACCTGCTAAAAGTTAGTTAAGTATTTCGAGATTTCTACAACTTAGGTACCTTATTTTTTATGAGTTTCTGATAATAGGGGTTAAAGTATGAAATTGCCGATTTGTACTGATAATCAAAATTGTTAATTTTTAACAAATTTATTTAATCAAAATAGTTACCATTATTATCTATACATTGCTGCCATCTAATAGGAAGGTCATTTATGCCTTTGTGATAGAACTCTGAGGATCTAGACTGCACAAACTGTGTGAAAGCATTTTGTACTGTCTCCTGGGAAGAAAACTCCTTGTCACGTAGATAATTATCCAAATCACGAAAAAAATGGTAGTCCGTTGGAGCAAGGTCTGGCGAATACGGAGGATGTCGAATGGTTTCTAATTGCAGTTCCTGAAGGGTCAAAACGGTTTCTCGTGCTGTATGAGGTCTCGCGTTGTCATTGAGCAATAATGCTGAAGATCGATTCATGAGTCGGGGCTGTTTTTCTGCTAGTTTTGCCAACATTGTTCGGAGTTCGGCACAATAGACATCTGCCGTTATTGATTGACCAAATCGGAGAAAACTATAGTGAATAACACCATGCTGAGACCACCAAACAGTTACCATTACCTTTTTATTGGTAAGTTTTGCTTTAGGACACTGTTGTGGCGTTTGACCTGGGGTCAGCCATTGCATTTTTCTTTTACGGTTATCATAAAGAATCCACTTTTCATCACATGTCACAATTCGATTTAATATTCCTCATTTCTGTACCGATTCAACAAGGCAACACAAGTTTCAACACGCGTTTCTTTCTGCACATCAGTCAAATCATGACGCACCCATTTTTCGTATTTTTTTATTTTATTAATTTGACGCAAATGAGTTTATATTGTGGGTAAGGTTACGTTAAACCATGCCGCTAATTCCTGGGTAGTTTGACTAAGATCATCTTCCACCATCTCTCTTAATTCATCGTTAATCACCTGTCTTCCTCGTGGCTCGTTCTTGAAGTCGAAGTTTCCATCACGAAAGCGTTTAAACCAAAATCGCACGGTGCGTTCATTAGCAGATCCCTCTCCTAACGCAACATTGATATTGCAGGCTGTTTCTGCCGCGTTACTTCCGCGTCGGAACTCGTATTCAAAAATCACTCGAATTTTTGCAGTATCCATCTTTCTTGTCTAAGTTAAATAACAAAAACAATTGAAAGTCGATATTCAAATGTTTCACATTTTTTAAAAGAAGAACATCATAGAAACCATGTGAAAAAAGTTTCATTCGAAAACCTCAAATCATGAAGATTCTATGTCAATTCAAAGAACCTATTACAATAAAACGGCAATTTCATATTTTAACCCCTAATATTTCGGCACGGTTGCAAGCCTGTAACTCTTACGATAGTGTCCATTAAAATTTAAATCAATAGCTAGTGGCTATAATATTGTTATGGAAGGTTACAAGTCCGATTTAGCGTGTCGCTCGGTCGCAGGCGGCTGCGTTGGGTCGCCGCCAGACCGAAGCACAGGTGGGACGGGACTTTTCATTTGAACGCTCCGTGTTCCGTGCCAATGCTTATCTACTCTCAAAAAAGCAAAATTCGGCGTTTGAATCTGTGTACAACGCATTGACATAGGCACGTAGTTTTATAGGTTTTTTCGTTTGCTGTCACCAAGTTTTTGTATTGTATTTGTAGTTTAGATTAACATTCAGAATTTAGTTTGTTGATAAAATAACGGTTGGTTAACTGTTTAATGTGTTTGAAATCGGTTTTTAATTACTCGCTAGTTAAAAATGGTAATAGGGGTTAAAGTATGAAATTGCCGATTATTTTCCCACTTTTTATTTTTATTAAAGCTCTTAAGTATAGTCGTATTATTGCGTAATTCTTTTTGTATTGTATCAAAAACTAAATAAAGTAACTTTTGACTAAAAAAAAAATGCAATACTAGTGCCTATTACTTCAAAGGAAGTCGTTGAAAAGACCCCTTACAATGTGTCAGCTGACCTTCTTGCTTCAATTAAGTATATTTGTATTATATACTTTGATTTTTAGAAATTTAAATACTATAATGCGTAGCTTTATAACCATCTCACTTTCACCTTTAATTGCATCGAAAACGGTTCAGGCGTTTTAAAAAAAACTAAAAAATTGTTAGTATGGAAAAATGACTTTTCTGGATTTCGTCCATACAAAACGGCAATTTCATACTTTAACCCCTAATATTAAGTGTGGATATTCGATACATAAAGTATAATATGCTTTACACTTTTATAGCCTATAGTATATATTTTATAAATTAATTGAAATTCATAATTATGTTACTTTTAATTTTTTGTTCGATTTGATTTGATTTATTTATTTCATCAAAGCATGTTTACATTTAAAATATGATGATCGAAGTCACCTTTTAAGCAAAAAATCAAATTTGCCTGTATTAGGTGACAACGCTCTTACATAGCTGAAATTATTTAACATTATTTATTAAGGTGTGTGTGTGTGTGTGTGTGTGTGTGTGTGTGTGTGTGTGTGTGTGTGTGTGTGTGTGTGTGTGTGTGTGTTGTTATGTGATTGTAATAGCTTGTCATATGAGGATTGTGGTGGTGGAATAAAAGATGTTGTCTCGTTAATGGTCGTGTAATAAGTCCATGTAAAAACAGCATTACAAATATTATATTCTAACTAAAACTACGTCACACGCTCGGTCACGAATGTCATCGACCTAGTTACACTTCCGATGCACATAGCAACATGCAACATTAAAGTAAATTATCAAATTATTGATAATTTATCTATCTATCTTAATACTACAAGCTACTACTCGTGCAAAAAGACAAATACTTACGTATTATGCTATATGAATTTATCCAGCAGGGGATCAATTTTATCTTTGGGACCCTAAAAACTAAACGGCTTTCATTATTATTTTAATCAAAACCAGACTAGCTCTTAACCCAAACGCGAAGCAATCTGTTGTTCTCCTGACAACGGCAAGCTGAAATGTCCTCCCCATTCATTATAAAATCAGGTGAGCTCTGAAAAATATAATAAAAGACCTTTACTTAGCGCTACATAACTTAAACACCCTACATTATGCTTCCTCAGTCTATCTCGGCAATAAAGCAAACTTAAATATTGTGGTGTGCAAAAGAATGTAGACTTTAAGGTTCGATGATAAGATTCATTGGATTTTGGTGAACAAAAATGTCGGGAATCCTCGTTGTGCTTAAAAAACCGCTTTCATTTGTCACCGGCAGATGCAGTCGTATCAGATTCGTGGCCATGAAAAAAGCGGAATACGGCCTAATGGCCTGTTAAAAGTAAGCAAATACTTGGTATCATTGTTCTTGCTACGCTTTGTGTTTTCCGTTAGAATTATAGGTATATTTTCTAAAGATCCTAGATCCTATCATTCTTGTGATGACAATAGGGATTACGATAAATTGATTGCTTGAAAGTAACTAAGTTGATTCAGTTGACCAAGTTACAATAACATAAAATACATAAAAAATTTGACGACCATTTGGATCAGCGGTAGTTAACGCTTCTTCTGACCCATGGGTCGCGGGTTCGATCCCCGCACAGTACAAATATTTGTGTGCATGAACATGTCTGTTTGTACTGGTCTGGGTGTTTTCTATGTATTATAAGTATATATTTACAAAAAAAAAGTATATAAGTAAGTTCATCGGTTGTCTACACTGAAAAAATTAATTAACAAAACTAGTTGAGATAACCGAGGAATAGTCAAACTTTGTTAACTTACAAATAAATTTCGTTTACGTCAATACCAACTGCTACTGTTGCATTTTACATAATCATTTCAGTTATTTGAGTTTGGTTCACAGCTACTAAAGTTTCTGTCATTTACTGTCAAACTCGGGCTTGCCACCTTGTAACATAACAATGTATTGCTTTAATAAACAAACTTAAGGTGATAATTTACTTAAAGTTGGCCTAGCAATTTTTTTTTTTCTACTTAACTAAAGTGCTATTTATTAACAAAATGTTTTTGGAATTTATCCTCCCGCAGTCGTGTCAAACGAAACTTGTATAAATAAACCTGTTCCTGAAGGGTCAAAACGGTTTCTCGTGCTGTATGAGGTCTCGCGTTGTCATTGAGCAATAATGCTGAAGATCGATTCATGAGTCGGGGCTGTTTTTCTGCTAGTTTTGCCAACATTGTTCGGAGTTCGGCACAATAGACATCTGCCGTTATTGATTGACCAGATCGGAGAAAACTATAGTGAATAACACCATGCTGAGACCACCAAACAGTTACCATTACCTTTTTATTGATAAGTTTTGCTTTAGGACACTGTTGTGGCGTTTGACCTGGGGTCAGCCATTGCATTTTTCTTTTACGGTTATCATAAAGAATCCACTTTTCATCACATGTCACAATTCGATTTAATATTCCTCATTTCTGTACCGATTCAACAAGGCAACACAAGTTTCAACACGCGTTTCTTTCTGCACATCAGTCAAATCATGACGCACCCATTTTTCGTATTTTTTTATTTTATTAATTTGACGCAAATGAGTTTATATTGTGGGTAAGGTTACGTTAAACCATGCCGCTAATTCCTGGGTAGTTTGATTAAGATCATCTTCCACCATCTCTCTTAATTCATCGTTAATCACCTGTCTTCCTCGTGGCTCGTTCTTGAAGTCGAAGTTTCCATCACGAAAGCGTTTAAACCAAAATCGCACGGTGCGTTCATTAGCAGATCCCTCTCCTAACGCAACATTGATATTGCAGGCTGTTTCTGCCGCGTTACTTCCGCGTCGGAACTCGTATTCAAAAATCACTCGAATTTTTGCAGTATCCATCTTTCTTGTCTAAGTTAAATAACAAAAACAATTGAAAGTCGATATTCAAATGTTTCACATTTTTTAAAAGAAGAACATCATAGAAACCATGTGAAAAAAGTTTCATTCGAAAAACTCAAATCATGAAGATTCTATGTCAATTCAAAGAACCTATTACAATAAAACGGCAATTTCATATTTTAACCCCTAATATTTCGGCACGGTTGCAAGCCTGTAACTCTTACGATAGTGTCCATTAAAATTTAAATCAATAGCTAGTGGCTATAATATTGTTATGGAAGGTTACAAGTCCGATTTAGCGTGTCGCTCGGTCGCAGGCGGCTGCGTTGGGTCGCCGCCAGACCGAAGCACAGGTGGGACGGGACTTTTCATTTGAACGCTCCGTGTTGCGTGCCAATGCTTATCTACTCTCAAAAAAGCAAAATTCTGCGTTTGAATCTGTGTACAACGCATTGACATAGGCACGTAGTTTTATACGTTTTTTCGTTTGCTGTCACCAAGTTTTTGTATTGTATTTGTAGTTTAGATTAACATTCAGAATTTAGTTTGTTGATAAAATAAGGGTTGGTTAACTGTTTAATGTGTTTGAAATCGGTTTTTAATTACTCGCTAGTTAAAAATGGTAATAGAGGTTAAAGTATGAAATTGCCGATTATTTTCCCACTTTTTATTTTTATTAAAGCTCTTAAGTATAGTCGTATTATTGCGTAATTCTTTTTGTATTGTATCAAAAACTAAATAAAGTAACTTTTGACTAAAAAAAAAAATGCAATACTAGTGCCTATTACTTCAAAGGAAGTCGTTGAAAAGACCCCTTACAATGTGTCAGCTGACCTTCTTGCTTCAATTAAGTATATTTGTATTATATACTTTGATTTTTAGAAATTTAAATACTATAATGCGTAGCTTTATAACCATCTCACTTTCACCTTTAATTGCATCGAAAACGGTTCAGGCGTTTTTAAAAAAACCAAAAAATTGTTAGTATGGAAAAATGACTTTTCTGGATTTCGTCCATACAAAACGGCAATTTCATACTTTAACCCCTAATATTAAGTGTGGATATTCGATACATAAAGTATAATATGCTTTACACTTTTATAGCCTATAGTATATATTTTATAAATTAATTGAAATTCATAATTATGTTACTTTAAATTTTTTGTTCGATTTGATTTGATTTATTTATTTCATCAAAGCATGTTTACATTTAAAATATGATGATCGAAGTCACCTTTTAAGCAAAAAATCAAATTTGCCTGTATTAGGTGACAACGCTCTTACATAGCTGAAATTATTTAACATTATTTATTAAGGTGTGTGTGTGTGTGTGTGTGTGTGTGTGTGTGTGTGTGTGTGTGTTGTTATGTGATTGTAATAGCTTGTCATATGAGGATTGTGGTGGTGGAATAAAAGATGTTGTCTCGTTAATGGTCGTGTAATAAGTGCATGTAAAAACAGCATTACAAATATTATATTCTAACTAAAACTACGTCACACGCTCGGTCACGAATGTCATCGACCTAGTTACACTTCCGATGCACATAGCAACATGCAACATTAAAGTAAATTATCAAATTATTGATAATTTATCTATCTATCTTAATACTACAAGCTACTACTCGTGCAAAAAGACAAATACTTACGTATTATGCTATATTAATTCATCCAGAAGGGGATCAATTTAATCTTTGGGACCCTAAAAACTAAACGGCTTTCATTATTATTTTAATCAAAACCAGACTAGCTCTTAACCCAAACGCGAAGCAATCTGTTGTTCTCCTGACAACGGCAAGCTGAAATGTCCTCCCCATTCATTATAAAATCAGGTGAGCTCTGAAAAATATAATAAAAGACCTTTACTTAGCGCTACATAACTTAAACACCCTACATTATGCTTCCTCAGTCTATCTCGGCAATAAAGCAAACTTAAATATTGTGGTGTGCAAAAGAATGTAGACTTTAAGGTTCGATGATAAGATTCATTGGATTTTGGTGAACAAAAATGTCGGGAATCCTCGTTGTGCTTAAAAAACCGCTTTCATTTGTCACCGGCAGATGCAGTCGTATCAGATTCGTGGCCATGAAAAAAGCGGAATACGGCCTAATGGCCTGTTAAAAGTAAGCAAATACTTGGTATCATTGTTCTTGCTACGCTTTGTGTTTTCCGTTAGAATTATAGGTATATTTTCTAAAGATCCTAGATCCTATCATTCTTGTGATGACAATAGGGATTACGATAAATTGATTGCTTGAAAGTAACTAAGTTGATTCAGTTGACCAAGTTACAATAACATAAAATACATAAAAAATTTGACGACCATTTGGATCAGCGGTAGTTAACGCTTCTTCTGACCCATGGGTCGCGGGTTCGATCCCCGCACAGTACAAATATTTGTGTGCATGAACATGTCTGTTTGTACTGGTCTGGGTGTTTTCTATGTATTATAAGTATATATTTACAAAAAAAAAAGTATATAAGTAAGTTCATCGGGTGTCTACACTGAAAAAATTAATTAACAAAACTAGTTGAGATAACCGAGGAATAGTCAAACTTTGTTAACTTACAAATAAATTTCGTTTACGTCAATACCAACTGCTACTGTTGCATTTTACATAATCATTTCAGTTATTTGAGTTTGGTTCACAGCTACTAAAGTTTCTGTCATTTACTGTCAAACTCGGGCTTGCCACCTTGTAACATAACAATGTATTGCTTTAATAAACAAACTTAAGGTGATAATTTACTTAAAGTTGGCCTAGCAATTTTTTTTTTCTACTTAACTAAAGTGCTATTTATTAACAAAATGTTTTTGGAATTTATCCTCCCGCAGTCGTGTCAAACGAAACTTGTATAAATAAACCTGTTCTGTTCGTGTTGCGAGTCATGGGCTCATGGCGGCGAGGTGCTGTTTGCGCTATATTTTTCAAAATAGTGTACGGTAATCACCTGTGTAGTTAGTAAATGAATTATTTAACCGGTCATATTAAGTATAAGCCGCTTACAACAATGGAGCCAGCAGACGAGGCAGCGGAAAAAACGATTGCTGATTATCTGCGGTCGTGGGGGTTTAAGTGTTACAATATCATTGGAGTTTTGCTTTTTATAAATAAAGGAATGTTTATTTTAAGTATTAAAGTTTAATGTTAATGAATATATAAGTAGACGTACATATTATTAACTAATTTGTTAATTAATAAATATACAACAAAATAGTACAAATCAAGTTTTTATTTTTATAAGTGTCTTAAGTTTGTAGCCAAAATTAATATTAATATTAAAAATTTAGGCACGTGCCAATGAATCTTGCTAAAACTTCTTATATATTTATTTTGGCTACAGGCTAGAAACCTGTAAAAACACTCTTAGTAACTGAAAAGCGATGTAACTGTTAACCGAAAAGTTCAGTTACAGATTACAGGAAAGTACTGATGTTGCTACTAAATTCAGAGTAAAAATCAGTTACTCAATTAATAATAACTAAAAAAGTATGTGTAAGAATACCAAACCCGTAGTTATTTATAACAAAACAGTTTTATACGTAGTAACATAACAAGTGGTCAATTTTTACACTACTGTTTTATTCTTCATAACACTAATATCATAATAATATACTTCATAACATAAATTTATCGAACACTTTGGTAATCCTTAAGTTATAAATTTGTTGGTAAGTAATAATTTTTGTTGAGCTATTGATAACTAAACTATTTTAACAAAACCGAGTTTGTCTACTAGGAACTATACTTATGTAGTCACTATTTTTATGTAATAGGTTACACAATTGTTGGTTATTTATTACTTGAAACTTTTTTCAGTGTAGTACCCCATACGACAGGGTACTTAATAGTAGCTTAATTTGGGACTAGATGGCTCTGTGTGGCCCAGTGAGGCATGTCTTAAAAAAATATTTATTTATATTTATTTATTTATAAAATTCATGCTCTTGGTAGTTACTAACTCCTTAAATTTATTAGAGACTAGCTGTTGCCGCGACGTGAATTTCTGTTATTATGATCGCGATTTTTTTCGCAACATTTTTCACAATTGCTTTGCTCCTATTGGTCGCAGCGTGATGTTATATAGCCTAAAGCCTTCCTAGATAAATGGACAATCCAAAACAAAAATATTTTTTCAAGTTGAACCAGTACTTCCTGAGATTAGCGCGTTCAAACAAACAAACAAACAAACAAACTCTTCAGCTTTATAATATGAGTATAGATAGTAGTCTAAAATGCATCTGCATCATCAACCTACCAAATTCTCAGCTGCATAAATGCCTCACCAAAAGCTTTCTATATCTGGTGTTAGAATAGACTGATGAAGAGAAAACACTGCTGCTTGTTTTTTTCTGGCCGTACTTCTTCAGATGCCTCTGACAACAATCAAAGGACAAAAATCGGTTAAACTATTCTATTTTTTTATCTAAGATCTAAAATAAGTAAATGCTAACCCGTGACGAAAGGTTATTTTTTTCAAAAAAAAAGTCAAGTGTATTATTATGCCTATCCAGCATCTATATTTTTATTATATAAAAATGAATCCCTATTTTCCTTGGTCATGGCTTCATGCGTGACCAGCTTGACCGATTTCCCTAATTCTTTTTTTGTTCTATTTTCCATTGTCAGGAGAAGGTTTTTATAAAATAAAGAATAAAGAAAATTGCAGGGAAAATTAAATAAAAATAATATTTAACCACCATATAAAATTATTTCTAATGTAACGTTATGTTTTGACAGGCGTTGAGATAACACTGACAGAATGCGTGCTGCAAATATCGTCAAATATCGTAAAAAACAAATTTTAACTTTTGCACAAGGCCATTAATGTCTGTCGCCTGTTCCCGAGTCGGAATACCAACAAAACTATCATATACCCGCCACAAAAAAAAACAAAGAATGTTGTGTACCACAAAGCATAATATTAATAAACCATTAGTATTATTTTTAGGCTATTGCATAGCTTCTATCGCGGGCCTTGAGCGTGGAGACCGAATCCAGAAATTCCGTACCGAAAATAACCTAACCTAACACTCGGGGCGAGGCACGATCGAACAATTTTGAATTTCCGAAATTTGAAAGAATTTAGAAGAAAATAAGGATTTTGACAGTATGGTTGCCTATGGTAACCATATCTGCCAAAATAACAGAAAATTTTAATTACAAAAATCAAAATTAGAAAATACATAAAAATATAAAATTAAGCTATTGCATAGCTTCTATCGCGGGCCTTGAGCGTGGAGACCGAATCCAGAAATTCCGTAACAAAAATAACCTAAAACCCCCCTTTCTGACCTGCACAGCGGTGATACTCGTACTTTTTAGTTTTATAATTGCATAAGTTGATAAAAAATCCTATGCAATAGCTTTACCGCGGCAGTCTCCGAGTGCCACACGTCTTTTTTTATTATACCATTTCGTAATCAATACTCGTATATATTTAAGATAGGACAAAGTCTGTCGTGTCCGCTAGTAACAATAAAAAAATCACTGATCGAAATGCAAGCACAATTTCCTAGCCCCAACGTAACTGTCACGTGATTGAGCGGTGTCCTTTGACGTGGCCCACGGGAAAAATTACCGGGTTTTTTGCGAAGAATCAAGGTAAGTATAACGGCAGAGTTATACGAGTAAATATTACTTTACGACCTGCATAAACGAGAAGTACCAGTTTATGACCTATTTGAGTGTTTAGAACTTCATCGCGTGTACCATTTGCATATTCCCGAAATGAAAATGGGAATATAAAAATGTAAATGGCGTAGTAACGAATGTAAGAAACTATTATCACAGTTTTATTTGGTTGTTAAGATATAGTTATTGTATTCTTGTTATAGTTTTAGTATGACTTTTCTTTAAGGATAATCTGGAGTTGGAGCTTTTCAAGTCGCCTATTACTACAGGTCAATGACATTACTTGCTTTCACAATTTTTACCTTGCGAAAGAACCACCAGCTTAACATGCTTTCCAAAACGTAGCTATTGCCTCCTACTCCTTCCAGACCCGACCCAACTCAGAAAAGAATATCTTTAAATAATTGAAACGTCTGAAGTAATATCAAGGATAGGGTAATTAATTATCATCCAAATATTTTGATATAATATTACTTCACACGAATAACTTGCTTTGGAATTACTGAAAACGTAAAAGGCAGAAGTTTCATTCTTAATAAATTGATGAAAATTTTTGATTACGAAAGAACTGCTGCAAGCGCCATGATCAGTGATCGTCAGAAATTTATGAAAACCAAGATATATGGTGGAAATCTCGAAGCACTAACAGACTTACATAACAGTAAGCATAAAAATATATTTCTAGAAATGGTTAAAACATCTTCAGGTCAGTATTTCTGATTCCTGCGTCCCCATAAATAAAATAAATAAATATCAGGGTGCCACTAACCCTTTACTCTAGAATCAAATAGAGCCTACAAATACTGTGCTACTCTGCCGAACGGATCGTCATGTAATATATTTAGTCTGTAATGTTAGATGACATGTTGAACATTATAAATTGTGTAGTTTAAATTTGAATTTCCCTAAGGAGGATCCTAAATAATTATTATTCTGTCAATTAACATGTAAAATAACACTCTGTTACGAAATTGGGTCGGCATGAATATCTTTACCCAGTTTCTAAAAGTGGTTATTATTCCATAACTTGTTTCCAACCGTAAGGACATTCGACTAAACCTGTACAAAATTACGGTGTCAGGATTGTTATACCGAAAATAGGTTAATCTTAAATTATCGCTTATATTAATTATCGTGTAGCCCGCGACTTCATACGAATGAAATTTTGATTTTGAACGGAAACTAGTTTTTTCATTTTTTAATGAAAAGTATGCTATTTGCTTATCTGTTTAGCCGTTCAAGTGAGTAATAAACATCCATCCAAATTTTCACATTTTGCTGTATTAGTATTAAAATATTTGGAACAAATTTCACTTCATAATTACACCAAACTAAATATTAAACTAATTTGTCTGACATACAAGAAAGAAAAAACAAAATCTTGTCTAAAAAATTTCATAATACCAAATCTTTGTAAAGCAACTGTAAGACGCGAAAAATCTCTTGGAAGCTAAGAAATATTTTCGAGACTCTTTTCATCAATTCTATCCGAAGCATGCAACGGTGTGAAGCGAAGCTGTGTAAATGTACCATTTCATACACTTTACTTGTCCTTTTCACTTGACGAGAATGTTCTTATTTGACTTCGTTAATAGCTATGTAGTCGAAATCTTTTCACTTAAAAAATATCAATACCAAACATCATATTTATCTCAGATAAATAGGTCTAGATAGGGTGTCGTCTAGTGCACTTAACACTCTGAGCTATGTTGAATATGTCGCAGCAACTAAGTGATGAAAACAATAGAAAATTGAAACTGTAAAAATATTCAGCCCTATATAAAATTTTATTTTTTCTCTAATATCTGAAATACGAGTATCATACGCTTTTTTACATTTCAGTGATAATGTTTCAAAACAGTTTCTATTCCAATCACAAATTAAGTGGAAACGTAATAACTCGAGCTAAAAGCATCGGCAGAGCAAATACCCATTTTGTATTCCAATTTAGCAGATTTAATGCGAAACACTAAAAACTTATCTCGACAACATTTAGGATTGTGCCACAGCAATTTGTGCACAAAACAAAGATTTATTACGCTTCTGAGTGCTATATTTTACCCGAGAACTGGGTGACAAAAATAGGTATTTGCGGTGAATGTACACCGTAGTGATTATTTATCACGACGCTTCATAAATTATGGTTTGCAACGTATTGCGATTCGATTTTTGTTTCGCTGTGGTGATGTGGATGAATTTGCAAAATAGTTTATTTCAGCAACAAAATCTATTTTCAATGCAGAAGTAGGTAGACTTGCTATCGTTAATAGAAATGTTACAACCTTGTTTTGTTCTACTATTTATAATTACGCATTTTTAATCGACTTCATAAAAGGAGAAGCTTCTTAATTCGACAGTATTTTGAGCCTTTTATAATGTACATATAGACTTTTTTTCATTTTATTTTTCATTTTTCAAATTAACCTGCGATCATTGCATTAAAATAATATGTCATTAGAAAAATGGAAAGAAAAGCGGAAACATTGCAATCAGCCCAACGAGTAGTTCCCTTATCGACAAGCTGATAATATTCTGCAAGAAACAATCAGCAAAGTGAATAAATTAATCCAGAACATTCTCGCAAAGGGTCTCGATGAAAACGGTTTAGGAAAAACCCCGGTCCATTTCCTTATTGTATGATTCCACTGCCCATTTGTCATTTCGTGTTGTCGGAGAATGCTCACGCTCCGATGAATACGTTATCTTTCTTTTGTGGGTAAATGGAAAAATCAAATCTCATCGCGGTTTTGGGCTATTGAAAGGTATATGATTCTATTTGTAATTGAATTCATTTGAGTGTCGCATCGACAAGAGTTAATGCACGTAGTAACATTGCGTTATTTGTTGTGTGTGTCTGGGACATTAAAAAGCATTACCTCTTCTCTTCCTATGGCTTTCGTAAAAAGAGACTGAAGGAAAACTGCAAGAGGAAGACGGGGGCAGTTTAACTCTAACTGGGCTGTACTTCGATCATCGAGTAAGGTGTTTATAGCTAATTATCTTTTTGGAGAGGCCAAAGTTAACGTACAGATGCCCTAACAACATTTTTTTAATATTTTTATCTTCTCTTGCTCTATTTTTTGTAACCAAGCATGGTTTGATGAAAATATGGTAACAGTAATACCTAAAGCTTAACCTTATGTGGTTTTATCAGAAGGTACTGTTGTGTTTTAGCATCATTATCATCATCCAAAGAGCTCATCAATGATGGTGTGTCGCTCCAAAATGAGATATTTTTGTCTACAACCTACCTAGGTGTGGCAAGCGGATTGACTATCGAATCCAGAAAATCTACACATATATATTTACAATTTTGACACGCGTAGAATATCAGATAGAACGATTACGTATATAACGTTTTTTATTTGTATGTCAAGTACAAAATAACTACTAGTAGAAGCATAATTCGATTTACCTAACATCCTAAATAACAAATGTGTTCAAACAATTTGTTTACTGAATACTCTGATTTAAACTTTAATGGTTTGACGACGATTTGGATCAGCGGTAGTTAACGCTGCTTCTGAGCCATGGGTCGCGGGTTTGATCCCCGCACAGTACAAATATTTGTGTGCATGAACATGTCTGTTTGTACTGGTCTGGGTGTTTTCTATGTATTATAAGTATGTATTTACAAAAAAAAAGTATATAAGTAAGTTTATCGGTTGTCTAGTACCCCATACGACAGGGTACTTATTACTACCTTAATTTGGGACTAGATGGCTCTGTGTGGCCCAGTGAGGCATGTCCTAAAATATTTATTTATTTATATTTATTTTATGGTCACTATCACTAGAGTTATTTGATTCGTTCTCCCGTGATCATGGCGCTTGCAACAGTGCCGAAATATCGGAAACTCTATATAAGGTACATGGTATAAATCTCGAATCAAATAACTTTAATGAATACTGTTCTATTGTGTAAATTTAAAGCGGTTTAAAGTTGACGTTTACAAGTGCAAATAAAAAAAAACTTATAAACAACCATTGATGTGAATAAATGAATTTTAAATCACAGAGAGCTAGGAAAAAACCCGGCCATTTCCTCATTGTGTGATTTCTATGGCCATTACTCATTTTTGTTGGCGTAGAACCGGTCACGCTCCGGTGAATACATTATCCGTTGATGGAGATAGAAAAAGAATCAAATTGATACCAATCTGAGCACTTGGTCGCATAATGGTAATATTACAAGGGTGGGTTAGATAATATAATATTGATGTAAATAATATACAAGATTCACAATCAAAGACGGAAAAACATCCTTGCCAAACATTTGGATGACCTTTTACTTTTAAATTAATTTAAATGAAATGCCTCACGTTAGTTTTGTTACCTAGAAATTTGTCTTTCAGTGACCTATCGTGCCAAATCAAAAGCTTAATACCTATACGATGGTATTTTAATCAATTAATGTCATATATTTTTTTTTAATGACAGTGTTTTTATGGACAAAATGTTTTGTGGGCAATTTGGTACTATAATTGAATTATTTGAGATATTCTTTGAATTCGATTCAATACACATTCGACAGGCTTCTTTTTATATATTTGGCATTAGTTTAACTAAAAGTTATTGAATAAATTTTTCATATAAATTTCAACTCAATAAAAAAATCTACTTGTCTGTATGTATGAAACTCAAAGTAAGTAATATACCAATTTAAACTTTATTATTACATGTATCACTATCATAATTTAATTTATTTTAAATTATAGTTTTAGATTATCTTTGCTGTGACGTCATACGATACCCATTCTTCTTTTTTTAATTACACTGGATTAAATATGAATTTTGAAAAATGTATCTAATAATTTTCGCTAGTTAGCACCGGCCTAAGTACCTACACCACACTACCCGCACCGACACCGAGTGAGCAAGCACCAGTTCATGCAAGAAAGCCGCTCAAAAAGGCATGCAGTACATTAAAGCAATATTAGTATCTATTTAACACCGATCTAACAAAGACTATGACGACTGCAAATTCACGTGGCATTCTCAGGAGATGTTGTCGCCTTCGCTGCGCTCTGACGTCTAACCCCCGTATTTATAAAGAAGTAATTACCTATTGCCTAAGAAAGTCATAACTTAAAGTGTTCATACTTAGTGCTTAAGTGAAAGAAATTGGTCACCATTAATAGTCATATTGTTTGGCTGAAAATGCTAACTTTTGGTAGTTATAACTTCTAGTAATTTCTTGATTAAGGCATACAAATTGTCTCTCAAGTAATTACTTGTAGTCAAGTACTTTTACTTGTTTATAAATACGGGGGTAAGACGTCGGAGCCCGGTCTATGGGCGGATATAATCAGCAAAATAAATTTCGAAATTCATATTTAGCTATGGATTTCCTCTAAGTAATGCCTGAGTCTATATATCATTTTATAAAATAGTTACTAAAGTTGCTCCAAAATGAATGATAGACAAGTAGAGTATTCTTCACAAAACTGATATAACTTGATCGATCGATCAACATCTTTACTTCAAAGATGTTTTTCATTATTCTCCATCTTTAGGCGCAACATCGCAAGACGAGAAAGGTGATGGCGTAGGCGCTTATTTCTAATTCTAAAAGCTATGTTTTTATTTTATGTCCTTTCTTTTCGTACTAGGTTGTAATGGAAAATAAATTATGCTTGATTGATCGTTTTTACATATTGTTATCTTACATAATACGTTTTTGGGATGTACAAAATGGAGTTTCGATGTTTCTTGGTAAGCTAATGTCTATCATTTTCAAGGCTTTCAGTGTTTGATACAGTGTCTTTTTCATTAGATAATATTTTTTTGTTTCTACAAATAAGTAGGTACTATAAAACTCTTTAGTTAAGAAATTTCTTTATTGGAAAAAAAATTCTAGTATTGGAACTCCTTCTCACTAAACTAAAAATAAACTTTGATAGTATATTACATCTAAAGTTTTATCAATTCTATCAAATCCCTAACGGCCGGTCCAATAACCTATCTATCTTTAGTTTTGGCATATCGGAGATAGAAAACAACTTCTGTCTTTGTTTCTCTGGACGGCAAAATCAGAGACAGAAGATGTTTTCTATCTCCGATAATCCAAAACTGAAGATAGATAGATTATTGGGACCGGCCGTTAGTAATTAAAGGCTGGTAACCATAACTGCAGGTGGTACCACCCTAAAATTAAACGACACCATTAGGCACATAGGTCTGCCAAGCCTTAAGATCTCAAGATATCCCACGTATCCAATACAACAACATTTTAAATGTTGTAGCGGCTTCCACGCCACTAAAGCGCATTGCAGGTATTTACGTATTATTATCACACTGATGACTTTCACGCTATCATTCGTAAAAAAAACTGCACCATTGAAGACATTTTCCTTTTAGGCTTATGTATTTCACAAGTTCACTGAGTTAGAATAATAATTATTATTATTGGCGACAGTTTTAGGCCTATTGTTTTGAAATGTCTCCTTGCAATAAGTATATTGTGTTATTTACAATCTAGGTACTTGTTTTCCTTTACAGTTAAAACGAAAATAAAATAATGATCAATAAAACATGGGTCGTTTCTTGGTGGGATGGTATTACACCGAAAAGTAAATCACAAAATTTTATGCCCGAAATTAGCCTTCAAACTATAATCTTGTTTGGCCAAAGTTATCTTTTATAATTCATATGCACCATAATGAGCTCTTTCCACGAGTCAGCGAGTTAGCAACATTCAAACTTGCCTAATTAAAGTCTGTCCCAACTGCCGCCCTGGAGGGCGCTTACCTTGCATAAGAAGACACGATGTTTACGTCATTCACTGTAGAAAATAAAAACGTTAACGATACGATTATAGAATGTCTTATAGTTACTCAGTACTTACAGCCGCTTTTAATTAAAATTATAATAGGTCCTAAAAAGTTTCTACTGGTGGTGAAAATGTACCTATTTTGAGTTTTATTTGATGTATTTTTTTAAAATTCAATGTTGGTTCGCACATAAAAATACTTCAATAGCAAAAAATATTTTTTTATAAAAAAAAAACATTGACTAAAAGCGTTAATTACGCCCCCAATTTTAAGTAAAAAATCACCTAAATTCATTATGCACAAACCACTTTCACATTTTTCGAAGTTGTCATACTTTTTGGTAAAAAAAATTATTTTATTTTAATCACTATCAAAACCCTAATTTTCTAATGGTTTGCCGTCTTTAAACGAATAGGATTACATTTGGTCGACTAATAGATATTTAATGAAGAACAAACTTAACCATTTTTTTTAAATACTTTTGTATATTTCAATGGGCTTTGACCATATCCCTATTTAAAATAATTATAATTATCATGGATATAGGTACAAAACGAACATAAGTGAATCATTTTACTTCTTTCTCGATAAAATATGAAAGCTACAACAAAATAAAATCAGAAGTATCTATATAGCGTTTCAAACATCAAGGAAACGCCAGTGATTGTAGCAAAAAATAAGCAAAACGATTTCGTTTAAAGACTTCGTTTATCTAAAGATCAAATATTTTACCTTGGAAGTTGAAAAACTAAAGACACCCTTTAACGCTCTTACTTTCCCTTAAGGTGATATTTTTGACAAAGCAATAAAGGTTCTGATGTTTTTCCTTTGTTAATAAATAAAGGAATTGTTCTGAGATTTAACTTATCTCACAAAAATAAAGATGTTATATACGAACCTAGTATCTTGTCTTTGCTCTATGTCGGTGTGGGTGTCGATTCTAAGTATTTTAGCTGCTGGGATAAAAGAATAAAATGTTTTTTATCTTATAATACTCAATTTAACAGTATCAAGGAGCTTAGGTAATTTATAGACAAGCTGTTTGTAAGTCTTATTGTAAGTTTTTGTAAGAAAGTTTTACTACCTTAGTAAAAAAACAAATAACGATAGGGTCAGCCTATCGTTATTAATTGCTATTTTAAAATATTAATAATTATATTGCAAAAGTGTATGGAATGTTACTTACCGGCTTACAATTATTTGATTAGAAATACATAGTTTCGAATCGATACCCTACTGCAAAATCTGAAACCTCCTGCAGCCAAATTATGCCTCCTCTCTAAGTTTAAACTTAATAACGAAGAAAACAAAGTACTAAAATAAAAGTTGCACAAGGTATGGCCTTAGCGGAACAAAGCAGTGCTTTACTAGACTTACTTTATTAACTTTCAGTTTGTTTCCATTCGTACGATTGGATAGTACAGTGATTCTCAAGTTTGTTACAAAATGTGGAGACACACATTTTATGCAAATCACTTTACACACGAAAAACCAAAAATGAATAGGTCACAACTGTACAACTGAAACAAGCAAACGCGGATATAGTTTTATACAAAATAGCACCGCGCTTAATAAATTTTGATCTGCAGTTATTTGCCTTGCAAATGAAATGTGTCAAAACGCCATAAGTAGCAAACTTGAAAATTAAAACTATTTTTTACAGAAAACTATACTACTACTCTCAAAATGTTTTCTGTAAAAAACTAGTTTTAGTTTGCAAGTTTGCTACTTATGGCGTTTTTACACTTTTTAATATCCTCAAGATAATTCAGGTACTATAGTGAGAAAAAGCAGCGCATAAGTACGACATTAATAGCATCCGTAAAATAATATCTCAAAAAATGAGAAAATACTTTTAAAACTACCTACTATAGCCGGTTATGTTAATATCATACAATATAAGCTACATGTAGCCCAAGGTTTTTCAGTGTTTCCACAATATAACAGGTTAGTCTTCCCGAGACTACAAACCCTGTAACGTGTGAACTTATGTGCACTTTTTTTCTGTAATAAACTTAACCGAAATGGTACCACTTAGCTATTTACCACGTGTTGGGAACCACTGACTCTGGAGTTCCCAGTTCGTGCGACAAGAAAAGCTACAAGCGCGATGCTAACAATGAACTTCTAGTTTCTCTTTTTGCTATGTTATTATGTCGTGCTCATATCACTTCCTGCTATTATTAACTCTACATGAAGTGTATTTTTCTTCTTCGATGTTCTTGATTCGATTTTCCTGTAGAAATATCATTTTTTGCACATTTTATAAAGGCAAAGTCTTTGAAAGTATCTGTTAAAGCAATACTATTATGTGAAAAGTAGTTGGCAAACGCCAAAAGGTTTGGTAAACAAAGAGAAAATGTTTAACTGTATACATTTTTTTTTTAATTTATTTGGACAACCAACAAGATCATACACCTTAAAAGCTAAAGATAATAAAATATTATACAAGAGTTGGTGTGGCCTTAAATTACAGGTTGCCATGGAAAGCGCAAACAAAGTTAGTTGGGAGCATAAGGCTTCCCTTAGCTAAAAATGAAGGTGTTGTACAACACCTTATAAGGTAGATTACTGTTATTGTATGTCTAATTATATTTTTTAGAAAATAGTAAGCATTTTTGAATATAGTAATTTTGAATATAGCCGGCTTGATATTTGCAGCAAAGAAAATATTTGTTTAATTTTTGCAAATTCACGGCATTGCGCAACGAAACCAATACATTTGGTGCTTATAGAAAAATATTGCCCGACATAAAAACAAATCTCGTCGGCATAACCTTCGGGCCATGAAGTTGGGATTTTACTGGAGCTCTCATCGGTTCGTATCGGCCTAAAAGGAAAAAAATATCGGAATTGTAACTTTAACTTTTTGCGCTTCTAAGTTAAATGTACTTTGTAGAAAGCTAATTTGTAAACTAGAATTTTTCCGCAGCTTTGCTCATGTGATTAAATTTTTCAAAGCCACTTATACATTTTATATTTCTGCTGAATGTAGCCAGAAATATACGCACACAGAATTATTTTTACTACCAATTTCTAATTTGAAAAATATCATTTCCGAGTCTCTCTGTGTATTATTTGTTGCATTTAGATATCACTTTTTACAGATGTTGTCTGTCAATATTTAAAGACCTGTAGTGCTTTTTAAACTGACCTGAGTAAACCTACTTTGGAGTGGACACTAGGTGGCAAAGAGATCTTAAAAACTTTTATAGGGCTGCCAGACATATAAAAAGCTAGTTTCCAGATATCTATCTTAATTAGATTTTCTTGTTCTCGATCACTGATGGGTGATGTTTATCTATCTTTATATTCAGATACTCTCATTTCGTTTCTTGAAATCTCCAATACCACATGGCTCCGTGTTCGAAACCGTCCTAATGGGTCATACGTCACTGAGGCTAGACTACAGACTGATGGCTCACGTATTTGCTTTGTTTTGGAAGAAAAACAAGGAACTTGAGACAAACTGCCTGTTGGTTCGGTATTTATTAGTAATAAAACCCTTCTCCACTAAAAACATTTGCTCTGGTGTGGTTATAATGTTACTTGGCTTTTGGACAGGTCATTGTAGGTCAATTGGCTAAGATTTTTGAACATCATACATAATTGTATCTGTTTACTGTTGTTTTAACTTAGTAAATTTTTTAGGTAGCCTTGAGTGAAAAGGAACTAAGTGGTAAATATATTAGGTACTTGCATAATTTCATAGTGCTAAGTCAACGGAAAACACCCTAAGCCTAACTCTAAAAACATCCAAAGTGAGTTGAAATCTACGTATTAATGAACTATACGGCCGTTTATCTGAATCTACTAACCTATTTTGAACATTAACTTTGACTTAGATCAAATGGAGATGTCCCAAATTATATGGAGGCTAGGCCCAGAACCTGTACACCCCACCAAAAGATAGACCAATAGGTACACCTACAAGATTCTGTTATTATCCAATTCTTTTTTAAGTAAGAAAATAGCAATACAAAACCACAAAACCATCATGGCGGAAGATGACATTTTGATGACGTCTGTCAGTTTTGGCAGTTTCAAAATCTCTCATCTAGGAGTCGAGTGCCATCGTTTGCTGTAGTAACAACAAACATTATGCAAGTAATTTTCGGTTAATACCAAATCCAGAAAACGAAAAAGAGGTCGTTATAATGAACTACATTTAAAACGCGCAAGAAGAACAAAAACTTGAAGTGAATGTTTATGCCAAAGGGACAAGGGGTATCTGACAGCTACTGAAATTTAAAGTTTTTTTAGATTGACCTATTGAATTATTCGATCTTATTTATTTTTGAACCACTAAATTATATAAATTTGTATGTATTTTTCCCAGAAACAGTAAATTTTTCTTGATTTTTGAAAATGGTGTACTATGTTTGGGCGTATTATGGGACATCTCCTTTGAAAGTTTAATTTTTTCGGACCTTCATGAGACTGTAGATTTAAATTAATTGTATTAACCTTTCATCGGATCGGATAAACCTAATTTATTTACTGTCATTGCCTAACGAAAAGGGTAAACAGATAAACGTTTATTTCACTAGCCATCGCCCGCGACTTTCTACACGTAGAATCTGATAGTATCCCACGGGCACCGTGTTTATTAGTGGGATAAAAAGTATTAGGTATTTCTTGTGTTTAATTATTCCCTTATTGCACCAAAGAAATAATTTAGATATCTTAAACTGTTTTGGCGTGACTGATTAAAAAAATTAATCCAAACTTTTGCATTTATGATGTTAGTAAGATTGTGATCAATTTCCGTACTGACAACAAATCGTTAAAAAAAATATCCTAACCTATGGAATACATTTCCACTATCCAACCCAAACGCTTTGAAACCATGCGATATTATTTCATAAATATCTCGTTTTCTCAAGAACGTTGTCATAAAAGTACAAAATCACACGTTAGCAATATCATTCTACTGAAGACAGTTTGCGGAATGGCGGCAATCAACAATGCGGTGAAAGTGAAACATGGTAACATTACCTTTAGGAGGACTGTTTCTTACATTTAGGAAGACCATTCAAACTTAATGTAAATTAGTTTTAATTTTTCATCTAGTATATTCATTCATGGCTATTATTATAGCATCCATTTTTGTTCTTCGAAAGTTCACTTTAGGCGTTGGTCCAGTCTTCTGCCACAAGACGGAAAACCCTAATACCAAAAGAAAGATAATCATACGACAAAAAAAGGATGTCTTCCTGGACATTGGCTGCATACATTTTTAAAATGTTCATTTGCTATTTTTTTATCTGCTTTAATGATAAACATGTGAAATAGGTACTTTTAAAAATTAACCACCACCTTAATTTGCTTTAAATTTTCTATCAATACAACAAAAAACCAATTGCAACTTAACTAAAGTAAAATTTTTCACAAAATCATGCACTACAAATGGTCACACAAATTCTCCTATCTTTAAAATTACGATAACATTATAAAATATTAATTATGTCAGTTAAGGTTTTATTTATTTATTTTTACAAACAAACAAATACACATTACCAATTTGCCTTAACGTCATTAACGAGATTTAGAATATCAGTGTTGCCAGCTTAATTCAAGAACACTTTCTACAATGGTACATTTAATATATAAACTTAATTGGTACTAAGTTTCTGGAAAACTGATTAATCTAAATCCTTATTATTCAGGTTCCAAATGTCTATCTTTGAGAATTTCTTAATCTCAGCTTTATATCGTATTCAAAGGCGGACTTATCCGTAAATCTGGGAGTAACGAAGTTGCCAAAATTAAAGGAAAATACTGATAATTATTGAAAAACTACGATACTGTATGGACTGATTACTGTTTATCTTAAATTTAATATAATTGAAAGTAAAAACTTGCTTGAAAATGCAAGTTTCTACTTTCAATTTGATTCAATAATTTTGCTTACAAAGTTTTTACTTTAATTACGTACGTAAAATACAAAAAAATAAATGTTTACTTTAAATTTAAATTTTATTATTATTATTGGTTTGACATACTTTATACATCTGTTATTTTAATCTGTTTGTGTATTTAATTTGTATTATTAATGACATTTATATTGATTAAAATTATAATTAATGTAATATGTTCTGTCATTCTGGTGTAGACCTCATTTAAGAGCAAATAAATTATTCTTATTCTTATTCTTATTGTTCTTATTCTTAAAAAATAAACTAAAATATGCCCTAATGAAGATCATAACGAAACCCGAATACATAATGAGACAAAAAGAAATGCCGTATCAAAAAAATAAGTGTATTTCCCATTTTCAAGACAGACCATAAAAATCTTAACTCACAAAAAAGGGGTTATAACAACAAATTACATTAATTACAATTTCTGTTCTACTCTTCAACAAAAGCATAAGCAATAGTGTATAGAAATACTACGATTTTAAACAAACTAATTAGCAACGCTGTACATTGTGTTGCTAATAACACGCAGAGCCAGGTTATGGATCTAGTCAGAATTAGATGTTACCACAGCAACCTAACAATACTCGACTGAAATATTAACACTACATTCCAACGTGGTTTTGGAAGCCCCTACTCTTTATTAAACGAACGAAAAATGATGAAAAAGTTAAATGTTTTTCGTTTTTATTTCTAGTAAGATGACAAAAATAGACGTACCTACCAAATATATTACACTAAAAGCCATCTCTTCAGAACCAACCTTCAGGCTTCCAGTAAGATTCAGATTCATAAAAATCAAATGCAGATTTATGATAGTTTTTGATATTCATGTTCAATTTTCTGACTAGAATAGAAAGTGGGTACTGAATAATAATGTAATTAATACTATACATGAGTACATCTTTACTAACAAAAACGGGTTAAAACAACAAATAACTTTAACTACTGTATAGTATTCTTTCTGAAAATGTGCTTTTAATCTTTAATGCTAATCTCGAATTCGTGCATATACATTACCTTATATACCTACTCAATACTTATGTTCCATTTGTAATCTATAAGTCATCAAGTCAAACTATTTGAATCAAAATATTTGAATTAAATTTAGTTAAATATTGTACATAATATTGATCATCAATTTTATCCTTGCTAACCCTAAAGTCAGAAATAAATGGATTTTATTTTATTTTATTTATTTTAATAAGTCGTTGGTTCGCTTTAGGCTCGAACCACAAAGACATATACACATAAGTAACCAGTAAATCCCTCGATCCAGAGTTATTCCAGACACAATTAAAATCAATTGTTATCGTGGCACCCGAGTGCCTCCTGGAGGTTGAGGGATTAAGGTAAATTAGATTTTTCTTGCATATATTAAAATATTTTTAGATATGCAAACACAAAAATATACGCTTAACAAACAGTGCAAAACAGGCAATCATCAGTTGTTCTCAACTGCCTGCCTGATCGCTATTCACTTATAACAATAAAAAAAACAGAGCATTTTTCGTCAAAGCGATATTCATTCGAGTTTCCGTGGTACTACAAGTACAGCAGCCGTTGATTGTACCCGGTTCTCGCAGGCAATTTGCCACACCTGTACCTTTAATTCCCCATTGCCACATTAAGGTCTAATTTGACCTTAATATGAAGGGGTTTAGTTTCTGGTACGTCGCTTTTGTCGAAGCTTTGTTTGTGTTGATGACTTGGACAACGGAAATACTCGTTTGACAAATTGGTGTAGAGGTATTATGCATAGGCGTTTGACTGGAAT
Source organism: Anania crocealis (assembly GCA_949315895.1). Lineage (NCBI taxonomy): Eukaryota > Metazoa > Arthropoda > Insecta > Lepidoptera > Crambidae > Anania > Anania crocealis. The sequence goes on along the minus strand of OX438872.1, from coordinate 8,268,205 downwards.
AGTTTAAGGTTCGTTTCGTGGTTACTGAAAGGCATATACTTACTTAAGTGCATGCTATAATAAGACATACTGATTGAAACTTTCATAATTACTAATAGAGTTAATAAATTGATACGGGGTTTATGCGTACCTAAGTTTTTATGAGTTTCCGATATTTCAGCACTGTTGCAAGCGCCATGCTTACGGAAGAAATGAGCCGAAAATAGCCCAAAGTAGGTATCAATGTAAATAAAAAAAGGCATTCCAAACAGTTAGAAAAAATAATCATCGAATTGAGAACTCCTTTTTTTCGTTGGTTAAAAATAACTAAATCACAGAATTCTTATGTAGGTAAATCGTAGTGACTAGACGTATATTACAGGTCATTCAACTTGAAAGCCGGGAATGGACGTTGTGTGTCCTTCTACATCGATCGGATGGAATAGGAAAATGTTTTCACACAAACTTCGAACTAGTATCCAATTCATAGTCCACTGCAGGCAGATAAAATATTGCTTGTTTATACAGGCTGAAATTTAAACACCTTCCAAATTTGAATATATCAATCTACGAGACAAAAAACAAATGTCATATGTTTTCTTTTGGTATAGCCCAGTACAAAAATGTCAAGATAAAGCACTTAGAAAATGTCCGCCAAAAATCTAAAATTATTGTTACGGCCGCCTAGCAACACTTTTTTTACGCAATGCACATCACATTCATTCATTACGATACTAATAATAAGTTTTTGATTTTCCCTTTATACCTAAACAGGCCTAAAACTGTAAAAATTGAAAACTATATAGCGAAAAATATTTTCGGGTGCAAACTTGATTTACATTTTTACTTCTTAAATGGGCTCTAAATACGATACTGAACGCCTACAAAAATTTTGGAAAGTGGTTACAACCTGTATTTACACGGCATGTAATGTAACGTCCTAGAAATCATATCACTGCAGGACAAAGGCTACCATCATTGAAGTTGCCACAGCAATGATGGATACAGGCATAATCACCACGCTTGCCAAATGCAGGTCGGTGCCCACTGTTCAATATTTGAAATTTCGGAACTCCTGTTGCCTGACCCAAGGATCGAACCTAGCTAACAGGCTTTCGCACGCGCGATCTAAAGTGTAGATAAAAGCTACCTTGTTATTACACGCTATGTGACCATTATGTTTAACATCATGGTAGGGTTATTTAATTTATCAATAAAAATATTTTTTTATAAATTATTAAATATTGATAATTTTGTAACACGCTGTGATTCGCACAGACGTATTATATTGCTGCGGCGGGGACCCCCGTATGAATGAATCTTAAACAGCTGGTGGCATAGTGTGTTTCAAAATAAATAATAGAGGAACAAATATGTTACAGTTTAAAAAAAAGGAAAAAAATTAAAAAAAAACCGTCCAAGTGCGAATCGGACTCGCGCACGAAGGGTTCCGTACCAAAAAGGCCAAAAAAACGGGTTTGTTGTATGGGAGCCCCCCTAAAATATTTATTTTATTTTGTTTTTAGTATTTGTTGTTATTGCGGCAACAGAAATACACAATTTGTGAAAATTTCAACTGTCTAGCTATTGCGACTCTTGAGATACAGCCTGGTGACAGAGCGATGGACAGACGGACAGACAGACAGACAGCGAAGTCTTAGTAGGGGAAGGGGGGGCATGACGGGGTAGCGAGGTAAGACGGGGTACTGCACTAATAGAAGAAACTAGACGTTTGTAAAATATAAACAATAAGTCAATAGGAAGCTTCATTCAACCGACGGTTAGTGTGAAAGAGACGGTGATTGGGAGTGCTCGCGTCTTTTGTTTACAAACGAATAACTGGTTTAGCGTTTCTTTGATCTAATTTTTTATAAGGTTTAACGTCATTATTTAAGGTAATTATAATCACCGTATTTATGTCTATTTGATCTTTGGTTACTAGTGCTGTTTATTTTGATATGATATGTTGTAGGAATCCGTTAAACATTTTATTTGTTAATTTATTTTTTGTTCGGCTTGACCTTATGAGGCAAGATGGGGTATTGGGTGCGGGGTATGACGGGGCACTGGGGCAAAATGGGGTTATGGGTCTAAATTTAATTCAACTCTAGTAACAGAACCTGAAGCCACAATGACATGTTCCACTCCACATATAACAAAATTAATCACCGAATGTTACGAACATGACGTCACAGTGAGTGAAAAAGCAACCGTCCTAGAGCCTGTATCGAGTTGTTCTCATTGTCCTAAACAGCATTCCATTCGTGCAGCATGCCGCGATCTGACGTCTAGCTTCAATCATGCATCCCCAAGTGATAATATGGTCATTCCTTCTGTTCAAAAAACTGAAAAAATGGAAACAATACCGCCGAGGAAAAACAGCAAAATGAGCTGGAAAATTAAAAAAAGCCGAGGAAAACATCCAATTCTAATGATGTTCGGCTCAAAAATTATTCTAGAAACGAACAAAAGGCCGAACACTCAGCCAAAAAACAAAAGAACAATAATGAAGATGCCATTTGCTTATAAGAAGAAATAATAAGGTATGATCTCGTTTAATTCCCGTTTTCGTTCAAATGAAGATGCCATTTACTTATACAAACAAAAACAATAATTTTATGACATTGTCAGAACCTTGGGTAGGCTGCCAGCTTTGTGGGCGTTAGGTTCACATCGCTTGTGCTGGCGCGGACAATGAAAATCTGGAGGAAATACACATTTCTTTGTTTTGTTAGAACGACTAGCCTTCCCCATCATGCCCCAATATCAATACCCCATCTTGCCCCATACTATGGGGCAAGATGGTTTTTCATAATGTTCCTGTTAATTATTAATTATTAAAAAATGTGATATGTTGATTCTTCAATGACTGCACCAAATCATAGTTAGATTAATGACATAACGGGCCATAAATTAATGAGACTAATACACATACTAATTATGCTGTATTTTTGGTATTTCCCTTAGGTATCCCATCATGCCCCCCCTTCCCCTAATAGGGTCCCGTTTTTACCCTTTGGGTACGGAACCCTAAAAAAAACACTGCCAAGATGTTACACATAATGGTTACATATAACGTGGGTCGTTTTACAGGTGATTGAAAATGCACCGTGTATATCCAGCAGTGAACAAGCTGAACTATGTTTTTTTGCTTTTAAAAATATATTATTCAATAGGCGAAACAAATTCCAGGCTTTTTATACTTTGTTTGTGAGATAAGGTTTTATTAAAAAAACTTTTTTGATTCCAAATTCACTAAAATTGGTTTTTACTTGTAAATATTAATTGTTGCATTTATGATTGAAAAAAATCTGTTGAATTTGTTTAATACCATAACATTTTCCTTCTAATGTTACTTTGGGAATCACTTTTACAGCTTCTTTTTTCATGTCATTTAAAATCTAAAGCTTACAAAGGTTAAAAAACTTAAAAGGCTTAAAAGCTAACAGCCTACTAAACGTAGGACGGACAGTGTTGTCTTTGTAAATTTGCACTTTATTGGAATAAAGTCAACTTTGAGACTGATTACTGCTGTTAAACAGAGGGTTTGCTAATTTGAACCTTAATGGGTACGTAGCAGAACTTTTAATTGATCATCTCTGATGTCAGGCTTATGTTCAGTCGCAGATCACCGCTTGGGAAATAAGTAGTAGAAGGACGAAGCTGCTGCCCGTTAACTTCTAGAGGTGTACTGGTGTACGTAAACCAGAAGAAGGAGAATATATAATATTATTATGGTGATGTTCTATTAAAAAATAACCGTAAGTATGTTACTTAATATGTAGAGTATCATGATGATTCTTATTGCAAAAACAATTGATTTTTGAGGACACAAACTGATCTCATTACTTGTTGTCTTTTAATTTTCTATACGGTACATTCTAGTGTTTCATGCTTGTTTCATTATTCCAGTTTTATATAATTACTAGCAGACCCGGCAAACGTTGTTTTGCCATAAAAATGATTAAATTACTAATTTTAATATTTTACTACCCTACTCCTACCCTACCCCTACCCTACCCCTACCCTACCCCTACCCTACCCCTACCCTACCCCTACCCTACCCCTACCCTACCCTACCCCTACCCCTACCCTACCCTACCCTACCCCTACCCTACCCTACCCCTACCCTACCCCTACCCTACCCCTACCCTACCCCTACCCCTACCCTACCCCTACCCTACCACTACCCTACCCCTACCCTACCCCTACCCTACCCCTACCCTACCCCTACCCTACCCCTACCCTACCCCTACCCTACCCCTACCCCTACCCTACCCCTACCCTACCCCTACCCTACCCCTAACCTACCCTACCCTACCCTACTTGTGAATCTAAACCATTCCCAGATCCCCTTGAACACACACAAAAAATTTTATCAAAATTGGTCCAGTCGTTTAGGAGGAGTTCAGTCACATACACACGCACACAAGAAATATATATATTAAGATTTGTACATTTCATCAAAATCATGTAGTTTTTCAGGCGTGAAATCGTAACAGACAGACAGAGCTTTTTTGTAGTAAGAATACTATTAAGAATACCAAAAAGTTTTTTAACTTATACGCTTGCATACGTTGACAAATGAAAGATTATTATTATAAAAACAATACAAAAACTAACTACTAAAAAGTAAAGTAAGTAAGCAACGGCTTATATCATCCCACTGCAAAGGTCTCCATTATTGACTTCAAGTTGCCAGCCTTCAGTTATGTGACACGAAATAAAGGATTTGACTTTGAATTTACCATAATTATCAAGATATTATAAGAAGACAAAATCAAAATCCAAAATGTTTATTTCATCATCCAGACCGGACATTTTTCTTTTATCTAGAGCTACAAAACGGATAGTACTTGAAGAGCTTACCGTGCCGTGGGAAACTAACATTAACTTAAAGACCACGCAATGAAAGGAAACTAATATTATAATCTCCTAAATGAATTAACGAAAAACGGTTAATAGTTAGTCTGTATGCTGTAGAAGTAAGAGCAAGAGATACCTCTACCTACCAGCAAAATCTTTCTATAACCTGTTGAAAGACCTTGGCTTGGCCAGAACTGCAGTGAGTTCTATACTAGAGCTAGTGTCAGCTGCATTAGCAGGTTCGTACCTGAATTGGCTGGGCAGGTAGAGAAACACGAGCAGTATGGTGAGTGTTGAAGTACGTCGGAAATTGGCCCCATAAACTTACACCCGTGTCACAAGTCTCCCAGAAACCCACTTTCGTTCATAACTTACGTCAAGAGGTTATAAAGTAAATTAAGTAAGTAACGTCCTATTCTTATCCCACTGCAATGCAAAGAAAATGCACTGCAGTGCAAACTTGAAATAAGTGATAGATCACTGAATTTCAGGTATCATAAAAAGACAAAATCAAAATCCTTTAATATGAACCGTCCTAGATTAGCCTCCAAGTCTGGCACTGTTACCACCCCGGTCTACTTAAGCGTTTACTTAAAAACGACTTTGAGAAATTGTTCGGAAGCGAAGCTCCGTGTCTCTCCATTTACATTTTATTAATCTCAGAATTGACGCCGGCAGGTTTTTCAACGAAAACAATATAAAAAGGGGCTCGAGATTGGCTGTGCCGCATTGATGAAAATTCTTCGAGATTTTTTTAAGAAGTTGACTTTGGCATTATCTTAACTGTTCTGCAGCTAAATAGCCCTTAAAGAGGCGTATATAGCTAAAACTGACACTAAGAGTACATGGCCGGATCGCAAACATTAAAAGTCGGCGTGTTTTAATAAACACACTAAAAAGTACACCAAAGCGGCTCCAAAAACCTCAAACCTAAAGCTACAAAAGATGCTTCCTTCTTATTTAAACATTTATTTATTTTTATTATTATTTTATACAACCCTAACACACAATTGATGAATCTTCACAGTTAATATCACGATCAAAAACAAAAATCTAAGTATAATCCGTGGCATGTGTCATGACCGCCCGGGCGGTACTCGGCGCTCAAGTGAACATTTCCTAGCATCTATTTAGTAGTGAAAACTTTAGGCTTCCTGTTTTTAATTATGTCATTGCTAACCGGGCATTGTGTAATATATAAACTGTTTGTTTTCCTAAAAAACTAAAATGGATTTCCTGAGCTAAGCTTAATGGGCTGGTGTATGATTTGGTATAAAAAATAATAATTTTTTTTTACGCTCAAACTTAATTAAAGGACACTGTGCTTGAAAATCTGAAATTATTGATTATCAACATGAACTAAACTTTCATACATGCCCGTCATATATCATAGTTAACAACTCATAAGTCAAAACTGTTTGCGAGCTCTGAACTAATAAATTTCAATATGGCTCCAAGTTTGTAATATTATTTATTGAGAGTTGATTGGTTTGTTACGTACGTACGTTACGTTAAATTGCAATTATAATATCAGTATATAAACTTGAAAAATTATGTCTCAGGCGGGACTCGAACCCGCATTGGCATGCGAGGAAAATTAAATCCACAATATCAAAAGCAAAAAAAATAAATTCCGATTATTATTACTAAAATACCCTAGTAGCGATTAAAATAATGAAATACAATAAAATAAATGTCAACATGCCTTAAGTTTAAATCAAAATATATTTTTTTATGCACGCTGATCGAATCAGCAGAGTTGTTCGCATACGCGGGATCAGCCATTGTGATTTATAGTTTGGCCCGCATGCATGAAATACAATAACGTTTATTTTTAATTGTTTAAGTATTTTTAATTGTTTACAAGCTACACCAACTATAAAGTATTAAAAAAACCTTATCACATAAAATTACGTATTTTTTAACCCTATTTTTATACGTTTTCGAGTTTAGTTTAGGTACATTTTCTATTTTCTGAAGTTAATATTCATTTTAAAAGTATCTAAATCAGCGTTCTCCCCGCATAATAGCTAATCGTGAATGACGCTTTAAATAATACTAGCGGCCCGTCACGGCTTTGCACGTGTGGTTAAGTTATAGTAAGGATTCCTAATCTTTTCTAGAAATAAATGGGCTATCTAGACATAGGCTATTTATGTCACTCAAGGTGAATGTAGCTTTCCAATGATGAAAGAATTTTTGAAATCGGAAGAGTAGTTTTTGAGTTTGTTCATTACAAACATACACTCACACACACAAAAATACAAATCTTTCCTCTTTATAATATTAGTGTAGATGATATATAATTATATACACGGATGCCGGATGGACATGCCTTCATCCTGCATTTCTTATCGCGTTCAGCAAGCATGCGGGATCTTTCTACGTGTTTAAGCAAACCTGATTTACACTGGAAGTGCCCTTCTATAACATTGTGCCTATTAAGTAGTTATAATTCTTTGAACCCTTTCTAAAAGCTTTTCTGGCTACAACAACAGTATATAGTTTCACCCAAAGTCCATTCAACTTAAAGAGATACAGACAATTATGTCTAATAGAAACTGCTGAGGATGAAGTAGGTCTTGCAAAATTCGATCATGTCTGAATTATATAAATTTTTCGCTCATAGAAATCCTATTTTCACATGATTGAACAGAGAACACCTAATGTGTGAACACCCATGTCATTTCTTTATACAGGTTGAAATTTTAACTACTTTCCAAATTTTAATATAGCAATCTACGAGGCAAAAAACAAATGACGTATTTTTTCTTTTGGTATAGCCCAGTACAAAAATGTCAAGATAAATCACTTAGAAAATGTCCGCCAAAAATCTAAAATTTTTGATACGGCATCTTAGTAACACATTTTTTACGCGATGTGCATCTCATTCATTCATTACAATACTATTCATAAGTTTTTGATTTTCCCTTTATACCTAAACAGATTAAGGACCGTAAAAATTGAAAACTGTATCGCGAGAAATATTTTCGGGTAACAACTTGATTTACATTTTTTACTTCATAAATAGACTCTAAATATGATACTGAACGCATATTAAAATTTTGGAAAGTGGTTAAAATTTCATTCTGTATAGTGTTTTTATAAAATAATTATTATGTATTTTGTTTGATGATTGAATATTATTCAAAATTTATATAAAACCGCTTCTATGGACTTTACTAATCTGTTATACAAAGGGCTGGCAAGCACTTAAGGGTACTTAAGTTATGTAATACTACACCTTAAGACAAACCATTACCAACTCATTTACTCATTCCATGCGAAACTAAGTTCACAAAGAAATTAGTTGTTACTCGCGAGACGAGATGAAGTTTTAATTTATTCACCCCCACAATTTGAATTCTAAAGCAAGTGTAGGAATGCAACTTAAGGGATGCGGTTCTCATTTAATAAGGTGGCCTGTTATGGGTTAGTTGACAAGGTGGGAAATAGGTCAAGGATATTTGCCTGAAGGCGCTTTGGAGGTTACATGGGTACAAATTATAGCCATGTATCTACATAGAGGCTTGACAGGGGGCCTTGGAAAGAAAAATTGGCATTTTAAGAGCTGGCTTAGTATAAATTAGTTCGTTACATTTCAAACATGGGTTCTTACTATCGGTAGTAGAAAATACCGCAAATTTATTTTTATAAAATATTGGGACTGAGTAACTCAGACAAATGCGTCCTAGATAATGATTAGCTGTTGTCAACCCAAATACAAAGACGGCTACACATTTGAGTCAGTTATTGACTCTAGGTACGAACATAAGCTGGTGTTAAAAGAACATCTGCTGATTCAGAGATACATATTTTTTGACGTATATGGTCCTTACTAGAACTAACTGCCAACTAAAGGGATTGGTTGAGTGTTAAATAGTAATTGTATGTTGAACTTTATAAAAACAATTTAGAGCTGAATACATATTGTGCTATAATTAATAGCTGGTGTATACGACTTCGTATACCTGAAGTTAACTATCACATCTTCTGACAACAAAAGTAGGTATCGATGTACACACAACGGAACATCAACCTATCACAAAACGTCAAATTTACTTAATTGATATTGATCTCAACTTGTTGGACTTAAAGTTGATAATGAATTCAATGACCTTTATCTTTTTGGGTAGGTTAACCTGCCGTTGCCTGTACAAAGGCGCTTTAAGATCGAAGTCAAAAACGTCTTGTTATTCAATTAAACAAATACACATAATGTGTTAAATAGTTAAGTCTTCTTTCATACTTAAAGTATGAAAATTACTACTAGAATTACTACTGTAAAAAATTAATAGTACGAACACTAGACACTATGACAGACTTGCAATAGATTTTTGTCCAAAAACTGCATTGTTTAAGAAAAATTGTTACTTAATGTGTATTAAAATTTATAATAAGATTCCAGATAGATTTAAGACAGGGTCAGTCGCTGAAATGACATATCAACTTAAAAAAACTGTCAATAAGCCACTCCGGCTTATTGACAGTTTTTTTTATAATATTAACGAATTTTTTAAAGGACTTTTTGCATGCTAACTATAGTTAAGCAGGATAGTAAGCTCTGTACCTTATTATTAAGACCAAATTGTACCTATTATGCAAATAAATGCTTTGACTTTGACTTTGATAATCTGCTAAAGAAAATATATTTTTCCTTTTTACCCCTGTTATTTCTTTATTGACTAAAATTACGTAGCAAAATAAACTAATTCTAATCCGATTAGATTTCTAACAGATTCTTTTCATGTGATATTTTATTTTAACTGGTTACGTAAATATTTGTAACATTGAATTATCTGAGAAGCTTAGTTTTATTGACAATGTTAGAGCAAATTTTGCTTGGTATCACGTAGACTTAGTGTAACTATGAGAAGATAATAAAAAAATATTGTGAGATCATAATTAATTTCAGTAGGAACTTGTCTTCTACCTTTGTCGGCATAGCGGTTATCACTACGTTTTATTTTCGCTTTTAACCCACAAAGAAAGAGGAGGGAAAAGATAAGTGTTTTTTTTATATGGTCATTTAAACGTTTGATCTATAACTATCAAGGCTGGTCCTATTTAAATTTACTCTATTTAAATTCAATAATTTTACGCCTTATCAAGAATTTCGCCGATAAATTTAATATAATTCATGACTTGACAGCCATAGCCTTAACCCCGGGCGTAGTGCTTTAGTGTGTTAAGTCATAAAAACCGATTTTTTATGTTGTTCTTTAGTAGGGTGTGCCAAGTTTTGGTAGAGATTTTTAGGTAAACTATTCCTATGCGAAATTTTATTCATACTCATCGACCTTTAATACAGTACAGTAATTTAGTGCTATGTAACGAAGTCAAAAATACAATAACTTAGCTCCTACCTAGTCTAGGCATGTATACGTACACTAGTTTTAATGAGGGAAAAGGTACCAAGTGCACCTTGTCATTGTTTTAAAAAAATCTATTATCGTCACTTTGATGGAATTACTTTTGGAAAAAGTAAAGTAGTAGATCTTGGGGTCCTCGGTTCGATCCCGGAGTCAACAAGAGATTTTCGAACTGTTCTCGGATTTGTGATCTCAGGCATGATTGGACAAGCATGGTGCTCATGCCTCTATGGCAGTGCTATGATATTAGTTTTATATTAACACAAGTACCTACATTGAAATAAAAGATATGTTTGCGGATTTAGTACGCGTTTATTTTTGATTTAACCCGAAGTTTCGAACACTTTACAGCGTTCATGATCACGGGTAGACTAAGGTGTGTTTCGTCTTAAAGTATGTAAATTAAAAAAAAAAAAAAAAAAAAAACGCGTGCTAAATCCGTAAACATATCTTTCATTTCAATGTATAGTGTTCGCGTAAACTCAAGAAAACAAGTACTTTAATTGATAAAAACAATTTTAACAAGATTACAACTACTATTTAGAGAAAGAAACATAAGAACTTTGCACCGCCTGCGGCTATGAAACTAAATGTTTTATTCAAATTGCAGTTAAAATAAATACCTACTTATATTTTCTTAAGTGACCATCCTGAGACAAGCTATTCGGAACGAATAAAAACCCAACAAATCCTAGTACATAAAAATTGCAACCGGTTTTGACTTACAATTGGTGTAAATAAGCTTTACTTTTTATATTTATAAAAAAACTCAATATTTTTTTTTATATCGTACGTATTCACGAGTAAAGCGTTTAACCAACTCTCAACTATTGGAGTGTCGCTTCGAGTGGTTAATCTCTTGCGCCAGTGACCGAACAGTGGCTTCTAACTAGAGGCATTTCGGTGCGGCTTTGCGCTGTCGTTCTGGGCTTACGGACTGAATCGATTAGTTGGATACCACTTATAGATATGTAACAATTGATATAGCATATTACTGAAACGTTTGTGGAATTTTCATTTCCATTTTACACAGCATTAACTAATAAGGCTTAGGTCTTTACACAACCAACTTTGAATTAGTATCTAGTTTGAAGGAAAAGACATGCAAAAAAAAACGTGGACTTTTTTTTATTAGAATTACTCCTTAGTAGCTTAGCTTAGCAGTAACACAATATAGCGAAAGCAACATTATTATCTTAGCAATATTATAAATACGAAAATTTGTGGCAACGGATATTAGATGTTTGTTACCCTTTCAAGGAAAAACGGCTAAATATGAAATTTAATGTGAAGGTAGATTATTAGCTAAAATATCATAAAGGCTATTTTTATCCCGGAAATATTCAGTCCTACGGATCTCCACGCCGCTTAGCAAAAAAAAACATACAGTCAAATTAGGAACCTCGTTCGTTTTGAATATCGATTAAAAATAAGGTTTTTTTTAAGGTCTTCTACTAATAAAGCCTCCTACTAAAGTTTTTTCCTCAAACTACTAGTCACCCTTGTGTTAAACGTCGTAAAATGGAAGGTTACAAGTATTTGATCGGCTATTACGTTAAAGTGCTTCAAAATAAGCTCACTTAAGCGACGATAAATTATATTACTGGTAAAGGCTACGTTTATCAGATTAACTTTTCATTTTAGTTATTTGACAGAACTGTTACTTTCAATTTGTCTTCAATCAAATGGTACAGCTATTTTTGTATTTTATTGACTGAACCTTAAACTGACACCGGATAAAAGACAACCGAAGTTTGAAACTTAAATGTTAATTTAATAATATATATAATATTGTCAATTATACGAGATTCGCACTCGCAGACAACCACGAAAGTGGTTTGCGAGGCACAAATTCTAATATAAATTAATGTACCTACTGATAATAAATAAATAAATAAATTGATATTATTTTTGCAATATGCAACAAAAATCAAATATCAGTTGAAAGTTAGAGTAAAGAAAATCATTATTCCAAACTATTTACGAGTAAGTGCATAGTGAAAGTTGCGCCAAGCTATGATTTGCTTTGAAATAGTTTGTTAGTCCAGAATATTATTTGTATACTATTTGGTAAACATACTGATTTAAACTTTCATGGTCACTATCACTAGAGTTATTTGATTCGGGGTTTATACCATGTACCTTATTTATTATGAGTTTCCGATATTTCGGCACTGTTGCAACTGCCGTGATCATGGCGCTCTATTTAATAAACAAATAAAAAGATAAATCATCTTGAGGTTTTAACAGTTCATTGTCATGTTATGTTACGAAGATGAGAGAATATTGTATTTATTATTTTTAATCTAACGTAACGTAGACAAACATAATAAGCTGGTACATATTTTGTCTAATCTAATCATTTTGTTAATTTCTACTTCCAGATAATCAAACGTAACATTAAATTTGTTAAGACTTTCCTTGTATTCAAGAGTCCATTAGATTTGACATTTATTGACTTATGTGATGTTCAAATGGTTCAAACAGTTTCGATGGATAATGAAACAATAAAATATACTGCCTCCTACAAACGAAAATCAGACCTAAAACATTTATGAAGGTCTCGACTGTAGGCAATTTATTTGCGAATGTGACTTTATTCAGCAGGCTGGGTAACGTCACAATGTATATCGGTACTACAGTACTCTTGCTTGATAACTAAAAAAGTATGTATTCGTATTCCCTGATTGGCATTTACATTTTAGATGAATTGATAGAAAACAACGAGCATTATTCGAAGAATCGCTAAGCTAACGTGGAAGTCCCATAACAAGAAGCCGATGGTTTGCAAAGTTAGGTTTTGGAATGGTGACCACGCGACTGTAATATCTGGGTAAGTCACCCACCAAGAAGACCGACAATCTTTGGAAGGTTGCAGAGAGTCACTGGATGAAAGTGGGACAGGTCGTGGAGATTCTCAAGGAAGGCCCATACCCATCAGTGCGTGTCTTTTAGCTAAGATGATAATACCAACAGTAACTATTTATTGAACTGACTGGTAAAAGTTTTATGAAATAAGGACCCCAACGATGACTGCCAGAATTAAACGTTTTTGAAAATATTGATAAGTTAATAGGTGTTTATTTCTTCAAGAATGATTCTACTGCCTCCTACCTAGTTTATGGCGAAATGTAAAAAATGATATAATGTATAAATGTAGGTATCACAAATGATGTAGGTATGGAAAACTCTTCGTTGTGTAACGTTCTTTGGATGTTACGAAAATTAGACTAATGAGAGGGCCTTTGGTGTTCTTTTTAAAAAACGTCTATTTGTAGCATTAAACATCTGTGCAATGTTTAAACTTGTAATGGAAATGAAGCAAAGGAGTATTTAATTTTTTTTTCCTAAGTAAATGACAAGATTTATACTTGTTTACTTAATTGTACTTTTTTTGTAGAAACAATTTCTTATCTATACTTAATATTATAAAGCTGAAGAGTTTGTTTGTTTGTTTGTTTGTTTGAACGCGCTAATCTCTGGAAGTACTGGTTCGAATTGAAAAATTCTTTTTGTGTTGGATAGTCCATGCCTCGAGAAAGGCTTTAGGCTATTTAGCATCACGCTGCGACCAGTAGGAGCGAAGCATCAGTGAAAAATGTTGAAAAAATAATCGCTATCTTAAAAACTGAAATTGACGCGTACGAAGTCGTGGGGAACAGCTAAAAATATAGACTGCCTTAAATTAAAATTATATTTATTAAGACATAAGTAGTCCATATATTGTAAAATATAATTAGTAACAAAAACAGCTTAATCTATGTTAACGTTTATTAGTAAATTATAAATTTGGTAGGTAGATACAAAGATAATCGCTTTAAACTACTTAATTAGGCCTATAGCTAGCTCCACCCAGTGCCTTAGTATCGGACAGTCTGGCCTTTCAGCAATTGCCATTAAGATGCTATTTCGACCGCAACGCAAGTGCTACAAGGAGGCTGCTATCTTGCACATGATGGCATGAAAGCCATCCGTATGGGCCTCCACAAACATTCCTGACGCATTGCAACGACGTGGCAGTCGCAACAGCATCCTGAAAGTATTGTTGTATTGCATCCTAAGAACGTCGTTGGCTCGGCGCATATATTTTATGACGACCACAGACCGCTTGAATAGAGTGACTGACAGAATGCCTTATAGGCTTATTTTGACTTCAGTCGAGCAGCGACCGAACCTGCGGGAGAGCATGTTGCTCCTCACCGCTAACGCCCTGCGCTCGTGCTCTATGTCGTTGTCATCCCAGAGGTCACTTGTCACAAAATGACCTAAGTACTAACAATACTCAGTACTACGCCGTGGGGTTATACCGGTGGTATAGGACGCGGCTGTTTAGGTCCTTAGGTAGGTTTCGATTTTATAACCAAAAATCTCTTTTTGATGAGGCCTGGATGCTTTGCTCTGATCTGATGATGAATAACGTCATATCTAAATTACTTCTTTAGTTTTATTTTATGCCTATATGGAATTAGGTTTGTTTGAGTTACTTCTTGTTAAGATCAGTCGCCCGTAAGAAAAAATCTACCAAAACAGCAGGATTCCATTTAAAATGTGTCTTCTAACCCCCTTCATACATTATTTATCAATATTGCTAATTTATGCAGAAAAAACAATGACTGCTAAGCGAAATTCTTCTTCAATAAATATGATTGGTAATTTATGGAGAACTGAGCCTTAGAAGCGGGAAATGGGAAGCAATCTATCAAACCTCTGCTTTGGTTAGACTGTGACCTCTTAAAATATGTTTTTATTTTTATCTTCCAAAAGAAAAATGACAATAATTCTGCACATCATAAACTTTCAATTTTCATGGATAAATCATCATAATAATGTTAATAGTTATTTATTTATTTTATTAGCAACACTCAGCTTAGTTATAAATTGTATGACTTAGGTTTAAGCCTCAAATTATTAGGAACTTTAATAAAATATTAATTATTGTTTTGTTGACTTATTTTTACTCTTTTTTATTTCTAAAATAGTAAATAGTAAAATGTGTCATAGCTAAAAATAGTTTGTACAGGAAAATCGAATTGTTATTTTAATATACTTTATTTGATATTTTAGCAATTAAATTGCAATTATAATATCAGTATATAAACTTGAAAAATTTTGTCTCAGGCGGGACTCAAACACGCATCTCCTCGCGAGGAGATGCGGGTTCGAGTTGTTATTTTAATATTATCATTTGCTTATCATTTATGTTTCTCATCGTTAAAGCTTACCATGAACTTCCACAAATATTTCAAGATCAAAATGTCTATGCCTATCAATCCACAGCTGGACACAGATCAAATCTCTCCGAAATGATTTTGCTATAATCGCCACGCTTGGCAGGTGGCTCGCTCTCTGGTTAGTGGTGAAGAGAAGACGCTGCTGCTCATCTTCCAAAATAAGAGGTGGTGCATACCATACATACATACATACATACATACGTATATTTGGGGTAGTGGGATCTACCTTCTAGTGGTCCACCCTGGGCAACGTATCTTTGGTTTTCTAACCAATGATGACGGCTAAGAGATCCCTTTGCGGTGGTAGGCTTCGTAAGAGGCCGCCTGGATGCTACCACCCTCCTGCCGGAGTCCAGCGCCAAACAGTTTTTCTGTGTTCCGTTGGTGTGTGAGAGAACCAGTACCTCTGGGTAAGCTCGCTCCATTTTCGGCTTATTCTTAACCGTATAGTTAAGTATGTAGTCAAGAGCAAGCCCATTAATTATAAAAAAAAACCCATAGGAACAACTCATTGGCATGGGAATTCTTCCTATGGATGCTTTTAATAACGCAAACCTCCTCGCAAACATCCTGCCCATCAGCTCACACAATTAAGAGAGCCATATTAGTCAGTAAATAAGATGGCTCCGTTCTAATTTAGAATTTTCAGCGAGCCTCAGCTTTTTAGATTAAAACGTAACGTAAATTCGGGTAACTTACGACGCCGAATGAAAACGTTCGCACGCCCATATTTTCAAGGTTAGTGCCGTGACAGCGGAGATGTAGTATGACAGGACGGAGCTGGAAGAGGCTTGGAACAATTCGAAGTTTTGGGCAACTGTTTGCTTATTCAACATGAGTCGTGAGATGCCTTTATGAAGAAATCAAAGTCATAGGAACATTTCGTATTTTAAATTGGTGTTCGCGCAATATTGTGTGTCATTTTACTTCTTTTTTCTTTTTATTGCAACTATTTCGTGGTCGGGAAGAATTTATTCAAATTAAATGCTGGCTGAATTTCCCAAAATTGGCAGCATAAAAAAGAAAATCACCATTACTTGTACAATGCAAGTGTCGTAAGAAGAAACTTACTGCATATGAAAACTGGCAGCAACGTCTTCTCTCCAATGTTGGTTGTTCTGTGATCGAAGAAAATTAGTCTACCAATAGACCAAATTACCAAATTATAGCAAAAATTATTTTGATGGAGAGGCCAGTGTTGTAGGCACCATAGAAATAAAAATAATATACGACCTAAATGGCACCACCTCAATGTAATGCTACCAAATGTAATCCTTTGCGTGTGGTTAAAGGAATATTGCCAGAAGTTATAGCAATTTTTCTCTATTGAAGCGGCAGTGACTTGAAAGCTACGGTCATCAATTGACTAAGCTACATACTAATAACCAACAAAAAACCTTAGTTTTAAGTTAACCTACAGTATTCGCACAATCTTCTCTATATCTCCGTCCCAAACCCAATGGAAATTCGCCTGTAACAATTTTAAGTCGACGCCCCAAGTAACACTCAAGTCAGATAAAGAAATTATTCGTGCCCCAACACCGGATTATTAGATTTGCTTCCGATATGAGGGAGTACTTTTTGGATCTGATTTTATTTTCAACATGGCGTTAAATTGATACTGTTGGTGAAATGTTTTTCTTTTATTTCGTGATACCCAAACTATCAAATAGAACGATTGTTAATACATTTCCTTGGCGGCAAAGTAAAAAAAAATACAAATTTATGTTATTCTGTTAATTTAAAAGCTTTCTCTCTCCATTTAGGTAAACGAAACCTTTTTGTTTTAAATTTTTTATTGCATGCATTACTTTAAGCAATCAATTTAAGCTAGCGAAACAACCAGCTACATAGGTACGGTTTTTTAAATAGCCCGAAGTAAAAGCGACCAAGTAACATACGCGACGCGGGGATGCAGTGCTTTCTACAAGCACACACAAAACTACATCTGAAAATTAATACACACTACGACGCCATTATGTTCTTTAGCTAACTGATATGAATAAATTCACTTAAAAATAATTGATTTAACACTTAATAAAACGTATGTTTCCTCACATTGTTTAAAATATGAAATAAAATGAGTTGGTATTTTTTTTTTGTGTGAATTGCAATAAAGTCTTCTTATAATGTGGTAATCTTTTAAGAATGATCTGGTGTCATAAGTAACCTTAGAAATAGTCATTCCTAAGGTTACTTAAATATTACTAAAATCATTTTACCAGCTAAGAAGCATAACACAAACAAAAGACATTTGATATCAATCGTGTTTTCCAAACGATAAATAGCACTAATAAAACACACAAAGGACTTTTTGTAAAACTGTTCCCTTAAGTTAGACATAAGAAAACATCTCATCAACAACGGGAACAAATCGACAGATGTCTTCAACAATGACGACGATTTGCGCAATATGTCAGCAAAAGATAGCTACAATTCCACAACGAAATTGGAGTTCCGTACGTATATAATGCTTCAATATAAATAAATAAATGCAGACAACATCATATACATTGTTCTGATCCCAAAGTGAGTAACTAGTTAATTAATTTGTTTTGTGTAAACCTGAAACAATGAAGGTACTTAATTCAAACACCTAGAACCCAGAAAATTTTGAAAAACTCTTAATTTTTTTTTTTTGTTTGTTGTTTTTTTTAATCCTTCCTCTTGTTTTTTCTGATTATGGCTTTATTTTCTTTTTTGAACAGGTCTCTGTTCTGTTCTAGAAAATGGCTAACGTAGGCTGATGATGTATCAGTAATAACTAAAAAAGTAACATTCAAAAAGGTGTGTTTGCATAAAGCAAAGAAGATCATTCTATTTGGTACTAAAACGCTTAAGATAAAGGGGTTGTCAAAACTAAATTGAATCCGTTCCACGCTGTAATAAAGTTACGGAATCCTAAAAAAACAAGGTGCTTTAGCGCAAACATTCGAACGAAATAATAAGGGGCGCCGCAGATTTATCACTTTAACAAATTCACCATGCTTCACTTTGCCATAGCGTAAATAGTTGCAGAAGGTCTGTAAAAAAATTATAGACTCAAGCGTTAATTTGCAGATAACCAATATCATTTTTAGGTTTTTATAAACTTCCAGGAACACATATGACCAAAATACACACATCTACTCCAAACTACCCGCACTAATACAGCAAGAAAGCACTAAAGGTATAAGAGTGCTCAGCTCACCAATTTTTTTTTTTTATAATTATAATTAGTAAGGTCCATGGGTTTCGTGATAGTTTGCAGGCTATATAGTCTTATCGTTTGCATTTGTTACATTTAATATTTAAAATAAAATTTATTTGCATCCATGGATTCACCATGTAGGAGCCGGGTCCAACAAGATGCCAATGAAGTCACTAAAGTTACCTACTGCCTAGGACTTGCGACTCAGGTTTTTTTTTTATAAATAATGGGCTTGCTCTTGACTACATACTTAACTATACGGTTAAGAAGAAGCCTAAAATGGAGTGAACTTTCCCATAGGTACTGGTTCTCCTACATACTCGTACCAGCGGAACACAGAAAAACTGTTTGGCGCTGGACTCCGGCAGGAGGGTGGTAGCATCCAGGCAGCCTCTTACGAAGCCTACCACCGCAGGGGGATCTGTTAGCCGTCATCATTGGTTAGAAAACCAAGGATGCCGTTGCCCAGGGTAGACCACTAGGAGGTAGATCCCACCACCCCTATAGGTGTAGAAAGGCCTTTCCAGATGCGATCAGCACTTTTATAGCACTATTGTAGTTCTTGGTAGCGTCTTTTAATATAGTGTAAAGAGAATTTAGTTAGTATGCCTTTCGTTACTTCTACCTCATAAGGGAACTACGTGACCATTTCTGATATGAAAATCCAAGTCGTATTTTCTTTTGAAAATACCAACATAGTAATTTACTTGGAGGGCCAAACCTTTTAAGTGATTTTATATTATGCAATTGGGCCCACCGCTCACTGGAGCACGTCCACGATTTCCGTTCGAGCTAAGTGTTTTTACGTGTGGGGGATGTGTTTTTTATTTGCGTGTTTCGTGTTTATCTCGTTCATCTTTTATTAAAACGTGACATCATACACGGAGATAAAAATATTTTACAATACTACCAGAACGACTTGTAAAAACAAATCTATTAAAAGTTAACAAAAAACTGCGAGTGCTATCAGAATTAGTTTTAAGGATAAATAATCGCTTAGTTGCTAATACTAAAAAAAATCTGGTAAATAAGTTAAGTGTATGAAATATGTCAAATAGTATTAGTTACTACTTTCTTTGTAAAGATCAAAATAATAAGTTAGTAATGGACACAACTATGTTTAAGTATTGCTAGCAGTATAAATTTGATGGTAAAGTGTACCGCAAAATGTGTTCAATGTACCAGAATATTCACGTTACTAAAAACTAGATTTTTCAAATATCATTTACAAAATGTATAGTTGTCACTATACGTTCTAGTTAACTTCCTCAAAATTCTGGTAAGTAAAACTTGACCTTTTTCTCCGTGTAACGTTAAGAAAAACGTTTAAAATTTTTTAAGAAATGCGATTGTAATAACGTTAAAAATAACAACTATAATGTTGAAATAAATCCGACTGAAAGGTAAAATTGCTGTTTGGTGACAGTAATGATACGCGTCACGTAGACAAAACCGAATGTCTTAATCATCTTTATTATCACTTAAAAGGCTCCAAAAACTATAAAACAAGAAATTCATACGACGAATAAATCGGGCGGGCCCTTATAAATCTAGTTTTAATGACATGTAAAAAAATGCATTAAGCGACTTTCTACGCTTAAACTAGTATTCCTGATACAGTTAGTGATACAGATGACGACCTCCGTGGCGGAGTGGCGTACACACCGGTTTTCAAGGTGTCGCCTGCTCCAAGGTCCCGGGTTCGATTCCCGGACGGGTCAATGTAGAAAATATGTGTTTTTCTACATTTTCTCGGGTCTGGGTGCTTGTAGTACCTTCGTTGTTTCTGGTTTCCAAAATACGAATGCTTTAAATAGTTATTCAAATTGGGATCAGAACAATGTATGTGATGTTGTCCACATTTATTATTTATTTATTATTTATTATTATTTAGTTAGTAAGAATGCCCGGGCAGTCGGCGGAGTTTTTTGGGTCTAGATACCGTTTGTAAAAGTCTTATGTATTTGGACACTTCAGATTTTTGAGTTTTTAAAATGTAAATATCTTAAAATAATTTTAAAGCGATCAAAATTGTGTAGTAGACATCTTTTAATTTTCTTTTTCCGCTCATTGTATGATTTATCTTTCAAGGATTATCTGGTGTCAGAATTTTTCAAACTTCCTATTGTAGGTCTCTGGCATTATTTTTAAGGGGTATAGGGGTATATCTTGCGACAAAAGGCGTGACCAATGGCTTAATTTACTTTCCAAAGCCTGATCATAGCTTCTACATACATACGGGGTGTATGTATGTAGAATGTAATGTATGTAATGTCCTAGATCCAAGCCAATTCAGAAAAAACCTTTCCAAAATTTACACGACCGGGAACCGAACCCTTGCGCAGCATCACTACTACATCCACTACATCAATTGGGTCGTCATACTTATTAGTATTACGTGTGTTTTACCCAATTTAAAGCAAAATATCCAGAGTATATTACTTAATGGTCTTAAAAGTGGATAATAGGATCCGGTGCTTTGGACATACGAGTGAAATTATTACGCCGCATGATATAAAATTATACTCCAGAGAAAACCTGTGCTTTATGAAAGGTGGCAAAATATATTTCATGTTGACATTGCACAAAAACTACGTTAAAAAGCGTATATTGTAGCTTTTTGTCACAATATTTAATTTAATAAATGATATCAGGAAATTCAAAAACGCATTTTTAGCCGAGGGTCCTATCTAAGACGATATTTCTTTCAGAAACGGAGTTAGTGTTCCTTTGTAGCCCAACCGAATGCGATTTATGGTAGACTGGCGTTAGCCCGCGGCTTTTTTCAGGAATATTGTCGCATTCCCGGATAAATAGGCAACCAAAAATTTTGTGAGTACTCAAACTCGCGTAAAATCATTTATTTATTTATTTATTTAAGCTTTATTGCACAAACGAACAGTTATTGTACAAAAGGTGGACTTAATGCCATGAGGCATTCTCTGCCAGTCTACCATCGGGCTAAACAGAAGCTAACATTAAAGCGACCGCCCCTTTAGTCTTTAGTCTTTTTAAGGGATGAAATTTGGAATAAAAGCTACTTTAGTACGTTTTTATAGAGTCAAACTAATTGTTTCCAAAAGAAGTTATATTGAAATCGGCTTGGCAGTTTAACAGTGAAAATGTAACAGACAGACACAGTTATCTTCGCATTTTTAGTATTAGTATGAATGAATATAACCTATAGATAGTAGCAATTTATGAATGAATAAATAAATATAAATATTTTTCAGACATGTCACACTGGGCCACACAGAGCCATCTAAGCTACTACTAAGAAGCTTGTCATGGGTATAGCTTAGAAGCATGTCGTATGGGGTACTAGACAAACGATAAACTTACTTATATTTATCTATTTTTTTGTAAATATATACATAGAAAACACCCAGACTAGTACAAACAGATATGTTAATTCGCACAAATATTTGTGTGGGGATCGAACCCGCGGCCAACCCATGGCTCAGAAGCAGCGTATACTACCACTGATCCAATTGGTCGTCGAATGGTTATGGTTAATGATAACCCCCTATATCCCTTTTGTGTTTGACGTTATTTGATTTCTTTATCCATTTTCAAATACGGTTATCTTTATATATATAATTCTTCTGTGAGTGTGTATGTCACTGAACTTCTCTCAAACGACTGGACCGATTTTGATGAAATTTTTTGTGTGTGTTCAAGGGGATCTGGGAATGGTATAGATTCACAATTTTGTCGGGGATAATGTTAGGTGTAGTCCAACCCTAAATTTTTTTTTTAAATTTTTTAGACAAAATTTTTAATTTCTATTTTTTTATGATACAAAAATACATACAATCCTAAATTTTTACCCTTTTATCACCAACCCCTATTTTTTAATAGCCATTTTAGTAATTTAATCATTTTTCATCCCGCTCGATAACTGATCAATTATCGTCTTTTTTGTAAGGGTAGGGTAGGGGTAGGGAAGGGTTTAGGGTAGGGGTGGGGGTAGGGTAGGGGTAGGGTAGGGTAGGTTAGGGGTAGGGTAGGGGTAGGGGTAGGGTAGGGGTAGGGTAGGGGTAGGGTAGGGGTAGGGTAGGGGTAGGGTAGGGGTAGGGTAGGGGTAGGGGTAGGGTAGGGGTAGGGTAGGGGTAGGGTAGGGGTAGGGTAGGGTAGGGGTAGGGTAGGGGTAGGGTAGGGGTAGGGTAGGGGTAGGGTAGGAGTAGGGTAGTGGTAGGGTAGTAAAATATTAAAATTTTATAAAATATATATAACCCTAAATTTTTACCCTTTTACCACCAACCCCTATTTTTTATTAGCCATTTTAGTAATTTAATCATTTTTATGGCAAAACAACGTTTGCCGGGTCAGCTAGTTTAAGATAAAATTCTATACTTACTAGCCAAAAGACTGGCAGCCGCCAGCCAGCAGTGTCGACTATTGACCAAATTGCGTTCGCGAACCCACCTGCCCAACGCGACGTAGCGAGTATGGCTAATCCTGCTCCTCTGATAACCTTGGTCGAATGAATAAAACTAATACGGAGCCAGCGCTTAGTCACGAAACATTTCACACTGATTTCGAATTCTCAAAGTCATCATCGCGACGTAGTTCCAACGGCATTTATTAATTTTATGACAGTAAATAATAAGTATCGTTAATTCCGACTCACCCTAAAGCGGAGTTCGTTTGTATTCATTATGGGAATAGAATACATTTGTCTGAATTTGGTATCCGTTGCGCAACAAAGGGAATCGCATTAAAAATGACTTTGGCAATGATGTAATACAAAATGGAGCAGTCAACATTTTCGATAGAGAAAATATTAGGGGTTAAATAAAGTATGAAATTGCCGTTTTGTATGGACGAAATCGAGAAAAGTCATTTTTCCATACTAACAATTTTTTAGTTTTTTTAAAAACGCCTGAACCGTTTTCGATGCAATTAAAGGTGAAAGTTAGATGGTTATAAAGCTACGTATTATAGTATTTAAATTTCTGAAAATCAAAGTATATAATACAAATATACTTAATTGAAGCAAGAAGGTCAGCTGACACATTTGTAAGGGGTCTTTTCAAAGACTTCCTTTGAAGTAATAGGCCTAGTGCCTATTACTTCAAAGGAAGTTATTTTAGTCAAAGAAGTTATTGCATTTTTTTTTAGTCAAAAGTTACTTTATTTAGTTTTTGATACAATACAAAAAGAATTACGCAATAATATGACTTTACTTAAGAGCTATAAACAAAATAAAAAGTGGGAAAATAATCGGCAATTTCATACTTTAACCCCTATTATTTGAAAGAAAAGAAGAAACGACCTATAGCACTCCTAATGCAGGGCAAGGGCCTCTATTGTTGAATTGAAGTCACCACAGCAATGGAATAGCTACCACGATTGTCATTGATGATTGTTGGTGATCCCTGTTGGTAACCCGAGAAATGTTCGAAAATTCGAAACTTTTGCTGCCCTACCCAGGAATCGAACCCTGGACCCTGAGATCTTGTCCCGGTACTTATAACTTGACAAACGAGGCGTTAAACAAGGAGACAATATTTGCCATCGAATGTTTTTAGTTTGGACATTGTTAGTGTAGTGATGCAGTGGTAATTCAGAACACGATCTTTGAATTGGCTTGGGTCTTGAAGTTGTTGCGGGGCTATAGGCATTAGGCCTGCTTCAGAAGGTACGTTACGGGATCCCGGTTTCTGTTGGATGCAAGATGGAAATTGTAAAATGAAGTCGAGTAATACTCAGTCCGCGGTTATTAACTCGGCCCTAATACTCGCTGGGATACTCACCCTGGATTTGAGAATCCGGGAGGCAGCCGCTCTTTACGAAGTAAAGAGGGGCTACTCTCAGCGGGTAGTAGGAGACCGGGAGGTCGAGGTCCCTATGCCGGTGGCCAGCGCATCACACCCGGCTGAACGGATCGAGTATGGGTTCGAGTGCGTGGTTGACGGTGCAGAGTTGCTCCAGAATGACCCTTCCGTCTGTAACATCTTTACAGACGGAAGTAAAATCGATAACAAGGTCGGGGCTGCGTTGTCCTTGTGGAAGGACAACGCGGAAACGCTAGCCCGCAAGTTCAAACTGGAGTCATTCTGCACCGTCTACCAAGCAGAGCTGCTGGCTTTGAAGAAGGCGACGGAACTGGCTCTGTCACAGAGAGCGAAGGCTTTTAATGTTTACTGCGACTCTACATCGGCGCTAGAAACAGTAGCGAACGTAGTTTCCCTCCATCCCATTGCATCGGACATTCGCAAAAATTTAAATTCCATCAGCAAATTAGGCAAAATATTGAAATTATTTTGGATAAAGGCACATGCTGGGTTGGAGGGAAACGAGAGGGCGGATGTTTTGGCGAAAGAAGCCGCAGTAAGCATTAAACGCAAGCCTGACTACGACGTATGTCCTGTTTCATTCGTCAAGCGCCAGATTCGTCTGGATACGATTGACGAGTGGAACAGGAGGTACCAGATGGGAGAGACAGGGTCCACGACCAAGATGTTCTTTCCTGACGCAAAGGAGGCGTTTGCGAAGGTAAGGAGGATGAAGCTAGATCCAGTATTAGTTCAGATGATCACGGGGCATGGCGGATTCTCCGCGTACTTGAATCGCTTCAAGTGCAAGGAGAGTCCGGCATGCGTCTGTGATCCACAGAAGGTTGAGGATGTTCTGCACATTTTGGCTGAGTGCCCAAGATATATGACGGACCGATTGAATTTGGAGAACACATTAGAAATTACAGTCAATAGGGAGAATCTTTCAAAGTTAGTATCGAATAAAAGTTTTCAAAATTTTGCAAAATTAGTGATTAGTAAAACCAATAAAAGTAACAATTAGGCGCTGAAGATCCGGTCACTGGCGCATATAGTCGTATATGCGCCATGTGAGGATACAATTTTTTTTTTTTTTTATATATTGTTATCAATTCTGGCAAAAGTTTATATAATAAGCAATAAAGTCTCTGCAGCATAGCATACTAATAAAAAAAAAAAAAAAAGTCCGCGGTTATTTTTATATAGGCGGCTTGGAATATTTGGACCAGACTCTCCTTGAAAGATAGTTGAACAGTTTTATTCAATTGTGTCTCGTATAAGAAACCTAATTAGAAGAAAAGTAGAAAAGATTTGTTCCATGATCACTAGAGCGCACTTATATCGAAGAAATACGAGTACAAAGTAAGGTAAACATGTTAAGATGTACACATACCCCGTAACATTTACTCAAATAAAATTTACATAGTAAATACGTTTGAACATTATTACAATATCGTTAGAATTTTTACGTACCTTTACTATTAGGGGTTAAAATATGAAATTGCCGTTTTATTGTTGAATTGACATAGAATCTTCATGGTTTGAGGTTTTCGAATGAAACTTTTTTCACATGGTTTCTATGATGTTCTTCTTTTAAAAAATGTGAAACATTTGAATATCGACTTTCAATTGTTTTTGTTATTTAACTTAGACAAGAAAGATGGATACTGCGAAAATTCGAGTGATTTTTGAATACGAGTTCCGACGCGGAAGTAACGCGGCAGAAACACCCGCAATATCAATGTTGCGTTTGGAGAGGGATCTGCTAATGAACGCACCGTGCGATTTTGGTTTAAACGCTTTCGTGATGGAAACTTCGACTTGAAGAACGAGCCACGAGGAAGACCGCCCCACAGGTGATTAACGATGAATTAAGAGAGATGGTGAAAGCCGATCCTAGTCAAACTACCCAGAAATTAGCGGCATGGTTTAACGTAACCTTACCCACAATATTGACTCATTTGCGTCAAATCAATAAAAAAAAAATAAGAAAAATGGGTGCCTCATGATTTGACTGATGTGCAGAAAGAAACGCGTATTGAAACTTGTGTTGCCTTGTTGAATCGGTACAGAAATGAAGGAATATTAAATTGAATTGTGACATGTGATGAAAAGTGGATTCTATATGATAACCGTAAAAGAAAAATGCAATGGCTGCCCCCAGGTCAAACGCCACAACAGTGTCCTAAAGCAAAACTTACCAATAAAAAGGTAATGGTGACTGTTTGGTGGTCTCAGCATGGTGTTATTCACTATAGCTTTCTCCGATCTGGTCAATCAATAACGGCAGATGTCTATTGTGCCGAACTCCGAACAATGTTGGCAAAACTATCAGTAAAACAGCCCCGACTCATGAATCGATCTTCACCATTATTGCTCCATGACAACGCGAGACCTCATACAGCACGAGAAACCGTTTTGACCCTTCAGGAACTGCAATTAGAAACCATTCGGCATACTCCGTATTCGCCAGACCTTGCTCCAACGGACTACCATTTTTTTCGTGATTTGGACAATTATCTACGTGACAAGATGTTTTCTTCCCAGGAGGCAGTACAAAATAGCTTTCACACAGTTTGTGCAGTCTAGATCCTCAGAGTTCTATCACAAAGGCATAAATGACCTTCCTATTAGATGGCAGCAATGTATAGATAATAATGGTAACTATTTTGATTAAATAAATTTGTTAAAAAATAAATAATAACCAATTTTAATTTTCAGTACAAATCGGCAATTTCATACTTTAACCCCTATTATATTAGTGTCAATATCTGTCATAATAATGTAGAACTCAGAAGACTGTAGGGAGAAGTTATTTTAAATCCACTCATAACTCAATATACAAAAAATTACCTTCCTATCCTTATGCCCTCTGTGAAATGTATAGATACGTGATACAGAAATAAAAATAAATTGAAATATCAATCGTTTTTACTAATCCCTGTCAGCGCCCAGTGAGGTATTTATGACGATGTTACTTATCATTACTCCGAAATATGATACAATGGGCCCCATCACTCAATGTCTGTCAGGAAAAGCGTATGTTGTATTTTTAAACTGGGGTAACATTCATTGAACAAAATACACATATAATATACATACAATCAAAAGTAATGGTAATATTGAAAAGGATTTTGTCGGAATATTACCATTTTTTTATTTGTGTTCACTTCAATTCCACACAAATAGATTGTGCATCCTCCTGTATAGCTAATACGTGTACTATCCTTTCCTACTGTTTTGTGTAGTGTTTTAAATTCTCCTCCTACTGTTGAACAATGAACATGTGTTATTTAATGTTTATAAGATTGTCTTAGCCACCCTACAAAGAGGAGAGACCTGGTATACTGAGATACAGGCATCGCTTACTTCAGGTACCAGTCTCTCACAATCTGAAATAGTTACTCAACTGTATTGACACTTACTATTAAGATGTACCTATATTTAAAGATTTTTGGAGAAAATAAACGTTATATTACGAGTATATATTATTATATTATATTAATTTTATGTTGTGTCAGCTTCGTTTGTGGTTGTGTCGTATGGTGCTGGCATTGTATTTATAGGTGTTCTTATAGGCAAGTAAAAGAGTAGCTAGAAGAATAGAAGAAGAGGGGCTCCAATATCGGCTAAACGGCGATTTCCAACCAGCTTGCCAAGAGTAGCAATTATGATAAAACCCAGTTTGATCGTGATTGAATTGGACGATTTTGACATTTAGCCCATACTAGAACTGTCAAAAACCTGCTATTCAATTAAGATTGTGATATGATTTGGTTACGCAAATTAGGGGCCTGGAATAACTATGATTTCATGAATCTATACTAATATTATAAAGCTGAAGAGTTTGTTTGTTTGTTTGAACGTGTTTATCTCAGGAAGTACTGGTTCGAATTGAAAAATTATTGTTATGTTGGATAGTCCATTTATCAAGGAAGGCTTTAGGCTATATAACATTACGCTGCGACCAATAGGAGCAAGCAGAAAAATGTTGCAAAAATAATCGCGATCATAATAACTGAAATTGTTGCGTACGAACTCGCGTGCAACAGCTAGTCATTGATATGTTTAATGCGATTTTTAACTGGTATAAGGCAAAGTTAATATTTTTGACTTTGTGATTGATTACGTTTAAAGCTCAAAGGTTGTATAGTTATGTATTTTAAAACACAACGGGAATATGCAGAAACAATTTTAGTGTTTCGTTGTAACGATTTTTGAAATGAGTAGTAAGTAAACATCTATCTTTTGTGTCATGATAAACGCTGATAATTTATCAAGCTCACAGTTGGTGCGATCTGGTACGCGACAGTCTGATATAATCCATAAAACAGGAAAGTTAAGAAGGCTTGGTTCTTTTATTGCATCTTAGCTTTATGAGACGCAATGAATAGTTAACCAAGAACGTCTTAAACCATTTCTATTTTAAACAAACCTCAATAATAATACTACGAGTATACCCATTTTATTAACCCTTTTATCTTGTCATATATTTGTATTATTTATTTATTTAGTTATTTTGTTTATTTAATACAGTCATTAATATTGAAGTAGCAAATGATCGAATATAAACCAAATAAATTTATAGAATAGAATCTTCAAGATCAACAGCAAGCATCAGTCCACAGTTGGACAAAGGCCTTCACGAAATAAGGATGTTAAATATAGAATGATCACTACGCTTGTCAGAGGAGTTAAATATTGCTGTCTAGATTAGGATGGAAAGAAGATGATGCTGTTGGCCTCCTTCTGGCGGTACTACTTTATTCTCCTTCTTCGATACAAAATTAATAAACGGGGCGTGCTGTTCTATCAAATATTAAATAATAATATAAGGTTGTGCTTAAACTTTCGTTTCATTACTGAAATAATATATGTTGTGGTATAGTTTTCCAAGATCTCCAAGTTTTCAGAATAAGCACGTGTAACCTGTCACTGAGAATATGAAAAATTATCGCTTAAAATTTTCTATCTGCAATAATCTAAGAATGTAATATCTAGGTGATATAAAATATTGGATTGGTTTTATCACTACGTTTTTTTTTAATGTTTATTGAGAATTTTTTTGGATTGATAAAAACAGTTTAACTTTGTAATATCAAAAAAAATGCTGGTTTTACTGGATTTTTATTTATTAAATAATATCCTATGGAATCTTCTGTCAACGCAGGAGCATGCAGTAAAATACTTATAGCTCTGAGTCACTGTTAATCACTCAAACTATTAACAATGACAACAATCAGTTTATTTGCTTAAAGAATTGTTAATAAACATATAATTTTCTTTAAATGTAGATTTACAATTATAATGTATTAATAATTTATAATATAATAATTAGGATAGCATGACAGAGTGTAACATTTTGATAGAAGATGAAAAAGTGGAGCAAGTGAAGGAGTTTGTATATTTGGGATCAATGTTTACAGCGGATGGAAGGTGTAATAGTGATATTGAAAGGAGAGTAAATGCCGGCAACATGGTGAATGGAGCGTTGCACGTTTTTATGAGCAGTCAGAAGGCGTCCAAGAAGGCCCGCCTGGCTGTGCATGGAGGGGTGTTGGTTCCAACACTGATGTATGGGAGTGAAAGTTGGGTGTGGCAGAGAAAGCATGAAAGCAGAATAAATGCAATAGAAATGAGAGCGTTAAGAAGTATGGTTGGAGTCAATCTGAGTGACAGGATTAAAAATAGTGTGATAAGGGATCAATGTATGTAAAAGAGGATGTAGTGACCAGTATTGAAAAAGGAATGCTTAAATGATTTGGACATGTTGAGAGGGCGAATGAAAGCAGGTTGACTAAAAAGATATATATGGCGAGTATGAATGGAAATGTTGGAAGGGGAAGGCCTCGACGAACTTATCTTGATCAAATCGGGGAAGTTCTAAAGAAAGGTCAGGTCAAGAGTACCCTTAACCGGCGAGCGTGTATGAAAAGATTAATGAATGTGGATGAAGCGACAGTAGTCTGTGAGGATCGTAGCAAGTGGAAAGATGTGGTCTCTGTCTACCCCTCCGGGAAAAAGGCGTAAGTGTATATGTATATGTATATATGTAATAATTACACAAGACCAAAAGATGCAAATAAAATTTCTGTGTCGATCTTCATCCACCGCGTTTTCATTTAAACTATCAAATAGTTTAAGTGCAAACAAGTCACTCAGCTTTAATTCCCTTTTACAAACAAACATACGATGTGTAGCATGTTGTAATATATCATTTGATTATCCTGCTTATTTCAGCCCCAGTAAGATCCTGAGGGAACTCCTATTCCCAAATTTACGTTCCGTACGAAGTTCCACGACTCGATCTGAATAGATTCGTCGCTTTGACTTTAACATTACAGTAACTTAAGTGAAAATCATTTGAAATGACAAAATTTGATAAAATATTAATGCAATGAAATCATCAAGAGTTTACAAAAACCATGACAATTGCAATAGCATAAGTTTCGGTTTAGCATGAAATATATTATAAAATACATTAAACAAAAAAATGGACAACATCACATTTATAAAACAGTTTTTTTTTTTTTTTTTAATATTTAAGACATGCCTCACCGGGCCACACTGAGCCATCTAGTCCCAAATTAAGGTACTATTAAGTACCCTGTCGTATGGGGTACTATACAACTGATAAACTTACTTATATACTTTTTTTTTTGTAAATACATACTTATAATACATAGGAAACACCCAGACCAGTACAAACAAACATGTTCATGCACACAGATATTTGTACTGTGCGGGGATCGAACCCGCGACCCATGGCTCAGAAGCAGCGTTAACTACCGCTGATCCAAATGGTCGTCAACGTTTTTTACGAGTAATACGGATAATGATAATGAAATACATTTTATAAAATCGAAAAAATGTGAACAGCATCACACACAAAACAGTTTTTAAGCTATCAAATCCTGCTTTAGGCAGTCGACGTTTTTATATTGGGTATTGTACTCGTATTATAATTATTTTCAAATAACATACAAAGTTCAGAAGAGTTCGCTTTAAGCAATAAGATCTACATCTATGTATTATTCTGATCACAATGTAGGTAACCATTAAATACTCAAAACCGGGACGAGATGAAAAGTGCTTTTCCCCATATTTTCCCGTCTGGGAATCGAAGCTGGAACATCGGAGCTAGCGACACATTAGAACTGGTGATTCTACCACAGAAAATGTACAGTGGACTCGTAGTCGAGACTTCGAACCAATTACTCTCATTAGACTACGTCCTATCTCTTACCACGTTGTTAGTATTTTCACAATTGCTTAGGCAGTTTCTTCTGCACAACCAAAACCTTTCTCTGATAGCCCAAGAATTTATTGGCACTAACTACAAAGATAAATCTTACATGTCGTCAACCTCACGAGAAGAAGATAGCAACTATAAAACCTACAAACTACTTTTAAACGGTTAATTTCATACAAACACTACTGATAAAAATCCCCCAATAGGAAAAAGCACCTAGAATCACAATTATGTTTGAACCAACTCGTAATCCCGCCCTCCCAATAAACAATTTTAAACAATGATAGGCACACGGACTGTTCAATCCCTCTCTGTGTCAGGATAAAAACTAAATCGGATTGAACACAATAATCCCTCCAACTGAAATATTTTACTGGAACCTTTTTTCGTGTACAAGTGCGAATTGGATTTTGTACGTGCAAAGATTTTTTGGCGCGAAAACGCGTCAGGTTCTGTAAGGACAAAATTATGTTTGTTAAATAGCTGGAATAATACTGGCAGCTTTCTTTTGGAAGTATAGGAGATGATGTTTGGAGTGTGACCCGAGTTAAGACTCACAGTGCAGTTTGTAGTACAGACTAGGGTTGTTGCTGATGCAAGTTTTTTAACCATCAGCTGATGCGGATTTCGATCGATGTAGCAATTCTACATCTTTTAGAAGACGTTGGACCAGATGCTTCTGTATTTATGTTCGCTTATTTTAGTATTTCAATATATTCATATTCATATTCATTTAATCACTCATAACATAATTAGAATGGCTACAAACATTTAGGTACAAGAGATGGTAAAAGTAATTACAGACGACTTAAAAAATATATGTCTCCGCTTTACCAATTAATTAATAAATTGGCCCTATTACCAAGTGTCTCGGTGGCTTAATTGGTAAAGCGCCGCGGCGCGAGTCTACCAGTTTGCGTCCCGATTGAGACATAATTTTCCAAGTTTAAATGTTGATAATTTAATTGCCATTAACCTACTGAGATATCATATAAAGTAGGTTATATTTTTATTAATTATGAACGGTCTGCCTGGCAGAAGTGGATTTTGGCTTCTGTCGTAAGATAGAAGTCGTAAAAACGAGTCAGAGACCTGTATTAGGTGATTTAGAAAGCTCTGGCACCTGACAAAACATGAAAGATACATGATGACGAAACGATGATGAAAAAGACACTGATCGATCGCCAACACCATCGTAAAACAGACTGAACTGTCTGATAAAAGTCGACTTTACATACCTTGCAAAATATAAATTAGGATTCCTATGCCATTTTTCACATAAATTTTCAAACACTTTTAATTTTGCACTCCACTCGAAGCATCAAACTTTTAAAGTGCTTAACTATGAAAAAAAATCACTTGTAAAATTTTAAAACTTTTACAAAAGCTTTTGCGTGTACAACTTCACGGTACTATTTTTTTAGCGGAAAAGTAAAATGGTGGAAATTTTAAAATTTAAATCTTCCGGTTATGCTGATTTGTTGCGTTAAATAATAAAGAGAACGGAGTGAAAAGACGATATAAATTATAAGGTTGTTTTTAAAAATATTTTTTGTCCTGTGGCGTTGGCATATAAATTAATTATGGTCGCAGTTTGGGTAGTTGTAAAAAGAAGATGCTGCTAGCTGTACTCTATAAGTCGCCTCTGACGATACTAATTGATAGATAAGAAGTTTTCTTTATCCCTCAACGCCCAGGCGGCAGGCGCGTGCCGCGATAACAATTGATTTCAATTGTGTCTGGAATAACTCACGATCGAGGGATTAATATATGAGACGCACCCGACAATATTATATTATATATTGTATTACCTATACTTAAATAATAAGTTGGCCTCGTGGTCTAGTTTAAGTTCCAAGCCAAGATCTCAAGGTCCTGGCTTCAATCCCTGGGTCAGGCTACAGGAGTTTCGAATTATCAAACATTTGTTGAGTTTGTGTTCACCAACCTGCATTTGGCAAGTGTGGGGATTTACCCTGCAGTGGGATGTTTACAGGTCGTTATTTATCTATACTAATAAAATATTATAAAGCTGAAGAGTTTTATAAGAGTTAGTTATTTCGAGATTTCTACCATGTACCTTGTTTTTTATGAGTTTCCGATATTTCGGCACTATTGCAAGCGCCATGATCGCGGAAGAACTGATGTCACTGCGGGTGGGTGGTTGTTACGAGTAGATATATCGATCTACCCTCCGTCATAAAAAACAAGGTACATAGTAGAAATCTCGAAATAACTAACTCTTACGATAGTGACCATGAAAGTTTAAAACCGCTGAAGAGTTTGTTTGTTTGTTTGTTTGAACGCGCTAATCTCAGGAAGTACTGGTCCGATTTGAAAAATTCTTTTTGTGTTGGATAGTCGTTTATCGAGGAAGGCTTTGGGCTATATAACACCACGCTGCGACCAATAGGAGCGAAGCATGAGTGAAAAATGTTGAAAAATAATCGCGATCATAATAACGGAAATTGACGCGGACGAAGTCGCGGGGAACAGCTAGTATAAAATAATACCAGAACACCGGATACTAACACCTGGAATCAAAATGCTATTACTCATCCCAGCGCATTATATCGTCTTTAATCCAGGTACTACAAAATTTAAGAGCATACATAGTTTTGACACCCCCTTGGTGTATTGGATTCAATACCGGGCCAAGTTCTCGGGGTTCCGGGTTTGATCCCCGGGTCGGGTAACAAAAAGTTTCGAATTTTGAACATTGCGTAGTGATTATGCCTGTACCCATCATTGCTATGGTAACTTGAATTCAATGATGGAGGCCTTAGCTCTACAGTGGGATTATTATAGGCCGTTATTCAATGTTATTTGTAATTATTTCGACGCCTACAAACAACGGCAGAATATGTGAAACTGATACCTGAATTTGTAACCATTTTGTAACCATATTCTTGGAAATAAAAGTTATCTTATCTTATCTTATCTTATCTTACTTTCACATAATATTCTGATTTCACACTCGCCAGTAAGAAAATGAATAGGTTATTTGTATTCTCTATTTTAGACTCGGTACTATCTCATAAAATGGGCAGTATAATTCCCTGACTTCCTAAATAGGTATTCTAACTAAAACATCAAAGTGAATGCAACCACACATGACGGACCACTAACTATTTACTAGCTCACAAATCGTGGACCAAATAGCAAATAGTCCAAATTAATATGTACCTCCCAGAGGTCACAAAGTCGATGCAGAACTGAATACTAGATCCGAGATAGTAACGTAACTTGGCATCGAGTCAGCGATGCATATAACATCCGTCATAGCTTAAACATGTTCAGATAAGCACAGTTAAAGACTTAGGTGTTTCTGTTATGCAGTTGAATTTGGGACTGCTTTACTTATGTGTTTGTTTTGCTACTATCAAAACTTAAATGTCAAGTGATAATTTTGATTTAAACTTCCATGGTCACTATCACTATAGCTAATTGTTATGGGGTTGATACCATGTACCTTAGTTTTTATGAGTCACGGGAGAACATTCTCCCGAAATCATGGCGCTTGCAACAGTGCCGAAATATCGGAAACTCATAAAAACAAGGTACATGGTATAAACCCCGTATCAATTAACTCAAATGATAATTATGTTTCGATTTTGTCTTTAAAGTGTTACTTGAAAACTTGATTATGTTATTTATTTTTTAAAAACCCGGGACCTTAGAGCTTCTGACGCCTTGAATTGTTGATGAGCGTCATTACACTGCAGGTTTTTGATCTTAAGAGTTAATTATTTCATAGTTTCTACCGTGTAAGTAGCTTGTTCTTTGTGAGTTTTCAATATATCAGCATTGTTGCAAGAACGGATCAGAAAAAAAGATAACGGAAGAGGGAAGTGACGATGAAGGTTTTAAACATTATCGTCACTATTAAAAAGTTAACTTCATGTTCAAGTCTTACCTTAAACCGAACAAATTCTTATATTTGCATAAAAAATAATAAAGATTTGTCATCTAAACCGATTGCAAAATATTTCTTTCGGATGTTTGACATAAGGAAAAAAATATTAAAATTACTAACGTAAAGCTTTGATTAAATTTGTCGACAAAAACAATGTCTTGGCAGCTGAATTGGTTAGATCGGCCTCGGTTGTGGTCTCAAGCCCACCTGAAGCTGAATTTAAGGAATAGTATTTGAAACATAACTTAACAGAAGCAACTACCATTGGTATGCGAAGAGATGCGGGTTCGAGTCTCGCCTGAAACATAATTTTTCAAGTTTAAATACTGATATTATAATTGCAATGAAATTGCTAAAATATCATAATTATATAATATTTTTAAATAGCTGTTTCATCTTAACTGACTTTCAAACATCTGCAAAGGTGTTTCTTTCGGTTGTTGAGAGTGCAAAACTCCTAACATTGGAGGAAACTACGCTGGCTTACAGCGATAGGAATATGCCTCTTCGCGCTGTGACGCAGTGTCTCGGTGTGCGAGGAGATGCAGGTTCGAGTCCCGCCTGAGACATAATTTTACAAGTTGATATACTGATACCATCGGTATTATTAAACACCGTTTTGTTTCATCCACACTCCACATGCACTTACTCCATTACGCTTGCAACTCGCACATCAACTAGGATGAAATCATAAAAGCAAGTGCTTCATTCGGCTTGCCGTCTTGTGAACCAACCACTATGCGGATTATGAACGGCTCACACTGAGGTTGTATGCAGTTAATAAACGATGCAACAGCCCCAATCTCAGGCTTGTTTACCCCTTGGCTCGCTGGGACTTCATTTGCTTGGTTCTGTTTTGCATGTTTCGTAGCAACAACTAATAAAAATTTATCTCTAACGTATTTAAAAGTATTTTCTGCAGCGGGATGATTATAGGTTAGCTTACTTTTTTACACAGGATGAAATTTTAACCTGCTTCCAAATTTTAATATAGGTATCAATTTACAAGACAAAAATCAAATGACGTATTTTTTCTTTTGGTATAGCCTAGTATAAAAAAGTTAAGATAAAGCACTTAGAAAATGTCTAAAATTCTTGATATAGCTGAGTAGCAACCCATTTTTTACGTGATTTGCATCTCAATTATTCATAACGGTACTATCCATACGTTTTCGATTTTTCCTTTATACCTTATCAGGCCTAGCACCGAAAAAATTGATAACTATATTGCGAAATATATAGGTGAAAGCTTGATTTACATTCTTTACTTTATAAACGGGCTCTTAATACCTACGATACCGATCGCCTATGAAAATTTTGGTATGTGGTGTAAATTTCATTCTGTATAAATGTAACAGCCTATCATTCACCATTATCATCATTAAATCGAAGTTGCCATAGCAATGTAAAGGTTATTTACTCAAGTAGGTGCTCGTCAATTTCATTGTTTAGATTTTTTTAAAGTTCTCAGATGCATCGCTGTTACTTACATAATAATAATTCAGGTTTTCTTATTTTTATTCAATATTATGGTCTTACATCAGTATCAGTAAATAAAGAAGTAAGAAAAAATCCTGATACAGCTTTCAGAAACGATTTCACAAAGTTTCTGTTTAAATCAGAAACCATAACATTTGCCTTTCAATTAGTAAATTATATCCCGACGTTAATTGTACAATCACGTGGATCAGATAATAATATGTCTTAAGTTAAGGACTTGTTGGTCGAAATTTGATATTAAAACGACTCCCGTGGGTTCAAGAAAACACGGGTTTGATTATCAACGTACTCGACTCCCGTGAATCTGGGAATTTCCGCGAATGTTGTTCGAAGTTTGAAATTTGACTTTATTTTAAAACCAGTTAATAGGTACCCACAACTTCAGACATTTAATCAAGTTTATATACTGATATTATAATACCAATTTAATTGCTAAAATATCAAATAAAGTATATAAATAGCTGTTTCATCTTAACTGACTGTCAAACATCTGCAAAGATGTTTCTTTCGGGTGTTAAGGGTGCAAACTCCTAATGAAGCAACGCTGGCTTACAGCGTTAAGAATATGCTTGAAAAATTCGCGCTGAGTCGCAGTGTCTCGGTGGCTTAATGGTATAGCGCCCGCCCGGCATGCAAGGAGATGCGGGTTCGAGTCCCGCCTGATACATAATTTTTCAAGTTTATATACTGATATTTAAATTTAGAATTTGGAACTATCCTACCGTACTTACAACAACCGTACTTATTTTACCAAGATAAATAGCACATCTTATATACCAGTCTTTAAATCTATCTCGTAGCAAATTTCATACAGAAATTTAGTATTAGCGTGCTTGAGTTACAAATATTTATTCACAGTTTCACGTTTATATATATTTTTTCATTAGTAGTGAGATGGTAAGATTTTGATTAGAGTTAAGAGTGTTGCTTGGAGTGCCAAGCAACACTCTTAACTCTAATCAGTTACTCTTACCCCCGTATTTATAAAGAAGTAATTACTTATTGCTTAAGAAAGTCATAACTTAAAGTGTTCATACCTAGTGCTTAAGTGAAAGAAATTGGTCACTATTAATAATCATATTATTTGGCTGAAAATGCTAACTTTTGGTAGTTATAACTTCTAGTAATTTCTTGATTAAGGCATACAAATTGTCTCTCAAGTAATTACTTGTAGTCAAGTAATTACTTTTACTTCTTTATAAATACGGGGGTTAGAAACCTTAAAGTAGATGTAATTCGATCGTACTTTAGATGATATTTTAGCAATTAAATTGGAATTGTAATGTCAGTATTTAATCTTAAAAATGCTGTCTCAGGCGGCACTCGAACCCGCGGTAATGCATGAAGATTCGGGTTCGAGTTCCGCCTGAGACATATTTTTTTAAGTTGAAATACTGATAATATTTTAATTCAATCGTGATGATGAAAACAAATTAAACGTTATAAACCATTAGTACAATCTGTTTGCAAGTTTGCTAAAGTGTAAAAAACAATCAAGGAGGCAAACTACTAAAATACATTTCGAAAATATTATCCAACTTATTAAAAAGACAAGTTATTTCTTGTTTTTAAAAGAAACGAAATAATTAATATTACAAGTTAAAAAGAAAACAAAAGATTTTGCATTCCATGAAAAAAACCAACATAAAAGTATTATTATTTTGACTTCGAGCTCTTATTTATTATTGCATTAAACATTCAAATCTATCAAGATAAATCTTCAAAATCATAACTACTAAGACAAATGAAATTCAATTGAAATTAGAACTCAAAGTTTTTACTAGTGAGACAGATTAAATGCTTCATTTGCTTGGTTCTGTTTTGCATGTTTCGTAGCAACAACTAATAAAAATTTATCTCTAACGTATTTAAAAGTATTTTCTGCAGCGGGATGATTATAGGTTAGCTTACTTTTTTACACAGGATGAAATTTTAACCTGCTTCCAAATTTTAATATAGGTATCAATTTACAAGACAAAAATCAAATGACGTATTTTTTCTTTTGGTATAGCCTAGTATAAAAAAGTTAAGATAAAGCACTTAGAAAATGTCTAAAATTCTTGATATAGCTGAGTAGCAACCCATTTTTTACGTGATTTGCATCTCAATTATTCATAACGGTACTATCCATACGTTTTCGATTTTTCCTTTATACCTTATCAGGCCTAGCACCGAAAAAATTGATAACTATATTGCGAAATATATAGGTGAAAGCTTGATTTACATTCTTTACTTTATAAACGGGCTCTTAATACCTACGATACCGATCGCCTATGAAAATTTTGGTATGTGGTGTAAATTTCATTCTGTATAAATGTAACAGCCTATCATTCACCATTATCATCATTAAATCGAAGTTGCCATAGCAATGTAAAGGTTATTTACTCAAGTAGGTGCTCGTCAATTTCATTGTTTAGATTTTTTTAAAGTTCTCAGATGCATCGCTGTTACTTACATAATAATAATTCAGGTTTTCTTATTTTTATTCAATATTATGGTCTTACATCAGTATCAGTAAATAAAGAAGTAAGAAAAAATCCTGATACAGCTTTCAGAAACGATTTCACAAAGTTTCTGTTTAAATCAGAAACCATAACATTTGCCTTTCAATTAGTAAATTATATCCCGACGTTAATTGTACAATCACGTGGATCAGATAATAATATGTCTTAAGTTAAGGACTTGTTGGTCGAAATTTGATATTAAAACGACTCCCGTGGGTTCAAGAAAACACGGGTTTGATTATCAACGTACTCGACTCCCGTGAATCTGGGAATTTCCGCGAATGTTGTTCGAAGTTTGAAATTTGACTTTATTTTAAAACCAGTTAATAGGTACCCACAACTTCAGACATTTAATCAAGTTTATATACTGATATTATAATACCAATTTAATTGCTAAAATATCAAATAAAGTATATAAATAGCTGTTTCATCTTAACTGACTGTCAAACATCTGCAAAGATGTTTCTTTCGGGTGTTAAGGGTGCAAACTCCTAATGAAGCAACGCTGGCTTACAGCGTTAAGAATATGCTTGAAAAATTCGCGCTGAGTCGCAGTGTCTCGGTGGCTTAATGGTATAGCGCCCGCCCGGCATGCAAGGAGATGCGGGTTCGAGTCCCGCCTGATACATAATTTTTCAAGTTTATATACTGATATTTAAATTTAGAATTTGGAACTATCCTACCGTACTTACAACAACCGTACTTATTTTACCAAGATAAATAGCACATCTTATATACCAGTCTTTAAATCTATCTCGTAGCAAATTTCATACAGAAATTTAGTATTAGCGTGCTTGAGTTACAAATATTTATTCACAGTTTCACGTTTATATATATTTTTTCATTAGTAGTGAGATGGTAAGATTTTGATTAGAGTTAAGAGTGTTGCTTGGAGTGCCAAGCAACACTCTTAACTCTAATCAGTTACTCTTACCCCCGTATTTATAAAGAAGTAATTACTTATTGCTTAAGAAAGTCATAACTTAAAGTGTTCATACCTAGTGCTTAAGTGAAAGAAATTGGTCACTATTAATAATCATATTATTTGGCTGAAAATGCTAACTTTTGGTAGTTATAACTTCTAGTAATTTCTTGATTAAGGCATACAAATTGTCTCTCAAGTAATTACTTGTAGTCAAGTAATTACTTTTACTTCTTTATAAATACGGGGGTTAGAAACCTTAAAGTAGATGTAATTCGATCGTACTTTAGATGATATTTTAGCAATTAAATTGGAATTGTAATGTCAGTATTTAATCTTAAAAATGCTGTCTCAGGCGGCACTCGAACCCGCGGTAATGCATGAAGATTCGGGTTCGAGTTCCGCCTGAGACATATTTTTTTAAGTTGAAATACTGATAATATTTTAATTCAATCGTGATGATGAAAACAAATTAAACGTTATAAACCATTAGTACAATCTGTTTGCAAGTTTGCTAAAGTGTAAAAAACAATCAAGGAGGCAAACTACTAAAATACATTTCGAAAATATTATCCAACTTATTAAAAAGACAAGTTATTTCTTGTTTTTAAAAGAAACGAAATAATTAATATTACAAGTTAAAAAGAAAACAAAAGATTTTGCATTCCATGAAAAAAACCAACATAAAAGTATTATTATTTTGACTTCGAGCTCTTATTTATTATTGCATTAAACATTCAAATCTATCAAGATAAATCTTCAAAATCATAACTACTAAGACAAATGAAATTCAATTGAAATTAGAACTCAAAGTTTTTACTAGTGAGACAGATTAAATGCTCTTGTAGTAAAAGCACTCGATCCCTCGATCAATCGCCAAGAAATCGCGTGCTCCGAACATAAGCAAGTAAAATTGCCTGATCTGTCTGCCATCGGCTGAATAATTCGAGAGATTGCCTATTGAGTAGTGATGCCACTATTTAAACAGATCCACTATCGATACCGTGTCTTTATTGAAATAAACACCGATGTCCCATTTGCTATTTTAAAAATGAATGTTGAAGATAATTCGTTTTTATAAAATATGGGCTTTTTATCAACATAATCATCAGCTTCTAACAGATAATAGGGATAAAGTTTTGTTTAGACCTATAAATATAACAGCACTGGAGTAGGCTGGTTTAAATACGTCGAAGTAATTTTATGCTATTTTAAATAATATTCAAAATGATTTCGTTGTTAGTAGTAGGTATTTGTTACAAGTTCGTTAGTATGTCGTTGCTAAACTATTAAAATTTATATACGGTGGCTTAGTAACACGTGATAACTAACTCAAACTATCAATAAAAAAGCATTTTTATTAATATTGGCATGCACCATTATTAATTCTCAATTAAGCCGCGTTTTCTCGATTTTAATTGAATTATCAATATGTTTATAAAAAAGTGGTAACCGTGATAGCTTATAGATCTGAAAAGTGGTCGCTTAGTATCACGTTATATAAGAAGGCAAAGGTATTTCTCTGTGCGATAGAATCAGAAATGAAAAAATCCGAAATAGAACTGAGATAACGAACATCGTTTAAAGAATTGCGTAGTTCAAGTAGCAATGGGGGGATACGTAGTAAGAAAACCGATGACCGTTATGGCGGCAGAGTTCAAAAACTTTTTTGCCCTAACGGCGATCAGTTTTTTTTTAATATTCTATGATGTCGAGGTTCAAGTCAAGAAGACCGTAACCGCTAAGTCGATAATCTGCTATTTTTATTCCACCTGTGTCTTCCGTCACATGACGACCGTGTTAATTTTTTATTTAATAAAACTATCGATATCTTCATCGTAATATTTGTCGATAAATAGACACAGCACTAATATTGACCCCGGGCACGGTCGCGGTCGCTAGACTAGTCAGCGATGCGTGCGTGCAACGATGTGGTTTGACGTCATTCGAGAGAAAATCGCAACAATTAACACGTAAAAGTTGAGTATTACCTTTTTATAGATTTGGTTTTTTGATCATATGTGATAAAAACTAAAATAAACGCTGTTAAAAATATATCAACATACATAACCTTTAGCTGTGTATAGCATTGGTATATCAAAGATCATTATATCTAATTGCCTTAGGTACCATCACGATTTTTAACGGACATTGTAGTGCTGCTTTTAGTACTGTTAAGTTAGAACTTACTGTGCCTTTTAGTCAAAAAAAACGATGTCACAATATTGTTCTTATTTACTTAAAATGCACCACGCCATCAAAGACAGTTAACTTCACTACATAGTACTCGTATAAAACAAAGTCGCTTTTTCTTTCCCTATGTTTCTTTGTATGCTTAAATCTTTAAAACTACGCAACGGATTTTGATGCGGTCTTTTTTAGAAGATAGAGCGATTCAAGAGGAAGGTTCATATGTATAATAACATCCATTAAATAGTGGAGAAATACTGTTATTTTTGAGGTTTCTAATATGATGTCGTAAATATTTACATTTTTTTCCACTTACATTGCAAACGCAGGCTAAACCCTACGAAATTTATCAAAATAATGTACTAAGTATTGTACATATTGAAAAGGTCTACAGAAAACTCCGCGATGGTGTATGTCTATCTGTTATGGATAACCCACAATAAAAATTTTTGGTCATTAACTTTTTACGACAAATAATGGCTAATTTTCGAAGCGATTTTAACCAATACAGCATTAATCCTTATACAATTAAATACTTTAAATACATTGTTGATTTAATATTGATCTATATGGCCCTTTACAGAATATGATTTAAATAAATACTTTCGAAGATATAACAGATTTAAAAATTTCGGGACGTAGCGTTTGCGGCGGTAGGCCGGCCAGAGCGACGGCGGCGCGGCGCGCGGGGCCGGGGCGTGCCTATAAATAGCGGAGCGGGCCACTATGTTTTTTTTATATACAACGTTCACAATTTTTTGTAGTGTATTTAGTATCAGCATAGCACCCGTGCGAAGCCGGGGTGGGTCGCTAGTAATTTATAATTAGTTCTATTTTCAACAAATTGCATTCGTATTTTCAACAAATTAGTACAGACAGGGTAATTGCTGAACTCCCTGTAAGTACATAAATTTAAATCTTATATCAAAGTAATTGTAATGAGAAAGGGGTACTACACTACTGACACAGAAATGGTATAAATAATATCAATACATATTAAACACATCTTAACAGCCCTTTTAGGAATGCTAAATGGTTAACAATAATAACATTTTAAGCTATTGCATAGCTTCTATCGCCCGCGATATCACTTACCACCTTGAGCGTGGAGACCGAATCCAGAAATTCCGTAACGAAAATAACCTAACACCCCCACTCCGACCGGCACAGCGGTGATACTTTTTAGTTTTATAATTGCATAAGTTGATAAAAAATGCTATGCAATAGCTTTACTGCGGCAGTCTCCGAGTGCCACACGTCTTTTTTTTTACATTCAAAAGTATCGTGAATTCAATTCTAGTAAGTAGTGTTACTTTATTAGATATGTATCAAAGTTTTTGTAAAAACAAAGGCGCAGTCCAAAGCTATTGCATTACTAATCGCGGCCCATCTAAGTGGTTAAGGTTAGCGTAAGTAAACAGCGATCGATTAACCCGTTTGTCGTGGTTGGACGGTCATTGGTCAATGAAAACAGCCAGTACTAATGTTGACAAAATTTAGAACCCGTCATGTCCTATGATAATGACAAAATGTTTAAATCTTCTAGGCAATCTAACAAAGTTTCGTTTTTGTTTGAACAAGTTGGTTCTAAGGTCATACATAAAGAACATTAAAAAACTTAATATGCAGTAGATATAAAGTTCGGTACTTTGATGTTCAATTGGTTAAAAAGTTGCTTGACTCTTGTTGAGGATCTCAAATAATACAGAGCCTTTGCTAAGCAAGTTCGACTTGACAGAAAACGAGGCAGTTAAAACCGCATAGCAAAGGTATCTATAATAGGTATATATTGTATATTGTTAACTGTAAGCTTAGATTTTATTGTCATGTAATGATACTACTTTTTTAAGACTTTACTTAACATTTTTTTAACCACGTTAGATACAGAAATAACTCCATATGCAGTAAAATTTGGTACCTCCGTTTTTCATTACTAAAAAAACTCGCAAACAATACAGAACGTAAGCGAGTTTGACAAAAAAATCGCTTACATTCGTGCTGTCTGTTCAATCTTGGCTGTCGGGCAGTACTGGAGGAGCCCATTAGTCTCAGCAAACATATTTGTGATATTATCGCTTGTTTGATCAACTGGCAAGAGTTTGAGACTTGATACGTTCCGCAA
Organism: Anania crocealis; assembly: GCA_949315895.1. Taxonomy (NCBI): domain Eukaryota; kingdom Metazoa; phylum Arthropoda; class Insecta; order Lepidoptera; family Crambidae; genus Anania; species Anania crocealis. Next base: position 8,223,381 of record OX438872.1, on the reverse strand, counting down.
ACCCTTTGGTTGAGAATGATGAAGAAATGTTTTCCCACTTAGTTTATCTTGAACAGATACGAGTATGTGACAAAAAAGTGGTAAAAAATTCCGGGTTACACCATGCCTGTTGAAGCTATAATACAAACTAAATTAACATAGCAGTTCATTTTTCACAAACCCCAAAAAGCTGTTTACTAATATCCTAAACAAAACTGAAGCCTAAATTGTTCCACCCTCAGTCAAATCATGTGTTATTTTGAATAATTAAACAAAATGGCCTATAACCCAAATTACTGTAAGCTTAGTTTACCCGAAAGTTGAGTTAATCACTAAAATGGTAAACAATGAAGTAAAACTAGTGTTAGTTGGGGGCTCACACAAAATTATTATCTGTTAACCTCACTGTCTACTCAGTAACAATAATATAGCTCAAACAAATAATGCAAAAATCAAATTAAACATTTTTCTATTTTTTATAATAATAAATATTTCAGATTATCAATCTTAAAATAATGTCCTGAAAACTGGCAAATAAAAAGATTTTTGGCATATAATTTCACGCGACATCAAAAACGAGATTTTTTACTTCCGCCTGATTTATATCACTCCAAAACTTAGAACATTACGTAAAAAGTTTTTGTCGAGCAAAAATTTACGTTGAAGAGTCGTAAGTTAAAACTCCTTGACTTTGATGAACTGTATCATTTTATAAAATAAAATAAAGTAACAATAGTAACACAAAATAAACTTTTTTCTGAATTATTTACAACATCACATAACATGTACATAAAGAAACATTATTTTGATACCAAAGTAAGAAACTTGATTTATGAAAATCGTAAACTACGAAATTACCACAAATACTCAGACACCAGAGAACAGAAAAAATAATAATTCTGCATTGAATCATCCAGGAATCGATTCTAGGAGCTGGAAACACCTTGAGAATGAGTTCGTAAGCCACCAAAGTCGTCAAATTAATTAAGAGAGCCTTAATTTAAAAAAATATTTTTATAATCATGTTACATTTACTGCTAAGTAGGTATAGTTCATCGTCAATGATAATAACTGCTAGTAGCTATAGCTCCGCTCTGTTCTCGAGTTGTGTAGACAGTAACAATAAACAAAAGGCTAGGAGTTTATTAGTTTTCAATTTGGAGCAATCATGCATAATGTTATCCTTTTAACCCTATGAATAATTTAAAGCATGTTTATGATAGACGTAATTGGACTAGGAAGGAACACCTAAGACTTATGAGGTACGAGTTATGGATTAAAATAGCTTTTAAATAATGAATACGCTCTAATTCTATCTAATTGTACGAATGTTTCTGGAATTGTCTTAGTTGAGCTAATTCGAGATTGCATTTTGTTTAATGAGAATCCTAATTTGAACACTACAATTTTCTCATTATTAAGAAAAGAGTAGTGAGGTTATATGTTTTTTTTGCAAAAATATTTTGAAATTATTGAAAATGTCAATGATAGTTTAATAAACTTTTTTTTAAAACCCCCTGTTTTTTTGAAAAACAAAAATTTCATTCAAATATACATGCAACAGCAATGTCTTATTTGTTATACTTTTAAAACCATATACGAGTACTTGGTGCAAAAAAGTATACATCTATCTATCTTCATCTTCATAGCGATAACAACACATTTAGTAAGTGACATGATTTAAATAAATGTTATTATATGGCCCAGGTGTGATTCCTTAGTCTTTTTGCTATCCTGATATAATAGGGGTTAAAGTATGAAATTGCCGATTATTTTCCCACTTTTTATTTTGTTTATAGCTCTTAAGTATAGTCATATTATTGCGTAATTATTTTTGTATTGTATCAAAAACTAAATAAAGTAACTTTTGACTAAAAAAAATGCAATACTAGTGCCTATTACTTCAAAGGAAGTCGTTGAAAAGACCCCTTACAATGTGTCAGCTGACCTTCTTGCTTCAATTAAGTATATTTGTATTATATACTTTGATTTTCAGAAATTTAAATACTATAATGCGTAGCTTTATAACCATCTAACTTTCACCTTTAATTGCATCGAAAACAATTCAGGCGTTTTAAAAAAAACTAAAAAAATGTTAGTATGGAAAAAGGACTTTTCTCGATTTTGTCCATACAAAACGGCAATTTCATTCTTTAACCCCTAATATTTTCTACAAGTATGTTGTGTAACAATACAACATCTTAAAAGGTTTTTTCTTATCCAAGATTTTGCATGGTTATACAAGTTTGGTTGACATTTCATTTCTTTACATCTAATTCTACTTGTTATTTGATAACAAAAAAGATTATATTTTTGGTGCTTTTATCGGGAAATAAACCTTATGATTTGTGTTTTACCTCTTTCGAATTCTGATTAGGTATCCCAAAAAAAGGACAGAGATCAAATATGTTATCAAAGGTACGAGTATTATCAGTTATAAGTTATCATTAATTGAAATACAGAAGTTTATTTAAATCAAACTCTGAGCGTACATTCAAATAACTAGAATACAGCTTTAAACAATAAACAACTCGCACGCTGTATTCAACCATTGGCGAAACACATTAAAATTTTAAACCTAATAATACTGGAAAGTTGTTCTAGCTCTACAACTTTTACTATTACGCACACAAACGAAGTTTGAACTGCACAATATCTATAAACTGTCAAACACAACCAATAAACTAACTTGTCCAATATCGAAGTTACACAGTAAATAAAGGTCGGGCTTTTCCAAGCGGTAGCGGTTGCATACATAAATACTCGTATTACTATCGTATAATTAAATAAAAATGTATATTGATACAGATATGTAAATTTTGTTAATTCAACTAACTTTTTAAAGTATATAATTCATTTTATAATAATATTATAAATTATGTATAAGGGTTTGGATGTTTGGTATTGTGTCACGCAGAAAGTCGTGAAAGGATTTTCATGAAACTTTCCAGGAATGTAGTTTAGAAATCAGAATAATATATTAATCAAAATAGGATATAATTCCGTTGACCTGTAACAGTAGAATTTATTACTATTACGTATTTACATACATAGGTACTATTAAATACTTTTAGTATTCAAAAATATCTGAAAACTATGTTACTCGTTATTAAATAATTTAAATTATAGTCTTTTTAGAGTACGTAATCAAACGTCGGATGCGCGGTCATAATTTTACGGTTCCTCACAAGTTTGAAGGTATTACGTAAAATTAAAGTGTGGTAGGTGGGATACGACTCGCACTTGTCCGATTTTTCAATTGTGAAATTATATTTATAAAAAACGTATTTCATTTTATTCTTCGATATGAATATAATTTTTTTTTTAAAGGACCTATGCTGGTAGAAGGCCGTTACAGCTTCACCGGGTGGGTTTTAGGCGAGTGCGGAAGGCACTCAGTCCAAAAGCGGCCTGCTAGCGGGTACCACGAAAGCGAGGCGAGCCCTAGGCTTCGCTACGCAAAGCCTAGGGCTCGCCCGCGCAGGGGCCCCGTACTAGCGGCGCGATCGGACCGTGCCAGGTGCTGAAGGCACCAGGCCAAGAGGTCAACCCGACTAGTGGTTGCATCCCGTAGCTCGGCGCTGCAACACAGACTGGTCTGTGTATACAGACCGATCTACGCGAGCCCCGTTCTAGTGGGCCCGATCGAGGGGGGCAGACTAGGCCTCAAAGGCGCCTCTGTAGGCTCGGACCTCGGCTTGGGCCGTCATCCGAAGGGCGGACTGATATAAATAAATAAAATAAAATGAAACTAATTTATTTCAGAATTCATGGTCCACAACTTACAAGGATAAAGCTTGATATAAAAATATAGTATTTAACAATATTAAATTCAAATATCTGCCTCGGTCTGCCGCAAAAGGGGACAATCCGGCTTGTCGCTTATAATAAATCCGCTCCTTCGTTTGTCGATTCACGTCAAATGAACCTTAGGTTTGTCCCGCTATCGCTTATGTCCGATCAAACCCGAATATGGAAGCAAATTACAAAGGATAGTTTAACCAACGGGTGACTGAGTTAAATTTCGTCGCCACACATGATTTTATAAGCGTTCAGTGTAAAAGCGACAAGTGGTGTTTAGAACGTATTCTGTGTAGCTTCATAAGAGCTTTTTGTTTGGTTAGCTTAGCTGTGTGAGAATGGAAGTGGTCTATAAAATTTGTAGGAAAAGGTTATAGTTCTTTTTATGAAATAATAAACACGCATTTTGTTTGACACCTAAAACGCATACTACTTTGTGAAAAAATAATATAAATAGGTATTTGAAAACACTTTTATTTGCTACGTAAGAAAATTAAAAAAAAATGCATTTTTGTTAAAACATTTTTAATTATAAGAAACTTCTAACTTAAATATAAACATGCTGGGAACACTTTTCTATATGCATATACAACCCAGATAAAAATATGGTACCATCACAAAACAAATCGACCTATCTCTAACGATAGTATAGCAAGAAGTTTTCTAAGGAGTAACGCCAAAAAAAGTTTTTCTGGTGGTGCTCTTTTAAACGCTTCTCTCGGCATCCATCGGGCGAACAGAGAAGTGCTCCAAGACCAACTATGAAGACAAAGAAGTTCATAACGAATACCTTATATGTTAAATAGTACTTATATCTTTCTATTTCATACAAAAACCTCCGATAATATGTAAGTAAACTATTTAATGTATTGAAGCTGTACAAACAAGGCTTGGCAAATATTATACGCCACAATATTTTACTGGGTTAGCAAAAATACTTAGGTATTGTTTTACTAAAGCAAACAGTAGGGACATTGAATATGTTTAAGAGGTGGGGTTGCCAACATAAAAAATTGTATTTTTATTTTACATCGTTGTCTTTAAATGTGTTTAACTATCCAATAGACTATTTGTTATAAATGGCTAGCTTAATTAGCATATCTTAAAAATATTATCTTTAAAAAAATGCAGTTCAGGCTTGGTAGTGCTTAGAGGCAGCGTTTTTGAGTAGGTATTGAAAACCAATCTGAGACTTAGAAAACAGCGTTTTAAAGTCTGGAAAAATATATGTATTACTTATCTAGTGTAAAAATACACCCTTAAAATATACCCTTCTTTCTACTTTGACCCATCAAGGAATCGTTCCCGGGACCTTGGAGCAGGTGACAACTAGGAAACTGGTGTCACTACTACAAAGGTAGTCAATTTTACTTGACAGACCCCAACAAAAATACATAATATTGGCATTATATTGGCATCGGGTTATCTATCGATTATGTCTTGTTTGGCACACAGTTTTAATGTGGCGGTTGGTTTTATTTCTTTATTTTTTTGGGCTAATATCTTTTTTCACATTACATTACGTTTTTGATTTACCTCAAAGTTTTATAAAACTTGATCTTTTTGCAAGTCATTTTACTCGTATATTTCAATTTCTTATCAGTCCTGTCATAAAATTTATGGAACCACTTACCTAATTTAACATTGTAGTTCCTCTACTAGTATACTTAATATAGTTTGGTATAATACTCGTAGTTCATTGCTTAGCAACAAACTAATACAATTAAAATGTTTTGATCTGACTTAACTGCCTAAATTGAAATATAATTAATAGTGATCATGAGTCAAATGCCGAATATTTAGATACGCTCATACGTCAACATTCAGCCATCAAACATTTTCTACTTTGGCTATATCTATAAATTGAAAATATTTGGCGGTTGAATATTTTGTTAAACAATTGTACGTATTAACGGGTAGTAGGTAAGGTTATGGTTAGGAACTGTCAGATTGCGGTTTATGGGTTATTAGTAATTACGCCACTCGTAAATGAAAAGTCTATTCGTTTCATTTACGAGTTTAGATTTTCATAACAGAACACGCATTAAAGTACTAAGGACTACTAGAGCTAAGTGCTGCCTCCAATTGATTTAATTTTATTACTTCTAAACAAAATCAATTCTCAAAAAACTAGATCAGTATCATTTTAGCACATTACCTCTAGCATTAATTCAAAGATAATCTATTAAGCTAGATGTTGCTCGCAACTGATGCAAGTCATAGCCGGAGGCTGAATTGCGGATGGTTGCCCAAGGAAACAACCCCGGGGCCCTTGCACGTAGTTCCATCTCATCCTCCACACGGAAGGACAAGAAATGTGGATTTGTAGATTCTACATAAATTAAAATAATTGCACATATCAACTTAAGGTAGTGTTGACTTGTAACACGTTATATTTTTAAGCTCATCAAAGTATTTTTTAAAGTAATAATGATGGGCTTGCTTTTTGGCTTCCCACTGAACCCAAGAGTTCAGAGATAGCATACAATGGAGCGAGCTTACCTAAAAGCGCGTTTGAAATCTCGCACAACGACGGAACACAGTGAGACACACACACACCTTAGTGCTGTTTGGCGTCGGACTACGGCAGGATGGTGGTCGCGAGCCAGATGGCCTTGAGGACTGCTGGAAGGATCAGTCAGCTGTCACCACAGATCGGTAAAGCCTGTAGAAACATTGCCCGAGGTGGACCGCTAGAAGGCGGATATCACTTACCCCAATGGACTATCCAACACAAAAAAAAAATGCAAACCAGTACTTTCTGAGATTACTGTGTTCAAACAAACAAACAAAGAAACTCTTCAGCTTTGTAATATTACTATTGATTTTCAAACAAACTAAAATTTTATGATGCCGATTTGTATGAAAATATTTTTTTCAAAAAGAATAATATCATATTTCTGACTTTACCATAGTATTATAAAATACGCCTAAGATAATATAGGCTGGTTTTGGCTTATTACATTACCATATACTAATTACCTAACACGATGTAAAATAAAAGTAAAACACCTCAAAAACTTTTCAACCCAGTAAATACAATAGTAATACCTTCACGCCAAATCAAGAAACATTGTTACAGTATGTTAAAAAGAGCAACACGCTACATTTAATGCACTGCAGAGCAAAGAGAAGTAAACACGGAAGCATACCTTTTTTCTCGCACGCTCCACATTCTGTGCGCTGATTTTAAAATTGAAATTTATATCCCTTTAGGAACAATTTGGATGTGACCACACGACTGGTTCCGTAATTTTGCAATGTAGTGTACTCGGCGTTTTTACAGATATTTTTTGTACCTGTTCTGTAAAACATTAGAACGTAATGCAACTAGGTCAGTTTAAATAAAAACTAAAAAAACGAAAAGAGCTTTAATGACTAAATGTTTTTGCTTTCATAAATTGCAAAAAGTTTAACTTATGCCTTTGAAATTTTTGGATGCCGAGAATAGCTGATTTAAAAAAAAACAATTTACCACCACCTTCTGATTAAAGTTGGACACCAGATTATCCTTCAAGAAAAATGATACGATAAGAAGAGGAAGCCTACTAGGCACCATTTTAAGTAGTACCTAACAGACTTTAATCATCCCACTCCAGGGAAAAGGCCTTATCATTCAAGTTACCACAGCAATTATGAGTACTGGCATGGTCAACACGCTTGCCAAATGCTGGTTCGTGATAACAAGCTTGTGAAATGTTGGAAAATTCGAAACTTTTTGTAGCCCTTCCGGGATCGAACCCGGGACCCAGAGATCTTGGCCCGGCATTTAAACAACTAGACAAATGAGGCGTTAGGCCCTTGTGAATAAACAAAAAACTCCCACTTCCTTTCACTTGAAGACCGTTTAATTGGCGTGATTCGTACAAAACAAGCGGATCGTGAACGCGCAGTGAATCCAAATTCAGGTTGCTAACACTAAACCGAAATCTTGCAACACACGCTCCATTGTTTGAGCTAAGCAAATCCCGCTGCATGCGTGATTAAATGCAGAGCGACCTAAGCGAAGCGAGCGGAACGAGAAAATGACGCTTTGACGACCGGAAGCAATCGGACCCCGATTTAAGCGGGTTGCGAGAAAGCTGACACGGCGATTTTACCGTGTCGGACTATTAATAAGTCATATTCCATGATTTTATGTTTAATGGACTTCGACTGTAGGTTGCAATCGCAAAACACGGAAAATAGGTTAGAAAGGCGATGTAGGCAGGGCAGGCGCGACAGGAGACCAATTCTACGTAAATTATCAAAACGTAAACGCAACGATTGACGAAACGCAACTAAACGTCAAGTTTTCGTATTCTATTAGCAATATCGGTAGCGTTTCAGCTCACCTTAGCGATCGATCGAAACTAAGTTGAACGATTTCCTGAATTCATATTCCATAGTGATTTGACGTTGCTGTCAGTCGAAGCGCGAGCAGCCGAAGACCAACGTTTCAACTGTCAAAATAACCGGTCGAGCATAAGCTACTTAAAAGGCTACTTTTGTTGGACCGATAGCTAGCGGTTCAGCCTACGTTTAGATTTTGTTTATTAAGAATGGTTAGTAGAATAGAGTTTTGTGTGACAACGGAAGTTGACATTTAGTTGCGTTTCGTCAATTGTTGTGTTTACGCTTTGATAATTCACGTTAGTAGAATTGGTCTCCTGAGGTTATAGGACTATGTCACAACTATGTGGACAACTTCACATACATTGTTCTGATCCCAATTTGAGTAACTATTTAAAGCACTCGTCTTTTGCAAATCAGAAACAACGAAGGTACCGCAAACACCCAGATCCGAGAAAATGAAGAAAACACTTTTTTGCTACATTAACCCGTCTGGGAATCGAACCTTGGACGATGACACCTTGCGACACCTTGTAAACCGGTGTGAACGTTACTCTACCACGTAGGCACCTATCCTAACGCCGAGAGGTGATAACGAGTTGTTCAGTAATTTGTTTGTAATTTTGTACAGTATAGTCATTGTAAAGTTTTGTGAGTTATAAACGGTTACACTAATCTAAATGTACCTGTCTAGAACCTGTTAAATGACTGTTGAATATTTTAATATTTAAAACTTCTAGAGTCTATAATATTAACGACCTTCACAACTAATCATCCAACTGTCTGTTCTTCAACTAAAATATAATGAAACAAATAAAAAATATTACACACATTATTTTTATGAGTAAGTAGCTCCTACATTTTTCATTGTCAAGCAGCATAGTTTGTGAAACATAAATTTTATTCGAAACAGCAAAAACTAAGCAGGTCCATTCCCCTGGAGCATTAGGTACGACGTGTAGAGCTAGACCCGATAAATTGCTAGATCTCTCCCAACGTGGCGTAATGAGCATGTTTTTCATTCGATCCGCGCGCGCCATTCTGTTCTTATAGTTGGGCCACTAAAAGCATGTTCGTTAGACGTTAAACTGTAGATACAGGGTGGTTGCGGTAAAGTAACAGCCTATGAACAACCCGCAGCAGGAAAAAGGCCTCCATCATTGAATAAAGAAAAAAAAGTTAAAAACATAACATACATTGTTCAGATCCGAAAATGAGTTACTACTTAAAGCACTCGTATTGTAGAAATCACAAGCAACAAAGGTACCACAAACACCTTGCCATGAGAAAATGTTAAAAAATACTTTTTGTCTACATTGAAAGAAAGAAAGAAAAAAAAACGTTTATTTAGTACCATTAAATAATGTAAACGAAACAAAAGAAAAAGAGCAAAATGGAAATTAAAACTAAAAAAACTAAAAAAGAATTATACTTAAAATAAAGTACCAAAATGGTCTTCACTCAGTATAAGGCAGTGACGTCAACAAGTACGCCACAGCAGCCAAATATTATCCTAAAAACAAACAAACACACATTCATCATCATTATAAAATTTAGGCATAAACAATAAAAATAAAAATAAAAACACCTGTCGTGTTTTTATTTTTATTTTTATTGTTTATGGAACATTTATACAAAAACATGAGCCAAATTGACCCGTCCGGGTATCGCAATTTATTGGGACCTTGGAGCAGGTGACTCCTTAAAAACCAGTGTGGACGCTTCTCCGCCCCAGAGGTCGTCAACTACAGTGGTTTAAACCAAGATATCACGGTCCTCGTCTGGATCGCCGGCGGCCTTAGACAAGTGGCTTTCTAATATCGTTAACGCCAGACGAATAGATAACAAATGTATGAAAATGACATTATCAAACAATCAAACGATCGTAAGCTTATATCACTTTCATAAATTTGACATCTATTCGTCTGGCGAAAACCACTTGTCTAAGGCCGCGGGACGAGCAACGAGAGTTCCGCATTATCGAACATTGCTCAGGCTTGTGATCACTAACTCGCATTTGACTAGCCTAATAATCATAACGCTAGCCAAAAAGTTGCTATGGTACTCGTAACTTCGATTCAATGATGGAGGTCTTTGCCCGGCAGTAACTGACAGTTGATTATACGAGTAGTCCGTTGCTTTGTGAATACACAACCAATGGCTACAGAGTGTGTCGAAAATAATCTATGAACCAAATCTAGGATTGCTAGGTCGCCAAACCTATTAGCCGGAGAGACCAGCCAGTTTGGCCTGACATTTGGGTACCGGATTTTGTGTCTCAGTATTAATAGGTACGAAAAAATTTTATGTAAAATCAAGCCTTTTTGATTTTTATCTTAAATCTTTGTAAATGCGAGAGCGACCGACAGTCGGCTCAGCGCTCACTCATTTGCGAATTGTAAAAAGCCTCACGAAAGCCGGACAAGCCGGACACAGTTTATTTTGGCCGGACTCGATATCAAAAAGCCTACCTATGTCCGGCTTTATCCGGACGCCTGGCATCGCTACCCAAATCGCTTATTCTGTAGCCACAAATCAGGGATGCAAGCGAGAAAAAACGCCAATATACAAGCAACGACGCGCGTGACTTGGGCGTGTGATGGCGTCTAATGACATTGTAATGTGCGCTGTAAGTACAAACAACGAAATAATGGTCGCGTTTGGTGTTTTTTTAAACTATAAAAATCCGGAGAAGTAATCCCTGCACAGTATTACGCATTCCGACGATGGTGCTATATGCGTGGCTGTATCTTTGTGTAATATGTGTATGTGTATATGATTTTTATTTTGATAGAAATGTTATATGTTTTTTATAATGCCGATTAGGGTCAGTGCCTACTACACTACTCTACCCTTACTACCCTTGCTCGTCCTACACGGTCCGCTAAAGAAATACTTCTAAAAGAATGGCAGAAACGTCTTCTCTAGATAGGCTAGACAAGACTAGTAGTAGATACTTTTTTGAAATGTTCGTAATCTCTAGACTATGAACATTTCAAAAAAGTATTGAATACGTATTGTGCGTTTTGAAAATTATTGGCTAAATTATAAAAACTTATACTTATGTTGGTAGTATCATTATGTGAAAAAAATACTAGATTTTAGATATTTTTTTCACAAAGTGATACTACTAACAGAAGTATAAGTTTTTCCTTTCTGTTAGTAATAAACATATGGACACATCGTCTGAAATAAATCAATTATATTTTTTATATTTATTTTATAAAGAATTATAACATAAATGTTTACATTTAATTATTTCACAAACCGGCCTATATTCTTATCTTTCCCATACATCGATTATTTGAGTACCCTTCGTAATATTACCCTACATAATAACCGTATAAACTTATATTTCCCATGACACAGTTCAAAAACATAAAGAAGGCTTAACAAGGGTTTTCTTTAATATCTATTAAGGTATCATAAATAAAAATTGTAAAGAGTCGCATACAAAAACCATTAAAGCACGACATAATATTGCTTTATTACTATGCTTAAACTTCCAATTAAAACTTATCATCGTTAAATTTAGGTAAGTGTAAGTCAATTTTGACTGGTTATGCCAATTGACTGTAAAATCTATTACTACGTCGATGAAATATAATAACTATGTTATATTATGACGTTTTGGGACACTTACAAAAAAAATATCTAACTCACCAGATACTACACTACACTAAAATGGAGGATACCCGTCTTCTCAGGTTCTATCAGCATCAGCCAAATGACACGCCCAATTCTGGACGCCTGCCCTAAGGATTTCCACGAAGATCGGTCCCGCGCCATCCGCATCTAACGGCCTCTCGCGATCTTCACTAAATCGTCGCTCCACCTGGTGGTCCGCCTACCCACATATAGACGTCCAGTCGCGATACCAGAATACCAAAATCTTTCCGCCCCAACGACTGGTATTTCTTACAGGTGTAACGCCCTCCACCACTTCGGCTCCGCAATTCTTCGAAAAATACCGTTAACCTGAGTTCTTCTACGGATTTTCTTATTTCTGATTCTTTCACGCAAGAAGATACCAAGTATTGCTGTTTCCATTGCCTGCTTTGCGACCTTGGGTTTTCTTATCAGATCCATATAAAACGACCAACTTTCACATTATGTATGTTGAAATAATTCAGAAACTCTTGCGGACCTTCTGTTAACACGTACGTTGTAATCATGATTACGACCCTGGTCTATTTTCACCCAGTTTCGGTTTCATATAATGTCTATTTTCCGTACAATAATGACATTTTACGACGTTAAGGGTGAATATGAATAACTATTACAATGGGTGGCGGTAATGTTTGTTAACATCCTGTTGGTGCTTTGTTAAAGGTTTTGTTACATTAAATGGAGATATTTTTAATTGAAATTAAAATTTTATGCTTAAATTGAGTAAATGAAAGTAGCTTTGTAAATTAAAAAAAATCACTTAAGGCGACTAATTGAGCTAAGCTGTCCCCATTTGATTTAATTTTAATACTTACAAACAAAATCTCAAATACTCAATAAACTAGACACTTACTTTACAACAGTATCATTATAGCAAATTTCCTCTTGTATTTGTTCAATTACTGTTGACTGCTTTTTATTCTGGTATTCTTTCGTATTGTATTATACATTATTGCTAAAAGCGGCAGCTTTTGACTTTAGCGACAAATTCGAAAAGTTTACTGTGATTAAATATATACAACACTGCCCCCGATAGTTGAAAAGCCGCATCTAACGAAAAGTCAAAACGGAGAAAAAAATGTTTGAATAAATGAAATGGAAAATCGTCTGCTGTTCTTGAGTAAAGGAAAATAATTACATGTTGAAAATTTTGAATATTAGCAACGATATTTTTCTTTGATTTCCATTTATAAAATATTATGTTTTTTTAATTATTCAATTAGAAATATTAAAAAAAACCTTTTATTTAAGTAAAAAAAGTTGGAAAAAATACTAAATCCTTATTTGAATAGACGCAAATAGTCAGATGCGCCCTTTCAAGTTTATTCGGGCATTGTATTCCTAAGAAGAATGGGCGCATTTGGCTATATCCACCTTTTTTGTTATGTATCTAAAACCATACCGATAATTGTCGACTAAGATAAAAAGTACATAATATTATATTTAAACCCCTTTTTATTATTGAAAAATAAAAAATAAAAACATCTAATGATTAAATATTTCCGAACTTACACAAAAATATCAAATCAAAAGGGCATTTATACATAAATGTGGCTTTTTAATTAAGTTTAAGGCTAATTCGTCTTTTCATCTTCAATCAGGTGCAAAAAATGTGCAGAAACGCCTTTTTTTGTTGTTCTAAAACTGCAATGGAACGAGACAGAAAAATATAAAAAATACTGGAAGAAGCGCCTTTTTTCCTGATTCCGGCAATGTATGTAACTCAATTTGGCAAAAAATCTTAGATACGTCTTTTCAACTATCGGGGGCAGAACAGGTAATGTGCTGAAATGATACTGTTCTAGTTTTTTGAGAATTTATTTTGTTTATAAGTGATAAAATTTTGGATCAGCGGTAGTAAACGCTGCTTCTGAGCCATGGGTCGCGGGTTAGATCCCCGCACAGTACAAATATTTGTGTGCATGGACATATCTGTTTGTACTGGTCTGGGTGTTTTCTATGTATTATAAGTATGTATTTACAAAAAAAAAAGTATATAAGTAAGTTTGTCGGTTGTCCAGTACCCCATACGACAGGGTACTTAATAGTAGCTTAATTTGGGACTAGATGGCTCTGTGTGGCCCAGTGAGGCATGTCTTAAATATTTAAAATTAAATCAATTGGGAGCAGCTTAGCTTTAGTAGTCCCCTTAAAAGGAAAATTACAATATTGACTATTTTATAGCAAATGAAATAAGTGATTAGTTTGATTTTGATACTAATTGATATCTAATGAAGTCTCATCCCACTGCAGGGCAAAGGCCTCAGCAATGATGGGTAACGCTTGCCGAATGAAGGTTAGTGATCACAAACTGAAACAATTTTCGTAAATTCGAACCCCCGATCCCGACCCCAAGTTCTTGACCCGGTACTTAATCTACTTGACTAAGTCAAATAATACCTATATTAAACCACTTAAAAGAAGTTTATCCTAAATTCAATGACTGGTATCAAAAAAACTAGCTATAACTTAATTGTAAAATTTGATAGTTAGCTACGACAAGACCGTAGCTTCCTACAAAATGTGTATGCAGCGATGCAAAAAGGGAGTAACTCGGTGTTTGAGCTGCTGTAAGCAAAACATTGATTGATTTTCAAGTCCTGTTACAGTTTGTTTTGCGATAATACGCCCTCACAGTAGATCAATTTAATAAATTACATTCCTGTAGTCTTAGGTGGGCCTGGAACCTACAACCCTTGCTTTCCGGGCGAGCTGTAGCGGCTACAGCTCGCCTGGGTGGCCGAGCTTGTTACTGCGAGCGAGGACTGCAATCCCTCCGCGCCTCCGGCTTTTAAATTGCACTCTAGTATTGGGCAGACAAGTACTACGGCGAGTCGGGATTCAACTAAATTCTTAATTTTAAGCCTTTAACAGCCGAAGTACTAGACACAATAAAAATTTTATTGTTTGGAGGTCACCAGTGACCCCCATGGCGCTCAATGTGTTAACAATGAACTAGGAAATTTGAAATATGTAAAAAAAGTTTTCGGGCCGAAAATACAACAGATTTTTAATTGTTCGTATTAGCGAGGTTCGGATATATGTAATTTGTTCTTTGGATTTTCTAGAATTTTTCTTATCAATAGTCGGAATTTTAATTCTTTGAATTTTTTTATTTTATTCGGAGATTTAAATTTCGAAATCACATATTTCGGAATTCCATATTCCGGAATCTTTAACTGTTCCCTACGAAATGAACGCAATGAATATCCATATTATTGAATGTCGACATAAATTGGCCGGGTTATAAAGCTAACAATGACATAAAATCAACGTGAATTAATCAATCGAGTATAGTTTAAGGTGTCACCTTTGTATTAGACTGTCTAATTCGTATTTATCGAAAATCAATACAAATGAATTTCATTATATTTTATGGAATAAAAAACAATTTTTCCATTTCACAAAATCAATGACCTATTTTCTAGGCCAGCATTTACCACCTTATAACGCACTTACGACCAGAACTTTAACTTTATGCTTATAAAAAATTAAGTCACACAAGCTTTAAATAAGGCGAGCAAAGCTGGTTTACCTACCTCTTTGCCAAACAACTCAGTGCAACGAAAAAATAATTAATTAAAACCTTAATTAGACATTGCCCGTGTGCTAAACAAAATTGCGCGGACATAGGCAAAGAGAGAACAGTCAACTTTTACTGAATAAAAATTCGCTATGCTAATAAATTAAACTGAAACTTTTTACTCTACAGAATTTTAATTATATATTTGCACGGAATTGTATCAAAGCATATTTAAGACACGAATGGTACCTATCTAAATGTTTTTTTTTAGTTTCTTGTTTACTATCCTAAAAAAAGAGCTGTAACTCAAATATTTAGTTTCATATTTTTTTATTGACTTTAAAAAGGTGTCCCTAATATTACTATACTTACATTTTACATTGTTGTTTGTATTTAAAAGGTATGAAAAACCATATGAATGTTGCTAGCAACGTACTTTTTGAATTATTATGGCTGATAATTTTGTAGAGGTATATAATATATCATTATTTATGTGATTGGAACTATATGCATTTACTTTTTTATACTACTCATGTTATGTATTCTTAACATTTGATCTTACCTTTGTTTCTAGTTAAAATTTGTTAAATTTTTCCTAATGATAGATCTGCGATAAAAAGTTAATATAGTAATCAAAGTAGGTGTCCATTTGTATAAAGTCGACCAATTAGAAGACTTATTGAGACTGATTTTTCTTGGCTATGACGTTGGTAACCCCACTAAATTAACAAGGCTATTTGAACAGCCCATGCTTGCTCATTATGCCACTAATTAAAAAGAAAACATTTATAGAGTAAGCAAAGTATAGTCTTTTAATATTCTTAAAATTATAAATAGTGATGACCGTTTACAGTAAGTGACGAAATAATTTATAGGGTTCCGTACCCAAAGGGTAAAAACGGGACCCTATTACTAAGACTTCGCTGTCTGTCCGTCTGTCCGTTGCTCTGTCACCAGGCTCTATCTCAAGAGCCGCAATAGCTAGACAGTTAACATTTTCACAAATGGTGTATTTCTGTTACCATAATAACAACAAATACTAAAAACAATAAAAAAATATTAAGGGTCCCATACAACAAACCCGTTTTTTTGGCCTTTTTGGTACGGAACTCTTCGTGCGCGAGTCCGACTCGCACTTGGCCGGTTTTTTGACCTTTATTAGGCTTGTCAAAGTTTTATGTGGTATATTAATCACTATAATTTTAAGTCTATGCAAAATATTGCAAAACACAGGCCTCTTTAAAAGGAGGATATGTCATATTCGCCACGATTGGCAAGGGAGTTGGTGATCGCAGTTAAAAAGGTTTTGGCTAAAGGTGGAAAAAAGGCAGTGATTTCCATATTCTTCTAGAAGTTAGCATTCAGTCGCTTCTTACGACACCCATGGAAAGAGATCAGTTGCTATTCTTGGACTACATTTGATCAAGACTAAAATAAACGTTTTTCTTTTTCTTTGTATTAGAGCGCTCTAAATTTTGAAGGCAGAACAATAGACCGTGTCCTATTTTATGTAATACTCATGTTACAACATAAATAATAAATCATGGATCATGATCATAATAATAATAATAATGACAACCGCTGACATTACTAGACGCTTTAGATTTTTGTAAATATTTTTAATTCATTATTTAATACAAAATGCTCATCAATAAAAACGGAAAACCAAATGAAATAAGCGGAAACCAAACAAATAAATAGTGAAATTTGGTGATAGTGTACATGAAAGTTTAAATCAATGATAACCCGATCTAAAGC
This sequence comes from Anania crocealis, assembly GCA_949315895.1. NCBI lineage: Eukaryota > Metazoa > Arthropoda > Insecta > Lepidoptera > Crambidae > Anania > Anania crocealis. The sequence continues at coordinate 8,206,319 of OX438872.1, read as the reverse complement.
GAAAAAAGAAGCGGACACAGAAAGCGCACAAACACCACCACCGCTCGCCTCGTCGTCTCCGAGTTCATCATCGGGGGATGAGTACGCTACTCCCCCCGACACCTCCGCTTCGAGCGACGAGGACGGGCCACAGTCAACGACGCCGCCGCCATCACCTGCGCGACGTGGGCGACTACCGCTACCGGCACGCTTGGGACCTGCGGGACACTCTGTCCCGCGCTCGGCCCCCGCTACCGGTGGTATAGTGCGCCGCATGCGATGGACTCAAAGTATGAATGAGAACTGCATGCGGGCCTATTATCAGGCTACAGAGGGAGGAATAAACCTGACTGCGTATCGTGGTCGGATGCTGGCTATGTTTCAGTCCCTTGAACAGTCTCTCAGTTTCAGTCTCTGCACAGCGACTGTCGGATCAGGTGCGGGCTATCCAACGGTGCAAGCTGTTGAATGATCCCGTGCTTGATCAGCTGCGCCGGGAGACGCTACCTATTCGCACTGCATCTTCGTCGACGCGGGGCCTGCCCGCCGTGCTGTCACCTCCGGGGCCTGCTCCCGCATTGATGGCGTCGCGGTTAGATCCCGTAAACGACGATGGGGTAAGTGTGAGTATGAGCGTTAGTACCCAGGCGAATGAGCAAATGAGGAGGGCTTTGGAGGACGCGATTCTGCAGTATCGATCCACACCTGACTCTAGGCCACGATTGCCGCGTTTGCCCACGAATAGACGTAACTTAGCGCTAATGGGAGCCCTGAATGTTTTGCTAGCTCCGTATCTACGGGCTAGCAAAGACCTAGTGGATGTGCACTCGATTCTGTATTGTGGAGCCATCGCGGTGTGTCGCGTGGCTGGTGTCAAGTTCCCGGGTACTGACCGAACACCGCGACCCACCGGGGTGGCACCCGCGTGGCAAGTACGGATCGAGAGACGTATCACTACGTTCAGGACCCTCATAGCGAAGTTGGTCTGCTTCAACCGGGGCAACCAGCGCCCCCGAATCATGCGTTTCGTAACCCAGGCCTTCGCTGGGACCGATACCAGGCCCCAGGACTACATGGCCTGTGTTACGGAACGCATTGACTTTCTGAAGCAGAAAATCTATGCGTGGGCGAATCGGATTCGTCGCTACAGAGAGCGTGTTGATAGGTACCAACAGGGTCGCCTCTTCCAAAGTGACCAAAGGAAAGTGTACCGTAAATGGGAGGAAACCGGCCCACGTGTGACCGACGGACAGCTACCGGATGCAAACGCCACGAATGACTTCTGGCGTAGCATCTGGTCGGTGCCCGCCGAGCACACAGAGGGTAATTGGATGCGTGTTGTTGAACAGGCGTGTGAACCGATCGAGTCTATGGGGCCTATAAATATAGACACTGAAGACATAAGTTGTGCGATCCGTACGGCCCAGAACTGGAAAAGTCCTGGCCCAGATGGATTACACAACTTTTGGATCAAGTGGATTCGATGTTCGCATCCCTGTTTGGCGGCACGATTCCAAGAAGCCCTTGAGGCCGGTTCCCTCCCAAGTTTTGTGACAACTGGTATCACCTTCCTGCTCCATAAGTCTGGTAGTACCACGAAAGCGAAAAACTACAGACCCATCACGTGCTTGCCTACGCTTTACAAGCTCCTTACATCCATTCTGAGGACAAAAATTAATGCTCACATTGTCGCGAACAACATTTTGGCCACCTCTCAGAATGGATGTAGGGTTGGGTCACGTGGTACTAAGGAGCTCCTCCTCATTGACACGGCCATTAGCCAACAAGTCCGGCGGAAAAAGGGGGCTCTCTCCACTGCTTGGATTGACTACAAGAAGGCCTATGATTCGGTGCCCCATTCATGGCTAAAGAGGATCTTAGAGCTGTATAAAATTAATGACGCTTTAAGATCCTTTTTAAGCACTTGCATGGGACAATGGACCACAGTCCTTCGTCAACCAGGTGGTGGAGACAGCCCTTCTACACTGCAGGACTTTATAAGGACAGAGCGAGGCATATTTCAGGGCGATAGTCTGAGTCCATTGTGGTTTTGCCTAGCGTTGAATCCCCTCAGCACTTTGCTAGAGGATTCAAAACTAGGATATCGGTTGCGGAGAGGGGGTGAGACCATTTCTCATCTGCTATATATGGATGACCTCAAACTATTCGCACCACAACGTCCGCTTTTGGTGGAGTTGTTAAAAATCACTGAGAATTTTAGCAGCTCTATCAAGATGGAGTTCGGTGTGGATAAGTGTGCGGTCATGCATGTACAGCGGGGGAAAGTTGTAAATTCTACAAATTTACAACTTTCCGAGACAATGACTCTCAGATCCCTCTCAGAAGCCGAAACCTACAGGTACCTTGGTATGTCAGAGTCGTTGGGTGTTTCAGTAGAAGACGTCCAACAGTCGGTGAAGGAGCGCTTCTTTTATCGCCTGTCAAAAGTACAACAGTTAACAGTCTTCTGTCAGGTGGTAATAAGGTGCGCGCCTTCAACGGTTGGGTAATGCCTGTACTGATATACTCCTTTGGCATACTACGGTGGACTCAGACAGAACTAGACGCCCTGGATAGAAAGGCCCGTCAACTGCTCACATCACATCGCATGTTACACCCGCGCTCGTCTGTTATGAGACTGTATATTCCGCGGAAGCGTGGGGGTCGAGGCTTTTTAAATGCCAAGAACCTTCACAACCGCGAAGTGTGCAGTCTCAGGGAGTATTTCCTAACCAACGAGTGTGGGATGCATCGCGATGTGGTAGCAGTTGACAATGGCCTCACGCCGCTCTCCTTGGCAAACGAGAACTGGCGTAAACCGGTGGTACTTAGCACCGATGATCGCATGGACGTATGGAAGGGCAAGGAGCTGCACGGGCGGTTCTATCGAGCCTTGGCAGGGCCGGATGTGGACCTGCATGCGTCGGTAAACTGGCTACGATTTGGTGACCTGTTTGGGGAAACCGAGGGTTTTGTCTGTGCAATTGCGGACGAAGTTATCAAGACGAACAATTACCGGAAGTATATTATGAAGGACGGTACGGTCGACATCTGTCGGGCATGCCGCCGTCCCGGAGAATCTCTGCGTCATATTATTTCCGGTTGTTCTCATCTTGCTAACGGAGAGTACTTGCACAGACACAACCTAGTAGCCAGGATTATCCATCAGCAACTTGCTCTTCAATATGGCCTTTTCGAGTCAGAAGTGCCGTACTACAAGTACGCACCGAGGCCGGTTCTCGAAAATGGTCGTGTTTTGCTCTATTGGGATCGATCTATCATCACGGACAGGACTATTGTAGCCAATAAGCCTGATATCGTGCTGATAGATCGGTCCCAACGACGGGCACTGCTCGTTGACATCACTGTTCCGCATGACGATAACCTCGTAAAGGCTGAGAAGGACAAACTCAGCAAGTACCTTGACTTGGCTCACGAGGTTACCGCCATGTGGAGTGTTGACTCAACGAGCATTGTCCCGATAGTCGTTTCAGCGAACGGTTTAATAGCGAAGAGCCTTGACCAGCATCTCACGAGGCTCTCGCTAGGGGGCTGGATCAAGGGACAGATACAGAAGGCAGTACTCCTCGACACGGCACGTATTGTTAGGAGGTTCCTCTCTCTGCAGCCCTAACCACCGGCAGCTTGGGCCATGCCCCGCTACCGACGGCGCACTAGGTTAGGTTTTTATAATGTTTTTGTTTTTTTATAATAATATTGTAAAAACCTAGGCTAAGATATATTAATAAATAAGTGAATAATAATAATAAATAAATAAATATTTAAGACATACCTCACCGGGCCACACTGAGCCATCTAGTCCCAAATTAAGGCACTATTAAGTACCCTGTCGTATGGGGTACTAGACAACCGATAAACTTGCTTATATACTTTTTTTTGTAAATACATACTTATAATACATAGAAAACACCCTGACCAGTACAAACAAACATGTTCATGCACGCAAATATTTGTACTGTGCGGGGATCGAACCCGCGACCCATGGATTAGAAGCAGCGTTAACTACCGCTGATCCAAATGGTCGTCACGATCATGGACAATACCTTGGCATACCTTCTGGAGTCTACAGAATTTTCTTAAATAGGTATTGAACTACTGATCCGTGATTGCTAAGTTAAAGTCATTAGGTAGGAATGTAATAAATCTTTAAGCAGTTATCTTTTTCTTTATTTATTTAGAGAATTCTACTAAAGTTGTGTCTAAAAAAATTTGTTTTGCCCAACTGCACTGTTTAGTTTTGACTTACAGACACAGGATGATGGTGAATAAGCATGTTTAGTTGTATAAGTGAGTTGATGAAGTCCTTCAAAATAAGGCGAGATGTAGAAGGTTTTTACAATGGACATTTTCACAGAAAAGATAACAATGTAAGGAATTTCATAAGATAATAATTTTAAATTTCAGCATAGACCAAATTGACGGGAACAAAGTAAAATGAGTTATGTACCTGGAAAGTTGCTACTTAACAGGAACGCTATAGAATGTGTATACAACGTGTTCCTTTTGATATCCTATATCTAGGGTATTAATCTGGGTGTTTGTGGTACCTTCGTTGTTTCTGGTTTCCAAAATACGAATTCTTTAAATAGTTATTCAAATTGGGATCAGAACAATGTATGTGATGTTGTCCACATTTAAAAAAAAAAAAAACAGACCTTGGTAAAGAATCAAATTGCATAATATGAATTATTTTCCAATTATTGATTTTTTTGTTTAATTTTTTCATACAAAATAATTCTAAAAAGTCAAGACTGTTTAAGTAAAACACCCTTACCTTGTTATGAATAAACTTTTGAATGAAAACGATTTACTCGTACCTACATCATATCAATGAAACACTCACACACGTCAATGTTTTTTACAAGTTACGCTCTCCTGCTACTTTACTACTACACTTTAGTATAAGTTTGCCAACGTCTCGCAAATCTAAGGATTCGCCATACTGGTTACATTTTTTTAACAAATTTAACTAAAATTGATGTTATATTCGAAACTATTGATTTTTGAACCGCATGTTCTAGGGTGTTTTATATTATTTTTACATATAGAACATAACCTTAGAGTTATGGGATATCAAAAGAAACACGTTGTAGTAATAGAACTATATGGCGTTAAAAATTGTATCTACTCACATTTATTATTTTACATATCTATGCTTAAGAGCAATTCAGAACTTTTCAAAGTTAGAGAACACCACTATCAGTACAACCTTCGCCATCGGAATCCTCAGATCCATACTGATATCTATAAAACAGCACTGATGAGGAAAAGTGTCATTGTAATGGCACCAAAATTGTATAACAAGTTACCCGAGAATGTGAAATGCTGTAATTTGTATAAATTTAAAAATATTTTGACGAAATTTTTAGTGGATAAATGTTACTATGATGTTAATGAATATTTTATAGATAAATTTTAATTAAATATTTATATATATGTTACATGCTATAATAATAATGTATTAATTTAATAATATTTAGACGAAATTTTAATTAGATATTATAATGTAATTGAATATTAAATAGGTACACAAGTTTTTTTGACAAAATTTTAAGTAGGTAAATGTTATTATAATGTTAATGAATATTTTTATGGATAATGTATAAATGTATATTTTGCATGCTATCAAAATAGCTAAATAGGTTTAAGTGCTTTCCAAAAATGTATAAACACCCACTAAATGTGAAAATTACCCTATTTAGAGCAAATAAATGATTGATTGATTGATTGATAAGAAAAGTGCAGTTTCAATGCGGTCAACGTTACTTAGTTGTAATTTGAATTGGTTTATTTTTAATATCAAACCAGCTCGCATTTTTCACTTACATAAAAGGTTGAAAATAGTTAAAGTGATTTCTGCAAAATTAAATAAATTTGTTGCTGTCTTGTTGATAAATGAAGCGTGTATTTGATATAAAAAACAATTGAAAATTGCATACTTCTTATTATATTTTAGCAACCTAATTGCAATTTGCAGTTAGTATGCTTTATTAAGTTTTTACCAGTCGAAATCGTAAATAAAAAAAAATGAAGTTGAAAAAACAATATTAACTCAATAATACGCAAAAAAAACTGAAACGCTCCCGCTTCCTCTCGTGATTAAACCACCGAAACGAACAGAGGTATGAACGTAAAGTTGTACCCGTTAAATTATTAAGGCTCTGTTATATTAGGAACTTTGTGGGTGTATATTTTCATAACTTTGACGTCCTGTGTACATAGTTCAAAATGTTTAATTTAATTCTCAAAATGCGGACCTCTCTCAAGGTATTTGTGTTATTAAACGGATTATATTAGGAACACTTGAAAACATGGTACGGAAGTGTGATAGCCACTGGTACGCTTTTAATGAATTGTTATTGAATTATTTAAGTTCGATTTTATGAGTAGTTTTCTTAGTTTTAGGGTGTTGGAATCTACCTCCAAGTGGTCCACCCTGGGCAACGGCATCTTTGGTTTTCCAGCCAATAATGACGGCTAATAGATCCTTCTGCGGTGGTAGGCTTGGTAAGAGGCTGCCTGGATGCTACCGGAGTCTTGGCGCTGGCGCCAAACAGCACTTAACTACCTACTTAGTATTGATTCGTGGAGTGGGCCTGGTGACCTTAATAAGCAGATTTTTTTTCTTAAAAATCTATCATAGGCGTCAGCCCTCATAATGCTGATTAGTAAGTTATGATAATTCATAATTTAATACCTGCCTGTACTTTAAGAACCTGTATTAATTTATTTGCTGGAGAAATGAATAAATAAATATTAAAAAAACAGATTTTCTGAGTTCCGCTGGTGTGTGGGAGACCAGTACCTCTGGGTAAGCTCGCTCCATCTTAGGCTTCTTCTTAACCGTATAGTTAAGTATGTAGTCAAGAGCAATCCCGTTGTTTATAAAAAAAAGCCTGCATTGACATCGTTATCGATCTAAAGCTTGTAAAAGAACGTGGCTTCATTTAACTACTAGATATAATTATAGCGCGTTTTATTGCTAAAAATATATGTATTTTTTTATATTATGCATCACTTATGGACATTTTTATTTGTTGTGAACGATAACCAATCTTATAAATAGAGTGATAAAGATTTTGTTCTCTTATTAATCATATTGTGGCGGGTGTTGTTAAATAGGTATGTCAAAAATATTACGTTAATATTAAAGCCCCGTTGGTCTAGCGGTTTAAATACCGGGCCAAGATCTAGGAGTTCGATCCCTAGGTCGGGCAACAAAAATTTCGAATTTTCGAACATTGCTCCGGTTTGTGATCATCAACCCGCATTTGACAAGCGTGGTGATTATGCTATGGTAACTTGAATTCAATGATGGAGGCCTTTGCCCTGCAGTGGGAGGATTACAGGGCGTTACTTCACTGTTCAAACGATGCGAAATTATATTACAACAGAATCAAGTACCTGCGTTGGCATTCGCGACTACGGAACCCTACAGTTCACATGACTCAACAAACACTTAACCGGTTTTCAAATTCGAGTTTGATGTTGGTTCTTTAAGGACAACCCAACTTTAATCAATGTTTACTTCATTGGTAATTATAATATAGGTAAAGTGAAACAATGTGAGCTGAGCAAAATTATTCAATTTCCTAAATAAGCCCTGAAACGTCAACATATAATCATGAAATGCTAAAACCAATTTTTTTTTATAGAATAAAAACTACACGTACCCTTTGGTAAAAAAGAAATGCAAGATAAATACAGCGTTTTTTTTTTAATGTTATATTCACCGAAATTTTCAAGAATCTAATCAGGCATTAACTTTTACCTTAAATAAAGTTTTTATGTTTGATTACCACGAGTGCCAATTTAGGAAAATTTTACTTTTTTTTGCGAACAAAAGAACAACTTCTTACGTAGCTTTGTATTTTCTTCATAAAATTTTCTAGATTATTGAATCCATAAAGGAATCGAAGTGTAATATGTTTACAGTCTACACAATAAACAAATCTATTTACAATGGAACAAGCCAAACATTCTTAAGATTTAATAGGATTTTTCAATATCTCATTAAAGTAGCGAATTGAACCTTATGTCAACGCCTTAAGGTTATCCCAAAACACGTCTGGAGTTGACTTGAACAATAAATATTGTAGAAACAACTCCGTTGCAATGTTACTCTTTATTGTTTGTTTTATAGAGTCGTTACCAGTGTACTAGAATGTACCTACGTACATCCGCAAATACACGTCTTCATTTTTCGCCCTTATGTCAAAGAAATAGGGCTTAGAATTGAGCTTGATTCTAGAGTTGACTGTACTCAAGGATTGGAAGTTAAGAATCTGCTAAAGCATTATTATATGTCTATAAAGTACGCGACTGCTGTAACATGTCTTTGTGTGTGTAATAAAGAATTGAACACTGAAATTGAAATTGTCTTCACATCGATACTTATGTGTACTTGTAGGGATGTCAACCCTAAAGAGAACATTTTTATTGTATGGCTAAAATATTGTTACAAAACTTCTCACAGGTAAAAATCTTAATTATAAGCAAATAGGATTTAAAAGTCTTAACAACAAACATTGCAACAGAAGCCACAAAAATCATGTGAAGAGAAACGGTTCAGTTGGTGCTTGGTGTCAGGACAAATCGCATAATCATCTAATGAACACTTCCAATCAAAGTTAAAACCCGATGTTTTTAGTTTTTCTACGAAAAATCTATTTCCAACCAGTACATTTCCGTGGCTCTTATTTCAGAAAAAAAAAAACTTTTATTATCTGTACAACAAATAATTTATTAATACAAGAGCCTACTGCTAAAGCAAATAACACAAATGTTTTTTGCGTCAGTGATTGCGGCGTGGACGTCGCAAAAGCTCGTCCACATAAATTAATTTTATTTTTATCCCGGCTCCTAAAGGGTTCTACTACAACTTACGGCAGCTGGGACGAGCTGTCACGGACAAATTCCCAGGGTAAACACCAGTGCGACACACAGATTGGAAACTTGGCACGTAAATATATAAAAATATCGAAAACGTACAAAATAGTGTGATAAGAGAACGTTGTGGTGTGAAAGAAGATATTGTCACAAGGATTGAGAAAGGGATGCTTAGATGGTTTGGGCATGTAGAGAGGATGAATGAGAGAAGAATGACTAGACAGATCTACAAGACGAGTGTGAAAGGGAACGTTGGAAGAGGAAGGCCTAGACGAACTTATCACGATCAAATCGGGGATGTTCTGAAGAAAGGTCAGGTCAAGAGTACTCTAAACCGACGAGCATGCATGAAAAGATTGATGAATGTGGAAGAAGCGAAAGATGTATGCCAGGATCGTAGTAAGTGGTTGGTCTCTGCCTACCCCGTTGGGAAGGAGGCGTGATAATATGTATGTATGTATGTATGTACAAAATAAATTGTCTTCTCTCCACCAGAAGCAAAACTGCGATCGCCAACCAGCTTGAAAAGCGTTATGAAACCCTTCTTTTTTAATTATCAATGGGCTTGCTCTTGCTTGACTACATACTAAACTCTATGGTTAAGAAGAAGCCTAAGATGGAGTGAGCTTACCCAGAGGCACTGGTTTTCCCACACACCAGCGGAACACAAAAAAACTGTTTTGCGCTGGACTCCGGCAGGGGGATGGTAGCATCCAGGCAGCCTCTTACGAAGCCTACCACCGCAGAGGGATCTGTTACCCGTCATCATTGGTTAGAAAACCAAAGATGCGGTTGCCCAGGGTGGACCACTAGGAGGTAGCTCCCACCCTTCCTTTTGAAGAAGCCAATGACCAGTAATATTTGACTCATGTAGGCTGATGATGATTAGAAAGAATTGATAAATAGAAATCAGAGTGACGTGCCTGGATAAGAGGTATAACCACGCTGCGTCTTTCAACTTACGTTTTGATGACGTAGCAGCGGCTTCTTAGCCAAATTGGCAGGTGTAGCATAGCCCAATGCTTCTACGTGATCAGTTTCTGTCACGAATGTTAAGCAACGATAGGAGCGGTCACTAATTGGATGGGTGATCGTTTGTGGCATAATACCTTGAGCGTTTCCGTGCTTCGGAGGGCAAGTCAATCAGTCGGTCCTGGCTGTTAGCATGAGATTCGTTAAGTCCTGTTGGAGGTCTTCGGGTGGCTTGAAAAACGTCCAACGGCAGGGTGATGTTGTCAAAGCGTCGCCCTCGCCGTCCACCAACCCGCACTAGGCCAGCGTGGTGTTACTAAGGCTATTATGCTAAATACAATTTTAATACAGTTGCTCAAAAAGTGGCGTATTGCAGGGACGTATAGCGTTCGGGATGTGGGCTATAACATACTCGAGCTTTTTCTTTACCTTTTCCGAACTCGTGCGTTCTCTTTCCCAACTGTCAAAATAATGTCTATTAAAAAGAAAAAAACAACCACGAAGCTTTTACTCAAAAAATTCATAAAAGTTTTTATGATACATGCAAATATTTCTAAAAAGAAGCTACTAATTTGTTTCAATATCAGATTTAATTATTTGATTCTACAAGTTAGGTTAGGTTTCATTTCATTTCATCTCATAAAATTTCATTTTCATTTCATATTAATAAAAAAATTCTACTGAAGACTTAGCTGTATGAGCAATAGTTCCCTTTGCCTACCCAGAATGGGTGAAGAAAACAAAAAAAATTGCTGCTGCTTATATTCTTTTACGGTTGGCGCCATTTAATGTGTTTTTATTATTTCAATAAATTGCTTAATTTTTTCGCAACTGTATTAAAAATAGTTGTTCAGTGCTCGTGCGGAACCGTCATTGCAACTTGTTCCGACTGTCAACCCTCACCTTCGGCTGCACCTCGGCTCGGGTAGACATTTGTCGGAACTCTTTGCAATAACAGGCTTTCCGCACTCGTAATGAAATATACTATTTCCTTAGAAGAGGTGTTAACTTAGAACACCCGTATTTATAAACAAGTAAAAGTAATTACTTGACTTTAAGTAATTACTTAGGTGACAATTTGTAGTCCTTAATCTAGTAATTACTAGAAGTTAGAACTATGAAAAGTTAGCGTGCTCAGCCAAATAATAAGTCTATTAATTGTGACCCATTTCCTTCACTTAAGCGCTAGGTGTAACATCTTAAGTTATGACTTTCTGAAACAATAAGTAATTACTTCTTTATAAATACGGCTGTAAGACTATTCCTTAAAAAAGAGAGAGACCCGTGCTCAACAGTGATCGAAAATGGGTTGTTACTTTACTTTTTTACTTTACTAGCTGTTGCCCGCAACTGCGTATTCGTGGATTTTTGAATTTAAAACTGCGTATTAAAATTATCCCACGGGAACCGTACCTTTTCCCGGGATAAAAAGAAGTCACCGTGCCAAATTTCATTCAGATCCGGTGAGTAGCTTCAGCGTGAAAGAGTAACAGACATCCATAAATTCTTACAAACTTTCGCGTTTATAATATTAATAGGATATTTTTATGGTTTTGAACACGCGTTCCTTTGATATTATTTTTTGGTCTTTTTTCATATTTTATAACCGACTGTCCGAGTATCTCAATGGTCAGAGCAGTCGTCCTGTAAGAGGTAGATTGTGGGTTCGAGTCACACCTCAGGCAATCAAAATTTTTTATTTAAGGAATTGATTTTTCAATTGGCACTAGTAATTTGGTTGTTTATAAAAGGCAGTTTAAACATTACTGATTGAACAGTGTTCCACGTCTGCGAAGGCTGTGTGTAGTCTTTATCCACAGTCCCCTGACATCAATATCGCTAGTCAAGAGCGAAGAGTTCCTCACAAGTGCTCGGTGGCAATAATTTCTCACGCGACTCGGCACACATTAGTTCACTTTCTTTCTTTAAATGCTTTTCGACGACACTGCAACTGTTTTATTATGGTTTATCATTTTTAATGGACTGTTTTAGGTTTTTATCACGTGGTCTTTGACGTGTTGAAAAAGATAGAACGTGAATGCGTTTCTCAAAAAATACGACTGTTGGAAATTATAACCTCATAATGTCACAATGGCGTGTGGTACGGTCGACCAAGAAAGTGGTCTAAAAGACGTGTTAAGGTAAAATGTATGTATAAGTAATATATCGATAAGGTTGGAACTTGAACCCATGGAATTATTACCTTACACAGGTAAGATGCAATAGTAGCTGACAGATTATTTTTGCATGGGAAAATCAACCCTATTGTTCTAAGACGCACGAATGACTTCTAAACTTAGAGCGATATTACTACTTTCCTGACCGTACCAGCTCTTTGTCATGTTACTTAAGTAAGAGGCGACTAAGCCACCAGATACCTACTAGCAGAGTTTTAAGGTTTATAATTTTATTATGAATTTAACTCGGATTTCAAATCTTTTCTTTAAGTAAATAAATTACTGGTGTAAACTAAAAATACAATTAATTGCAGGTAAAAACCGAAAGCATTGATAAAACTCCGAAGGCTTACAGCGTAGAGCCATAAATAAATTCGTCGACAAAACAATGTCTGGGAAGCTCAATGGTTAGACATTTTTTCAAGGAATTGAACAGACAACAGCTCGTCAACCTACCACAAAACTCCGAATTATTTCAATTGATATTGATCTCAACTTGTTGGACTTAAAGTTCAATGACCTTTAACTTTTTGGATAGATTGACCTGCCACTGTCTGTACTTTAAATTACCTCGCGTTTATTAGGATTTTACATTGTTTTATTAGCAAGACGTTTTGATCACTTTACAGCGTTTAAGGCGTGATCATGCAGTAGGTAGGCTGAAGTGTTATTCGTCTTTAAATGTTATTTTTCGAAATATATTATTTAAAATCTAATCGCCTCATTATTATTGTTACTTATTGGAATTAATATGCAACGGACTACATGACTATTCTTTCACTAAGCTTGCTAGCGCTTTGGATCACTCTGCCTGCAAGATTGTTTGTTTATCTATATAAATAAATAAACAATGTACACAGTCAGTGAAAGCCAATCGAAAAGTTAGACAATAAAAAACATATTTTGTGTTCGTAGATACGATATAATGAATACGTAAAGATAATGATACTTATACGGATATAAACCATACAGATAATAATGTCTCAATTCTCCGCATTCAGCGATATTAATCTCATACTATTCTTTTTGTGGCTACACACATTATTAATTGGTCTTTGTTTCGTATAATTTGCCTCACTACGATAGAAGATAATTGAAAATGTCATAATCAAAGACGTGAGTGAAAGTACGAGAATTTATCACAAATAATACTGATGTTCATACAAAAAACGAATACTTTTTTAGGAAAAACAATCTAGTACCTGTAAAATGTTTTAACTTTGTTGTATTGTCTATTAAATAAAAATAAGGTAAATTGGTACTTTTTTTCTGAACACTTGTTGGTTGTTACTTCAAATAATATAAGACATAAACTGTGAACATCCTGAAAAAACGAATTCTTACGTTATCAAACCTATTGCGATTTTTGACATGGATTCTGAAATCTTTTTGTATTAACTTTCTTATTTATTATCACGCATCTAAAAATCATAAGATAAATTACGTACTTCGCGTAGAAAGTAATAAAATGCTTTATATTTATACGGAAAACACTGTTGTTTATTTGTTTTGTGAAAGGAAAGTGGACGTATTGTTTCGGAGTTCATATAAGCCTGGTTTTATTTCTTTGCTAGAGTATTACGGGATTCTCTTGATTAGAAAAAGTTATTTTCGCTAGATCTTAGACAAGTTGGATATAGAAGCAGTCACCAAATTAAATGGCCTTTTCGCAATATTGTAGACAGTAAGTACCTATACCATTCTAATAAGTTATTTTTTCTATTTTTCATTTTTTTGGCACGTAAAGTCTTCTGACCGTACTTTTGAGTTTTTTTTTATTTTTATGTTTTGCTATAATTATTGCGTTCATGTCGTGTGGTGCCGGCACATAACAATGCACACCTCTTCTCTTCCTATGGGTGTCGTAGGAGGCGACTAAAGAAGTATAGTCAAAAGAAGAGCACCTGTGGCGTCTTTTCTTCGCTATTAGTCAAATTTCGAGTCGCTCTAAGCGTGACGTTTATAAAAACGAGTTGCCTGTATTCAATAGTAGACTGATATATGAATTTATGATACCAACCTTAAAATAAACATTTAAAAGGGAGCCCTTTCGGTCGCATAATCTCTTTTGTCATAATGTAGTTTGGCATAACAGATTCAGCATAAACTTTTCTCGCATAAACTGTGATAAGCAGAGTGTTATAAACCCATAATGGTTTCAGCGGCATAACGGTTACTTACTATAATTGACTTTATCATAATTTTAATCAGCATAAAGGTTTAAAAAACATGATTAATTGCTTTACGTCTAAATCTAATTTATCATAAAATACAAAGCGCATAATAACATTTAAAGTCATAAATGGTGATGTGGGAATAGCAGCCTCTTCGCCCATACGTAACGTTAATTTGGCTCAGTAAAAAGTTTGTTTAGGTAAGCTTTCTTGGTCTCGAATCAAGTAGACCCCGACTTGCCGTGGTCTCCTCGCCGTGGTACTTGTCTGCCCAATATTAGCGTATAATTTAAAGGAGGGAGAGCAGCCTCTGCCCACTGTAACAAAGTGCAGGCGCCCGTGCGAGCTGGAGCTGCTGAGGCTGAAGCCGAAGCTGCGGCAGCGAGCGTGGGCGTCTGTGATTTGTTACGTATGGGCGAAGAGGCTGCTATTCCCGCAGCGCCGGAGAAGAGGAAACCCAAATGCTTGCATGCTTGCATGCTTGCATGCATGCTTGCTTATGCACTTTGCATATGCATGTTTGCTGCTTGCTTGCGTTTACGGGTCCATATTGGGTTGCATAAATTCAAGAATCATATTTTCAGGCTGCATAATTAAAGTATACGTTAATAATATTCTAAATGTTAACATTATGGTATTCGATAATTATGTATAACTTGTAATCTAAATGCCACAGGGTGAGATGCCAATAAATGTTATGATTAGTTATCGTTACTGTAAAAACAATTATGCATGAAAGTTTGATGCTGATATATCATTATTATAAAAGAAGATAAGGGGAAATAAAGTATGCCAAATGATTAATTCTGAATGAACGTTATGCGAAACGAAGAAAATGCCAAAAAACGTTATGCAGCCTGAAAATATGCTTTTTTAATTTATGCAACCCAATATGGACCCCATATCAAAACGTGACGTCATGAAGACAATTAGTTATCTTACGAACGGTAAAAAAATAGATTTTCGATTTTTTTTTTTTTTTTTAATATATACACTTCTATCATGTTTGTTGTTTAGTATAGCTCTGGTCCTAATAAAATTGTTCTAATGGCCTTTAAAAGAAATGTCTTTGTAAATATTTTACCGATATGAACTTAAAGCGGCGCCAACTAATCCCTTACTTACAATTATCACGCACCTACTCTCAATAAAATTGGTAGCTTATTAGACACTTTTTTACGGTTAAATTTTTTTGTGAAACAGTCTTAATTTCATTCGTTTACAGAATGAAACAGAATAAAACACAAATGTAGCTATTACTCCGTTCGAAATAGTCATTGGCAATGAACAAACGATTTTGGGCTCTAAGGGGTAATTTCCACTGGGAAAATTAAGTGGAAACCACCAATCAATGGATACACATGCTTTCGTATTAACGACCTCCATGGCAGAGTGGCGTACGCCCCGATTTTCAAAGTGTTACTTGCTCCGAAATCCCGGGTTCGATTCCCGGACGGGTCAATGCAGAAAACAAAAGATTTTTTTTATATTTTTGCTCGGGTCTGGGTGTTTGTGGTACTACCGCTGTTTCTGATTTCTACAAAAAAAGTGCTGGAACTAGTTACTTACTTTAGGATGTATGTGAAGTGGTTCACATTTATTTATTAAGTAACTGTATGAAAATCACAAGCTTTTGGGCAATCGTCTTAGCATTTGATGGATTCTCCGTGTGTCCATCTTGTTGCAGAAAAAGAAACTCCGAGTAGTTCCCGGGACTGGTAACACGAGTGTAGGTTTAAGGAGCACCTTTCCGAAGCTTTGATAAAAGTCTGACAAACTAAACGTAAACTTAACGTAACATTCTTACACGACTTCGATTCGCGGCCAGGTCGATTTAGGAAACTTTCTCTTCTACCTTGGCTCTAGAAGGGTCCAAGCCTTCCAGTTATAGGCAGTCGTGATACGTAAGGCACGTAAGGCCATTGGTCCTGATTTCTGTTCTTAGATGTAGATAATACACTGTCACTAGACTATCATTGAAAGAAAATCATACGGATAGAAAAACAATTGTTGCGGGATATCGACTATGGTTTTACAAAAACAGCATATTCATTTAATAGTTAAGATAGAAAATTTGACTCTAAAATTGTTATTCAATATTGAACAGACTATAATATACAATAATTTGTCTCTAAAATAAATAAATATAAAATAAACAAAAAAAACATTGCAAAATTGCCGCGTTGTCATTAATTTGTAAGGTTTGTATTTTATTTTAATGAGTTATTAAGTTCGAAAGTAAAAAATGCAGTTTGGTTCACCTCTGCATTTTTTTAAATTCCTACCCCAATTCACTATAATTGCAATATCAAATACAATTTGAACACGATCGGTATTTTAGGATTCTATCAAGTTCATGAATAATCCGAACCATTCCACCATTCAATTACAAAGTCTATTTAATAATAATCTACAAATCTATACTAATATTATAAAGCTGAAGAGTTTGTTTGTTTGTTTGTTTGAACGCGCTAATCTCTGGAAGTACTGGTTCGAATTAAAAAATATTTTTGTGGTGAATATTCCATGTATCGAGGAAGGCTTTAGGCTATATAACATCACGCTGCGACCAATAGGAGCGAAGCATCAGTGTAAAATGTTGCAAAAATAATCGCGATCATAAAAACAGACACTGACGCGTACGAAGTCGCGGGGAACAGCTAGTAATTAAGAAATAGCTTTAAACAATCACCACTTAAGATAAAATTTATTAAGTTAATAAATTACACTTGAAATCTCTAAACTTCATTAAAACTTTGTGTTTAAACTTAACTCGATTAGAGCACAATTTAATAATTTATCGTAATTTTAACACTGAAATGATTTTCGGATAACAGTTATGCTCGCTATACACTGAATCTTAGTTTAGTGATAAATTTAAAATTAATCTTAGTTTACACACAGTGCAAAAACTGTATACTTAAGAAGACGGCGCTGATGCACATCAGCAAACAAACATTGATTTGAGTAAATAGGTTTTTTTTAATCAATTTCTTGCGCTTGACTACATACTTAACCACAGAACCTTAACTATATGGTTAAGTAAGAAGAACCCTAAGATGGAGCGACCTTACTAAGAAGCAGCCTATTCACTCTTGCTTTAAAAATTTTATGGTTATAATTTTTCGGGAAAACGGACGCAGGCAGGGCATTCCGCTCCTTGGCGGTGCGCATCACAAAGGAAGAGGAAAAGCGTTTGGTATGCGATTGCGGTATATCAACCAGCAAGGGATGATAACCTGCAGTGTACCTGGATTCCCGAAGATAGAAAGGGGAAGGCGGAATGAGCTACTGCAGCTCACACTGAGCACACTCTTTAAATAATTTGTAATGTTTCCAAGTAGCTTCAGGTGTTTTTGACGCGGTCTTAGGATGCGTGGTACTACAATTACTTAGTACGAGTAAAGATGTAAATGAAATCTTCGAATAAACAGTGAAATAGTAAAAACAATGCCAGTGCACAAGTGAAGAGTTTAAGGACACTTTGAACGTAATCCTTTGGAAGCCACCACATCATTAAGGAAGAATCGCTCTCACCCTACATTGGAACTATTAAGTGATATGACATAATATTATAATATTTAAATAAATAAAAAAGAGTTTCCGAAATGTATGGACGTGCATAACTACCGATGGACTGTACGAATTTGTGTAGTTCTTTTTTTGTAATGTTTGCAATGGTCAGGAGAAGGTTTGTTGCATGAACGATTCTAAAAACCTTTTTATAAATTGAATTCATGATAAGTGTGCAAAAAAGGGTGGGTACATTGTCATAAACGGACCATTGGTTTGCATTATCTTCATTGGCAAGCCCATGCAAAGCACGGACTAATAAAATAATACCGAGTCCGACTCGCACTTGGCCGGTTTTTTTATTGTTTAAACAAACTAAAATTTTAAGATTCCGATTTGTATGTTTTTTTTTATAAATAAGTAATACATAAATAAATAAATATTTAAGACATGCCTCACTGGGCCGCCATCTAGTCCCAAATTAAGCTACTATTAAGTACCCTGTCGTATGGGGTACTAGACAACCGATAAACTTACATAAATACTTTTTTTTTGTAAATACATACTTACAATACATAGAAAACACCCAGACCAGTACAAACAGACATGTTCATGCACACAAATATTTGTACTGTGCGGGGATCGAACCCGCGACCCATGGCTCAGAAGCAGCGTTTACTACCGCTGATCCAAATGGTCGTCAAATTTCTGACTTCACTGTTGTATATAAATACTTA